>OX457085.1:83488747-84784219 GCA_949752835.1 Empis stercorea | reverse complement strand
AAAAAAATTCTTTTGTTTTGTAGCTTGTCTGGCAAGCAAAATACAAAAAAAGCTGCTATAAGTATATTCAAGTTTTTGTTAAATTTTTCTTTTTGCAAATCAAATCCTTTGTTTCTGAATATAACATAAATTCAAGTCAGACGGTACTATTGCTGCTAGTACATAAATTTTTATGGTGGGTTTTTGTTCGGTAGTTTTAAAAATCAACAATATTAAATATTAGTATAAAATGGGAAATAAGATTTTCTGTGCGAATATTCAGACACCCAAACATCATAAAAAATTAATAATTATATTTTTTTTGAAGAAAATGTTTTAAATTAAATGTGTAATTAATTTATAATCAAGGTAATCAAAGTTTAGAAAGTCTTGTAATTTAAATTTGTATAGGTAACTAACAGATTATAATTTTGGTAATAGAATCGTAATATTAAAGTATTGTGATATATGCCACTAAACATATACGAAAATATTCGTCATATGTTTATGTTTTAATGTAAACAAAAGTATAGGTCAAACGGGCATCGACTTTCACTTTGTTTGTTTACAAAATATCACCAAATATGTTTATGTTCTGTGTGGTATATATGTTAATAACACATGTATTCTAATGCATTTATATATATGCATACAGAGAACATTATTAGTAATCATGTAAATATATATATGTATATATATATATTTATATGTGCAATACTTTAAATAATTATTGAAACTAAGAATAATTATAAAGAAGTTTAAGGATTGCTGGCGTTAGCAAATATTACCAATAATTAGAAATAAGTAACTAATAAATAATAAGTATGTAACGAATAGATTTAGGGTATAAAAGAGAATATGAATAAAATAAAGATTCACTTTTAACTTGAAAGTCAAACAAATTGTTTTATTTTAACTCGGCTACTCGCTACCATTAGAATAAAATAATATACTTCCAATCCAACTGAACTAGGCTCTTTAGCTAATTTTAGTTTAACTCAGGCTCTTTAGCTAAGGTTATTGGATTGGATTTATTTATATAATAGTCCTACGACCAATCGGGGATACCCTCATATAGGTATCCAAGGGGAGTAGTTAGCGTAAGATATTACATAGCTTGGGCCAGATATTACATGGCGATCCTGCCAGGAGAAGATTTAAAAAGAGCACTAGAAGAAGATAAGAAGGCTGGCCCAAGACCAATCAGTCTGGAGGAATATAGAAGGAAACATTTCAACAACAGCAACAACAACAACGTCGTAGAGGCAGTACCAACACCAATAAAAATAAAGAAACGAGGAGGAAAGGCAGCAAAAGCCAGGAAGGAGATTGGCGAACTGAAGAGACTGCGAAGATTAGCGGTAAAACCAGAGGAGAAAGAAAGATTTAAGGCGCTGGCCAAGGAGAAGCAGGCAGCAGAAAAAGAAAGAAGAAAGAACAACGCCAACAAGTTGGACGAATTGTTTCAACGGTGTTTTGACTGTGTCCCTACAGAAATTTAAATAAATAGATAAATAAATATAAATATATATATATATATATATATTTCAAAAAAAAAAAAAAAGAAAACATATGTAATTTTAAAGAATAATAATTATGAAATAAATAATAATAAATATGAAATAAATGTAATTTTAAAGAATAATAATTATGAAATAAATAATTATGAAATAAATGTAATTTTAATAATTATGAAATAAATGTTATTTTAAAGAATAATAAATATGAAATAAATGTAATTTTAAAGAAAAATAATAAATATGATTTTAACGAAAACAATAAATATGAAATAAATACCCTATGTATATGTAATTTTAATAATAAATAAATATCCTATGTATATGAAAATTTAAAGAATAATAAATATGAACTAAATATCAAAAACAAAAAAAAAAAAAAGTATATAGACAATACTTAGGTAATATATATGTATATCTAAGAAACAAATAATAATAAGTATATACAACATATAATTTGAAATACTTTTATAAATAAATATGCAATATGACAAAGGAAGGGTCAATTGCACTTGAAAAAGAAAAATAACGAAAAAAAAAAATAATTTACTTTTATAAATAAATATGCAATACGACAAATGAAGGGTCAATTGCACTTGAAAAAGAAAAATAACTAAAAAAAAAAAAAAAAAAAAATATAAATAAAACTAAAATATCAAATTCCAAATACTTTGATATATACATAACACATGTTATCGGAAAATTTTCATTATTAGTAATGAACATAATATAAAGAATAATTTAGAAATCATCTTTTTTTTTTGAAAAAAAAAACCAAATTACCATAACCCAAAATAAACTATAACCCAAAAGTAAATAAATTACTTTATACATACATCTGTATATGTATCGTGAATGATTCTTGTTTTTTCTTGAAAATTCTTTTCGATAGAGTAACATTACTTATATTTAAATATTTCTTTGCATTGTGTTGATAATAATATATTTTTTTTAACATGGGAAGCTCTTCCACCAAAGAGGAAGAAATCTTCGTTAATAACAATGCTGGTGTATCCACCAACAGTGTCGATAATAGTAAAAGAAGCTATTCGGACATTCAATTAATAATTATTATCTTAGCACTGGTTATCGTGATTTATTTCGTATTGTACAAAGCAAAGAAATATTTAGATAATAACATTAAACGGCAAGTAACACTTGCCGCAGTATAATTTAAATGTTGTAGATAAATATTTTGAAAAAAAATTTTTCTTATAACTATTAACGAATTTATTTTGATTATTGAAAATGGCAGGCCATAAAATTAAGAATATTAACGGAAAATTACATAACCCAATAAGGGCAAATATTAGCGTAAATTTTATACATAATAAATTTGTAGCCGTGCCAAACGCGATCTTAACAGAAGAAGTTCTGAAAATATTCAAAGCAATTGACAAATTATAATTGCGTAATTTAATTTTTATACATTCATGAAAAAAAAAATATATATTAATGAAGATTTTACTCATTCAATCTTTTAATCATTCGAATTGGTAGTAATTTTGTTCATTTAAATTGGGTCACATAGTAAATTCGAAGTAAAACTTCTTCTATGTACCACGTAGTCGGAATTTTTCAAATCACTGAATAAATACTAAATTTATGAGTAGAATAGTAGCTAAATGTAGCACATAATATTTTAGTAGTAAAAATAGATAGTTTAAAAAAAAAAATACATTAGGTTTGGGTACCGACTAAGTTTTTCTATAAGATTAGTGTAGGCACATAATAGATACAAATATATATATAGCGACCGCCTGAGGGTAGTCTATTTAAATATATATAAAATCGTTCCACTTTCGTTCCACTTTACATCACAAGAATTTATATTTATAGAATTTATATATGAAACCCCGAAGGGTATTCTATTATATATAAATTTATATATATATAAATTTTTCGGAAGTTTGTACTATAGATTTTTGCTTTGGAAAATATTTTCATTAGGATATTATAGTATAAATAGAGTATGTTAGTATAAAAATAAAAGTATATGAATAGGAGAGTTTTGAGTAAATATAAATTAGAGGGATTTTTTTTTATATAAATAACTTTGTTTTAATCATAAAATTATGGTATAGGATATAAATAGTATTTTGGTAAATAATAATAATTACTGTAGAATGACAGTATATATATATATAATATAGAATATGATAAGTATATTAGATAATGGGATAAGTAATTTAAAGAGTATATTAACAAATTTTAAGAAAACACCTAATAGAAAGTATAGTTCTGGGTATATTTTAAGTAAAATAGCCTTTATTCAGGAGATTAAAACAAACTTTTCGGAAACTTGGAGAAAAGTTTATATAGTAAACAACCAATTAGCGCTAGCATATAAAGAAAAATTCGATAAATTATACGAAGAAGTCAGTAAAATTTTAGATGACAAATCTGCAGAATATCTTAACGAAACAATAAGAGAGGAGAGTGAGGAAGAAAATACAGAAGAACTGATAACAGAAATAAAACAAGAGGAGTTAAGTAACGAAGACGATTATAAGGAGGCAGAAGATTTATTAACAGAAAATATAGTGGAAGAATCAAATAGCAGAATGGCTAATTTTGATTTTAATGTGGCGCAAAAGCTGCCCACATTACTTATAGAAAAAGAAGAGACAAGAGAAGAAAAAATCAGAGATTTTATAAACAGCGTAGAATTTTATCACGACATATTGAAAGCTGAAGATCGGGCTATATTGATAAAATTCTTAACAAAATGCAAAATACAAGGCAAAGCACTAACAGAAATTGGAACAACCATAGTTACCACTTTTTCGGAACTGAAAAATATACTAAAAACAAAATGTGGTTGTAAGGACTCTATTGAAATTATTCAAAATAAATTGAATAATACTAAGCAAGGAAATCGACCAATGCGAGAATTCATCACAGACATTGAAGGTCTGATTTCACGCATGACTGAATTGGAAGTTCAGCAACAAAGCGAAACGGCAAGACCAACATTAACAGCAGCGAATAACCGAAGGGGTTTAGCTTTTCTAAAAAAAGGAGTTAACGACAGGTACAAAATTGTGTTGGACTGTAATAGATATACAGAATTTAAGGAAGCCTGTAATCATCTACTTGAATTGGATCCAGGTACCGAAAGATCCAGCGAAGTAATGAGATATATGAATAACAGAAATAATAATTATAATAATAACCAAAACAGACAAAATAGTAATAGATATAATAATAATTCAAATAATAGATATAATGATAACGGATATAACAATAATAGAAATAATAATTACAGAAATAATAATAATCACAATAATAATAATAATAATAATTATAGAAATAATGGTAATAATTCAAATTATAATAAAAATAATAACAATAATCGAAATTATAATAATAACAATAATAATCGAAACTATAATAACAATAATAATCGAAACTATAACAACAATAATAATAATAATTCAAATAATAACGGCAGTAGAAATTATACAGGAAATAGACGTCAAAATGGAAATGGAAATGTTAATTATAACAACAGAACAGCCAACGAAAATGTACCAAATCCAAGAATCCTCGCAATTACCGAAAAGGGAAACGAGCAACCCACCGAGGGGGCAGCCAACCAATCGGGAGGGGATTACACAAATTAGGCGATGACGTTATTTTCACACTACATATTTCAAATGGACTATATATAGACATTAAAATAAATAACAAAAACGCGACATTTTTAATAGACACGGGTGCATCTATCTGTACCATTAAAGAAAATATTTTAACAGACAATAGAATAGATATAAATAATAAAACAACTATTCATGGGATTTCGGGACATCTCGAAACATTAGGGACTTGTGTTAATAGATTAAATTTTCAATCAATAAACATTGATTACAATTTTCATATTGTTAAAAATAATTTTCCCGTACCAGTAGATGGTATTTTGGGAGCAAATTTTCTAAAAGATTTTCAAGCCAAAATAAATTTGGAAAAATTTATTCTTGAGCTTAATATAGATGATGAAAAAATCATTTTACCAATAATAAGTAAAGAAAATTTCAATACCATAATGGTAAAACCACGTTGTGAAGCTACCTATTGGATAGACACAAAATTAACAGGTGAACGCATATTTCATCAATCAGAATTATGCGAAGGGGTTTTCATGGCTGGATCGATATCCCAAATCGTAAAGGGTAAAATACCAATAAAAATATTAAACACAAGAGATAGTGACGTAAAATTAAACTGGATTGAACCAGAATCTTTTAGTCTAAACGACCATTATATATTAAATTACGAACTATCAGAAGAAAAACCACAAACACGTGCAGAGAAACTGTTAAAAGACATTAATTATGACACCTTAAACGCAGAAGAAATAAATTGTGTAAAACAGATTTGTACCAAATTTAACGACATTTTTCATTTAAATGGAGACAAATTAACAATCACAAATGCTGGTATAGTTAAAATTCAATTAAAAGAAGGAACAACACCTAAATATACAAAACCATACAGAGTACCACACTCTCAGAAAAAGGATATTCAGGAAGAAATACGGAAAATGGTGGAAAATAAGATAGCAGAACCATCAAAATCAGCATGGAATTCACCAGTATTGATAGTACCAAAGAAAAAGGATCCAATAACGGGATTACAAAAATTTAGGATGGTAATCGATTATAGAAAAGTTAATGACGTTATTGAGGATGATAAATTTCCACTACCAAATATTACCGATATATATGATATGGTAGGAGGCGCGAAATACTTTTCATGCATAGATCTTAGTCAGGGTTATTATCAAATGGAGTTAGATAAAGAAAGTAGACCATGTACTGCGTTTTCCACTGAAAATGGACATTACCAATTGACACGATTACCAATGGGTTTGAAAATTTCACCCAGTGCGTTTTCAAGAATGATGTCGATAGCAATGTCAGGGTTAACATATTCTAGATGTTTTGTATATTTGGATGATTTGATAATTTTCGGGAATAGTTTAGAATCCCATAACAGAAATCTTATCGAAGTTTTTCAAAGGCTCAGAGACGTAAATTTGAAAATTCATCCTGGAAAATGTAGTTTTCTAAGGAAGGAGGTTTTATATTTAGGCCATATAATTTCGGAGAAAGGCATTTGGCCAGATCCATCAAAATCTGACGCGATTAGAAAATTTCCACAACCAGAAAATGCAGACGAAGTACGGAGATTCGTTGCATTTGCAAACTATTACAGAAAATTTATACCAAATTTTGCATCAATAACAATTCCACTAAATAAACTACTGAAAAAAGACGTTAAATTTAACTTTACAAAAGATTGTGTCGAAGCTTTCGAAGCAATCAAGGAATTTTTGATAAGTCCAAAAATTTTACAATTCCCAAATTTTGAAGGCGAATTTATATTGAGAACAGACGCTTCAGGTTTTGCTCTAGGAGCAGTACTTTCAAATAATGATGATAGACCTATAGCATATGCAAGTAAGACATTAAATAGTGCTGAGAAAAATTATAGCACTATAGAAAAAGAACTGCTAGCTATAGTATGGGCT
Organism: Empis stercorea; assembly: GCA_949752835.1. NCBI lineage: Eukaryota > Metazoa > Arthropoda > Insecta > Diptera > Empididae > Empis > Empis stercorea. The sequence continues at coordinate 84,777,190 of OX457085.1, read as the reverse complement.
ATTAAACACTATAGACCATATTTATTTGGAAGACGGTTCAAAATTTTGACAGATCATAGACCGTTAGTTTATTTGTTTTCACTCAAAGAACCATCATCGAGATTAACAAAATTTAGACTTTTGTTAGAAGAATATAATTTCTATGTAGAATATTCGCCGGGTAAAGAGAATTGTACCGCAGATGCTTTAAGTAGAATACAAATATCATCTGAGGATTTAAAAATTCTAATAATGACCAGATCAAAAACCAAAGAGGCTGAAGACAATGAAAAAACGGATGAGCAAATTATAGATGAATTATTACAACCACCATTAACAGGTTTGAAATTAGTCGAATTAAAAATAGTAGATAGTTTCGAAGAGGAGATAGAAAAATTAAAAAATCAACAAGAAATAATTTTGGGTCCAAATAAAATATTAGCATACATACCGAAGAAGAATTGTTTATTAATGGTTAAACCAAAAGATAGCACAGAAAATCAAAACACAACATTCGGCAGATTGCTGTGGAAAGATGTGCAGAAAATCATTGGTCCATTAAAAATAGGAGATTTATATATCTCGAAAACTGAATTATTAAAATTGAATGACGGCCGTCGACAAAACAATTTAAATAATATGAAAAAGAAATTGAACGAAATTTTTAAAAATATGAATATTAAAGTGCACATTATGAAGGATTTGATAAGGATAACTGACCCAGGTATGAAGAAACTACTATTAAACGATTATCATATATTACCAACAAGTGGACATGCAGGTATTAATCGTATGATTAAAAATATTAAATGCAAATACTTTTGGACGGGAATGCAAGAGGATATAGCAACTTTTGTTAAGCATTGTGAAACATGTCAACGAAACAAACACATAAACGTGAAAAAACAACCAATGGTCATAACATCAACCAGCGAGACAAGCTTTGAGAAAATATTTGTAGACCTCGTAGGACCTTTAGATGACACAGAAGAAGGGTATAAATATATACTTACCATACAAGACGAATTGACTAAGTTTATAGAAAATGTTCCATTGAAGAACAAAGAAGCAAATTCCGTAGCTGAAGGATTGGTAGAAAATTTCATTTTAAAATATGGAGTACCAAAGAAGATAGCTTCGGATCAAGGAACAGAATTTATGAGTCAAGTATTTAAAGAAATGTGTAAGATGCTGAAAATAGACCAAATATTTTCTACTGCATATCATCATGAAAGCATAGGAGCATTGGAAAATTCGCATAAGGTGTTAGGAGCGTATTTAAGAACATATGTTACTGAAAATCATTCAGACTGGCATAAATGGTTGCCATATTATACATTTTGCTATAACACAGCAGTACACTCTGAAACAAACTATACACCATACGAATTAGTATACGGAAAGCAATGCAAACTACCATCAAATCTTACGAATAAAGTAGAACCACTTTACAATTACGAAGACTACAATATCGATTTAAAAAACAAATTGCAAATAGCTCATAGAGACGCGAGAGAAGTACTAGGTAAAAAGAAATTAGAAAGAAAAAATAGATTTGATAAAGATTATAGAGTAAAAGATAGTATATACGAAGCAGGGAGTCTAGTGTTATTAAGAAACGAAAATAGGAAGAAGTTGGATCCAATATATATTGGTCCATATGAAGTAGTAGGAAATAAAGGTGTAAACTGCGAGATAAAGACAGATAGAAAGAAAGTAGTAGTACATAAGAATAGGTTAAAACCATATTACACATATCTAATGATAATAACTGAGAGTTAGGTTTAAAAAAAAAAAAAAAAAAAAAAAAAAAAAAATTTCTTTTACAATTTAGGGGGAAGGGGACGCCTGGAAACCCATAGATAGTAAGTAAATAGAGTATATATAAGAGTATATATATGTATAAGATTTAGAGTATAGATATAGGCATAGAAATTAGATTATTAATCATAATTATGAAACATTAGTAGTTAGTTTGAAAAATTATCAAACATTCGAAGGCATTATGGATTGAATGCTGAAAATTTTTTAAAATTATATTCAGTCAACATAATACAAGATTGAGCAACGAATTATTTTAAAGAAAGTAATTTAATTTAGGAGAGGTTGGTTTATACCGGTTTTTTTTATAAATTAATGATGAAAAATAAATAAATTAACGATTAAAAAAAAAAAAAAAAAAAAAAAAAAAAAAAAAAAAAAAAACAATTTAAGTAGAAATGAGATGTTATTAAAGTAAAATAAATAAAAGAAGAATATTAATAATAAATAGAAATAGAAATGTTAAATCTAAGAAAAAAAAAAAAAATAAATTTCTAGAAATAAATAAGTAAATAAGAATATAAGTTTTATAAAGAAAGTTAAAACAAGAATGTAATTGAAAAAAAAAAATATTAATTTAAAATATTTTGGAAAATATCTGTTAACGCTAGAAAGAAGGAATTTATTTAAGGATAAGATTCCTCCTTTTCCGCCAGGAGGGGTGGTGTGATATATGCCACTAAACATATACGAAAATATTCGTCATATGTTTATGTTTTAATGTAAACAAAAGTATAGGTCAAACGGGCATCGACTTTCACTTTGTTTGTTTACAAAATATCACCAAATATGTTTATGTTCTGTGTGGTATATATGTTAATAACACATGTATTCTAATGCATTTATATATATGCATACAGAGAACATTATTAGTAATCATGTAAATATATATATGTATATATATATATTTATATGTGCAATACTTTAAATAATTATTGAAACTAAGAATAATTATAAAGAAATTTAAGGATTGCTGGCGTTAGCAAATATTACCAATAATTAGAAATAAGTAACTAATAAATAATAAGTATGTAACGAATAGATTTAGGGTATAAAAGAGAATATGAATAAAATAAAGATTCACTTTTAACTTGAAAGTCAAACAAATTGTTTTATTTTAACTCGGCTACTCGCTACCATTAGAATAAAATAATATACTTCCAATCCAACTGAACTAGGCTCTTTAGCTAATTTTAGTTTAACTCAGGCTCTTTAGCTAAGGTTATTGGATTGGATTTATTTATATAATAGTCCTACGACCAATCGGGGATACCCTCATATAGGTATCCAAGGGGAGTAGTTAGCGTAAGATATTACATAGCTTGGGCCAGATATTACATATAAAACATAATCTAAAAAGTTAATTGTAGCTATGAGAAAACTATTTTAAATACAAAAATAAGTATAAAATGATAAAGATTTTTCCTTTTTCAAAAAAATAAATAAAATTTATTTATAAAACAAATAAAATAATGAAAATTAAAAAAAAAATATTAAATGAAAAAATTAAAAAGAAAAATATTTTCATAAATTAAATATTTTTTTGTTCCTGTTTTCATAGAGTCGGCATTTTCCAACTATACAAAAAATATGTACACATTTTTCTGCAAGGATAATAATAATAATTGAATTCTTTAAAGTATTTTAATAATAATTATTATTTATCGTATGAGGAAAATTCATTGCGACAAAATTCATCGTGACCAGAAATTCGTGACATGAAAATTCACTGCAAAGAATAATTCATAATTCTCTTTATTTACGATCTAGATTTAAGATTCCTTTGATTATTCGGGAAAAAGAGTCTAAATTTCAAAGTAAACTTTTACCCTTTTGTAGAAAGTATACACATTTTTGTCTCCAAACTTGATTTTTACATGCTTTTTTCCGGAAAAGACCAAATGACAAATTATCTACCTTAGAAACAGGAATAATTGTCCAATAAGAATTTTGTCCACAGACATTTCCCTCTGCAATTACTTTTTACTTACGATAAATTTTCTACAATTGAATTTTCCATAAACCAATATTTATTTATATATTAATAAATCTGACTAAAAAGAGGTCAGTTGCTTTGAAATTGTGCAAAAAAAAAGAAGAAGAAAATATTTTTCTTTTAAAATTCTACAGAGTGGAAATATTTTTTGTTGTTGGAGGTAATCAAATTAAAAGAATTTCTGGTGTTTTTATTATTATTATATTTTATAAGAAAATTTATTTAATTTAGTTCGTAATTTAGTTACCGAAACAAGAGTGATTATTTGCCAACAACGAAAAATATTTCCAGAATCGAAATTAGGCTAAAATTTAGTACCACAATTTTTTAAATGTCTATTAGTTGCTTTTAGTTGCTTGGTGTGATCTATTTTTGGAAATATTTGATAGAATTGATTGATAACATTGGCCTAAAGTTTGGCCGAAAGCCTCGGAAACGATGGCAGGATACAGTAGAAGAAGACGCCCAGAATATGCTGCGTGAAAACAACTGGAAAACAGTGGCACAGTAGATAGAGATATGATGAGGAGACAAATTAAGGAGGCCAAGGCCCGACGCAGACTGTAGCGCGATAGAAGGAAGAAGAAAGTCTATTATACACTCTTTAGTTAGTTAGTTCTTAACGAGTTTTCACTTTATGGATTGAAACTTTTTTGAAATCTCTTCAAAAAATGATCTTCAATCCAATTCCTTGCCCTCAATTTGTTATTGGTTTAATGGTATCTTACCAATGGTATAGTTTAAAACCTTGTCGGAGCTTGGAGCAGTTGTTATTATAATAGTGATGATAAAATTATGATAGAGTAGCTCACAGTTTTCAAAACTTAAAATTTCCCGCCCGAATGTAAACTCATTACTTAACCACAAAAAAAATGTATTTCTTATTCATTAATAATTCTAATACTTGTTAATGAACTATATTTATTATTTTTCTTTTCAATTCATTTTTAGCCATAAAATTCCAGCAGCATTTTCATATCGAATTCGCGTCTGGCACTTTCTTAACTACATAATAAACCAAAAACCACAAAAAGTAAATGAAAAAAATATCCGTCAATGGTATATTTTTTTTCTTATTCTCATCTTTTTCTGCAATATCTGAAATTATGATAATTGAAGGATAAACCAAAAGCTAAAAACTACTACCAATGATGACATACCGCTGCAGTCTTTTTCTAATCTTCTATAGACTCTCAAATTACAAGAAGTATAAGTAACTCTAAAAAGAATTTTTACCATTCTTCTCACGATATTTTTATTACACTTTTTAACTCTAAATTATTTACCCATTGAAAATTGGTTCCTTCACTTCTTTTTTTTTAACATTCAGTAAAAAATTATGTTCAATTATGTGACAATTTTTGTTTTTTTTTAAATAAAAATTTATAATAATAGTTTTTAGTTTTGGTTAATTTGCTTTTCGCGTTCATCGTCATCAACATCATTTTTGTGCAACTTTGCCAGTACATTAACAGACAGAAAAAAGCAAAATTTTGTATAGTAAATACCCTAAGATTAAAAATGAATTGTCAGAATTATGTTCACACTCAACATAGAACATAATAAAAAAAAAAATTATTAATTCTTGTTGTTGTTGTTATGCTGTGCGAAATTGTTGTTTCGCATTATTTATTTTTTTTTCGGTTTGATTGTTGTGTGTGGTGTTCCGTCGTCGTCGCATAAAAAAATTCTTGTTCCATGTGAAGAGCGCTTGTTAAAAAAAATCCAAACGTTAATCCAATAAAACTATTTTACCAGATTTTTAATGTTTTTTATTTTTTTTCCATCAGAGGACAATATTTTTAACTGGCCATTGTCCAATTTAATATAGTTTAAGAGTTGAACGAATGGAAAAATAATCTACTCTGTGTAGTATACACACAGTTTAACAATATTTCGATTAATTTCACTTTTAATGGTGCAAAAAGTGAAAAATAAAAAAAAAAATTGAATAAGCTAAAATGGAAAAAAAAAGGAATTTGATTGCAATTTGGAATTATCGTTTTAAAAATTTAAACTCTAGTACGTAGAGAAATTCATTTTTTTTTTATATATATAGAAGAAATGACCATTTAAATGCTTTGGAAGAGTTAAAGTATATAGTAATGGTATAATTGGTTTTTTTAAGGGTTCATTTTGTGGTTAGTTATAATTGAGTGGACATTTAGAAGAAATTGATAATTTTTTTTGTAATTTGAATTTTGTGTTAGGAAACGATTATTATTTTGGTCATAGATGTTTTGTTTAATTACTGAGTATAACAACAAAGTTTTTAAACAAAGTTTTTAAACGAAGTTTTGGTTGGTTTTAGTTACAATATTCCCTGTCAGCCATTCTCTAAATCCTGTATAATTCCATATATTTCAGAGGAGGATGGCCCTATAAGATATTCAGGTTTGTTATACGAAAAGTTTAAATCCGTTTAGGGCTGTGACACGAAAAGTATTCAGAGTTTTGACATTTTGAGTCTGATAACTAAATTTCAAAGCTCAATTCGTCATTCTTCAATTCGATAGTTTCCTTAGAAATTTTGACATCTAGAAAATTTGACATATAGGAAATTTGATATAAAATTTGACATATGTTCAGAATTCTTACAATCAGTAGAATATTTAATATTCCGTGTATTCTGTGTATTCAATAAGCGCTTAATTTAGTGCTGATATATGTGAAGAAACTGTTAGGAAAAATGATGTGTTTTGATCCTTGATTTCATATAATTTTAGACTCCCATAAACTCTGCCTTACACTAAATCAATTACTGTAACCAACAGTCTCTATATATCATAAATTTGACTATCAGATAATGCAGATGTGCGAAGAATGCAGTAATCAACTCATAATTTTAGAAGAGTTGTCTACATTTACCATTCTTACTGCGACCAAATGCATTACTAGATCAACAAAATCCCAAATAAGGTATAATTTTTTTAACTACAAAATGCAAAACTTTCAAAATATGCCCTTAAAATATCATAATTTTACTCAAAAATTCTGTAAATTCTTACCAGAAAAACTTTTAGCTACTCTAAAATTCTTATTTTTTTCATTTAAATTTGTAAACTTTAAGTTTTAATAAACAAAACCAAATATTAAATTTTTTTTTTGTTTACCTTAAACTTTCAAAGAGAAATCAACTTGATGACAAGAAGAAGAAAAAAACGTATATACGAATCTGTAGTTCAAAGACGTTGTCGACGGTTTCTTTCCCATACAAAGTAGAAAAATTAACAAATCTCATTGCCCTCTTCCATTGACAGTGAAGAAGAAACTATATTATATTTATATAAAAGTTTGCTCCTTAATATTTGTTTTTGGTCTCATTAGGTGGTATATACTTCCGCAATTTTGGACAAAAATAATTAACATCTCCTTAGCAGAGAAAAAAAAAATACGTTAAGAAAACTTCAAACTTTAAAGTCACTCTGTGTATATATCCTCTTCTATAATTTTTTTAAAGTATCCTTATTCTTTATATCCTTTCTATATAGCTATATATTTTTTTTAAAAAAAATATTCAAGTTCTTACTATTTTTCCTTTCTGTGTAGGCTCATCATTAAAACAAATAATGTTTCACCTTTTTTTCCGTTGTTGGTATCATTGTTAAACTTGTGTAAATTTTTCCCAACACAATCATTAAATCTTTATGCACTTTTCTGTTCCGCTTTATGTAAAGAATGTTCCCTCTGGGTCACACTCAGTTCGAGAGATTTTCTGTGTTTTTGTTGTTGTTGCTGGTTTTTTGTTTGCTGCAAATTTTCCTGCTACTGAAGTTCATCCAGTTTTAAGGATTTGTACACCAAAAAAAAAAGTATATATAAAAAGGATGTGAGCACAAATTTTTTATTTTTCTTCTTTTTTGGTGAACGTTTTTTTTTTTTTTTTTTTGTAAATTTAAGTTTATTTTTTTTTTGTTGTATAAGAAAAATTTTGTTTAATGAGAGAAGATTTGTCAGTCGGTTTTGGCTTGTTGGATAATTGAAGATATTGGCTTGAAGACATTTTGATAAATGTTGGATATTTACAGGCAAATTCATTTATTCAAAATGTATAAGACAACTGCAACTGAATCAAAATTCAATAATTTATGGAAATGATTAAGGTAACTATTCTACTGGCTCAAAGTTGGATGGATTAAAGATCAGTTCTAGTGAATTGTCTGCTAGAATATCGAATAGTCCGTTTGGAAGTCAGCTTATACCCACTATTCCTTATTCCATCAACACTGACACTGACGCAGCCATCGCAATTCTTCGGTTCAAAATGGGTTATAGACAATTTCAAAGCATTTATGAAGCCTACTACAATATTGGCTTTGACAATTTCATTCCCTTAATTTTACATTTTTTTACTCTTCTTCTTTTTTCACATGTATTTGTTCATTAACAACATTACATATACTTCAATCGAGACGAGTAAACAAGGCGTTAATTAGTGTATCTTGTCAGGTTTGTTTCTATACACATTATTGTTGTAGCTTCATCATTTATTTTGTTTCAATTCTCTTCAGAATATATTGTTTTTTTTTGTTTTTTTATTGCTAAGGCCAAGAGAGTTGAGAGGGCAAGATAATATGATTTGACAGCCTGAATAGAGGGAGGTTTATTTAAAATTATACAACAAACAGAAAAAAAAAAAACAGATTTGTTTCATTTTTGTTAGTAATTCATGTCATTTTCTATGTTATTTTATATATTTTTTTTTATGTTTTTTTTGTGTGTGTGTGTGTAGAAAATCAAGTTTACATTTTGAAAGTATATATACTATACAATTTCGTCCTGGGCATATGAGGTATACAAGATGTAAAAGGAGTATACTACTGAAACCATATTGTACATATCCTAAAGGGAATTTGAATTTTCTCTTATTCTTTGCTTCTTTTTTTTTGGTATGTGTTCCTTTTCTATAATTTCGGGGATAATTTTTCTTTTATATCTTTCTTCTTTTTTTTTTTTTGGCAAACAATTGGGGATGCTCCATGTAACTTGGCATTTGTCTATGGGAAAATTGTATACAAATTTAGAAAGGAATAAAAATTATTATTATTATTTGGATTTCTTTTCTTGTATGCTTTATTTTAATTCATATATGGTGAACAAAATTGTCTTCTGGCATATATAGAATAGTCCTTTGGGAGGTCCTGTGTGGCCTCCTTCAGAATAATATAAACAAAGAAAAAAAAAATCAAGTGGTTTTTGTATTTTTTATTCTATATTTTGTTGCTTATTGTAAAGAAATTTTTGTATAACTAAATTAAATTTTTAAAGAAATATTTTAATGGTAAAGATGAGATTTCTTTTGGTTTCAGTAAAAAAATTTTATGGTAATTTTTGGTATATGAAAATTAGACAAATATTGACGATTATTAGCTTTCAAGTCTTAAGTGATGCATAAATTATAGTTTTAATGACTTTAATTTGATGAAAACATTGAATTTATTTCGAGTCTTGTTATATTTTCATTTAATTTTAGATTATGACTCAAATTTTACTGTAGGTTACTGCCAATAGTATGATTTATAGATTAGGCTATGAATGGTTTTGTATTGAACTTTGGTCGGTCAACACACGTCACGAGAGATCTCAGTGGATCCATTGTGGTCGCTTCGTGTAGTCCAAACTAAGTGCTAATCCTATCAAAGAGTCAGCTTACCTTTATGAAGAAAACCGTTCTTCATAAGGGTATAGTTAAAAGGGTCGACAAGCTATCTCTAGAAAGTTTCGGCCAAAGTATTTATACCTAATGCGTGCGAGACTGGCACATTCGCACAGTCGATGCTCTAGTGTGGCTTCTTTTGTTTCATCCATGGCCCATGGGAAACCCAGATAGGTACCATGTGCACCGATCGTCATTGTTTGATGATGAGATCGATCAGTTTTCTTCTATTCATGGATAGGACAAATTCCGATCTTTTCTTGAAGAGCCGCGGCCAGCATATTTTAGTTTGACGAAACTAATGATAAAATTCCCAAGTTTTGTTAACCATTCTCATCGCTTCTTCCTCCTTCCTCAATCAAGCCTATATGATAACAAGTTTCCAGATTACTTTTGCCTTTGGTAAGAGAAAGAATTAAGTCTCTCCTTTTGGCATATGAAATTTTTTAAGATTAATTACGTTTTCGATTAGAATCTTTTTATGATCCATCCGCAGACAAATAATTTTCATCATTATAAAACAAACATAAAAAAAAATTTTCCAAGGACTCGTTTTTTATAATTGCTTGTTTTATTATCTTCATTTTTTTTTAAATAATTACTTTTAGCCTAGAGAATTTTATGTCTAAGTACAACACAATATTTTTTTTTTTTAATAGACAGTAAAATTGGCGACTTCTGTGTTTTTTGTTGTGTGTCTTGTTATCAAGATTTTTAACTAACAGATAGAAATATATTTTTGTTTTTCGAATTTGTGTAACTTTTCTCTATTATAATTTTTTACTATACGTATATAATCTCTAAAATATCAGAAGAAAATATTTTAATAGTCATCATTTAATTAAAAAATAAAAATAAATAAACATATTTTAAGAGGTCATTAAAAACATTAAACAAATAAAATTTTAGAAGGCATATAAATTCTTGGTCCCAAGCCGGAATAAAACTATAAAAAAAAAACTTACATTTTTACTAATTAACATGTCACCAGGATAATAAAAAAATAATAGTTAAAAATATATAGTCAAATAATCTATCAAACCATCTTTGTTGAGGTACTTAACTCTACGCTCGGAATCATCCGTATTAAACTAGATTGACGACTCGTTTGCTCCCTAATTTTTGTAAATTGAGTAAATAATGAATCGAACCAAAAAATAAATTCCATTTTTCGTAAATTGAAATATAAATTTTTAATCATATTTTTAATCGTATAACAAAAAAACAAAATGTAAAGTCATTCCATTAATTTTTGGTTGAAGCATGGAGAATGTTCCCTCTGTTTTATTTTGTTGATTGAAATATGGACGAAATTCCCTTCATTTTCTTTCTGTTAAATATTTACTGCGATGTGTCTCTAATTTCATAAATATCGAATCCATAATGGACATTATTGCAACATTAAACATTTATATGAACATATGTTTAGATTTTACTTTTCAAAATGGTCAATGGTCATGTATAAGGATTGTAGAGAAAAAGGATATGTCATTGATACTTTCGTAATTATCCGCATTTTATCATTTTTTTGTAATAATATCATCACACAAACGCAGTGATAAATAAGTTTTTTGAAGTAATATAAAAATACTTTTAGTTACATTAATAACACTAGCGTAGTTTAAATCTAATATTTAACTGAGGGTAAAAGGATAATCGTTAAGAAATTTGTGAACTTTAACAGAAAAGGATAATAGCTATATGAGGAATATAAGAAAAAAGTTAAATAATTTCACTAATTTTTATTTTAAAAACTTTTGATTATTGGGTAAAAATGTTGGTGATTTGATGGGAAAGTGGGGTAAATGATTGGAATATTTCACTTTTTAAGATAAAGAAATTGAAATTGACGTGTCAGTTAATCAAAGAAAGGGTCAGTACGAGTAGAAAATATAATGGAATTGGATAGAAGTTTAATTACGTCGAAAGATTATCTGAAGATTGTGAGTATTTTCAACGTTTGAAGATTTCAATCTTTCTCTGTTTCTAAATCTGAAAAAGAAATAGGCATCTCTTGTATAGAATAGTCCTCGAACAGTCTATGTTTGCTGCGAGAGCCTAGAACTTTGGTATATTAAATTATCTAGGAGCCTTAGAAATCATAGATTTCGAAGTAAACGTTGATTTGACAATAAATGAATTAGGATGGTAAAACTATGATTAAAGAATGGTCCCTAGATTGACGAAAGATCGAATTAGGATTATCAAAATTAATTTGAGAGAAAAAATGAATTGAGCTTTTAATTTGAAAGGAGAATTGAGCCTTTAATTTGAAAAGATACTAATTAAATATTGCAACAAAATTTCTATGAATTGTTAGAAGAATCAGTTCACTTCAATCCGACACATCTGATTTTGGCAAGAAATTCTCAAATGCTTTTAGTATAATTCTACTGTTCTAAAAAGGACATAAAAGATTTAAATAATCGACTAGAAGATACCAAAGAATAACTTCATTAAGGCATAGCCATTACAACGTCGTCATTAACTTTAGTTTTTAACTGGAAATTATTAAATTATTTACCCTACAATTACATTTTTCACTCTCACAATTTCTAATCATATTTTTTCTATAAAAAATTTCTACTTTATATCCATTACTTATAAAATACTTCATAAGCATTGACTCAAAAATTCTTTTTTACTACCAGTTTACAATTAGAAAAAAGTATTACAAAGTTTTTAACTCAATTTTCATCCAAAAAAATATAAAAATAGTGAAACTTTTGAAACATAAAAAAAAAAAGTAAATGTTAGAAAAAATATAATAGAAAACAACAGAAAATATTTATATATATCCTTTTTATTTCTATCCTTCTTCCTTTATAGAAATTCTTTAGTTATATCTATTAGCAAAGTCCGAGTATTTTCCTTTTATTTATCTCATCAACTTTTGATAATGGTCACGTATCCCTATGAAAATCCTATTAAGGATACAATTCTTAATTTTTAAGGATAAAAAAAAAACTTTATTTATATTTCTAGTAACAATACTATGGTTATCCTCTGGAAGTTATCCAAATTAAATAAAGAAGAAATTTCAAGTTGTTGTTCATTTCTCTCATAGTTTCGTTAAAAATTTTAATGGATCCTTTTCGATATTATAGAATTTAGTTTTCCAGTGAAATTTCCACTCATTTTGTGATGTGTGCATAGTAGAAAAAGTCATTGAACTATATGCAGACAACTTTTTTATTAGCTTTCTTATACTCTCCAATCGCCTGATGCCTGATCAACTTTTTTCCTCTAGAATTTTATTTATGTAGTAAAATAAATTTAAATTTGTTTCCTGTTTTTTTTTATTTATTTATTGATGGTGTATTTTTTTGTTAATTAACAAAATACAGGACAACAAATTTATTTGAAATTCTAATTATTAATTTTTTTATTGCTGGATTTCGAATTCGTGTGATTTTTAATATTTATTTTTATATATAACTAGACGACCATCAGACAAAATTATATTTCACAGAGAGTCAATGTTTGTCTTTAAGTGGAATTTTACACGTTCAATATTTTCAATTAATATTTTTTGTTCTTTTTAAATTTAAAGGAAATTATTGAAAGAAATTGTTGAACGTATAAAATTGAAAGGAAATTATTGAAAGAAAATATTGAACGTATAAAATTGAAAGGAAATTATTGAAAGAAATTGTTGAACGTATAAAATTGAAAGGAAATTATTGAAAGAAATTGTTGAACGTATACGTTGTACGTTCTTGAAAATATTAAATGAAAGGAAATGAAAATATTTTTTGAGACAATTTTAAATGTAAAAAAATGAGAGAAAAATATGTAGATAAAAATTGCACAAATAAAAGTGAGAGAAACATGAAAGAAAATATTGAATATTTTAAAGGGATAGAAATAAATTAAAAAGAAATGTTGAATGTGTAAAACTGAGAATAAACTGTTGTAAAAATTTTTGAATGTACAAAAGGAGAGACAAACAAAAATCTTACAAAAATGTTGAACACATAAAAATTGGAAAAAAAAATACTCAAAGGCAAATATGATGGTATAAAATTGATAGAAAATATTGAAAGACAATATTGAAGCTATATAAAATTGGGAGAAAAATGTGGAACGAAAATATTGAACGTTAAATGGAAGGGAAAAATTTTGCAAACAAATATTGAAATTTATAAAAATGAGAGAAAAATGTTGAATGTGTACAAGTGAGAGAAAAATGTAGAAAGAAAATGTTGAACGTTTAAATGGAAGGGAGAAAAATTGAATGAAACTTTGAAATTTTAGAAAATGAGAGAAAAGTGTAGAAAGAAAATATATTTAAAGTATAAAGTAAGTGAAAAATGTTAAAAGAAAAATATTGACACAAAATTGTTGATCATATAAAATTGATCTAATGTCCATTCAAAAAAATTAACTTTATAACAAAATTCAAATTTTAATCTCTTTATTACTATAAACGAATATACAACATAGTTAAAAAAAATTGTGTAATTTCCTTTCTCAAAGTGGACAAAAATTTTAAATATTAGCTTTGCTTTTTTTTTTTTTTCTTCTTCTTTTTGGTTTTTCAATTTAAATATTTATCATTATACATATATGTGTTTGACCAAAATGGATCTATGGGTATCACCCATCATCATCTCTATATACACAATAATATAATGTAAATGACAGAAATAAAATCACTTCTATATAATATTTAAATTCCTATTTTTGACTTAATTTTTCACCCACTCATCCTTCTTCTTCATGTCTCATTTTTACACCAAGAATGGTAATTGTGAATCTATCTGAAAATATATATGTGAAATTGAAAAATTGCACCATATAAAAATAAGGATAACTGGAGAATAAAAGGATGACAAAATTGATAAACGAGACACAAAAATTTTTTTTTTTTTTATTATATAGCTTTGACCTCATAGTGTGACAGAAAGGACTTTTCTTAGTTTGTGTTCAATGTGTGCTATGATGTTTTGTACGGTGGTCTGAGTATTTTTTTTTTTTAAAGGATATCCTTTTGAATATCCTTTTTTTCTATATATATATATATTTTGTTTGTTTGTTTGGTTGCACTTTTATAACATAATATTTATATGTACATATATGTATGCACATAGATATATGTACATATATTATATTTGTCAAAACGTTTTATGGTATTAAAAAAAATTGGTTTACACAATTGAGAAGTCAAAATAAAAAGTTGTCTCGGTTTTTTTTTTTTTTACATATTAGTAATTGCCATCAAGGATTCAGAGGAGTAAAATCGTTTTTTTTTTTTGTGTCTGATACTTTGATCAAGGATTATGTAGATTTATTTTATATAGATAAAAAGGATAATTGCATGGATATATATTTGAACGATTATATCCTGGAATTGATTATTATAGAAGAGACACAGAGAGAAGATACACACTATTAAATTAATTGGAAGTACATAACATATATATTTTTGTTATATAGTAAAAATTATCCTTTATCCTTAAAAAAGGATTAAAATTAAAATTTTATTATACATATATGATAATTTTGTACATAAATATTTAATTTACATTATATTATATACCATAATATTTGTAATAACTAATTAATTAATTATTATTATATTAAAAATTTTATGTAATTTTCTTTATTTATGCTAAGTGGAAAATTACCTTTTTTTATAATTATGGTTTTTTGTTGTTGACAAATTCTTTTAATCTTAAATGTGATATTATAACACGTAAATGTAATAATTTTATTTTGCTTTTTTGCTATATAACAAAATTTTACATTAATAAATTTATATTTATATAAATAATGTAAAATCGTATATGGCGGGGGTACGGATATAAAACGTACTACAAAAAAAAAAGGGTATCCTCATAAACATATTTAAAAGAAAATTTATAATAGGATATTTTCTCTTTAACTATTTAAAATTATTGTTTTGTGGGTTTACACTTAATTTTAACACATGCGAAAATTTTCTTCTTTCATAATAAATTCATGTATCACACACATAAAAAACACACCATTTTCCTAAAAAAATAAAAAAGTAATTAAATATTTATTAAATTTTGTCAGCATATAAATTTTTTTTTTTTTTTTGTCTGTTGGGTGTTAATTTTTGTGCCTATGTACGGGAAAATTGGACTATAACCACAAAAATTATAATAATATTTTGTGTTAATGGTTTTTTTTTGGGAATTAACCCACGTAGATCTTCAGGACTCTGTTTATGGTGGGACATAATTTTTTGAAGAAAAGTAGGGATAGAGGGAAATGGAAAAAAATGAATAGAAGATAAATTTATAGGTCGAAGATATTAGAGAAGTTGTATAGAGAATTCAATTAATTGGAAAAATTTGCTGACAAATTTAGAAAGCGACTCAATCTTATTTGAATTTAATGAAAAATATTGAAATATTTTGCGACATTTTGTCTTATGTAGCCCATATTAGGGATCAGTAAAATTTATCAGTAGGTTTGTTAATTATTGTTGAAATATTGTCGTAGAATTGAGTATTTTCATATGTTCCATTGTGAATTCCATTCTAGAATTGACTTAGATCCCATGGCATATTTCGAGATCCATGATAGCCTAACATGTCATATTTCCTATTCCAGATTTGTTTCTGCCTTTAAACCTACCCAAAGGAGTTCCAATATCATTTTCGAGAACTCCATAAAGTAAAAAATGACTGAGTAAATAATTCTTAGTTTCATTGTCTTCGGATTTTTGTATTCGTGATTAATTCAACAGATTGTGACAGTTGTTTCCTATCTCTTTGACAGTTGTGTACTAATTTGACAGTTGTGTACTAATTTGACAGTTGTGTATAATCTCTTTTACATTTTGAGCAAGATTATTTGACATATTGGACATTACTTCAATTTCCTCTTGAATTTCTATATCACCAAATTTATTTCTTAATATTTTTCTAGTCCATCATTTCTATCACCAATACTAATAGGTTAAATTCAATATTTTTTTTCCCCATATCTTATGAAAAAAAAATAAGCTATTTTAATTTTTTATCTCTCTCAAAACCGACAACAAAAACGGATAAATTTATTAGTTAAAAAATAATTTTAAGTGCTTTTTTCCTACCTTAAATTTTTAATGATTAATTTATACATTGGAAACAATACCATGTCCTTTTTTTTTATTACTATTTAGGACACATTTTTCTCCACCCTTTTCTATATTGTTCTTTGTTAACAATAATTTCCCCCCACCACCCCCCAACAAAAAAAGATATATAATGTCAAAATGACTAAGTGTGAGAGATTATAAAATTTATTAATATTATACCAATGTGTAATATTTTATCATTTTTTTTTTATTTCTCTTAAGGATACTCCAAAAAAAAAAAAGGATATTCAACTAAATTACGCACAATCTGCAAAAAAAAATATTATATTCTTGACAAATTATTGTAATTTACAGATTTTTTTTAAAGTAATTTACGTAACGACACAAATCTTCGTTTTAAAAAAAAAAGGATATGTGGAAAGATGTCCTTTTTGTTTTTATAAGATTTTTATTTTTCTAAGTTGTTTTTCCTGATGCGTGAAATGAAGTTAACACAACACCAAAAAAAAAAAAAAACTGAAAAATATGTAAAATTTTCTGCACACCAGAAATATACATAATTTTTTATGCTACTCTTGGGAGTCGTTCATAAAAACGTACATGGTATAAGTAAAAAATTAAATTTAAATTTTAAAATAAGCTTTTTTTTCTGATGGTGGGGTTGAAAGCTAATTGCATTAATAAACCAAAAAAAAAAAAAATGTATAATTGTATAATGGTTTAAGTTTTTTTTTTGGTGCGTAAAAGGAAGAATTATATTAAAAAATTATTATTATTATTATTATTAGATGAGCTAAGGATAATTTTGAAAGAAAGGAGAGTTCATATATACTTTTTAGTTAGTTAAATGTTAGTTAAAATTAAAAAGGATCCTGGGCTGACATGACAATAAAATTTTGAATATTAAACTAATGGAAAATTTGGTATATTTTAATTTTTTTATTATATGCGAATGTCAGTAGGGAAATGGAAGAGAACACAACATCATAATAAATTTTGGGTGGATATTTATTAGAGTATACGATATTTTGCATATCCTGTAGAAAAATGAACGATGAGGAGATGATGTATTTGGAGTGTAATATAATTTTTTATTCAAATTAACTGAAATTTTGGTATGTTAATTAGTGGGATGGATGGGGGTGATAAGGTAAAATGTAGAAAAAATGATGAAAAATATAAGTAAATAATAATTTTGCAATAAAAGTAAATTACTTAACTGCCATAATTTTTATTATTATGGTAATTTTTGTTAAATTTAATTTGTCTGGTACCAAATTAAATATTATAAAAATATTTATAATAATAATTTTTGGAAGTCTGATGAAAAAATTGCTGGAAGATTTTTACTTTGAAAATTTTATAGTATCAAAGTTTTTGTGAAATTTCTTCTTTAAATTAGGTTAAATTTTCTTAAATTTCATTGTATTTTCATTTTGTTTGGTCAATTTTTGATTTGGTGAAATATGAGTTTTAGAATGGTCTAAGAGCTAATAATTGGAATTCTTCAGAATACCATCTTTTGCATAGTAGCTGGGTCAGTATTTTTTAAGTATTATTTAGATTTTAGAATCCATTTTACTTTTGCTGGAAAATTTCAGAGCCCTAGGACACATTTTTCCTAAAACAACTAATATTTCTCAATTTGATTTTCGAAATTTTGATAATTTAAAATTTTGTTTTGTACCTAAATTTTCATGGATTACCCATAGTTCCAGTTTGGGTTACTATGCAGTTCTTTGGATCTAAAACGATTTACTAATATCAGTGATGTAATTTAGGTTTCTACTTTTAATTCGTTATCTTATTTATACCAAATTAATAATCCGACTATTTCCAATTTCCTTAGTACCGAATTGAAACTGTCTCAATTTCTTATTAAGATCGTCTGAACGATTTTTTGTATGAAAATTTAGTTTAATTGAATTTTTTACTTTAAATTTACATTAACTTCAATTGAAATTATTGTCAAAAAATCGTTTTTCCACTTAAATTTGAGTCCCCTAAATTTTCTTTGTACCTTTTCGAAAATTATGCACAAAACTAAACTTAAAAGTTTAATTTCTGTTAATAATTCAATTATTCCTCCCCCTCAGTTTTCTGTATTTTTGTATATTCAATAAATAATTTCAATTTCCAAATCTCAATTTTCTTTGGTCCTTGACGCAAAAACAGGAAAAAAAATTTACTATTTCAAGTTTATCAAAATTTCATAAAAATCGTTTTTGTTTTTCAAGGATTCTTTGACAAAATTATGTCATCATTTTTTTTTTTATGTAAAATAAGTAGAAATCCTTGAGAATTTTTCATTCTCTGGTTGATTTCATATTTTCTTAAAAGGACAATGATTAATAATCTTTCATTTTATTGTGAAAATTCCTCTGAAATAGAAGAAAAAAAAACCAGGAAGGAATTTGTTTCACTTTACACACTAAAAGACTATTAACGATATTTTTCGTTTTTTTGAATATTTTAGGTATACGTAAAAGGAGGGTAGTTTTTCATTTAAAATAATTGTTTATGCCCAAGGGTTGAGAAAAGGATAACAAAATGAAAATAAATAAATAAATCTTTGGTAGTGATTTTTCGAGTGAATGAGGTAGAAAAATTGTGCCAGTTGTTATAAATTTTTACTTCTTCTTTTTTTTTCAATTAAATTAATTGAACACGCGCGTATTTTTCACGGATAAATAATTTTAATAATTCGTTTTTTTCTGACTAACTTAAGTTTTACAAAATAAATAAATAGGGAAATTGATTAAGTGAACCGAAAATATAATGAAAATTTGTAATCAATTTTCTATAAATCCTTTTTTTTTTTTGAGGATTTATCGGAAGGAGTTAGTAGCGGAGATTTTTCAAAAAGGTATATCCTTTCTATTCGTCTGTCTTTGTTGTAGGAATTTAAAATATTAGTTCAATTTTGAATAGAAATAATTTTAAAAAACTTGAATTTTTTAAGAATTAATAATTGTTCGCCAGATGGCGCTTTCCTAATAAATATTATTACAAATTTTACAAACTATAGTCGCCTTTCTGCCATTTTAATATAAATTATCCTTTATAATTTAGGATAGATCGTTAAAATGCATTTATAGAAATTTGAAAAATTAAAAACTAATTAAAAATGAACACATTACCAAATTCCTAGATGGCACTATTATAATTTTCTATTAAAACTAGATGGCGCTGATCCTGACATATTTTTCATCAAAACATATTTTGTAATGATTATACAAAAATTAGTAATCCGTGAAAGTTACAGTAAATTTTATTATGAACCGGAAATTTGAAACCCAAAAAGTTACTACATTTTTAAGAAAATGTTCCACTAGATGCGCTGGCATCATAAGATATAATTTAAGTGTTTAAATATAATTTGATACATTGTCGTATCCAAAATTGGTAAAATGGAAGAATATTTTTTACCCGGACTCAGGAAAAGCTCATAACTTGAAGACTACTCTACGAAATTCTTAATTTTCGGTTTCTCATTTTTTTAATCCTTGTATAATTTTAAATCGAATTTTTTTTTTTTTTCATGGTGGCTTACCTATTTTCCCCTATTATACCGTTCATTAAAATAAGAAAAAAAATAATTAGTTTTCTGTCTAAAATAATTTTTCTACACTTTTTTTTTTCTTTCTTTAATTTTTGGTTTTAAAATGTCAGCACAAAAATAGCACGAAAAAAAAAAAATTAACCAAAAAATTTTCTAGTTTTTTGCTGACTTATTACGAATAAATTTTATAATTTCATCGTTAGAAGAAAAACATTGTTTTTTTGTTTAAATTTAAAAGCACGGAAAATTCGCTAATACATATAAAAATTTTCAAGAAAATTAATTGACTTGTAAATTTCCCAAAAAAAAAAAGAAGCAAAAAAACATTAAAATAAATTGTTATATCAGTGAAGGTGAGGATGGTACAAAATAGAGTCCTTTGAGTCGCATAATAATTCTTTCGTTTTTTTTTACATATAAAATAGAAAAAAGGACATGAGAAGAAAACTGCGAAACTATTTTTTAAATGCATTTTTACGATGTGTAACTTAATTAAAATGTTAAAACACGTTTTTAATATATCAAGGACGACAAAAAAAGTATATCCTTAAAAATTTATTTTAATGAATTTTCATTTTTTTTTGTCCATTTTTTTTGGTGGCGGTGAAAAATTTTCTTAAGCCGCGTCCACAGGTTCGTTCGTTCGGTGAGAATTGGTATGGTAAGCAAAATGACAAGAGAACGTTCGTTCGTTCGTTGTACTTGCGAATGTTTGGTTTGTAGAAATTTGTAATGTTTGTACAGCGAATCTACAGCGAATCCATAGCGAACGAACCAACCTTCGTAGATTTCAGGGCGAACCAACCTTCGTTCGCTGGCGATGCAGAAAAAATAGTTCGCCATCGAAAACTAATCTTCGTTCGTTGGGCGTCCACAATCTTGATCGAAGATTCGTTCCTTCGTTCGGTATATTTGGACTCGGCTTTAAAAAAAACAGACAAAAAAATCCTTTTTTTTTGTGGAGGTGCGAAACGTTGCAGATGCAAACATTTTATTTAAATATAAATTTATTTTTTTTTTGTCTGGGATGGTAAGAAAAGGACATTTTATTGATAATGCGGCTACAATGATCTATTTTCTTTATGGTTTAATTTAGCTTGTAGATTTCAGGGCGTTTTCTTTTATATAATTAATAGTTTTAGTTGTAAACTGTCTTTTTTTTTGTGTTAAGTTTTCCGAAATGGAAATTAAAATTATTTATCCCTAGAGAGATTGGATGGAAAAATTTTATCTGAAAAAAAAAAGGATTTTACATTTAGAAAATTTACATTTTAATAGAATTTTTTGGGGAAAAACATTAGAAATGGTGGAATTATTTGATGTTTTTTTTTTTGGTTGCGTGACAAGAAAAGGGAATAATAATTTTTTTGGGAAGAAATTAATGTTTCATTTTAAGTCGGAAAAGGATTTTCTAACTTAAAATTTAACATTTTTATTTTGTATAAAATTTCTTGTATAATTAAATTTGCGTTGTGAAAAAATTTGGATTATTAAAACTTTTTGAAGAAATATTGAAATTTCGACAAGAAAAATGGAAGTGGTTTGGTTTTTATACTCAATTTTTGGAAAACTAATCGATTTTTTTAAAGTGTTTTAGGATTTTTACGTACTATTTGAAATTGCCCGTCCTTTGAAACCAAATTAGACAAAACAAATTCGTAATATTTAAAAAAAAAAATGAGAAGTTTTTGTTGGTCAAAAACAAAATTTTCGAGTATCTTTACCAATTTTGCCTAAAATTTGGTTCAATTTACTCAAAGAATGGGGGAAAGGTTCGTACAAAATTTTAGAGTATTCTTTAATTTTTGAGTATTTTTGAAATATTCTTTGCATATTTGAATTCTAAATTAAATAAATTAAATTATACGTAAAATAATTACAAAATTTATGCAATATTATTAAATATTTCCGAAAATTTAACAATTTGTACCAAAAAATTGGGAAAGAAACCTTGAAATTGTTGGCAGATTTTCGAATTGTTTGTTGACAAATAATTTTGACGGATAATTTTAATATGACCACAAAATATGTATAAACAAAAATTAAAAATTAATTAATGTCATCTGAAATAAACCATAAAAACTAAAAGATTACATTTCAAATTTTCAACAATTATGTTAAGCGTTTTAATTATCATTTCATATTTAATCTTTCTCTTCAACGCCTGATTCCCTGACTCCCTGACTCAGGGAAACTATTTGTTACTACTTGTTACCTTTACTATTTGTTACAATGTTACAATATCCACTAGCAGTTCTTTTCCTAGTTTCGGAATATTATCGTTCGAGTAGATCATCTTCCATGCTGTTTAACCATCTCTTACGCGGTCTGCTCGATGCTTTCCGTTCCTCATTGTCAATCTTTACTTGCAATTTTCAAATCTTCATCCAATCATCCAAATCTTCATAGAAATCTTCATCCAAATCATCATGATACAAAATTCAATTTGGCTATCAATTAAATTTGACAAATCGATTTAAACAAAAACGATTTAAATTAAATTTAATGTTGTCATAGCTATAAAAAGTTTACTATATAAAACTCAAAACTATATAAATTACAATTTTCCTGGATAGAAGAAAAATAAATAATAAATAAATTTTTCTATATAGAAATCTGAATACAAAATGCAAATTAAGTAATTATACACATAAAATAAATTGTAAAAGTTAAATAAGGGCATCATCAGATAAATTGTTACATTAAAATTTCTAGTTATTATCTACAATTGAATTCTTTGAATTTTCTTCTAAACTGAAAAATACCAGCATTTTTCAATTTTATACTATAAATTAAAACTCCATACCCCAGCAAAAAAATAAAACGAGTTGATTTTGACACCTTAACAACCAAAAAAAAAAACTCTTCTATTAGATTGAAAATTCTCGTTTGATAAAAATCTCAAAAAAAATTCTTATAAGTCCTTTAAAATGCTTTAAATCCTTTTTTTTTTGTAACCATTTATTTTTCATCATCATCTAAATAAAAAGGATATTTTCTAAATCAAAAATATTTACTTATTTCCTTTATTTTTGTTGTTGGCAAAAATATTTTTAAATACCTTTTATGTGATTGAAGTGATTCTTTTACTCTACTGTATTTTATTATCATTCAACCCTTATTAGTTTAAATCACTCTTTGATTTATTTACCTTAATGTCTTTCGTCTTTCCACATTGTGGGGTGGAAGGAGGGGAGGGGGGGGGGGAGAAATTTAAATTTATGCTGATGTACACTCTGTTAAAATCATATTAAATTACCCTTATTTAATGAACTTAATTCTAATTAAAATTGGAAAATTTATAAAACAACATAAACGAACTCATACTCCTGAAGATTTTCTGTTTTTTTTGTTGAAAATGTGGAATGGTTTGTTTTGTTTTTGTTTTTGGCCTCATCGTCATCATCCCCCAAAACAAAATATTTAATATTTAACCCTTTATAAAAGAAATGGCCTTCAATTAATCTCCTTAAAGAAAATATATCCTTTTGAATTATTTATATTTACATTATTTATTTATAGTAAATTTTCTATAATTGTGTAAAATTCATTTATTTAAAAAAAAAATTTTATAAATGATATTTGGATATCATTTAATTACCAATATAATTTACTTAGCCATTTTTTGTTGTTTGTGTAAGAATTTGATATATAAAGGAGATGTGAATAGAATGGGTAACTTTTTTTTGTTATTGGATGGTTCGTTACTTAGAAACTTAGAAAATGTTGAAATAAAATAGAGGAAATTTTGTTTCGTTTTACATTGAAATTTAATGTAAACACATGAAAAGAATGGTGGGTAACTTTGACGTTTCTTGATGTCAAAAATGTTGAGATATAGACAGAAAAGTTTGTGTCTTGCTGTCATAATACATATGTCAAAATTATTTTAAAATTATTAATTTTCGTTATCGTTGTCTCTAGTGCCATATATTTTGATATGTTTGCTTGTCATTTGCGATTTCATATTTCTAATTCGAATATATTGCAACCAAAAATCTAGATGTTATAATTTTAATTCTTTATAATTTATTACCTTTAACAAATAGTCTGAGTAGAAGATGCAAAACTAATTTATTTGACTAAAAGAAATACGTTTGGACATACTCTGGGTCTGGGTATATTCTGACAATTATTTAGTCTTAAAATTAAGTATATTGGATCCAGTTACATTCTACGAGAACTAAGACAGATAATATTCTTAAATTGTCAAGCATTAAATAAGTGTAATAATGATTTCGTTCTCTTTATAAGATAGTACCTAGTTACCGTGGTGACACAAGCAGTTAGCGTCAGTGGACGAACATTCATTCTAGTCCAAACCACTATTGTTTGGTACTGTTACTTGTGAATTCGAGGCAGTAATAAAGAAACTATTGAAAATTCAGTTAATAATATCTATACACAAATTCCGACCGTAATAGTTTCCAAATGAATTTTTAGTTATATTGACATTTAAGTCGACTCTTACACCCATTCTGTTCGTAACATAAAATTGAAACCATTTCTAATGATTCTAAAAAAAAACAATTCTATTTCAATAAAATAAATTTTAATTTTTCATATACACTTAAATTTTCTAGTTGTCCTTAAAATTATTTCTATTTTGTAAAAATCTATTATCGTAATCGTATATTGAAGTTTTCCGGTTGATTTAATTTTAAGTGTTTTGCATAAATTTAAATATATTTTTCCTATGTTTTTCTGAAGCACATATTTTTTTTTTGGTTCTATTTAGCCTAAAGATTTGACCAGTTTAGTATAGCGCAATGGGGGATTCAAAAAGCTTTTTCACAATATGGCTTCTAATTATTAGAAACTTAATCGTTATGTACTTGTTGTTTAAAAATGACCCTTGTAATATGAGCAAATTAAGGAATATATAAAATTAATTATGTTTTGCACTCTTGCTGAATTATTCGACTGGAAAATCAATGAATTCGTAAAAAAATGTCGGAGTTTTTTTTGTATTTCTATTAAATTCAAAGAATTTTACTCTCTAGCTTAGTTTGGTTTATAGTAAAATTTATGGCTTTTGGGTAATTTTTGTCTATATACAAATTTTTTTAAATAAATAAAATTTTTATTTCCACATTTCTATTATCCTTTTGCTAAAGGATTTTCAAGTATAAAATGTAATTTTAGGAATTATTATAATATTTTCAGTTAATTATTACAAAAGAAAGTTTAGTCAAATGAAATTATTTAAAATTAGGGGGAAAAAGTTAGTTTAATATAGTAAAAAAATTTAAATGTAATTTTTATTTAAATAGATTTTCCTTTTTTTTTGGTACGTAAAGGACTTCGTTTGAAAAAGTTAAAAATATAATTTCTCAAATTTTGTGTAAATTAAATAATTTTTTATCCTGTGAAGAGAAATTATTAAAATTTAAAAAATTATTATAAAACTTTTATTAATTGTTTTAAAAATTAGTAGAACTTGACGAATTTCACCTTAAAAAGGACGAATTTCAACTTCAAAAAGGACGAATATGACCCGAAATTATTATAATATTAATTTAGTTCAACATTTTTGTCCTATGATTGATAATCTTTCAATTAAATTATATTCAAGATTAATTTTAGTTTTATTTAATATTTAATTCTCTCTTAATCTAGTTTCAGCTTATTTTCTATTTTCCTATTGGTAAAAATGACAATTTGGGTAAGAAAATGTTCCAGAAAGCATAAGAAAAATAGAAATTTTCTAAATGTTCCTCCAATTCTGTAACTTCTTTAACTACAAAATAGAAGTAATTTTGGTTGAATAAGTCACATAATTCACATAGTAAATTAGTTTCCCTTATATTTATTATATTTTGCAATTAATTTTAGTATGCAAAAGTCCTTTTTTGAAATTGGCAAATTATTAAATTGGTTCAATAATTTATTAGAATTTTCTCTTTTTTGCACAAAATTGTGCATAATGTTTTGTTGAAAATTTAAAAATATAAATATTTCGTCATATTCCCAAGTCCCAGGGAATTATTTTTATCAAAATTCCTTTTCAAAAAACCTGAAAATTGGTTTAGAATTTTAAATTTTGTACATTTTCATATAAATTCTACATTTATCTAATGTACAAAAAAATCATAATAATTTTTTGATTAGAATTTAACTTTTAAATATAACCCAAAAATCGATCATGGCCAATTTTAGGGTCAAATTCGTCTTTTTAAAGTTCAAATTATTTTAGAGTTTCACAAAATATATGAAACCTAAGAGAAAGAAATAACGAATTTCACCCAAAAAGCTAATTATAAATAGTGAAATTAATGATTTTAATTGAAAATTATTTAATTTAAATTTGCAAATGGTATACTACTTTTAATTTAGTATAGAAACCATAAATATCAGAACACTAGCAACAATTTTGGCAAAATCAAATGAAAATACTTTGTACAAATTTTTGCCTATCAAAAAAATAATCATAATTAGTGAAAATTAATTCGATTTATAATTTAAAAATCATTTAACAAAAAAGTTAAAAATCATTTAACAAAATTTCTCAACATTTTCTCACCATTTCTCTGTTAATCCTTTCATAAATTACAAGATTTTCTTTTCTTCTAAATTTTTTTTGGTAATATTAATAATAATTTCATTTGCTACCGTTAGTTAAATTTCACCTGTTACACCATTAAAAACATTCTCATTTATATAATTTGTGTTGTAAATCCTTTTTAAAAATCATAATAAATTCAACGAAATTAATTTTTTTTTATTACTTTTCTTACCTTATTAGCACCAATAAACAACTATTATTAATTTACATTTTAATGGAAAATTTACACCTGATTTAATTTTTCCATCACTATTAATAATAATTTTCAGAATTTTGTAAATCCTTTTTATCCTTTTGATTATTTCCCGCGCGATCATTGAATTCTTTTGAAAAAAATCTTACAAAAAAAAAAAAAAAATTCCAAAAAAAATGAAATTATCATAAATTTTTTTGATGATAAAAGAATCATAAAAAATAATAATAATTTTTTTTAAATAAATAAAATAATAAAAAAAATGCAAGTGATTTTTTTTTTTTAAGAAATAATAAAAAAAAAATTTTATTGTCCCTAAAAAATTGAAATGTTAAACTATTCGATTTTTATGATTGTTGTGTCTCCGGGGTCGTCTTAAAGTGCTATGAAATTTGAACCCTAAATTTTAAAGAATTATTATTTACAATACATAATAAAAATTTTGTTGCCTAGTCATGGCTGTGTCCACCATCGCCACTGCGCTCTTCAAAAAGTCAAAAAAATTAAATATCAAGATCAAGGTGATCGCGTTCAGTATATCGATCGTTAGACAAGTAAATTACATCATTATTATTATACCTTTTAGACCACTTCAACTTTCCGGACTTGAGCAGCAAAAACGAAAATGAAAATCAAGAACGTTTTGGGTTTTTTTTCTTTCGATTTCATTTTTTATTAAATTGGAATTTAAATTGGAATTATATTATTTCGTAATAGGTTAAAAATAGTCAGGTAGTTTTTTTTTTTCAATATTTTTTTGATATGTACAGGTGTAAAATATCCTGTAGGCATGCCGAGTTAAAATTTTTTTCAAGATTATGATTTTTATTAGATTTCAGAGGCAGGTGAATTTTTTTTATAGTAAATTTTGTAATTCGTTCTGAGAACACTGAGAAGATTGAATAAAAATTAAAATATTAGAGATGGTTTTTTTTTTTTTGTAGGAATTATGCAGGTGAATTTTGATTGCAAAAGATCGACAGGATAATTAGATTAATTTTAAGATATATCCGTGGAAGTTTCATTGAGATTAGGGAATAGTTTTGATGTTAGATATTAAAAAAATTGAAAATTACGATGGCATATTACAGATTCAGTTAAATTTGTTCCTAAATTTGGTGGGTGGATTTTTGATCGAGTAATAATTCAGTTTATAGCCTAATTAAGTTTCGGGAAATGATAGAAATTTTCGAGACACTTATTGACTTATTAGATATTATATTTGCTTGATAAATCAAACGTAAAGACAATTTCTGATTGAATTGTCATGAAATGTCACAAAACCGACTTGCGCAAAATGGCCTCCAAACGAAAATAACTATACTATTTGTATCAAAGCAAACAGAGATTTATCGATTATAAACCAACACCAACACCTCAACCTAATTCAGAGTGTATGGCGTGCGTATGTCAAAAATCTTTTCAAAAATGTTTATACGCCCGTCCAAATTTGGAAATTCGAATTGTCGGCGTATTTCGGGAGCTCTCATACAAAGCTCTCAGTGAATTATTCGTTTAATACAGTATACAATATACATTCATATATTCTAAGACCATCACTAAACCATCTTGTCTGGTAAACAGATTAATTGAAATTTCAACAAATTTAAATCAAAAATATAGTATTTCTTACAAAAATGTATTAACAAATTTTTCACTTTTCTCATTCCAAAATCTGCATCAAATAGTTAATTTCTAATTTTACAGAACATTCAGTTTATCTTCTACAATATCTCTAATTCTCTTTATCATTTCAATTCATGTACAAAATTTAATCAAAAATCTCATTAATTTCTACATTATTAATTTTTCACTTCATTTTTGTTTTTTGGTGACCAATTTTCTATAACAACTTTTCAAAGCGTTTTTCAATTATTTAATTTCATTAAATCCGTCACAAAGTTAGATTCAATTATTATTATATTATTTTGACTATTACATGAAAATCAGTAAACGATTAAAACTTGCGAAAAAGGTGTTAATGGTCGACATCAAAAATAATCTACTAAAAATTATTATACTGGATTTTACTACTAATTAAAAAATATAAAATCTGTCTCTCTAAATAATATCAATAAAAATTTATATTATGGTGGTGGTATATTGAGTGTGTATCACGACCAACTCATATTTTGGTTCAATTTTCATTCAATTATAAATAAGCGCGTCAATTCCTTTTTCTGGTATCCTCGTTTTTAATCGTCTACATACATTTTAATTTTACTATATTACAAAAATGGCTTTGTTAAATGATTTTATCTGGAGCAGACGAGGAATAGAATTTTGTGTTAATAGAGACATTATCGAATGTTTTCAGTGTGTTCTAAATTTCGTGTGTTCATTTGAATTTCCATTAGAGTACTCAAAGATCATTAACGAGCATGATTTCCTATTCTACACTTATTCGGCACATAATCCCATATCTACTTTATGAGTTGATTCAATTCCGGGCCGATGCATCGATAATATCATTTCTGCGTTGTAGAGGAAAGAATGGTGGACTATGGACTATGCCCTAAATTGAAACATAATGTGGGGAAATCCTCTAAGAAATAGGACTATTCCCTCATCGGGCTGATGAGCCAAAGAAGGAGATGAAGGTCATTTTTTCAGTTGCTCTAAATTTTGGTATTTAGCAAACACTATTTGTTACTAACACCATTTTGTCAAGTGTAAATCAGAGCAGATTTGCCTAATCTATTTCTTTTGAATCTCAACTAAACTGTCATTTAATTAACTGTCAAATTAAATTTAACATAATTTCCGAATTCATTTATTAAAATTTACTTAAATTTGGAAATCTTAAATGCTACTAGAATTAATTCTACTCCACGAAGCTCTACTCTTTACTCTAATTCCTGAATTATTGAACATGGATATTAAAAATTCCAACTAATCTATTAAATATTTTATACAATTATTATAACTATTTCGATTATTTGGAACAATTTTAGTCTATGGTCAACTGAAAATGTTTTGTCTATATATAAAATAATTATTGTTGGGATTATTTAAAAAGCGTTAAAATGTATAAAATAAAATATGGTTTTATATATATTATTGACATTATTGTCCATTCATTAATATTGTAATATATTAGTATAAAGTTTATATGCTTTTTGTTGTTGTTGTTGGTAAAGGATTAATCGTAGAACAATAATTTTTGTTTCATTGAATTTTTTGTGTAAAAAAAGGAGAGATTAGATAAATGTTTTTTGGGATATTTTAGTGGTAAACGATTATTGTGGTGATTATATTTATAAATTTTGTATAAAATATTTTGACTTTTTGTAATTTAAGTATATATAAAAGTGATTTAAAATTTAATTATAGATTATTTAGTGTGACGCGCGACACCTTTTGTATTTTCAATATTTTTGTTATTGAATTTTTTTTTTATATTTCGTTTTTTTTATGGTAAAGAAACTATGGTAATAATAATGAAGAGATTGTTTCAAATTAATAGAATTAAGTGAACCATTTGATTGACTTTTTAATGTACCATTCAATAAAGTTTTGTTTGAATATTTTTAGGTAACTGAAATATCAATTCAGTTTATAAATTGAGTGGTAAAATTATTTTAGAATTCTGGCAATCAAATGAATAGTTTAAACATTATCTAAGTCTAATCTTCGTTAAGTCTTCGTCTATCTGAGTTATAAATGCCTCTAAAATCTACAGGATTCACAGGAATATTTAAATCTTAGATTTATGTGATATTTATCGATCCTAAATCGAAGAACTATAAATAATTTGCTCAAAATTGCTCAAAATGGCTCAAAACACTCCAAAATTTCAAATAATCATGATGTGATTTATCAATTTAATTAAAATAAATTTTAACTGAATTTCCATGTCCATTAAATTTATATTTTCTATCTAGTTAATTAAATTTACCTCCTGAATTGACAAAATTGATCTTCTATGACCAATAACTTATTTGATTCCAAGCATTTTCAAAGACTAATCTTCTAAAACTTAGCAAATTTTCGGAATTCCGATAATGTTTCGACATCGTTTCATTCATTTTCAATAAATTTTACTTATTAAATTCAAGTAATTTTAAAAATATTTCAGATACAAGTAAAAATTTGTAAAAATTATGGTCTCCTGTAAAAGTGTACTTACTAATTTTATACAACAAAATTTTGTAAAACTCACTTTTCTTCATTTATTATTTGTTTATATTAATTTTTTTTAAGTAAATTTGACCTTTCATTAAACCAATTAACTAATTATATCTTACAATTATTAATTATTCTGCTGGAAAATAATTAATACTATAATTAATTACTATACGAGTCTTTTACCATATTCAACAAAAAAAACTTGTTGTCCTCAAGGTTTCAACCATGACAAGACCGAAAAAAAAACCATATTATTATTGAGACAGATGCATTATTATCATTTTCAACATATTTTATGCAAAAATACACATAAAAACAAAAAATTTATCATGATTCTTTGAAAAATAACAAGAAAAAAAAACAAAATTGATAAAAAATTTTGGTATCCATTATTATTATTTTTCGGCTCCATGAACCGTGACAGAAACAAAACCAATAATGAAAAAAAAAATATAATAATAATAATAATTGCTGGACAAAAGCTAAAAAGTTATCAAACAGGTGGACATCGCTTTTTCGTATATACACAGATTCAATTTTTGTTTTTTGTAACCATTTTTCTGGTCCATCCAAATCAGAAATACACTAAAAAAAAATAATAACCACCAAAAACATTTTTGCATGAAACCTTTTTTTTTTATTTACCTAACACAAACAGCCAAAAAAAAAAGAGTTTTGCAACATTTTTCGGGCAGGTGTTGGCATCAGGTTTTATTTTAGTCATGCAAAAGTTTGGTTAGTTGATTTTTTTTGCTTTTACCAGAAAAACACGACATAAAAGAAATCAAGAGACCAGGTGAACCAAAAATCACAAATTGTACGTTAAAAGAAAATTTATATTATTGCAAAAAAGAAAAAAAATTATTGAAGAGTATGGAATATAATTTTTGAACAAATAATAAATCTTCATTCTTTTTAAGAGCATATGCAAAAATGACAGGGTTTGTTTTTTGTTCAAATTTTTTTGGGGGAAAAAATGGTTTGGCATGTGTTTATAATGTTTCGGATGAATCTAGTATTCAGGGTTGTAAAAAAAAGAAACGTTGAAACTAAAAGCATTCAGTCGGAAAATAATGAATCGTTTGACTTTGAATTGACTCAGAAATTAAGTTTAATTTCCATTTAGATTGACTCAGATTTTAAAGTTTCATTTTAGTCTCAAGTGATCCATCAGAAATTAACATCCATTTTGAGGCTGAATTTAATCAGAAATTAGTTTCATTTTGAGCATGAATTGATTCATAAATTAAAGTTGCATTTTCGTCTGAATTTACTCAGAAATTAAGTATCAATTGGGACTGAATTCTATCGGAAATCAAAGTCAATTTGAATATAAATTGAGTCTGGAATCAAAGTTCTATTTGATCCTCAATCGACACAGAACTTGAAGTTCTATGTACAATTTCATATCTGTAGTAAATTTTGATCCATTTCTCCATCGTAGGAAATCAATCTTTGAATTCTATAAACTATAAATTAGTTTTATCGAATTTTTGGATAGATTATTGAATAAAGGATAGTTTCAGGATAGTTCAAAATTTACTTTTGACGACAAGAATAAATAATGATAAGAAAATTACAAATATTTTATGAAATTACTGAACTATCCATTCTGTGTACGGTATGATTATAATTTCTCATTCAATTTGCTCCAAAATTTTTAACTCCCAACCCTAAAAAAATTCACAAATCCATAAATTCCATTTCTATTACACACAAAAAATTAGACTTATATTTAAGCTACCAACTCAGTTGGAGGTCCAATTAATAAGATTTCTTCAGATTGCAAAAAAAAAATTTAACTAATTTTTCTTGTTAACTGAAAAACTACAAAAAACTAAAACTAAATCAAAATTAATCGCTTGATTGCCCAAAATGACACCTCTTAAATATAGTCTTTTGACTACCTAAGTTTTTTTCAAGGACATATAGCCTTTTTATTCACACAACAAAGGACACACTCTTCGAAAATAATTCTTTGTCTTTCACTGTTACTTAAAGTAACTTCGAGTTTTGTATTTTTTTGCAAGATTTCTTTTCACACATTTTTCTGTTTGTTATTATAGTCCTTTTTTTAACAAGAATAGTTTTCCATTTAGTCCTTAATTTTTATGTAATTTCATTTGATTGTTAATAATATATAACAAAAATAAGATTCAAATTGAATTTAAAAGTCCTTTTAATAGAGTTTTGGCATTTATTTATGTTTTTTTTTTAAAGAAATTTGTCGCTAAAATTTCAAACAGAAAGACAAGAAAAAAAGGACTAAATGACTTTTGAAAATTAATATTAATTGTATTATAGACGAAAGGACGGACATTCAGAAATTCTCATGAATAAACATAAAATTTAATATTACTTATTTTTTGTTATCCTTGTAAACTGATGACCATTTAAAAGGTGTTTTGCGCAAAAAAAAATTATTGATTTATAGTTTTGATCCTTTTAGTATATAACAATAGGAGCGCCATAATAAAATCCTTGTTAACTTTGGTATAATCAATAATTTTCTATCTGTTAAAACTATAAATTTTGATTTTTCATTAAATTTTTTATATTTTATAGTTTTTTTTTATCTGCAAAATTCTATTTTCGAAAATCACTTTCATCTTTGACAATAAAAGGACAATAGCATCTAAATAAAAATAATATTCAAAAAGTCTTTAGGACGATCAAGATGAAAATTTGGTAACCACAAAGCAATTTAATGAACCGAAAATTTTATGTATTCTATTTTTTTTTTTTTTGGGAATTGATATGAAAAATATTATGATGACATTTTTTTTGTTTGGTTTTGTTATCATGATAAAAATGTCCTTCCAATCGTCTTGACGAAGAGAAGACTTTAACTTTATCGGTTTTTTTATTATATTTTTGTTATTAAATAAAATTATGATAAAATATATATTTTATTGTCGTTGTTAAATTGATGGTTAGTTTTTGGCTATCCTTAAAATATGTATATATATGGGCATTTTTTTTAAGGATAACGAAGAAAATCAAATAATACTTAGCAGAAAATCAAATAATACTCAAATAAAAATTACTCAAAATTTTGTCAAATTTGATGTGAACGTTAATTTTATATCCACAAATTTTTTTATATATTTTTGTAATTGTAGTAAAATTTCCAGTTTTTCTAAAATTGTACTAAATTTTGTCGTCTTTCTAAAATTGTACTAAAATTTCTCGTCCTTCGCTATCAAATTTAATAAATATTAGAGAAATATTAATTTTTTATTTCAAAATCTGAAAAAAATTAAAGTATTCGCGTACAGAAATCCAAAGAAATTAATTAAATCTGAAGAATTCTGTACACCTTTCAGAATTCCATATAAATGAACTATTCAACACGCGCTATTTTAACTCAATTTGGTTCAACCTCAAAATTATTCTGAAAAAACCGAAAAAAAAAAAAATGCAAATTTTTCTTATGGAATTCCGAAAAATTTAAAAAAAAATCGTACGGAACGGAATCTTATATAAAAATGATTTATTTGGCGGATTTCCTTACGAATTTCGGAAAACTGTTTTCAAACACTCATTTGTAAAAAAAAACGAAAAACAGCTTTGCTTTATAATGAAATGAGAATTCCATTTTACATATGCAAGGATATTTACCAATGCCCGTAAACGGTTTTGAAACTGTATTTAAATTACATTTCGTACATAATAAAATTTAAATTTAATGTATAACAAAAGGACATATTCACATTTTATTTCAATGAAATAAAAGAAAAGGATATAAAGGCAAAAAAAAATTACAATTGAACACATTTTTTTTATTTTTTACTTTCCGCATCAGTAAATCTAGTAAAAAGGAAAAAAAAGGATATTTAAAATAAATGCAATAGTAAAATTCAACAAATAAATTGAAAACTATTAAATACTTTCACTAAATCAAATACACAAAACAAAAAAACTGCATCCTTTTCATATAATTTTTTTTTTTTTCGATATTTTAAAACGCATCCTTTTTCATCAAAAGTTTTTTTAGGCGGTTTTGTTTGTTTGTATGTAAAAAAACCCACCTGGATTTTTAACAATTTGACGCAGTCCAGTTAATATTTTACTACAAAAGAGAAAGAATTGAAAAGGATTATTGACTGGACCATAATATCGATTTTTAATAATCAATTTTTTTTTTTTTTGTACAGAGATATGTAAAAAAGGATATTTTATCCTTTGATGTATACCACAACAAAAAAAACGGGTTATTAAAAAAACAAAATTCTAAGAAAAAACGAAGTGAAATTAATTTTTTTTTTACAGGATATTTTTCTTTTGTAAAGGTTAGAAAAGGATTGGCAAAATTTTATTATTATATTTTTTTTTTTCTGTTTTTGTTATTGTTGAAAAAAAGGATATTCAATAGATTTTAGTTGTATTTTTTTTTTGCATTGTCATGAAAACCTCTTTTTATGGTTTGAAATTAAATTTTTTGTGGGTATATACGAAACAGGACACAGCAAAAAAAAAAGGATATACATCACAGGTGCGTTATTTTTTTTTTTTTTTTGTATGGTTCAGATCACGGAGGATATACAATACGAAACCGATAAATTAAATTTCCTTTTCATTTTATAAGAATAAATTTAAATGTCATTTTTTAATCTTCATTTTCATTATAATCCTTTTTCAGGTCATCTATAAACAAAAAACGATCTAAATTTAAAAATTTTCTTTATTTCAGGACTAAAATAAGATATTCTTTAAGGGAAAATTTTGGGGGAAAAAAATTTCAAGGATATTAAAAAAAAAAATTAAAGGTCAGAAATAAATTAAAATTAGAATTTAAGGATTTTTTTTTGACTTTTTGGTATAGTTTAATATATATATGAAAATTGATCAAGGATATAAGTTGGGTGAGGTCTTAAGTTTTTGAAGTTTTATGAAAAATTATTTTGTTTTCATAATTTTTCTTTTGGAAATTTTTTTTTTTGCTGAGTTGACAGAAAATGAAAAATCAACAAAGTTTTTGAAATATTAAAATTAGGTATAGAAGTTTAGGTATAGGTTTTAGGTATAAGTTTATTAAGAAAATATCAATAACAAGGACATTTTCGATGAAATATGGATTTTTATTTTTTGATATTTATATTACTGGGAATTTTTTTTTGTTTCGTTATTAGTGATGCCAATTTCAAATTTTTGAGAAAGGTAAAATTTTTATTAAAATATTTTTCAGT
Organism: Empis stercorea; assembly: GCA_949752835.1. NCBI lineage: Eukaryota > Metazoa > Arthropoda > Insecta > Diptera > Empididae > Empis > Empis stercorea. The sequence continues at coordinate 84,741,047 of OX457085.1, read as the reverse complement.
GCGGAAAATTTGCCATTACTTTAAAGGATATCGGGAAAATTATAAATACTTTTTTAACGATGTCGGAAAATTTAATGATTGGAATAAATCCTTTATAAATTTAAGATATTTTAAAGCTGATTTTAATCGTTCTAGAAAATAAAGTGAGTTGCCAATTAATTAAAATTTACTTTTCGCATAGAAAAATTTTACTGTCTTCCTTGATTCTTGTCAATTTTTGATCTTATCATTATACAGTTATACAGATAGTACAATCTCTCGTCATAGCTTGGTTTCGTTGAGTCTAAATTTTAAAGGCTCAAATGTCGAATCAATTTTACGAGACAGAAGGCGCTACAACTCTAGCTTATGTTGCACCAAAGCAAATTTCGGTTGACCGTCCTTCTCTCCTACATATAGCTGTCTCAGTTTCGCTTTAATCAAGATAATACGACCAATTATATATTTCAGCACTAATTTAGCACCCAAAAATAATTCAAATATTTAGCATTTAATATTATTAAAATTACACAATAACAAAAAATTAAATTCTTTCTAGAAACAAAAAGAAAAAAAAGAAAACTTTGTTTTTTTCTTGTGTTTTCTATTTCAAAACGAGGATAATCAATCTTATTTTCATATAGAATTCTAATACGGTTTTTTGTTTTGTGTAATTTTAGCAAAAAAATAATAATGAAAATAATAGAAAATCTGATTGTGAAATTAAATACCAGGAACATAAATAATGATTCTGTTGCGTGCATGGTTGATTTTTAATTGTTCATTTGTGCGTGTATATATTTATGAAAATTAAATTTATGAAATTAAAAGAAAAACAAAAATAATGTCAAATTTTCTGGTTTTGTAATTTTTTTGCCTATTTCTGGTTTTTTTTTGTTGATTAAAATAGAAGATTAAAATGTCACTTTATTTATATATACAAAACATTTTCAGTAAAAGTAATCATAATGAAAAATTAGCTGCAATATATAATTACTGTAATTATATATAATAAATAGAAAATAATTACTAGAATTAGAATTATAAAATTAAGGATAATTTAATATGGTTGCGTTCAACTTTTTGTGGAACTTTAAATGATCGGAAAAATAGATATTTTCGAAGAAGCATCAAGAAAAGAAAAAGATTGTATACTGGTATGGCTAAAACACGACACCGCAGATTTGGTTTCACCAAAATCTTTGCATGATTAAAAAGAGAAGACCAAAAAATCGTTTTATGCATCTGTCTGTTGAGTCAAGCAACAAGATGTAAGGAACTAGGTCAATTTCTCTTGGATGACCTCGAAGAAGCCGCAAAAATTATACCTGTTAGTTTGAACTTGTTCATATTTAGGAAGTCGATCATTTAGAGGAAGTCAATAATTTGTTACAATTTACTGTAACACTGTAACACCACTTTCATTTGGTTTTTTAAACATCATTTGACCCTAAGTAATTGCTAACTTTTGCTACAACTAAATTTCCTAAAGTTGGTTTGAAACTTCCCCGCATAGTTTCAATTGTAAAATTGAAATTTACAATAAAATTTTACCTTTATGGGTGCTTCTGATTACTCAGAAGTTAGTCTTCAAAAATATACAAGGAATAGTGACCCATTAACCCTAGTCTAGCTACGAGTTCAGAATATATCTAAATCAGCCTATTTATTGTTAAATTTAATCTAATCTTCAAATAATACAAATAATCAATTTTGATATCTAAAAGCTGACCTACTAAATCTCGCTATTTCCAATGAACTTTAATTGATGCGTCAGACCATTGAAATTATATTATTATTTTCACTTTCACATCCAATACCAACAAAAATTGTTAACCTGCATAAATATAATTCTATTTTTCCTATATATTAAATTGTCAAAAGGATAAGAAAAAAGGATAATAGTATACGAAAGAAAAACATATTGTAATAATAGTGAAAAGAAAAATATTTTAAATTTATTTGAAATTTTATTCGGCCAATGAACAATTTAAGAAAGGACGACATACTATAAAAATTCTGTGTGTGTCAGAAAAGTCCAGATGTTATAAAAGAACCGCATTATCCTTATTACAATATTATTTTTCGTATAGGTACCCAGAGATTTTGTATTAGAGTTGATGGGTTCATTATTATTATTATCATTATTTCTATTTGAAAATATTCACCTTTGAAAGGAAAACTGAACCATATCCGACGATATGACTCAGGATACTTTATACCTTTTTGATTCAAATGATAAAATTTATGTTCTTATATAGAATAATAGTTTGTTATATTTATTTAAATTGTCATTATTATTATTTCTATTATGGCTTTTTGATGTTAAAATCCTTTTTAGCATTCAAATTTCTTAAGGTGATAATACAAGTTTTATTTATTTTTCTTTATATTTCTTTTCTAGCCAAAGGAAAAAGGGTTTTTATATTATTTTGAAAAAGGATTTTTGTACCAAAAACAAAAAAAAAAAAAAAAAGGAGCATATGATTTTTTGATATTTTTTATTTGTTGACTTTTATCCTCATCACCACAAAAATAATTTTTGAGATAAAATAATTTTATGATGATTTTTTGATTTTGAAATCTTTTTGAAATTAATTTTCTCAGAAATTTGGAAAATAAAAATTTATATCCTTTGAAGTATAATTGATTAAATCCTTTTTGATAATTATAAATAAAATTTCTATTGATCTCAAAAAAAATTTTTTTTTTTTTTTAATATGAAAATCTTGATGTCCTTCAAGCTTAGAAGAAAGTCCTTCAAGCCTAAATACAAAAAATGGAATCTTTTTATTAAACAAATCAAAAATTTTCTTTAAATTAGTTTTTTTTTTTTTACAGAAAAAAAAGGACGAAAAATACTTTAAAGAAAATCATTTTGGTTTTTTTTACCAAAAATGAAAACTGAAATATTTTTTGTTACAATTTATCCCAAAAAAAAAAATATAAAATATAAAATATGTTTTCACTATTAAATTTTTCACGTCAGTCTGAAAAGCAGATATATTTATTACGTGACATGCATTTAATATTTATTTGTAAGTTTTTCTATAGATACAATATCTCCTTGTAACATACACAAAACAAAAAAAAATCTATTGTGTATATGTATTATGATATCCTGAAATTTACCAAAAATACTTTACACCCGAAAAAGTTTAAGTGTTGAACAGAGGAAAAGCAACAATGAAGTAGATTTGTGTACACCACTCAATTGAAAATTGTAACTCTTTATATTTGAGAATGTTTTTTTTTATCTAGTATACTATAAATAGATTTTCATATTGCGGCGGAATTTTCAAATTGACGTAAGTCAATTTTTTTGGAAATTTTCAGGAAGATGAAATTTGTAAAACGTTTTAATCCATAAAATTAATGTTATTTTGTCAATCATCTTATCTACTGTCAAATGACTAGAGATTAAATTTCATCTACTGTCAAATGACTAAAAAATGATTATAATTGTTCCCTTTTAATTGACTTATGTCACTTTCGTACAATACAAATTAAGAGTTAAATGACTTACGTCTTATTTGTATATGTTAATGACTAAATTTTACTTGCTTTCTATTACTTTTTCAACGTAATGAAGACATATAAGTCCAGGATGCCAAGGAAATAATGAAACAATGATTCCAATTATTTAAAAGATTAATTTTTATACAAATTTTGATCACCAAATTGAAGATCTGATATATTTATATATAATCCAGCAAGATTTCATCTAAAAACTTAAGTATAATTTTAATCTGAATCAATATAATTCAAATGTAAAATCAATTTTATATCTTTGTCTTAATTATCGTATTTTCTGAGATACACCAATTTTAAAACTTCGATTTCGTTCTTAAAGTTACATAATTTACTAAAGATTTTCGTCGAGAAGATATGGATAGAGACAATCTGTAGCATTTCTTGCTAAAATTTGTATTTTTACAAATCAAATTTCGTCTTTTTTTAAATTCAAATTGGAGTTTTCGCCATACTGGAGAAAAATCTTTGAAAAAGGATAACTTTAATTAAGAAAATATTAAATTTTATTTAGTAATGGACTAATTTTAATTGGCAAATGATTAAATTGAATTTAAAAGAAATCCTTTTAGAATTATTAGGATTTCTTCTAAAAATTCTAAAAATTCAACATTTTTCAAAAATTCATTTTAATTTTAAGGAAAGGATAAAATTGAATTGCTTGGTAATTTAAAAGCAATACGTGTTCATATATAAATATTACTCATAATCCTAATTACTATTTATATAATAACAAAAATGTCCTCGACACGAAAAAGTCTTAAGGAAAACATATTGAAAATTAATATTAACTTTTACAACTCCTAAAACTTTCAACTTCAAAGTGTATAAACGATTGTAATTGCTGCACGATTTTCTATGTTATATAAATAAATAATATTTTTTTCTAAATTTATTACGCATCATATTTCATATAGCAAAGAAATATTATACCCTCCCATATTTTTGTTGTTAAGAACATAAGGCGAATAGGACATTTTAATCCTGTTACAAGATGTTATATTTTTGGCTCTCGATTAGATAACAACAAAAAGAAAGAAAATGCATGAAGTCTTTATATATAACTTTCTTCAGTAAATATTAGCTAACACAGCTAAATTATTCATTGCATACTTCTTCTACTTTTTGCTTGTTCCCCCGCCATTTTCTCATTATATTTTAACTGATCCTTTGTGATTATTTTGTTATGTTTATGTTTACCTAAAAAACAAAAAAGACGTCTCCCTTAAGACTATAAAGAGGAAATATAGCATATGACCCCCATTTACAACTCATCAGTCTTCTAACCACCCACCACCCCAGCCATTAAAGAAAAGGAAAATATTAAGTAAATATTTTTAGTGAATTAGAAAAAATAGAGAAAAAGGCGCATGTAAAGGGATTTTTATATTTTTTTTTTGACATATATAAATGCAATTGTCTATGTATTGTAAAATCGTGATAGAAATTTTAAAATTTTTTACTTTTAAATAGAAATTAAGTAAACAATATTTTCCTGATTTTAGGGATGCCACCACTTCAAGAATTCTTTTAGTTTTCATTATATTAATTAATAATCTTTTGACTATGTAATTTTGATAATTTTTATGTATAATGACTTTATGATATTTATAGTGTGTAAACCATTAATTTTTGAATGCTTTTGGGACATGTAAGGAAAATGAAAATCTTCAAAATTCTTTAGCATATATAAAAGAAACATTTATACAAAAAATACATATAACAGTTTTTCCCTAAAGGGTATAAAATTATATTGTGATATTGAAGAAAATTTATAATGTCTGGATATGTTAAAGAAGTCATTAAAGTCAATATTTCTTGTTTAGTCTTTTGAACTTTTCTTGTTTACAAGAATTATAGACAAACGAAATTGTGTAAATGATTAGAATTTATAAAAATGAAATAAGTATTTTCTTTAAATTTAATTTTTAATAAATTGTTTTAAGTTCCTTTATAGTTTTTCAACCATTTTTTCTACAAAAATTTTGGTAATTATTTTCGCAAATATTTCTAATTTTTTTAATAATTTTGTCGACATCGATGGTTTTCTTTCTACCAATAATTTCTAACTACAGAGAAAGATCGAAAAGTAAATAGAAAAAAGAAGACTTTTGTTACAAATTTTTTAAAAAATTACTAAAATTTTAAATTTTCTTAAGTTTTCATTGATATTTATACTAGATAGTGTGATATTCAGAGGTGCATGAGGTCCTGGATGCGACTCACGGCCAATATAACGATGTCGTTACAATTTTAACTCTACACCAGTAATAAAATTTACGATAATGCGATGCTGTGATTAGAAAAAAATTATTCTAGTCAAGTCAAAATGCTTAAACAACAATTTTAATTAGTTACCCAAAGCAAATTTAGCTTTAAAATTAAGGATTTAAGGATTTTATGTAGCGTTGGAAATGTTATTAAACGAAATTACCTCAAGATTTTAGTGAATTTTTCATTCTGTCGATCATAAAACCAATAAAAAGAATTTCCACGAATTCATATTCTAACAAAGTCAATCCATAATCGAGGAGGTCAAATGAAAGTTGTTTGATTTATCATTTAAATAAAAATATTGAAAAGTTTTTCATTTAATTGCATAATAATTTGCGTATGGCTGAATTATTTTCCAAAACTATTTAATTATATTTATAATTCTTCACCATATATATCGTCGGTCCCATGCCAAAACCGCGAATGTGCAATATTACAGTTTCGAGAAAATTGCGTTTTAATTTATGCCGATTTGTGAAATTCTTATATAAGCGATATAGAAATTTTTTAATATTAAAAAAACTACGACGAATTGCACATTTGTGGGTTTTGCATATCGTAGATTTTCAAATTTTACAATTTCTGGCATTAAAAACTCAATTTCATAAAAAACGCACATTCGCGGTTTTGGCATGGGACCGACGAAATTATAATGACCATTTTATATATTTAAAATTCCTTATATAAATTGATACCTTTTTATCAGAATTCTATTATCAAAGAAAAAAAACGCATGTTTATACGTACAACAACTTCCGTTTTCTAACTAAACTAAATTGTTAGCTATATAGACGAGTATAATGTTAAACATAATGTAAGTAAATAATTTCTAACCCCTTTTTCTTCTTATTCTGTACATAGAAATCGAAATTTTACATCGCTTCTACCTAAATGAATGGGAACACAAAATGCACAACATTTACAACATTTACAAAATTCATATACCAAGGAAGGACACGACAACAAAAAAACGAAAAAAAAAAAAAATGCAAAAAAAAATTAAAATTTAACCGCGACCACAAAAATTATCATAAGAGAAGAACGTATAATGGTTTACAATCGCATAAAACATTAAAAAACAAATATCAGCGCATATAAATTCTTTACATTAGTGGAGGACGACAATATGCTAACATTTTGTACAAACATAAAAAATTTTTACAAAAAGCGAACATTAACTAAAAAACAGGGTTCAGCCTTTCTGTTGTCACAGTCGCTATGCTATAAAGATTATTATTAGTTTTAGTTAGTATAAATAATAATTTCTATCTAGATTTTAAGATAACATGGAAAATGTAAATAATGTGCATAATGTAGTTTTTTTTTGGATAGCTAGAAGCATAATGTAAGTAGAAAATATTATGTGTATATAACATATATTCAATCATCATCATTGTCGCCGTTGTTATATTATAATAATAATAATTATGTGTATATAAAAGCATATGTGGTAATATTGGAGTGCTACTCTCTGTATGATATCCATCAAAAATGTAATCTCAAAGGGTGGTCTCATCAGGAATTTATATGTCATTACTCAAAATCATGAAATTTTGTATGTTTAAAAAAAAAACACTATTATGCGTGTACTTATTGATTGAATGAAGGGAGTATAAACTGTATAATATAAGTAAAAGATTTATGAGTATAAAGGTCAGTCAGTTTGTGTTGGGGTCATTAATGAGGGCAGAGAATCAACTTAAACGAATTTGAAGTATTTGATGCGTAAAAATCATAAATGCGATATGGTTTTAAATGTTTGGAATAATATTTTTTTTTTTCAGTTTTCCAAGAAGATTAAAGAACATAGAGGATTGCAGATCAAAATATGGAAATTTATGTAAGTGTTTTGGCACACACGGAAATTGGGAAAGTCTAAATCATATAAAACTGTAATTTAACAAAAGTGTAAGTAAATTCTGTCAATTTAATCGTAAGATCGTGAAAAATGCAAACAGTTTTGTGCTCCTAAAATCAATGTTTAACATGCAAATGATTGTAAATAAAGAACAGCTAGTTGTTGAGTACTAACTAGGCGTACTAGTCGTAATATTGTGAAATTATTTACCTAGTAGATCTGAAAATTGTGAGTTAAAGAATTTGCAATACACTTCATATCGTAATCCCTCCAGGTGTCGCTTCACAAATTGATTTCCACAAAATTTAAAAGTTGTCGAATTCAAATGAAAAATTTTGGGTGAAGGTTTTGCATTTTATTCTTACCATTTCCCAGCTAGTGAATTGATTATTACTGGGTCGCCATTTCCAGCACCAACAATATTGCTTGTCCTCATATTGAATTCTTAGTAAATCCTGACCCTTAGTCTCAGTATTTTACCACCTTGACACAATAATAGAGAAACCAAAAGCCTTTTAAAGAAACCTCTAAACACAAAATTCACAATTCATATTGCATAGCATTTCATGGAATTCTAATTTCTTCCCTGAATTTCTGTCATAAAGAAAATTAAAATAATTTGATAAACACGAATTATTAGTCAGTAAAATTTTTCCAATAATTTAACTATATAAAAATTAAATTAACTATACAATTTACTCTGATAATTTTATTTACTTTCGCCTGTCAATAAAAGACATGCAATATTGCATTCCTACACCAACAAAAAAAGGAAGAAGAAAATCAATTTAAGTTTCGAAAAAAAAAAGAAAATTGAACTATTATTAAATTAATTTAAATTACATTAAATTGATTTTCTATATTTTTTTTTTAGACAATTTTATTGAAAGAAAATATTGTAATTTTTTTTCTATTTGATAAAATTTTTTTTAATAAATATTTAAAAATTATTCATGGCACGTTAAATAATATAATTGAATTTTTTTTTATGAAATATTTTAATTTAAAAAAAAACAAAAATGCACACAAACAAAAAAAATTGCATTAAAAAATATTTTCATTTTATTTAATTTTTTTGATTAAATGAAAAATATTTTTATTTTATTTTTCCCTAAAATTATTTATACAAATAAATTTTTCTTTTTGTTTCTGTCATTTAACTAGAATTTTCTCTAAGATATAGAAAATTTATATAAAAATTCCATTTTGCATGAAATTTTCCTTTTTTGGTTATTATATACTTTCCTTATACGTTGAAATATTTTTGAGTAAAATTATTTTACAAAGATTTTTTCTTCATTTTGTTTTTTTTTGTGTTGACCATACTTGAAAATTTACCAAAAGAAGGAAAATGAATATTTTCCTATATAAAATTATAGAAAATAGTTTTCCTATTTATAGTAAACAAAATTTCTGCAAATTTTTTTTCTTCTGTGAACTCTCTTGAGACAGAGGACATAACTATAATAAGGAAGAATTTATAATATTTTATTCTTGTGGTTATTTTTTTCAACTCTATATGACAAAATAAAATAAAATCCTTCAAAAAGGAAACTAAAACTATTTATGATATTCTAAAATTACCTGGTCATATATAATACTATAAATTATTATAAACATTAAAATACTTAAAGGGAAAAAATGTAATAGTGTTTTTTAGGAGCGTAGTGTAGAATTGGTAAATAGAAGTTTCATTATTTATGGGAGTAAATTTCTACATTTATTGGGAAATAAATTAATTCTGCTAGTTTATTTTAAATGTAAGTATGGCATGCAGTGCCTCTAGTGGGAGAAACTAGAAATATAGTACTAGCCACCTTAACCACAGAATTTAAGTAACAGCCTTAATCTTGCAATTTGTGTAGCTTTTGAGATAAAATTAATCATTCTATAGCATTTTAGGAACCAAATCCGTCTTTTTATGGCTAAAAAAGGCGAATTTGAACTAAAAAAAGGCGAATTTGATCTAAAACAAGGGCGACTTTGACCCGAAAATGCTATAATATTGAAAGTTTTGTTTACTACGCCATTAAATTAAGTTAATTTTACAATACGAAATCGTCCTTTTTTTCAAAATGGATAATCTTCATTTTAAAAAAATACTATTTTCAGTTGACTATTTCCAATTGTAAAATGGGGCCATTTTAATTAAATGAAGACCAATGTGACCTGAAAATGTTATTATCAACTTTTGGAAAATTATTAATTTTCATATCAAAACAAGACTTTTTAGCCCAAAAGAAAATTGCGCCATCTATTGGATATTTTTTGAATGAGCAAAATTTTAATTTTATTATATATTTTTCTAGTTTTCCGCAAATGTCAACTCTAAGAAAATTATTTTTACAATTTACATCGCTAAAATTATAATTCCCAAAAAAAAAAGCTCCCAACCGACCGACAAAACAGCCGCAAAATTTGTGAAAAGAATAATGTTTTTTTGCATTAAAAACTTTGGTTAACATTAAAATTCCTTTCTTTTTGTAGGTTGTTTTGATTGCCCAATCTTTAATGGTAAATTATTTTATGTACAGTTAAAGATGGGAGTGAATCATAGAGGCAAAAGAAGGAGGATGGTGAAAAGTTCAAGTGAAGTCAAAAGTATAATATTGCATATTTTAACATTAAGTAAAGAAATACTATTTCTTTTTTGTTGTTATCAAGTTAAAATATTAAGAAACAAAAATTTCTTCAATTTTATGAGAATTTTCATAAAAAAAAGGACTATCTTATTTTTTTGTTGTTTTCTAATTTTCTATTTTATTGCTTTTAAACAACATAAACTTTTTTTGCTTAGATGGTTCGGGGGTTTGGTTGATTTTTCCTGTTAAATGTTATATTATTTTTGTTGTTTGGTTTTGAAAGGATATTTTGGTCATAGTAAAAACAAAAATGCTTTTTTCTACATATTTTTTTTTTTGGGTAATTGAAGAATTTTAAATAAAGTTTTCTTGTACTGCAGACACCAGGAAGTATTTAAAAAAAAAAAGCAAACAGGTGAAATTGTATACTATACAAAAGATTTGAAAGGAAGGAAATTGTTATAAAGTTATTAAAAATTATAATAATTTCTTATATACATATTTTATTTTTTATGTTGTTTATGCGGTGAAATATAAAAGTTTTATTACCACGCTAAGAAAATTTTCATGTTGAGTTTTTTGAAGGACATTTTTTAAGGACATTTCTTAAGGACATATTTTTCTTTGAAATATTATGAAAAAAAGGATATATTGGAAAAAGAATTTAGAATAATTTTAAAATCAAAGCAAAGTATCCACTTAGCATCCTCCTCGGCTGATAAAAATGATAGTAAAATATCGGACAAAATTTAAATTAAGTGTTTGAGCTGTAGATGGCGGTGATTTGAAAATCAGCTAATTGCCAAAATTAAATGTAAATAAATTAAATTATTGTTTTGAAATAAATTTTAAATGGCTGGTGTGAATACTTAAGTGTCCAATATCCAAAAGTATAAAATGTGAGGAAAATGCATTTTAAGTTTCAATTGTTCATTTAATCACGTAGATGCGGACTTAGACAGGATTTTAGAGTTTTAATTGATTTCTCCACTTAGTAGGTAATACTTCGGGTGGAAATTCATTTAAATTTTTATGTTTCTATCAGTAATTTAATTTTTGGTATAAAAAGTGCAAAATGGATATTGAACACATTTCATACGTTTTTCTAAATAGTAAAAATTATATTCGAACTTACAAACATTAAATTCAAGTTTAAATAAAAAAATAACGAGAAAAATCCATTTTATTATATTAATTAATAAAAGTAATTTTTTTAGTAGCAAAAATTGCATATTGCGGACATTTAAGTATTCACACGGAAAATTTGTGAAATCCGTTAAAATCAGCGAGTAAAATACATTTTTACCCACTTTTTAATACCCTAGCTCCTAGCATATTAAAAATACAGTAAAGACTTGACGTTTTATTATAGCTACGCCACCTGTATATCAGAAAATTAAACTACTAAATTCCCAATTATTTTTTTAAGGTGGATACCAATAGAATATCAGCAAAAAAAATTTAAGCAAAATTTTTGTCTCGGGAATGGAAATTTTGTATGGAAATTCATGTTTTTTTAAGTGGATACTAGGTGGATACTTAGCTTAATGGACAGGTTATAATTGTACTACCACCACAACCACAGCTACCAACTTCATAATTATGGAAACCAATGTTTTGAGTTATAATAGACGCGCACGCGACCGTCGCCGCGAATGTTGTCTAATTTTAAATATTTTGAAGCGCTGGCAAAATGTGGTAGCGAATTGTCAAAATTCAAAAAAATCAAAATTCAATTGTATTTTTATTAGTATAAATGGAAAAATAAATTAAATTTTACACATATAATTTATTAACGTCAAAAGGGTCGACTCTTTTGTTATTAATTTTTAATATATAGGGTTTCAAACACAAACCCAATCTTAAGAGTTACGCTATACTGTATCGCTCTATCTACTTTACTTTATCGTCGCGCTACATCTAGTTGATAGGTGTAATTGTAGTTGTGGTGGTAGTACAATTATAACCAGCTCATTAATTGTAAAAATTTATGTGAATTTTTTTTGAGCAAAAGATTAGCAAAAAAATGGGCTACTCGAAAGATAAAAACTGTTTTGAGTTGAGGAAAATAAACTATATCATATAAAATTATTTTGTTTAACAATTATTTTACTTTAGGGAATATTTCATTTAACTTTAAAAACTAATTAAATGAATAAATAAAAGTTTTTCATAATCAAAAAAATTAAGGAAAACAAATTTATTTTCCATATAGAGAAATTTTTTTTAACTAAAAATCATCCCCATTTGAGGTTAAAACAACTATAAATATGTAAACTTAATTATATTATTTACAAAATATTTCTTAAAATATATTATAAATTTTAAAAAGGATATCCTTTTTTTTTTTATAAACTATAAGGATATCATTACAATTTAATAATATTATTTTTCTTGTTAATAAAATATACAAATAATAAATTCATACAAAAAATCCTTAACACATTCTTATGTATTATGTTTATCCTTTTAGATAAAATCCTCCTACAAGTTTCATAGTTTTTTTTTTTATTCCTTGATTTATAATCTCTTCCTTATTCAGAAATTTTGTAGTTTAATTAGAAATTTAATTATTATTATTATGTATGATGGTATATATGATGGTATACAAATTTTCTTATCCTTTAAAATTTAAATTTAAATTTTATGATGAGTGTTTTTCCCTTGCCCGTTTAGGGAAAAATAACCCATTACCTTTTTTTTTTTTACCATAACCATAAACACAAAATTTTCTCGTAAAAGTAATTATATTATTATTAAAAAGTTTTTATTTCAAAAAATTTTCTCACTTTTTCCTATACTCTTCGCCCCTCCTGCCAACCAACACGCTACACAAAATTTGTTATATTAAAGTGGGTATGAAAGTTTTGTTTATATGAATAAAGTTTTTTATGCGTTTTCTTTTTTGGGGAAAAGTCAATAAACTCGTTTTTTGTGATATTTTGAAGGGAAAAAGGATTCATTTTTTTCGTAAGGATTTATTAATTTATTTACCTTAGTAAAACTATAAACATATGAAAATTTTAAATAAAGGCTGGCGCACAATTGGGGCTTTAATCGATAGTGTGAAACTTTAACTTTTACTAACGCTAGTGGAAAAGCCAGACTTCGCACAGTTTCAACTAGATTTTTTTTTGTCATATTTGTCAATTTTTCATAATTTTGATGTGATTTGACACCAAGTTTTTGCCTCCCAATATTAAAATTGTCTAGCACTGGCGTAAATTTTTCAACATTGCTGAAACTCAAGGCTAGCGTATTTACTCAACGCTAGCTATGGCATTAACTGCTGGTATTGTGTTCGCTTAACTGTTAACACTATCGATTAAAGCTACAATTGTGCGCCAGCCTTAAACTTGCCAAAAAAAACAGCAATTTCAATTCTCTAGAGAGAAAATGAAAGGATTTTAAATTGAAGTTGATTTTTTTTGGTGTTTATGGTTTTGCAGAGAGCATTGAACGAGGCTGTTTTTTTTCGAAGTTCTTTAAAAGTACAGCTACTATTTAGGGAAATTATTCTTGAAACTATTTTTTGCACTTCGTTAGAACTATATTGTTAAAAGTTTTCCTGATTGTTATTTATGATAGTTTTAAGAAATTGAGGTGAGAACTTACCAAAATAAAAGGGTTGGAATATATTTTTTTGATGAGGTAAAGTTAATTAAAAAATTACAAGAGTGGATGGAGTTGGGTTTTGTTAAAGATTTTTTAAATAATTAATAAACGATAGAAATTATTATTGTAGATCAAAATTAAATATTTTATAATATTTAAATTATTTTTGAAAGAAATTGTAGGGAAATTTTTATTTAAATTATTAGATAAATTTTGAATTAAAATATATTGGTTTAATTTTTAATAAAATTGTAAAGTTCGGTAGAGTTTTTTTTTTAATTAAATTGAAATATTTGAGCAAATTTGATATAAGTTTTGGTCGATTATCTGATAAATTGTAAATTTTGCTCAATTTTAAGGCTACTTTTCTAAAAGTCTACCTCAACTTTTTATCAAATTCAAGATTTTTTATGGCTATTTTAGATAACATTGTAAAATTTAAGCTAATTTTGCTATAAAATTTAGTCCATAAATTTAAAAGTAGGCTAAAAAATTCAATTTTATTGGTTTATTTTTTTACAATTCAGTATTTTGAATAATTTATATTATTTCACATTATAGAAATATCAAAAAATTTCATTAACTTTAAATTTGCTCAATTTTTGCTCAAAAAGAATTTGCTCAATTTTTGCTCAGTTTACAATTCTATAACATTTTCTTTAAACTTTGATTTAGAATTTGCTCAGAAAAGAATTTGCTCAATTTTTGGCTCACAAAGAATTTGCTCAATTTTTGATCAATTTACAATTCAAAATATTTTCTCTTAAAATATTCAAAAAACTTTAATAAGCAAAAAAAAAAAAACCTAAATTTATTTATTTATAAATTTTCATTTAAAATAAAACAATTTATAATTAAATCAAAATAATTATAATTTCTAACAACTTTTTTCTACAAAGTCCTTTGAAAACTCACTCCTTCTGTTCGTTAGAAAAATTGAATATTCAACAATTTTCCTTTTACCTCAATTTTAGGTACTAATAATTATATTATTATTAAGAGTTAGTCCACAATTTTTTTTTCCTGATTTAATTATCACCTTTTTTTTTTTTTTGCGATGTGCCTTTTATCCTTTTACTATATATATAAAAAAATATTTTTTGTTCCTTTGATTATGTCCTTCAGAAATTAAGGATTTTATTCATTCCTTGTTGTTGTGTATAACGTAATTGCATAAAGGATAAATAAAAATATAAAATTCAAATAAAATATTTACGCAGTTAGCTATAAATATTAATTATCTTTATAAACAAGCTAAAAAAAAAGTATGACAACTTCAGGTTCAGTGGTCAAAGGACACACAAATGACTTAAGGGGCTAGTAAAAAATTATGTACACATTTTGTTTTTATTAGTAATCAGAGTTTTTTTTTTTTTTGCTTGCTTAAAAAGGAAAAAAAGTTTGTTGTTGTTTTTGTTTGGTCTGCACACAAGAAAATTTATAAAAAATTTGAAATTATAAAGGAGAAATTTTAATGTTTGAATAAAATTTATTTATAATTTTCTTCATTTTAAGAAAAGTTTTTGAAAATTTTTAAATTATATTTTAGTTTTTTTATTTTTTTTTGGGTAAATAATTTTTGTATAGTTAAAAACGAGATTAATTTAAGCAATTTATTTTTGAATCTTAATTAATTTGGTATATTTAATAATATTCTTATAAATTAGATTTAAATTTTAAGGGGACATTTACATGTTTAATATTTTCTTGCAAACATTTTTGTCTTTAATTTTTTGTAGATTTCGTCATCTTTTCCTATTTTCTAAAAGAAAGATTGAGTTAAAAATCAACTAATTTGTACTCTTCAAGACCTTTCATTTGATACCACATATGATTTTTTTGGAATATGCGGCCCCCTCTGGCCCCTCGTGCCCCTTCCCACCTTCAAAATGATAATGTTAAATTTAATTAAATTACCGATTTCGTTAGAAAGTGATGAAAAAACAGGTCCTTAAAAAATGAAAGTAAAAATAGGGTGTCGTGTAGGACAATGTTGTGAATGCAAAAGTGTACAGGCGACTCTCATTAAATCGAAGATCTAAATTTCTTATTCTTTTAGGTGACGTCTGCCAAAAAAAATTCAAATGTTGTTACACCAACTCGCTACGACTAAGGAGCTAGGACTAAGCTGAGTTTTGGAAGATGAAAGAAATATTGTACTCCTAAAAATCTTAACTAACCTTGCCGGTGCTTCTGATTGATAAATAGCTGATAGATGCAGAAATTCTAATTTCTATACCGTGTATATCCTGGTAATTGTCAACTAAAACACAATGAATTCGGTGTTATATTGAATAAAATACTAAAAAAGTCATCAAAACAAAGATTAGTTTCTACTAGAAGACTATAAAAGGTATTAAATGGATAAAATAATCATCTCCTTTCACTTTCTCTATAATTTTTCTATACCTAGAAAAATTTTAATTATTTAATTTTTCGTAGATTATTTTTATATTAAATTTCACTTAAATTACTTAATTAATTTTGGACACTTTATTAAATTTTGCATTAAACTAAGACAATTTTTATTTAATGTAAATTTTCTTTTAATTATTTTTAATAACCGCAAACAAAAAAAAAAAACAGAAAAGAAAATTTTTTAATAAAAATACAAAAAAAAAAAATTATAATTCTATTTAAGAAGGACCTTAATTCCTTTTTTTTTCGCTTATGAAACTTTTTGGTATCGTATACAAAATAATTTTATTTGAAACTTTTTACTAAAAAAATTCGTATAGTAATATCCGTCTTTATTTTTTTGGTAAAGAACATTACACAAAAGTCCTTTTTTTCGCATTTAATAATAATATCAAAAGTATAAAATGAAAGGAAAAATTATTATAGTTGAAGGAAAAAAAAAACATGATTTTCTGTTTTTCATAAATATTAATGAGCATATCCTTTTTAGTTTACCACCCATTCCCCTCAGACACTCCTAGAAAACAAAATTATGTACAACAACAACCGAAAAATTATTATATACATTTAAATGTATTTTAATAAAATGCGTTTTACTCCTTTTAAACATATAACAGGGGGAGAAGACACAAAAACGTAATAAAATATAATTTCTATTCCGTATAGTTTTTTTGTTGTTGGTCTCGAAATATTCCTAGGAGGATGAAAAGTATACACAGTGTGTCGCTGAAAAGTTGGTATAGAAGAGAATTGCGACTAAATGAAAGGGAAGTAAAAATGTTGGTGCACGAAAGTGTTTTAAAGAAGGAAACAGTGTAAAATTGGTAATTAAGACCAAATTAGAAATGGAATATTACAAATATTTAGGACAACTTTTGAGCCTGATGCTGGAAGATCGGTGAAGAGGTTTAGTTAGTAATGTTTAAAAGAAGTAAAATTAATTTATTCATCTCAGAACTGAGTCATTATAATTTATTTACCGAAAAATTACATGAATTAATTAATTGACCAGAATTCTAACAATCTGGTTTAGCTTGTTCAGCATTCGTACACCCGTCTTTGATTGAAATCGAGGTCATATCTCTATGGACAAAAATTTCTGACAGAAGTTAATTTATGTTTGGTGGTTGCATTATTCTTAATCACCATAAAGCATGTACAGATCTAGATAATATCTCTGTGCCTCAACAACGCTGCAGTGCCTTTCTCAAAATTTTAGACTAAAAAATATCCAAATTTCCGAAAATATTATAGACACATAAGGCCGCAATTGCAACAACAGTTTTTGGAGGAAATTAATACGAGGTAATTCTAGGTCCATGTCGAACAAATTGAATCAAGACAAAAAATAAGAAATTACTACAAATATTCAAAATAATTGTAAAATGTGTGTCTGTACACAGTCAGTCGTTAAAATTACACCAAATTTATCAGGACATTTGACATTCATTGATTTCAATTTTCACAATCATAACAAAATATCAATTTTAAAATTGATACCCTGTTCAATACTTGAATCCTTGGTAAAGTTGACCAAAAAAAAAACACACCAAATTTTCCCCCAGTATAAACCAGAGTAGAGTAATTTAGGAAATGAATCTCTGTTCTTTCAATTTTTATCCTTTACCTCCGTTTCACGTTTAAAATTTATGGAAATCTTTTTTGAAATTATACACAAAAAAAAAAGACAATTACTTTAAAATTTTAAATAATAATAATTGTAACCTAAAAGAATTTTCCAAAGAAAAAAAAAATAAGTAAAAATATTTTCAAAATTTCCCTTAAAGCAATATACACCAGAGAGAAAAAAAATATCCTTCCTTCATTTTCCATCTTATTGTTTAAGTATACGCAATTTTATATAATAAATTATCCTTGTTGTAAAATACAACAAAATTGTTTATGCATAAAACAAATTTTTCATTGTCCCCATTTCTATACGCATATTTAAGGATACACACACATAAAATATTTATAAAATTTGATCATTTCCATTTTACATGACGTCTGTAACAATTTTCCTATATTTATTATTATTATTTAAAATAAATGTACACGAGAAGGATCATATATAATATTCACGATTTCTCAATTTCAATTATTGAATCCTTTCGGCTAAATCGTTTTCTATATACTTTACGTATAACCAAAAACAAAATGAAACAAACAAAATGAAAAAAAACCCTTAAAAATTCAGTCAATTGCAAAAAGTAACCAAAAAATTGGTAGAATGGGGGGCGTTTGGATAGGATTTTTACCAAAGGCTCAAAGGAATTAAATATAGTCCTTTTTTTTGTTTGAAAGGGAATCATTATTCTTATAGTGGAATGAGATCCTTTTTTTTGTTCCCTGGCTGCTGCTGCTGCTGTTGATGACAATATAAAAAGAAAGATGAAAATTGAAATGGATATTTTTTTGTTGTTTTGGTATAATGTTTGGGGCGGTTAGTAAAGAAGGTGGAGAAATGGGCGGTATATGAGGTTTTTGGTGTGTGGCATAAATGACTGGAAGCTAAAAATGAAAATAATTTTTTTTTTTCTGGTTAGTAAAAATAAATAGAAAATTAAGGAAAATGTTTTTCAATGCATACAAATTGAAATTTTCCTAAAATGAAGGGTTTTTCTTTTGTTTATTGAATTTTCCAAAAAAACCCGAAATTATTTTTTGTAAATTTCTTCATATTTTTTTCGAAGGGTTCAAGGAATAATTTTTTTTTTTCCCAGTTCTTTTAAAAAAATAATTTATGTTAAATTGATTTCGGTTTTTTTAACAAAAAAAATATCTAAAAAAAAAAAAATTCAAATGAATTTTCAATTTCCTTTAAAATCGAATTAAAATATACAAAAAAAAAAAAAAATTTTCCCGTACATAGCAAAAAAAAAAAACTCATTAAAAAGTCAACATTTTAATAATTATTTTTCTTGTAATTTCCGTTTAGCGCACACCCTTAAGTACGACACAAAAACGACGACGTCTAAAATGTAGACATTAACCAGACAAAAAAAAAAACAAAAATGTAATAATAATTATACTAATAATTTTTTTCGCACCCCTTTTTTCATATATCCTTAATTTTTTTTTTTTGCGCGCATAACTTCCTTCGATCATAAAAATAATTTTTAACTTTTAACTTTTAACTTTGTATATAAATCAAAATTTACCATCGAAACATCACGACTTCAACTCCAACTACAAAAATTGAAACAAAAACTTTAGTTTTTTTGTCTCATGGGGGTCTGAAATTATATCAAAGGGAAATTCTATATAAAATTTTTGTCCCACCTTCGCGTAACACGCTTTTTTTTTTTTTACTATTCATAGGAAAAATTATTAAAACATCAAAAAAAGAAATGAGTTTTTCTGTCGCTGGCAAAAAAAAAAATTGAAATTATAAATTTCACCCCGTTTTTTTTTGATATCCTTAAACATTTATATAAATAAATAACTCTTTTCGAAAAGGATGTGAACTCTGAACGACACACCATAGCGGCAAATGGTGGACAAACTGCAACCGTGTGACTAGAACCAGGACATGCCGACGTTTATAATCATAATTTTCATATTTATTTTTTTTACTATTCGAATCCCACAAAAAAAATATTTCACGCAATTCACTGATTAAAAAAAATTAAGCAAAAACAAACTTTCAGGATTCACGACCAGGACTTTTTTTTTTGTAATAGAAATGCAGAAATATATTGGAAAAGAAAAATTAAATTATGTCAAAAATGAAATGGAAAAATTGAAACACGGAAGGGGAATAAATTATAAATAAGGTAAAACAATTTTTTTTTTGTTATTTTCCAGACAATAATTTTTGACATTTTTAAAGTTGTTCAAATTGTCCTGGGGGACATAGAAGCTTATATGTCCTGAAGGTGGAAAAGGATGTACATATAGCAAAAATATGCATTTCAATTAAATAATATTATTGTATAATTCTATATAACATTGAAAATTAATGTAAAATCCTTTAAATATTTAATTGTATATAATATCCTTTTACAGTAAAATTGATATATCCTTATTAAAATATTCAAAAATTATATCATTTCTAAATATATATGTATATATATATGTATAAATATATTACAGGAGTGAATCTTCACGCAATTGTCTATAATTTTCAATTCATATTTATGCCTACCAGAGTTTTATTATGTCTATCATATAAACTCAAACTCTGTGTAATAAAAATATAGTCTACTCCTTATATAAATAACGATACCCATTATAATATATCCAAAAATTCATTTGGTATACAATTATTTGCCTGTTTTATAGGATCTTTTCCAGATTAAGTTAGTAATTTTTACATTTCAGAGCAGCAGAATATGGACTATAAGCAGAATGTATACATTAAGTCGTGGATTCAGATTCATAGCGTAGATTGATTTATCTCCTTGAGAGTTGACTCAGTTTTAAACGAGAACCAACTATTGATTTTAGGATTGAAAATAGTTCTAGTGGTCCAGACAAAATTGCACAAAACTACTAATAAAAGCGATAGTAACTAGTTGCAATATAATAGTTTTTTTTTCGCAACAGAGAAAGATATTGCTCGGAACATTACCCGTTTAACAAGGCAAGAACAAAGTTTGAAAACTTCGGAAACTATTTGAAATTATAGTAGTCCTTTGTAATTCCAACTGAATGAAGAATAAACTTCTGAGAAGTAGACCTGTTTTTACTTCAATTACAATGCAAATTCCAATATAATAATTCAGTACAAAATGATATCAATTCAATTTCAGAAAAATTGTGTGCTATATTCAGAATGGTGTGCTATATTGTGATATATGCTATAATTTCCAGAAAAAGGAGTATAATTCAATTTCAAGACACTAATTCAGTTTGAAAAATGATTCTAAAATCCGTCTAATTTAATTTGGAAATTGAAAATATGATATCACAATTAAACTTCTTTTTTGGTATATATACATAAAATGATATTTCACCTGATTTAATAGTATAGTAGACCATTTATATATGTACTATAAAATGTGTTAAATAATAAATTGAAAGCATTTATAGATTTTTATAATTATACGATAAAAAAAAATAATATAACACCAAAATTGCATATACATATTTTGTCCGACATTTAAAATATATAATATTTATCAAAATTTATAGTATGTATATATAAGATTATAATGACCGAAAGGTATACATATATCCTTAATAATAATAATATTTCGTCTGGTTATAGGAAATGCTATAAAAAGTGATATAATAAAACAAGTCGATTTATATGTAAATATTTGTATATTATATATGTTGAAAGGAATATTATTTGTGTTATACTTATATCCAGAAAATGAGGGAAAAAGGATATATCAATTTTATCATTTTGGCAGAGTTTTTGTTATAAGGATCATAAATTTTAAATTTATTATAAATAAATATTTTTATTACACCTATTTCTTTATTGAAACGTTGCGAGTAATAGAAGAAAATTATCATGTATATCCTTTCGCAAGAAATTATTTATATTTATGTTAATGTTAATAAAAGTTTATACTATATGTAATAGAGAAGGAGTAGATATCCTTATATTATAGTAATTTTCAATTTATATATTATAATTTTCTATTTTTAGGGTAACAATTTCCATATATAAGAATTTTCTTTAGTATAAAGTCTATTTAAGTTAAAATTTATGTCTATTATATTTTTTTTTTAAATTGAAAATTTTCAGAGGTTTAAAAATTTGTGTGGTAGAGAAATTTTTTATTTCTTTGAAAATTGGTATAGATTATAATTTAGTAATTGCACCACAGGAAGTAAATGCGAATTGAAGGGAGATTGGTATAGAAATTTTATATAATATTACGCGAAAAAAAATGTCTTAATCAAAATGAAATTTTTGTTTTTCACCCTTGGTTAAATTTATATATGTATTACAAGAATTTCACAGGAAATTTTATAGTGGAAAATTGTATAATTTGAAAGTTAGTATCATAAAAAAATTGTTATTAAAATTTTATAAAAATTTGATAGAAATTTTTAAAAATTAATTTATTGTTAGATTTTAAGATTACTTATTTACTTACTTTATTTTGTTGGTATATAGCAGATTCATCTCCGTAGATATTTTTCTTGTAATTTTTAGTAATATTTTGCATCCTTTTTATATACCAACGAAGAATGGAGATATAGAATCTTGTACACTATTGCTTTTTGAGTAAGTTTCAAAAGCATATTTTAATCCAGTATTTTTTCTGATCAATTCGACGAGATTTAATCATCGCATCCTCCGTACATCTCCCGATGATCATATTATTTCCATATGTGGTCATATTGCCATTTTGATAATTATGTTCTACATCTACAGTTGTTCGTTTTAAAGCAACTTCACTCCACGAATGTGGTTTATCCTACCGACACAAATTACTTATCGCAGCCTTCTTATATCTCCCGATCTTTATAATCCTATATCCCATATGTGTACAGTCATATTTCTATTTTAAATTAACAAAACTTCCTGGAACTAATCAAATCATTATGAATAAATAAGAAAATCTAATTATTATTTATTACCCTCGTCCTTTTTTTTACATAATGTAAAAATTAATCATAAGATTCATAAGATATCCTTAATATCCTTATCAAAGAAAAAAAAAACTATACTCCATAAACTAATAATTTTTCCAATTAGTTTCTAATCATCAAAAATTCTATTTTTATTATTATTTTTTTCTTTTCCGCTCATATGTGTGTAGTGTTCCACAAACCACCAGAGAATTATCCTTGCACCTTGCCTAAAAATTATTTATACACACAATATTAATTGAAATGTGTAGCAATGCTAGATCGAATAATTTTTTGAACAAATGTGACCATACCGTCATGAATTACAGGAAAAACCACAAGAAATATAGAAGGGATCAAATATATACGGAAAAACATCTCAAATTACAAGTCGTATACAATTTTATTACATCGTTTTTATTATTATATCTGGAGTAAGGTCCAGGCTAATTGTCAGCATAAATCATTATTTCGAAGAAAATTAACTACACAGAAGTATGTATAATAATTGAAATGTCCTTTAAAAAAGGGAGTCCGTCATAATGTATAGTGTTTGTGAATTATGAAGAAAATTTAATAATCATTTTTCTTATACCCCAGAATATTTAATAAATTAGCAATTGAGTAAGGAAGTAAGCATGTGATGGAATCAAGGACAATATATAATAATTAATAAATTGGACAAGGTAATTTACAGTATATTTTGAAATGAAAATGTGTTAAATCCAGACACGAATTAACATTGTCTTTACATTACAGTGGAGTATAAGTCTGCCTTCATTTTTATTGATGAAATAAATTAAATGTCACATGTGGTCAAAGATATAGAAACGATTAGAAATATATTTTGTAATTAATAATTGTAAGTAAGTTTACAAGGATATTTTTTGTATGGTTGTCAGGAAATTGTCTTGGAGATTTTAAGGATTATTATTTATAGTTTTTTCTGTTACAGTCAAAAATTAAATTAGATATTTTTTGATAAGATCTTTGAGTGAAGATGAAATTTGAATGATAATGAAACTAAGTAGAGTATGGAGTGTAAGACTGGCGAATACTTTTGTGATGGCGAAGATCTATCTATGAGTTGATTTAATTTTAAATTCTTGGAATCAAAAGACTTTACTTCCCTATCGTAATTAAAACAATGTCCATCCATTTTACTAAATATAATTTAAACTCTTTACCGAGTGAAACCAAAAATTTTTATTACTTAAAATTGTTCATCTACTTGGGCTCAATTATAGTCAAATGTGGGCCTATACCTCTATTACATTCTTTTGCAACTACAATGTAACTAAATTTATATGCGTACTCATTTTTATTTAATGCGATCAGATTTCCTTATTTAAGTGTCCTTAAATTCTATCCACAATCTTTCACAAAAAATTAGTATTCTACATAAAATTCGTATACGACTTATAATCATTCTCAATATTGTTATGGTACATTAAATAGTAATTTCAAATTGAATATAAATTTTTCTTGTTAATATACTCAACAAATTTTATATTATTATATCTCAATTCCGTTTTACCCAAAATATATCCTTTTTTTTGGTTGTTGTCTTGTAGCTAAAAATAAATGAAAATCGATGCTAGATGAAAATGTAACAAGGATTGTAATAACAAAACACCACCCCCAAAAAAAACAAAACAAGGAAAATAATATTTTAGTCGATTGTATTAACAACAAAAAAAAAACAAGGCAAAACACATATACTACAAGGATAATGATGATGATACGTAAATCCTTGTACTAATATTATAATATAATCCTTACATAGAAAAAATTATATATAAAAATATACTTAAATAGATTTTATTTATTAAGGATTAAAATGGAATATAATAATTTTTTGGGGATATTTAAGTAAAATAAAGGAAATTAAAGAAAATTAATTTAAAACTATATTTATATAAAATTGTTTTGGCTGTGGTGGTGTTTGGCGTTGGGAACTAATTTTGTATTTGTTATTATTTAGCAATTAAAACGAGATTAGGATTATCGTTTAGATCTGTTTTTTTTTGGGTTTCATTCAAATCTCGGCCAAGGTAAGAAAAATATTGACATGGAAACATAAACATTATTTTAAGTCAGAAAATTTTTTGGGGTCTAAATAAATGATTTGCGGTTAGAAAATTGCAAAAGATGACGGCAATATTTGGTATTTTAATTTTCAACGATGGCCAGCATGTTAAATAATAATTTACTTAAGTATTTATGCAGATCTTTGTAACTCCGATTTAGAACGTTAAACCTAACTTAAACCTTAAACCGAACCCGGAGGAAAAAATACAAATTTTGTTAGTTCAATCAATAATTTTTCCACTTAATAAAACTTTTCATAAAGTGGACCAAATATGCTCACATAATATTTAGACTATAACAAACCATAATGAACCAAAACCTAACAAACCATATAGAAACACAAAGGCAAGTTCTATTATATAAAATTTTGATTTAAATTACTTTTGAAACATAAAAAAATGTTTATACTCAATTTAATATATCCTAAAAAAAAGGATATTATATTATATACCAGAAAATATTTACGATTCAATCTCAAAATCCTTCTTAAACTATCATAAAGTAACAGAATTTCTATACTTAAAATGATATTTATTATATTATATGATTTTACAAACAAGAAATTTACGCGCATCAAAACGAAAAAGGATATACCACAAGGAGAAACATATAACTGTACTACTATACTACTACTACTTCATCATAATAATATAAAACTTTTTATTTTACGATTTTTGATAATATCGCCTTTTTGCGAAGAATTTCAATTATTTATTCTAAGGATGTCACATATTTTTTCTGAATTTTTCGTCTTCTTCTTCTTCGAGACTTTAATATTAAAGTTGAAAAGGACATTTTTTTTTGATTAACTTTGACTTTTTTTTTGTATATGTATATATTTATTAAAGGATATATGATATTTATATTATCCTTTGAGGCAAAAATTATTATTAATATTATGGTTTTCATTTTAAGTGAAAATTGATATATTTTTTTGTTTTATAAAAAAGAGAAATTTTGGAAATTAGTTTTGTAAATTTTCGAGGATGTGCGATTTGATTTTTTTTACAATTTCCTAGTAATTTTTTGTTTATAGATATTATAAAAAAATATCTTTTAAAATTATAATTTTCGGAAATAATTTGAAATTAATATAAATAATTTTTATTTTTCTTAGAATTTTTTTTATGATGATACCTGGATGTTTTAGGTTTATCCAGGTAACCAACCAAAAAATAAAATGGAATAACCCGAAGTAGATTTACTTTTGAAGGTAGCACAGCAAAAAAAATAATGAAACATAAAAATAAATATTTAACACTAATCCAATTTAATTTTCAATCTTGCTGCCAATTTTTAAAGGTTCAAGGTAGAAAATAAAATTATTATAAAGATCAGAATTTCTAAACCTTCTTTATAAAAACGGGCCTCTTGTGCACTGTAATATGAACCTGTTAACTATCTGTGAACTGTGACATGAATCTGTTAACTATCTGTGAACCCTTGGCATGAATCTGTTAACTATCTGTAATCTATCTGTGAACTGTTACATGAATCTGTTAACTATGTGTGAACTGTAACATGAATCTGTTAACTATCTGTGATCTATCTGTGAACTCTAATATGAATATGTTAACTATCTGTGAACTGTGACATGAATCTGTTAACTATCTGTGATCTATCTGTGCACTGTAATATGAATCTGTTAACTATCTGTGAACTGGTGATATGAAAAATGTTCTATATTTTAGAGAGAGACAATATTATAGTGCCGAGATTTATTGCTAGAAGATTGGGAATTAGGAGGCTTAAAAGTGACATCTAGTAGATAACTGCAGAAGCATACCAGTATCAGTAATCAAAACAGAAACATTCTGGTTATCTGCTTAATATATTGGAGTCAAATTTTCACAACCGAAAGTTTGTTTCTTCAAGAATTCATCATTGAGTGCGTTAGAGGGCACTTTTTAAGTCATCCGAGTGCTTTCCAAGATCACATCTATAGTACGACACGAGAACTACCACCCTAGTTCTTGGTATACATGAAAAATTTTAGCTTCTTTCATTCTGTTTCTTCAATTTTTCAAGGACATCCTGCAGTACTTAATTTTCTGGCCCGCAAACCCCAAATGAAAGGTCTCTGTTATATTATGATAATTTGGTTTTTTTCTACGTATACCTTTAAGGTAAAGTAATTTTATATTTTTCATATTATTTATCAAATTTTTTTTTTGATAGCTAATAGAAAATTGAAATGAAATTTCATTTTCTTATATATATTTATAAAATGTTAGAAAAAAAAAATGGATAAAAAAAAAATTGAATTTCTTACGGGAAGGATAACACTGTTTCCATCAAAATACACACACTCAAAAAAAAAATTATATTTTCCTTAATATAAAATTGAAAATTGTTCAATAAATTTTCTAATGTTTGAATTTTTATTTACTTTTAAATATATAATTTTTTTTTTTTTCAATCGTTGATCCTTGATACAGAATCATTTTTTGGGTTAAGTATAAGTGTATAGCATAAAATATTATCCTGATGGGTTCAAACAAGAGTATACAACGATATGATGATGATGATCAGAATATTCATCAATCATGTGTAAGAAAATATTTAGACAAATTTTTTTTTATTTTTTAATAATTTTGATAAAAATCAATTTGATTTTGAGGTTATGAAAATAAATTGGCGGGAAAAATTGATTTATATTATCAAAAAAAAAAAAATGTAAATAATGACAAATTGTTATTAATATTTTTTTTTTTTAAACAAATTTCTTTTAATGATTTATTTACATTTTAATGATAAAGATTAATTTATATTTTTCAATTATAGATTAGAAATTTATGTTTAGGTAAAAATTATATTTTTTATGAAATTTGTTATTTATTTACGGCATTTAAATTAGACTAGGAGAATTTTTCTTGAAGAATATTATGATGAATTACAAAATTTAACATTTATATTTCCGTCAAATGTAGGCTGAAGTGAAGTGTTTCTATCGCGCGTAAGTAATTTAGATGACATTTCAGAAACTAAGTGCCATTTGCAGTGCCATTTTGTATTCAAATCTCTTACGTCGTACGAAAGAGATGTCAAATCGCCTGATAAAAGACTCGGTCGACCCAAATTTGATAAGCGATTAGACATCGTATAAATTTAAATATTTATAAGCATATTTTTGAAAAATCCAATTTGTACAAATTGCCGAATTACTTACTTTCTAAATACAATATACTCTCTCTCTCTCTCTCTCTATTATTCTGGCAGAGAATAGGAACTGATAAAAATCTCATAGTCAGAGTAGCATTTAATTAAATTTTTTTTTTGTAAAACTGAGGGTATGTTGACAGTTTAATATTAGAAGTCGTTGAATGAGATAAAAATTGGGAAATTATAGATTTTAGCCTTGTAAGACTTTAAGAATTAAGAATTTCAATAATTTAATCATGCCTCGGCTAGAATGCCCCTAAATTTGCCAAATAGCAATTGTCGTTACCCTAATTACAAAAAGTGTAATAAAAACACAATAAAAAATAGAAATTTATGATAAATTCAGTTTAGAGTTCCTATGAACTATATCAGTACTGTAAAAATTACAACTGCGCTCATAAACAGGCAAGAGGTATAGTAAATATATTTATTACTATTTAATTTCATACTTTTTCCAAATTATATTTTTAATATCCGTTTTCCAAGGCAATAAAAAACTGGTTTATTGTAACAAATTCTTTTTGGGTGAATATAAAATATCCTTAAATTGTTTAGGGGTCATATTTTTGCAACAGCCTCTAAATTTGAGGATTAAAAAATTTTGGAAAAAAGTAAATCTCTTCCATATATTTTTTGTTTATTAATATTACTGTACATCATATAAAATTTTCACAGAACTTTTACGTTTTGGAGAGGGAGAGTCCTTTTACAACGGTTACAGAAAGTGAAAATAGAAAATTAATAAGAAACAAATACAATTTTTTTCTTAACTAAATTTTAATTACCTTTAGTTTATTTAAATCATTTACTCTATTACCTGTAAAATTTGAAGTAGATTGAACAGGATATGTTAATTTAATTAGTTATCTTCAAAAATTTCAAAACAGAATTGTTCAAAAAGTCAATCAGTTGACATCTCGTTTGAAAGTTTATTATAATTTCTTTCCTGAATAAATTCATTTTTATTTTCTTGGTATTTTAAAATGACAATGTTCCGATCACTTTTAACTAAAGCCTTGAAAACCGTAGCTGATGAAAAATCTTTAAAACAAGATGAATTTAGAAAATCGGAAAGGGTAAGATTCAACATTTTTCAATTATTATTATTAACAATTTTCCTTATATTTTGCTGTAAATTTTAGTAAATTTTCTGTTATTTGTAAGTTAAATTAAATCAATATTTTTAGTATACGGATATGAGAATTCGTTTAAATGATGGTAAAATATATCCAGCACATAAATTAATCTTAATAACTGGTTGTCCATATTTCGAAAGAATGTTTAATAGTGAAATGAAGGAAACATATCAAGATATAATTGATATTAAATTAGATATAACTGATGAACATTTTGATCTATTACTAACATACATTTATACTGGCCAAGTACCATTTAATGATGAAAATGGTACTGTTATGTATGAGCATAGTGTATTTTTGGAATTAGATAAATTAAGGAAATTATCTGAAACACATTTAATGTTAACAATAAATAAATCACCAGAATTATGTTTAGATATATGGAGATTGTCAAGTAAGTAAATATTAATTTTCATCAAAAATTATATAATTTTCGTTCAATGACTAAAAGGACTAAGAGTGTAGACTGTAGAGTAGTAAATTTGAAGTATATATTTAATTTTAATTTGACAAAATTTTAATTTTATTTAACCTAAATTTGATTAATTGAAAATGAATGCAAGAAAGCACAACCAAAAAGAGGTAAAATGTGTCAAAATGAACACTAATCCTTGCCCTTTTTGGTAGTACAGAAAATTCTACAACAAGTCATTGAACATTAATTCTAAAACTAATTTAAAAATTTAATTCATTTTATTTATATTTTTCACTTTTACAGAAAAATATGATCATAATCCGATGGAAGTGCGATGTAAAGAATATATTGCTGATTTTACAACGAATTTCTTTGATAATTGTATACAATATTTAACATTTGCAGAGGTAAGTTATGTCTACTATAAAATTATTATACAAATTTTTATATAAACCGACACTGTACGACAATAATTACTGTCCTTGTTAGTTAAATTTTGCGATGTAATTTTAATTTTGCGATGTAATTTCATTCAAAATGCACAAGAACCAAAAATATTCAAATGTTGACACAAAAATTATTACCAGAGACATTACTGCCTTCAATTTTATTTCACTGACATTGCAGAATCTTTTGTCGACATAAAAATTAGTAACATAAATTACTGCAAATTCAAAATTACTGACAGAATTCACTAACTCCAATTTTGTATTACTGACATTGCTATGTCGAAATAAAAGTTATTGAAAGATATCACTGTAAATTTTGACCGACATCGTGGTAAACTTGGACGGACAACACTGTAAATTACAAGTTACTGACAGATACATCATTGTCTCCAATTTTTATTAAAAATCGTGTTTAACGATTCTTCAGGACTTAGTAATTAGTAAATATGTTTAAATCCCATTGAACTATTTGAACTGTACATAAATATATTTTGAGGCCAGTAATCACTAAGTGACGTTTAGTAATCAGTAAACGCCACTTACTGCTAACTTTAGTAAAATTTTCAGTTCAATTATATTTGATTCTCTTTCTTTCACATTTACTGCAATATTTCATATTATAATGACATTAATTTTGTAAAATATTATTTTCTTATTTTTTCTATCCCACCCAAAAATAGCTCATCGAAATTCTTGACATCCGTAAAAAACTATCATGTACATATCAATTTTTATTTACCAAATTAATTGAATGGTTAAAAATGGATTATGAAACAAAAAAATGTCATATTAAAGAATTATTTGCATTTATTGATTTCCAAGAGATGCCAATTGATTATGTCTTCTCGACCATCTTTGAAGATTTAGTAATTGGTTATAATAAAGATTTTTATAATTTATTAAGTCCACGATATCGTCGTGAAATTAAAAGTTACGAAAGATCTGTAAATTATCCAAAACAACAGAAAATCTTTATTGTCCACGTAAATGGTATATTGAAATTTTCATTAGATTTAATAATACCAGAATGTGTATTACATAATCGACAATTTAAATTAACATCAGCTTATACATCATTCAATAATTCAAATTCAATATTAGTTAGCGGTGGTAAAAATGAAATTTATTGTGGTTATTATTTTAATACAAAAAAAGAATGGCGCCGATTTCCACAATTACCAGTTAAACGTCATATGCATGAAGGTATATCAATAAATGAAAAAATCTATTTATGTGGTGGCCGTACACCAAATAATCATTTCAAATTAATGGATATATATGATTTTGAATCAGATAAATGGTTAACAGCAATTGGACCAAATGAAAAAAATATTGATTTTGGTATGGTAAATATAATAGATTGTCAGTCGATTTATACATTTGGTGGGTATAGTGCACGGCCAACAATAACAAATATCGTTGAACGTTATGATCCACGTGAAGGACAATGGTTTAATATTAATCGTAATTCAGCTAGATTAGGATTTACAAAATCAATTGCAATAAATGATCAAATTTATTGTTTTAGTGAATATGGTTATTATGTATTTGATATTAAAACAAATTCATGGACAAATGATGGTGGTATACATGAAAATAATGCATGGTGGCGACGTTTTCATATTGCTAAATTGGATGATTCAATTTATATATTTGGTTGGAAGGGTTTTCAAAATGTTTTACCAATACGTAATCGTTATGTATTATCTGATTATGGTACAATTGAACGTTGTGATCCAATTTATATTGATCATAATTTTCCATATAAAAAAATATGTTATATGGCAGCATTAAATGATTAAATGATTAAATGATTAAAGATTATTAAAGATAAGGAAAATGTATAAACAAATTAATTGATAATAATTTTAAGTTTTTAATTTATAAATAATAAATTTTTAATAAATGAATAATTTTTGGTTTTTGAATTATTTATGAAATCATATTGGCAAGTAAATATATTTTTCTGTAATTTGTTTGTCATATTTCTCTACAAAAAGATTGAACATTGAAGCCATTACAATAATTTTTCTCTGAAATGATTGAAAATTGACACTTTACTGTAATTTTCATGTTAAGTGATTGAACATTGAAACTATTACAGTAATTTTACTCTGAAATGATTGAAAATTGAAATATTGTAATTTCCGTTTGATAATTAGTGTAATTTTCATTTTAACTGATTGAACATTGTAATTATTACAGTAACTTTTGCCTGAAATGATTGAAATTTTAAACAGTGTAATTTCCGTGTAATAATCAATGTAATTTTCATGTAAAATTATTTAACATTAAAACTATTACTATAATTTTTCTGTGTAATGATCGAATGGAACTATATTCTTTTGGAACTTGCGGTTCAATTTCCTATAAATATCGTCAATTTTTATACTATTCTTTATAGTAATTTGATATTTTCCAAATATATACAAACAGTTTATTCAACTACTAAAATTATTAACATCCTCTCACCTGACAGGAACATAACATAACAATTAACATCCTTGTTTTTATTTTCAAAAAAAATTTTTCCACCACATAAACCGCAGAAAAAATCGCTACTATAAATTATCAAAAAAAAAGGTAAAAAATGCCAGCAAGCAAAACTATAAAATGGATCAAATTTTTCATGGTTTTTGATTAAAAAAATATCAAAATTCAAAATCATAATTCACATAACACAAAAAAAAAACTAACCATTTAAGGTTAACCAAAACATTTCCGCCTATTTCCGGGTGTCTTTTTTTGATACCGAAAATATCATTAAAAAAAACCATATACTCCCTCTCAGGTTTACCATTTTGTGCCACTATTTTATATTGCACAAAAAATTAAAATGAACAAAAAAAACTTCATATATCCTTTTCAAAAAAATATCAAGAAGACAAAACAAAACCACTTCAGAATTTAATAAAAATATTAGGACATTTTTTGTACATTTCTTTTTTTTCTGATCCTTGATGAGATCAGATAACAAACAGAAAACAAAAATCTATTTTTAATGTGATATTTATTTGCCTGGAAGCAACAAATCTGCTTTTGTGTTATTAATCCGTCCACCTGAGATCAATTTGAAAAGTATAGAAAATTTTCTTTAAACATAAAATTGTCCTTAAAAACGTAGAGAATTTTTTTTTTTTTTTTTCAAATTGAATTTCACAAATTTGATCCTGCCAGTTTTCAAATTATTATTTTTTTGAGAATTCGTATATATTAAACGAGTATTAAAGTAAAAGAAGTGGTTTTTAATATCCTTAAGGATAAAATTTTATTATCCTTTCAATGTTCATTCAAAGATACTTCCTTTCGTTCTGATTATTATAAATAAATGTAATTTTAATATAGTTATTTTTACTTTAATTTCAGATAAATGATAATATAGTTTTTTATGGTTTATGGAAAATTTAAAAGATAAATTCATCGTCAGAAAATTTGGCAGAGAAAATTCTATTTCAAGTTGATCTCTTTTTTCATATTTGGAAAAAACATTTGAAATATTTCATTTAGCATAATAATTAATTCCAAATTTTCACTTCTGAAGAATTTTCTTCCGATTAATTTGCAACGATGAATTATCGCCCCTCCCCCACAAGGCATTTTATTGCTATTTACTCTATTACCTTTTAAAGTTTATTAGAAGGATATAATATAAGATTTTCGTTTTGTTATCTTTAAAAAAAAAGGATACGAAGAATTTTCTATTTAATAAAAATAGTTTAAGGAGACATTTTGCTATAACAAGAAACAAAATAATTGAAGTATTTAATTAAAATCTTTAAGGACAAATAAAAAATTCAGGATATTATTTTACCTAAGGTTGCAAAATTTTAAGGATATTAATTTCGTTTTAAATTGAAGTTTTTGTAATTTTATGTAATTCCGAAAAGAAATTAGGAAGAAAATTTACTTAACATAATATTTCCAATTAATATTTAAAAGTTTTTAATCATTAAAATAAAATTATAAGTAAATTTTGGAATTAAATAATTTTATATCGTAAATTTAATATCATAAGAGCAATATCGTATTTTTTAAATCAGTTTTAAAAATTATTTTGACATTTTTATTATTAAATTTTAAATTTACCTAATAAAAACAAATTTACGATATTTAAATTTACGATATTTAAATTTACGATAAAAAAATTACAATTACGATATATATATATATAAATAGATTTTTTCCCCTCTAAAGTTGATCTACTTTATGATCAAATATTTACGATAATAATTTACGATATAAGTTAAAAAACGAATTGTGTTTCTCAAATAAATCTAAATATTACTTTAAACGATATAACAAAATTTTTAAATGGCCATAAACCATAAAATAGTAATAAAAAATTTCGTTTAAAAACATAAATTCAAAGCCAGCCAACTACACAACATCAAAATTTATTTCTCTTTTCGAGGTTAAAGGGTTAATAGAGCATTATTATTTTTATCCTATACTCCTTTTCGGTTACTACAATAATAATACTGTCTGACAACTGGATCGATATTCCTGTAACCAAAAAAAACAAAGAAATATAATACTAGACCCCTTCAATAAAAAAAAAACTATATAATAAAATTCACATTTATAGCACGTGCTACAAAACAAATTGACACCCTGTAAAAATGGCCTGAACCCATTACATCAGCAAAAACCAAAAAAGGAAGAGAGAAAAAAAAAACTGTCAATGAAAAATATCTAAAACTACATTTTTCTAGACAATAAAATACTGACGGCACCAGCACCAACAAAAGGACCAAACACTACACCAAAAAAAGGATAACGATTTTTTTTTTTAAATGTTAAAAAAAAAGGATTAAATTGTTGGGGTTGGTTTGTTCATATTTTGTTAGTGATAGTAGTGTGAATTATTTACTCGTATAAGTAGAAAAAAAAAATGTCCTTTTAAATTAAAAAAAAAAATTTTTTTTGTACTAAAAAATCCTTTTTTTTTCCTAACATATTTTTATTAACTTGGTAGACTTTAAAACTGATTTTTAATCGAAAATTTAAACAATTTCTTCTTTTGGGCCCAGCAAAAAAAAAATTTTAATTTTATTCGTAAGTTTGCATAAAGGACTAAAAACAAAATTGATAATAATAATATATTTAAAGGGTTTTTTATGATATTTTAATTCTAGTCATGGATATCCTTTATATTGTATATGCAAAACATAATTTTTCTTTTAAAAATAAGTGAAAATTATTATTTTTATTATACAATGAAAACGAGAATTTAATATTTTTATTATTATTATTATATTTTTTTTTTTTGGTAATAATAATTGCAAAAACGAGGGATCAGAAATATTTACAGAAACAAAAAACAAAATCCTTTTTATTAAAATATTTTTTAAGTGGTAATTTTATTTTGTCTTTATGAAGAACGAGATGAGATATCCTTTTTAATATTTTTAGATAATTAACTTTTTGTCCAGATGGTGTTTTAAAATCAAGATTTTCTGTTGTTGAGATTTTATAATAATTGGTTTAGTAGATTATTATTACGAATTAAAGGATGAATTTTTTTCATAGTTAATTTCATGCCAGTTTTTGTTGGATTATTAAGTAATAAAAAAATTAAGTTTTAATTAATTTACTGTCATGGAAATTGTTGTTGAAAAATATAATTATATAATTTTTTAGGTTAATATTTAGAAAAGTTAAAAGCTTAATTCGAAATTGTTAGTTAATTAAATTGGAATAGTCTAATAGATTATTAGAAACTAAATGGCGTTTTGTACAATTTCATGTGAACCACTTTTTAGAGAAAATGGAGTATAGAACGACAATAAGTAATTATGTTGTTCATCTTACTCATATTTTCCATCGAGACTCAAATGTTATTACGAATGCATTACCTTTACACGTTTGGTTACATACAAATAACAGGAATCCGACAACTATATTTGAAAAAAAATTTGAAGCTTAATTCGAAATTGTTCTTTGTCTGTTAGTTTCTAATAATCTATTAGACCATAAATGTCCTCCAATTTAATTAACTAACAATTTCGAATTGAGCTTTCAACTTTTCTCGAATTAAGTTAAAATCACAGACAAACTGTTAAAATAACAGACAAAAAATTATTTAACAGTTAGATAAAAGTTTCCATCTATATAATAATTAGATGACCTATATTTAAAATGTCAGTTAACAGATCATATTTGGCTAATTAAGTCAACAGATAACTAACAGTCATGTTAATAGATACTTTGCTTAACAGTCATTTCAGTGCACATCTATTTTGCTGAAACTAATAATTGTTGAACAGTTGAATAAATCATTTAAAAGTTAGATAACAGCTTACATTTCGCTAACATTTAGATAACAGATAATTAACAGTTTATTGGAAAAAATTGCCATATTTTTTACAGAATTATTTGAAATACAAGAAATTATTTCAAACGTATAAAAAAACTAATTTAGTATGTGAATTTCTAATTTTCTCTTTCACAACTACAAAAGCAACAAACAAAAATTGAAAAATATCCTTTTTAAAATGTCTTTAATTTTATATAAAATTTCCAAAAAAAATTATTTTAAAAACTTCATCAATTCGACCATAAAAAAGTTTAAACAAATTTTTGTATTTCTATTTTTCTAAATAAAAATCATACTAAAATAGAAAATTTAAAGAGAATTTTCATTTTCTATAAGTAAAATTCATTTTGATTTCTGGTGCTTTATTCTTTCTATATTTTAAACACTATACAATGCATCATATACAAATCCTTGACAGATCCTTGAACAATTTATTGAAGAATAAGAAAAAAATACAACAGCAACAAAAAATTCTCCAAAAGAAATATTAAATATAATATAAATCCAAAAATTCTGTTTTTCAGAAAAATAAATATCAATTTTTCCTTAAATGAACAAATCAAAAAAATAAAAAATAAAAGAGATTTTTCTTTCCATTTTTTTTTTTTTGTATGTGAAAATGAAAAACGATTTTCATTGTCAGAAACAACAAAAAAAAATAAATAAATAAGAAAAAGCTGAGAAAATCTTAGCCAATAACAGTAAAATTGTTAAAAATGTTTAAAACGAAAATAAAAAAATTGAAAAAATGTCGATTTTTTTTTAAATTTGAACAAAATAATTTTATTTTTCATCTTCTGATCATTTTCAAACATGATTTTTAAAATGTTTTCAGTTGAAAATCGATTTGATTTTCGATGAAATTTTTCGTCCTGGTTTCAATTTTTAGAAAAATTATTTTCTTGAAATTATTATTGAATCAAGGTCTCTGCTCCTTGTCATATTAAAAGGATGTTTGAGTTAGTCACTTTGTATTGAAGTCAGATATTGCAGCACTAAGAGTCATCATTATTTTTTATGACGAAATGGAGACATTGCAGTCGAAATTATTTTCTGGTTTCGAGGAAATTATCAAAGTAAAGTAAAAACTTATATGACCTACGAAAAAATACTTTGAACTGTCTAATTGATCACTCAGTTATTATCAGTTTTTCAGAATTTGTTGCCACTTCAATTTAGCCAATAAATATGATTATAGTTTCTAGTCATATAACAATGTCAGGAGTCAAAAGAACAGGACAATATTTCAGGCTATTTGGGCCAAAAAAGAAGACAACTCCTAGCGTTCGATATTTCTTATAAATTCTAAAATATTATATCCTGTCATTTCTGTTTCTAGTCCAATAATTAAAATATATTTCATTAACATTTCTTTCTAAACCCTTTTATATAATTTTCAATAAATTCTAGGAAAAACACGACTTTATTTAAATATTTGCATTTATAATTTTTTTTCAAAATTACCTAAAAATTTTAACATAATAAAATTTCTGTCATCTCATTGTACAAAACAGCATAATTTTTCAATTAACCAGCAGAAACTATAATAAATCGCAAGATAAACTATCAAGTCGCAAGTCATTTTTGTATTATACATAACTGAACTTTTCATATAGTTTCGGTTTATTTAGAAACATTTTCCCAAAAAAAAAAAAATTACACAATTTTCAAAAATATATTAAAAATTATTCTGTAATTTTTTTCTTTTTGGGTTCGAAAGGGCGTAAAACTTTTAAATTATAATATTACGTAAACGAAACCAAATAAAAAAAAATGTCATCACTTTAAAACAGAAAGGAAAATTATACCCTCTACTAAAACAATAATTTTTCCCCCATTTCTATTTTTGTTGTTCGAGTTGATATTTTGGACTACAACACAAAACACCAAAAATTATCATATTAAAATATTATTTTGCTTATATAAAATATAATTGCCAACAATTTCAACTTGTCAGATGCGAAATTATTATCATATCTAAAAATAATTGACTTCGTGTGTCATGACAGCTGGTATACTGTGTATATTATATAGTAAAAAAAAAGGATATATGAACGTATATAAATTCTATTTTACAACTAAAATTATTATTAAAATTTGAAAAGCAAATTGTGTGATGTGTCGGGGAAATGTCAAATTTCAATAATAATATTGTATGAAAATAAATATATATTTATTTCAATATGTAAAATGAATTATGTAAATTATTTGGCTTAGGGTGTATTGAAATTTATATTTTTATATGTCCAAGAAATTTACCCTCCATCAACACTATTCAAATTATTATGATCCTCCATGGTAAATAATATAGTAAAATCTTATACATCTATAAGAGATTCAAATTAATTTAAAAAGCAGATAATCTGCTAATAAGGTAACAGAATGATTGATGGTTTCCATTATAGAATTCACAAGATATCAAAAGAATGTAAGGCATCTTCATATCCAGATGACATCCACAACGGAATTACGCAATATTATAGGAAATGGTCTAAGATCGGTTGAAAGAGGAAATCAAAAGATTCGTACTATTCCAACAGACAAACAACAGACTCGAGCAACAGACTGCAGTAAAAGACTCATATATTTTAATAACGTTCATTGGTAATCGATGTAAAAATATTATTTACTTACCGAGTTAATGGAAAAGTTGTGCCATGTTTTGTCTACAGTTTATGCTTGCTTAGTGAAAATGAGTAGCAAATCAGCTAATTGGACATGAAGAGTATAAAAATTATATAATACATAATTAAGTATAGTGTTAGCACAGTATTCTGTACGCAGATTTCAGAATTTATCTATGTTCGGTACCTAAGGATGGAAAAGAAAAATTGATATTAAAAAAATGTATAACAATTTTTAGACCTATTCAAAATTTAATTAGAAATTAACAGTGACGAAATAGTCCTAAATTTCCTTATATCTATCAGGAATCAGAATTATTCCTTTCTGCCTTCTGTAACTCACAAATTTCATTGTATACATTATTATCGATCTACCTTAATTTTTTTTTTGTTGTCCTGTATCAATCAAACTCTTAAATAATTATTAATCATACCGTAAACTATTCACGTATACACAATAATAAATTAAATATATCCAATAATGATACTCCCTCTGTTAATATATCAAAATTAACAGACTCTAGATTTCAAAAAAAATTATTTTCCGCTGTCATATCCCTTGATTTTTTTTTTCAATTCTGTCCATTTGATTATTTTCTACATTTACAATTTAGTTAAATTTTATTTATAATATAAAATATATATATATTTCCATCATCATCATCACAATATATTCTGTCCCATCAATTAAAGCATTACAACATCATAATCGGATAGTCAAATAACGAAATTATGTAACGACATTAATTTATACATGATGTGTGCATTTCAAAAAAAATAAATAAATAAAATATCCTGATGGATGATATCACTGAATCACAACAACAATAAAAAGCACTTTTTCATCATCATAGAATTTTTGATATTCACGAAAATGGAAATTGGATTTGACTGACTATATAGTAGAACAAAAAAAAATGTATAAGTGCATAGAGAGTGGTATTGTAAAACAACAGACAACTATACAAAAACGAAAAATATTCCTGAAAATCCCTTTAAGCATTTTCAGAAAAGGACTACACAAAAATGTATTTAATTTTTTTTATTTTTGAAAATGGAATTAGTATATTTTTGTAAATTCATAATTTTCCAGACACATGGAGAAAAATTGTAGATTTAACAGATTGGATAATAATTGACAATATTGTATGTTTAGTCAGTTAGAAATTTTAAGAGAAAAAAACAAAATTAAAAATTTATAGAAATGGACAGAAAAAGGAATTTAGTTTTTTTTTTGTATTTATTGACAGTGTCACCCCAATTTGTAATATAATAACAGTCATATTATAATGTATAATCGTTTTAATTGAATAAATAATATATTCTTTGAGTATAGAAATTATTTATATTTATGATACCATCATTCATCAGTCTAATTTAAAATTTAATTTTCAAAGCTATAAAAGAATTAAATTTTGTGACTGATTTGGGGTAATTTTTTAAATACTAATAATCTCTTTTAAGTCTATAAATTATTACAAATGCTTAAGAATTAAAACAAATATTTAGCTTTTAGCTTTATTAATCCTTTTTTTTTTCCTATTTTATATTATGGTATATTTTATTTCACCCTTCATTTTGTTGTTTTATGGTATATTCGCACTATAAAGTGTTTAAATTATTATAAAGATTCAATGTCGAAATTTTGTTTCTTATGTTTTTCGTTTGGTTTAACAGAATAATATTTCAGTCCTAGAGAGTACTATCGGTTAGAGGTTTACTCGACAATTTGGGCTGAAATTTTGGAATTACACAGATTCTTGGATTCCAATTTCCAATTTTATGCCTTTGTAGAGGAGAAATTATTAATTTCAATTAGTTAAATGTGCCTTCTTGTAGTGAACTGATTGTGTCAATTATTAAATTGTGAGTGAATTCTTATTCACTCTTTGAACTATATCAGTAGTTTGTCCCGGTATTGTACTAAGACATATCGGCTTTTTCTATCCATTTTTCTAAAAATTACTGTAGACTGAATCCGAATTTCCTACAAAATAGTCAATTTTCGGTTCATTTTTCCAATAAAAAATGAAAATATTAATCTGAAAGCTATAAAATTATGAAATTAAATTCATATTCCTTATAAAAAATGCAAATTTTCGATTAATTTTGAATCAATTTTAGTCTATTTTGTCCATACTATAGAAATTTTCATTATAAAATCGTAATTTTAAAGCATTTTCCGTACTAAAACAAGAGTAAAAGTTACCAAATATTTCAAAACTAGTCAAGAAAATTTAAATTTAACTTATTTAAGTTTTTTTGAATATCAATTAAACTTTAAAATTTACTACCAAAATTTTTGGATTAAGATAAATTTAAGTCATAGTAGAAATATCTTTATTAGTCCCAAAACCATCAACAATAAAATTTAAAAGATAATTTTCATTTACTTTTCCTATACTGTAAAATATATTTTAATTTTCATCTTAAATTATTAAAACTACAACATTTTTTTTGTATATACCAAACCATTTCTATGTTTTCATGTTCACCTAATTACAAACAAAACATTAAAAATTATTTACATTAACCCTTTCGGTACGCAATTCGTATAGCTGAGTAGGGATCAATTTTATGTATTTAATATCGTAATAACCATCTAAAGCTATCATCCAAACCAAAAAAAAGTCCTTTGGGTTAAGCTGGGTGAGCTGGTACAAAAATGTACCATTCGGAATGTTTGGTGGTACAATATTGTACCATTCGTCCCACCTAATATTATATAAATAACAATTTTTAATTAAGAAAAGTTTAAGGGACGATCTGGTACATATTTGAATGATTTTGCATGAAATTTGTATTTTCTAGAGATGTTGGGACTTTTGGTGGTACATAATATGTACCACTCGTACCGAAAGGGTTAAAGAAATTTTAAATGCACATATAAGTAAATTTCTCCTCCACACAAAAAAAAAAAAATGAACTCATCTTCATTTCTTCTTCATTGTTTAATGATCAAAATAATGATAACTCCTTTAAATAACTATGAAAATCACTTAATACGTTTATACGATTACGTACACACATATAGAAATAAAAAAATTTTTCCTCACATTTGAAAATTTTCCCTCATATATCCTGGGCGTACAAAAACTAAAATGTGAACCAAAACATTTGTACAATTTTCCTTTATTTTTTTTGGTCTACTGTTTTTCGAAGCCCTACAGGATATAATTTTCACTTTAAACTACAATTTTTTTTTTTTGGCAAATAAAAATGTATACATTTTAAGGATAATTTTTTTGTGTGTTGTTGCAAAGGAGGTGTGGGTGGATTTTTCTATATATACAAAAAAAAACATTAGAGAAAATTACAAAAACATAATTTTTATTTTTTTTTTCACATTTAATTTTTGTATGTAAGGACAACATTTAAGGATATTTGTAAATATAAAACACTTAATGTTTTTTCGTTTTTTGTGTACAATTTAATGATGTGTACAACATACAAAAAAAAAATTTTCTTAATTCCTTTTTTGTTTGTTTGTTGGGAGAAATTAATGTGAATTGCAATTTCCAGGATTATAAAAATATAAGGGTTTTTGTTGTTGTTGTTGCTGGCTGTTGTTGTATGCTCCTTTAAAACATTTTAACATACATATATTTTTCAAAAGGGCGATATGGTATACAATATGTTAAAAACGAGCCTGGATAGAACTTCCCAAAGTTTCCTTAACAACAAATACAAGAAAAACGAAATAAAGGATGGGTAAAAAAAAGTATATACGGATATCAAACAGTTGTTTTGAACATTATAAACATATGACAAAATATTCAAATTTTCACATAACTACAATAGCATATATATACTCTTTCCAGAAGGATATATTATGATTTAGCAAGAATGTTATATGAAAGAATCCTTTTCTTTTTTCACATTTTGGAAATGTAAAATTTTTGTCGTTTTTGTTTAGTAGATAAAATATTTTACAAAAAAAAACAGAAAATTTATGAAAAATATAATTTGAATTTTATTTATATTTCACATATTTTTTTATTATAAATGGAATGAAAAATGTTGACACGTCGTTGTTATAAAAAAATTGGTGTATAAGTGATATTTTTAGTTTTTCTTGTCATCGCGTACATTTAGAAATAACGTTTTTTAATGGTACCGTATATCCTTTATAATATTTTAGAGATTAATTTTTCCAAATTTTAATAGGGTAAAATTTTACGAAATGTTGTCAATTTGCCACACGTTCAGTACGGTCTAGCGCATCTAGAACTGCAAAGAGCCGCACTAAATAGAGCAACAGAAATTAAATAGCCGTTTAGTAGAATTTTGCGCTAAATATCCCTTAAAACACCCACTACTGTATTCAATATTCCTGTCAATAGAAAAATTAGCCGTTTAGTAGAATTTTGTTCTATTTAGCATAAAATTTTTCTGTTATAGATAAAACTCGAGCGCTACACTTTGAGCGCAAGAAAATAACCGTTCAGAAGAAACAATAGCTTGAGAGCTAGATGCGCCAGATACGCTAGACCGTACTCGATACGACAAATGAATTGATTTTGATGGTTGTCAATATGAATGTAAGCAATTGTGTTGTTAATTGAATGAAAATTTAAAAAATGATAAATTAGTATAAGATATAAAAGGACAGGAAGGATATATATTATTAATAATGTCAAAATGTGAACAAAAATTAATTTTTTTATTGACTACATGCATTGACAATCATTGACGTCATACTATAACAACAATTCTAACGATTTACCTCGATTTATCAACACATAAAAATTTAAAAAAATATTTATTATCACAAATTGTGTTGATAAATACGTGTTGTAAATTATGATAATATGGGATCAGATGTTGTCAATGCATGTAGTCAAACAAAAAGTAATTTTTTGTGAAAACGACAAAACTATTAGCAAATTTTTGAATCGAAAACTACACAAGAATTTAATGCCAAAATATTTAATATTATCATAAATTTGTTTTGGTTAATATTATCCATAATTTTTCGAAAATATTAAATTATATAAACTTTAATTTAAAGTAATTCAAATACATGTTTCAATGACATCTTATTTAAAAATTTACGACACAAAAAACTTTTACATTAAAAATATTTCCAATAAAATTTCCATTATAATAAATTTCTCAAGAAAATTTTGGTCTTAATACTAAACGTTAATGATATTTAGATCTTAATTACAAATTACCTTATATATGTTTACCCTATTTATATATTTAATACTAAAAGATTATGTATAAGTAAAAACGCAAGACGAGTTTTTCTAAAATTAAATTTTTAGCTAATGGTTTTCTTTTTGTTGAAGTGAAAATTAGGTCATAAGGACAAATTGCATTTAAACACGTCTCTTTTGAGTATATAACAATATTTCTTTATAGTAGATTAAAAACTATATTATAATCAAATTGCATTTATAGCTAATACATAAGATTCTTTATTATTTAAAACTATATTAGAAAAATTAAGTAATACACTCTCAGTTCCTAATCATCATCTATAATATTATCATCATCATCATCAAAACACAACGTATCCATCCGCATAAAGTTATTTTTAATATTTTTTTACTTCAATATCAATTATTTGCCTTATCTCAAGCATTATGAATATTATATATTATGTATGTTGATGCATTAATACAAACGCATCATACAGATTAATCTGAATTCCTTGTAGCCTTGAATTCCCACGGTTGTAGTACGTAAGATGAGATGCCTAATTAGTCTTTCTACATTTCAAAATTAGTCTTTAATTAATTTATATTGCTGATAGTCAGAG
The DNA here is from genome assembly GCA_949752835.1 of Empis stercorea. Classification (NCBI taxonomy): domain Eukaryota; kingdom Metazoa; phylum Arthropoda; class Insecta; order Diptera; family Empididae; genus Empis; species Empis stercorea. The sequence goes on along the minus strand of OX457085.1, from coordinate 84,696,293 downwards.
ATGAGCACATATTTGTGGAAGTAGTTCCACCTTTCTGAAGATATTGGATCAAGAAGTACCACGACATTGGATAAAGTAGTCATGCGCTGCTCAAATGTTTGATAATGTAGTCCTACCGTCCAAGTAGATTTGATTAAGTTGTCACATCCACCAAGAGTATTGTATCAAGAAGCTCCAAACTTCACGTATATTGGGGAAAGTAGTAGCACCTACCAAATCCATAGATGTTACATCAGTAATTCCTCCAATACTTATTGCATCAAAACTGAAATTTCGATTACAGAAAATGGAATATTTGCTAAACGACTACTACAAATTGCCAAGACTTAAATGAAACGTAAAAAGACCAATTTATCACACTAACATTGCTATATAATATATTTTTTTCGTTTGGCCTAATTAGTGTTAACGAAAACTAGAACAGAGTAAGAAGGGAAAATATATTATATTTTTTTAGTACATTGCGAGTAACGATCCTTTTACGTTACATGGATTATGTTAAAAATGTAATTATGCATCATCCTTGGGAAATATTCTTAAAATTGTGTTAACATAATATTTATGTAAATGCGGATAATATGGAGAAAAAGTCATGTATGTGCATCATAATTTTTATTAAGAAAGAAAACTTCTACAAACATTTTTTTTTATTACAATTAAAATAAGGTGTAATTTTAAAGTATTATATACGATAATACTTAGGCAAAGTGCAATTTTGATGAGTATATAGTTTGTAGGAATTAAAAAAATTTATTTGAAAGTGTTATCCTTCTGAAAATTTAAGTAAATTTTCTATTTATTTATTGTAGATTGATCCATTCTTCAAATTTCCTATTTTCTCCTATAGCCAAAGAATATTTTTAATTAATTCTTAATTTATTCTATAGTCAAGAAAATGATTTGATTAGAATTAGGTAAGCATTGAACCCTCAAGTTTCTCTCTGTATTTAAAAGAATTTAATCTTTCTCTCGGTTATCGATTACACCAATTTACCATAAATTGGCTATTCATGCTACTATATATAAGAAGACTTATCGTTCCTCTTTACTTTCAATGAAAATTTAATCAAATTAAATATCGTAAACCTATGATCATGATCATTAAAATTAACAGTATTATAAAATTTGTGAATATCATTCAGTATAAAATTCAACTAATAATTTCTATTTAAAATCTATATAAGCCTATAATATTAACCGAAAAGAAACCCTAAAATTAGAATTCATATAAAAAAAATAATTAATTCAATTTCAATTTAAACCTAAAAAAATTTTTATTTTTTTTTTTTTCACTTCTTCTTTTCACTTTAAATTCATTTTTACATGAATTACCAATAATTTCATTAATCAAAAATACGCTACTAATTTAATATCGATTATCCCTCCAATTACTCATTCGTAGGTCAAATATAGAGAAATTTTTTATTATAGAAAATTCCCTCCTTTTCCTCTTATCACTAAATAATTATTAGTCATAAAATAAATTCAATTGTTGAAAATTTTGTAAAGGGGTCCAGTAAATGAGTATCCGGAGGATATAGAATACTAGTCATACTGGGGATACAGAACAGTCTTTCTGCATTCCAGTTAATTTATGACAAAAACAATTGTCGTCCTTTCAGTATTACTAATATAGTTTCCAATTTTGACCTGTTCCATTTTGATCTTTCTCTATCTCCAACGACATTTTTCCAGTATCCGATTTCTCAATAACGATTTTTCGGATACACTAATTACCGGATACCAAAAAAAAAAAAAATATGACGACATCGTATTTATTTAATTTGATTATTTAAATCAAAATTTCATTTTTCATAATTTTACCATCATTGAAATCCATCAAATTCATTGATATACCTTCTCCGCTGCACCATCATCGAACCGAACACCGCAAAACTCACCCATCATTGTGTAAAAAAACTCTTAAGTAATAATTCTTTCATCCTATTGTCCAATTATTGAATGACTTTATAATATTATAAAAACACCATCATAAAAAATTAATAATTTTGAAACAAATTTATGAAATTAATGGTTTAGGTTTTTTAAAAAGAATCTTTTTTTTTTGTGGTTCGATTTCATATCCAAAAAAAATTTCTTCAAGTATTTTCGACAACCAACAACACAAAGATTAAAAATTATTATTTTTTTTTTTAACTCTTTATTTTTTTTTTTTTTACTTTATGAATGATTTAGCAGTTTTTCACCATTGAATCAAATTTTTTTTTTTGGCTTCATCTTCAAGTTCAACCAATTTATCAAAATAAATAACCAAAAAAAAAAGAACAAATCAGAAATTTTATAAACGAAAATAAAGAAGAGATTAAAAATTATGAAATACCCAAAAAAAAAATAATAAAATAAAATGAACAATAAATTAAGCCATAAAGAATCATAAAAGTTTATGTTGGTTTGAAGAAGTTTAAATTATGAAAAAGTAATTTTTTTTAAATAATAATTTTAAAGAATGATATATGAATTTTTATTTATTTTTGGTAATAATAATGGTAGGAATGCTATGGGTATAGGATTTTCAGAGAATTTCTTCAAGAAAGGAGTGACTTTTTTCTGAAGATTTTAGACCTCATGCACTTGAAATTATTCAATTTTTCCAAATAAATATAAAATAAAATGATAATAATAGATGCTGTGCGTCACCAACTACGGACTTGTTGGCACTTATACTAAAACTAAGACCGGTGAGGTGAGTACCATCTCTTCGGATTAAGATTAAGGAGTGTGGGACGTTAAAGCTGTACTATTTCCTCCCTGCACCGCGACCTGAAAGATCTATTGTGCATTATTAGTTGGGTCAGTTAATATCAAGGCTATTGTAGAACCCCAATAATTTCCAGTCTGGCAGAATGTTAATTTTTTGACGGCTTAGAAAACTCCTACCCAGACAATTTAGCATTTTTCGGGCATTGCTTCGCAGTGTTCTCCTCTCTGTCTCTTAGTATCATCTCTTTATAACATTTCTGACAAATATTGACCATTCCAAAAAGCTTGTCTCAGGCGGAAATCTGCGGTATATTAAGTAATTTGTAGGTGAAGAATTTTTTTCACTTGTGCCACAGTTGGTTAGCTGATGAAAGACCCAGGACTTCATACTTTTGATATATCAACGAAGAACCATCGTATAAGTTACGATTTTCCATAAGTTCTTCTTAGCTCAACAGCTTCACACATTAGCCCAGATGTAGTTATTCATCTCATACAGAGGTTTCCACGATATTATATTGTAATTAGGACTAAACTATACTTTGAAATTGATTCCGTAACGTAAAAATCTCTACAGTGGAGAAACATTATTAAGACTTCATGGATGCCTTTCTTTATATCCATCCAACCATCCAACCAATATTTTTAACAAATTTAAATCACTAAAATTGATTGTATTTATATTTTAAAGTTCAAAAAATTTTAAGGATTAAGTAAATTTATACGGAAATAACTAAGCTAATCCTTTCTATACCATAAATTATAAATTGTCCTTCTTATAATTTGAACTAATTTTTTTAATATTATCTTTAATATTTTCCAAATTATACCCAATAAAATTTTACAGTTGACACACAAATACTCTGTTTTTTTTTTTTTTTTATAGTAAAACTATCTTTAAAATTTATAGTAATTTTTGTTTAAAAAAAGTTTTGTGGTCAAAGTATTAATAGCAAAATATTGCAAGCAAAATATTGTTACACATAAAATATATATTTTTTTTACTATATGGTTTAAATTTAAAGTTTCATTATTATGGAAAAAATTTATTAGATCCAAAAAAACCAAGAAAATTTAAACCAAAATAATTTTACTTTTTATATAAATTCCAATCAAAATATAATTTATATTTATCCTTTATAAAAGTTTAGAGAAAAAAAAAATTCTAGTTTTTACAAGTCCATAACGACAATATACCTACTATAATTTTCGGCATATAGAAGAAAATTTATAATCAGTCCATAAATCTTGTTACAGGTTTTACCAAAACTTGGCCCACAATTTTTAAATATATTTCATTTATTTAAAGTTTCTCATTTTGCCTATACTCTATACACTAATTAAAAAGTATTTTCTAAAAAAAAAAAATTTATTTTATATACCAAAAATTCGATAATTCAAATATAGAAAAATTTTCCTTGATAAATTGCCAAAAATTTTGTAGAAAATTTAAGGAATTTCCCAAAAAAAAAAATTAGATAATTTTAAATTTTTGTATACTAATAAATTTTACTTGAATATCCTTTAAATTATTTATAATTTGTTATAGAAATTCTACTCTTTTTTGGTATACATAAACAAAATTCAAATCATTTTATCTGATATTTTCTATGTGAACTTATTTAATACTTCAATTTAATATCCTTATTTGAAAATTTCTGACAACAACAAAAAAAAAGAAGTTAAAACAAAAACAATAATAACAACAAAAAAAATGTTAAGGATCATGTAATAAGGAAAAAGTTTTATATATAAAAATAAGCTCCATAAGGATTATGGAAATTGTGTTATTGGACACCACTAATAGTGTCATATTATACCAAAAGGAAAAATCAGAATAAGTGTAAGATTATTTATTAGAAATTTTTGTGTAAAAAAAGATAAACAAAGGAAAATAATGTGCTTATAAATTTCAATTTTGTCATAATGTTTGTCAAAATTCGGTTTGAAGACAAAAGTAAGGAAATTATAATTAGTTTGTTTTAACTTTAATGTACAATTTGTCAATTAAAATCTTAATCACATTATGATTGTGTATTGGTCCTCCAGGACTCTCTGAATTCACTATCTAATTGTACTACAATGACAGGATTAGAATTGAAATTATGTCGTACACATTATTCGTCAGGCAACGAGTTAGTGCACGAGTTAGTGCACGAGTTAGTGCATTTACCCATTAGGCTACTAATTGAGGGTCCAAAATTAATTTATTCAGCAAAAAATTAATTGTTCGCTTTAGTATTTTCTGAAAATGCAGGAAAGAAATGGCAAACACTTACAAAATTGAGTAGCTAGGCTATTATATTAAACCCCAGAAGTGTTTCGAAGGAGTTAATTTTCAAGTTGTGATTACAATTCATTATATGGTATAGTAAAATTTCCATTTACTGACAAAATCTAAGAAAATGATGACAAGATGAACAAAATATTTTAAATTATTTACATAAAGTTATGCCCTATTTTTGGTATTCCACAAATCCTAAATATTTCTAATCATTTCTTACTAAAAATAATCCACTACACAAAGAACAAACCCATTTAATTCTATCTCTCTAATTCTATCTCTAAATTCAATTCTATACTATGTTTTTTTGTGATATTTTTCTCTATATATATTTAAATTAATTCCTAATGTCCTTTAATAATATTATACCAGGATAATCCAAAACAACAAAACTCAACTTGATCGCTTTTTTGTTCTATAAATTCTCTTTAACATCAGAAAATTTATAAAAAAAAAAAAATCCTTAAACCAGAAAAAAATTAAACTACAAGTTATAATAATTTCTATCCTGAAGCTCTGTTCGTACCCACAAGGATAAAATAATATTTCTATGATTTTTTTTTGTTTTGCTATTAGTTTTAATATATTACATAAAAGAAACTTTTTCGAAACAGGAATTAATTTTTTGCCTGAAATATTATGGATATGATAGCCGATTATTTAAATTTGAGGAGAATTCATACTAGACAATTAATCGTGGAAATGTTACCACTGAGAAAATTCATGGTATGGATAGTGCATCATATTGAAAACTTAAAAATGAATATAGTAGAAAATTAGTCGGAGAGAAAATTCATCGCAGTGAAAAATTATCAGAGGGAAAATCCATCACAGTGTAATTTCAAATTGACACCACCACGAATTTCAAGTATGCTTCAGAGTAAAATTTACGGTCGTTTTTCAGTTAAAGGGCACACCACCGAGCACCAAGTTTTCTGGTGAGAATGATCTGTCTTTCGACTTAATTTTTGGAGTCATAAATATTCCATGCTGATGTGAATAATTTGTTCTTGCCATTTATTTTTACTGTGCAATGAATTATTTCTGCCAAGATTTTTCCCATTCTATTTCCAATTCTATTTTACTGTCATAATGAATTATCTGCGATGAATTTTCCATAAACCATTTGTATGCGCATATAATAATATAACAAAACTGGATAAATTTATCCTATTTAAATTAAAATAGTGATAATCACTTTTGAAAAGATTTTTGCGCACAATTTATAATAAAAAAAAAATATTATTAATGAAAAATGATTTATTTAATAATTTAAAGTTTCTAAAAACAAAAATTCTTCAATTTTTTGATGATAAATTATGAAATTTTTCTGTGAATGAAAATACAAATATTTTAATATCATTTTATAATCAATCCTTCTCGATTATATTTCTCAATTTATATAATTACAAAAATATCTTTTAAAATTTCTCGTGAAAGACACCCAAAAATTGAAAGAAACTTTTTAAATAATTTCTAACAACAATTTTTTCGTGTTTAGGTTCAGTGATCAAATCAAAATTATTATTACATAGCTACGTATAATTTTTTGATTACAAAATCAAACATTCCATCACGCATTTTCTTACCTATTTTTCTTTTAAATTCCCTCTTCAAACTATAACAAAAATCTTGTTGGTTTACCAAAACCACAAAAAAATAAATAAACTTGTGCTTGTGTATATAATAAATTTTTTTCCCTTATCTGAAGACCAGATATCCTTGAGTGATTGATTATCCAGAAAGAGTTTTTGATATTTTGTAGAAAACAGATCGTTTTATTTTTTCTCTATGATATTATCATATCATCTCCTTGTCGTACCCCAGGTTAAACTGTCTTTAATAAAACTATTAAAAACTATATATAACCATCCGCCAGAGAAAATACCATCCCAGACAAGTAATGAAAAATGAATAGAATAGTTCAAAAAAAAAGTTAGAGTTATAATTGATGTATATACGGGCAGTTAAAAGTTTTGACGTGAAAATAGAGGGTCGTAACGTAATTAAAGGCACCAAAATATTAGTTTTTGGGTGGAAATTGTGAAATAGCAAAGAAAATGTAAAATAGGATTTTTAGCAATGACACAATTATAATTAAATGGATCAAAAGTCATTGATATGTTATGAAATATATAGAAATTTATAAAGTTGCATATTTTCAAGTCAAAATTATCCATTTCCAATCCAAATTCATAATTTTCCTGTTCCCGGTTCATCTTCTTAATGTCAAATCAATCAAATTCGTAGCTAAAACCTTATTGGCTTTCAAATTGCAAATAGATGACTTCTAAACTGTCAAATTTCAACAAGGATGAATTTAAATTGTGAAAAATGATTCATGGGCATTTGAAAAACAAAAGAATTTTACAATAAAAATTGAGAAATTATGCCTGAAAATTTCGGAAAATGATAAATTTTATTTTATTTGAAGGTCATATGATAAAATGGCTGATTTGATCATTGTAAATGGTAAACCTATTTTTCTTCCGCCAAACTAATTACATAAAATTGAGAATATTCGATTAGCATTGCCAGCTATTGCAGATCTATTGCTATCATTGCCATATATTGAAAATTTACGTAAACAAAACTACCAAAAATTTAATATAACTTCAATAATTCTTTATCACCCTATACTAAATATTATACACCACCGATTTCTATCCACATAGTTTCCAGACTGTCGCTCCGATTATGTAAACAATCTAATTGTTAAACTGTATATATTATAGTAAAAAATTTGATGATATGGGTTAAATAATATTCATCATATTTTTTTCACAGATAATCATCATTCATAGATAATCATCATCATTCTACCAATAAAATTTCCCAAAAACAAAAAACAAACTAAATTTTTGAAAATTCTTCAAGAAAAAAAAACATTCTTTATGACTGCGATATTAAATCTCTTATATAGAGAAGAGGGTCAACTAGATGGACCCCTGACAGTGAAATTATGACCTATAGAAAGTAAAATAACCCAAAACAAAAACTACCAACCAAAAAAAAAAAAAAGATTATATAATTAAAGTGGCTTAAACTGGCCTGGCATGAGGCACGAAAATTTATTATATTTAGAAACTATCAGAAGATCATCATCTTTAAAACTGAAACAAAACAAAACACAAAAATTAGGCTATTAATTTCTGAATATATAAATTTGTCTCTGGTACAACAAAGATTTACATTGTTTTTCACGATGGTTCAAAAAAAAAATTCTAGCGAAAAACATGAAATTTCTTCAATCATGAGAATATTTTTTTTTTGGAAAATTTTTTGGTTTCGATCTTTTTTTGTCGATGTGCTTGTGTTTAACCAATAATTTTTTGGACCGATTTTTCTGTATAAAATCTTCTTGTTTTTTCTTATCTAAAATTGTTAATCAGGAGATAATTTTTTTTCCAGAATATTTATTTAAAATCTCTACATCAATTTTTGGGATGCATTTTAGTATACTGTGTGTGCTAATTAGGATGTAAAATTGTATGAATTATCTTGTATAGAAAATAAAAAATGCCACTGACCTTACGAAAATAATTATTTACATAAATAATATTATACTTTAAATGAGTTAAGAGAAAAAAACATTCAAAAAATTTGAAGATTTTTCATTTGAGATAAACTAAAACTAAAAAATTCTGTAATGGGAATTAAAATTTATTACGATTATATAAATTTTTGAAATTTCCTCAATTAGTTTTAATAAAATATTTTAAAATTTGTTAAATTTTGGTAAAATTTTTCTTTTTATATTTTTGAATAATTAATTAATTTATGATTTTTATGTATTTAGAAAATTTTGATAAGAGAATTTTTTTCATGTTTATAATTAAAAATATTAAATAATTTATTAATGCATTTTTATGTATATTTTTTGAATTTTTCAAAATTAGTTGAAAATTTTGAATAAAATTAATAAATGAAGGAATTGATTATGAATTTTTTATTTAATTAATTTTAAAAATTTCAAGAATTAAGTAAATTTTTACAAAAAAAAAAAATGAATTTGAAATAATAAAAAGGAAATTTCAATTTATGGCAGAATAAAGTTGACGAATATAATTATTTATTAACTTAAATTAAATAAAATCAATAATAATAATTCTTCATATAATTAAAATTATTAATGATAAATAAATAATTAATTATATAATAAATAAATTTCAATTAAAAATAAAATGTAAATTGAATTAAATTTTCATTTATAGTAAAAAAAATGTGAATTTTTTAATTTTATAAATTAAATTTTGATGAAATTATATTAAACAATATATAATTTAAATAAATATTTATTTAAATTAATTATACGAATATAAAGTAAAATAATTAATTGCCATCACGGATTTTGGTATATGAATCATTAACTGGCAGTAATTTATATTTTGTAGACTTATATAGTTAATTATTATGAATCATGCAATTAGTAGACTATATGTACGAGTATACTACAATTAATGTTATTATTATTAAATGACTTTGAAAATTTATTGAAATTCTAGTACACATATGGTTGGTAGCGAGCCAGATTGAAGCCAAAAAAATCTATTTAATGGATAAGATCGGATTGGTTTGTTGATTTGGTATCAAAATTCAATTTTAAACCACAATTCAATCAATATGAAAAGCAAATTTGTTAATTACTTTAAATTATTCTAAATATTTTATATTTCAGTAACAAATTAAAAACTATTAATTAATTATAATTTAAATTTCGATAATATCATTAATGGAGAAACACAACCAAACCAAAAATTTCATATAAATTAAATTGTCCATAATTTTCACTGGATTTTCGCAAAAACAATTTTTCATAATTTGTGTACAAAAACACAAAGTACAAACCAAATTGATCCTTTCCATATAGTATACCAACCACTAAAAATTAAATTGTAATTTTCACAACTCCTTGTTAGACATATAATTTATTATATACTAAAATTTCGACCTATATATTATTATTCTGACTTTTCTTCAGAAATTCATAATATAATATCAAATAACACTTTGATATTTTATGTCACCGCACTTAAGAAAATATTATATAACATTTAAAATTGTCATAAAAAATCATGTTTCTTGGTTATCAACAAAATAAAATATATAACAAATCATCATCATCATAATTTCATAACTATAATATTTTATTGTTATACATTTTCATTTTGTCTTCATATACCATTTTCTCTATCGTTTAATATTTCTATCTTTCCAAAAGGAAAATATTATATTAATCCTTTACAATTCTATAACATGAAAAACATATGATTTTTTTTCATAAAATTTTGATATCCACCAGAGATAATAGAAATAATATTTTATTATTACAATTTTACTTTCATCTAAACCACAATTTTTTTTTTTTGGGTGTAAGTAAACTTCTTCATTTTTATAATAATTCCTATCATCTTTAATTTACAAAATATACTTTGAACATATAAGAGAAGATTCAAAACACTTTAACTATATATTTTGAACGTGTTTTGGATTTTCTGTATATAGTCTTGAATATGGGAATTCAACACCTTATACCCAATAATTTACCACACAAAAAAAAATATAGTATATCACTCTCATATCATTCTTCTATTCTATAGTCAACTATGATTTACTTCAACCAAAAAATAAAAAAAATAAAAAGGATCCGATTTTGTTTTATGTTTCTCTTAACATTCGCGTACGTGATAAATAACCAAAAAAAAAATAAATAAAAAAAAATAAAGGGAAATATTTCATTTTTGATAATTTATGACATTACAATTAAATATTTTCTCTGTTCGTTGGTTTGGTGGAGGTATACCTACTATAGGAATGATTCCATTATTATTATTATTTATCAGCACAATCTTCTCATCCATATTTTAATTCATCATTTTTGTGAAATCGATTTCATAAGAAACTAAAAATTTAATCCTTAGAATGTTTAGAAATCTATTTTTTCTCGTTTCTCAGCAATTTATGTAGGAGGCCTAGGTCGCATGATATTCTATGATAAAATAAGTGTTCTAACTACATAAAAATCATGAAAATTCTGGGTATGTTAAATATCGTAAGTTTGTCTAAAGAACGTGCAGCGTTTAATTGAGTAACGAGATTGATTTAAAAGCGTATGAGAGATCTACCCAACGGTTTGCAAAAAGCAATATTTTCTCAAAGCTATATCTCGTAACAAATATTAGGTATATCTAGTCGACTGGTTGAACTTCCAAGAGCCAAAAATTGTGCAAAAATTTGCTGAGTTCTTGTTCAAAAGGGAAAAGAGATAGAGCCAATTTACTTGCTACTTAAGAGCCAATTTACTTGCTACTTAATTGATTAATCAATTGATATCTACTTAAATTAGACTGGTCTACTGCAAGACACACCTACAAGTTTGTATTTAAACAACAGATAAATGAGCAGACAGAGTGAAAATTTTTCCCAATTTTTAAATATAAGTATATCCTCCCAACTCTCTAGTATTATCAGTAAAATTGTTTATTGACTACCAAATTATTATATAAAAAAAGAAAATACTATATTTTTTTTTATTGGAATACAAACGAAAAGTCTTAAGGAGCCATAACCAAAAAAAAAACTAATATTTTTATATTATCTGCCAAGAAAAAATATTATAACGAACCGATGTCGCCGCGATACCGTCAAAAGAATACAAATATATTATTATTTTTTATCTATTTTGGCTATGGCGTGGCGTATGCCGTACACACGAGCACAAAAACAAAACTAACAAAATACTTTTCTCAGTTTTGTTGTCGAAAAAATCTCGAGAAGATGCCAAAAAAAAAAAAAAAAACAGAAAAAATATCATTTACTAAAACAAGATAAATCTATGTACTAGAAAGGATATCAAAATTGAAATGGTTTCAAGGTCTTGGTTAAAATAATATTTTTCTTTTTTTTTAGGATATGGAAATGAATCCTTTTTTCGTTGTCTGGATTAATTTAGTGTTTTTATTTATGAATAATGATAGCAACACAAAAAAAAAAAAAAAACATTCATAAAAACACAAAAATATCAAAAGTTTTGTTTGTTTTGCTCTTGTATAGTTTGACGAGGTCAAAGAGGAGGAAAAACTCATGTTAGAAAAGTATGAAAAATAATAAATTTTAGATTAGTGATAATGGAAATATTTATGTGTAAATATGAAAATTATGATATTTATAGGCTTTTCATAAATCTACAATAATTTTACTACGTACTACTATAATTTTTCAAGAAATTGTAATACGAGATTTTAGAATTTTGTGGAAGATGTACTCGTAAGAAACTCAGTAATTCAGTTGAACTAAATATAATTATAAATTATAATAATTGATTAAAGTTAGTAAAATTTTAGTTAAAAATTAGTAAAAAAACATTTAATTAATATAATTAAAAATACATTAAACTCACCAAGAAAATTAATTATACAATTCTAAAGACTTTATAATCACCATTTTAATTTAAACCACCTACCAATTACACATTTTAAATAGTTTTTTAAAAAAATCCACGTGCACTTCTTACGCATTCAAAATTCGCACTACTACTGACAATTTAATTTAATTATTATATGGTCATTAGAAATAGTGGGCGGAGTCAAGTTGTTTTTTTTTTGCATTCAATATGAAAATTGCGGCCATCATTAATTTGTTTTTGTTTTTTTTTTTAATTATAATAGATTCCTAGAGAAAAAAAAATAGAATTTGGATTTGGAAGCCATTATAAAAAATGGGAGGTGTTCAAGGTATTTTTTTTTATTGATATTTTAATTCATGCGGCCATTTTAAATCATAAATGAATTAGGAAGTGAAGCGAAATGGTGGATTATGGTTTGAAATTATAATTACAAATTTTAAAAATATTATTTTAATTAAATTCCGATACTTTGTAAGATAATTATTAAATTAAAGTAAAATAATGAAAATTGCACTAATAATTTTATTAAAATCCACAGAAAAGTGAGTTTTTAATTGATCGTTATGCCAAGGATTATTTAGGGTTTTTAGTTACTCTGTTAAACAGGACGAAAATTTAAATTTTTTACCAATAATTTCATCAATTTCAATAATTCCTTTTTTTTTTGTAAATATAAACCAAAATGTGCTAAAAAATGATCTATTTTATCGTTTACGCGATGCATTTTTGAAATCACATCAATTTAACCATAATTTTAATGAAAATTTTACATCACACTATCACCAAGTCTACGTATACTATTTTTCTTTTAGTTTTTCTATAAATTTCTAACCTAATTTTTTTTTATCATATAATAAAATTGTTTTATTTTCTATAAATTTTTGTACCCCTTATACAAATTTTTGTATCTCTAAAATGTTTTGCCAAAAACGAAAAAATAACATTTTATCATTCTATAAATTTTATTATAATACTATTTATAGTGTTTCTTTTTTAAGTGATCTGAAAATAAGTGTTACATACTTTTCATAATATAACAATATTACACAGTCCTCTCTAAACATCAATTTTGTGGATAATTAATGTCCCTATTAACGATCTACTTTTTATTCGGCACTTTTGTTATATAGTTCAACATTTTTCGGCACTCCTTGTTTGGTTAATGAATGTTATGAATATCTAAAACGAAAAATAAACATTTTGTAGGAATATTTATATATAATTCCGCCACAAATTTAAAATATTTATATATGAATTTTGTATCATCATCATCATCCCCTTTTTTTCACATCTCTTGTGCCTATTATATTTAGTATATTTTTGTAACCATATTTTTTCCCTATATAGGTGGCAAATAGTGTCTGAAGTATTTAAGTTCGTTTTGAATATTTTATGTATAGTGTAATTGATAATTGTAAGCAGCGAAAATAGCAATTTAAACATTTAACAATTATATATGTACCATAAAATTCATATTATTAATTTTCTCTATTATATTAGTGTCACCCCCAAAATGAGCTAAATATAAATATTATTGAAAAATTATTTGAAGGACTAAATGTTTTTTGGCAGAGGAAATTGTTTATAAATAGAGTATTTTTGAAGTAGGTTATAAAAATATTTATTAAAATTCTATTTTTATTTAAAGTTTATTATTAAAAATTTTTAGTAATGTAGAAGACAATTTTTAGGTGATTTTAGTATATAATTGTTGTTGGGGGATGATAAAGTGATCTTCAGATTTAGTATAAATGAGTTTTTATAGGGGGAATTTGTTATAGTTTTATAGGGAAAATATTATTAAAATATTATTAGAATAATTTGTTACCAAACAGCTGGGATATATTTATTTTTATAAGTTGAAAATTAATGTAGAACATACTTTTTTTTATTGTTGAATGAAAATAAATCAAAATAAAATATTGTTTTAAAGTTAATCTCTTGACCAAATATAAAAAAAAATTAATAAATTATTATTTTTGTTTCATAATTCCTGACAACTAAAAGCATATAGTAAACATTTATTTCATTTTTTCCTTAATTTTTTTGGTGTGAATTTTAATAATTAATGTGCAATGCATCATAATAAATTAGTTTTTTCTTAATTCATTTTTTCAAGTTTGTCACAATTTATAGCATTTTCGAGTCAAATTGTTACAATTTATATAGCATTTTCGGGTCAAAATTAGACTTTTTACATGTAAGAGGATAGTCTTTTAAAAATTCAAGTTAGTCTTTTTACACTTCAAAATAGTCTTTTTTATATTTAATTTCAATTTAGCCATTCACATTTCAATTTAGCCGCATTTCACAAAAGAAATACGTTTTTAAAAGTCTAATTTTGAAGTGTGCTTTAAGTGTAGAAAGATCAATTTGAAAAGTAAAAAGACTATTTCAAAATGTAAAAAGACTAATTTGAATTTTTAAAAGACTATCTTCACATATAAAAAGTCGTTATATTTTGTGTAATTTGACCGGAAAATGCTAATAATATATTTCCATATCGCTGGTAAATCAATTTCATTATTGGTTCAAGATGTTTCAAATTTATTCTAATATGAAAAAAGATTTAAATTAGAAAAATCTTCGTCTTTTATAGAAAAAAAATGATTTATGATTTATTTCAAAAATTATTACCAAATAATCATTGGATAGTAAGGGATTAAACTGACTAATGACACAAGAAACTTACATGATGGTTAAAATATTTTAAGGACAAATTTTTCTATGTGACCTCATCTGGTCTAGTCATAACAAAGATAATCCTTTATACAATATTTCATTTGAAATTTTTGTCCTTTTTCAATAAAATTCTGTATGTACAATAATATTTCAATGTGTCGTGCTTTTTTTGTGTAAAAATTTTTTGTTATAATTTTCAATGTTTGTCCTTGATTGAATTGTACATCAAATATTATACTAAAAGGACATATATTCCTTTTACAATCTTCTGAAATATTTGGAACTTTTGATATGACGAAAATTTGAAAAATGATCTAAAAATTTTTGTGGACTTTTGAATCAGAGAATTAGAAAAATAAACATTTCTGCAACAACATTTTCAATATTAAATATATACGGAAAATTCCCAATCATAACAATGTGTATTTATGGTATAGAAAATATAAATTTTCGCACCCTCTTCAAATATATTTATTATTATTTTCACATTTTCGTCGTCCGCATTTTAATCTGTTTTGCAAATTGTTGTTTTTTTGTATACGCATCATTTTCCTACACTCACAAAAAATTCTAATGTTTGACAAAAGATTCATGCGTTCAAATTGCAAATGAACGACAACGAAACGGAAACATTGTTGACTATGACTGAAAAAACTAATAATGAATGTGCATCATTTAAATAAAAAGGATATATAGATGTAAAAAGGATATAGCTGATATATATAGAAACAGAAATGTGATTATTTTGGGGACAAGAAAATGCAAATATGTCATTGTAAACGGATATTGTTTCTGTTCAAAAATGTAACGTCACAAATTTATACAGAAATGACAAACTATAAATAAAATAATATTCCTAATTTAATTTTTGCGTATTTTCTACAATATTCAAGAAATCCAAATACGTATAGAGTGTGAAGGATCAATTTTAGTATACGTATGATGATTTTTTGTGGAATGAGAAAATTAATGACAAGAATGTTTCCTGTTTTACATATTATTATTGTGATGAAAAATCGTTATATGTACTGTCCTACGTAATATTTTTGTGTGTACATTATAAAAATCCCAAATCAAATTTTCACATTTGTATACGTAAATATTTATGCTTTATGTTATTTTTAGAACACATTTTCCTCTGAAAAAAAAAAACATAATGAATTTACTGTCATATTTATATCCTTTAAGCTAAATAATTATTAATAAATGTTTATTTATTGATTCGAGGACATTTTTTTGTTAAATATGAATTTGTATCCTTAATAAAATTCTTATTGTATTAAATTATAGTTAAATTATTTTGATTGATTTGATTAATTTGTTTCTGGGGCAAAATTATGAAGAAATTAAATGGGAAAGTATACAAAATACTGAAATTCATCCTTTTTTCACTGCAAATAATTTTATGAAATTTTTATGTGATGTCACATTTTTTCATCTATCTTTGTTAATTACAATATTATTCGTAAATTAAAAATTCGTGGACAGTAATAGTGGATTTTTTTGTGTTGAACGCACTGATAGGCCACTGTTAATGAAATTTGAATTTTTTGATACGATATGTAATTGTTTTGTAGAATTTAAGGATACCAAAAAAAAGTTAAATTACCTTCTATTCCCAAGTATATACATAAAATCCAGAAAATTTATGTAATCTTCAAAATTTTACTCAGTCTTTCGGTTATAGGAACTTACGTAAAATATTGCAAATTGCATCTGCTAACAATGGTATAGAACTAAGCCTGGATGACAGAGTGATTCTGACTATTAGGAAAGATGGTTAAAATTGCTGTAACTTTCCTGATAGCTGTAAAATGTCTGATAGCTGTAAAAGATGTCAAGCCATTGAGGAAAAGTTGAATGCAAAAAAGATTAATCCTAAGTATCAATTGAAGCCGACTCCGCATTATGGCAAGTAATAAATTGAAAAGGTACTGGATTCTAGTAATGAATATCTTGAAGTTTGTTAGGAAAACATGTTGGATACCTCAGTCTTAAGAGGAAAGTTTTCATTCACCTTTCTACTAAACTAACTTAACCAATTAACTAAATATAGCGAAATAATTTAAATATTCAATTAAAAATTGAAATTAGAAACATTTAACTGACATAATTCCTAAAAATTACTTCGAATTTCTGAAACTTATGCAATTTAAAAGCAGAAATTCAATTTTCTTTACGCCTAAGATCAAAAATTTTCGATAGAAACACAAAAAATATTCTCATTAAAGATTCAAACGTAATATAGTACTCTTCATATATCGTCACATCCTTATTTCAATTTACCATATATATAGAAATTTTCATCGGAATTATAACGTCCTTACACAATACAAAATTCACCATCAAAAAAATATTTGCAATATAAAAAATGAAAAGGATTTAGCAACAACAACAACAACAACAAATAACACGGACTATATGTCAATGAAATGAAAATATCATTCATATTGCAGTATATACAATCGTCAAATTAATCAATTGGTCACGAGTAAGGATATACGAAAATATTTGTATACCATTTTTTTTTCTCTGCAATCCTGTTTTGATTGCAAAACACATCAACAACGAATACAACAAAAAATTGTATTTTAAATAATTTTTTTTTTCTTCTTGTATATATTTCAAAAAAAGGATATTTATGAATATTCATAAGGATATTATAGTGTTGTGTATATATTGGATAAAATGGAGATTTTATTTTTAAGTATATAAAACGATTATAATATATTTTTTTTCTCTACTGTTCCCATTTGGGGGATTCACCAGAATAAGTAAACAGGATTTCAGAAAAAATATATTTAAAAAAAAAAAATTAATAAAAAAAAAATCTGTTTTGGTGTTTGCAAGGATATTTTTTTCAGAAAATAAAAATGAAAAACTAAAAAAAAATAAAAAATTTTTGTAGGAATTTTCTGTTCTATAAAAAGTTTTTCATTTTTAAATTTATTCTGTATACGAATTTAAAGATTATCCTTTTATTTATTTATGAAACAGAGGACACAAAAAGACAAAAAAAACAGAAATTATCTATATAAGAGGATACAGAGACTTGTTTAATTTACTCATATTTACGTTTTAATATTTATGTAAACAGAAAATCTGTGATATGGACACCAAAAAAAATAAATAAATATAAATAAAAATAAATTGGTATATGGACAAGAATTAAAATTTTAGAAGAATTTTTTTTTTTCATGTTTTGGAACAATATATAGGAAATAATCCTTTGAATGATTGTGTCCTTATTTTTATTGCATAGTAAAATGAAAATTTAGTTTAACAATTTTTTTGTTTTTTTTTTTCTGAATAATATTTTAGAGGATTTTAAAAATTGGATTAAGTTTGAATGGAAGGATTTAGTAATGAAGTATTGGAGAATGGCGGACCGAGTTGGATGTACTGATATGGTGGAGTAATTTTAATTGATGCATTAGAAATTCAATATTTTATAGTCGATTCCAAAGATTATATCCGTATAATAAACGTATTTATTATTCCAATTATCCAATTACCTTCCAGACTCAAAAATAAGGATTAGAAGATTTTCTGTATTGTATAATGATCACTAATTATGGTATTTTTCTAATTGTTGCTATAAAAATTAACATTTAACTTACGGAATGACTTACATAAGGATATGTAACTAATCAGTAACTAAGAGAAATCCTTGAGCATAAACAGTAGCATTTCCTTAACTACACTGTAGAAAAAAAAAATTAATTTTACTTTTTAAAATGTAGTAAAAATTTACATATACTTTAATAGGAAAATTCGGTACTCTAATAATAATCTCCGTTCAAAATATTTAATATTCAATATTTTAGTAATATATTAAACAAATATTACATAATATTACTGCTTTTTATATTTATTAAATAATAAACATTTAATATTTACTAGCTTTCGATATGTATATACACTATATACAGTTGCATATGCAAATTTGTTACATTCAAACAAGTAATTATTGCATTATCCATCAGTCAGTTCAAATCTTTTCTAGAAAGTTGACGCGAAATAATATTCCCATTTTCATTATAGATTACTATACATTCAGAATAATAATCGATTACTAATTCGAACGCAATATTACATTTTGATATTATTAATCTACTATATTCAATGTAGGCAATAAAAATGACTTTATTTAAAAGTAGTAATTTTTTATTACAGTGTAATTATACTAAAGAATTACAATCAGATGTACGGTAACCAAGTCAGATAAGAACAAGCAGGAACTTTGAACTCATTAATTTTCAAATTAAGAGACTTACAGATTCTAGAATTAGATAAGTAGAAGCAGACAAAGGGACTACAGACCAGCTTGCATATTATTCTAATTTCCTTTATTATTAAACGTCATTTTAGTTAAGTAATTTCTGTGTAACCTAAAAAGATTAATCTTAGTTTCTGATTCATCGATCATCAAGTCAGTTTTTATATGTTGTTGAAATTGTTTTGATTTTGAAGCTTAATTTCTTGATGAGTTTTATTGAATTTCAGCGACAAATTGAGTTAGTTTATAGATTATTAATTGGCATTTGAGTTTATCCTTTACCAACTGTTTATATTACAATGATAGGGAAAGAAATCAAACGAAAACAAAGCAAGAAGCTCCTTAATAATGTCTGAATAGATTAAAGATTCTACCCAATTTGAGTAAAAAAAATGTATTTTAGGCTAAGATTAGACAGGCATTAAGAATACAAAATTTAATTAATTAATTATCAGTTCCTAAATTAAATAAATTTCAATTTTAAATAAATTATTTATATTCAATTATCCATAAATTCGAAAATAAATCAATATTAAAATGAAAATCAAGAATTCTTCTTAGAAATTCACAGCATTTGTGTACATAAATTTCATGAATAGGCAAATAAAAAAGTCAATTATTATAATATTCTAAATAATATCCTAATCTCATCACTGTTCAGGATGAAGTTACCCATAAGTTAAATTCCTATGAAATGAAAGAAAAAAAATGATAATCAGAATATAAAGTTTAACCAAACCAACAGAACAGGTGGTGTCACGAAATCTGAGTATGTTTATAAACTATAAAAAAAAAATTATATAAAAAAAAAATATCTTAAAATGCAAATTGAAAACCTCTAAGAATTTTTATTATATTTTTTATTTATTTATTTTTTGTTTTGTCATTGTTGCGCTTCAAGAGAAAAAATCTCTGTCTATACACAAAAACCTTAACACTCTCTTCTTATACTGTCTTTAATGGTTTTTGGAATTCTCGTTTATACAATCAAAACAATCTGATTTCTTCTTCAATATGAATTCTTTAGTAAAGTTTTAAAAGTGTTTTTTATATATTGTGGTATGTCCTTTTAGATACTGGTGTAATGTCTGTTATATATGGTTAAAACTTTTGTGTACATATGTGGCCAAATGGTGATGAGATTCAATTTTTTTTTGTTTAATTTTGGTTAAAGACTATTTACTAAATGTTTATTTCTTTTGCTTATGGTTATGGTTTGGCTACTTTGTTTTTTATCTTTAAATCTTGTGTTAAAGCTTCAATGAGCATGAAATAGTTATTACTATTATCACTAGAATAAGAATCAACATGCAATTTTTCCTGTCCAGGAATTTTCTTATATACTTTTTTTTTTGAATATTATGGTGAAATCTATACAGTATTCTTTAATTCCTGCTGTGAAAATCAAGTATATATATATGAGAATAATAAGAAAAGATTCATGAATGTATCATATCTGTCGTATAGAATCATATTATTTTGGTATATAACAATTGTTTGCTATATATATGAGTAAAGAAACTTTGTTTATAGTTGAAGAGCAGAAAGTAAATGTGATATCGTGATTTTAAAACTACAAAAAAAATTGAATGAATAATATAAATTGAACTTGTTTTATATAAGCAAATTAGTCATTTTACATTATTTTTCAATTTAGTCAACGCGAATGGCAACATTTCCATTAAACGAATAACAACACATTTCCACAAATTTCAGAATTTAGATCGAAACTGAAATATGACTATAATAAATCGAATTTCTATACTAAAAAAAAAATCCAAGTTAGTTAAAATTTAGTTAACAGATAGAATTTGCTAACAGTTAGTTAACAGTTAGAAAACAGTTTTCATTTAAATAATAATTTAATATTATATAATTGTTTAATATTAATAAGAGAATTGACATTTAAATAACAGTTAGATTAACAGTTAAAAAAATGTAACAGTAAATTAACAGTTTCAAGAAAAATTTACAATTTTATAACAGTGTAGTAACAGTCATAATAGTAAAATACTAACAATTATTTAATAATTATATATAACTAGTTTGTGTCTAATTAACAGATACATTAAATACTTAATTAAGTAACAGAGATTTAACATTTAGATAACAGTTGTTTAAAATAAAATATTCATGGTATCTCAGAGAATATAAAATAAGAAGCCATAGTTTCATTTGACTAATTTAAAATGTAAAAAAACTAATTTTCTCGGATATTATAATCATTGAAAGCGTGTAAATGATACTGCTACTGGTAAGCTTGGTTGACCAAATATCCAAAAAATACAAAAGCCAACTAGAGACCTTTTATTTATTATGTTTACAATCAGATTTACTATACCTTAATTTTCTTTTCCTTCTTCTTAAATTTCGAATGGCTAATAAAAAATCGTTGTGACAATAAAAATATTGTATAATATTAAAAAAAATATTTCTTTATAATCTTCACTTTTTTTTTTACTTCACAATTTCCCATCTTCATGGTGGCATCAAATTTCATCGTTAAATTTTATTTTATTTTGTATTTTGTTGCAAAATCAATTATCAACCTGTATTCTACTATCTAAAGTAAATTCTTTCTATACTAAAAAAAACGCAGATTGTCGTGCTTTGTTTGTTTGTTTTTTCAGAATTTTTACCAGAAACATCTGCACCCTTTTTTACAATCTCCACCAGTGACAATACAATAAAAAAATATAAACATTATAATGTATGAAATTCCATCTCTCTACTAGCCAGTTACCATGAATAACCTATGTTACTCATATAACTTTAAACTTGATAATCTTTTTTTTGAAATTTTTCTTCTATTTAACTCCCCAACCACCTTGCACTTTTCTGTTGGCCGATCTAAGCACAAGGTGCTTAATATTTCTATTGTCATTTAGGAAGCCAAAGAAAATTTTTAAACGAAGTAAAAAGAGAATAAAAAATCACAACCATTTCATTTTTTATTATGAAAAATAATACTGCAAATTTCCGTGATGCGCAGTTAAAAAG
The DNA here is from genome assembly GCA_949752835.1 of Empis stercorea. Classification (NCBI taxonomy): domain Eukaryota; kingdom Metazoa; phylum Arthropoda; class Insecta; order Diptera; family Empididae; genus Empis; species Empis stercorea. Next base: position 84,673,922 of record OX457085.1, on the reverse strand, counting down.
AGGGTAAATAAATAAAAAGGAATTAATTATGTTTTGATTTGAAAAAATAAACAAAAATTATTTGTTGCATTTTTTTTTTTGTCATTCGAAATAATTATAGAAAAAGTTGCATTAGTGTAAGTAACAATTATTATTACAGTGCTAAATTATTAAGTATATTCAAATCTTCATTTCAGTGCTGGGATCAAATGAGGACGAAGTAACGAAACCAGATAATAATCTTTTTACTAAAAAAGTATAATGAAATTGATGGAACTGTTAATTGACTGTTAGTATGTTATCTAACTGTTATCTAAGTAATAACTTTATCTTATTACTATTTCACTATATCAATATAAATGACTATATTTAATCTGTATTTGAATTGTTATCCAGATAGAAGTAATTAACTGGGATGTTATCCAACTGATCTAAAACTTTTGCCTAAATTTTAATTGTTAACTAAACTGTTAACTAAATTTTAACCTAATATGTAAACATTTTAGTATACATATATAAATTAGATTTTTAACATTAAATCCAGTAGTTTACGATAGGATAAGACTGCATTCTGTCCAGACACTATCTTACATAGCATATAATCATAATTGAACGTGCACAAATTGAATTATTAAATTATAATTTTTTCTGTCAATTCAATTATTTCGAAATCCTACTAATAACTTAGATAATCTAGCAACTAACTCTATAAACTTTCATTACAATAGTAAAATACTATAAAATTCTTTTTGTATGACCAATCAGCACAAATTCATTCCGTAGAATCATCTCAGCTGAAGTAATCTTCAATTTTACCGAATTTGGCTAATATTTTTGTTACATTTTATCATTTTTTTTACTTAATTTTTTTGTCGTAAAACTTTGTTTATGTTTGAATAATTCTTGTCTTTAAATAATATTTTTCATTTGACAACTCGTTAAACTCCTTTTTTTTTTTTTTTTTTGATTATTCAACTTTCATTTTGAAATTTTTATTATACAAAAAATAATAATTAAAAATATTTTCGAAAAGGTAAAAAAAAAAAACGAATTATAGAACATAAAAAATTCAAAGTTTTTTTTTACATATAACAAATTTCAGTGATCCATCATGATGCACTACTATAGACTACTACAAAGTTGTAAGAATTATCTGAGCTATAATAATAATACCTGGACTTTGACATTATAAAAATTCTAAATAAAAAGAAATTTCATAAAATCTTAATTTCTTTGTGACACTTACATAAAATGTATAACAAAAATTTTTTTTTTGAAATTATAAAATTTATGTAATCCTTGTTTTATTTTATTTTTTGTTTTTGGTAATCCCAAGGACGAATGACATTATACCTCAAATACTAGAGAGTAGAGAGAATTGGACACTTCATAATCAACTAACAAAACTTGTTTTTTTTTTAAGATGAAAAATATACAATTCATCCTTCTAAGAGTATACAAACACATTATATATATGTGTATAAAAAGAATATGTAATCAAACATTATTAAGCATTCCGTCTAAATCCTTGTATATATAGATTATGTCCTGTCGACACAATATATCCCATATTTTTACTATATACATACACGAAGTGTCCATATCATAAATCCTTTTAGTAATTTTTTTTTTTTGAAGGATTTTTCTGTTTGTTATGTCTCCTTCATCACTGAGAATTTTGGGGCATTTATATTCGTGTATTCATTTTAACAATGCGCCAAAAATTTCAACGATTAAGGATAAAGAAACAAAAAAAAAAAAGAAGAAAATTATAGAGGACAATAAAAATAGTAGTATATAGTATCCTTTACACAATTTATGTTATATATATACGATGAAAAGTCCTTATACTCAAACGGAGTTAGTGATAACTGACAATATATGCGTTAGAGAAAATAAAAATAAAATTTCATAATAGTAGATATCCTTATAATATATATATATATTTCTTTCTAACTGGATATTTTGAATGATCCTGGGTGACTTTATTCCTTCTAACAATTCTTTTATACTGGATGTGTATAAGTCCTTTTTTTTAAGTTGATTGTATTAATACATATATCCTTAGTGTAGTGGTGTGATTTTGTATTATTATATTTTTTATGATATCCTTCCGAAAATATATGTATTATATGATATCCTTTTGTGTCTCTGTATATATGATTTTGTTATCCTTATAAATTCTCAAGTCCTTTTTTATTTTTTTTAGCTAGTATTGTGTATAAATGTCAATTTTTTTTTCATTTTTTTCTCTTCTGTCCAGCTTATAAGGATATTTTAAAGAATGAGAAAATCTAAGGATTTATGATTTGTATAACAACAAAAAACGAAAATGAAGAAAAAAAAGCTTTTTTTTTGTTATTGTATACATTCACAAATGGTTTATAAAATTTATTAAATGTGTAAATTGTTGATTTAGAAAAGGACACACAATATATATTAAAGACAAGACTAAGGATTAAAAGAGACTAAAATAAAATAAAATAATTATTCATTCTAAAATTTATGATTTTGTAAAATATAAAATTGCATTAAAAAAATTTTTGACACAAATCATCATTCAAAAAAAAAAATGTTAAAGGATCAAATATGAAGGATACTATGGAAAAAAATAATAATCACTCCAAAAATTAAATCTATAATTTAAACATTAACTTTTCCAAAAAAAAAGGATCTCTTGGACTAAGGACTAATAAATATATTTTTTTAATCGAATAATTTTATAGACTTTGACAGAATTGTATATGTACAAGACCTTGGAGTATACTGGGTGAACTTATAAATTATATGTTGGCCTTTGTAACCTTCGTATACCTTTATTTAAATTTCAGATTTTCTCATACCAAAATCGAAATAGGCAAATAATATTTATTGAAGGTATTTTTGTTTTTTTGTCTGAAGGAGTTGAATTTAGGATGTGGTTTTTTGAATATTTTTAGGGGGTTGTTCAACTGTAATATTTGATTGAATTTGTAGGAGACAAGATTTGACATAGAGATGAATTTTAGGAAAATACTTTCTAAACAAGAAAAACTCTTTAAATATTGAAGATTATTGTCTCAAATGAGTCTCGAGCTACAGCTTCGGAAGGAGTGGTGAGTAAAGTCGTTCGGAGACCAATTATAATTGGCTAGAAAGTCATATCTTTGATGTAACAGCTACTGTAATATTTCCCCTCGTTCTAATTATTATATTGATGGAGAGAGTTGGTATTTGTCATCAACTAATCTTCTTTTTCAGCTGCTCGTAATCTTCTTTTTCAGCTGCTTGCGTTGTAATGTTATTTTTGATTCTTTCAGAAATATCATTAAGATTCCCAGCTAAATTCCAGCCATGGCACATATGTCTACAAGAATTTAGATACGAGAGTTTCTGCAGATTGAAGTAAATATTCCCACCTTTTCGATGCCTATACTTCTCTCCAGTCTCCATTAATTTCGAACCCTGTCTTCTATTCATTTTTTACTTAATTTCCCCACTAACATTTTCCTTGCAATTCCCCGACATTTATTCTTCCATCATCGTACTTCTTCCTCTGATTACCACTCTGGATTTATATACACAATCCGAATGTCCTTCAAAAACACTCATACTATGTCCTTTATACAAAACGTTATCAAGCGCATAAACTGAATACATAATAAAAAAAGATAAAACACCAACAAACCCCAACTACGTCTATATACTAAAAAAATCTTTGTTTGACTAAAAAAGGCCAATTTTCTGATATTTTATAGGTCATGATAGGCAGAAAATTGAAACTATACCATAATAATACCAAGAAATTTTTTTTATTATTATCCCGATCGCAAAAGGGAATAAAATTGAAGTATAGATGAGAAAATGAAAAGTTCCCAATTTTGTTTTTTTCAATATTTTTTTTCTGTTTGATTTTCTTATTTTCTGTAGTTGACGATGAATAGAATACAGAATGACATGTGTGTTGAGCTGTATTAAAGGGATACACACTAAATTTGATTTTATGGTTTATGCGTAGAGATTTTCACCTACCAAAGAAACAAGAATGGTAGAAAGTAAAGGTATTCTAACTCCTATATATAGGTAATATTTATAGGGAATAAATTCAACCTTTTTTTTGTCTGTTTTGTTTGCTTAATATAATAGTAAAGAAGAGGATAAATTACGTAAACGTAGTCAAAGGAGATTTTCCAGTTGACAGAATTTAAATGGATGAAAATTTTTTTTTTTTTATGAATTGATTGCATAATAATTATTTGATTTTTATCCAAGGATCACTTTTTTTTTTCTATTATTATTTTTTGGTTCATTGTAGAAGTTCAAGTAAATTAGAAATTTTTTGACAGATTTTAAATGGGATTTCTTATATGTTTATATGGTTGATGGGGGGGGGGGGGAATGGAACGTGTAAATAGAGAAAAAAAAAATTTATTATTTTGAAATTTATTTTTATTGTGAAAAAATTGGTTTTAGGATTATAAATTAAGAAATTATAAAAATATTTGTGGCTTTATGAGAAAGATTGAGATATTATTTGAAATTGATGACTTAATGTAGAAGAAAATTCCATGATGTGTAGGAGTTGTTTTTGTTGTAATGAAAATTTTTATATTAAAATGATTTTTAATATATTTTGGATATTTATTTTTCTGTTGACATCTTTAATAAACAAACAGAATATTTCAAGTAAAATTGATTGATCACTGAACTAGTAGCATTACAGTTGAAATAGTTGCTCTCTATTCTATAGATTGGTAATATTGAAAGGTGAAATTGATTTATCATAAATGTTAGAATTAAGGATTTTGAATTCGTAATAATTCTGGTAAGAAATTTGAAGTTCATTATTTTAATTGAACCATTTTATTTTCCATTATGAATTAAGTCGATTTTAGAGTATCGAAATATCCATAAATAAATTGTCGATTAATATGAAGTCAAATATATAGAATTTCAGATTTGTTAATCAGAATTTATTGTGGACTAACTGAAGATATCATGTAATTTTACTCAATGTTAGCGGTTAGTCAACTTTTTGCATCGATTATCATTGGAATTATAGTAATAAGATTATTTTTTGCTACTATTAGGATATTCAAATCTCTGAATGATTCTCAGTTTTCTGTTCTTTTGCAGAAATTTAAGCTTTTTGGTGACAAAATCTACATCTTTAGCCAATATATGCTATACAGTAAGGTTCTTTCATACAAATTTATTTTCTCAAATTACAATTAAATCCTATGCAGGACTGTTAAGAATTTGTCTGTCATAAAAATTATTACATAGTTTGTCAAAACACGCGTAAAAAGAAAGATCGTATTGCTCAGTTTTACGTGTAGAAATTGAAGTGTTAAAATTCTATGATGGTCCTAAAGCCATTTGAATGTATTCTTTTTATCTACTTCTGCTGGTTCAACTGATCCAAGGTGAAGTGAGTCCTACTTCTCAGAAGTTACGCTGATATTCTCTAGAACTAAAGGCTTTAAGTACTGAGTCATTTTGTTGTTTAACAAATTGAACTCGACTTACAGCATTTTTCCCAGTATATTTAAACTGCAGTATTGTAAATTGGACTAATTCTTATTTCTAAGTCAACTTCACCCGACTTCAGGCATCGCCGCAGTCTAGATCCTTTCACAATAAACCAACCTTCCTTCTTCCTGATTTATAGTAAAATTCTATGAATTTTGAAAATTAGAAAAAAATGCAACACAAAATTAGAACTATAAATTAGAAAATTTACAATTTCTCAAATTAAATTAAATTAGAAATTTTGAAAAAACTAAAAAATTTTTCTCTGCATAATTTTTATTTCCAGGTACCCGGAAAAATTATTATTTTTCTTTCCTAATTACATAAAATTGTTCATTTTTTTTTTCAAATAAATTAAATTATTCACCCTACACAAAAAAAAATCAAGTGAAATATTTTTCTTTAGTAAAAAAAAAATTTAAATTTTCACAAAAAAAAAAAAAAAACAGGAAAAATTCTCATGGATTTTAAAATTAAAATTTTTGCTTTCAAAATTTTTCATCACTTTTTTTTTTATTTATTAAAAAAAAAAATGCCGCGCAGCCGAACTACTGATCACTAGTTTTATAATCATGGGCTTTTTTTAAATTATCTACTGTAAATGCATATTTTGAGTATTATGTTGTACCCTCTAGTGGCAGAAACTAAAATTATAACAACTGTGATTTTATACTACTACTTACTACCGTTCATATGCGATATTAAACATAATTTTCGCATATTAAAAATTAATATTTTATATATTTTAGTATTCAGCGCCTCTGTCGGTAGAAATTTAAAATATGGTAACTGGAATCTTGTTCTACTTTTAATTACCTTTCCAACGAATAGTCACACTTTATTTTTGGTGCACATTTACTATATAAAATTACACTTTTATTCGGAAAAATGATGTTTTGGAAAAATGTGAATAGCGCCGTCTACCGGCCGAATTTTAAAATTATTTCAATTACATCTGGTTCTCAATAGATCAAGCTTTCTATTGGTGGGTCTATCATGATCTCGTGTGTACAGTAACTATTTGAAATAACTGCTTTTTATTTGTTTACATCGGACAGACGGACAGATAGACAGACGGACAGACAGACGGACAGAAAAGCGTTAACATAAGAGATTTTTTTTTTTAAAAAGCCCTAAAAACAGAAAATAGTTTTTTTTCTCCATTTAAATTGAAATAGAAAAGAAAATTCTTTATATAAACTAATTTTTCAGCGTTCAATTATAGCAAATAGAGTTTTCTTCATTTTGAAAATAAATATACAACAACAAAAGAAATTTTTCTTCTCCTCTTTATTTATTATACCATTAATTAATTCTATAGTCCAAATACATAAAAAACTATAGAAATATAAAAAAAAAATACATAATTTTACTATATATTTCAACAACACATAAATTCTTTTCCACCTATTAGCAAAGTAATTAGAGCTTCATTTTTTTTAAGTTTCTCTGTCTCTGTATACAAAATTTTTCCAAAACTTCTTTTATAACACAATAATAATAATAATTTTCAAAGAATATTTTTCATGCTTCATAAAAAATTTAATTCAAATTCTAGTTTTTTTTTTTAAAGTACATTTTTATGTTTTTCGCCCTTTTTATATTTATAAAAACCAAACTTTTTTTTTATTTATTACAATTTTCTTATGCTCTGGTATAACATAAAAATTATGTTACATTCGCGTATATTAAATAGACTTTCCCATTGCAATTAATTATTTAATACTCATTGGCCCTTGGCACACGGTTACACCAGTTTAGTAGTTTGGCATAGAAGATGAAATTTAACAAAACAGGAAAAAAAAAAAATTACGTAAAAAATATTTTTTTAAAAAAAATACTCATTCGAAAATTACTATATATAAAAATTACTCAACGCGATGAGATAGTTTTGAATTTTCTTTTTATAAATATTGTAAAAAAAAAAATGGTGAAATTGCCACAAAACTAAATGGAAACATTTATCATTATGTTATCTACCTTTGATGTAAAGGTAGAAAACCGATGAAAAAAAAAATTCTGTTTGGTAAAAATAACAAAAATTGTAGCGTATAGAAATTTAGAGTTTAGTTTGAAAATTATAGGCAATTATTATTGTAGTCCAAATATTTTTTAATAAAAATTAATTTAAATAATGACCTAAAATTCCCTTATTTAGTTATTGCTGTACTGTACTCCAAATCAGGCGCCATTTTCTAGTCAAAATGTGTAATATTGTATAGCGGCCATTTTGTTACTTACAAGATCAAAAGAAAAAATGTTATTCAAATCTCTTATAAAGAGAATTTGCTCAAAGAAAAATGGACATAAATTACCGATGAACACTATTTCTACAGTATCCAATCCAGCTATAGATGAATTAATGAACCAAATCACTTCAATATTGAATTTCTTGGACACCATAGAAGGTGATTTATATTTAAATTTACATTGAAGTAAATTTAAATATAAATCAAGATTATGTTAATATTTTGATTTCAATCAATCAACTAAAATTTTCTTATCTTAATCCAAATTCTTAGATCAATTTGGTCTGTTTTCCTATATATAAATCCTATTTGGAGATTTTTCCTATATATAAATCCTATTTGGAGACTCACATATTGTTGAGTCATCAGATTGATAAATATTTAGTACTTTCGAGGTGAGAATTGATCCTTCAAACTTATTTTTTGGTTATATAACTTATTTGTAATATGAAATTAAATTTTAAAATTGGCAAGATGCAATAAGTCCACATGCAGTTAATTCTACATGGGAATCTATTCCACCTCAAGTGGGAAATAACTCCACAAAATCGATGTGGAATTATTTCCCACCAAGGTGGGTAATAAAGTCCACTTTTGACTGAGAATTAATTTCACATTTAAATGAGTCTGTAAATCCTGTAAAATATATTTTACTACTCAGCGCCACCTACTGTAGAAGCTTGACTATACACAGTATTTACTTAATGGCCAACAAACCTTTTTCAACTCTACAATATTCCAAAAACAAAGAAAACTATTTTCATGCTGATTTAGCCCATTAAGTATACAAATTGTTTCAATTATTATTTGAAAAACTATATACAAAACCAAAAATGCTATATTTCTCCCTCCTAACCTTAAAAAAAACATAGGAAAATTCTATTATCTTTTACAATAAAATTCGCAGAAAATATTTTTTAATAATAATAATATAAAAAAAAAAAATTTATATTTTCACATCTTCACCCTACTATTTTTTCCACTTAATTTGAAATTTCAAAATAATTTTAATAAAATTATTTTCAGTTTTCAGTTTTTTTTTTACCTTTAGGTTTCTTTTGTGTTGCAAACCCAAGGTTTTTTTTCTGATAAAATTTTAAATACTCACCGCGAAATGGAAAACAAAAAACAAACATAAAATTAATGAAAATACCTAGGAAAATTTTCACATTCTTTTTATTTAAAAATCATTTTGTTTGGAATTGGAGTAAACAAAAAAAAACTATTTGTTTCTGTTTGTGGTGGTGGTGGAAATGATAAAAATATTTTCGACCAATTATTATTTAGATAATTTTTTTGTATATAAATTATTCTAAAGAATTTTTCATTTTGTGTTGAAACAGATTTGGTTTTTGCATCTTTTGGTAAATTAATGAAATTATTTATTACTAAAATAATAATTTTATAAAGGTAAATTAATTATGTTTCCAATTTTGATTATAAAAACTATTTCTGTATGAAATTGAAATGATAGTGATTTTTGTATATGAAGAGAAAAGTGGAAATTAGATGGCATGGTAAAGTTAAAGATAATTATAAATGATTGTTAAAAGTTATTTACCCCAACCTAAATGATGGAAAGATTGGTGCATGTCGTCGGTCAATCATACTAAAGTGATGAATATCTATAGTATAAATATACAAGCTGTACATATACAATTAATCATAATCTTCCCTAATCGATTAGGGCAGATTACCATACAAAATTTAGCTCAGCTAAATATAAGATTAAGATTTATCTCGAAATTTCACTGAAGTAGTATACGCTACTCAAGATTACTAAAAGCAGGAAAAATCGGCGCCTTGTCAAAAGTCTCCACTAAATATTTCACGTGAAATAATGTTCTGAACATTATTTCGCATGAAATTTTGACGTTTGAAGAAAAAACAAAATCAAATTTTTCAAAAATACAAAATCAAATTTTTCAAAAATTAAAATCTAAGATTTTACTAGACTAAAAAAAATATTCAAAAGAAAAATATTTGAATTGCCAGACTGATTTGACATTGACATAAACATCAAAATTTATCTCTACACAATAATTTTTCACAATATTTTATCTCTACACAATATTGAGAGTTTGGAGATCGCGTTAAAATTTAGCTAATCTTCGGTAGCATACTATACTTTAAGCTATATACACTACAAAAATATATTTGACAGCACTGGTCCTTGCGTCAATCTAGAGTCAAGTATACAGCAGCTGGTCCTTGCGTCAATCTAGAGTCAAGTATACTATTGATTTTTAAGTAGATTCAATACAGATGTTACCTCATTTTCTGCAGCTTAGTATTTCATACCACCAAAGGAACCCCGCCAATAACAGAAAACCAATTAGTTAAAGAACGTAATTATTTTACGAGATATTTTAACGCAAAAATAGTGTAACTAAATAAAATTAATAAAAAAATAATAATACATTAATTTAAAACATGTAATTTTACTTTAATTGTTACTATACATTTTTTTTTCTTTATTATTTTTATCCCGCATTTATAGGACAAACCCATTAGTAGGCTACAATAACTTCCAATACATATATGTCTGTTAAATTATTATTATACTAATATCCTTTCAAGGCTGCGTTGTCATGTAAAATGTTCTATATAAATTCAACCTCTGACTGCCTTCCCCACAATTTTTTATCCCCTAAAGAATTGCACATAAAACAATGAAAACCTTCTACAGGTCTTTTACATTATAAAGGTTGGTATGCAAAAATTATACTCCACACTGATAGAGAATTATTTTAATGGATATTTTATCCATAAATAGCAAAATTCTTTTTGTATAATAATAAAACCGCGTTTTTCTGTACTAAGTCTCCTCGCTCTGTTCTGATGTTCCAATGTTTTTGTTCCCAGGATGATAATAATAAACAAGGTAAAAACATGTGAATAAAACAACAAGAAAAAAAAACAAATTATTATTTACGTACATACATTTTATTTGGAACAACGCGCGAATCACAAAACAAACAAAGTTTTTACATATAACATTAAAAAGAAAAACCAACCTCAAAAAACTGTAACAAAAAAAAAACCATTTTTAAACCAAAGTAAAATTTTCTGTATACGCAAATTCCACAATATATTTTTTTTTAAATGTACATTTAAAACATTTATTTAAATAATATAAAATATACAAAGTAAATTGTTTGTAAATATACGCCCTGGTATATATGGAATTATGGTCTGTGTATCAGGTAAATAAAAAATATTATAATTTGAAACCATATCAAAATCAAATATAAAAAAAATTGTATTAAAAATATTTTTTGTTTTAGGAATTTCATCTGTTATGATGATGTCCTTATAGTGATATCCGATTATTTGTTGAAAATGAGATAATGTTATTTTTAATTTGACCAAATGATTTTGGTTTCACTGCCTTTCCCAGTTTCTCGTTAATTTTCAAAGAATATTCTAGAATTTACCAAAGAAACATTATAGCTACTCCCTAATTCGATTGAATTGCGAAACCATTCCTGTTTTTTCCATCAAAACCAATGATTGCACTGCCTTCTCCTATTTTTTCCATAAAAACCATTAATTTCAATGTCTACACCTGATAATTTAACATATCTTAGCTCCATGCTGAATGATAGAAAAATTGCAGAAGCTTTGTTCTTTGAGCATCTTCTATTATGATACTGACTTGCGTTAAGATATAATAGAAACCTAAGAAATTTAGATCAGTATACTTTTAAAGACAATTTAATGGAAGGAAGGAAAATGGAATCGTCCAAATTGTTGATCTTTAATAACGAGAATGGATGGGTCCTTATGAGTTGAGAAGCTTAAAGATGGCCCATTGACGGGAGGTATTTCTACTTACAGAATCATTGTAACTTGAATCCATGTAATCTTTTAAACAATCATCTGTTAATTATTGTATTAATAATTTTCAACCGCACTTTCCGTTGATTGTCTTACTTGTGAATTAATACAGTTCTGAAATACCATTTTAACTTTGAAGAACTGTTTATAATAGTATGTATTATTTCAATAACGTAGCTTCTAAAATTTTGAAATTTGTGGCATCACAAATCATTCAGTGCTCCTTAACTCTTTTGCAGACCCTATAATAGTCAGTTGATTATGATGTAAATGGTGAAACGACATCTATGATCAAATCGGACCCAAATATATCACATAAGTTACGGATGGGTTAAGGTAACTAAGAATTAAGACCAACAGAAAATAAAATTCTTGTTACCTACCGACACTATCAGCCGAAAATCTTAACCTAATGGAAACTATTTATAGTAGGTATCCCTTTTTTTTTGTTACACACATTTTCCACTGATATATCAATTTGATAATTTCTTTGTTTGTTTTTTTTTTTTTTTCAATTTTCCTTAAAACATTTCCCATTTTCATATATGTATATATATTTAGCCTCTGAGTAGGCATTAAAGGATATGTGTTAAAAAAAATTTGTAGTATGCCATTAGCAAAATAATAATATTCAAAAGTATAAATATAAATCCCAACCGAAACAAAACGAAAAAAAAAAAAAACGGAGAAGATAAATGAATCTATCTTCCTTTTTTCCCATATATATAAAATGTTTTCCGGAGCACACACACTTTTGACTAATTCTTAATTCGTACAAAATAACACGACAAGTTCACTCCATTAAACACAATAAAGGAAAATAATATTATGTAACGGCGCATAATATATTTAACACATCCAAACAAATAAATAAAAATATATGAACCCATCATTAACAGGAGAGAAGAAAATTTACATGGCGGGAAAAAAAAAAAAAACAAATCCTGTAAAAAATAAGAAAGAAAAAATTTAATAGATTTAAATTTTTTTTCTGTTGTTAAAAAGGATGATCAAGAGGGGGAGGCAACACAAAAAGTCCATTAAAAAGTTTCACTTCTCTTGGTTGTGATATACGCGCGCGATTAAAAACAACTGCAAAAAAAAAAACAAAAAAAGGATAATAAACATAATATAATATTAGGTCGTCAAGTGAGGAGATTTAGTGTGAGAAATTTAATGAGTCAGGTAGATTAGATTTAGAAAGGAAAGGTATATGTAATTTAAGGAATGCCGTTTTTGAACCTACAAGAAAAAAGTTTATATATCCTTTGTGATGATGAGATGAAATTAGGTGGAATAAAGTTTTCTTTTTTTTTTGTTGATATGATGAAAGATGGTTTGGGTTGTAATTAAGATTTGGGTGTTTCAGATTAGAAACATATATCCTTGAAGGAGGATGTCTATGGAGTAAAATTAGCTTTTAAAGGTTGTGTAAAGAAAGTCATGGTATATTTGAGTTGCGAGTAATTTAATGACTAAATAGAAAAAGTTTTGTTAGAATGGATAAACATGTAAAGTTGAGTGGCATTTGCAAATTCGAATTCGTATTTCTTCTCTACTAAATTGTTGAGATCCTCCAAAAGTGATTCTGCTGAAATTGTGGATTATGTTTAATCAATGTTAAATCGATGTTTAATCAATGTTAAATCGATGCTATTATCTTTAATATTTTATCCAATTGTATAGTCCGTTCGAATGATAATCATCTTCTCCTTGCCAGAATTTCACTGATCAGAAGAATAATTGTATAAAATTTCTTAAATTAAATACAAATTATAATTAAAAGTTCCATTAGAAAATGTACAATTAATTTAATTTTGTTCATGAAAATTAAAATTTCCTTGTTGAAAGTCTATAATTTATTAAGAGAGTTTTCCAAAAATCTGGTAGCAGATTGAGCAAATTGAGCAAATTGACCACATAAATTAATCTTATGTGAATAATTACATCGATAACTTCTGAAATATCTAGATATCTTTTGAATTGTGATAAAATTGATTCTTCCTATTTAGTGACTTTTCGACCACTTAACTCTTTCTCTAAGCAATTACAATCATTTTAATATCAACATTTCTACTACCAATTTGATTACATTATTTCTGTTGTACTCCACTTGCATAGCAGAATTTTCTGTTGATTAACATTCTATATTCCGTCCTAAATTCCATTTATATAAATCAATTACAACTTAACATATCATTTCTTTCAAATCTCTAAAAACTTATTTGATAAACAAAATACTTAAATACTGTCAAACATATTTTTAGTCTTTAATTTAAATAATAGAATCCTTTTTTATATAATCCATTTTATCATTAACAAAGAATTAAATGAAATTTTTTGTCATAATTAAAACAAAAATCTTACCATCTTTGAATATTTCGAAAATCCTTTTTTAAATCCACCTAGAAAACACAAAGAATTATTTTGTTTAACAAGCCAAAAAAAAATGTTTAAAGAAAAGTTTTCTAATGGTAAAAAGAGTATACATCACAAAATTATAATCTTTTATTTGTTTCATCCATCAAAAATTGATCTCTTTAAATAAAAATTTTAAGAAAACTTTTCATTTAAAAATCAACTGCGTGCTCATCAGACATTTTTATTTGTCCTGTAATGAAAATCTTCTGTACAAACTCCATCCTAACTCCATAAATTTCATCGAAAAGATTTTATAATATTTAAATTGAAAATTTCAATATTTGTTTTTCTTGAATATCCTTTATTACAGACAGGATAATTTCTATAAGTTTTTTTTTTACACAAATTTCAAATCAGAAAACAAGAAAATTTATAATTTTTAATTTTTTCCAGGAAAAAATGACAGAAAATTAGCCTAAAATACGAAATGCAACAGAAACTTTTTTGATGAAGGCAAATACAAAAAAAAAAAAAAAAAACAATAATCGGAAGGAAAATCCTTTTAGCAAAAAGTTTCTATTACCAAAATTATACAAAAAAAAGATCCCTCCATCATATTTAATTTTGATTACAGTTCATTAATCTTTACAAAACAAAAAATTTTTTTAAAGGATATATTCTTTTTTTATGTACACAAAAGGACTCGTATTGATTTTTTTTATTTTATTCATTGTCCTTTTTTAATATACTGAAAATTTTCTTTTAAATTCTTTTAAAAAAAAAAAAAAAATCGGAAAAATAAGAATTTATTTTTTATTCTTCTGTTTTATGTCCTATTTCCTTGTAGCTTTTTAAAAATGTTCCTAGGGCATATCCGTTTTTTTTTTTTTTTTGAAAAAATATCATGGCAAATCTATTTTGTCGTTTGGCAAATTAACTAAACGAAGTTTTTTTTTGTTTTTTTAATTCATATACGAAAATAAATTGAGTGACATTTGCTTTGGGTGACATATTTTTTTTTTTAGGAAACGAAGAAATGTTTTGTTTGTTTGTGTGTATTTATTCTTCCTCCTGTCACGTCTATCAAAATATTTTTTTTTCATATTAAAGTGAAGTTATTTTTATTTATTCATTTCAGATGCCTTTATAAAAAATTATATTCCTGTGAGCGTTTAATAGTCAAGATAAATAAAAGGGACTAATCGAAAATAATTTTTATTTAAAAAAATTTAAAATTCTAATTACAAATTAATAAATAAATCTTTGTTATTCGTCCTAGATTTCTAAGTTTTCTAGGAACATTGAACTTTATCATTTACATAATTTGACTAAACACTCAATTTTAACATTTTTGATATTTCTGGAACTATGGTCTACGAATATTAATCGGTGAATGAACGAAGATAATTGGCAAAGAATCGACTCAAAAGTGATTCGATTTAATCGATGATTTTTTCGCAGAAAATTTGTCAATTAATTAATTTTTGATTTGACTAGAGAAGGATATCATTTAAAATGGTAAAGAAATCATAGGAAATTATGTTAGCTTATGTCCTCTTGCAAATCAATGGTACAAAAGGGTCGCCGTAACTATAGTTCAATTTTCTTGCAAAAATGACGTCAAATAATCTGATTAACCATTTGGAAATTAAAAAAATTGCTTGTTATCGGTGATTGTTCCATTATAATCATTCTAATGGAGAGAAATTATTATTTATGTTCGGTGAAGTAGTCGAAAGTGTTTCTGCTCCATTCAAAAATGAAAAATAACAATGAAAATTAAAATCATTTTTCATATACCAAACATAAAATTTATTTAAAACTAGAAAATCTTCCACTAAAATGAATCATTGTAAACATTTTAAATTCAGGACATTTTCCATTTAACTATCAAATTTTTTTTTCCTGTAAAATTTTTATTTCATTTCTTTTTCGATGCAGATAAAAAAAAACCAACCTCATATAATTTTCATATATGAAATTGTACAGTAAACCTTCAACCTGTAAAACTGTCTGATATAATTTTTTGTTTTGAAATTTTATATATTATGAAATAATAATCCTTGAAATCCTTTTTTGATAAAGGATATATGCCACCTTAAAAAAAAACATGATGGATTGAATTGCAGAATAAAAAAAACAAGTAATATTATACCGCACTCATACCGCATTCAATTCATTTTTCAAACTTCTTGTTGTCTGGTGATAATGATGAAAGACATTCAAATTTCAACATTTTATTTCTACAAAAAATGAATTTTTTTTTTACCTTTAAATATCACGCAGCAAGGATTATTATACAATAGTTTCATAATCCTGGGATTTTTCTAGGGTTTTTTAATTACCATTTTTAATAAACTTCATTACCTTTCCAATGCGAGACAGACAATCAATCGTGGTAAATATTTCAAATTTTTATATGTCGATGTATTGCACCCTAGTGGCAGAAAATTGAACTATATATTAAATGGGTTTCTGCTCCACAATTTATTACCTATGGCAGGATCTATCATCATTTCAAGGTTCTTATTTATATAATTCTAAATCCTGAGCTCCTAGTCTATATAGTGGAAGAAAACTTATAGTTGAAACTGTAGGGGCGCTATCTATCGGCTGAACTTTAAGTTTCTTTCAACTTTCGTGTTTATATCTAAATATTTCATTGTTTGCAACCCATGGTATCATTAATCATAATTTATGTCAGCATGTTAATTAACTGCAGGAAATTTTTTAAATTAGATACGACGAGTACATAGACGGTCGGACTGACTGACAGCAATTTGTTTATCTGAAGCCATTTTAGTTTGAAATAAACTTGAAAATAAAAGGTTTCCATTTTAATATTGATGTGAATTATATGAAAGGAAAAAGGATATATTATATTTTCATTTATAAAAATTTCCGTGAAGAGATGAGACACAATAAAAAAAAATATTTTGGTTATGGGGTTAATTCCCAGGAAATTATGTTAGTTGTTAAAAAGGATGATCAAGAGGGGGAGGCAACACAAAAAGTCCATTAAAAAGTTTCACTTCTCTTGGTTGTGATATACGCGCGCGATTAAAAACAACTGCAAAAAAAAAAACAAAAAAAGGATAATAAACATAATATAATATTAGGTCGTCAAGTGAGGAGATTTAGTGTGAGAAATTTAATGAGTCAGGTAGATTAGATTTAGAAAGGAAAGGTATATGTAATTTAAGGAATGCCGTTTTTGAACCTACAAGAAAAAAGTTTATATATCCTTTGTGATGATGAGATGAAATTAGGTGGAATAAAGTTTTCTTTTTTTTTTGTTGATATGATGAAAGATGGTTTGGGTTGTAATTAAGATTTGGGTGTTTCAGATTAGAAACATATATCCTTGAAGGAGGATGTCTATGGAGTAAAATTAGCTTTTAAAGGTTGTGTAAAGAAAGTCATGGTATATTTGAGTTGCGAGTAATTTAATGACTAAATAGAAAAAGTTTTGTTAGAATGGATAAACATGTAAAGTTGAGTGGCATTTGCAAATTCGAATTCGTATTTCTTCTCTACTAAATTGTTGAGATCCTCCAAAAGTGATTCTGCTGAAATTGTGGATTATGTTTAATCAATGTTAAATCGATGTTTAATCAATGTTAAATCGATGCTATTATCTTTAATATTTTATCCAATTGTATAGTCCGTTCGAATGATAATCATCTTCTCCTTGCCAGAATTTCACTGATCAGAAGAATAATTGTATAAAATTTCTTAAATTAAATACAAATTATAATTAAAAGTTCCATTAGAAAATGTACAATTAATTTAATTTTGTTCATGAAAATTAAAATTTCCTTGTTGAAAGTCTATAATTTATTAAGAGAGTTTTCCAAAAATCTGGTAGCAGATTGAGCAAATTGAGCAAATTGACCACATAAATTAATCTTATGTGAATAATTACATCGATAACTTCTGAAATATCTAGATATCTTTTGAATTGTGATAAAATTGATTCTTCCTATTTAGTGACTTTTCGACCACTTAACTCTTTCTCTAAGCAATTACAATCATTTTAATATCAACATTTCTACTACCAATTTGATTACATTATTTCTGTTGTACTCCACTTGCATAGCAGAATTTTCTGTTGATTAACATTCTATATTCCGTCCTAAATTCCATTTATATAAATCAATTACAACTTAACATATCATTTCTTTCAAATCTCTAAAAACTTATTTGATAAACAAAATACTTAAATACTGTCAAACATATTTTTAGTCTTTAATTTAAATAATAGAATCCTTTTTTATATAATCCATTTTATCATTAACAAAGAATTAAATGAAATTTTTTGTCATAATTAAAACAAAAATCTTACCATCTTTGAATATTTCGAAAATCCTTTTTTAAATCCACCTAGAAAACACAAAGAATTATTTTGTTTAACAAGCCAAAAAAAAATGTTTAAAGAAAAGTTTTCTAATGGTAAAAAGAGTATACATCACAAAATTATAATCTTTTATTTGTTTCATCCATCAAAAATTGATCTCTTTAAATAAAAATTTTAAGAAAACTTTTCATTTAAAAATCAACTGCGTGCTCATCAGACATTTTTATTTGTCCTGTAATGAAAATCTTCTGTACAAACTCCATCCTAACTCCATAAATTTCATCGAAAAGATTTTATAATATTTAAATTGAAAATTTCAATATTTGTTTTTCTTGAATATCCTTTATTACAGACAGGATAATTTCTATAAGTTTTTTTTTTACACAAATTTCAAATCAGAAAACAAGAAAATTTATAATTTTTAATTTTTTCCAGGAAAAAATGACAGAAAATTAGCCTAAAATACGAAATGCAACAGAAACTTTTTTGATGAAGGCAAATACAAAAAAAAAAAAAAAAAACAATAATCGGAAGGAAAATCCTTTTAGCAAAAAGTTTCTATTACCAAAATTATACAAAAAAAAGATCCCTCCATCATATTTAATTTTGATTACAGTTCATTAATCTTTACAAAACAAAAAATTTTTTTAAAGGATATATTCTTTTTTTATGTACACAAAAGGACTCGTATTGATTTTTTTTATTTTATTCATTGTCCTTTTTTAATATACTGAAAATTTTCTTTTAAATTCTTTTAAAAAAAAAAAAAAAATCGGAAAAATAAGAATTTATTTTTTATTCTTCTGTTTTATGTCCTATTTCCTTGTAGCTTTTTAAAAATGTTCCTAGGGCATATCCGTTTTTTTTTTTTTTTTGAAAAAATATCATGGCAAATCTATTTTGTCGTTTGGCAAATTAACTAAACGAAGTTTTTTTTTGTTTTTTTAATTCATATACGAAAATAAATTGAGTGACATTTGCTTTGGGTGACATATTTTTTTTTTTAGGAAACGAAGAAATGTTTTGTTTGTTTGTGTGTATTTATTCTTCCTCCTGTCACGTCTATCAAAATATTTTTTTTTCATATTAAAGTGAAGTTATTTTTATTTATTCATTTCAGATGCCTTTATAAAAAATTATATTCCTGTGAGCGTTTAATAGTCAAGATAAATAAAAGGGACTAATCGAAAATAATTTTTATTTAAAAAAATTTAAAATTCTAATTACAAATTAATAAATAAATCTTTGTTATTCGTCCTAGATTTCTAAGTTTTCTAGGAACATTGAACTTTATCATTTACATAATTTGACTAAACACTCAATTTTAACATTTTTGATATTTCTGGAACTATGGTCTACGAATATTAATCGGTGAATGAACGAAGATAATTGGCAAAGAATCGACTCAAAAGTGATTCGATTTAATCGATGATTTTTTCGCAGAAAATTTGTCAATTAATTAATTTTTGATTTGACTAGAGAAGGATATCATTTAAAATGGTAAAGAAATCATAGGAAATTATGTTAGCTTATGTCCTCTTGCAAATCAATGGTACAAAAGGGTCGCCGTAACTATAGTTCAATTTTCTTGCAAAAATGACGTCAAATAATCTGATTAACCATTTGGAAATTAAAAAAATTGCTTGTTATCGGTGATTGTTCCATTATAATCATTCTAATGGAGAGAAATTATTATTTATGTTCGGTGAAGTAGTCGAAAGTGTTTCTGCTCCATTCAAAAATGAAAAATAACAATGAAAATTAAAATCATTTTTCATATACCAAACATAAAATTTATTTAAAACTAGAAAATCTTCCACTAAAATGAATCATTGTAAACATTTTAAATTCAGGACATTTTCCATTTAACTATCAAATTTTTTTTTCCTGTAAAATTTTTATTTCATTTCTTTTTCGATGCAGATAAAAAAAAACCAACCTCATATAATTTTCATATATGAAATTGTACAGTAAACCTTCAACCTGTAAAACTGTCTGATATAATTTTTTGTTTTGAAATTTTATATATTATGAAATAATAATCCTTGAAATCCTTTTTTGATAAAGGATATATGCCACCTTAAAAAAAAACATGATGGATTGAATTGCAGAATAAAAAAAACAAGTAATATTATACCGCACTCATACCGCATTCAATTCATTTTTCAAACTTCTTGTTGTCTGGTGATAATGATGAAAGACATTCAAATTTCAACATTTTATTTCTACAAAAAATGAATTTTTTTTTTACCTTTAAATATCACGCAGCAAGGATTATTATACAATAGTTTCATAATCCTGGGATTTTTCTAGGGTTTTTTAATTACCATTTTTAATAAACTTCATTACCTTTCCAATGCGAGACAGACAATCAATCGTGGTAAATATTTCAAATTTTTATATGTCGATGTATTGCACCCTAGTGGCAGAAAATTGAACTATATATTAAATGGGTTTCTGCTCCACAATTTATTACCTATGGCAGGATCTATCATCATTTCAAGGTTCTTATTTATATAATTCTAAATCCTGAGCTCCTAGTCTATATAGTGGAAGAAAACTTATAGTTGAAACTGTAGGGGCGCTATCTATCGGCTGAACTTTAAGTTTCTTTCAACTTTCGTGTTTATATCTAAATATTTCATTGTTTGCAACCCATGGTATCATTAATCATAATTTATGTCAGCATGTTAATTAACTGCAGGAAATTTTTTAAATTAGATACGACGAGTACATAGACGGTCGGACTGACTGACAGCAATTTGTTTATCTGAAGCCATTTTAGTTTGAAATAAACTTGAAAATAAAAGGTTTCCATTTTAATATTGATGTGAATTATATGAAAGGAAAAAGGATATATTATATTTTCATTTATAAAAATTTCCGTGAAGAGATGAGACACAATAAAAAAAAATATTTTGGTTATGGGGTTAATTCATTAAGTGATCATCCAATTAAATAAAGGATATTATCAAATGCTAACAAAAAAATATCGTGTTTTTCAAACATGAATCGATTTACTTATATGATTCTATTGAGATGACTAATCAAAGAGAATCGAATTAGATGAAAACCAGATTTAAGTATCCAGCAGACTTTATTGAAATATGATTTTGTGGAAAAATGAGGCGGGGGAGGCAAAAACTATTCACATTTTTCTTTGAGTTTCAAAAAAAGTGAATTTATTTTATTAAAATCTAATTAATCTTTTTATTTTACATACTCCACCACCCCCCCTTCCTGCAAATAACTCTCCTCTATAACATCAATATATAAAATTTAAATTTTTCCTGAAAATTGAATAATTATAGAGAAATTAATTAGAAAAAAAAAAATTATACTTGTTATTTTTCTTTTGTGAAAATTTATTCTAGCACCAAAAACCACTTATCTTGACATTATCAAGAGTTACACAAATCTGATTTTTTTTTGTTGTTATTGTGTTATTCTCTTCAGATTATCCTTAAGGATTTTTTTTTTTTTTACATAATATATTGAGTTGCCTAGTTATCTTTATACGTTCATCCTTTTGAAATTTTATTTTGTGTATACATACACAGATAAAGGTTTTTATTATCCACTTTTATACAATTAAAAAACGTATATAAAAAAAGATTTCAGTTAATTTTTGTGTAAAAAGGATATAATAAAAACATTGGAAAAGTTTTACACTTTTCCGTTATTGTAAGGTGACAAAAAACTACTACTACAGAGAAGAGGAACAATATAAATAATTGAAAAATTATCGCATAATAAATTTTTATATTGTATACTAAAAGGAGTCTCCGGCGAAAAGAAAAATCCTATATAGTTAATCAGTAGACTGAAAACTCCATTTATACCAAATAAAATGAAAAGGATAATTTTTGTTTTTGTATAAACTTTATTTTTCAAGGAAAATTAAGTGAAAAAAAAATATTTTGATAACGTGTGTGATAAAAATTAATTAGGGAAATATTACATAAGGCGTCAGTGTAGTGTAATAATAATGATAAAAAAAAATGAAATGATTATCTGTCAGGATGATACATTATAGTCGCGCAACTTAATTACTGTCTATTAGTTTCTTATTGTTATGGACCAGTTTGATAAGTTTATCAAAAAAAATTGCAGGACAAAATGTGCTACTTAACTCGGAAGGCAATGTACCCACACACAGCGACATCAACTACGAAAAATGAAGAAGAAATGTTCTATCTATTTACGAAGAGGTAATCAAATTATTTATTTTAGACAATT
This sequence comes from Empis stercorea, assembly GCA_949752835.1. Classification (NCBI taxonomy): domain Eukaryota; kingdom Metazoa; phylum Arthropoda; class Insecta; order Diptera; family Empididae; genus Empis; species Empis stercorea. The sequence goes on along the minus strand of OX457085.1, from coordinate 84,651,386 downwards.
TCGTAACATTGAACCCAATTCAAAATTGAAAAGAAAGTCGTATAATATCACTAAAATACGTCATGAAACTTGTTTTCGGGGAAAACTCCTAAATCCTTTAAGAGTTCCAAACAAATTTGACATTTCTACTACCACGGCAACTCCCGTCAATACCATAATTTAGTAAGTTTACAACTGACAGACAGACAAACTGAAATTATACGTATAAAATTGAAAAATACTTATTATAACGTTACTTTCGTAGAGACAAAAAACATTGTAAAGGATAATTATCGCCATATACATTGAAAAGTAAAATGGTTCGTTGATTTTTCATTGAAATTATTTCCCTCTAACATGACACACACACACAAAAAAAATGTAAAACAAAACAAAAAAATTAAAATAATATTTTCATTTTTTATTTCTGTTTTTTGACGGTTCGGAAAAATTAAAATGTCATACAATAATAATGATGATAATAAAAAAAACCATGAATTTTGATATAAAAAAAGCCTCCAGCTTTCTTTTTTTATTGATAAGAGAACAGAGAAAAAATCGAATAATGAAAAAAATAGTTACGTAAATTAACCCTTTAATGATTGGTGTATCAATTTTATTAACGATGTATAATCGAGTTTAGTACAAGATTTTGGTGTACACAATTTTGGTATATTTTAGTAGCTGGTAAATCATTTAGTGTGCCTATCATTGCATTACGAACATGGAATTGGTATTTTTTACTTACTTTTACTACTTTTACTAATGAAAAAGTCCTTCTGTCAGATTATACTAATTTTAATTTAATTTAAAGGAAATAAAATACGAGTTCCTACTGCATAATTTAAGTATTCATCAGTGCCCACCATTCGCACGAATATTATGTTAGCCAAACTGACATTGTCCAGAAATTAGACTGTTCTCCAGATATGGAAGAAATTTCCAGTTAATGAGATATAATAATTTCTATTTTTTATTAATTTAAATGAGTTATAAAGTAATTAGTTCTTAATTTGGTGGAAAATTGGTACATCTTAGTTCTATAAATGTAATGGATTTTCCTATCCCTACTGTAGTGTATCACTTGTGTTTCATACAATCACTTGTATACGACCACAACCGAATTATCTACTATAATTAATTTTATTTAATTAATTTGCAAGTTTCTCAATCGAAATTTTGCTTCAGAAAACCGATTTTTTTTGCACCAATTCAGAAAATTATGAATTAAAGGGTTAAAAACATTTATATAAAAAATAAATTTTACTTGAATTTTAATTAATTACATAGTTTTTACAATGTGCAAAAAAAAATATTGAAAAAAATAACTAATTTAAAAATATTATACAATTTTTCACTTGCAACAATTTCGAAATTTTAAACGATTAAAGTGATAATTTTGAACCAATTTTTACACCAGAATAGTAAATAATATTCATCACAATACGAGCAAAATTAATTAAGAAAATTAAGAAATTTCAAATTTTTCTGTCGACACATTTATAAATTTGATAAATTAATTTTTGAGATTCTATAAATTTTTCCACCATTTTTAAGTAAATATTTTTTTTTAATTTTATCTCTTCATATTTAAGTGAAATTGGTGATTTGTAAAAAATAATTTTCATAATTTTTTTACTACTTGTTCATTAATTAATTAGAAAAACATAATTTCTGTAACAGAATTAGTAAATTTTTCGGTAAAAATTTGAAATTTACTAAAGAATTACAATTATTTCTAGTCAAAAAATTATATTTTACTGCTGAAATTCACTAATTATATAATTTACTTCAAAATTTAATTAAAAACAAATAATTTCTGGAATTTATTTATACTTGAAAATGAGAATTAATCAAAATTATTGAGAAATCTAACCAATAAAATTATAATTTTTTATTAATTCTCTCATGTTAAATTTTATATCACCACAATCGCAACGCAATTAATACTAAAATATATACTGGAATTCTCTTCCTAGCTAAAGCAATATCTATATCTATAGCTATAGCTATTATATCAACAAAATTGTGTATACCACATTTGAGAGATACTGTGCTGTGCTGTGGTGCTTTGTACTAAAGTAGAGTAGTTTTTTACTTGTTCTCCTGCTCATGGAATTTTTAAATTTCGTTTCTCTTACCGGTGTTATAAAATTTATATATTTACAGTGTTTTTTGTTATCAAAATGTCTAAGGTCGGAATGGTTTAACTGGTAGAGTGTTTCTACTATACAAAAAATTTTTGAATTTACCATTTCTTCTAAGGTTCAATTCCAGCAAGGAACAAAAAATATAATTAAATGGTAGAAAAAAAAAATTATATGTTAAAACAGAAAATTTATTTCTTAAAAATGAGGATGAAAATTTATAGAATTATAATGAAATTCATGATTAAATTATTAACATGCATCACCATCTGATTTAGAAATAAATTTAAAATTTTTTTTTCTAGTAGATTTTGGAATAAAATTGATATTAATTTTAAATTAAGCAAAAATTTAGTAAAAATTTATAATGAATTTTCGAGTTTTTCTAGGACAAATAATTGTTAGAAATTATTTAACACAAAATTGACATGTAAAAATAATTGAAAATTTCAAGTTTACTATCAGTTTTTGTTCAGTATTTCAATTATATTAAATAGTAAATTTAAATTTACTCAATTCTATAATATCCGTGCTCAAAACTTACTTAAATTATTTGAATTTACTCAAAAATTAACTTTAATTTCTCACTAAAATATTAAGTAAATGTTATACTTGAAATTTCCTATCATAATTTTTAAATTAAAACTTAATGATAATATTAATTAAAGCTGCCAGACTTTGGGTCATTTATAACTAACCTAAAAAAGTATTTTATCTTGAAAATTTATTGAAAATTTTTATGATTTGACTTTGGTGAAAAATTTAAAATAATTTTTGTACAAATTTATTCAAATTAGTTTATTTAAAATTTTCCAATAAATTTCCAAAAATTTCACAATTAATCTAAATAAAATTTTATTAAAATTTTTCACAATTTATAAAAAAAATTCTGGTTAATTCGATTTGTTTCTATCTTAAATATATTTTTCAATATAATTTTACTTAATTTTAATTAAACTATTTAATTAAAATTTTCGCAATAAAGAAAATATTTTATATTTAGAAATTTTTCAATTAAATAAAATTTACCAAACAAACTAAAATTCGAATAGCAAATCAAAGAAGTAGTAATTTTGTATCATTACTTGCTGTAACTTGTCTTCCTTATTTTCCAAAATTTTAATCCCAGCATCACTTTTAATGAATTATATAAAAAACCAATTTAAGATTTAACATTTCTATGGTGGAATTTCTTTAATTAAAATTCAGTATTGGTCCAAGCAAATTACCGAGGATAATGAAAAAGATTAATAGATTAATTTTAAATTTCTTCCAACTCTTTTTTCCGGAAAATTTTATACTAAATTTTCAATAATACATATATGTCCATTTATTAATTGATGAATAACTAATTGAAAAAGTCTAATTTCTATTACAAAACGGACAGACGGCGACCCCCTAAAAAATTAATTTATTAAAATTTTGTTTTACAGTGAATTTTATTTAATTGAATATTTTTCAAACAAAACCATATTTTCCAATTTAAAAAAATATAAACAACAAATAAATGTGGCTAAATATCCTTTTTTTATATACTTTTTTAAATTCAATTTTTCTATAGATAAAAAAAGGCGGAAGAAGTGAACTATTTTTTTTGTTAGTTCCTTTGTTAACGAAAAAAGCAGAAATAAAAATTGGTTTAAAAAAAAAATCCTTATAGGTTGGGAATTCAAAAAGTCGTAATAGACACCATCCTATAGAATTTTATATCCTTTTAAAGTTTTTACAATTTAAAAAAATTCAATTTTCTTTCCGGGGAACAAAAACCCGGAAGACAAAAATTCAGAGTGTGCGGTGCGGTACCTAAATAATAATTATATAAATAATAATCAAAAGGATCGAAAATTTGTAATGTCTTTCCTAAGGTAAATGAGAATTTTATTATATTGTGTAAACAAAAACAAGGATGTGAAAACAATTGAAAATGAAATTGTTCAAATGAATTTTTCTATTTGAATTTTGAAAGCGATGTAATGGATAATGGTTATTGCTCACCTAGGACCACAAATGATGCTATTTTTCAGGACTTTTTTTTACAAAAACTATTCGAACTAATAATGAAAATAAAGACTAGCATAAAGTAATTTATAATGTAAGACTTTTGAAGACTAAAAATCATTTGTAAGTAAATTAAATCTATTTTTCTTAGAGTGCAATCAATAGAATTTTGACTACGCTCTAAGAAAAAATGAATTATATTAAGACTGAAATCTGAAATATATTATAGATATATTCGTTTTATTTAATGTCAAAGCTAATTGTGCTACAGATGCCATACTTTTTCTTGGCTTAACAGCCGATGTGGTCCCATCCAGTCCTAAATCTTACAGAATTTTCCGATATTTTTCTATATAGTTGGCAAATTATGACTCGTTTACATCATTGTTGTCTGATCCAAATGATGAAGAAGCATTAACACCTGGACATTTCTTGATTTGTCGTCCTTTGACAGCGCTACCAGAGCAGTTGTGTCAAAATACTTCAACTATTTCCACAATATAATTTATTCTGTAATTGTTGCACTACCAGAAATGCTAATTATTCGTGCATAATGCCAAGTAGATAGTGATCTTTTGAACAGTTTCCAAAATTTCGGTATATTCTACAAAACTAGGCAAATAAGAAACTAAATATTTATTGAAGAATATCAAAATCTTTGATGTATCACAAAAATCTACTTTTACTACAAAGTGGAAAGGATAAAATCTGTACTGAAATTGTATGAATCGTTATTAAACCGCACGAATAATCTGATAAGCATCAATTTTCATTTTTTTCTTTGATAATTTTAGCCAAAAATATTTGAAAAAACTTTCCAATCTAAAAAATAAATAAAAAGGATTAAAAAAAAATAAATTCCTTTTAAAAAATTTACACATAGTTTAGTTTAATTATTGGTCAGTTTTTGATTGATTTAACTACTATAAAAGGTGTAAAGAATCCTTCAAGTTCAATGAATTTTAAAAATAATTAAAATATAGTTCAAAAATTTTTAAACTATTTTTAGAAATTTGACCAAATTAAAATAATTTAAACTAAAATTAATAAAAAATTTTCTATAATTTTTCAAAAGGCGATTAAAAATATTAGCATTTTTCCCGCACCTTTTAAATAAACTGCAGACTTGGAAATTGGAAAACGACGAGCAAAAGCAAAACGACGAGCAAAATTTTTAATACCTAAAAAAATGATTATATATATTTTTCTGCATGGTTTAATATTTAAAGATTCATAAACGATGATGATTTAATTTTGTTGAATTATTCTCATAAATTTCGTTTACCATATCGTCAGAACTTTTAATTATTATTGTAAAGTTTAATTAATTATATAATGCAATTTATAATATATAGTTAAAAGTTTCTGGGTGTAGTAAACATTATTCTCCAATGAAATATTTTTGATGATTAGATTTTCATTTTTGTTGAATTTATTTATAACACATTTTTAATGTGTGCAAAAAATTTGTCCTTTTGTTATACACAAAGTTTTGTAAATCAAAATATCATAATTTTTTGCTATATTTAAATTATTTTAACTTATAAAGTAAATTATAATTTTTTTAGCTCAAAGTAAAAATTAATTTATTAAAAATATATTTTAAAAATTTTAATTAAAATATTTTCATTATAATTTCTCAATTAATTTCATTAAATTCGCGTGGGGTATGACAGAATCAAGTAATTTAATATTGTATAGTATAATTAATTCAATGACGGCAATTTACCGTGACCATCTCAGTGTCGTTCTAATTTGACCAGAACTACAAAATTTAAATAATTTTTAATATTTTCATTTCACCCTTTTGCAAAAAAAACTATATTGAAAAAAATTTACATATTTACGTAGATCAACGTTTAATAAGCAGATCTATTCAACTTAAAAAAAAAAAAGGATTAATTAATTTAAAACAACAACAAACTTTCTCAACATGATGTCGTTTTTACTGTCTCCATTATTACAAAAAAAAAATTCGAAATATTAAATTATTAATTATTATTTTTTTTTTGCATAATTTTTTTACTCTTTATATAACCAAACAATATCCTTGTTTGGTTATATTATATGCATTATATGTCGACAGAGGACACCTTAGTTTATTTGTAATTAAGTGGTTTTTATTCAATTTCAGTTTATATAAACAAAAAGGACGAAAAAAAAAAAATATATTAAATATAAACTCTTTCGTTTTGATTAAAAGTGAAAAATTAATTAAAAATTATTATTGAAAAGTTTTGAACGATGAACATAGTAAAATATCCTTTAGAAATTATGTAAATATATATAATAAAAAAAATATTATGCTTATGATTATAAGGAAATCATTATTTCTCTAGAGGATAATCACAGGAGGACGGTGAATGATTTAAAATTAACTATAGGAAAAAACAAGGACAATTTATATTAATTAATTTTCAGTGTTAGATGAAATTTACCTCATGGTCACAAAGATGGAAAATTTACAATTAATTCAACAAAACCAATATAAAAACTCTGTAATTTCCTTCTCCACCTCAGTAGCTCTATAATTTTCAACATTTAATTGAATGAATACATCAAAGTAATTTATATGCTTATACTTACTACCAAGTGTTGATCATTTTAATATCAATTTTCCCAGTAAAATCATTTGTCTAATAACAAGATACTCCCGTAAACGAACGACAAGACACATTGAAATGAATTAGCCAAATTTTCCCCCACTATTTTTAGAAATATCCCAAAAAAAAAATGGCGAAATTCACCCGTAAACGAACGACAAGACACATTGAAATTAAGTAGCCAATTTTTTTCCAATTTTTCGAGAAACAAACTAAAAAAGAAAGGTAATAAAAAAATATTTAAAATTTCCATTTAATACTAAATAATTAAACCTTCTTCATAACACCATAGTTTTAGCAGGTGAACCATTAACTCTTTTCTATATATTATAATAATTTAAGACCATTTATGATCCAAATAAAAATGTTGTTGTTCCGTCATCGGTTTAATCGTATTACAATCTGAATTTAAAAGACCATGACCAAAAAATAATCTGGGTAAACACTTTTTCTGGTACCCAAAATACCAAATTCCTTGATATAAAAAAAAAGACAACCGTGCATTTAATTTTTATTATACCAAAAAAAATTCAGTTTTATCAAATTTTCACATTTTCTTTTACATGTGAACCATTTAATTATATATAATCATTGACTCTCAACGGGCTAAAAAGAATTGAATTTCTGATTCGGTGCAACCAGATAATTATAAATTAAATACTTCAATTTCGGTGGAAAAAATATTTGACTAAAAGATATCTTTAGTCTTGTTAAAGATTATAGGGTCAATAAATTTTATGGGGAAGAGGTAAATAAAAATGATAAAAGAAAAATTTTTATACTTGTATCACGAAAATGGTTTTATATTTAAATTTTTTTTTTGTCTTATCATTTAAATGGCATCCAAAATGCAACTAAATTTAAATTATATAAAAAATGTATAGAAAGAAACAGGAAGAAACTTTAAGCAGGTGGAATTAATTTTTATTAAGATGTATAAAATATGATTTCCGATTTGGTTATTATGGTGAATTGAGTATAAATAGTGTTCAAATAATTTATGATCGGAATAATTTTAGGATTTATGGAATTCTTCTCTGGTAACTTAAAATTGTTTGAAAGTAAATCAAGATGCAGGGAGTTGATGTAAAGGAACGAGTCAAAGAAGGAAATAATCGATTAAAGAGTCGATGAAATAGGAAGGAGTCGATGAAGGAGGAAGTGGTCGATGAATTAGGAAGGAGTAGATGAAAGAACAAGTCGATGACGTAGAAAGTTTTCGCACTTTCGAAATATTGATGCTTTTTAAATCGACTGAAAGAACTACTGAAAGATTTGCACTGTATTAAGCTCTCCTGACAGTCAGTTCTCTATAATTTACCTATAAATTGAATTCCATGTTTCTGGCACAATTTTATTGATTCTAAAAGTTCGAAGACTACTATGTAAATTATCGAATTATAGATCTTTGTGAAATATCGATCTTCTATGAATTTAACAACCAACTTAAAAATATTGCAGTCCCAATCAAAAATTATTGAAGAAACGAACTAATAAAGAATACAAATTCTGTTTTAAATCTCAAAATGTTCAAATAATCTTTAATTTTGAATAATCATTTTCCTAAAATACCATTAAATTATTTATACAAATTAAAGGCATATCAACAATTTGTCATCAATGATGAACCAAAATCTCACTAACTAAAAAATCTAGAAATTTCATAATAGCAACAAAAAAAAAAGGTAACTTCCTCTTTCAATTATACTCCAATTCAATTGAATTTAATATGAAATTGTTCTCTTATTTTCAATTACACTTAAATATACGAATAATCACTGGCTTCAGGGGATGCAGATGTCCAGGTCATCAATAAAAATGAATTTTTTAAAAAAAAGAAACAAGGAAACCTTTTAGTATTTTCCGAAAAAAATTTCAAATTCGTTATGCATTTTAAAACTATGTTGTTTTTTTGGTTCAATTGTACAATCACAAAAAAACAAAACTATTTATTAGATTGAAATAAAATTGACAAGAAGAAGGTTGGTATTATAATATAACTCGGAAGCAATTAATCACTTAACAGTTTCACTACATTTGTATATATATATTCTATTATTGTGTTGTGTTGTTACCTTTTCCATGTTAACATTTTTTTTTCTGTTTTGTTTATTGTTTTTCGTTGTTGCAGCGGAAGAGATGGAGCAAAAAAAAAAAAAAATTTATCATCAATTCAAAATAAATTGGTACATCGATTTGAAAATTTTATGATAATATAAATTTGCTTATATTGGTCAACATTATATAGAAGAATTTTTTATTGCATTCTATCTTCCGGTTGTAAATTTGTGTTTGTTTTTTTTTCTAAAAGGTGCAAAATTGTAGGGTTTATTTAGTTTCCTGAGCACTTGAAAATATTTGATAATTTTCGTTTGATATTAAATTTTCGTAAAATATTTGACTGGATCTAACTGATTACATAATTGATCGTTCATAGTTTATTCCAAGCTTTAGATTCCCAAATAGTCGAAAATTATAAATTTCTACAAATGTTATTTCTATGTCATGAATTACAGGAAACTCTGAACTATATATGGTAATTTTTTAGTCGCGCGGCACAAAGGATTATGGGAATTTTGTCGAACCCGAGACTCGAAATCTATAGTTCCATGTATTACTATCCTACTATCACAAATTAAAGATATCACTTCACTTTATGAGGAATAAAGTCTTTTAAACATTTACATTCTGTTAGCCTTGTCAACATTAAAATTAATTAAAGCGTTGTCAAAATTTTAATTACTGTCAACTATTTGGAGAATTACTTATTATTTTCCAAAACCTATAGACTTTTAGGTTAATTATGGTCTTAATCAATAAATTTACATCCCTATATTATCTTCAGTAGTGACTTAATTGTCTGTTAATGATCTGTTGTTTGTCTGTTACTATCTAGATTCTGCTTAACTCATCAAATTTAATCAAATTAAAGGTGGTACTTTGTGAAACATTTTCTTCTTCAACTATTTACTTATTCCAAGTCGATTTTTTAGTAAAAATTGTGCAATTGTGCAACATATTGATATTTTAACAGAACACGTTTTCAAATATAAATTTTGACTGAATCAAATTATTTCAAATTTCACAAAGCTTCTGCTTGATAAATACATAAAAATGCTCTATCCTTCCATTGATCAATGTTTTATAAATTTTAGTACAAACCTTAATTAAATTCCATTTAGTACAATCTAAATTTACTTTAATTCCATTACAACGACTGTTCATCTACCGTGCCAGAGATTTAATATAAAAAATATTCCTTAATAAACATAAAATTCATTACATAAATTATTTCCTTCCATATCATGGACCACATCTCCGTTTATTCTATCTAAAGGTAATTGAATAAGAAAAAAAATTGCTATTGATATTTATCTGCCAATTTGTAATCTTGTGCGGTTATGACGACGATCTTTCTTTACAAAATTTTATTATTATCCAATTTTTACCTTCCAGTCAAATTTTTTTTATGTGTTTAGTTCCTTATGCAATTTGTAATCTGCAATATTTTCGGTTGCTATAAAAGAATTTCATTCATCTTTTATTCCCAAAATAATAATACAAAATATTGCATTTTCCTTTCGAATGTCCTTTTTTTTCTATCAACAACAAAAATTCTATTTTCAAAAAAAAAAAAATAGATATTTCTTAAGGATTTACTATATACGATCCTTTTCTGTGTCCCATAAATTCATTGTGTGGACGATGCAAAAAAACAGGATATGCAGAATAAAGAAAAAGTTTTGTTGTGTTGATGTCACCTCCTCAAGTTATAATAAATTTTATATATATATTAGATAACAAAAAAAATATCCTTATGGGAATAACATCTGTGGGCCAACAATTTTTGTTTGAATAATTTTCTATTGCAACAAAATAAAATAAATAGTTTTTGTTGGCGGTGTTGGGTCTTTAAAAAAAAATTATTTTACCATCACTAAAAATTATCCTTGTTTCATAAAAAAAGAAATAGAAAGAAAGGAAATATATCCTTGTAAGCTTAAAATATTACAAAGTGGATTACATGTCATCTTTGTCAATATCTATAGTCTCTTAATTTTGTTTATTCACGTCTCATATCCGAGTTAATTTTTTCTCTTACTCTTCTTATGTTTTTTGTTGTATATAAAAGGACGAAAATTTTTTGTTGATGTATGCTGAAAGGATTTCGTATCTTCAATAAGGAAATAAAAATTACTTTGTATATATTATTAAAGGTGAGAAGAAAATATGTTTTTTCTTATGTTTTTTGTTGTATATAAAAGGACGAAAATTTTTTGTTGATGTATGCTGAAAGGATTTCGTATCTTCAATAACGAAATAAAAATTACTTTGTATATATTATTAAAGGTGAGAAGAAAATGAATTTTTGTTCAAATTTGAACAATATAAAATTTTTCTTCATCATCAAAATAGTATACAATATGTTTGAGTTGTCCTAACATGAAAAAAAGGATGTAATGAAAATTTTCTTAGGAAATTTTCTTAAGAAATTTTCTACAAAATTAACAAGATATAATAATATAAAGGATATTTTAAATACAATTAAAACGGATATGAATGATTCAAAATGAAATTATATTGTTAATTATGGAGAAAATTAAATTTTTTCAAATATTTTGTTACGTTAATGATTTATTGTAAAAATACTATTTACTTAAATGACATTTTTTTTCTGTTATTGATTGTTAATTGCAATTGCAATGTATATGGGATAGTTTGATTAGGATTTATGTTATCAATCAAATTAAGGACGAATTGTGTAGAAAATGTAATGCAGATACTGATCGGATAGGGAATTTATAAATCTTTTAGTGAATAAAGTGTAAATTATTTTAGAATTACAAAGGACTAAATATATTTTAACTATTTGATTAGGTTTACAAATTTATTTATTTTAGGAATTAAGGGAAAATTTATAATCATATTTTTTTGTAGTTTGAAACATATCAGAGTAGCTTTATGGATGAACCATATTATTGTCCGGTTTAATTTATATTACAAATAGCAAAAAGAGATTATTCTTTTTAATTATTGTCGGAGGATCTGATTTTATGAAAAATACAAAGTTCTATCTACGTAAATGTTTTTGCTTAGTTCTATCTACAGTAGTTAGAACTGTGGAATATGAATGGGACGAGGAAATTTGGTGATTTAGAACCTTACACTTCTTGTTATCTTAGAAAATAAAGCAGATAGAACCTTGGCGATATCTTTAACAGAAAGATCGTAGCCAAATTATTATATATTAATATATTATATAACTCGATTTATGCAAAAATGTCAGTTAGAATTAGAACTACGGAATTCTAAGCTCGCGGCAACCAAAATTAGGCCTAAAAATATCTTAGGCCGGTAGTAGTTTAGAGTTTAGATGATGAGAAATACTATAATAGAAACAAAGAATAAATTATAATTAACTATTTTTTATAATTAGGACTGTGCTCAGTATGTCAAAGGATCCATATCATCGCTAATACTGGTTGTTCTGAAATATATTCCAGCCTGGTAGCAAAATTATACTTTTTTCATCATTAAAACCAACTTTTTCCAAATATATTTAACAGAGAATTAACATTTTGTTATGTGTATCAACATTTCAGCTGCATATCATTCTTTAATAACAGAAACTATTCTTTATAAAACGAAAATAAAATTTACATTATTATTTTTCCATTACACTTTTACCCGCACTCAAATATTCATTTAAAAATTTACAATTTACTAAAACTTTCCTACTATCTATTTCCACCCACAAATAATGAAAACTATATAATTGAAACCCCACCATTTTTTTTTTTAAATGGCGGCAATATGTCAACCATTTTTTTTTTGTGTGTGCATAATATAAAAGAACAACAATGTGTGTTTTACTGTTTTTTAATACTCTTCTTCCCCACTTTTCGAACAATTTTTTACCTTTTTTTACAAAAAATTATAATGAAATAAAAAATTATATTTTTTTTTTTTAAAACCGAAAACAATAGTAAAAAAAATTATCCTTTTTTTATGTTGCGAGTAAAATAAATGCTTGTATGTATATGTATTTTTATTTATTTGAGCGGAAAACTATAAATTGGTTTAACAAATTGCTTTGTCGGGTTTTTTGTTTTCCATAAAAAAGAAAAAAGTTTTCCATGCGGACTTTTTTTTTTTTTTGTGTGAAAATTATTAAAATTATTATTGTAAAATTTGTATAAATGCATAATGGAAAATAGTATATAGTTTAAATTTATAAATTATTTAACCATTTTCAGAGGTTAACATATTTTACCTTTTACAATATTTAAATTCGTCCTTTTTTCGGTTTATATATAAAGGCGAACCTTTTGGGAAAAGGCTAAAAATTTTATTTATGGGAAGAGAAGAATTTGATTTGGGAGAACTAAATTGGCTATTTAGTATTTCTATTCCCGAAAGTGACATCTAGTGGTAATCTAGTGGATCATAATACATAGTTGCTTATCATAGGAAATGGTATTACAAAATTTCATTATTCACATAATCATTTTTAATACAAATTCTAAGCATTTCAATTTGTTGTTTTCCTTTTTCCAAGTGCGCTTATCGTCCAATTTGTTATGGTCACTTGCAGCATGATATGAACAATGGAATCATATATGCTTTCCCTTTCACAAAAAGAGCAAAACGATAGTAAAATTTTCAAATTATTTAATGTACAAAAAATTTGTATTTAGTTTTTATATCAGATCCAGGTTGAAATTATGTCCTTATTAAATGAACATAAACACCATTTATGTCCTTATATGTCCATGTTAAAAACCCATAATATGTCCTTATATCACATTGCCTTCTATATCAAAGCATATTTGAATTAAATATGCCTTTTATCACAATAATAATAATGATGAACGTTTTATGCTCATCATCATTTTCGTATTTATTATTTTATCTTTTCAATTTTTGCAATTAATTCAAACCTTCAAAGAATCAATTAGGATCATATGTTACCATCCGCACACATCAATTAAATATAAATGAAAAAAAAAAAAATGATGAAAGAAAATAATAATAAACGATTACAGAAATTACGTTAATAAATTTTTTTTTGTGTATGATAAAATTATGTGTTTTTCCCCTCCGAATGAAACATTTAAAAGGCTATTAACACTTAATTTTTTTTTTGTTAATAACATTAAATATTGTGGGTAAGTATTAAATTATATACAACAAGGATTTAATTACAAATTAAAATTGACAGAACAAATTTAATGTTGCTTTAAACGAGAAAATTGGTTATAATTTACATCCCAATATATTCGGAAATTCTGAGTAGGTACTCACTTGATGTAACACTTATTTTTTAACCGCAACATTTCTAATAACATTTAACTTTTATTTGCGTTTTTACCGAAAATTTACATAACACTAAAATTGTATCAGTAACTCGCGAAAGACTCAAGTCATACTAGCTAAAACATGCAAATGCTTGAATCTTTTTGAAGTATCAAAGAGTATTTACTCATATCATTGACATAACATGATAACTAGCAAGTCGATAGTTGATAAAAATGTAAGGTCCACCAAGTACTTACAAGATTATACTAGCTAATACTAATTGTATTATAGTAGCATTAAGTATCTACTCAGATTTTTATGCAGAACAATTTTCATCTATGTGCTAAAGTAATTAAATATTTTTAATATTTTCTGAGAATAGAATTAAAATTGCTCAAAACTATGTACCAACTAGCAGTAAAAGCACACATTCTACTTCGACCTTTAACAAAAAATGACATTAAATAAATTCATTTCTTTTAATTAGCCCATCAACTTCTACAATTTTGAGGAAGTAACTAAGTACATAATTAATTTATCATTCATACCCTTTTTTCCCCCATTCACAAAAAATTTCCGTTCTTCTAAATTAATTTCGAACAGGTGCCAACATTATTATTTTATTGGTATATTATTTTTGTCTATTTTTAAACTGAAACTGAAACTAACTTTCACGACAAATTAATATTATTTTTATATTTATTAAAAGGTGAATAAATTATCATAAATATCACATTATCTAAACTATAATAAAAATAATATTAAATCAATCAAAAGTTACCAAAAAAAAAAAAATGTTTCTATTTTTAAGTTTTTTTTTAAATACATTTTTCGTGATAAATAAAACACACCTAAAATAAAGTTTACTATAAATTTATAAATACAGGAGGTTCTAATCAGGCATAACAAAATATACTATATATATTTTTTTATAGTTCCTATTCACGCAATGTGTAAATATATTATTTTGTATAAATATAGGAAACAACCCCTCCTAATGTTATTTCTATTATTATCCTTTATATCGATCAAAAAAAAAGGTGACTATTATTTCGTATTAGGAATTAACAAATAATTTCTACATATAGTAAATATTCTCCATTCAAAAATTGGTTGAATAACAAAATGACTAATTTCAATAGTTTCATGTTAATGAGATATTTTTGAGTGCTGATTCTGAAATGAGGCAGGATAAAAATATTTCAATAACTAAATTTTTATCATCAAATTTTCTGTAGAAAAGGCAAATTAATGTAATTTTAAACATTTCTATTTGAATTTACTGTTTATTACTGATCCATTGTATAGTTTTGGACTGATTTTGATAATAATTATTGCTTTTAAATTCATTTTGAGCAACTTTGAGCCATTTTGAGCCATTGGAATATTCAATAAATTTATATATAAAATAATTTTCAGTGTAGTTTTTTGAAAAGGGTGTTCGTATAGGTAAATCTACTATACCTTCTTATAAAATTTGGTCTAATCACATGTTAAAAAACGCTCCCTAGCGAAAAAGTTGTAAGTTTCCATTATATTTGTGAAATTTTAAATCATTTTCTAATAAAAATGAACAAATTTGAACGACTTTACAGACAGACAGATAGAAAAAAATAAACTATCATTCGATCTATGAAAAATTTCTATAAAGACCATAAAAAAAAATGTATTTAGAAGAACTCACGTGTCAGGTGTTACCTTTTCGCGTAACAAACTTTATAATACTCTCTAAAGACTATTAAAAATATTATATATATAGAAAATGTAAACACTGTTGAATTTTGCATTCAACCCTCGGCTCACATTTGAACAAAATATTCGTATATAAAAAAAGTAATTTTTCATTTATGCTCTTCTAAAAATATTTATATATATACATTTTTTTTAATCATAAATTTTATGAGTTTATTTATTTTCGATACTTTTTGTTTTTTGTTTGTTTGATGAAAAGCGAAACGTGAAAATTAGAAAACGTTGCAGTTAAAAATTTGATAATAAATTTTCTTTTATAGATATAGAAAATTTAGGGTAAATGGTTTGGGTGCGCGTTGTGACACCTTAAAGTAGCGTGGATTTTTATATACCTACAAAATAAAGTAGATTAGATGGTAACGAAATAGAAAGGGAGTAGTCCAAAAAATAAAGAAAGGATAATACAATGGAGAAAAATGATCTAAAAAGAATTGAAGATAAAAATAAAATTTATTTAGGGTAGACAAAATTTTATATTAAAAGTAGTTTGTCATCAGTTATTGATGTTGTCACGAGAATGTAAATGATATATTTGTAAACATATAGAAAGATAAATTATTAGTGGTGTACATATAAGCTTAGATTATAAATTTTAGCATTATTGAGTTGGAAAGGATGTAAAGGCAGAATAAAGGAGTAGGTTCTTTAACTAAAATTATGCCTACATGTTGCGACTAAGAGATTGTGGACAAAAATAATTAATATATTAAGAACTATGAATACAATGGCATTCAATAGGAAAAATATAATGCTAATGACGCTGATGGGTAATTATCTATTTAAGGTTTAAACTTTCAGAGTAAGACCTGCAGTGGTTGACACTGATATGTTACAGTCCCAATATTACTGTCTCACTCATGTGCTACTGTCATGTTCTAATAGAAGCAGGCACTGTATTCTGGGGACCTATGGGCCAAATAGTAGTCTAGTAACACTTAATAGATAATTTAGTTTTGATAAAAATTACAATAAAATGACAGAAAAACCTCTAAGAGGTAGGCTTAGGCCTAAATCAGGCTATTGTGCCAAAAGAAGAAGAAGTTTTGATAAATTAGTTATTAGGAGTCATTCGCTGTTATCATTAGCTGATAGCAAACTCTATACTATACTAGACACTATACAATTTTTCTATGCCTTTCACCAGTGAATCCTCTCAATCGTAATATAGTTATAAACCATTTTGTTTAGTGTCATCAACCACAACCACGATGAATAACAAAATTCATGATACCGCAGTGCAATTACCTTGAACTATTCTAACTATTATAGTATGTAAATATACTTCATACTCAAGCGTAGAGCAAATAGATTATATACAAAAGATATGCCATGCAGAACTGAACTAGGATTTTTCAATCTCCTTAAACCAATATTAAAATATATTAATAAACTAATTCTATATCATTTTCTCAACAATGAATAAACAAATTGTTACCTTTTACCTTTATTTAAATAAATTTATTTATAGTACATAATTATATCTATTAGTTAATTTATTACATTTGCCTGATTGACAAACATTTATTTTTCCACAAATTCAACTTAACATTAATAGAATTGAAAGTTCAAAAGGTTTTATTATTAAAAACCAAAAAAAAAAGGTGGAAGTATAGCGATGGTGGTAACATCAACAACAACAAAAAAAAAAAAACAGGTCCCGACAATGTTAAATAAATTATTATAGTCTTTTTTGGCATAGACATGAAAATGATGTTATTTAGACATAATTAAACATTGATTTCAATCAAGAATTTTCATAAATATATATTGTAATAGACTTTTAATAATATATCCTTGTGAAAAGTGGAAAATTATATCAATGGTTTTATGTTTTATTGGTAAAGAACACGCAGAAAAAAAAAATATACATATATATTAAAAACTAAACAAACAAATTGGTAAATGAATTGAATGACACCTTAAATATATAGGAGCGCGTATAATGTTTGCTTAAAATAACAAAATATTTAAAAAAAAAAAAAAAACAACAATAGTTCACAGGTGCTAACATTTTTAAGGTACATATAATTTTTAAACAAGGAATAAGGATAATAATTTGTTTTGGTTAGTAATATATACTTAAACTGCGAAGGGTTGAATAAATATAATATTGTGTTATGAATCATAAATATGATAATTTTTGATAGTATCTTGTATGTATTAACTTGTAAAGATTTTAGAATCTCCCACAATATGTGGACATAAAATATAAGCTATAATGCTTTAAATATAATTATTAGTTGCTCAATTTAAGTGGTATTTTTTTTTTGCTCAAATCAATTAATCTATTTTTGCTCAAATTAATTGGTGTATTTTTGCTCAAATTAATTGGTGTATTTTTGCTCAAGTTAATTGGTCTATTTTTGCTCAAATTAATTAATCTATTTTTGCTAAAATTAATTGGTGTATTTTTGCTCAAATTAATTAATCTATTTTTGCTCAAATTAATTGGTGTATTTATGCTCAAATTAATTAATCTATTTTTGGACAAAATTAATTGGTGTATTTTTGCTCAAATTAATTAATCTATTTTTGCTCAAATTAATTAATCTATTTTTGCTCAAATTAATTGGGGTATTTTTGCTCAAATTAATTAATCTATTTTTGCTCAAATTAATTGGTCTATTATTGCTAATTTTTGGACAAAATTAATTGGTGCATTTTTGCTCAAATTAATTAATCTATTTTTGCTCAAATTAATTGGTATATTTTTGCTCAAATTAATTAATCTATTTTTGATCAAATTAATTGGTCTATTATTGCTTATGTTTGGACAAAATTAATTGGTGTATTTTTGCTCAAATTAATGAATCTATTTTTGCTCAAATTAATTAATATATTTTTGCTCAAATTAATGGGTATATTTTTGCTCAAATTAATTAATCTATTTTTGCTCAAATTAATTGGTCTATTTATTGCTAATTTTTGGACAAAATTAATTGGTGTATATTTTTCATTAAACCATATAATTTTCTTTGAACAATTTCGCAGCAGAATTCCGATATGCACATATCCTAGTAACCCTGGAATTGTAAAATTTCTGTCCAGGACTTCTGCACAATGTACATACAAATTAACATTAAATACATAGTGAAGTACCAGTCATTAATCGTTTTTTTTTTTTTTTGTTAACTGATCAACATTTTAAAATTTCAAATGATGGCAATTTAATTTCTCCTTATCATTAAAAATTCATTTAAACTTTTTTTTTTTAATTAATTTCTGCAACTAAAAAAAGGATATTGTCCTTGTAAATTCTATATATATAAAAAAAAATAAAATAGTAATAAAAATGCAAATGGCATTTTAATGTTCATCATAATTGACCACAAAAAAAATACATACAATATATATTTTATATCAAAATAATTTTCAACTCACTTATTTTTCATTATTCAAATAAATTGGTTTAAACATAATAATTATGACCACAAAAATATTGAATATATCAAAAAAGTCACCATTAACAAAAAAAAAAATGGCAAACAATTAACATATTATTAATAATAACAGAAATAAATGGAAAATGGAAAATAGCTCCAATAAGTTTAATGGTTAGTACACGAAAAACACAAAAAAAAAATCAATGAAAGCAAACCACAAAAAAAAATATTTTGTTTATTTAAATTAAAGTTAAAATATCCTTTAAATAATTACAGAGTGATTTAACGAGAGAGATACGCTTGTCTGTCTGTCGCACCACCTGCCTGTCAGTTCGTTGAATGTATAATTGTAAACTAGCTGTTATTTTGAACATAGTAAATGTGCTATATACATTATTCCTTTATTGAACCATGCAAAGGTGTCGTGAAAATCTTTAAAAGGTAGGCCTAAGCTGTCACTATACAGCTGTCACTATATATGTATACATTAAGATAGTTCATGGATTAGAAATCTTGGTATATTTAGAACCAAATGCAGTTGAAAGAAACTAAAAGTTCGACCGATAGAGGCGACATTAGCATTTTTCCAAAACATTTAATTTGTAGTAACCATAAGTTACTTTTCTTATTGGTCGTAGTAAGTACGACCACTTTTCTTATTGGGTAATTAAAATTATAATTGAAAGGAACTTTCTGTAATTTAAAATTCTTCAACGATCAGAATCATTCCGACACTTCATTCCGATACTATATGTTACATTTAAGTAAGAATCTGTAACAGCATTAATTTCCTACAAACAGTTTCCGGCAAACTAATTATTAGAATTTTACACAATATTATCTGGGAAGAGTTTGATTTTTAGCCACTGACTCAACACAGCTAAAAACTATATTATTTTGTCATCCAATAAACATTTCCTTTTTTCAAATCAATTTGATTCATAGCAATTTATACTTTAACTATTACTCTTCAAACTTACTACTTAGTTCTATAGAATCTTCATCAGGTGAACGCATTTAATATTATATACTCTGAACCATTTCACTCTATAATTTTAATAATTATACACTTCTATAAAATATAATTTTTTGTTGTTGTTGTGTAATTTTTTATCTACCGTATATAAAAAATGTGTACCAAAATAACATTTCAAATAAATTTGCGTACAATGATCCGTCATTACGACTCTACAACTGGACTAATAATCATACTATGGTGATGGCAAACAACAGCAAATTTTTTTTTTATTTTTACTATATAATCAACAAACTTGAATTTTATGCTTTCTTGTAATCACCTTCATGGTTAATACTTTTTATTTTTTTTTATTTTTGACAATCTAACAAATTTTCTTACAAATTTTTAATCATTTCACCTTTATGGTATGATACGCGCGCGCACGACAACATTCCTTTAGGGCCAAATATATAAATTTTCTGGCAAGCAAAAGATTATTATAATAATTTTATATGAGTGGAGTATGCAGAAATTATTTATGTAGAATGAAAACGAATCAAAAATACAAGAAAAAAAAATATTGACAGGTGATTTTTTTTTTGTTGCCATATTTTTCTTTTAGCATAATAATTTACTATGGTAACTTTCCACTATATATGAAAACTCATATATGTACAATTATGAGTTTTCCAAGAAAAAAATCAGATAAACTTGTAATTTTGATTACTATAAAAATAATATAATAATTGATGATTAATATTTTTAGGGCTCTGTTTTCATTTGTGTAATCAATTCTGTAAATAATTTGCTACACACACAAATTATTAGAAAGTTAATTCGTTGGAAAGCTTGAAACATTTCGAACCAAAAATGTAATTAAAAGAAAATCAAGTTTCTACTACAATTTCCCATTTATCCTTTGCCTATTTTACCCAGTTTGAAAAAAAGTTCAAGTCTGATTATCCGACAAATAGACAGACAGACATAAAAACTTTCAATCGCATTTGATGATGTTTTTTTTTTGGGAAAAAGTAAAACGAAATTTATAATAAATTCAACGAAAATATAAAAATGATAATAAAAAAAATTATTTAATATTAATTTTTTTTTTTTGTAAATTTTTATAATAATAAATTTTGATTAAAAGTAAATTTATTTTTATATGAAGAAGATAACATTCATTTGTACATTTGTTGCATCCAAAAATGAATTAACAAAATATTGTAGACCTATGATGGTTAAAAGAATAAGAGTACCGAAGAGGAAAGACGAAAAGTTCATTTCTGAAAGAAGAAGAAGAAGATCCACCAAAAACAAATAAAAAATGTAAGGGTCCATTCATTCAAAATGTATTGATAAAACTCTTTAAAATTTATATTCTGTTTGTGTTGAAAACCAAAAAAAATTATTATCAATTTTCTTATATTAAATGGACTTATTATGTCCGTTCAAATTCTGTTATCAAAAATTTTTTGTTTTCTGTTCTTTTGGTTAATTTAATATTATTGGTATACGCACCTTTTATGGTTCTTTTAGTTAGGAAAGATATAATGTACATCATATGGATATATCTATTTTGGGTACAATAAAGATAAAGAGATTCTTCCAATATTGGATTTGTAAAGAAACTTTTAAAGTTCATAATAAATATTGTTAAGAGATAAAAAGATTTTGTATATATTTTCTTATAAATCGACTTATTAAATGATTTCTGAGAGATATCAATTAATAATGGTCAAAAAATAAATCTAATAATCTAAGAAATAAGTGCGGCTGTGGTCTAGTGTTGAAAAATTGTAGGTACTATGCTGCGATGCATTATGGTTGTGATTCTTGGCAGAGGTAATCGAGAGAGAAATAAAAAATTGTGATGACTGGAAAAAATGGGAGAATTCAACTCCAATTTGGTGAGAATAAGCAGACCCACCTACTAATAATACCAATTTAGATTGAGAGAATTAATAGCTTCTTTGTTGGTTCGAAGGTTAGTAACATTTTAAGTCTACCAAATCTATATTTGAATTCTGAATTGCTTATACTCCTTTTGGAAATAAAAGGGGAAAAACCAATTGTTATATTTATTGTTATCTCTACAATTTTACAATTTGCGGCGAATAGTAACAATCACAAGAATTAGTTTGGCATTCAAGTCATTATATAGTAAGTTTAACTTAACATTTTAAAAATAGAAATATTTTCAACCATCAGATTCAAAAGATGATTCTTTTCCAAACAAAAAGTAAAATGAAATGTCAGCACTTTATTATTTTGGTTCATTTTTTACACTGATTTATCCCATATATGATTGTTCGGTTCATTGATTTATACTAAATAATTGTTTCATCATTAAATTATTCATAAAACCAAAATCTTTTTATCAATATACTTAAATCCTTTTTGCATTATTTCTATTCTTTTTTTTAAATTTAATCAAAACGAGAAAAGAAACTTTTGAAATATAGAATAAAAGTTTAACAATAAATAAAATACTTTTCATTTATGGATTAGCGCCTCTTTTACCAATTCTACAGAATTCTACAGAATAGAAAAAAAAAATTGTAAAGTTTTCAAAATTCATCGTAGAAGATTTACTTTATTAAGGCCAATACTCATCATGAGCGAAGCGAAATTTCATCATGAAAAATCTATAATATTTTCAATGAGATATTAAACTGTAGTCCATTTCAGCAAATCTGTTATTATTTTATGTTAGATGGAGTGCGTAAGTGTAACAGAAATCACTTATAATTCAATTACAGCAAAAATCTTGCTTTACATAATTCGACTTAATCCATTTTAGTGAATCTATTTGCAGTTTAACCCAATCATAAATTATCGCTAAAAATGATTGACTATGCCTTAAGCACAACTTAAAATTCGACTCAAATTGAATTCGGCATATCAAAATATTTGTCGGCCGTCAAATACTCTTTACATTACCCAAGCTTAATTGCAGATGACGTCTAAAGATGGCGTTAAAATTTTAATTTCAATCTCCATATTGGCCTTTAATTTTATTTATTTACATTTTGAATTTGTTTTGTAAAAAGGTTTCTCATGTTTTTTTATTTTTCAAAACATTTTTGATATCGAAAAGTAGCTTCGCTCCAATGTTGTTCTTGTTGTTGTTGGTTTGGGACTATATAACTAAAGATAACATTATTATCAGTGTTGAAAATCTTTTTATAAATGGACGTTGAGTTAACAACTTTTTGGAAAGAAAACAGTTTTTAACAAAAAAAAAAAGTGTTCTTTATCGTTCACGAAAAAAAAAATATATATGGAAAATCTTATTTTAAAATATTATAAATATCGATTGAAGGTGGAACGAAGAATAGTTTAGATTATGTGTTATTTTTGATAATGGAAATTTTGTGCTGCATTAGTGGAAAATTTACAGATTACACCATCATAGGCTAAAAAAAAAAACAACAGAATTCTGTAAAGTTTTTGATTACGATTAATGGAATTAAATAGTTTGTTTCATAAGATAAAATGGGAAAAAATTTAAATAGTAAAGTTTTTTTTATTTAACAATTTGGATGATTTCTTTCGTAAAATAATATTTTTAACAGGGTGATTAGTCTAATTGTTGATTTTTCATCGAAAATCTTATGTAAAAATTCTAACTTTATAGTATAATGTTATTTCAATATCAGCATCCCAAATATTCTTACCGAAATTCAATTAATTGATCTACTTCAAAAAGACATTAATTTGTAGTAAATGAACGTCCCTTTTATAGAATTAATTCAGTTGTGGTGGGTCTCCTAATTCAATAGAAAGTTTTTAATAGAATATCCGGAAAAACGCCTGCAATAGGAAGGATATAATCTAATAGAATGTATAGAAAACTAGCAATAGAGGCTTTCCTTGCAAGAGGAACGTTTTTATTCCAAAATGTCGGCAAAATCACTGGAAGAAGACTTTGTTGCAACATGGATGGCTCTAATTTTTTATGGAATTTCCGGAAAACTAGCAAAAGGAAGGCATTCAATGCAAGAGCAAGCGTCTAATTTATCGGAATGTTAGGATAACCTGTAAAAGGAAGGCCTCCTAGCAAGATGACGACTGTAATTCAGAAGAATGTTTAGAAAACCAGCTTCCTGGCCAAGAGTTGGGTTCTAATTGAACAGAATATCCAGAAATTCTGTTTCGGTCTGTTGTATCCTTTCTATCCTTTTAAAAACCCATGTTCATATTATAAAAAAAATATTTATATGCTCTACAATTGTAACTATAAATAATTTATCTAAAAATGAAATTATAACTAAAATGTACCATAATATCTAAACATATATTGTTTACATTATGCCAAAATGTACATAATTCTATTTGAGTTTTAGTTATTGTTATCGATCCAACAATTCGATACTTTGTTATATTCAATGTGGTTAATTACAAATATGATAACATAAGAAAATTAAATAAAATTATATAATTAAAATATTTCCAATACATATATTTGCATTACTTAAAATGTTAAATTATAAATTTATTATGTTATACAATTTTGTGGAACAAAAAACTTTTATTACGAACAAAATTCAAACAAAATTTTTATTATATAAAATTGATAAAATTTATTCATAAATTCAAATTTCATTATACTATAAGAAAATAATATTGTCGTAATACCAGAAAGACTTTAATTTCTCATTCCCATTTCTAAGAATGTCACAATTAAAATTTATCCAAGCATAATAAAATTATTGAAACTATAAGAGCGAAATTGATTTTTATAATCAATGCATATATAAATTTTTGATTATAATTTTTGGTTTATATAGAAATTTATTATATACTCGTATAGTAAAATATAACAAATATATATAAATTAATTTTGTATCAGAAATTTATGCAAAATAGTTTAATGAAAATTTTTGCTATTGGCAAAATATTCAATCAAAGAATGCAATATTATAGATTTTAGAAACTAAACTATAAAAGTATAATAATTTTCTAAAATATCATTAAAAAGATTTGAATATTATCTTAATAGAAGGTCTGGTTTGCAGTTTCCGATTGACTAGAAGAGTTTATAAGGTTAAAGAAGGAGTTTGATATAATTTTTAACTTATAGTAGGATTGTAATTTATTCAGTCAGCTCAAATTTTGGTCTTAAGATCGAAATATTTTAGTAAGAAATTCATTTTTTATAGTCTTCTTCGATGCCAACTGACTAATGGTTAACTTTCTGTTGTCAGTCATAGCTTAGAGCATTAGAACAGTGGAATTGAAATTTTGCTTAGCCCCGGGATTATTTTGAGTTCATGGAAACAAATTTTAAACCACATATACGAAACCTAAAATTTGAATTAAATTCAAATAAAATAGACGACATAATTTTTTTTATTATCATTCTTTTCTGTTCTTCATCGATTAAATTGATTTTTTAATTAATTCTGGTTTTACCGAAAGCAACCTGCAGAAAAAAAATCCCAATCATATCAATAAATCCATCAGTTTCTTACATAAAAATCAAAATCCTTTTTATCCCTTTTTTAAAAAAAAAACCCCATAAAAGACAATAGAAAAACGACCAAAGAAATGAAAAAGAAAATTATCATAAAATTTCAAAAAATTTTACTCACAAATTCATTTTAATAAAATTGAATTTTTTTTTTCTTCTGTTTTCTTCAAAGAAAAACATATAAAAAATTTGCCAGACTTAAAATATACCTCAATCCTTTTTTCTTCCACTTGACGCACACACAAGAAGCAAAACGGATAAAGAACTTTTGTAATGGTCTCCCGCACCTGCCAAAAAACAAGGAACGTGTCATAATGAGACTAGAATAATGCATTAATGTCCGCCCCAAAATGAATTTCTAAATGTTATTTCATTCGTTGCTGTTGCTGCTGATGATGATTATTATTATTATTGTTCTTAAATTTCAAAAGTAGAAGAAGTAAAAGTGAGCACTCAACCGATAGAAGGATATTTTCTTTGATTGCATATTTCTTCATATCGTGACTTTTTTTTTGTGTAAGGTCCACAAATTAAAATTCCATTTTGTATACCAAAAAAAAGAAGAAGGAAATCAAAGTCAAAAAAAGGTCTGAGCAATAATTTTTTTCTTCATTTCTGATTGTATAGAATATAAGCGTTTCTGAAGAAGCTCATTAGAAATTATAATTTTTTCGTATTTATAGCACAGGAATATTTTTTAGGTCCAATTGGTCATTTAATAATTTGAAATTGTTCATTTTATATTACAAATTGTTAATTTTTATTTCAAATTTGATCTTTTCCAAAAAAAATCTAAATGTGGTCCTTGAGCCATCAAATTTTAGAGTTCTTCTAAAGGTTCGTGTTTAATTTTTAGCTAAAGACTAATTTGAATTGGAAAAAGACCAATTTGAAATTATAAGAAAGAACAAATTTCTAAAAGGAAATTTTATTGGAGCAAAGGAAAATGAATATTTTGTAATTTTTTTTTTGTATTAACAAAAATAGTTTCTGGAAGAATTAATTTTCAATTCAAGAAATTAACATCAAAACTAACAACAATGTTCTAGGTCTCAATCAGTCTGGACTATGTTGTATATATGAATCCATAATATCATTTATTCTTTTGTTATAAGTTGGTTTGCGGCGCTTTTAAATCAATAAGTATATTTTTCGACATTATTATTTTTTAGAACAAAAATGCTTTTTTAGTTGTTGCTGTTGTGTCCATTTGTCTGTCCGTTTATCTAATGTAAATTTTAAGAAGGCGCTCTTTAAGGTAGTAAATGTACATACAAATTTCTGTTAGATCATGGATTAGAGACCTTATTTGGCATCAAATGCAGATGAAATAAATTGAAAGTTCTTGCGGTAGATGGCGCTAATTACTTTTTGCTAAAACATATTTAAATCAAATTTGTATTGCAATAGAATAAATCTACCCAAAAAAAGACAAGTGTTATTATTAATTAGATGCGTAAGTAAAAGTGCTAGCGAATATTTATTTCTCTAATTCAATTTTCTCACACTAGAGGCGCTGCATTAATTTCAATATATGTTTAAATATAATTTCGGATTTCTTGATGTGATGTTATTCTTTGCCGACGAAAACAGTAGAAATAAAATTAAAAATTACTATAATTTATATATCTGCCGCTAGAGAGCGTATTGAAAATATAATTTAACTTAGTAAATTTTCACTCATAATGAATGGAAAGCTCTCAAGCAACTATATAAGGTAAAACAACACCGAATTATACATAATTTATCATATTACATAGAAAGGGAGCACAATTTATGAAACTATTCCACTGTATTTAAGCTGCGCGACAAATTTTTCTCTATTTCTTTGAAATTAAAGTATTTTATAAGAAATATTTGTATAGAATTTTTAATTTCTTCTTTATTGTTTCAACCATACTCATTTTGGATACTGTGTTGTGCAATAATAATAATAATGACGATGATAATGATGATGATGATAGTTGGTGGTATAGTGTCTGTGTTGTTCTGTTGGACTTTGAAAAGTGCCGCAAGTCACTTAATTTTTTATTTTTTGCTATTGATAAAGAGTTTATAATAAAAGATTAATAGAGAAGAGTTGAAAATTTCGAACAACAACAAAGAAAAATTAATCAAACAATTTTTATAATTAAAAGACAAAATGTCTACTGAAGTGAAAATTGATGGATTTTCAATGTTTCTATTAAGCTACCATCTAATATAAATAATATTAATTATTGTGCATTCAAATGAATAAGGGGTTCATTAATCAGGGAGAAAATTATTTTAATGTTAAAAAAAAAACTATAAACTTTTAAAAAGAAATTTTGTTAATTTAGTTATCATTTTTTTTTTGTCATGTAGTCTGACTTCTATTGATTGAAATTGTTTTGGATGGAAAGGAATTGAATGTACAAAAAATTCATAAATTTGCAACTTTTGAATTATTATTTGTATTGAAAAAGTTGAAAATATAATTTCAAAATCATTATATAATTTACTTTGTCCCAATTCAAATTAGACGCCGGTGCTTAAGGGTGGAAATCAATTATATTGAATTTGGTCGGGAAAGTTTTTATTAGGAAATGAAATTTTACAGTGACTATAATAGATATAATAATTTAGTTTGAGTGCAAAAACTCTTTGTAGATTCCTTTCCCACTCGATCCGTTAATCCAAATTCAATTTAAATGGAAAATTGTAATTAGGTAGCTACAAAATGTTTTTACTGTCATAAAAACGTTTAGGTAAAAGATGACAAATTCTGTTGTTAATATAAATTGTATAGAAGGGAATGATTAAATCAAGGATTGATGTTAAGGATTGATAAGGGAAATAATTCTAACTAAGGATTTGTACATTGAAAATAATTTCGTGGTAGAACAGAAGTTGTCGTCTTCTTACTATAGAAAGTGTCGACAACAACTTGCACTGTAATTTTTCAATGGACTCTGAATCTTGTTTAAATTCTAGAGACAATTATTTTGTCCTTAATCTTTTTTCGATGATTTTGTTAGCAATATTTTCGCGTATACTTCTGCATCTGTTTGGACTGTTCTGCAATGTTAAAATAGATCAATACAATAAAATATTGTAAATACTGAAAAATGGCTAGCAATATTCTGCTTCTGTCGATTAAGTAATTAAGCTAATAAAATTTCTCACTATTAAAATTAATCAATATAAAATTTCAAGTAAAAAATAATTCTTATAATTTGCTTAATTCAAACTCTAATCAATATCCAATCCCAACTTATCTCCGGACCCCAAATAATCCTCTCTTAATCCATATTAATAAAAGCAATTGAATAAAAAAAAAATCAAATAATTAAATTAAAATTCTATTAAAAAAACAGAAAAATTTAAATTTTTAAGTAATAAAAATGCGGCATTTTTTATTTTTTATAGTAAAAGACAATTCGGGGCCCCCAGGTAATAATCGCGGCTGTCAAAATTGTGACAAAAGGGATAGGCATTTTAATTTGTTTTCATCTTCTTCGAAAATTTGAAAACGTGTTATGACCATTAAATAATGTTATTTTAATTTGAAAACTGATTTTTATTCGTTTTTTTTTTTTGGTATACAAAACGAATTAGAAAATTAAAAAAAAAAAAAACAAAATCAAATTATCATAAAAATTTTTAAGTAGCCCGAAAAAGAGAGTAATAAATTCTTAAAAAACTTGATTGTCTGTATAAAAAATACAAATTTTTTTTAGAGGACATTTTGTCTAGCATAAATTTTTAATGTACTTTCTATGTTTTTATTTTTTCTAATTTTCTGTTTGACAAAAGTTCAAGGGTTCCACTGGGTTTCATTTTTTTGTAGGGAAAACATTTTCTAAATAATTCATTTTAGAGACACACAATTTTTCCGATCACTTGATTATTTTTTTTTAAACTACTTTTACCTTAGTTTCATTTCTTTGATCAAAATTTTGACATTGAATTTTTTTTTTTGAACCCAGCCGAAACGCATTACAAAAATTTACTATTGTTTTTTATAAAAATTTTTTGACCGTCAAAATTTTTCGTTGTTGCGGAAACAACAACAGAAAAAGAAGGCTTTAGGTCGTACTGTACTCTTATTTCTGTGATCACGTATTATTTTTTATATAATACCATAAAGAACGGAAGTAAATAATTAAAGTGGTTAATAATGTAAGTGCATATAAAATAAATTCAAATATAAAAAAAAATTGTGTTTTTTTTTTAATATTAAATTTTCTAATTCACTGAATGTATTTAAAGTGTAGTTAAAATTTTTATATATGTGGAATTTTGTTGTATGTACTGTGAAATCATTTAATATTGACCTAAATTCATGTAATTTCAATTTGATGTCAAATTTTACTTTCAATAATAATCACTGGGAAGTAAAATTGATGTAATAGAAATTAGATAATTATTAATTGGAAGATCATTCTTTTTCTGTTGGCTCAACAGCTCGATGTAGGTGTAGGGCATACCCCTTAGAAGTTACATCAACATTCTATTGGGATCAGGAATGTATCAGTTCTATATGTGGATTCCGAACAATATGTTTCTCTGCAGTGAAGAAGTAGTGAGGGTAAATTGTTGTCAGCAATCCAATTCGACCACTAGAATTTTTAAATTACTGCATATTCTCTACGGTAATAATCTGACAACTGAGAGCTAAGTACATTGATGTCTCAGCCGGGACTCGAACTAACATGGATTTAATTCGATAAGTTCTCATTAAATTCTCAACTCCAAGTTTGACATAAATAACATTTTTATAGAAATATTAATATTGAAACATTCCAAATTTGTCACAGTACAACAAATTTCACATAAAATTAAAATCTTCTGTGACATGTTGGTATTTTAGAGACTATATTAATTTTATAAACCGGCCAATGTTAATCAAATTTCCTTTACTATAATTATAAAACAAAAGAAAGTAAAATGTAATATTAAATTAAAATATACGAAGAATTATATTATTCTGAGAGGTTAAGTGGAATTTATACTATTATATTATACAATACCTAAAAATATATTCTAAGAGACTGAAGGGCATTTAAATAATTAAATAATTCAAAATTAACTCAACAAAACAAAAAGGGAAATACGTTAATTGTAATAAGACTCTTCACTATGGCAAAATTAGAACAATTTTAAATTATAATTATTTATTTAAGTAAAATGACAGTTTTTTTTAATAGAATTTTTTTTTAAAGTAAATTTTTTAAGTATAATTAATTAAATTCAAACTTTATCCATATACAATTAAAATTTTTACTTTCCGGTTATTTTACTATTTTTAAATTATACGAGTAATATATGTACTTGTAAAATTTCATCTTGTTGATTAATAATTCTATTGAAATTGGATTAGCAAAATTATAGTAAAATATTAATTAGAATTTACTGTAAAGCAGATCACCGAAACTTTGTTCAATAATTTACATTCTATTAGTCTTAAGCTACAATTACTGGCTCAGTTACTTTCATAATCTTAGTATTTTTGTGCCGGTTATTATAACTACAAAATTTATCTTTCCTATAATTAATTTGATAAAATGTTCAACGTTTCAATGAAAATATTTGTAATCCATCAACCCTTCTACGCGATATTCTTTTTTCGAGTTCATCAAATCTGTTTTATAGCCTCTTTACTGAAACTGCACTTCTAGATAAATTGAAAAACAGGAAAACCATACACACAAAGTTGTCGTAACATCCCAAATTTTTTGTCGAGGCAATCGAAATGGTAAAATATACTCAATGTATTTTGTAATGCTTTTCATTTACAACTTTTGTCAGACATCATAATTCCTTACACTTATTTTAACGAAGAAATTTGATTATTTCGTATTCGAACTCTGCCCTATTCTACTCTATTAATTCTAATTTTTCTAGTCATTGAATAAAGTTAATAATAATTTCAATCTATAGACTCTTTAATTTCTTATATTTTGTACTTGTCCATATTATAAATCAACCACAAAAAGTATATTACTTTAATGATAAAACTAGGGTGCAAAAATTTCCATCTCTGGACTAATAATAATCAAAAGAAATTTTCTATAAATTATTTTAATGTGTATGATGGAACGTGACAGTATTTCGGCCATTCCTAATGATATATATATTTAAAAATATACATGGACCCCATATGTTTTGACGTATATATATATACACAAACAGGATATTCTATTGTTTCCTTAATGGTTAGATTTAAGTATATGAATTTTTATACAATCATAAAAATATAAAAGAAAAAATTTTGTATGCAATTTATTTTTATTTGTACACAAAACTTCATCAGTAAAAACACGCAAAATGTATTTATTTGGCATTGAAATCTTCTTTTTGTAGGGTAGCATTTAAATAAAAATATGCTTTGTTTTTTTTTTACTGTGGGGGGTTGGGTTGATTGCA
Organism: Empis stercorea; assembly: GCA_949752835.1. Lineage (NCBI taxonomy): Eukaryota > Metazoa > Arthropoda > Insecta > Diptera > Empididae > Empis > Empis stercorea. Next base: position 84,619,404 of record OX457085.1, on the reverse strand, counting down.
TACCCAAATTGAAGAGAAGGAGGTTTTTTTTTTCATTATTTAATGGTAAGCAATCATAAATGCATAAATTTTTATATTTAATATTCAACTTTATTATTAAATTCGACTGTCGATTCGACTTGATATTAACGATTTGGTATGATTGGATCAGCCATTTGACTCTTTAGAAAATATTAACTGACGATTCAATTGGTTGGTTCAATCATACCAAGTCGAATGACCAAATATTTTCGATATGATTGAATTCGAACATGATTTTAGATGAAGATTTATTCGTTTGAAATTTTTGAGATGTCAAATAAGCGAAACTGTCATTTTAAAACCAACCAAAAATATTACATGTTGTATGTAATTTTCAATCAAATTATTACATGTATTCATCTCTCGCTGTTACTAATAGCGGGAGATGAATTTACTCAATCTAAATGTTCCTTCTGTCGAGTCAAAGTCGAATCAAAAGGCGAAACGATCACAATGACAAGACGAATCCAATAATAACGATTAACATTTTCAATGACTTCCAGTATTATTTTTTTTCAAACAATATTTCTATACTGACAAATTTCTAGAAAATATTGAGGGGTTCGAGAAAAAAATAAATGTTTTAATGTCAAGAAAATATATACAAGAAACAATGTTGGAGAGACAATTATAATAAATCGTTTATTATTATTTTCAATTTTTCCGGAAAATATTATTTTATTTTATTTTTTTCTTCAAAAACGATTCATATTCTTTTTTTTTTTTTGTTTGATTGAGAAATATTTTATATAAAATGATTTTTATTTGTATATTTGTAACCAAAAACCCCTATAGTGTGGGGTCTGTTATAGATAGACACAGTCTATATATAATATTTCGGAGAGTGAGTGATTTTTCAGCATGAATTATAAATGGTTGAAAAGAATTCCTTTTCTTTTGCAGGAAATTTCAAAAAGAAAATAATCAAGAATTTTACAATTGAAATGGAAATTATTATAGTTATATATATATATGGATAATTGGCCATATGTGATCAACAATATGAGCAGCAGGATACCATTAAACAGTGATATTTAATATATTTTAACCACTGTTTTTGATGGTTTTTTTTTTTATATTGAAAATTGTGCACTGAATATTTTAATAAGCAAATAAAAATTATAGTCATGAATTGATAATTGTAAAACAATTCAAAGTGAAAAGAATTTACCTATAAGACTAGGATTTTGTAAACCATTTGAAAAAAAAACGTTGTTATAATGTGAAATTGTTATTTTCATTTTCGGGAAAATTTTGATTTAAATTTAAATTTAGAGTATCAAAGGTTTAAATATAATAATTTTGTTGGCCATTAGCCAATATTTTGTCATTAAATCATATTTGAGTGGACACACACAAGAGACATAGATGCAGTTAAAGGCATATCACCGTGTTACTATAAGAATCACTTTCCTCTAGTCTAGAAAGACAAACTATAATCGATTTTTTGTCTGTTGCTTAAAGACCTTTAAAGTCTTCTCATTAGACCAAAATGATCTGCGGAATAGAATTTGCACGGGTTCGAAAGGAGTTCAGTTTTCTCTTTGGATGGTATTCCACTCCCAATTTAGTTTTACTTAGACTGTATGAAGTCTTAGTTTACCTCAATTACTGCAGAAAACTATTTCTGTAAAAGTTAGCAGAAAAAATGAAAGTTTGCGTAGAAAATATCACCGAACATTTTTCCTATTCAAATACAATTGAATCTGACGCGAAGAAATTTCAAGTTAGACTTTTTGTCTACAAAATCTTCTACAATCTTTTTGGATAGAATTCTTCTTGCTCCTTCATTGATAGTATATAGTAGCACTTTACTACATTAAATCACTTTTATTTCAATAATATTTAACGTTTCCAAAAAAAAAAACTCATTTTCAATAAAAACATTGACATAATAAAAATGACTCTACATATCCATGTCATTATTTAAGGCAATCACCCTACAAGAAATCCTTCCACATATTGCATAAGTTCACAACACCAACAACAACAAAATATTTTTAATATTGCATTTTTATTATCCGCACATAAAAATATTTCTTATTCCAAAGACCAGAGGATCAAAAAAAAAATATCCTGGTTTTTGTATATATTAAAAAATTATCGTCATTCATCAGGATATGTCAATATAATATATACTTTTTTTTTTCTTTAAGGGTAAAAATGCAATTGTCTCGTCTGTTATGCTCTGATAGATATTTCTTTCCATAATATAAATTTTCACCCTCTTTTTCATTCTGTTTTTGCTCCTTCAAATTTTCATTCCACCACAAACAATGCTAACAAGGAACAGGGAAAGGCGACCCTTAAGCACACAAAAACAAATTCTATATATAGTAATATCTGTCGAATATGACGTAACATTACGAAATTTTTTTTCTCTCTAAATTCCCATTGGGGGTGCCATTAATTTTGGATTTAACCAGTCTAATAGGATTTTTTTTTTTTTTTTTGCTTCCTTAGAATATTGTTAAATAAATATATTGAAATTCCTTTTTACCCAAAAAGTATTTGGTATAAAATGTCCTTTACTCTTGATTATTATCGACATTTGGGTAAGATATATTCTTCATTAACAATGAAAATCGGATATACAATAAGGATAATGCATCCTTTTCATTAAAATTAAAGATATTTCTTTTATATACAATATATATTGAGTATTCCAGGATAAACATTTATCCTTATGTAGATATTTCGACTATATACTGGGGTAAATATTGTTCTGTGGGCGCGTATGACAATCGGCTTATAGTCCTTTTCGCATAATAATAATAATTTCAATATTAAAAAAAATATTTTGTTTATGGTATCATATGGTGATAAGAGAGTAATCGCACTAAAGAAGGATTTTGGCTTAACCATAAGTTTGTTGGTTTTTTTTTTTTTTAATATACCAAAAAGAATCTTGTCCTTTTTCTTATTCAGGCATTTTTTTTTCCTGTTTATAATATGCAACAATGAAAATTTGGCAAATCCTTATTGTTTTTTTTTCTTCTACTTCTTCTATTTATATCCTTTTTTTTTTGTGTCACGACGTAATGAAATTTATTTTAGTTGAAAAAAAGAAATGGATTTTTTTTTTGGTGGTAATCGAATTAAGGAGAGAATAAGAATTTTTGTTTTATTTCTGTGTTTGGTCCTTTTTTTTTATTGTGTTGTTGTTGATGATGATGATGAGTATCCTTCAGAAATCATTGACCGCGCAAACAATTGAGTATATAGATTCTTTTCAATGTGGGATTTTTTTTTTTATGTTGACCTAATCCTGCCCAGCATTGATAGGAACAAAAAAACTCTTAGTCTAGTTTGTTTTTTAAGTTCGTTTAATTGAAAATTTGATAGTCTCTGGAGAGATGCAAGGATCAAATTTGTTATGTAAAAAAAAAATACAAATTTTTTTGTGCATTTTGTTTTTGTGCTGTTGGTAAGATTAAATTGAATTTTTTTACATGATTTTTTTTGTAGGCTATTAAATAGGATTTTTACTTTTTGGTTTAAGTGATCCGCTGACATGGATAATTGGAAATTTGAAGATAACGAAAAAAAAAAATATATATTTATAATTCAAATTGAAGGGTAATTTTTGTTCAGAAATTATGGTAGAATTTTTTCCGTGATTAAATTTAGTTTTTAGAGTAGTGAAATCCGTCATGATGGTTGAAAATTAATAAATTATTATGTAATTTCATAATTAGATGAAGGTTATATGCAAACGAGTCAACTATTTAACTATAGTCACAATTTTAGAGCATTTCCAGGTCAAAATAGTAATTTTCCAATTAAAATTAGTCATTCTCCAAATCAAAATAAACCATTATCCTAATGTAGATATAAAATTGTAAATTTGAAGTGATATAGAATCATTTTTAATTGGAAAATGATTATTTTGACCTGGAATTACTATATAGATGGCACTTAAATCTTCTAGAGTAAAATCGCCTTAAAATATTTTAGCAAAATCCTCAGCAAGTCTGCTGGCCACAAAATAGCAGAATGAGATTACACAATTATATCAGCATTGACAAATTTTGAACTCGACAAAAATGAAAACCTGAATTTGTTGTTGCAAATCTATGTTTGATTCATGGATTAACAGAAGTAGTATGCACCAACCAATTAATTAGTTCCATATCCCGGATAAAGTGAGCCATACAGAGCCATACAGTTAAACAATTCCTGATTAGAATTATTCTCATTTCATGAATAAATTTTTATAGAACTGTGGAATTTCTCGCAAATATTTGCAAAAAAAAAATATATTGAAATTTTCCTGTAATATTTCGAAACTTCCTTTAAACATTATTAATTTAATCTTAAAGAATTCCTCAACAACAAAATAAAATATAAATTCTGCTTAATTTATTTAAACATATATTTCCAAAAATCCACTCAGAAAAGGTGCAAATTTAACTAAAAGAGAAAAGACTAATAAATTACATTTAAAACAAAAAAAAAAATAAACCCACTTAATCCACACATCTAAAATCTCAATTATCAATCCCGCCTTCTTCCCATATATCCTTCCAGGCATACATATAGAACCCCAACAACAAAAACCACTATAACCATATAAAATCCCTTTTCAAAACCAAAAACTAAAATCAATCTTTTTGCCCTGCAGGAAACATTATACAAAACTTCCCTATACAGAATATATTTCACCTGCTCGCCCTTTTTATTTACCTCTTACCAAAAAACTTTATTCCTGATTTAAGAAAATTTACCTAAAAACAAAAAAAATCACATGCAAGCATAAAAAAAAATAATTTATCCAAAAAAAAAAAGAATATCTTCTAAAAGGACGACACGGAATTGAATCTCAAAAACGTCGCTCTCTTACAAAAAAAAACAACAAAATCCAAAAGGCGGACATGAAGGGCAGAAAGAAGGCGAACACGAAAAGTCAAACTAATAAGGAATAAATATTCTTTATTATGAATTTTGATCGATCTGCAGGTGTACGCGTGTGGAACATAAATTAATTTCGTTAGAAAAAGAAACGCCGGAGATCCAAAATTTAGGTAAAAAAATTTTACGTTAACTTTTAATATACCAAAAAAAAAATTCATTTAAAAAAAGGATTTTTCGTTGTTGTTCTTTCAACTTCCATGGATTTTGATTCAAATTTGACTTTAAAACTGAAAAAAGGTGAACTGTAACCGTGTGTCTGTGTTTTGTGGAACATAAATTAATATCAATTTATAAAGAGGAGAAGAAAGTCTTCCAAGAAACCCAATTTTCGAATACCAAAAAAAAAAAACGAAAAATTAATCAAATTGAAAATTTAATATAGAAAAAGGATATAAAATAAATTAAGGGTAATATTTTTTTTTTTTTTGAACAAAGTCGTGCATTATCTTCTTTACACTGTGACGGGCAGAAGAGAGAAAAAGGACGTCAATAAAATATAGTGAAATTGAAAAATCTAGTAAATTTCACCTGTTTCCTTAATTACTTATTATATATAAAATTTTGTTGTTGTTGTTTATAGTTTTTATGTTTCGTCCTTTTTCCAAACTCTTTAAATTTTTATCAATAATATAAAAAAAAGATATTTTTAATCGAAATCCTTTTTGTTTTGTTGTGTAGTTAATTTTTGAAGACGAGACACAAATGAAGAAAAAACAAAAATTTTTTTGGTCAAGGATTTTGGAAGGAAAAAAATAACCAATGTTAAATTACTTTTAGATCCTTTACTACAAAGTTAAATCCTTGTGGGAATTTAAAGTAAATACAAAATATTTTAAATACCTTAGACATTTATTTTAATAGTCGTCCTTTATTTTTTGTTATCAGAAAAAATGTAAAAAAAAAAAAAAACTGAAGGGAAATAAAACGAAAAATCCACTAGAATTAAAAAAAGGGGATCCTTTCAATATATACCAACCAACAACAACAACAAAAAAAAACGAAGTTAAATTTTGAAGAAACTGAATTCACATTCATAATTGAAGGACATTTTTCTAAAAAATATAAAAAAAAAAAAAATCCTGAGTATTTTTTTTGTTATTTTAAGAAAATCAAGGTAAAAAATAACATTTATTTTTTTAAAGGATATACATTACCATTTAATAGTGTTTACCAAAGTGATTTGATATTTAGCAAAAAAAAAAGGAGAGCAAAAAAAATTATGGAGTACTTTGTAGAGTAGTTTAATAGTCATTTCTTTTCACTACACTTTAGTTGCACTCTATCGTAAGGTTTACGATTTGTGGTGTGGCAGTATGGGGTTGATTCTTTGTATGGAACAGTCGTTCATTCAGCTCAACATAGAATGGCAGCTACACGTCTCGTCATTAATACATTTTAAGACTAGGAAAAACGCTTGCAGAGGAGAGTAGTTTCTGTTCTACAGAGAAACAAATGTTTCGGAATCCTTACAGGTCCTAATTTTGTCAAGTTATCAAAACGTCTTTAGACTAATCTTATGCCTAATGTGATCTTCGACAGGATTTGATCTTCGACAGGCGAGGGGACCACAATGGATCCACCGAGATCTCTCGTGACGTGTGTTGACCAAAGTTCAACCCCTTCTTAACATAACCTAACCTATGCCTAATGTGAAGATAAAGAAGAACAAGTAAGCGTAAACTGTCAAAAATCTGTAGTGTAGTCAAAGTGGAAGTAATGAGAAGGTCCTTCTTACCAAACACACAGTAATTATAGCAGATTCACATCACAAAATGCTCCAAACCAACTCCAATAAATATTTTTCACACCGAGTGCCAGGAAAGTGCACCAAAAACTCTACTGACAGAAATTACTATTAAATAAACGAAAATAAAATCTAAAACCATAAAGATTTTAAACGAAATTGAGAATAACAGAAAAAAAGGACATAACAATAAGAAAAATTATGCAAAAAAAAAAATATAAATATAAACAAGGATAATAATAAAAGAAATCTGGAATATATTTAAGTTTCTATAATATTTATAATGTTTAAGGAGGGTAGAGAGAGTGTACGTACCTTTTTAGGCACATAAATTTAAATGTTAAAAATTACTAGTGGTTGAAATGTAAATTTTTTTTTTCATCTTCCAAGTATTTAAAAGTCAAAAGGATGAAAAATACAAATAAAAAAAAAAATGGAATAACATAAATTTTTAATGGGAAAGCCAATTTCGTTTTTTTTCTGTTATAAATTTCAGGTAATTTTTGGTTTTTTGGGTATTTAAAGAAGAAATGGATTGAGATAAATTTAAATTGTGATTTAAATAGTTTTGGAAATTAGAAGATTGATTATATTATTCAATTAATTGATTAGGATCGTAATTATGGGAACCGAAATATTTTGGAAAGGATGGAGTCGAAAAGATGATTTGAAAATTGTGAAATTAAGGACAATGCAAGTTAACGTTTGATTAGTAAATTACTTGAATTAAATTTTCCATTATTATCACGAAACAGTATTCATGCATTTCAAGTAATTCGTGCTTCAACAATTCTGTTAGAATCATTTGGAACTTGGAGAAAGTCTTTCCGACCAGCTATTAATTAGACCATACTTTTTCAAAATCCAAATTTGATATTGATTCTCCTGGATTCCGTCTTGTCGATTAATTGGACATTATTATTTAATTGCAACATAATTTCGTGGAAACCTCTACGTCGCAAAAAGGCTAGGGCAGAATCGGATTATTAAGAGATTTTAATGTATCTTCCTTTGCTTTTAATCAAATGTAATTCATCAATAATTCATTGATTGACTTTAATTACAATTTGATATCATCACATAGCTCAATCGATTGACTCTCCTTTTATATCGTTTTGCTTCGTTAATACTCAAATCAGAACACACAAACTCTCCCATCCAAAACATGTTGAAAGAAGCTAAATTAAACATTATTTTATATCAGCAAAAGTGTCAAAATTAAACATTCCGAAAACACCATTTCCCTTTCACACATTTTCAAACCTCCATAAAATATTTAATATTTAGTATTTAATATTTTCTTCATTTACTTCTCACACCTACAAAGTTAAAATGCTTTTTCTTCTTTTGGTGTCATTTATCGCGCAATTTATATTTTTTTTATGATATTTTGTCAAGGATGTTTATTTAATCGCATTTCCCTAGTTTATTTTATAGTTTATATCAAATAAAACAACAAATTTTGAAAAAAAAACTAGATTACACTCTTTTTAGCTAACACCGCGACATTGCTGCTGCATAAAAAGTGCATGGAAGTAAACATTAATTTGAAATTTTTTTTTTTTTTATCTGAATTCTATTTTTAAAAAACAGATTTTTAATTTTGTGTTTGTTTTTTTCATGAAAACGAAAAGAAAAAAATATTCACACAAAAAGTAAACGAAATTCTTTTTTAACACGATCGCTGTCATTCCATTCCCAAACACTCGGCGGTTTTCACACTGTCGTCGTGGAAATTATTTTTCTGTGACATTTTTTTTTTTTTTTGTATAAAAGTGCGAAATTTTTTTTCTCACATTCAAAAATGTGGTGTAAGCGGCTGATGATGGTTCTTTTCTTTTTTTGGCTATTATTTTATTATTATTAGACTTTGAAATTAAAGCGAAAATTTCATGTTTAAAAAAAAAAGAATGAAGAATTTCATAATTCTTTGCTGATGACTAAATGGTGGTGTACAAAAGTTATTTTTGCTCTTTGATGGAAATGCTTTTTTGTGTGTGTGTACTATTTTTTTTATGCATATCTTTTGATCTGCAAAAAGAATTTCCGCTGAAATTTTTTTCTACTCTTTTTTTTTTTAGCTTTGTTTATTCATGTCAACCATCAGCAGAAAAAAGAAAAAAACAGAATATTGCCGATTACCATCTGAGATTTTTGTCTGGTGTTTGGGGAATAGTGAATTTTTCGTAAAACACTAAGCAAAAAAAAGAGGGTAAAATAAATTTTAATGTACAGAAGGTAGCAAATAATAGATTCACTCATGTAAAATTTAATTTTATGAGTTAAAATTACAAAAATTTTTAAAGTCAGTACAGAAAGAACTTTAATAATGTTGATGATTTTTTTATAAGATCAGTTAAAATAGAGATTTGCGAAGTACAAGTGTCAAAGAACGAGATAATATTGAGATAGTAATGCAGAAATGATTAAATGTTTTCCGTTTCTTAGCTAATTTAGTTTCTGCACAATAGAAATACTGAGCCTTTCTATCCTCCTCTTAAACTCTAAAGGGTCAGAATGCTTCATTTAGAACCAAAAGGAATGAGAATTCAAATTGCAATGAAAGTGTGAGATCCTACGCAAAGCTTAAAATTTATTCGACGACTACACTAGCGAAATTTATCCCTTAAAGATATACAAAGGAATAATTTTAGTATCATTAAGGAACGGATATGATCTAGCATAAGGAATCAATTCTTAGAATTAACCTAAGAAATAAATACTGCAATATGAATCTGTAAGCAATTTAAATCATAATGAAATCCATCTGATAGTAGAATTCTGCTCTTCATTTCCTTCAGTTGGTATACATCTCAAATTCCCTAAACTACATAATTTTGGTCATGGTAATTTTCATAGACCAATTAATAGAACAAATATGGTCTTTTACTGTCACTATACCCAAAAAAAATCTATCACTAAATTTCAAAATCTTTAAAACATTACTCAAACATAGGAGAACTAAAAAAGCAATTTTTCATGCTAATTAAAATTGGAATATCTCCCTGACATGTTTAAAAAGAAAAACTAGAACTCTTTTATCAACAAAAAAAACACGGAAAAATTTTTAATGAATACGAAAAGAAGAAGAAAAAAAACATGTTGTCATGTGAGAAATTTTCTTATACATAAAATCAAAAAAAGAATGAAACAAAATAACACTAACAAACACAATCATAATAATTTCAGAGGAGGTTTTCAACTAGTTCACACTTCATGTAAATTGTATATAATTTATAATAATTAATACTTTACATATATATATCGTGTCTCATTATTATCATTATTGCCGCCACCAAATGGAATTTTCAAAGACAATTGTTGAGATTATGTTGCTTTCTTTTTTGGGGGCACAAAATGATCTGGGAAAGCGAAATGCATTTAAATTTTCTTAACAAGATTTGTTGACAAGTTAAATTGTTGACGAGTTGAAAAAAAATGTAAATTTACAAAATTCTTCTTTTTTTATAATTAAAATGTGAATTTAAAATCATCACGAATTTAAAAAATGAATTTTTTTGACAAAATTTTTTTTCTTTTTTTGAATAAGTAATAGAACATTATCCTTTCTGGGTGTGTTTCCCTTTGAGTTGTTGATCCTGAAATAAATAAACATTACCCTAAAAAAAGGTGTCGATAATCTTTTCTATTCAAATAGTCACACAAAAGGCACAGAAAAAAAAAGGATTTCACCTTTAAAAAAAAAACTGTTTTTACCAAAACCAATGAATTATTATTATTTATAATGTCGCACACAATGGAGTGTGATAATCCTTTTTTACCATATATTTTGACCTGTAATAAATATATATATAGTAAAAGGTAGTAAAATGCTCTTTCACTATACTATAATTTAATAATAATAACCTAGAAAATTATTTATGAAAAAGTATTATAATAATTTTTGTTTTCAGTGAATTTTCTGTTTTATTTTTGGTAGGGGGTAAAAAAAAAAATAGCTGACATAATTAAAATGTCAGATTACCAAAAAAAAAAAGATAAGTAAATAAATTTAGAAATTTTTTAGAAAATTTATGGTAATTGAAAAATAGTTTATTTAAAGTAAAAGGATCACATTTTTTGTGTATGTCCTTGTTTAATGTTATAATTTAATAATTTCTAAAATTTGTGTGATATTGAAAGGATTTTTTGAATTTATATTTTAAGGTGCATGTCATATCTTAAAAATTTTAATTATTATTTAGATCACAGCAATTTAATGTGTGGACAATATAATTAGGATAGTATAGAATTTGATGTATCATCGACAGATTTCAAATGGTTCTAACTGACTTCAACTTTCTTAGGTTCAACTTAACTTCATTTGTAATAGCTGAAAACTGGATCGTATACAGACCATTATTGGACAAACAACAGTCAAAAGATAGACTATAAATTGCGTAGATTTCCATCACAACGCGAATGGAATCGAGGAAGAAAGAAATCTATACAATCCTAACAAATCGAGTAAAGGCTATATATCCATTAATATCAATTTTTTTAGGTACTTCCATTTACGTATCTGAAACTTATTTGAGTACTGCAATTTTTGCATTCATTTTCGTAATACATTCAGTAACAGGACAGCAGCAATTCTTACGACATAAACATTCGTTAATTTCGTTTATTGATCAATCAATTAATCTAATCAATTGATTTTATCAGACTCAATCTGTCCTACAATCTGTCCTAGTCAAATTAGAAGGAACTTTAATCGTGAAAAATGGTTTATAATTTAATTCGAGTTTCGTAATAATTTAATTTGACTTTCTGAAACTTCAACTATTTGACAACAATTAATTTTCAACCATTTTATAGTAATAATTTAATTATAACTTAAAAATTAACTTCGAACACTCACCGGTTGATATTCTGATTTTTGGCATTTCAATTTCAATAAGTTAATAGTTGAGAGAATTCTTTTTTATCGATTACTTCGCTATAATGTCCTGAAATAAAGAAAAATTATATTTTTTAGTAGGTAATCTAATTTATTTTAATTCAAATACAAATTATTTAAAATTAATTAAATATTATTGTCTTTAATTAATTCGTCATTTAAAGTCATTTATTTATCATCTCAACAACATCAAAAAAATTATGATATGTGATTTACCCCTTAATAAGAATTAATATCCTTGTGGCAATTTAAAATAAATTCATTTAAGAAAAAAAATTTATACTTTCTCTTCCCTTTTGTTAATTAAACAAACGAAAAAAAAAATATCCTTGCAACTTTATTTATTATTTTGTTTTGCAGATATTCCCATTTTTTTTATTTTACCTTTTTTATTAAAAAAAAAAAGTATCCTTACAAACAGTTTTTCAAATCAATTTCCAACCCATTTTTTTTTTTTTTACTGTTGTTGTTGAGTTAGAATAAAGAAAGGATAAAAAAGTAACAATTCACTTAGCCTTGTAACCATTTTGATCTATTTGCAATTTTAATGCAATGTAAAAAAAAAAAAAATACAAATAAAGAGATTTTTTTTATTAGAGTTTTCTTGGGTTCAGCCCAAAATAAAAACAGGGTGGATTTATAAAGAATATTTTCGCTTTTTGTTATATTATATTATTTTTATCATAAGACGCACACACAAAAAAAGGATAAATTTCCCAATGGGAAAAGGCGGAATATGATATGTTACCAAAGATCGATTACTTTTCAAGTAGAAGAATCATTAGTAGTCAATTAACTAGTAAAAGATAACATGAATTTTAATTTTTAAACAGTATTCTCAGCAGTGCTTTGGTTAGTACTGTACTGAGGTGTGGCTCCAGACGTCGTGAATTCGATTACTGATCGATTCGTTGATGCTATTGACTGCGAATGACTCAATTTTAATTGATTTCCACTATAAGATCTACAGTGTACCTTAGAGACAGATAAAAAAGCTAACAATTGAGTCCAATTGTTGAACAACAATTTACTCACTAGTAAAAGCTATTTTTTCATCGTTGGAATTAATAGTTTCTCCCCTGCAGAGAAACTTCTGTAACATCTATTAATAGTTGGTGCCTAATGTGTTGGTGGTGTGGTGCACGAGTGTCAGTAGTACCCAAACGGCGCTAATTGGATTATCCAGACCAGGGTTGGCGGCTCGCCACTCTTACCAATCAATAGCAACGGAATCTGGGAGTAAAATCAAATGTTAAACCTTGTTTCACATTGAACTTTTGAACCATAAAAGAAGATGGCTGAAAACTTTCTCGATTACTAGATAAAGAACAGTAATCAACAAAATCAAGAAAAATGATCCTTTAAATCTAGTTTTCTCCTCCTCCGTTACAATTTTCTAATTCATCTTGATGTCCTCTATAACATCTTCTCGACCATTTTCATTTACCATTTTCCCATTGGTTACACTATTATATTTTTTCTTGTATACCAACACACAAAAAAAAAAATCTATGTTAAAGAATGTGCACCATAAAAATACAAAAAACTATAATTAAAAAGCGTTATTATCCTTTTTGAGGTTAGTTTATTATATATTGTATATATAGAAAATTCAATTTATGGAACGCATTCATAACAAAAAAAAAATATATAGAAAAATTTTGTTCGTTTTTTTTTGTTAAACCCCCAAAGGGTAAATTTTCTTTAACAATTTTTCCTATTTTTGTTGTTGTTGTTGTTAATAAATAAATTATAGGAAAAATTGAATTATTTTTTTATATGTGTGTAGGGAAGGAAAAAAAAATTGATTTAGATTAAAATTTTTTTTTAGGTTTTAGTAATTGAATTTTGTTCTTGTATACAGAATAATTTTTGTATAGAAAAATGCCAACGATATTTATTTTTTTTTAATTTTATGTTTACAACAAAAACAGGAGTTAAAAACATTTTTCTATATAGTTGTACATTGAATAAAAATCAGAAGTGTACATAGCCTCTAGGGTTTTAAAGGACGAAAAAAAAAACCATATGGCATAATTTTATATGATTATAATTTCTGGGTTGCATTAGTGGCTTTTCATTTTATCAAAAAAATATTTACATTAGAAAAAATTATGAAAGGGTAAAATAAAATAGTTAGTAGAGAAAAGTTACAATTTTATCCTGGAAATTTTCAGTGAATTTGCTTCGAGCATAAAGCATTTTTGTGTTTGTGTTCTTTCATCTATTATAAATGAATTTGACGTTCCAACAAAATTAAATAAGTAATTTTAGAACGTATAGAGGAGACCATTTTGACTTCCGGTTTATTTAGTTTATTAATTTCCATTTAGGCAAAACATAGTCCTAATAAATAATCTGAAAATTAGATATAATTTTACTGCTTGTAAATTCTATTTCTCCCGCACAGATATCTCTCGAACTATAGTGGTTAAAGGTCTTAAATATATTTGAATTTGATGAACAGATAATGGGTATTTCCATTTCTTCTACAGCAAATCGTGGCATTACACCTAATCAATCATTATGATTTTTTTCCTTTTGGACTATTTTCCTCCAAAATATTGATGCGACACTTACAAGTTCTGAATGCATATTTTCCGGAGGTCATTCTCCACAACATTCAACAATCGTTTTCTCGATTTTGTCCGTTTCTATAGTGAATTTTGTATATAGTGAACCATCATATTCGTATCTTTCACACATTTCCTGATTATTTTTCAACGAAAATGTAATTCTTTAAAATAAATTTACTTTAAATTCAAAAATATTATTTCCTCAAGATTCCAAATGATTATTATGACCTTCAATCTTCTATAATTTACAATCCTTATTATAACAATTTGAAAATAAATGAGGGTATAATCATAAAAAGGACTTTAAAAACGTGTAACAAATATTCAAGGTGAAAAATTTCACTAGAACGCAAATATTGACAATATTTTTAATATTACGAGAATTGTACTAAAATTATCATCATTATTCCTAAAAACTGATTCTAAATCATAAATAATAAAGGGACTTCTAAGAATCAATAAAATCATAAAATTTTATTTAGATGCGGGTTTAATTTTTCAATCTTTCCAATGAATTTCAGAGCATTTAAATAGAGATATCCTTAAAAATTCAGTCGTGTGCGTGGTCAATCTTTACAAATAGTTTAGTCTCTAAATCTTTAGTCTCCATTAAAGATTTTATCAATTTTAAAATGGTTGTAAAGTATTTAATGTAGATATCCTTTTTTACCTTTAAACACATTGAAGGACATGATTAGAAAAATGTTTTAAATTGATCAGTGAATGTGTTCAATTACGATATCCTTGTTTTGTTATAAGTATTTTTAAAATTTCGAAGGACGTAATTAGAACAAAATATTTAAAATTAATGACACAGAAAAAATTTTATTAGATTAATCAGATTGAAAATTTAAATTTCCCATAATAAAAATGTAAATATAAAATTTTTTTAGTATAATTGAAGGCCATTTTTTTTATTATAAATTTATTAAATTTAATAATTTCTCATTGCATATTTACGAAAAGAGTAATAATTAATAATTAATGATGAAAAAAAAAAACGATTAATTTATTTATAAATTTGTTTGTATCTGAATAATTTTATTAAAAAGCTTATAACTCTTTATGGCGCGGTTTCTTTACAATGACAGTAGCAGCGACGATGACGACCAGAATGGTTGATGATGACTAAAATTATTAATGATTAGACAATATAAAGTGGCTTTGCATGTGAATTTTTTTTTTTTGTATTTTGTTTGACCTTTCAAATATTTAAGAAAATCTATAAATCACAAGAAGTTATTCAAAACGAATACCGAAAACTAAAATATATTTAAATAAATGACGATTTTCGAAGAGAAAAGGAGGAAATTTTGTAAAGTAAAATAATAATTTTGGATTAAGACCTCTCCCTAATACAGGACGTACGCCGTATGGCGTATATACGTCGATACGCTGATACGCCAGCGTATCCCGAAATAAAACGCCACATTTAATACATTAAAATTTTTTTGATCGATGTTTCTTTTTGTTAAATTTCAAAAATTAAATTAAAAATTTGTATACGCCCGTCAAAATTGGAAATTCGAATTGTAAGCGTTCGTATCGTACGCCGCGTATTTCGGGGGCTCTCATACAAAATGTATGTGCATGAAACGATTTTGACAGACGCCGTATTTAGGGAGAGGTCTTAAGAAAAATTATTATAGTGAGATATACACAGTAACAGAAGGAAATTTTGGTTTTACGTATAGCAATTATAATTTTAAAAGTCATTTTTATGCATTTTGATAGTCTGGGTACCCAGTGTAACATTTTAAATGCAAATTTTGACAAAATGGCTTCCCATTATATAATATGAACAACTTCAACAATGATGTGATGAATAGTTCAAGAAGCATCTACACTATATTAGGACTAGGTCAAGATTGATTGTGTAGATTCTGTGAATATGAGGACGAAACAGCGGAGCATATACTGTGTGAATGCATAGTGCTATATAACAGACTACTACATTTGGGCACCTATATAATCTCCCCAACGGACTCATGGACCTTATCTTTCAAGAAACTGTACAACGTTATCGCCAATACTGGCCCGTCAAATGAGGAATTATTGAGGGAAGTTACAATAAGCCTAAGGCTGCAGTGACAGAATCTTGCGTACTCGAAAGTCTTAATCTATCTATGTAGAAAATAATTTTCTATACTGTCATAAGTCTTGAACGTAATTTTCGTATTCTTATTATATAGGCCTAAACAGAACCAAAGATACAACGACAAACTAGAAATATAAATACACTCGTCGCTGGGCGACATCGCTCTAAGTTAGCACAATAAGAAATCGCAGCGTCAACGATCGGCTACAAAATATTGAATAATAATTTTATAGCAAAGTCACCAGAAATAATTTTTGGCGCGACGACAAAATTAGAAATAGATTCTAAACAGACGACAACGACAATGTCGTTCGACGCCAACGTCGTGATTGTGCGAGCAGAATATGATTTACGTATATTCTAATTTGACAGGCGTTGTAGTTTGTCGTTGTGTCTTTGGTTCTGTTCAGGCCTTAAGTTCGGAAAATTCATACTACAAATAAAAATCACTATATACTTATAGAAACTTTGAAAACGAAACTGACAGACGAAAATGATTATTTAAACAACATAAAAAATGATGGTCAAAAAATTTATATCATTTGCAAACTTTACACTTCTATAATAAATGATTATGTGAATTCGATACTCAAATTACACAGTCAAGGTAAAAAAAAAAATTATAATTTGAAAAATAGTTAAAATTACTTTTAGCTTCTAACAAAAATTGAACGAATTTTTTGTAACCATAACAAAAATTGGACAATAAAATAATAATAATAAAAAAAAAGATATTTTATTATTGACCTACCTTTTTGTAATTTTGATCGGAATTTTTAGAAATTTTTTTTTTGTATTATTTTTTTCTTACTTCCTTAAAAAACTTTTGTTGTCATTATAATTTTATTATAAATTGATTAAAAAATGATTAATTTTTTTATTAAAATTTGGGCAAATTCCGTTCATTACAATATAATAATAGGTAATAGGAAAAATTAAATTAAATTTATTGAAAAAATGATTGATTTTCATCAATTTTTGATTGTTTGTTCTTGTTAAATTCTTTAATCTAGCTGTCAGTATTTGTAGTTCTCAAATTATTTATTGAAAATTGAGCGATTTTTTTTAAGTAAATTTGTGTATAAAATATTTTATATTAAGATAATTTTTAAATGGATTTTTTTTTAGATAATTAACTTTTATTTTAGTTTTAGAAAAATTTATGTTAAAAAGTTTTCTTGTAATATCATTAGAAATATATGTATTAGAAATTTTGCCATTAGAAATATATAGTTATATTTTCTAGATAACCTAAATTGCAATCAAATTTATTTAAATGAATAAATATTAGTTTTAATAGCAATATTATAATCTAATCTATAAATTTTGATTCGTTATGTATAGAAAAATATGTCATTCAAATAGTTAATTGCGAAAATGTGTATTGCCATCAATGGAGGCTGAATTAATTTACTGCTTCTAAATAAATGTTCATTTGTAAATATTTCTATTTCAGTGATTAACAGGTTCAGGTATCATTTTTATTCAAATTACTAAATTGATTTTTATTACTAGAAAATGTTAATCTAGCCTTCATTGATGGCAATACACATTTTAATTTTTTTTATTTAGAAATTCGTTGTTTTGACTGGCAAATCTATACAATATCATCACATTAGACAAAATGTACTAATAAAATTGAAACCGAAAGAGTCCTTATTCCCTAAACAATTTGTCTCAGCACAGTAATTAATATATGTAATTATTTTTTCGTCTATTTTCTACACTCTATTTTCACTGTCATTTTTCATTTTATGCAAAATATAGCGATGAAAAGCATAATAATTTTTTAATAGCTTATATACAAAGTACAAGTCTGGGAGTGTCATATTTTGTGTGTTTATATCATGTTAAATATGAATTATAATATTTATATAAAAAATTTTTTGTAATATTACAAACAAACAAGAAAATGAAGCAACATAATAAAAAGTTATATGTATAAAAAAAAATTATTTCTATTGCGATTATCTAATGTGGTTTCGATGTCAGAGAAAATATTAAAAAAAAAACTTTTCTATAAACTAATTATATTGTGACACGCATAGAAAAATTTATCACCAAACTAAAATAAAGTGAAATAAAAAACAAAAACAAAAATGTGTCATACACAAAGGTGACAAAATTTTTGACTTAGTTTTATATGCTTAAAAAAAATTATTTATATTTATTTATTTGATGGAAACGTTAAATTAAGTTATTAACTAAAAGGAGAGAGTTTAGAGAGTGTTTGTTGAAAGATTAATTAATATTTTAAGTATTTAATGTAATTTAAATGCAGCTAAAAGATTTATACTTGAATTAAATTGTAATTAACATTCAATTTAATGTAAGGAATTAGTGAATGTGAATTAAATTTAATGGAGGATAGTAGATAGTATAAATCAGCTTATTAAATAATTATAATGATCTTTGTAAGTTATTTACTTATTCATTGACCTGTTCAGAACCTTGAGCTCACTTCTTAATATCTCCAATTGGACAGAACTATCCTTTTGTAATTTCTCTCCCAATTTGTTAGGTTCAGTTCTCTTAGGTCAGCATTAATTCTACTATCATTATTCGATTACGACAATACTCGTTTTTCCTAAATTATTAACTTCCATTTTGATACTGTAATTCTTCAAATGGATTTTCGATTCTAATATTTTAATTATCATTTCCACAATCTTTATCCGCTATTCTTTTCACGACAACCCCATGAATTATCACCTTTTATAACCTAAAATTTTAATTATATTTTTTAAAGGAAAAAAATCGTAAAATTTCACCTCTGAAATTTCAAAATCGTAAAATTTCACCTTTGAAACTACACAAAAAAAAAAATCTATTGCAAAAATATCACTACTACTACTGGCAGGTGATATAAATTTATATCGTTTAACTATATAAAAGAATATCCTTACAGCACGAAATTAAATGGACATAAATTAAAAGGATATCTAAATTGACAATGAAGCACCTTGAAAAATCACTTTTTTTTTTCAATTTTGATAAACAAAAGTTTCATTTACTGTGGAGATAAAAACAAATAAAAGTGAAAAATTATTTTTTTTTTTAATTGCTTCGTTGATAATAAGGTCAAATCCGTGACAGTTTTTCAAAAAAAAAAAAAAAAGGATCTCAATTTAAAAGAGAAAAATGAATATAAATTTTTTTGTCTTATCAATTTTTTTTTTTTTAGATTAAAAACTGAGAGAAAAATACGACTAAACTATTAAAAAGAATAAGAAGAAGAAAAAAAACTGTGGAAAATTTATAAGAAAACTTTTAAAAAGATTTCATTGAAAAGTTTTTGAAGGTTTCCAATATAATTTTTTTCCAATTTCGTTATTAAACGTTTAGATAAGGGAATTGATATTTCCTTGACACGTGTCATTGTGTATAGGAAAAATTTCAAAGATATTCATACAAAAAAATCCTTGAATATATTTCCAATAAAATTTTAAAAATCAATTGAAATTCGTAGAAGTCTAAAATTACACGTTTCCAATTAAGTCGCACTTTTACAAAAATTTTTAGTAATAATAGAAAAATACAAATACCTTAATTATCCTTTTAAAATTATAATATCCTTGCACAAATAATTTTGTTCACACATAAAAAAAAGGACCTTCAAAATATTAATAATTACCATCAGTGGCCATAAAGTAATTTTTAGTAACAAATAATTTCAATTATTTTACTATAATTACTTGTCAATTTTACTTTTTCTGAATCAAGGATTATTTGAAAAATATTCATAAAAAGGATAATAATAAAATGTAGTAGTACATATATCCTTAAAACTAAATAAACACGATGAAGGCAACAAAAAAAAAAATCATAAATGGACCACAAACTGTGAACCTAAAAATATTATTTATAATAAGTAATTTCTATTTTACAATTTTCATTATTATAGTCCTTTTTCATCATCTTCATAATATTTCGGGGAAAAAAAAGGATCATCTTTTAGTATTTCTTTGACAATTAAAGGACCATAACAAAATTATTTTGCACATTATACAAAAAGTGATAAATTTTTTTTTTTGTTTTTCTTAAGAAATTTTCTCAATTCTTGTAAATGATCTTTAACGAGATTTTTCATTGTATATTAAATTGTTATATCATTCGTCCTTTTACTAACAAAACAAAAACATTAAAATTATATGTTTACCATTTAAGTTGTAGTCAAAATGCAATTATGGTTGTATTATTAGGTTTTTTTCTTCAAATGTCCTTCTGATTTTTTTTGCTATCTCTGTTTTAACATTGTCATATACATATATAAATTTAAGTGTCCTTTTTTTTCAAAAAAGAGATTTATTATCCTTACAAAAACATATATAACATAAAAATCTATTTTTTTCAAAATTTATAACAAAAAACCCTCCAGGTGGTAAAAATATAGAAATAAATAAATAAAAAAAAAATAATAATCATAAACAGGAGAGAAAAATATTATACAAAAAAATTTTTTTTTGGTTTTGTTATGTTATCCTTGTACCATAACAAAATTAATGATAATAATATTTGTCTGTATATAATTTTGATAGTATATTTAGTAAGTATGTGAATTTTTTTTGCATTTTGATAAATTTCAGGTCAATTTATTTGTACACTATATTTTAATATTGGGTACCCAATAATAATAATATATAATATTGTGGTGCGAATGTGTCTTTTGCAGCTATAAAAAAACATAAATTCAAAAAGACAAAAAATCCGAAAACATTTTTGGGGACATAAATTTAGTCCTGGGTTCAGAGTTTTTGTGTTTGTTTCTGTTTTAGTTTTTATTTATTGCTGTCCAATTAGATCGCACCTCAAATATAATAGAAAATTCAATTGAAATGTTTTCCAATACCAATTTTTGGTTTGGTTCTAGTCTCTAGAAATAAATTTTATATTTTTTTTTATGTTTTAGCAAAATTTTGGGAGTTTTTGTTTTGTTTTTTTTTTTTTTGTAAAAAATGTCAATTCCAATTTCTGTTTTTTTTTTACCATATGAAAACGAGATAGAACACAATTTTAATTCAATTTATTAGAGGTTTCTATTGGGGAGAATTGGTTTTAAATATTGAAGATAAATGAGAAATGTTAAGGTAAAATATGGAAAATTTAGATCAGTCAAAAATACAAAATTATGCAAAAAATAGTTAGAAATTAGTTAAGTAATTCAAATTGTATTGAAAATGTCAAATTAAACGTCAAATTATTTTTAAAAGTCAAATTTTCTATGTAGATATTCGAAAGTACTACTTGACACAGATAATTATTGATAGTGATAATAAGAAAGTGATTATTAAAACGATTCAAATATCGATTGAAGTAAAAGCTCTGCATGAAAAAATCTAGCCTTGTAGATTGGCAATAAAAAATCTAGCTTTGTATATTGGCAATACCTACACATTTTTAGAATATAAAATACTTTTAACACATATTTCTTCCTATATATAATATGACTACATCTTTTTGCATATTCAACGATGTTTTAGACATTTACAATTTGATTCTTTAGTTAAATGTCATTAATCTAGCCTTGCTACTTGGCAATACACAACCATACAGAAATCACAAACTATGAATATCGTATATTATATAATTTCTTTTCAATTTTCCATTAAATTATCGTAGTACTTTTTGTAACATTTAATTAAATTGTTTTGTCTCCAGCCTTAAAATCTCTAGCCTTGAATAATTGGCAATACACATTTTTGTGACTATTGTTATTTATTAAATTGATTTATATATTAAATAAAATTTTTATGAAGCCAATTCTTAATTACAATAAAATATTTGAGCATATAATTGAAATATTTAAAAATTTAACCAAAAATGTCAAAAATCTAACCTTAACTTACTAAATCTAGCCTCACTCGTATTCCTGTCAAAATTTAGCTATGTTACCCTAAGTCCTTTCTATTAAAAAGGCAAAATATCCTTTTAAATAAATCGTTTTATTTAGAGACTTTTATTTCTCATTTTAAAATAAAAACCAAAAAGCATATTTGCAATTTTGTTATTTCACCTAAACAAAATTTCGCGTTGTCTACCTTTTTTTTCTATTTTTAATCATTCTATTTATAATATTCCATTTTTTTTTGTTTACCAATTCATTTATTTTTTTTTTCTGTCAAAAGGACATACCAAAAATTAACTTTCATTTTAAGACTAAAAAAAAAAAAAAATCACAAAATTCCACTCCCTTTTATAAACTAGACATTTAAACCTTACCTAAACATAAAAATTCTAACCCAACCAACCCCCCCCCCCCCCCCCTCCAACATAAAAATTAAAGACCCTACCCAAAAATTTATATTATATATTATATCCTTTTTTTCAGTATTATTGTCCTTGCATTTCAAATGAATTTACAATTTTGGAATTTTAACCACCGCAAAAAAAAAAAACTGGTGTAAAATTTTGTACTACCCAAAAAAAAAAAAAGTAACAACAACGAAAATCCCTGAAAAATCCCTGAAACAATTTATGTTTGCCCATTAGGGTTTAATTAAAATGTCGGATTAGTTTTGACATTTTTTTTTTTTATTTTGTGGTTGAGATTTTTTTTTTTTTTTCGTTTGTTTATTTTTATAAAACGCTTTTAATAATTTTGTTTTTAGTCCTTTCGCGTCCTTATGTCAGGATAAAAATCAAGAAAAAAGGAAAAACAAATAAATAAATTAAAGAAAACCAAAAAAAAAAACATAAAAATAAATTTGTCGCGATTTTTTTTGGGAAAGTTAAAAAAAAATTGCGATTTTTTTTTTTTGACACACACAAACAAAAAAAAAATACTTTTTAGACTTTTTGAAATGGAAAAAGGATACTTTTTAAAAATTTACATTTTTTTTGTATATAAACAAAAATATGAGAAGTAAAATTTTTAGCGCCAGGATAACAACAAAAAAATGAAATACTTTTCTATACCAAATTTTTATTTCTCTAGCAAAAATTATGAATTTAATTTGTGTTTTTGGTAAAAAGGACAATTTATTCCTTAATTTTTTTTTCGATTAAATAATAATATTTTCATCCGTTTTGCTTTAATTTTTTTTAGGTCATTAAATTGTAATTATTAAATTTTTTTTTTTATAGTTGATGCGAAAAACTTTAAAGTACGAAATTTCCGTTTTTTAATGTTGCACTTTTTAACTTATATAAAATTTATTATGGTGGGTTTTTTTCAGGATCTGAAGATCCTTAAAGGATATTTAAAGGATTTACTATTAGGATGACAAAAATATATAAAAATGTAAGAGTTAGTCATTTTACGAAACAGGATACTGGCTATAAAAACAAATTTTTTGTTGTATATCCTTTTTTTTTAGATCTATATTTATATATAGGAAAACAGAGCAAGGACACTGCGAACATATTTTAATTGGTATAATTATGGGAAATAAAATATAGAAATTTTTGTGTAGAAGATTTTTATCCTATTTTGATATATTAAGTCCGTTTTCATTTTTTTATTTTTTAAACGGAGTCCTTTAAAGGGAATTTTGTAATTAGAAATGAATTAACATTCAAAAAAAAAAAACAATAAGTAAAATAATTAAATTTTAATGAGGAAAAATAAGGAACACCTAAAATTATATAAAATAAAATAATCGTATCCTTATGGGAAATAATTTATTGGGGGAAGAATTTATTTTGTTAAAGGAAATTATATGATTTTTTTGTTTTTGGTTAGGAAAGGAAGAGGGAAAACAGTGGCGTATAAAAGTTAGACATTTATACAGTCAAAATATTTTCTGTTGGAAATTTGTGGAGGATTACAGTCAAGCTATACCAGCTAAATTTTAAACTAAATTTACTGAATTATTTTGATTACACCAAAAGCACAGTTTCTCTGATAATAATTTTGGGAAAACTAGAGTTTTTAGTAAATTAAAGGACGCCGTGAAGGTTGTAGATGCCAAATAATTAATAATAAAAAAATCTAGCCGCCAATGTTGGCAACTGACATTTTAAAAACAAATCAAATTAAAAGATTTGTTGAATAAAAGGAATTGAGGTTAGAATTTCTATCTAAATTATAAGGTCACAAAGGTAATTTAATGCCTGTTTCTCAGTACAGTGGACTAATATTTGCATCATTGCAGTATTTGGTCATCATCATTCATAAATTTCTTACATAAATGTCTAAATTTAGTTAGATATTAGAGTGATTTTAAATAAGGAACTATTTTAACTTAATTTTATCCTGATGACTCCCAGTCTACAGAAACTCATAAATTTAGATCATTAAAACAATTTTAAGCAAAAATATTTTCCCTAAATGATAAATTTAGTTTGATTTGTTAATAATCACTAAAATATTTCTTAATCCATTTAAATTCTTCAGACTGATCTGCATTGAAACTTCTTCAGATATACAAAAATTTCAAACGTAAAATTTATATAATCCTCTATAATTATTTTCCACAAGGATATAATCGAATTATAATGCAAATCTCAAAAACAAATTTTGTAATAAAAATAATTAGCAATTAATTATTATACTTATTTTCTTTAAATTCGCAAAAAAAAAATTAAAAAACATAAATAAACAATTTAATTAGTTCAATATTTCATTTTCGTTTTTATTTTCTCCATTTTTTCTCTGGTATATAAATTCTTTTTTAAATCATTTTCATTTTCGAGGAGTTGGGGCAAAGAATAATCATTTTAAGCTATATAAATTTAATGATTTAATATAGAAAAAATCGCATGGATTTTATTAAAAAAAATTAAATCTTCGTTTAATTATTTTATGTTAAATGAGATTGAATCAAAATCAAATTGGGAAAAAAATTATTATTGAAAAATTTATTGAATATTTTATTTATAAATGAAAATTATTTTTGTGTTATAAAGTATGATTAATTTAAATTGGGTTAGTAAGGTATACCTACATAAAAAATAATCGTTGAAAAAATATATCATTAAATTGAATATTAATTACAATCCTCTTATTCATCAACAACCAAAAAAATGTTGAATGATAGATTATTATTTTTTGAATATGGATTAAAAGCACAGAAATGTAAATGAAATTTTATTGAAAACAAAAAAAAAATTTATTTTAAATTTAACATAAAATAATAAATCAATTTTATAAAAAAGGATAATAATATTATTTAAAAAAAATATAATATTTAAAAAAAAATATAATACAAATAATTAAATTGAAATTTTTTAGCAGTTATTTCCATTCTAGAATTTCCTATAATTAATGTTACCCGAAATATAATCAAAATGAAATATTAAATAAACATTTACTAAATGTATTTTGATGGATAGACTTCTTCAGCTATATAAATGACAAGTAATTATTGATATACAAAATCTAGCCGTCACTGTTGGCAACTCACATTTTGAAAATATATGGAATTTAAAAAAAAATTGTTTTGTATAAGAGAAGAAAGTAGTAAACTAAAGATTTTCAGTTCTTGATTAATTGAAAAAAGGATTTACATCAAATTAAATATTGATTTATTAAAATTAAATTATTATAGCCATTTAATATTATAGCAAAACAGATTTTACTGAATTTTTGAATAGATTGTTACTGTAACATTCATTTATTCTTACCAGATGTTTGGCAATCAAATATAAAGTATTTAAATTTGAAATATGTTTCATAAACAAACTGAATTGCAAGATATTGACATTTTATTTAATATTAAAAAAATTAAGCCTTCAATATTGGTAACATAAATTTTAAAAATTCGTCAACTTAAAGTGAGCGTTTTAATGTACAATAAATTGACTAAATATGAATATAATTTTAAATAGAACTTAGAGAATAATTACAGACAAAATAATAATTTAATAATTAAATTCGAGATTTTGCCCTTCATTGCTGGCAACTCACATTTTTAAAAAATCATCGATAAAATAGTATATTTTTTAGATAGAAAAATTATTTCCAGTTATTATTACCTACACATAAATTGATTATCTTAACAAATTTTCAAAAACAAATGATATAAAAATTAAGTAATTATAAAAATCTAGCCTTCTACATTGGTAGTTCACTTTTTTTTTTGTTCAAAAATTAAATATTCTACAAATTAATTATCATATTTTTTTTTTATCATATAGAATCAACCAAACGTATAATAAATTAAGAATAATAAATAAATATTATAATTTTTAAACAATCTTTTAACTTCCTCATTTTTTTTTCAATTTACATTTTTTTAATTGTATAATTTTCACTCTGTTGAATTTTCAAAAAAAAAAAAAAAAATTAACATTTTCTAACATTTCCTCAATAATATAGTAAAAATATATTTAAATTGAAAAAATATCACATTTCACTATCAAAATTTGTAATCATAATAATAAAACAACAAAAAATTAAATATTCAAATTAGCAAAATTGTAATAAATATTTTTGTGTAGAGAGAAGAAATCCCTAGGTGATCAATCATTTTTTAAAGTTATAATTATGAAATTTTTGGTTAATAAAATTTTTTTAACCTAAAAACCATTTTAATATTTTTTATTATAATTTTTATATCCTAATTTGCATTTTACTATCACGCGTTTTACTATATCAAAAAAACACTATAATAAATTTCTTATTTTAAAGTTTCCTGTCTGTCGATTTGTTCGGTAAAAATTGTTATAAAAAAAAAAAAAATTTTAAAGGTTGTAAAAATTTGAAAAACTAAAAAACAAAAATTTGTGAGAATTTCTATTTTTCTTCTTTTTCTTTTTCAGTTCAGAATTTTGTTGAACTTGTAAGAATGTCCGTAGGTTAAATTAATTTTTTTTAGGTGTTCAGTCTTCTTCAGTTTTAATAGCTAAACATAAACTGTAAGATTTGGTAGCATGCGATAATTAAAAAGTTAACTTTTATTGCTCATAAAAAAATTAGAGACATGATAATAGAAAATGTTAAAGTTTAAATTGTTTTTTGTTGTGTTTTTTTGGGGCAATGAAAGTTAAAAAAAATATAAAATTGTTATAGTTAAGATAGTAAAATGACAGTCATTTGTGCAGTCTGGGAGTTGAAGTTCAGATAACAAATAAAAATATGTGAATATAAATTAAATTTTAGTAAAAGAAAAATCGAGTTTAATTTCATCTAGAAAATGGAATTGGAGTTAGAAGTTTATCGACACAAAATGTGCGTTAAATGTCAAAAAATGTAAAATAAGTTTTTAAAAAAATTCAAAAATTTCTTCATTTATGACAATTTTTGACCTAAGTTCATTTTTCAAGAAATTGCACAAGAGAAATTTATGAATAGAATTTTCTCTAAACTAAATTCTGGCAATTGGGAATATCTCCTTGAAGGGTGAAGCTTAGACCACATTGGGTTGCTGAACCCCAAAAAAAGGGAACAAAGTCTTGTATTTGCAATAATGTTTTGCAATATCTTAATAATCTTAAATTATTGTCAATATTTTTGACAATTTTTGACATATTTTTGGCAACTTTTGACAATTTTTGACATATTTTTGGCAACTTTTGACAATTTTTGACATATTTTTGGCAACTTTAAAAATTTTGATCGACAAATTTATGACAACTTTTTTAAAATTGATTTATGTCTTCGACAAATTTTCCTTAATGAAATTTTTCATCCTTTTCGGTCGAATTCTGTTGGAACAAAATGTAAAATTTTAAGCTTAGTCCACATACTAAAATAATTCCATGATCTAATGCAGTCTACTTAGTCTTATATTTTCATTCTTTTTATTCAAAAATGTCATATTTTTGATTATATTTGGAAATTTCTAGTATTACATAAATTTTAAAGGAATTAACAATTGATTTATGATCCAAAATTATGAGTTAGAACTGATGCAATTAAGTCAAAGTGTAATATTGTCCAATTAATTTCACCTTGTTTACTAATTTAAAAAAAATTTGATAATTAAAATTTATTGTGCAATTTAATTATCATTAAAAAATTATTCATAATTTGATGATAATCAAATAAGTAAATAAAATTTATGGTAATCAAACTGAAACATTTTTACTAATTCTGTGTACACAACCTTGCAATAATTAATTTAATCAAATTATATTTATTAAAAAATTTTTGTCTTCATCATTTTTTATTCAATTTTAATTATCAAAAACCGAAAACTATATTTTTTTGTATTTCAATTAACCCTCAAACATTTTTTTTTGTATTTTATTTATAGTAAAAAATTTTATGGGAAAAACAATTAATTTATTTTATTTAAAATTCAAAAAATTTTCAGTTTCTTCCGTCAAATCTTTTTCTTCTCCAAACAGAAAACAAACTTGGAAACATTTTTTCATAATATCAGATAATAATCAAAACCAAAATTTACATCATAAAAAAAAAAAATTATCTTCAATTTTTCCTTCTCCACCCACCGCCCCTTTAAATATGCTATAACTATTAAAATGAAATTATCTGAATATACGTTTTAACATTAATTAGCTGTTGATTTAATTAATCGGATTACAAAAGACTTTGAATTTTTTGTAACTCTCCGATAAGCAACAATTTCGAAAAAAAAAAACGAAGCAAATTTTTGTAGAGCAAAACTATTTTTATACTCCATACTTGAAGGTTCAGTGATGTAGGTAATTTTTGAATACCTTCTGTAAAGGTCACGCTTAATGCTCTACATTTTAAAACAAAACAGACAAAAATTAAGTAATTTAATTAAATTTTTTATTTGGTTTTTGGAGAGATAAAGAAAAACTTTAAATATATAAAAAATGAATAATTATTTTTATATACCAACAAATTTTATGTGCGCGCCTTTGAAAAATTAAATTTTTTTTTGGTTAAGCGAATATGGAGGACAGAAAAGTGTTTACACATTTTATTAATATAAAAGAAGTCACCCAATTTTTAATTTATATTTAAATTAACAAAAAAAAAAACTTATGCTAATATTTAAATTTATTAAAGAAAAGAAGGTAAAAAGATATTTTTTTTTTGACTGATGAGTTTTTGAATAATTTTTGATTAGATAAAATAGTTTTTTTTTTATTTTATATTATAATTAGTAAATTTATTCATGAATTCGGTGTAATTTATAATTAAAATAAAAATATTATTATGTAAATTAAAGAGAAAATGTAAAGATAAATGTAATTAAAAATGCGCATAGGAAACTATAATGTTAGTAAAAAGTTGATTGTAAAAAAAAAAATGTTTGAAGAGGAAAAATTTCATGGTGAATATTTTTATTTGATTTTAATTTTGTTTGAGACAGAAATATTAGATTCTAGGGAATTTATGTATCCTAAATTTCGTTCTAATTTGCAAGTAATTTGATAATTTACGTGTGTTTTAGATTACTAATTACGGGGGGGGGGGGGGGGGGGGTGGGGGGGGTGGTTACATTTTACATAGGCAGGAATATATGACGTCAAACTTATTTAAAAACAAAATTATTTGATGGTAAGTTGATAATTTTTGATTTTATCAACAATTTTTCTATTTGACATTTCGTTGTTTAACTACCAAGTTCTTGCAAGCATTCGAAATTGTAAAATTGGAGATGGTAAATGCCCATTTTTAAGTATAAGTTTCGAATTTAGACTCATTTAAGTAGACTTAATTGTACAAATTTACTCAATTATTTAGAAAATAAATTTGAAAATTTTGTTATTTTGTAAAATCATTTTAAAAGATTATCAAAAATTCTGCAAGTAAAAATAGCCGAAATTTGTGTATCAATTTGTGTCACTTATGTACCAATTGTTCGACTTAATGTTTATAAGTAATGTGACACATTATATTCATTAAATGACACGTTCAATTACGTCAATTTGATATTTCAAAGCTTATTAATTTATAACTAACACAGAATTTCGTCTTTTTCGTAGCTATCATGTCTAGACTCTTTGAATTTCTAACAGAATATCGATAAAATTTCTACCAAAACACCATAAGGAAACTTAAAGTTCCTCCATGACGTCACTGTAACAGTTTGACCGAGGAAATATAATTCAATGTTTGGAAGGAAATGTTCTTCATAGATTTTGTGATATATTGTCCTCATCCTCAGCGTATATTGTGCTCCTCCTCAGCGTATATGGCCTAGTTTCGCGATGGAACGCGGACTGAAGAATATCCCAAAGTGGCCAAATTTCTACCACACAAAAACTACCACAAATGGGAAAACAATTTGTTTAAAATATGATGACTAAATCAACCCCAGAAGTTTAATTTCACATATAATTTTTGAACTTTTACACGTAATGTCTCCTAGGTGTTTTAAAAAAAAAACTTTGCGTGACAATATTTTTTTCATCAAAATTATTTATTTATTTGTTTCTGTCACACCATCGAATTTATAATTAAATAATTATAAACATTTACAAAAAGGTCAAAAACTTTTGGAAAGTAAAATTAAAAATAAGTTTCTGTCATTTTCATTTCAACTGTTTAAATAATTTATTAAAAAAATCTATAATAATCGATGTAATATTGATTTTTAATATACTATCCTTGAACTATTATCTTCAAATTAATTGCTATATAGCTACAAAGTATAATTAATATTTTTGAGGTGATTCAGAGAATGGTTCATTATTTTCGTAGTTTTGTCAAAGAAGTAAAATAATAATTGTATTTGCCATCAAACGAATTCAATTTACACAATTGAATTAGACTACGAAATCCAAATTTTGAGTTACTCAACTTTGTTCCTAGACTCAAAACTTTGTTGCTTGAAATTTTAAGGGTTCATATATGAAATTTTCATTTTCTCTTCAATTAAATTCTACTAAAAGACTGAAATTAATGTATACCAAATCTCATCCCAGGAACTGATGTATACACTTAAATTACATTTACTATATATTTTTCCTTAAAGGAGGTTAAATTGTCATTTACCAAAAATTATACCTGATATTTTCTGATTATCTAAATTTCTAAATAAAAAATCATTAAAATTAAAGGGACAATCCTAAACTCTAATCAACAAAATTCGTTACTCGCACCCTTAAGAATTTAATAATCATAAAAAGGTCAAGGATAATATCCTTAAATAGTCCAAAGAATAAAAGTATATATATTTTCACCTGTAATTAAATTAACATTAACCTTCAATTATCCAAATGATATTTTGGAAAATTTGATGTACAAAAACCCTCAGAGTTTCAAAATAAAATAATTATTAGTTTATTATTATTTTTATACCTGGGAGAAAATTCTATATAGAAATATTTTTTGTATTATTTACTGTCGTGTGTCAATTTTTTTTTTACAAAACTTTAATTACATAAAATTCAATATTTCGTTTTTTTTTTTAGAATTTATGTAATAATTTTTTTTTTTGTTATTACTTTATTATCTTTGACTATATCCAATTATTTATAATAATAAAAAAAAACCATATTTTTGGAAAGGATCAAGTTTTTTAATGATTATTTGTGTTTGTATAAAAGAATTTGGTGTCCAAATGCGGATATTAGGTTAAAAAAACAAAAATTGTCGACCACCTGCAGTGAGTTTACAGCAATTTAAGAAAAATAATGATTTTTGAGAAATTTCAGGAATTTTCTTTAATTTTTTTTTCAAGTATATTTGTCATAGATTTAAAAGGATGTTATGACAAAAACGTAAAATTTCGTGAAATTTAACATTTAATTGTTGTTTAAGGATAAAATCAGTTTGTAATTATCTAGATTATTTTACATTCAATTAGATAAGTAACCGGAGATGGGCCTAAAACCATAAAAAATCACCGCGTTTAGATTGACAAAATAATTGTATAGTATACCCAAAGACTGAGAGTTCTCTTGATTGAGTAAGTTGGTTAATAGACCAACAGAACCACAAAGGATATAGGTTGGCGCTGAACAGTCATATTCCCTTTCTGACATATTCTTCAGATTTGAATTATGAAATTATCTGTTTAACACTACAAGGATAGTTTTACAGTGGCCTGTAAAGAAGCTGGTTAATTCTCAATTTAATTACTAATTTAATTTAACTATATTCGAGTCCGTGTAACGCGTGAAGGATGAATCTAAAAATATTCTAAATTATAGAAACAAAAAATTAAAGTTATTTGAATTTGTATAGATTGTTAGTAAATTGTACTGAAGGATAAATAGTATTTGAATTTACTAAATTTTATCAATATAATATTATTCTTTATCTCCATTTCTGCTAAAAATGCAATATCCTCACATCAGACTACCGCTAAATTTTCTTCCCAGTCTTAAAATAACATTTCAGTAAATTTTATTACTATTATAGTCTCTAAAATCTAACTCACTTAGAAAGAAATTGAAACATTTGTCCAGGAAATTAGTCTATACGACATCATGTACCAGTACCGCAGCTGCATCATACTGTACTACACCAATCTTCAATATTTTATGAAATACAAAGCTTAATCTCGAAAGACGAAAGACGAAATTCTCAATTGTATAGCTACATCACGTTGAGTAATTTTCCTTCCACAAGATTTTTTACTTATATCCTTTCAGAACCTTACAACAATAATAATAAAATTTATAATTATTGCTTTGAAATAATTAAATTGTTGTAGTTCAGACTCGCATTATAAAATTATTTGATATTAAATTAAGTAAAATAAATTTAAAACGTCCGGCAAAAATAATTAATAAAATTATGAAATTATAGAAAAAATTTCAATCCTTGAAATTAATTGTTATAAGTAATTTCTTCAGTCTTTAAAACTCTATAATTTCCATTTTCCAAATTCACGTTAAATTGGTCTTTACACGACATCAACTACCGCAGCTGCACCAAAATTTGTCTTTGTCCCAAAATGAAGACGACTCGTTGGAAAATGGACGATTTTTCGATTGGGAAAGGAAGACAAATTGATTTTGGAAAGAATACAAATTAAGATTTGGAAAAATGATGAGCTTAGATGTTAAAAATTAGCAACCTATACTAATTAAAATTGATAAATGACCAACTATACTCATAAAATGTGCCAATATAGAAGTATATAAATGGACAAATTTCAATTATATAAAAATACCAATTTGACATGAAAATACTATAAAATTTAATTTCCACTTCATTTCAACTGCACAACAAAATGAAAATGAAAATTATTACTCGTATATAAAGAATCATGAAATTTAATTAGCACCAATTTTTATACATGCTTCACATTTCAATAATTCAGCCAAAGTTCAAGCTGTGAAAGCTACCTTCTTCTTGCCCATTGCCATTATACCAAAAAAAAAAAAAACTATAATAGAGATTTTAAATTCCCATTTAATCATATTTAAATTTTTCTACCGCTCACTTAAACAGCCCACGGATATCGCGAAAACATTTTTGCTGCATAAAAAGAAAAAACAAATAATTATAAATGATTTTTTAATCGACTGAAATCTACTGAAAAATATTTTTCAAAAAAAAAAATGCAACCGCCAAAAAAAAAACATTGTAAGAATCTATAGAAAAAATTTAACAAGATTATTATGTTGGGACCCCATGCTGTGGCATAAACGATGATCTTGTAACAAAAATAACAAGGAAAAATGACGGTTCTGTTTAAAGGGGTGAAACTGAACTGAATAATAATTTAAACAATTATTATTTTTTTTACTTCTCTCTTTACTTTTCACATTTCACGTTGTTTAATTGGTGTGCTAAAAAATTATTATTTTACACGTAAAAATTAATAATTAATTTTTTTTTTTTTTTAAATATTATTATTATTAATTTTCATTTAAAACATGAATTGTTTCTTTAATTTGTTTTTGAAAGTCTCTGTTTTCTGTTCTTAGGTGCAACAGACCAGTGAATGAAATTATTGCACTCTATTAAATTATGTGGTCTGTGCGATGGCGTGGATATTTTTTAGTATCGTAGGAAGAAGTTTTTAATTAAGTTATTTCCGATTAAATTTTCGTATTTTCGTATTATATTTTTATAGTCTGTAACAAATATTAATTGCAGTATTCAGTAAAATTTTTGGTTCTATAATTATTTCGATAACTGAGGAACTGACGAACTAATAAACCGAACACAGCCAAAAATGTGACCGCTAGGTCAATCTTGGCAATTCAGGACTTAATTCGGTTCGGAATTTCTTGGTAGATTAATTTAAACTGCAACACGAATTAGTCTAAAGTTCAAATTATTCAGGTTTTCGAGAAAAACTGGGAGAGTCCAATTTAAGAAGTTTCCCCTGTCATTAGATATATACATCAAGTTAATGAGAGTATTTCATTAAAAGACGAAGATCACTCCATGATTAGCTCACTTACTTTTTGTGGTTATAGTAAAGAATTTTCTTTACAAAACGGTATTAAGGATTTTCTGATAAATCATTATCAAGTTAATATTTTTCTGGAACATATCCTGTACTTAAGGATCTAATATTGATTGAAGAATTAGTTGACATCACCAAGAAAATACATAATAGTGTCTGTGGTCTGGTATACATATGTGCGATATGTGAATTAATAATCCATAGAGAAAATATATTTTGCTCACAATCACATATCATCTCTTTGACAGATGATTTACTAGCTCCAACTGACATTTTTATATAAATTTACTTTAACATTTGTCGATGAACTGACATTTCTACATAATTTGAATTTGTCTGGGTGAGGTTTGTATTAATTTGGTCTACGATTTTCCGAATACCATCAAATTTCCATCTTCAATCGTTTCTCCCAGATATACCGAGAATTCCTTAGTTCCCCTACTTTTTCACACCCAATTTCTGCAAATTATGAAGAAATCAATGAATTAATTGTGTATATTTATTGTTTACATAATTCACAAACATTTCTATCAGTGTAGCAATTTTCTTCCAGACACTCAATAAATCATTGCATTATAAAAGTCTGGGTCAGTTTTAATAATTTTGTCTTCAATGGTGTCTTCAATTTTCTTTTCATTACAATTCAATTATATTTTTAATTTCTGATTTCTCTTATTATTTAAAAATAAGATTTCATAAAATTGAATTTTTCTTATATAAAAATCTATATAAGAAAATTTATTGCATTTTTATATATAGAAAATTTCTTTTAAAAGATTAAAATATTTTCAAAATTACAATTTCTATTTTTTTTTTTTACAAATCCACTTGAATTTATTACACCCTCAAAACAAAATATTTATTTTTATTTTTTTTTTTGTCTCCTTATTGTGTTGTTGATGTGATTTTGGTGAAATTCAATAGATCCTTGAGAAAATCCTCTTATCTTATTTATACTATATGGTCAAATAAAAAGCTACTCAAAATAATTTAATAAATAAATTAAATAAATGTGAATGTAATTTTTCATCTCATTTGATATTTTATTCACACTTAACAGAAAAAAGAAAAGGGACAAATAAAAATAACAAAAAAAAATGAAAAGACGAAATGCCACCCGCACTCTGTCCATCAAGACATCCATGCACGCACAGACAATAAAAATATGAAATTTAATACCTAAAAATATTTTTATTTTTATTTTTGTTAATATTAAACATAATAAATAATTCAATTCGCTTGTTATGGAAGAAAGGACATTCAAACGTGTAATAATCAAATCATAAGTGAGATAGGTCACAACAACAACTACAAAAAACTATATTCAATAAGTTGACATTATTTTTTTTTTTGCGTGTTGTCTAGTAGAATGTCCTTATAAAAAAAATTGTCCTTTATATTGATACAAAAATAACAATCGAAAAATATTTGAAGAAAACTATTGAAATTTAGAAGATGTCCATTCGGATGAAAGTTAAATAATGTGAAGTGTAAATTATTATATGGGAGGTCAAGAAAATAATGTAATTTACTATAATTGACTTTTCGAGTCCATTCTTTTGATTACTTTATCAGTGTAGGGAAATGTTCAATTCATCTCTTTCTGAGGAGATTTCAGGGATCACTTTATTAGATTTTTCAATTTTGAATGTAGAACAGCGTGTACAATGGTTATTATTCTTCATTCTTTGCACCAGCTTCTACATTAATTTAAGTATCTGCGTTCTCGGTGTGGGAACACATAACTTTAAACGCTTCAAGTCAATCACAAAATCAATTTTTCTATGAAATCAGCACGCTGACAGTCAGATTAAAATCAATGAAACAAACTCATCCATAGTTTTTACTTCTAAGGATATGAGTTTGTCCAAGTTTTCTCATTTTTTAGGCTGCAAAATTTCCGGAGCGGAGCGACTGAATTCTTGATTTACTGAATTTTCTCTGTGCTTAATGAACGTACATACTTTTGGGTATTTTGGGTATACGTCTCCCACTTATATAATGTTGATTTGTAGAAGTTCTTAAAGACGCATACATGAAATTTATGGAAATTATTAAAATGCCAACAAATTCTGTTCATTTTAGTAAAACTTATTTCTATATAAATTAAAATTCAACTAAAAATATAATTCAGAAATAGAATAAAATATAGAATTATTTTCCCTAATGAACCGCAAATTGGTTCATTAAAATTGGAAACGACAAAAAAAAACCATTAAAATGAAGTCAAAAAATCGCATAAATTTAATTGATTTTGTCACCAAAAAAAAAACATCAAAATTTTATTGAATAATTCATTTTATGATTTTCTAAATTTCCTTTATAGAAAAAATCAAAATTTTAAATCCAAAAATTAATATTTTTTTATAATTAATGAAAATCCTTTTTACATATAAAACTTTATACTTAGAAAAGAAATCAACTTTTTGGTGAGAGTTTTGTCGTCTAACTTAAAATTCTGTCCCTTCTCTCGACAAAACAAAAAAAAAACCTTTTCTTTTCGTGAATAAATTAATTTCCTTTTTTTTAACTAGAAAAATGCTCTTCGGTTTCATAATTTATTTTGTTGCTGTTTTGTTGTTGTTGGAGGAAAACATTGAAAATTCCATATTTTTACATAAAATTAATCAATTAAAAACTAATTTCTTTTCTAAAGATTATGATGGTATATAAAGAGGCTGTTGCGTGTGGTCGTCAATATTAATAAAAACCACAAAAATTTCAACTAATTAAAAACATAAAAATAATTAATTAATTCATTGAGAAAGAGGAGAGAAAAAAGAAATATGCGTGCATAGAAAAATTAATATATATATAGAAATTTTTGTTTTGGTGGAAGTTCGGGTATAGAGAGAGAGGACATCTTTTACATCTGGTGATAGATTTTAATTATTCTATTTGAAAAATTGTTATTATGATGAGAAAAAAATTGTGATTTTGAAACAGTGATAATTTTAATTACCATAACTTTTTGTGGATTTTAGTATTTTCTGGGAAATTTTGGAAGATGTTTTAATGATTTAATTCGATAGTGGGGCCAGGCTAACGCGATGACGACGTATTTGTCACCGTAATGTGAATTATATACATTCGATTACTGACAAGAATTTAAATTTTAGGTTATAATTTATTGCAGAGTAACATGTAACATATGACGGCTATCATGTACTCCGAAAGTAGCAAAATATTACGTTAGAAAAGAATACTAAATTTAGGTATATATCTAAGGACGTGCGGACATGCGGCAGTGCGGGCCTACAGCTCCATTAAAGAAATTTCGTAATAAAACTCATAACTTACCCTTTAATTTCCAATTTAATTTGACAACTTCTTCCATGTCATTTGGTATGAGTTCAAAAAAAAAATCATTAATAAAATTAATTTGAATAAAAAATTTAAAATGTTCACCAATAAAATTTTAATTTAATTATTATTTTGTAAATTAATATTATTAATAAATTATGTTTCACTGAATTAATTAATTGGCATATCACAAGCACACGCACCCATCCACCCACAAATCCAAATTAATTCAATTAAATTCGCGAACTAAATTAAAAATCACATCTTTACTCTTGGCCGCACATCAATCACTACACTGACATGAACAATTAAAATTGCATATATAATTGATTTTAAAAGGGGCGGATCTTAATAATTTTTGTTATTGTAATTTATATTGATAGAATTTTTTTTGTTAAATATTTTTTTCTTCTAATTCTAATCTGGCGGCCATCATGCAAATCGTTATATTTTTTTGAAATTTCAAATTTACTTATAACTGATAATTTTTGTCAAAATTCCAAATTTTTATTATAGAAATTAATGAAATTCAAAAAATTTATTTAAATATTAGGATTATTTTGAATTCTGAGTATAATTCCTGAGTTTTCACTTGCTTCTTATGAGACACGACTAAGTTAGTCACAGGCAAAAATCTGGCTTGTAGATTATTTTCAGTTGTGGCTTAGTAAGTCACAGTTAATTTGACGTTAATTTAACAAAAATTAGAATAAAAAACGTTGATATTTTCAAATTCAATTTTTTTATATTAAATTTGATAATTTTAAATAATTTCAAATTAAAGTATACGCAATAATCTTAAATGTCAAAATGTAGCTGTGGCTTAATGGAGTCACATTTTCCCTAGTCACACGTCTTATGAGCTGCAGATAAAATTTGGCTGAAAACGCGAGTTTGCAAAATTTTCCATGCAAACCATGCAAAATTTTCGTATATAATTTTAAACAAGAAAATATTTTAAAAATAATCACCATTTTTTTTTATTAGTAAATTTTACAAAATTGAACAAAAATGATGTGAATAAATAATTTATTTTGTTATTATTAAATTACATTTTTTTTTGTGCAGAAATCAAACAAAATAATTTTCAAATTATGTTTTTTTTTTTATTTTAAATTTTAAAAATACGTTAGGTATAAGGACCCTCTATCGTGCATGAACGTCACAATTAAAACTAAAGACCAATTAATGAATTAAAATTAATCCATCGCACTTTATTAAAATCATTTATACCATTTTTAATTTTAATTAAAAGTTTTTGACATTTCAAAACTTTTGACATGTAATTATAAAATATTTAAATATAAATTTTTAACATAATATAAAAAAAAAATTTTTACCACTTAAAAAGTAAAATGATTTTATTTTTTATGTTATATAAAAAATTGACGGCTTTGCTGACAAACAAAATTGAAAATTTTAATTAAAACTTAATAATTTTTTTATAATTATACGGTAAAAAAAAAACCATAAAAAAAAATTACAAAAAATTTAAATTAAGAGGAAAAACAAAAATCTGTTTGACAACATAATGATTACAGTAAAATTAATTATGTATATATTAATAAAAAAAAAATCAATTTTATGTAAAAATTGAAATTTTCTCTTTATAATTATTTTCTGGACAAAAGATTGAAAATTTCGGAAACTTTAAATTGGTCTCCATAATTAATTAATTTGCTTTTGAATTTTAAATTGCCATTTAAATATTAATTTTTGTATACAATTTAAATTTATATATCAAATTAAAATTTATATTTATTTTGTTCAATTTAAATTTTTGCCATATTATTAACCGCATCACAACAAAAAAAAATTTTTTATACTTTTATCACTAATTTGAATGTTCAAAAAGTTTGTACAAAAATTTTTCGGAGTAGAAAAATTTTTTACCAATAAAATTTAAATAATTTTATATTAATTTGATAACCCAAAAATTGTAAAAAAAAAATTTATAAATTATCATAAATTTATTATTTTTCACATGCAAGCAAAAATTTCATCAATTTTTAAAATTCGTTCCACATGTTTTTTTTTTTTATAAATATCGAGAATTTTATGTAATTCTCTGTTTTGATATTAATTCAAATTAAGTTAAAGCAAAATTGGATTATGATGGGAAGCAATTTCAGTTAGTAACCGCTTTATTATTGAAGCCGTGTCGTCATCTTTACTCGACAGTAGAAATATCTGGTATGATTGAATTCAGTTTTCCCTATTAGACGAATCTTAATAGGATAATCTTCGTTTAAATCGAATCACAGTCTTGATCAATCATACTGAAAATATTGACCTTATCGACAAGTTAATTGTCGGATTCTATCACATCAAACTCTTGTCGAATCGAGGCTGCTAGTCCAATTCGATCATACAGAAAATATTCACCTTCTCGAGAAGTTAATAATTAAATTCGATCACACCAAACTCGTGTCGAATCGAGGTAACTAGTCAAATTCGATATACAGCAAATATTCGCCTTCACGAGAAGTTAATTATTAAATTCAATCACACAAAACTAGTGTCGAATCGAGGCTGCTAGTCCAATTCGATCATACAGCAAATATTCACCTTCTCGAGAAGTTAATTATTAAATTCAATTACATCAAACTCTTGTCGAATCGAGCCTCCAGCCGGGTTAAATAATAAGGCTCAATCGTTCAATGCAAATATTCTTCTCCTTTTGCTTTCCCCCCAGAAACGACAATGAAGAAATTCAAAACGATTTAATAAAAAATTGTCACTTTGTTTAAAGGCAAAAATTATTTTTTTTTATTAAAGTTATTTTTTTTTTCGTACTGACGGCTCCCCTTTTTCATTGGCATTGAAACTCTCTCAGTTTAATTAATCGTTAAGCAAAAAATATTGACACCGTCTGTCGTCCTTTTTTTCCAAAAAAAATAATTATTAAAATTTGTTTATGGATTATTATAATTACTAAAATTATATATTAAAATTAAATTGTTATTGGGAAAATTTATAAAAAAAAATGCTTTTGATTTTTGTGTGTGCATTATTTTTAAAAAAAGTGGTTTTAATGCTTCGTTAATTATATTTGACCAATAAATTTTATATGATTTTTGGGATGGTAACTTTTTTTTTGCAAGAAAACCAGTTTTTAAGGCATAATTATCATATTTCAGGTAATAAAGAAAGATTTGTCCAAGATTTTTTGATTAAACAAATTTTTTGGAGTTTCTCATAATCCCAGAAAGCATTAAATTTTGCTTTAAATTTCCAACAAATTCGAAAAGCATATGCAAATTTGGTCATAAAATTTACAATATCTAACATTTTTTGAATAAATCTTGCCTCATTTTCGTGTCTAATCTAATCTTAGCGTTCGCTATTCTTAATTTTCATCCAACTATGGACAAATTTAGAGTAAGTGGAGCTATTGGAGAGACAATAATATACTCTTTAGAGTAGATTGATTTAATCTTTTTTGCCGCATCTTCACTTCATCTTTAATTATGTCATTAATATTTCAGTTACCATTTACGATTCTTACTAATCTGAATTTCTTTAAGATCTGCCTGACAAAATTACGACAATTCTTTAGACAAGGTGACAAAATTAATATCGTATTACTTAATTTTATTTAACAAAATATGCTAAAACTCATCATATAAAAATTAAATTTTATACCACAATTTTGTTGTTCAAAATGTCACAAACGATAAAAAAAATTGATAAAATTACATTATGCAAAAAAATTTTATATTAAATTAATTGATATAATTTAAAAATTCTCATGAAAAAATTATTAATCTACCCAAAAAAATGATTTTAAAATGATAATTTTTTGTGACATTTATTAAAAATTTGAATTTTTATTGAAGAAATTGATTTTATATAAATGAAAATGACTAATTCTGATTAAAACAAAATAAAAATTGTGATAAATTGTATTTAATTTCCTTATATTATGATAAATTTTTACACCCACATTTTTTGTTTATCCTTTTATTACCGCCAGTTTCTACGAATTCATCATAAAGTCGACAAATTTTTGAAGAATTGATTTGCTTTTAAAAAAAATATAATAATTAATGATGATGTCTCTAAAAAAATTTATGGATTGGGATAGATAAAAAAATTTTATGATGTGTTTTTTTTTTGTGAAGATAAGAGAAATACCGAAAATCATCTAATTTTTTAGTCCTTCCTTAATGACCTAATTCCTGGGCACACCTAAAAATAATTTTTTTGGTTTTCTAACACAAATTTTTTTTCCCGAAAATTAAATTATAGAAAATTTACACCTTTAATTTTAATGGACCAAATAAATAAATAAGAATCATCTATAAATTT
The DNA here is from genome assembly GCA_949752835.1 of Empis stercorea. Taxonomy (NCBI): domain Eukaryota; kingdom Metazoa; phylum Arthropoda; class Insecta; order Diptera; family Empididae; genus Empis; species Empis stercorea. The sequence goes on along the minus strand of OX457085.1, from coordinate 84,577,343 downwards.
GACCAACAACAAAAAATGAAACAGAAAATTTTGTTTATATACAAAAAAAATTTTTTCCAATTTCGTTATATTTCTCTAAACTTAAAACAAAATGTCCACAAAATTTCTAATTGACATTCAATTTTTTGGTTATTATTTAATCAATATTTTTTCTATGTTTGGTTTTATCTACAAAAAAATAACCGCGAATTTTAACTTTTCTCATTTTCTGGTAAAATTTCATAACAAAGCTAATATTGACCCACATTTATGGAAATTTTTATCATTCAATCACAATTTTATTATGTCAAATGCATTCAATACACAAAATCGTGTACGTATACGCAATTGCAAATAAGAACAACAAAATATTTGTTGGTTTTTTTGAAAATGATGAAATTCAATCTGTCCAAATCAACATTCTGGTATATACCAGCCATACATAAGTATAAGTATAATTAGTATTTTGTTGCTAGATGTTGTTGATACATAATATTGTTACCACAGAAATTTTTAGTGTTAAAGGATTGAATAGAATATTGTCAATATTGCAATTTCAGAAGTAAAATTGGTCTTATTACAAATCAAATTTGTCCTTTTACTATTGAAAATTTGTCATTTTCTTTACATAAACGAAACATTTTGATAATAATATAAATTTTATTTGAAAAATGACAAATTTGACTTGAAAAATTACAATTTTACAATTGGAGAAAAGGCAAATTATATTTGGGAATAGCCAAATTCGACCACATAAACCGAACGATCGAACGAACTTTCGATCGAGATTCGGTATTTATGTGGACGCCGAACGAACGAAGATTTATTCGTTTGCTGGCGAACCATTTATCCTGGATCGCCAGCTAACAAACGTTCGTTTGGTCGAGAAGAAACATTTATTTTGGGAAAGGACAAATTTGACTTTGGAAAAGGATATACAAAATTCATTTAAAATAAGATAAATTTGAATTGAAAAAAAGTATGTCGAAAGACCAATTTAACCAAAAACTGGAGTGTATATAACCGACCAGTCAGGAAGTGCATATAACCGACCAGAGTAGTAAAATGATATTTTTTGGTTATAATTGGAATAGGAACTCGCGGTTTTTTACAAGCTTAACTTCGACTGCACAATAAAATAATATTGAAACTGTTTGCACAACCATAACAAAACAATATTTTTTTCTCTCTAATAATCACTGGGTAAATTGATTTGTGTGTTTTTGTGTTTATGCCAGACTTTATGCAAGTGAAATTTTCTAATCAAAAATTTTATAGATTATATACCTATACTAGTATAATGGTTTTGTGGTATTGGTTTTGTTTTTTGTAAAATAGATTGGTCAGCATAAAGTGATTGACATTGGTCAAATTGAAATGAAAACAAATAAATTGTAAAAACTATATTTCAATTTACATTTATGGATTATATTTTGTATACCAATGAAATTCTGTGAAATTTGAAGTAAAGTTGGAAATAGACGAACTAGAGAATATTATGAAATAAATGGTGAATTGTATAGTTGCGATCCAGAATGGATTAGTTCAAAGAAGCGTTGGTAGTAATTGAAAATTTTTTGTTTTGATTATCCATGCTTAAATTTCGGTATGAAGAAAATGGTATTTAGTAATTTCGTCGTCTTTCAGAGTTATACATAAAAATTACAAACCAAATTGTCAAGAAAATTAAAATTTAGAAGAAATTCATATTAAATAGAAATCTGTAATAGATTTTTAAATATGGAAAAAGTTGCCTTAATTTTAACCAGTGAATTGTTCAACTTAGAAATCTTTTTATACATAAATTTCAATCTCTTCTAGCACAATAAGTTTGCTATGGTCTCACATCACCTTAACAAATTTTGATTAATTTGTATACCTGAACAATTGTAATCTTATTTTATGTCTAAAACCAAAAAAATTTTGTTTTTGTTCTTTGAATGACAATTAAACAAATAACAAGTCAGTACCAGCATTAACCACATCCACAATTTAATAATGATGAGTTTTGAATTATATATTAATATTTATTTAGATTTTAGATAAAACAAAAATTTTTACAAGCAGCTGGATTTTTCCAAAAAATATATTTTTTTTTGCTTCTGCATTTATAATCTCTTTCCCATTTTCATTATAAATTCCTTAATTTATATCTTTCCCCATGCACAGAAATTGCACCATGGGATACTTAATTTTAAAAAACTTAATTTTCTATAATATAAAACCTTTAAATAATTTTACTTAATCTTCGATTTACAAAGCCGAAAGAATTTAAAGCAGAAAATGTAAATTTTGAGTAAATTGATTTTTAAATTTGAAAATTGATAGATTTTCTTGGTTTTAACCAAATTAAAGTCTTGTCTATCATAATGTAGAATTTACTTATCTGAATTCTGTCAAAAAAATCGGACAAATTGTCAAAATTCAGTCAAAAACTGTCAAAATTTGAGTTTTGTTTACAAATTTTGACAACTTTCCTTCTATTTTCCATAATTTTTCCGAAATTGGATTTAAAGAACTTTCTGTAACGCATTTTATTTGAGCGAATTAAACTAAACTCATAAATTACGAGTTAAGAGTTTCCATAATTCAATACCAGAATTGACATTACACTATTGACATTTTGAATTTTCGCTCGTAATTCGTATAAATCTCGACAGTTTTACGTTATTTTGAGGGATATCTTCTGTCAAAATCAATTTTCTAATTCTTCAGCTTACATTACAAAATTCGAAAAAAAATATGACTTAATACCTTCTGCTCGTAAATCAACGATGAGAGTGGTAAACAAACAGACTAAAATTAAATTTTTATAAAACTACTAAAAGCAAATATTTACTAATTTGCATTTTGCATTTATTTTTTTGTAGTTTTTATATGCCTATCTATTATTAATATCGAAACTGAGCAGGTGAATTTAAATCTCAGGTTACCATAATAATTTTATCTTTGCCTCTGTTATAGTTTAGTAAATAAATTCATTTTCCGCAGCATTATTTTTTACCATTGGAATATAAAATGCAATATTTTTAATGTTTATAAATGTCCAGACATTTTAATACAAATAAAAAAATTGAATATTATTCATTTAATGTTTCAGGGTTAAACAATAAAAGCCAAAGAAGAAGAAAAAAAAAATGTTGGGTTTTGAAAAAGAAATCCGCGAGTCCATAAATATAAAAAAAGCGAATGTTATAAGCAAAGGTATATAAAGTCATGGAGTTGTTAATGGACACTTTTTTTCTTTTAATAAAAAAAAACAAGAAGAAGGGCGGTAAATTTTAGATGGCTAAACGATTTTATAAAAAAAAAAAAAAAGTGTTGGCCAGGCAACTTGAAATATTTGCATAAAAATACGATAAACCATTTTTCATTTTTGGTGTTTGTTATTTTGTTGTTGGTAGATGTAGTAATAAATGCGACGAAATTACGTTTTATATAGACACGTTTTTGTTTTTGTGATCTGGGGTTGAAATGAAGTAATGTGGCGCGGTATCATCCCAGACAATCGACCGGAAAAAAAAAATATTGTTGTTAAAAGTATAATAAATAAAATCGTAAATGATTATTCGTGGTTAACTTTTTGGGCGGATTTTTATTTATATATAGAATAGATCTTGTTTTTTTTTTGGTGAACGCGACGAAAATTTCAGATAAAAACAAAGTCGAATAAATGTTTTTAAGATTTTCTATATACTGAAATATGGAATGTTATTTAACCAGATGAATTGTACATAGATTTACAATTTACAAGTTCAATAATTTTTATATTATAGGTAAAAGGTATAATGTCTCAGAAGGATAAGGTAAAGGCTATAGTCTCAAATAGAGTTAGTCTCAATCTAAAATTTAAGGAGTGTCCAATTACTGAAAATTCTTTCAATCTAGACTCAATTCCATAACGAGATATTCCACGACATCTTCTGAAGTGATACAGACCATCCGAGCTCGGTTATCTTTATTATATACTCGCGAACCAGTAATGCTTGTTAAATCCTTAACAATATTCACTTTAGTCAGTTGGTTTGGAGAGAGACCCATAATTACCACATATACAAAATAGGTCCCCAGACATAAGTTATAAACCTACGGGACTCCGTATAATACAAATTAGACATTTGACATATCTATCACATCAACCGATTAATAGTTCAAGTTAAATTAACAGAAATTAACAGAGTGTTAATTATATTTCAGTTTGGTTCATTGGACAATTTAAAACAAATTTCATTTTAATTATTGAAAAAATATAACTTACTTTTAATTTGCTGTCTTGGGAGATCTGACATTTTTATAGCTTCAATAGGTAAAAAATTATGTTATTGGCCCAATTTTACTGAGCTAAATTTGTCCATTTACAGAAAAACAATTATTTAATTTATTTCTTTTATATTTTTACTTTTTCCTTCCTTCGAAATATTTAATTTAATTAATGTTACAATTAAAATACTCATTAAAAAAAAATTCCAAAAAAAATTTAAAAAAACATCTTCACTGCACCACAAATCAATCATGACTGAATAAAATAATTTCCATTTTAACTGACAATAATTTGAAAAGTGGGTGGAGCTTAAAACATTTTTGTTATTGTAATTTGTATTTCTGGTGTCCATTACAAATTTTTTTCCTATTCTAATCTGGCAGCCATCGCGGATTACGCAATTTTTTTTATAATTTTCAAATGGAGTTGGCCGCCATCATAGAAATCGTTATATTTCGAAATTTTAAATTTTTTTATATTTTTTCGAAATTTAACTGTTTCTCAGTGTTTCTTAAAGTAAAATTATTCACTATTTAAATTTTAATTATTATTTGACGAAAAATGTATGAAAATCTATAAAGTATTATTGAACAAAGAACTATTCAGGCGATTAAATCGAATTTCATCAAGGTAAAAATTTTGAAGTAAATTTTTTATTTAATATTTTTGCACTGACTTTTATTATAATCTATACAGTAAAAAAATTGTACGTCCGCGATCTAAATTTCAACCTTCAAACCACATTTTTTTTTTGTTCTTCATATTTTGTTTTATGCAAGCATTTCTACATTATTATACCCGCGCGATAGGTTGGCAAAATAATATTTTCATTATAAACATGATATAACTTTATATAAACCACCTGCCGGATGAAGATGTAGGCACAAATAATAGTAATAAGAAAAAAAGGTTTGAAATCAAATGATTTCTTTTTTTGCAAAGTGGTTTTGCATTGCGGTTTATAAAGAGGAAGTTTTCCACATTTACCAACAAAACAAAATCGGAAATGTGTATCGAATTATAACATCCGAATCAAGAGAACACAAAAAAAAAATTTAAAATGTCAAATAATTAAAATACAGAAAAAATTTATACATAATTTTTTATTAAAACTACAAAAATTTTTTGAATTATCCAAGTTCATAAATTGAATGAGATTTTAATATTCCCCCGAAGACCCAAATTCCGTGCCAGACCACTAAATTTATTATATATGCCAAGAAGGAAAAGGAATAAATTTAAAAAAAAATTTTTGAAAGAATTTTTTTCCTTGTTTTTTTTTTTTTTTGATCAATTTTTGATCACGTAATTTATTTTTTTTTATAACGACGAGTCCGTGTCAACAATTATTATCCTATATAGTATAATATATTTTGTATAGCAAATAATATTTCATCACTCCTTTCATTCAAGTCATTTATAATATTTTTTCGACCAAAAAACAAAAAATAATAATAATTTTGTAATAATAAATTTGCTTTCATAATTTTTTTATGATTAATTGACTTATAAAAAAAAAAAAAATTGTCGAAAATTATATGAAATTTTGTAGGATACACGGATAAGTTTCAATTTAATTTTGTGGCCAAAAAGTTTGTTTATGAAAATCTTCGATAAAGTTTAAATGAAATCATGTGAAATATGCATTAAATTTTTAGTATTACATCGTTAAATCGAGAAATGGGAAATTGTCAAAATTTTCTTAAAAAAATTTCTACTAATAAATTTTTGGTAAAATTAAATCGTCGTTTTAAAGGCAGTAGAAATTAATTTTAAATTGTTGATGCTATTTGGATAGTAATAAGTAATAAATTCTAAATGTCTCTTAAAATTATTTTAGATTCGAGGTAAAAGTACAATTAAATTCAATTGAAAAGAATCACAACTTCTTTGAACACTTCTTAAATAATCGTTTTGCTATCAATTTACTATTACTTTATGCTTTTTGCTTATAATCCCATGAAGCGGCGTCCACATATACAGCGAGCGAACGAACGAACGAACGAGCAAACGAACATTCGATTTAAGATTCGGTATGTGTGGACGCCGAGCGAACGAATATTTGTTCGTTCGTTGCCGAACCAGTTTTTCTGGAATCGCCAACGTACATTCGTTCGTTCGTTCGTTGTTCTAACGTATGTTCGTTCGTTCGTTGTAAAATTCGTTGGTCCAAATGTTGGTCCGAATGTAAATTTAAAAATATTTTAAATTTTTTTTGTGTTGTGATTTTTGAAAATTTTAGAAAAAAAATTACTATAAAATATTTATTACATTCGCCAATCATTCGCTTATTTTTTCTTATCACCGAACGAATGTTCGCCCAAACATTTGCATGTACAACGAACGAACGAATGTTCGTTAGTCATTCGCTATCCATTCGAATTCTCACCGAACGAACGAACCTTCGTTCGTTCGTGGACGCGGCTTGATACACATTATCTCCCTCCACAAAACTATCACCCTTACCACTAAGATTCATTCAATAACCATTTAACTTGTTAGATTCGGCGAATCGATAAGAATCCATAAAGCAAAATCGTTTAACACGAAACAAAAAACTATAAAATTACCAAATAAATTTTTTTTTTTTTAAATTTCAATCTTATATCGATCGGAAACTAAAATTATCCAATTGAATCCTTTTATATTATTCATTCATATTTCCCCTTTACGAAAAGTCATATATTTCTCAATTTCGATTGAAAATAAAAATTCGCCACGGTAAAAACCAAAGAACAACAAAAAAAAACAACACCTTGAGCACCAATCAAATCCGCGTCTTTCAACGTTGACTGATGTACGCGTGATTATGTTAGCCTTGTTTTTGTTTTTTTTTTTTCGCAAGTCAAACATATATAGAAGCACCCTGTGGTGATAATTCTACTCCTTGGTCTCTTTCTGTATATTCTTAGGCAAAAACATAACACAGAATCATTAATTTCCCGTTCAAATTGGTTTAAAAATCATTTGCGCAGACATATTAAATATCATTTTGATCCTTTTTTTTTCTCGCTGTTGTTTCGGTTTAATTGCCAGTGTGTGTATATGTTGAAAATTGCGCATGTTAAATTGCACACAATAAAAATTCTTAGACCCTTTTTGAAAACCATAAACGCCTGGAACAGAAGAGAGTAAATTATACATTATACACACCGGTCCAGAACAAATTGATTAAAATAGTTATCAGACAAAGAAGGCCTTTTTAGTATCGGCGTTGGTTCATAAGCAGAAAAACTTAAGTCAATTTTTTCATATTTTCGTTTTTTAATTGTTAAAATACTTCAATTGGAAATGATGAAACACCCTAAGTCACACGTCGTAACTGGCAAGACTTAAAAGACTTAAGTCTGATTTTCATATACAAAGCTCATGAGTAGCAGCTCAAGAGTCATGGATTCAAATACCTCGTCATTTAACAGGAAAATATGAAAAATTGTTGCAGATCTGTGACTTATGCGATGCATCTGTAACCCATGACAAGAAAATGAATATCTGCTCCCTTGAAATTTGGTTGTGAACCACTCAATCTTAAAATTTACATAGTCACTTATTCTCTCTACTTTCTTGCAAGACACTTAAATAATCAATTTATTCAAAAAATTCATTTTCGTGACTTAATACCTTCTACTTCTAAACTGACGTTAAAATATCCTCATTTTTGGTATTACAAAAATCATTTAAAAAGGCGTGAAAAAAAAATTTAAATGAAATCAAATTGAGAAGCAAAAAGGACATAAAAATTGTTTCAAATCCTAATAAGTAATTTAAGAAGTTCATTATTATTAAAATTAAATTCATTTTAAATTTAATTTTATTTCTCTAGTTTTTATTATATTCTCTTCATCTTTATTTTTTTTAAGGAGCAGATCAAAGGCGTTTAAGAAGTCATTGTGGCCCTTTGATCGTGTGAATTATGGGCACATTAAAAAAAAAAGGTATATAGATAGTAGGTGTTAACTTGGTTATGGTTGATTTTAAAAAATATTGTTTTTCACAAAAAAATAGAAAAAGGTTTTCTTTAGATTTTTCGCATCAAAAATTTGTAGTTTCTTATTTATTAGGCGTGATTTGTAACAAATTTTTTTTTATTAAAATTATTATTTTGCCCCTAACATAGCGAAATACGATAACCAGAAGCATTTGGCATAATTATATTCGGCATAAATTCTTTAAAGATTCGGTTACTTTTGAGGTTTGATAGTTTTTGGTTGTTAGATAAAAATTTAAATCATTTTATATTTTAGTTTTCTTTGAAGAATTAAATTCAGGAAATAATTTATTTTAAAAAGTTGGCATTTTATAGTAGAGATAGATAGAATTTGAAACTCTTGATTCATTAATTTCTATCACTGATCAAAAATGCTTTAAAAAAAATAATTCAAATAATTTTATCTGGCGATTTCTTACTAATATGCCAAATAATTACTATAGTAAACCAATACCAAATATAGGCTAAAATTTTGTATATTTGTACAAATATAAGTAGCATACCTTAAAATCAATTTTAATTCAATAATTGAAATATAATTAAAAATGAATTGCATTTGAAATTATTTTAAATTCTTTTAAATTTACTATTCCAAAATGATGAATAAAATATAATTAAAATTTGGCAATAAATTTTATTTCAAATACTTTTCTAGATTTCGAAATATTATCATAATAATTATTTTTGAAAATTTAATTCACAGTGAAAAGTATTTTAAATTATATTAATTAGAAAATACATTGAAGCAGAAATTTGTGTAATATTATACCAGTAAAATGTAATTTACCTACAGTAAATTAACATAAAATATTTCCGATTAATATAATTGTATTTGAAATACTTTTAGTATTAGTTCCTTTTCCCCATATAAGATTTTAATGAAATAAATTTAAATTAAAATTCAAAATTTTGTTCTGATGTTTATGAAAATATTAGGACAAATTTTATTACAAATACTTTTCTATGTTAAAGTAATTAAATACAAATAACCAAAATAAGTATTAGTCAAGAGAATATATTTAAGTTTTTTCCCTATCTCTGCTCATATATTAAAATTAATTTGAAATTAATTTGTTGTAATATGCAATTGTGATTTAGTTCATAATGATCGATAAGTCTGTAAGTAAGAATCGGAGCTACGTGGTTTTATCGATGTCATTCTGGTAATTTAATCAATTTTAAATGTTTAACCCATCGTAGTATTAGTTTTATATACAGCAATGATATTTACGGGGCTATGAGAAACTAGAGGCCAGACACCAATTTGTTCAACAACAAGTAGACTATAGAGGACGCTACTTTTTACTTAGTGGAATTTAATACTTACTTTTCTACAAATGACCGTAAATTCAAAATATTTAGGATATTCTTAAAGATATTTGTGATGACATTCTGTTGTAAATACTAAAATTGCAACAGAATGTCGTGAATATTGGCGATATTCTGTTAAAAATACTAAAATTGCAACATAGCAAGTAGTCAAGAAATTCTCGAACATTTGACTATCAAATCTCAACATTTGACTATCAAAATTTTAGTAATAAAAACTTTTTTCAAATAACATTATTTTAACAGAGCTGTTAAATATTCATTTACCTACCACATTTTAACACTATTTAATAATTTTCTCTTATAACAAAAAAAAAATTACATATATATATGATTTTTTTATTTCCCTAATAAAAAAAATCACATGAATAAATTTTGGATATAATATTTTTGAAATTTTGGTATATAAATAAAGATATTAACCCATATTGTTAACCATATTACCATAATTCAAAAAAAAAATATTTGACATTTTATATTTATTTTACTTTCTCAATCAAAAATGATTTTGATTTTTATCACTTTTCATATATTTAAAAATTTTTCTTCGAAGTATTTGATTTTTCAAAAATTCCCTCTGACTTTGAATAATTGTAATCGCACCAACGGAAAACATATGTCAAAATATTGTGAAACAAATCTCAGGGAATTATCATAATTTAAAATACATTTTGTATTTATATAATTTATTCAAAATATTCAACCTGTTAAAATTATGGTGACTGGTCAAAAAACAAATTCCATATAGAAACATTTTTTTTTTGTTTTTTTTTGGCCCCCTGGCCTTAAGGCGCACCATTTTTTTGTATAATTCAATAGAATATGACAATTTTATTTATTATTGAAATTTTTCATGATTATAATAAAAATATATTTAATGTATAGTTTTTGTGGTGTATCGAACATAAACAATCAAAAGAATTGGTTAATAGAATAATCGAAAATCGAAAAGACCTAAAAAAAAAATTGTGTGAGTTAATGAATTTATATTTTGATATTAAAATAAAGACTCACTGGGGGAATTTTGTATGTGTGACACAGGTAAAGAAAGTTGATATAAACATAATCTGTAAAACCAGAATTGTAATCATTTTATTTTTAAAGTGATCAGTAAAATTTGATAGAAAATTTATTGAAATTTATTGAAGAATTAAAATGTGAATTTTCGGTTTATACCAAAAATTAAATGATTTAATTTTAATATATTGAAAAGTACGAATTTTGATTTTGGTTAATAAAATGAGAATTTATGAGGTCATGGATTCGTAATTAAATTTTAAAGATTTTAAGAGTAACATTTTTTTTTTTTTTTGAGTAATTTAGTTCAATTTGTGGTTAATTTAAAATTTATAATTTTTATAGGTTAAAAATAACAAAAATTTGCAATTGGTTTACCCAAAAAAAAAAAAAAACTCATAATTTCATAGTCAATCAATAATAAAATTTAATTTTTAATTCACTCTGATTATTGAAATCGATTTAACTGTCCAATTCACATCGATATATTAAAAGTTTTGTGTGATTGAAGTGATGATCACATCGAAATAAGATGATAATTCATTGTACTCGACAAGACTTTCGATTATCACTTCGATAATTGTAGTTTGATGGAAATTGACAATTGACATGTCGCCGAATATAATCGAACGAATTAAAGTACTACTTCGGACTCGCCGGAGGCAATATAATCGGTTTGATTGCAGTCTACTAACTGTGATTCACATTTAGTCGAAATTTTACTCGATTAAATGTCTACTTATATCTTCAAAAATGATGTCACAAATAACCTATAAGTTAAAACAAATTTGCAACACCAAAAAATATATTATAGATTTTGTGTCTAAATTAGGATTCCTCTAATTTGGGAGACTAATTGATTCGAAACGAACAATTGAATGACGAATAGTGTGATGACTTCAGTCTAATCGAGAACCAAATTTACTCCTACAAGATATTTTTCTTGCGTCAAGTCGACAGAGCAATTTAAAGGCGAAAACCAGGTCGACTTCACTAATAAGAAAGTGACTAATTATTTTCTCATAAAATATCTATTATTTTACTGAAATTTTACTGAAATTTTTTTACTGAATCTTGCGCCATAAAAAAACTAAATTAAATTTTAAAATTTTATGATCTAAATTTTAATTTTAACTCTTATTTACAGTCCAAAATATTTCACAGATATTTAAATACTTTTATATTTACCTGTTTTTTGTTAGAGTATAAATTTTGCATCATATTTAAAAATATTTTAAGTATTTGCCAAAAAAAAAAGAAGCAAATTTCAACAATCTACAAAATTAATCGATGAAAAAAAAAAAAAACTGGTTCCAATTAATTTTTTACCTCCTATAACGTCAAAAGAGATTATAATTTTTTTAAACTTACACCTTTTTATTCATCAGAGCGCAACCAAAAAAAAAATCTTATAAATAATTAATTTGGTTTTTCGTCTTTTGGTCGATACCAAAAGAAAAACTTGTGTCAAATAAATTTATTATAATTTAATTTAAAATTTTTTTATTTATCAAACTTTTTGCAAGAGTAATAAAAACTTTTAAACACCATCACCGATTTTCATAAATAAATAAATTATTAAAAATTTAAGATGAAAAAAAACACCAATTCTAATGAATTTATTTCAATAAAAATTCGTTTCTTTTCAATATGGTTAATTGGAGAGCCCCCTGGTGTCATAATGTGCATATGGGAGCAGAAAAAAAAAAACAAGAAAATTATAAAGGCTGTAAAATATCAGAATAATTTTTGTGGAAGACAAAAACATAAAGAAACATAAATTATTTCTTTTGATTTTGATTTTGAAAGAAGAAATTTGAAACTTTTTTTTTTAAATCAAATTTTTTCTTTTTTTTTTTTGGTGGACCAACAAATTTTCAATTTTTTTTTTATTATATTTGAAAAATATAGAATGAAGTAAGATGAGAATTTTTTGAATTTTTCCTCTGATTGTCAAAAATATTTTAAAATTTATTTATTTTATGGTAAAGAAATATGAAGTTTTGCGGTTTTAAAGTGGAGGCGAAATATTATTTCTAGATTTTTATTAATTTACTTAAACAAAAATTATTGACAACTTTAAGAGTTAAATTTGAAATTGTCATTAAGGTAAAAACCACAAGACAGAAAAAAAAAAAAAAATTAGTGACACATCAAAGTCACTTCAAAAAAATATTAAATTACCAAAAATAAATAAATTAAAATGCAAAATTTTTTATTAGTTTTTTATGTTTTAAATAAAATAATAAAAATTTATGTAACTATAATAAAAAATATTGAATTTATAAGATTTTTTAAATCATATACTAATAAAAATTATTTGTAAAAAAAAAAAATGAAATAAATTGTGGTTTAGTGAAATGTCATAAATTTAGTAAATTATGTTGAGTTTCAGGTGAAATTTCAGTTTTATGGGTTGGGAAGTATGAAATATTGAGCAGGAAACTTTATAGAGTATTTCGAAATTGTCATATGATAGGATCTAATATTAATTTAAGGGGAACCTTTACTATACGAGAAGAAAATGACTCCAATACCTAATCTATCATATCGCAAATTTCAGAAGGACGTAGAGAAATCTTGACTACAACACTGCATTTATACTTATGATGCGACATATTCGTTATATTACAGAAATTTTATAGAATTCCGAGACTGTGGGCATCACTTGTACCATTGCTAAAGATACCGAGTGCCCTTGTGCAGTGTGAATCGTAGAGGTTTCCCTAAATTCTCGTCGTAGACGTTCCCCAAACGATATATTTGGGGTAAACAAATTTATAGCTACTTAAAATTGAACGAGATTTTGTGTTTCAGCTTGAGAAAGGCGAATATATGGCGACTGCATTGTGACAACATAATTTCAACTAAATAAAAACGATACAATTACGATTCCATTTAATAGAAATATAGAACTGCAATACCAAAATTTTCAGCAAGGAAAATTGTATACTAACTAAATTCAATATTCAATTTATCCCTGAAATGAATACAAAAATTCTAATTACCTACTATTTTTCTCTAAACAAAAATTTTAACTGAAGTAAACAACAAAACCGTCGCTGACTTTTGTTATCTACTTTCATCTTTTCGCAAACCAAATAAACAAAACAAAAAACCAAAAATCCCATCAAATCAAATCTTTGAAATACCATAGAAAAGATATAAACATCAACAAACACACAAATCACTAAACTCCTAATCCTCTTGGTATACCAACAAAAGGATAACACAACGAGAAAACATGATTTTGTAAAACATTCCGAAATTTTCCAAAAAAAACAAATCGGGAAAAAAAACCCAACAATCGCAATGAAATGACTTTTATTTTTGTATGCGGATATAAATGCATGCGAGATTAATCAACATGTCTGCAATTTCTAATACCCAAACTAAACTTTTAACAAATCTGAAAATTGTAACCAATCTTTCACAACAACAACCAAAAAAAATCCTACCAAAAATTGCAACAAATTCCTTTCTTTTTTTGCAAAGCCTCTAATCAACCAGAAAAATAATTCTAATCTTTTTCGTTGTTTCTATTTTAAAATAATTTCATTAATTCGCCTTTAAAGGATATAAATAAATAGCATCCTGAAATTACCAGCAACAAACAAACTAATAACAATTTATTTTTATATGTGCAAAAAAAAATTCTCATCTGTGATTTTTAGGCTTCCCTTTTTTTTTTTTTTTACCTTATTAAAAATTATCCTTCGAGAAGCACAAAAGTTTGTTTGTTGTTGTTGTTAAATATCATAAACAATTTTCATTTATTTTCTTTTTTATAAATATTTTTAATAAAAAAAAACGCGTCAAGGATTATCACGGCAGGATATTATTATTATTTTTTTTTTTGCGGTCTTCACTTTAGAAAAAAAAAATAAATAATATTATTTTGCCCATAAGACGTAAAGATAATTTCGACAACACAATAGAAGGACGATGATATTGTATATGGGAAAATCGCGATGGTGATAATCCTTATACACACACAAGAAAAAAAAATATATATATATATAAAAAATCCATTAGCCAAGGGCAGGGATTATATCCTAGCAGGACGAACAGAAGAACAGAAAAAATTACTTTAATCTTCTCTTATTTTCAATTCATAGACCAAACACAAACACCACACAAAAAAATTTTTGAAATGTCGGTGATTTTCGTATGAAAATTTCTTTATTACATTTTAAGGATATTCATAAAAACAAAATTTTTTAAGGATATATGTACATAAAGTGAAAATATTAAGAAGAAGAAGACAAAAAGTTTGTTTGCAAACATTTTTGATTTGTTTATTTTTTTTTTGGGTTTAAGACCAGAAAAGGGGGTTGGAGTCGAGGGCATGACAAGACACAGAGAGGCTTTGAAAAGGATATTTTTAAGAGAGTATTATTCATTATCCTTTTGTTCAGAGAAAGGATTTAAGAATGGAAAAGAACTAACAAAAATTATAAAGAATTTTTTGGATATGACAGCAGTCACGGTTATTTTTATTATGTGCACACCTTTTTTTTTGCCTGACAATTATTATTATTTTTTTTTTCTATTATCCTTTTTAGAATGATCGCCATTATTATTATCAGATATGGTTTTTGTGGTACTTTGTTGTTTTTTTTTCATCTTTTTGATTGCCCACTGAGTTGGAATGGAAAAACGATTATTTGATTGAAATATGAAGTAAAAATTTTTTTTGGAATTTTTTTTTTTTGGAAAATTTATGAAGGATCTGATGCAGAAAGGAAGGACATAGAGATATCTTAATAGATTTTTAGCCTTAAGGTGTTAGGAAAAATATTGATCAATATTTAAGAAGGATTATGGTTAGTAATTTTGGGAAAAATGTGTTTTGGTAATTTGAATTTTGTAGTTAAAACGCGCTAGCTCAAGGCTATAATTGAAATTTTTCACGAAGATAATCTACTATGGCCGTAAATTCATATCGTATCCAAAACATAGTGTGACTTAAATGATTTTTAAAAGCCTATTTTACGATTATTAAACCGATGATACCAAAATCGCTTATAATTGTGCCGTTGACCATAATATCAAAAAATTTTCATTACTGATGTCTTCCTCTACTGGTTTAATCCAAATTTAGCCCATCAATCCGACTTTTTTTGGATATCCGATATTTAATGACTTTTTTCGGATAACCAATAACCGGATACAAAGGCGATTACTTTTCTAATTCATTTCTGCATTCTACTTCTTCTTCTTCTTTGGCCCACCAACCCAATGTGGGTCTACCTAGGCCTACCTATTTAAGGTTTAGCCGACTTTCTGTTACATTACAATCTTCAAAAATATCCATTTCACAAAACAAATTTTTTCCCTTTACTCTAAGTACTAAAAATGTGAATTACGCGCAGCCGTAATAAAATTATTTATATATCGTTTTAAAAATACTATTTGGTGCCAAATACCAGCAAGCTACAATAAATTTGTGCTATTGATAAGAACCCTCATGTCTGGGTGTAATATACCATCCTAAAAAACTATAAAATTCAACAAAAAAAGGGATGCTGCTGGCTCTATACTATATTTCTATTTCCAATAAAAGCATTTTTATCCCTATAAGACCATAAATTTCTATATAATATTTCTGCGCAGCTGTCGCGCAGGATATTATTATACGAATTAACGTAATATGTAATTTATAATGTGTACAAATAAATAATTTTTGATTCTATAATGTAAAAAAAAAAATGAATTTCTAATGGTTTGACACCCAAAACATTTTTATTCATTTTTTTTTAGATTAAGTCATAAACGGAAAAATTTTTATAGTTTTGGGTAAAAAAAAAAATGATGACAGAAAATTTTGTCATTTTTCAAATTGAGAAAGATTTTTTTGGTTGATGTGCACACACGCTTTTCCCAATAGTGCGTCAATGTCGATTTTAGTTATGTAATTTTAGGGTGGCTTATTGTTTTTTTGTTTTTTTTAGGGTTTATCCTTACTCAGTTTTTTATTTTGTTACAACACAATCAGGGCCTGATTGAAATTTAGGGATAATAAGGCATGTAAAATTATTTATTTATTTTTTTTTTAAGGTTTTGGTTTCAAAGACTTCGTTCGTTTTTTTGGGTTTGTTCGTTTTTTTGGTAACAAAAATTGATAAACAGAAATTTCTTATTTGATATCATAATTTTTTTTAGGGTATATGCGCCGCCAAATATGCCAACAAAATATTTTTGTTTTTTTTTTAACTTCTGTTTGATTGTTTTTATGTTGTAATCGTATTTTTTGATAGTTTTGACTCTTAGAGATGGGTTAATGTTAATAATAATAAATCAATGTGTGGTTTTAATAAAAAAAATTATTGTTTTTTTAAGGGGCGACCTTCAAAATTTATGTAAAAAAGTGTAATAAGCCCGCAAAAAAAAAATAATAATAATAATATTTTTGTTAATAAAGATATTAAATGGTTTGGAAGAGAATTGTATTTTGTGGTCTTAATTAGAATTTTTTTTTTGTGTGGCAGAAATTGATGGAGAATTTTCAGGGTAATGAATTCCAGAAAATAAATATTTTGGGTATAAGGGAAGGACCTTTGAAATACCTACTCTTCATTGCGGAAATTACTTTAAAGTGACAATGATGCTTTGTCAGTCTTATAGGAAAGAATAACAAAGAATCTTGTAGTCTGTCTCGTAATGATCTCCGCTGATCGACTCTCACTGTCTTTTATTCATTGTTTTCTCCATTTCTTCGTATCAAAATTTGAGCTATCTTCATTTTAATTAACTTGAAATTGTCGATAGATGGTACAAAAAACTAGTAGTGACGACAGTTTAAGGGACTTCAATTCTAGTTCCTTAGATTCTGTGTTTGATATAATCTCGTAAAATCACGATTTATCTGGATGTCAGGACAAATTTCTTAGCTCTTCCTTTTTGGAATTCAGGAAATACGTTTTAACATGTCTGGAAACTGGAATGAAATATCCCAATTTTGTAAAACCATCTTTAGATCTATATTCACTTTCGTTTAACATTTATTTCCATTAATTATGACTCGCAATTAAAATGAGTTTTGGTCCTTCAGAAAAACTATTTCGTTCTCTGTTTATTTATTTTGAATATTCCAAATATATAAAAAAAAAAATTCTATAATTAATTCCCAGGCATTTAATTACTAAGAAAATTTCTTAAAATTATATGGTAAAGAGATTCAAAATACCATCTTCAATATTATACTATTTAAAGACCAAATTATCATTTTAACGAAAAAATAAATGAAATAAAAATAAAAACAAATTAAAAGAAATAATAATAATCATGCTCCAGAAATTCCAATTCAATGCACCGTGAATCCACTTAAGTCCCACAATTTCCTACTTAATACTTAATTCTTTTTTCCCAACTTCAGTTTTTATGTATATAAATATTGTAATTCTCTGTGGTGTAGTTATTATCTTTTCTTCATTATCATTTCATTAATTGCTAATTAACTCTGTGTTGTACACGACGATGAAATATACTCTAATTTTCAGTTTGTTATTTTTTTTTCATGTTGTTTTTTTTCTTTTTCTCATCTTTTCTTTTCATCATCATTTTACTTAGCCAAAATAATAAAAAAAAAAACCACATCTTCTTTTGATCAAAAACTACACTAAAATAGTCTTCAAAATACAAAATACAAAAAATATTTCAGAAAATTGTTGGGCATGTTTAAATCATTTACATTTTTGTAAAGGGGACCGACATTACAGGATAACAAATTCTGAATCATTTCCATTATGAATGTTAGGAAAACCTCTAAGAAGTAGGCCTAGAACCACATCGTGCTGTTGAGCCACAAGGAGAAGAACCATTGGACAAATGTAAAGAATCTTCTTTGTTGTGAAATGTGACATTCTGTTCTTCTTGTTCTGGATCAATAGTCCAAAGTAGGCCTAACTCTAAGAGGTTTTGCGGATATTCTGGTTGGAATTATGGATACCTATCTGTAGTGTAACAACTACTAATTCGAACAAATTGAATTAATAGTAGTATGTAAATTGTTATCAGCAATTGATCTGTAATTGATAAAGTTTCATCAGTTTGAAATTAATAATTTTCTATATGTTTTACAAAGCATATAGTCAAAGTTGAACCAATTTATAGCATGATCAATGTTTCTGTTAGTCTTTGAACCCATGATAGTACAACATACTAAGCAATCAGCGACTCAGTTGGGTTAATTTGAATTACGACAAACTTTAGAGTAGTTTGAAAATCAAGGAACGTTTCTTTTGATAACTTTTATAATTCTGTCCTTTTTGCTGACAGCAGGAATTGTGCTAGTATTATTTATGATAAACCACCAATCTAGCTTTAAGGATATTCCTATATTATTATAACGATAGCGAAGCCCTTTTCAAACATTAAAAGTCTAAATAATTGAAAAATCTTCCTTTAAATTATATACTTATTATGTAGAAGTTGACGGAGTAATTAAAGGCCAAAAAATAAACTAAGACAGTTCATTTAAGTCAATGTATTTATATCTCCAAAATCATGACAAAAAGATCTATGAAACTATATACAAAAAGACATCTCAACATTATTTTGCTCCACTCTCTGAAAGAAGGAAATTTTTGTTATCAGTGATGATAATTTTTCTCTTGACCATCATGACTTATTTCTTTCAGACTTTGTCTGTACATTATTTAGGACTTCTTTTTTTTAAGGGCAAACGGAAAAAAAAACACAAAAACAGTTTTTCTTTCATTCTTTGGTTTAAGGAAGGACACACAAAAAAAAAAATCTCAATTGTTTTGGAGTTTTTTGTTGTTGAACATGAGATATGGCCAAAAAAGTGAGATTGAAATCATATATGATGGAAAAAAGGACGGGTATGGATCTACTTAATAATGTTTGAACTTTTATATGAGAAAAAAAAAATATGGAGAAGATTTGTTCTTCTTCTTCTTCTTCTTGTTTTTTAAGATATTTTGGTTTTTGTTTTTTTTTTTCCTGGTGCAAAATCCCTTAAGAAACTAAAACAGAATACAAAAAAAAAGGATATGTTTGTGTTTTCTTCTTTTTGTTTTAGTTATTTCTGTTGTGTGTTGTTTTAAGTTTTGACTCTGTTATCGTAATTCTGAATCGACCACAAGAAATATAAATAATAAAAAAAAATATACCAAGGAGAATACTAAAAAAAAATTGTTTTGTTGTTTGGTTTTTTTTTTTTTTTAAAGGACGTTAAGGAAAAAAATGAATAAAAAATGAAGTTTTTTTCCTTATTCCGTCTTTTGTAGAGATTTGAAGTTTAGTTTCCGGAAATACGTGATTGTCAGCGCGGTTTATTGATTTAAGTTTCAATAATCGTAGACTTAATAAATCTAATTAAAAGAAATTCTATTTAAATTAATCGTGGAAAGTAACAGCAATAATGGTGGCGTTCTTGCTAACAATAGATGGCGCTAAAACTGGTTTTCATTATGATCAGAAATTTTGTATATTATTTTAGTAATTTTTGAGAATTAGTAAATGATGATATTTTAATGTGAATGCAATGTAGATGGCGCGCACTATGATGATTTTTTATTGATTGATTTATTTTAAATTAAATTGGGAACTTTACAGCATTTTCTTTGGAATTAGACTACCTTCCTTTACATTTTATGTGGAGGATGCTGGAAATTTTAAGTCTTAAGACCAATTTCGTATTAATCCAACTCTTGAATTTCATTGTTAGTTGGTATAAGTGCCGAGTCCTGGACGACTATCCAAAGACTCCAATTAACGCAATAGAGCCGTTTTGATACCACTCACTCTCGCATGTAAATATGCCAAGTGGGGTGATTCATTGTAATAGATAAGTATGAAAAATTTCAGGAGTATGAAACCAAACCTCATCGCTTAAATCTCCTTCTAATAATCTGTTGGAAGGAATCATAGTACAAAATGCTAATTTTATCTAGAAAAATAATTAAGTTACTACAGTAATTTATGACAGTGATGTCAAAATTATTTATAAAAGTCCAAAAATTAATACAAATTTAATTTTAAATACCATCATTCAATTTACTTTTACAAGAATAAATATTGTGACAGTAAATTTACTTACTTGCTTAACTCTTAACTCTCTCTCTCTCCCTCTCTGACCTATTTAACACAAGTCTAAGTAACTTTATACTAGCGCCTATTCAATGGATCAACAATCGGGAAATTTACATTTAAATTTAATTTTTGTCACAAAAAAAAAAAAAAAACACCACAAAAATAAATAAGAAAAAAAAAAGTTTTATGCTTATTTCATTTTTTTTTTTTTGGCTTAAATTTTTTTTTCTCCATATTTTTGTCTTCTTTTGTTTAAAAGCGCTCATTGGCGCCCAGAGACCACTGGTTTTATTAGTAACCATGAAACTTAAGTGATATTCTTTCTTCTTCTGACAACAACAACAACAACAAAAAAAAACATATTCTCTTAAAACAATCAAACCGCACTACAACGAAAAAAAGATAAACTAATTTTTTTGTTTGTGTAACAATCTAAAAGATACTTTTATGTTGTATCAAAACAAAAGATATATATTTTTTTTTACTTTCTTAACTTCTTTTCTTTTATATTTTCTGTTCTGTTGAATTTTCTTATAACTTATTTTTTTTTCTTGGCCAAAATGTGAAAAAGAAAAAAATTCTCAATTTTTTAAGTTTTTTTTTTCAGCAAATTCTTTTTTTTTTTTGTATTTAAAGTTAAATAAAATAGGAATTTTTTTTTTGTTATGTTACAAATAAAACAATTTACACAAAAAGCTACAGAAAAAAGAAAAACGAACAAATAAAACCAACAACGATTTAAAAAGAAGTTTCGTTTTTGCTTTGGTTTTATGCAGTTTTCGATTTCGAAACTGACGAAAAACAAAAAAAAAAATGTACTTAACCAACCGAGTTGAAATAGTTTCTTTTTTGTAACAGAATTTCAGAGCATAAAAAAAAAAGAATGTCTTAAAGTTTATTTTTACTATAAAAAAAAAGAATAACAAGAACTACAAAAAAATAAATAAAATATTGTTCGTTTTTTATGTTGCCTAAGTGTGTACAATAGTGAAGATAGAAAAAAGTAATTCTTGATTATTGTATTTGCACAGCAAAAATTTGTGTATAACAATTTCATTTTTATAGGATGTTTTTTTCATGGCTGGTAAATTAACAGAATTTTTTTAATAATTTATCATCTGTCAACAAATTTAGAAACCATTTATTATATTAAATTATATTTTTTTAAAATAAAATACAAATATTCTTATGAATACCGCGCCACTGGTGGCAGAATTTGGAAATAATTTGTTTTCATTTTAATTAATAGCTTATTATCTTTCTAGTGTGGGGTCTATGATTATTTTTGGTGAATATTTACTATGCGAAATTGTATTTTGAGCAATTTTGAGCCAAAAGAAAATTAATTTTGATTTTTTTAAATTCATATTATTTTATCTCTTGAAATTGGAGGTATAGCTTTTCATTTTGATTAAAAAACAATATTAAATAACAATATTTAATTGAAAAAAGCAGTAAAAGTAAATAGTAAATTGTAAATATCGCCATATTGCAAGCGAATTAATAAGTTTCTATTTAAAATCTGCCTCTAATTTCATTAATACTAAATATTTTGACTGCAATAATGAATAAAACTTTATTTTAATTAATAATAACAATTTGAAAACAGACAACGAATAACAACGACAAAAAGACAACGAACTTAAAACTGAAAATTTTTTAAATGTATACCATAAAATAAATTATTGCACAAAAATCTATATACAATAAAAAAATAAAATATATAACAATGTTCATTGCGATAAATTAATCTTGCAACACAAGAAAAAAAAACATGTCGGCAGTCCAAAACGATCTATACAATTAAAATGCATTGAAAAATTACCGCGTGATGCTTCACTTTTTTTTTTTAATTTTTGCGCAACAGAAAGCGTATATATCAAAAGTGGTAATTAATTTATGGTATACAATGAAACATTCACCATAATGATTATATCTTTAAATAAATATAGTACAAATTTTAATTCTCAACTCCTTGTTAAAACACACATAAAAAATATATATACGCAGAAAAAGATATAAAATTAGTAATGTAGAATAAAAAGATACATAAATTCAATATGATTTTTTTACGATATATAATTTTCTCTTGTGTTAACAGATTCACATTTTTAAGAAACCGAAAATTATTAGTTATTATTATTATTTTTGGTATATTGTAGATGGGTCAAATATACAATCTTTTAACTATCAGCTATGCACAAGAAAAATATATAATTGTAGATTATAGTCGAGAGACAATATTTTAAAGATATATAGAAAATTTATATCGTTTCTATGATAGAGAGATATTCTTTTAATTGATAGGTTTGAAAAAAAAAATATATATATTGTCTATAGGTCGACCAAAAATTACTAGTTTCATTAAATATCTTCTATATGTCTAAGCTCTAAGAGTCTAAGGGATAAAAGGAAAGAAAATAATATTATTGGTATGATAGTTTAATTGTAGCATAGATCCATTTTTATATAAATTGAGAAAATTTTATAGTAACTTTCTATAAGATTTCCAAGTTATTTCCAAGTGGAGACAGAAACAATTATTATAAGAAAATATATTATTAAATTTGATAGTTTAATACATTTTTTTTGGTTAGTAGAGTTTAGTCTATAATTTAGGTGGCATGGGAACAAAATTTGGAGCAAAAAAAAAAAAAAAAAATTTAATGTGAAAAATTTAATAAAATAATTAATTTTAGTTTTAGTTTTTTTTTTTTTTTGGACGATTTAATGATAAATAATGTAGGCTAAATTCTTTGTTGGGAGAAAATATTTGAAAGTTTTCACGTTTATTTACTGGAATTTGTTAGTTTGGAATTTGGGAATTTTGTGTTACAATTTTTCTGATCTAGTTAATATTTTAAGTGTAATTTGTAATGATAATTATTATTCTAAAAACTATAATTAAGTTTTTTGGAAATTAATAAAATTGTAGACTAAAGTCTACTGAAAATTTAGATTCTACGAACAAGATGAAATTTTAGATTCTACGAACAAAAATCAAATTTTGAGCCAAATACTCAAAATCTAATTTTGAGCCAAATATGCAAATTTGGAAATATTGTTTGTTATGATTTTATGTTTTTTTGTGCTTTCCATCACCATTTCAATCATTGTCTAAAATTTCAATAAAAACTAATTTTGCTCAATATTTTGAGCAACAAAATTGAAAACTTGAATATTAATTTTCTATAATAAATTTGTCCAAAAAATATTTTTAGTAATTTGTCCAAAAAATTAACGAAATAAATTTGGTGCTAATACAAATTGAGACAAATTTAATTCTAAGATTAAATATTTTTTCCCCCTGATATAAAATAATTAAAATTAAATGAAAATTACTTGAAATTATCCAAAAAAAATTGAAGAAAAAAAAACTTCAATTTGAATAAATTGATTTTAATATTGCATCTAAAATATATTTTCCCAAAAAAAAAAAATTCGATACAAACTTAAGTATCTATTAAGGAAGGTCTTGACAATATAAGTAAGTAATCAAATCTTTTTTATCATCGTTTTTTATAATAATAGAGACCACCTTTTAAACTACACTCCTTTTCGATACTCTTCCATTTTTAAGTAAACTAAAATAAACCATCTGGTTTTTTCTTTCAAAAAGGAAAAAAAACTCTTAAACTTTCCATTAAAATTGTATTTTTCTTTCCATTTTCAAGAAAACATTTTTATTTCAAAATCATTTATTTAAGTACTTTTATTTATTTCTTGTTTATATTCATAAAAAATTTTATTTTTTCCGAAAAGGTAAAGTCATAAAATGAGAGAGGAAAAAAAACTCTTCCACTTTTCTGTCATTAAAATTTTTCAGAAAAAAAGTGAAATATTTTTCATAAATATTTTTTTTTCTGATAACCAAAATATATAACAACATTAGGAAAATGTTTCAATGATATTTTGTGGTTGATTTAGAAGCAGAAAGTATTAAGTCAATTTCTTTAGTTTTTGATGTAAGATTAATAAATTTTAGTAAAATTTCTTACAGTAAAAATAGCAAAGGTCACATAATATTAGACAAAACTGAAATTCAGTTGAAAAGTAAGCAACAAGTCACAAAAGGACAAGTGTATAGAGCACACTTTATCTGCGAGTGTTGAGTGTTTGATCATGGCCAGACTCTGTTCGCTAGGCAGTCACTTCATGGCCAGATTCTGTTCGCTAGGCAATCCCTTCTTTAGAAAGTTCAGTGACTTTGCTGAAACAAACCGCAAGAATAATTCATCTCCGGAACACTAGGGAATGATTTTAATAAACCTCATATACTTCCATTAATTATTAGCCTAGTGGACCACTCTACTAGAGTGAGTGCAATCAAAAATGTTCTTGCTACCAATTGGAATTACCTGACAGCTTGTCGGGTTCTCGACATTTATACCACTCTAGCCCCAAGTCCATAAATGTTCTTAGACTTTTACTTCTTTAAAATAATTCCAATTTTCACAAAAACTTCAATTTTGTAACTTAATTCTTTCTAGTTTTAAACTAAAACGAACAGAAAATAATAACAAATTATAATTTTCAAAATATTTTAAAGATTATATAAAATTATATAATTTCCCTTCTATTTAGCATAAATATTAGACAGAAACGAAGATGTACATTATATATACACGCATATTATTCGATAATATCACATAATTTTAAAAATAAAATTATTTTTATAGCTTCATAAAAACAAAATTTTACTAAATACATCATTATTAATAAATGAGATTGTTTTTTATATACTATTAAATTTTATGCTGTAAAAGTTATGTTAAAAATTTTTTTTAGTTTCTTTTTCTAAAAAAAAAAATTTCTTAGAGAAACTAATTTTTAGTGTGACAATTTTGGGAAAAAGTATATATGGGATAGTAATTTGACAGTTTGACAATTATATTATAATGTTATTAGAAAATTGTCTGAATTTTTGAAAAAATCAACAAGACATATTGGAATTAGAAGAATTTCTGTTAGTCCAGAGGCAAGACAAACTATCTTTTTTTTTTTAAAATAAATTCGATTACATATTTATGATAAGGAGTTAGAAATGTCAAAATTAGAGATACCAATGCTGATGGTTTTGTCATCTTAAGAGGATTTTTGTCAATACTTTCAGTAGTGCACTAATAAAATGAATTTAATGCCGACCTTTAATGTTTATTCAATAATCTAGTACTGTATTAATCATAATGTTATTTATGGCTCCTCTAGCTCTCGAAAATAGATCGATTCCATGAACATTAAATTAATATTTTATTCAATATTTTGCTGTAGTTATGAAGGATTTAATATCGTATACCGTTAAATTAGAAATATTTACTAATAATGACGAGTAATTAAAGGGAAATTCATAATAATTAAGCACTCAGAAATGTCAAATTTAGTAATACCAATGCAAATTATCTTGAAATTGAAGAGAAAATTATAATAAAATGAAAATTGCAACTGAAACTCCAACACTCACTAAGATATTTTGATATCAACAACGCCTAAAAATTTTAATATTATCAAAAATTCAACTAATTCGATATTAAAGTCTCAAAATTAAGTAATTTGGCAACACTAATTTTTGACATTTCTATGTTCCTACAAATAAAGATTGAATTTAGATGAGAAGTAAGGACTTTGTTCTACGAAAATTTGTCGTTACATATTAATAATTAAACTTAATTCAATTCTATAAATAATTTTCCAAATTTTCCAATTATCCATCCAATATAATTTTACAACAATCCCCATAATTTCCCAAAGAAAATTTCTATCATTCTTCTTGTTTTTTTTTTAAATATCAAAATTATATTATTTTTCTTATTAAGATGTCACAAAATTTTTGTGAAGGTGATGTGATTCTATCCCCCAAATAGTTGACAACATGTTGAAAATTTATTTTGTATTTTCTTGGGTGAGAACATTTTTAATGGAACATTTTTTTTTTTTGCCTTTTTACTACACGACAAATCTTCTTTTTTTTTAAAAAAAGAAATTACAATTTTTATTTAATTTTTTTTTTAATATGAAATTTTCATTTTCTCATAAATTTTCTCAGAAGGATAAAATTATAAATAGAATCTTATGACTAAACGCTTAAGAAGAGGGAAGAAGAAGTCGAATTAATTTATATATTTAAATTCTTGGCCATATGGAAATTTTTGCGTTTAATAAAATTTTCACTGTCATCCCACAAAACATAAATTTTTATGATTATGAAAATTTTAAATTATTTGTTGTAGTCTCATAATTAGGCAAAATATTTTAAATCAGAATTATGTTTATGTTTATCAAAAATTTTTGTGGTGTTGATGCATAAAAGAAAAAAAAAGAACCAAAAGAAGAAGAAGAAAAAAAAAATATGGAATTAAATTATTGCTAATGACATCCAAATGAATAAACCAAAGAATTGTTGGAGGGTAGAAGGTACAACCAAAATTCTTCTCTCGCTGCTTGGAAATTTATTTTCATTTTGTTTTTTTTTTTTTTTAGATTTGTCTGAGCTTTTAAGTAAAAGACTTTTTCTCCTGGATAAGATTTATAATATTTTTTATTATTTATGGTAAATTAAATAATAAAACATAAAATAAAATTGTTTGTTAACACGATAATTTTCGTGTAGATTTTGAATAAATTATGACCGCAAAGAATAATTTTATTTGAAAAAAAATATGTAATTTTTTTTTTTTTAAGATTTTAATTATTAAATTTGCTGATTTAATGGAATGTAAATTAATGAAAAATTTTTTTAGCTGAAATTAATGAAATTCAATTTTTTGTTTTTTGTTGTTGTGGAATTTAGATATAAATAAAATTTTAGATTTGAATTTTCTGATGAATTTTATGTTAATAATAATTTTAATTGCATTATTTTTATTTGTAATCATTTTCTTTGATTTTCAGTAGTTATTTTTGCTTTTCTGCTACTTTAGGTAATCTCTAAGACTACTAAAATTTATCTTAACAATATAATCAAGTCTAATGAAAATTTAATTTCTCCAGAAATTTGTGAAAATTAAAAATTATCCATAAGTTTTTCGCCAAATTAATTTTGAGTTTCAATTGAAAAACATTCATAAATGGGTCATAAATCACTTAACAAAGCTTTCATATAATTTAGATAATTTTTAATACTATAAAATATTTAAAACTTATTCAAAAATTTTTGTTTATAAAACATCAGAGCCAAAATTTTCTTTCGTTCCGAAAAAGTTTTCCACAAAAAATAAATTTATGATTCCATTTATTGGTCCATCAAAATAGAAAACTTTCAATCAATTTAAAATGAAAATTTGTAAATAATTTTGTAAATAATATTATACAAAAATAATGATGATCTCCCCAAAAAAAAATTTCATTTAACCATTTAGAGATTTGTAAACTCT
This sequence comes from Empis stercorea, assembly GCA_949752835.1. Taxonomy (NCBI): domain Eukaryota; kingdom Metazoa; phylum Arthropoda; class Insecta; order Diptera; family Empididae; genus Empis; species Empis stercorea. Next base: position 84,549,340 of record OX457085.1, on the reverse strand, counting down.
TCAATGGAAAATTCAATGAAAAATTATATTTTTGTACTGTGAATTTTCTAATAAGTTTACATTGGCAATAAGTTTGTCATTATTTTTGTTATATTAAATAAAGTTTATTTTTCGGGAATTTATTGTTTACTTTAAAAACTTTTTCTTAAATCAAATAATGATTTTTCATTTTGGAAATTATTTTATATACAACAAAAATTAGGTACGAAAATTATCGAAGATTTTTTGTTTGTGTTTACTAAAAACTTTCATTATTTAAAGTAATCAAAGAATCATTTTTTTTATTTATGGAGTTTATTGGTTAAATAGAGTGAGAGTTTTCTTTAATGTTTAAGGTTTGTTCAATGACTTTTGCTCTAGAGGAAAATGCAGAACAGAAAAAAGGGTGCAGTCGCATAAATTTTAAGTGCTTCTTAATTTGTATTTCTGGTATAAAAATTTCGTCTCATTGTACTCTCTGTAAAATCATCTCTCTTGCATTCATTTAACCTGTTCTAGGTTATCTGAAGTACTCCAGATTTTTTACGAGTCCATAACGTCTTCTACTCTATTGCTATAAGCAAGAGTGGTCAGAGCAGATTTAAAATTTTGTCATATTTAATTTTCTAGATAAGAAATATTTAATTTATATCTAATAGAAAGTCGAAATGTAGGCTTAGGAGGAGCACGGTAGAGATTGACTGATCGCTGAACCAGTTCTGTGATTGTTTCTTGATCAAGTGTTTGTTCTACCTCCAAGTGGCGGTCACCGGACAACTATGCTCCTAATATCCATTACGAGTCCGGGAAGAAACTGCGCTCATGAAAATGAGAAAATGCTATTTATGTCACGAGACCCAAATTGACGGGCTGTATCGCCATGTAGTAAGTAATTAAGAACGTCGAATTCATATTTAATTAAGTATACTTCATACTCTTTCATTCAATTTTCAAATTTGTCACCCTAATCTGCTCTGCTCCATTCCATTTTACTCTAATTATTTAGTCATTGAACAAAGCTATAGTCTATATTAATAGTATCATCACAATCAAAACATTGGTTAAATATTTTATGAAAATCTTGACCCTAAAACAGATTTATATGTAAATATAAATAGTAAAATTTTTTTCTTCTTATTTACTATTTACACATTTCTGTGTGGTTTAACAAAATTTATATAAATATTATTATATAGTTGTCAATTATAAGTTAGATTTATTTATAATATAAAAATGACCTTTTACAGATATAAACAGAAATTTCTTTAGTATACAGTACAAAATAATTATGACTGGGTAAAGAAAAATTTGAAATTTGTAACAAGTTTAAGAAAAAATTTAATTTTTAAATGAAATTTTTTTAAATAAATTTCAACGAAATTTATTGTGCAAAATTTAAATTTTCATAGCCGAGAAATTCTCATTTTCTAATTATTGAAATATTTTTGAACAAATTTTACAAGAAATTTAACTTATGACAAAATTCTAATTTCACTTTAAAACTTTTAAGTTTACAAAAAAATAAAAATGTAATGTGTAACAAAAAATAACTCTAAAATGTGCAGATCAATAAATTCTGATGACAAAATTCATGTAGAGATAAATTAATATATTTTAAAATTCAATGTTAAAAATATGTTATTAATTTTATAAAAATTTTCATGGATTGAAATTGTTAAATTTAAATTAAATCATTTCTTGTTCGAGACAACGATATCAAGTTGTAATTTAATGATTGTTATTACATCTCTTGGTAGTGTTTATTTTCCAACTCACGTCAGGCAAGTAGTCAGCATAATATCCTCTAAGGCACAGCAGACGACATCATCCCAGCAGACGACATCATCCCAACTATGGCAATCCAACAGAATGTCCTTTACAGCAATCAACATCAGCTCCTTTGCGAAAGTCGGTCTTATATCCCCAGCATCATTCATTTGTAATGGAAGACGTATTATTCTTAAGGATAACAAGGATTGTATAAAATTTCATTCCTAATGATACAGATGTGGTTCAATAACGAGTCTTGTCGAGTAACCAAAGCTCTCTGGCCAAAAACGAACATTAAGAATAGAATATTGCTACTGGCATTAAACAGGAATAGTGTAAGGCTTTTAACAGGTATTGTAACAGGTCCCTGCCTTCTATTAATGATGGCAAAAAGGCTAGGACTGTCTACGACAGAAGTATGTCGAGGATGCGGAGATATAGGCTCAGCTGAGGACCACAATCCCACATGTGCTGTGACACTGCCCAAATATGTGCAGAAGTAGTTATAGAATTTGGGTAGGTTTCTTTTTGAGGACCTGGACGATGTGAGAAATTGCCGGTTAATGGATCTATTAAGGTTCGTAAGAGAGGACAACTGGATAACGTAGCAAGGGCATTATTGATAACCAAAGGTATACCGATGGATTAATTATTGGATTAGTGTTGTTATATACATGGTGTGAGCATATACCAACCAACCAATGATACCATCAAATATTACTAGATTTCCAATGGTATCATTATCCCAAATACATAAAATTAAAATCTCTTATCAAAATCAATTATTTCTTACTGTGTATTACTCCTCATCAAATTTATCAACATTAAGAAAAATGCAATTAAATTTATTACATAAACACAAAATAAAATAAAATTGCTACATAGAACATTTTGCTGTTGTTTTTTTTTTTTTTTTGGTAATATTAAAAATGCATTTTGGGTAGAAAATAGAATTAAAAAAAAGAAAAAATCTATATGATAAATAAACTTTTTTATTAAGTAAACATAACCTCAACATTTATCTATAAAATTTTATTTAAAGAAAGAAAAGTGAAAAACAACTTCACTTCTTCTCTTCTTTTTTTTTGTATTTTTCATTTGAAATCATCAAAATTAAAATGATATAATGTAAAAGCTTTAAAATATTTCTGTGTGTAGATTTTACAAACAAACAAATTTTTATACCCCAAAAACCACTTAAATACTTGAGAAATGCAAACAGAAAGCATTTTTGTATATATAGTTTTTTTTTCTTCTTACTTTTATATTTTCCTTGGCAAAAGTTTCTATAAATTTTAAGTTCTTATATAAATTTAAAAAGTTTTTTTTTTGATCGCTTATAAAAACAAAAACTTATAGAAATTTTATGAAAACGAAAATCTGAGAAGTTGGGAAAATTATGAATTATTATTTTATGTATATACTATACTTTTAATAGAGAATGCAAATAGAAACATGTAATATATGCTGTAGCTTTGATGAATTACATCCGAGAGTTTCTTAAAGACATGGTTTTAATTTTAGTTTCTTGTTAATTTCAATTCAGCTTCTTTCAGTTTCGCGTAATTTCAATTTAGTTTCTTAAAATTTCAATTCAGTTTCCTTCGAATTAAATTCAGCTTGTTGCAAATTCAATTCAGCTTTCTTGCAATTTACACTTAATTCTTAATGAAAGTTAAAATCAGTTTCTTCTCATTTTTAATTCAGATTTTGGAAATTTTAAATTCAGTTTCCAGAAACTTGACTTCAACTTGTTGAAATTTTAATTTAGGTTCTACTATAATTTCTATTCAGATTTGTGCATTATTATTGAATATCTTTAGTTAATCTAAATTGACCAATACTTTGAACACCATTACGACAAAAGTTCAACGAAGCACCTTACGAATCTCAAATAACATCGCGTATAGGCATAGACTATCCATTTGATATGGTTATCCCTAAAAGCAATTATATTTCTATCGTATATAAAATAATATGCGTTCGACAGAATCGACATCGAATTCTTATGTGCCAACATTTTTAACAGAATATAAATTTAAAAATCCCTTCTGTCATTTTACAAAGATCATTTAAACTTAAATTATTTCACATTTCACACTAAAAAAAAGTACCCAGTGAAATAAACCTTATTCAAATGTCAGTTATATACGAAAAAAGGATTGGTAATACATAAATTCTTCTTCGTATATGCCAATTTAAAAGGTGTTTTTTCACATATTTATTCTATAGAAATGATGATGATGATGGTTATTTTACACACACATATCTTTAAAAGGCTATCTTTATTGCACAATCATTATTTTTGAATCCTTGACGATAATAATAATTTTCTTTTAAAGATATTTTGCGTCGTATCTATCTGACCATGTCAGTAAATATTTCTTCTTCTTCTTCTACACATTCTAGACCCAGTGAAGTGGATTATAGACAGTTTTTAACCTCATTGTTAAGTCAAAAATTATCAAATTCATCAATAGTGAAGATCGTTTTTTAAACCTGGACAATGATTATAATATTTTTTTGAATTATTAAAAGAATCATTAAAGTTTAGTTTTAGTCCTCTAATTATATAGATTTTTTTGAGGCCATTAACCAAAAATTCGACTTAATATTATTTAATCGTTTCATAATTTGATATCGATTCTTTCATTGAGTATAAATTCGTTCGTGTTTGTCTTTAATTTTGGATTAGGCGGAATTCGGAATCATTATAATAATTTAAATTAGTATAATCATCTAAAAAGGAGATTTAGTAAAAGGTTAATTGTCCTATACATTTCTGTTGAAATTTGATTAAAAAATTTAAGTGTTTACAATTAAGTGGACTGATTTTTATATGTAAAAATTGTTGAAAATCAAGAAATTTGCTGAATGCAAGTCCTCTATCCTTGAATTCGATACTCCTTCATATCGAAAATTATCTCATTTAGTTGAAATAATATCAAAATACTAAAAGGACATAAGAAAATGATATTAAATACTTTAATTTCAAAAGTATAATTTCAGTTAGGTTTAAAATTGGTTATGATAGAAGTGATGGTAAAATTTTCCTGATAAACAGATTGAAATTTCAGTAGTAGAATGGTTTGTTAGCATTTAAAGGCAAATTAACAAATTTTTTGAATAGTAATTATCGCTTCTTATTCAATGGCTCTGCAACTCAAATTGAACTCTGAGGGAATACGTGGTCTCACTCCTAATACCAATATTTTAATGACAATGAAGTAGTTATAAAAGTCCCAAAAATATATCACCAATACTTGATCGCAATCTAAATTAAACATCGACTTAAGGGTTGAGGTTGAGATTAGCATTTGGTTGTAAAATACTACACAATATTCGCATCACTAAAACCTTAGTACAAAAAATCCTTACATGTCCTCATGTGTTTACCTTGAAATATATTACAATTTCTGACCCCTTTTCTATGCATTATACTTTTAGTATAATTTTTGCTGCATTTCATGATAGTTTATAAATATAATGTAATTATATCACTTAAATGCAGGTAAATACATAAAAATAGTTACAAAATACTAAAAATTCTGCTGGTCTACCGCAACATAAGAAAAAAAACAAAAATATTTTGCAAAAAATATTAAACACGTAAATTTTTTTTTTTTTTTTGTTAAATCTCCCGCATTCCATATTAAAATTTTATTCAATTTTGTTTTTTTCACTGCGTCCTTTGCGAAAATAACAGAGAAAAAAAATTATTTTTTTAGTTTCTTGATTTCATTTTTTTAATAAAAATATTTTTTACCCTTCTTCCTTTTTTTTTTTTTTTGAAAAATTTAACTCGCTTATCAATTTTACTTACAATAAAATTTTAAAATAAATATTAAAAAAATAGTTCGGCACAGCTAGAGGTCTCTAGTTAAAGGTATAAAGCTAATTCTACGATGTATTTTTTTTTTACCTGGTGTCCAGTAATCTATGTAGTTTTTGTTTACCAGAGACTTTTTTTTAAAAAAACCCAGGCGCAGGTGTGTTTCTCACGCGCATTTTACCATGCCAAAAAAAAAGGAAAAAGAAAGAAAAAAAAAACGAAAAACATTGAAATCCCATAAAAAAAAAAAAAGTCGATTTAGAAAATATTTTTCTTGTCGATCTTGAAAATTGAAACGAATAAGAATATTTAAAGTATATCTTCTCTTTTGATGATCATCTCTCAGTAGTTTAGCTTAGGGACAGGTAAAAAAGTAAGAAGACAAAAAAAAAAATTTGTTAAAGAAAACGGATACAAGAAAGAAGACGTGAAAATGATGATGATCCTAGCTGGCGGCAGTAAAAAGTACATGCAGCAAAAAGAGCTCTAAACAGACCGCATGAAAAGAAGAAGTATATAAATGATTCAAAGACTTTTGAATCAATAAAGAAACTTACTTCGATCTGGTTTAAGTTCAACAGTCTTCAAAAAATCATCTTTTATAAAATTGTTACACTCTTCATCTTCTGCTTCTACTTCATCTACTTCATCTACTTAAAAGTACTTACGGAGATGAGCTAAACGATCGACGACTTTACAGAAATTAAATGTTTTTTTTTGTTTGCCGTTGTTTGTTCACGATCAGAAATCAGAAATGAATCAGTGTAATGCCATATTTATATTATTATTCTACTTCGGTACTAAATAATATTTTGCGATTTGTTTGGTACACGAAAAACCCTTAAAGATTATTTCATTTTCTTATCTAAATTTTCTTCTTTTTCTTTTCAAAAAATGCCTGTAAGTTGAATTTCAAAATGTTATTTTGCTTGTTATGTTTTTAACTTGTAAAGTGATAGATAAATATCATTTGTTTTCGTTGGTTCTTAGTGTGTTTCAATATGGTTAAGAGTTGAGTGGATATTTTATATTGACCAGCGGTTTGAGAGTTGATTTTTTCACCTGGACTTTTATCTGTTCTTTAAGAGGATTGTGGATTTTTTGGATAAATGGTTTTTTTAAGTGGATGGGCTGGAGGTTAAACTTAGTCTCAAATTGAATTTATTTAGGCAATTTACAGAGTTTAAGATTAGATTTAAATAAAAGTTAAGTAGTACAAATCTTTGATATGGAAATTACGTTTCTGTTTATGAAAATATATTCCAATTTGACATAAATTTCGCAGTTACAAAATATAAATTTACCTGCTGTCTGTTGCTTACTTCGAGACAAGCTATGAGACCTAGACTTTGTTGACTGAGGGTTTACCCTTTTTAGACCAGACATTCAGAGTTTAATATGAACAGAAATTTGGATTGAGATTTTTGGAATTAATCCCTAAGATTTTATCAATAGTGTCAAATTTATTGCAGAATTTTTTTGATTCCGTTTTTTTTGTGTGATTCATTTTTTGATCTAAAACGGATTTCTTGTATAAGTAATTTAAAATTTCTTTAATGCAGACCAAATAATTAAGCCCTGTTCCTCCTTCTTTCCATCACAACTTCCTCCCTGTCGAAATTTTATTATTGCCATTATTACACAAAAACATTTTGATCCGAAAATTGATCATTAACCAAAAAAAAAAAATAACAAGAAAAATGATATAACAAAACATGAAATTATAAATTTATCTAATCATAGCAATATTATTTGTAAAATGGAATTTAATAATGTATAACCTTAGAAATTATTAAGGACGAAGAGAAATCATCATTTTTATGCGGGATTTACTCTTATTATAAACTTTCAAAGGTTTCAGAAATTTTCAGTTTCTATGCTGGTATATCAAAAATATAATTTTCAATATGGATTTCGATTTCAAATCCTAGAAACACACAAGTCATTAATTAAATAGATTTTCTAAATATGATTAAAAGCAATCAATTTTCTGTATTGTGGCATCTTAAAATTGCATCAAAATTTATGAAAGAAATTAAAAAAAAAAAACATCTTTTCTAAATATGAAATTTATTTTGTAAAATCATCAGCGGTCAATTTTAATATTGAATCATCTGAGTACAAAGTATATCATCAAAAAAAAATGGTTCATTATTGTCGACAGTATATCGTCAAGAAAATTGGTTTGCCATCAAAAACGGTCAAAATTTCGTAAAAGTATATCAAAAATTCTTCAAATTCAATTAAAATTCTAACATAAATTTAATATTCTGCAAGCAAACTAACAAACTCTGATTTCCCTTTCAAAAATTTTCCCCTTCGATATCTTCGGGATATTAAAAAAAATCCAAAAATTTCTATTTTGTCCAGGTGAATAATTTTATATTTTATTACTATAAAAGAAAATCATTAAAATTATAATTAATGTCGAAAATAAATTTTATCGTAAATTTCTGGCTATATATACGATTAAATAATTCGTCAAGGATAATAAAATATCCACAAAATTATAAGAATTTTTTATACATTACGAGTATATGAAAAATTATGATGTAAATGTTGTTTTTGTTTTACTTCTTTTGAGCTCTATTAAAGGACCTTAACTCAATTTTGCTTGTTCCACTTTACTGGTCACAACAAAAAAAAAAAAGAAATTCAATTTATTTTATTAAACCTTTTTTTTTTTTCGTTAATTTTATGTTAATATATGAAATGACCATAAAGAGAGAGAGAGAGTTAGAACAAGGAATAAAATTTGGTTGGGGGCCAAAAAAAGGTTTAACCGGAAAATTTAATTAGTAATTTTTTTTTTTTTTGTAGTTTGGTTAGTATACGGTGGTCTTTTTTTTCCGAAATTTTAGATGAACACTGAACTATAGTAAAATATAGAAAATTTAGAAAATTTACTACTATATATAAATTGAGACCAGAAATAGATTTTTAATGGGTGGTCTACTAAAGGATTGTCAAGGTTGGATAGTTTTAAAATAACTTAATATAAATTTTTTTTTTTTGAATTTTTAAAATTAAATTGATTATTATTATATTTTTTCTATGGTTTTTTTACAACAAAATGGATCAATTTTTACGGAGGTATTTAAGTGATCTGTGACACACACAAAAAAAAAAATTTAAGTTTTGATAAAAAATGGTGCGAGAATTAAATGCTCCTGAACACAATTTTAATCAAACCAAAAAATATATTTGATCAATTAATTTATGGGAAATTAAAAAAGGTTAAATTTATTGCCTGGGAAAAACTCATATTCTCACTTGTACTTCGTTCATGCCATCTGGGGAGGAAGATAAAGTGAAGAAAAGTCACTAAATGAGATAAGCATTTAAATAGTAGAAGAAAATTATCAGATTTTACATTTAGATTAATTTGATAGTAGATCTAAATTGGGTCAAATTATTGTCACATATTTTTTAAATATATTTACAGACCCCATTAATGCCCCCATTACTGCTGACAACAAGGCAGAAAGATTATTGTAAATCATTTGAAGATTGTGCAATTAGTCAAAGCTTCGTCTAAATTAGGCGAAATTATTTCCATTATTTTGGGTAATGTAAAATTGAGAATTTAACCTAGGCCGAAATTGGAAATTAAAAAGCATTTAAACTATTTTTTGAATCAATTTTGCTGCCATGAATCTAAAACTAATCCAAATTACGAACGGAAGAATATTGTCAAATAATTTCAAAGATCGAAAAGTTACAGAAATATTTGCGCATATTCATACACTAATTAATTTGTAGTCTGTATGATTACTGGACGTTCTTTTCTTAGCAATCTTCATTTAATTTCACCGTTTAAGATATTGTAGAATTTATTGAAGGTATAAAACTAATTCATTTTGAATGTTTCTCTCCAATTTTTCCATATTTCAATAATTTCTAAAAAAAATTAATTAAAATATTAACAAGAAATATAATTTTAATAAGTCAATTTTAATTCATAAATCATTATTATTTAATGTATTTACATGATTGTGAACTACAATAATATTTTTCCTAATTCACTCCAAAGAACGATATTATTCCCAGTCCCAAACTAACCCAACTTTTTGTATATATAGCTAATATCCATTAAATCACAGAACAAAAAATAATCTTTATTATAATAATATTATAATTTATTGATCATTAAGCAAAAAAAGAGGAAAAAAAAAAGGAGCAGCAGCATACGTCTTCAATCTATAAAATCAATTCAAATACATTAACTAATACACAACAAACAAAATGCATAAATAAATTTCCAATATTACACATGTTCCCAATCCGATGACATTTTATATTAATTTCTTTTTAAAAAAAAAAAAAATTTGTATCCCCCTCAACTCAAAAATAAAATACAAGTCACAAAAATTTACTGAAGAAAATAAAATTATCCTTTAATGTTGGTTTAAAAGCAGAAGGCATTAAGTCAAATTTTAATAAATTTTTTGGTGATGTAAACTGGACGTTTATAAGTTCTATTACAGTTTTAGGTTAGATGGCAAAAATACTGGGCATGGTATAATGCTGCGGTCATCGCGACATGTGGGAGTCTGAAGAAATATCAGTCACATGCTCAGATACCATCGGGCGATCAGCAGAAGGATTAGACATAGTGTGCTTCGGAACCATATATGGCCGACGGTATATAGAATGATGAGCATAGGCTGCCATAATGATCGTTTAAAGATAATGAGACCAAAATTACTAATAAAAGTATCAGATTAGTCTATTATAGTAATAAGACGCTACTAATTGGTCTAGATTAGTCTCCTAGCATTGGATATAATGTCTCTCCTTTTAGTATAACCGAAAAAATCCCAAGACAAAGATTAAAATTCATAAACACTTAATCAAAATCAACTTGCTCAAATCTTCACTATTTCTGACTTAACGCTTTCTGCTTTTAAACCGATGATATACAAAATTAATTGTTCAACACTATGTTTATCGGCACAATTTTTGACCATATGTGACATTTGTTTTTTTGCAACTTCATCTTCTTCATTCCCTCCGTCGAGTACGTAAACTAAACTAATTCTTGATAAAAATTATTTTTTTCCATAAAATTTTCTGGTCCTTTTTCTTTCTGGTTCGATAAATTTTGTGTTATCCTATCAGATTACCATATTAAAATATTTAAACGCTCCTGTAACTTTTTTTACTCCTTTCACTACTCAAATCAATTTAAAGACAATTTTTTTTTTTTTTTGCGTTTCGGCCTAAATAGTCGATGATTTTTTTGGTCCACATTTTAAAAATAAAATCGAAAAATTTGTCGTTTTTTCCACCCTAAATTTCTTGCGGCAAATAAAAAAAAAAATTTCAATAACTAAAAAAAAATTAATCGTCCTTTTTTTATATATATTAACATTATTTCATGCGTCTATTGACATTTTGTTATCCTTTTTAAATCAAATTTGTGGCGGTGTGTTAAATGGGTTATATACCCGCAACCAAAAAACCGTGAGACCTTTTAAAAGGTGAATTTTGATTTTGGATTTTGTAAAAGTTGCGGAATTACTTAATAATTTACATAGTAGAAGTCCTTAAAGGATTTTTATCAGAAAAAAAGTAGAAGAAACTCTTTAATATTAATTAAAGAATCATTTTCTTTCTTCAATGATTTAATCTTTAAGCAAGGATCTAAATTTTGTTAGGTTTAAATATCCTTTGAATTAACAATTTTTTTTAGTTTTTGAATAGAAAATCCTTTTTTTGTTTTTTTTGTTTCTTAATTTTGTGTTTTATGATAAATTAAATAACTATTTAAAAGGACATGTGTTTAATATGTTTTAAATGTTTTATAAGTGGATATATTTTTTGTGTTTTTGTATGTTAAGTCCTTGAAAAGTTGTCGGTAAAATTACTAACAAACAAAAAAAAAAAAAAAATTGTGTATAGACAATTTTTTTCTTTTTTGATCCTTGATACTTGAGATTTTTTATATTTCAAAATGAAATTTTATTTTTTGTTTGTTTTGAAAAGGATTATCAGATTTAAAGGATTTTGTTGATATGACAATATTTTTATCAATAGAAAATTTGAAGATTTTCATTTTGTGAGGCTCCTTAAAGTGTTTTTGTGGTGAAGGATTAAAATATCTTCAATAGAGATTTATTTACTTTATGCATTTTTTTGTTTTTGTTATAGCCACAAGGTCATTTTATTTTAACGAGAATATGTTGTTAAGAGGAAGGACACATAATTCATTAAGCAGAAGTTTTTGAAGAAGATCTTTTGCAGAATCTTCTCTACCGCGCACTGTTTCGCAGTCTAAGGGAAAGGATTCTATGAGGATTTTTTTTTTGGAATTAAGTAAATTTAAAATCACTTTCTTAAAGGACTCATCACGAGTCGAATTCAAAGATTTTACAGGAAGCATAAAAATTTACATCGGTGACGGATTGCAATGAATGATTTTTTGTATACTTGGGGGGGGTAATTTCAATCCTCCATCCAACTCCTAACCGAGAAACTAATTTATTGAAGAAAATTTTTATAATAACTTTTTGATATGATTATTATGATCCTTAATGTCGCCATCTATCTATCGCGGTTATTAAAAGGATCAAATAAATAGAAAATTCTCTTCGTATTTAATCTCGACAAAACGAATATAAAAATATAATTTAAATGTAAAATTAATTGATTTAATTAAATCAATTTAATTTTTAATTTTTGGTCCTTCGAAATTAATGAATTTTTACGAATTATTTCAATTTTTCAAGCAAAAAAAAAAAAAAAAAATTAAATTCTTCTCAAAATTTGATTCCACCTGCTTTTTATTTTTCCATTTACATTTTTCTTTTTTTTCTATATCAAAAAAACATAAATTTTATCATAAAGCATTATAACAACATATAAAGCAGTGCAGCATAAACATAAAATTTGATATAATACAATAATTTTATTCTCTATAATACATAAAAATTCCAGAGAGCAACATAATAAATTTATGTTTTTCATTGAAAAATAAAATAAAACAAGAAAAAAAAAATTTTATTGAAAATATTCACCACATTCGGAGAGTAAAGATACAAAATGGTGAATAAAAAAATATAATTTCAGGAGCAATAAAAGATACTTTCAGGTGAGCATAAAAATATTTTGAGTTTTTTGAGAATGAAAAATCTCAAACCAAAAAAATTTCAGTCTTATACCATGAAAATTTTGAGAGACTTTTGAATTTCAAAGAGAATTGTTTGGATTGTTGAGCGCGCGCGGAGCGGACAGTCTCAAATGCAACATAACAAAAATCCAACATTAAAAAAATATATCTTTTTCCATACTGAAACATTAAAGTATCTTTTTTATTATGCTTCTCATTCTCGATTTTCCTTAATGTTTTTATGCGAACGAATAACAAAAAAAAATCTTTATTAAAATTTTGTAGAAAAATATTGAACCAAAAATGAACCAAAAAAAAAAAACACACAACAACAAAAAAAAACCGAACTAATATACTTGGAGCTCCGTCAAACATATTAGGTCAGTTGAGAACGAAACGTTGTACCGAATGGATGTGTTTTAATTTTTATCATTTTTTTGGGTTTTTATAAAAATAATGTGAAAAAAAAAAAAAAATAATTTTTTTAAAAAAACGGATAAGAAAATTAGAAAATTTTTCAATTTCAAAAGAAAATTTCTCTATAAAATTCAAATTTTTTATCATTTTACAAAAAAAAAAAAGAAATAATATTTTTTTTTGCATTGAAATTTGAAAGAATCACAAAAAAAAGTTCGTGAAAAACTTTATAAGAATTTTCAAATATAATTTCGAGTTTTGGAAATTAAAATTAAATTTTTTTGGTTTATTAATTTACACGTGCACAAAAACTTAACACAACACAAGACTAAAAAACGCAAGTTACACTTTTACACACACACTACAAAAAAAAAAAACAAAAAGGATTACAAATTATTTTTTATCAATTTTCCACCAAAAAAAAAAATTTCCAATTTTCCACAGAAAAAAATACAAAAACTTTACACACACACAACAAAAAAACACAGTGATAAAAAAATTTTCTTCTGTTTTTTTTTAATTTATTTAAAACAATTTTCCATCTAAATTTTTCTGTTATTGTATTTTCTTTTAATTAAAAGTTTTTCCTCAAAAAAAAAAAAAAATAAGGGAAAAAACGAAAATTTTCTAAGTGAAAATCAAAATAATAAAAAAAAATTTTTTATTTTTTTCGTACAGCATAAAAAAATCTGCAATAATTAAAAAAAAGTGAAATGAGTGAAAAATGTTAAAAAAATGAAAAATTTTAATTGAGTGGAAAATAAAAAAAGTTTCTTTTTGAATAAAATAGGAAAAAGTTTTAAATTAGCAAAAAAAAGAAAAAAAGAAAGAAAAGTGAAAAAAATAAAAGTGCAAAAAAAATTTAAATAATCAACATAAAAATTTCATTTAAATAAAATTTCAATAATAGAAAAAGGATAACGTACATACACAAAAAAAAATTATATATCCTTGTGAATTGTGGAAAAAATTTGAAACAAATTTTTTGTTGGAACAAATTTTTTGTTGAAACAAATTTTTTTTGTTTAATTTTGATTTCAATTTTTTTTTTGTTTCTGTTACTTTATTTTTTTTTTGTGATTAATTTTATGCTTTATTAAATGTGAAATTTTTTTATATGATTTTTATGTAATTTTTCATTAATTTGAATTTGTTTTGGAATTTACTTTTTACGAATATCCCGGCAATTATCCTTTTTTGTTGTGCGACAGAAAAATTTTGTGCCAAAAATTTGGTGGCAAAAAAATTTCAACAAAATTTTGCTTTAACTTTTTTGTTCTTTTTTTTTTTTACGTTGTTTTTGGAATTTTTCCACTTAAAAGAGAAAAGTTTTCTTATTAATTTGCCATCATAAAAAAATTTAATAATATTTTCATTTTTTTTTTTTTTTTTGATTGTTGAACAAATTAAAAAGTAAAATTTATTTTTTATTTATTTATTTTTGCAATTTATAATTTTTGAAAAAAATTAAATAATTTTGTGTTAAAAAAAAAAAAATTATAAAAATTTCAAAAAAAGAAGAAAATTTTGTTTTTAACAAAAACTTTTTTGCAAGAAAATTTTTCCTCTACAACAAGAAAAACTTTTATAGTTTTTTAATAAGGTAAGTTTTTTTTTTCTTTTGCTCCTTGTTTTGTTATTTAAGAATTTTTCATTGTATATTTTCATTCTTATTAAAAATAGTTGTTTAAATAGTTTTACCGTTATATAAAATTTGAAAATTTATATAGGAAAAATGGTATAATAAGGGAAAAGTCTTCGAAAAACTGATGACAAACTATTTAAAAATAAAAATTTTCTGAAAAGATTTAAGAACTCGTTCCTGGGATCAAATTGTTTGGAAAACTTATATAGTTTTTTTGTTGTTGTTGGAAAAGTTAATCAAAATTTTAGTTAGTTAAGAGTTAATCGAAAGTATACAAAGTTTAGTTTTTTTTTTTAATGATGAATTTACTCAAGGATTTCGCGTTTTATTGACTGTAGAAATTATATGAGTTTCATAGCGATTTGTATTAAACTGTTTGGCAATTTTCCTATAGTACAACATGTTGTCATAGTTCAATCTTCAATATTTTCTTTAGGATACCAAAAAGAATTTGATTAATAATTGCATTGTCGAAATCAGTTTTCAAAGGTTTTCAAAGTTTGATATACTTAGATGGAATTTTTTGAAAGTAGAATAATCGAACCTAAATCATTTTTTCAACAAGCTTCTTCTATGTATATATACTCAAAAATTTTGAGGAAATTAATTATTATGGCTAGTAGTAATCTTGGAAAATATTCTAATCCAAAATTATTAAAAATTGTTGTAGTAAAATGAGAAATTTTCAAACAAATTCAAATATGAATCACTGAAGTATAGTAAAATAAAACTCAAATGGAAGGCAAATTTCATCAAATCAGTCTTATGATTTTTAAATATAGAAGCAGTGTGTATTAAGCTCGGAAATTTTCAATAATATTATATTATACGAAAGTTTTTCGATAAGTTTCGAGCCTTGCAATGAAGTTCAATACATTCATTTCCTCGGTGCTTTAATGCAGCTATCCCTGATTTATAAGTGGAAGCAATAAGCTCTTCAAAATAACCATTCACGGTAGTGATGACCTCATCATTATTTGAAAACCTCCGGCCTCCGAGCCATTTTTTAAATTTGGAAATAGGTGGCAATCTATTACAATCACTAGGAGCCATATCAGATGAATAAGCGGGAAGCAATTCAAATTTTAATGCATGCAATTTTTAGAAATAATCATTCTGTATTTGATTACCGCTCTAATTTCAATTTTGTCCATTTTAAAAATAATCGTTCTAGATGTTCTGTTAAGTAGGTGAGAAATATAGTAAGTATGAATCCGATTAATTTCAACTGTATATAGAACATATTCATGCAAAGGTATAATTAAAATAACGGGACCAACATTATTTAAATAAAGGAGCATTTTCATTTCTAGGCTCGAAACTTATCGAACAACCCTCGTAGATTCAATTTGAAATCTAATAATCTAATAATTACCTACTTAAGGCCAATTTTCATTCAAAGAAATTAAATTTGATTAAAGATTTTGGTAGTAAAATTAAGTTATAAACCAAAATTATTTGAAGTATAAAATATAAAATAATTATTTGAATTAATTTACTTATATAAAGTTTGATATAGTCAATTAAATATGCAACTTAAATTTATTTCGTAATCTATACTTAAATATATTTACAATATATAAAAATCAATTTAAATTTAAATTTTATTTCAAATATATATTTCTAATTAAATTTTCCATTTATATATTAAAATTATTGAAAAATACAAAATGAAAAATACGAAATAAAAAATGTCTACACATTTAAAAAAATCAAGTAAATTTCCTTATCTTTATATTAATCTTTGTTGAATTAGCAAAAAAATAAATTAAATATTAAAATAATTTAACAATAATTTATGGTATCAATTGCAAACTCTGTTCAAATATTAAATTACCTGATAAGATTTTATTTTTATTTTTTTACAAAACCTTTTCAACCGCCCCACATTTTTTTTTTAATTTTAAATTTTTCTTATCTATACCAGACCCCGTCATTTGACTTAATGACTAAAAAATTAAATAAATAATGAATTTATTATATATTTCGCATTTTCTATAATATAATATTTTTTTTTCATAAATTGCAAAAAAACAATAATCAGCTTTTTATACTTCGTCGTTTTACCTTATCACTTTGAAATATTAGTGTAAACAGAAAATAATATTACTATAAAAAAAAATGAACTGAACTTGAATTTCAATAATGTAAACAAGAAATGTGTTTAATTATTATGCAAAGGAAACCTTAGTCATAATATATTCTTGTTCTTTTATGGCTAGAATCTAGAATTTAGACAAAGAGAATTTTAATTAATTTCATTTGGTATTTGAATTATATCAGTTCCTCAAGTAGGGGACGATATTTATAAGTTATAGTTTCTGCTTAGTAAATCTAATTTAAAATTGATTTTATAGTTCATTTAAATCATTTAAATTTTTAGCTTGAATGTTAATAAGGAGAATATAAAGTCAAATCTGAGATTTGCATAGAGCAAAATGTACTATGGTTGGGTCAATTCAAATTTCATTTTAGTCTTCTGTACAAATTCTACTATTCTAGTGCACAAAATATTGTAGGCTATACAAAAGTTCATACTAATTTGAGTAAATTGATTTGATTTTCCTTAATCAAGAAGGTCACATCGCCATACTATTGGAATATCGTTAGGTTCGCATCACTGATCAAAGATGAATTTTAAAACATTTCTGAGAAATTTTTTCCCTTACAATAAAATTTTTTACAATATTTCACTTATATTTTTGGACAATTAAACTACATTTATACTATTAATTTCTGACAAATCCTAAATTGTTGACAGTATACGTAATACATACTTAATTCTTCTAATATCTTCAATTTTCTATTAGGTATTACATAAAAGTAGTAGCAATTAATTTACCTTTGTAAATAGTAAAATATTGAAATAATTTTTTCATTATTTTTTTTTTTAAAGAAAAATGTCAAAAATTTCTAAATTATCACAAATTCATATTTATTTATATTATTGAATTTTAATCATAATTATTTAATTGATTATAATTAAAAGATTATAAAATTCAAAATATCATAAAATTAAATTTTCCATAAATTTACCACAAAGCAAAAAAAAAGCAAAACTTTTCTCAAAACATAAAATTTTCTTAGAATTTTCTATTAAGTATAAAATTTAAAATAATTCTAGAAATAATTATTGTGCAATAAAATTTTCTTTATGTACATAAATAATAATTATATTGAGAAAATTCCTTATTTATTTATAATAAATTTCTGGAAAATTAAAAACTTTTTGAAAATATTTGAAGTATTTAGGAAAATAATTTTATGTAACTTAAAATTTACAATGAAAAGAATTTTAGGGTTGACAAAGAGGGAAAATAGTTTTTCGTTTACATTACAAATTTTTCATGAATAAAAAGTTTTATGGGTCTTTTAAATTATAAAATTTTAGAAAATGTTGAATGTGAAAATTTGTATTATGAATTTTTTTTTTGTGGATTAAATTTTCATACATTTTAGTTTATATTTGTGGTTAAAGTAGGTTGCTTTTTCTATAAGTCAAATTGGTTTTTTATTCAAAATTTAAATTATGGACAACACACATAATCAATAATTCATTAAAAATAGAATAAATTAATTAGGGTCAGTAAATCAGTCATTTTATCAAAAAGCAAAATGGATCAATTTAGGTAATTATAGGAAAAGTACAATTTATGATTTTCCCTAGAAATGACAAAATTATTTCATCGAAATTTCAATTGTAAAAAGACCAAATTGTAAAATATAAAATACAAAAATTTTCTAGAAATAAATTTGAATTTCTAATTGGAAAATTTTATAATTATAATCAACTATTTTCCTGAAATTTTCACAATAAAAGGATAATAGTTTTAAATATGATTAAAATATTAATTATTATTTATATTATTTAATACATTAATTATATTTTATTAGTTTTACACATCAATCATAAAGTAATTAAAATTACTTATATAATAAGTAAAATATTTATTTCATAAATTTCCAAGAATTTGAGTTATTAGAGTGTTTCATTTACTGATATTTAATATTTCACATTTATAATTGGATTTATTTGTGAAATTTCTAAAGATGGAAATTAACAATTTTAATTGAATTATAAATTTAATTGGAAAATTTATTATTTAATTTCAATTACTTAAATTACAATTTTTAGTAATAAATTTTTTCTGATTTTTTGCTTATGTTTTTAATTATAAATTTGCTGATAATTTTTTTTTGAAGAAATTCAATTTAATTCTTCAAAAATTTCATAGAAAAAAAAATTTAATTATATTTCAATAAAATTGAATTTCACTGAAAAGTAATTTTTAATAAATTTGAAAATCAGTTCAAAATTTTATTTGTTTTAATAATAATTTTCACTTAAATAAAAGTATCAAAAAAATTTTATCGAAAATTTACTAAATAATTTTTAGAATTTTATGATAAAAATTTCCTTTTTGCTGCTACAAAATTTACCTGAAAAATTATTCAATTTCCTTGAAATTCTTATTTGATCTTTTTTTTTTACTGAAATTTTTCCTTAAATAAAATTTCAAATTATATTAACAAAATATCCTAAAAATTTAATTTTAAACTTTAAATTTTATTTTCAGTGAAATTCATTTTCCGTATACAAACTTTAAGGACAAGACAATTAATTTTATTTCTATGGTTTGACATATTTTCCATTTACTTAATAGGCTTTTGATTCCTAAACTGACATCATCCCTTATTTATATATTTTTCCCTTAAATTTTGTTGTTTTAAATCCATTTTTGTAATCTTCCAAAAATGAAACCATAACAAAGCAGAATTTTTACATTTTTCAAATTTTAGTAAATAAATTTTTCTCCATTTTATATTAAGTATATTTTTTTTGGGGAAAAAATTTCCTTTATTTTCCATACAGAAAAGTAAATCCTTAAAAACTCCAAACTATATAAAATAAAAAAATTAAAATGAATTTCTACCCTCCGGAAATATATTCTTAGGTAAAATACAATTTTCTTTATGGCGGTTATCACCCCAACAAAATGAAAAACCCAGATTTTATATATCAAAATTTTCTAATCAAAACAGAAAATGTTCTAGTCTACTTTTTTTTTTATAATATTAAAATTAACCATAAATCTAGATCTAGAATACAATAGAAAAATTTCAATCTTTATCTCTACTTAAACCATAAAATAAAAATTGTAAATTTATTTTATAAATTGATTTTCATCTTTTACTTATAATAAATAATATAAAATAAATTTTTAATTGCAATTTAATTGGTAAAATGTCATTAAAATAAATTGATATATTTTTGTATAATTAAAAAGCGGAAATTATCATCCAATAAATTAATTTTTGTAATAAAACAAAAAAAAAAACAAATATTTAAATTAAATTTTTGTTTGTTTATTTGCAAAGACAAAATTAATAAAAATATATTGTTTTTCTTATGATTCAAAATTTCAAACATGGAACATAGAAACACATAAAAAAATAAAATTTCAATAAAAAAAAATTAGGTTATCAAAATAATTTTCCATTTACTTAAGTAAAAGGTCAACAAAAATTTTTGTTTTTTTTTAAGATTATCAGAAATTTATTCTCGTTTTCACGTGAATCTACTATAAAAATTGTTTTTAAGTAATTTTAGTTTCCAAATACAATATTGAACATTTTACTCGAATTTATTTGAAATTTAAAAATTTTACTATATAAATTAGAAATTAGCTGTCAAAAACGACTTATTATCTGTCAAAATTATTCAATTAATGTCCTAAACACAATTGGAACTACAAGCGATTTTGTAGCTGTCACAGCAATTAGAAAACACGAAATTAAATGAGACTAAACACAATTAGGCTACAACTACGAGATACAACTACAGAATTAAGTTAACTTCTAATTTTGCAGTCGGAAGCTGTCAGAAAAATAAAAAATAAAAGGAAAATTTCAAAAAAAAAAAAAAAACAGTGTGCTTGGAAAGATGAATTTCATATATAGCAAAAAAATTATCTTGTCGCTGGTAGTCGGTATTGTGTTTACATCAGTAAAGTAGCCGGTAGTTGTGGTACATAGTTGAAGTCGGTAGTTCCAATTGTGTTTAGGGCATGAGATTTTTATGTAATTTAGTATTAATTAGTCTCTGGTTTTGATTTAGCAAATTTCTGATTATTGCTAAGAACCAAAAATTTAAGTATTACAAAAAATTGTTAAGAATTTTTAAGAATGTCATAAAATTTCGGAATTCCCTTCAAAAAATTTGAATTACATTTTGTCGATATTCAGAATGAAAATATTATTAATCAAATTCAAAGTAATTTCTATTATTATATTTAATAGGAAAATTCAATTTTGATATAAAATTCATGAAACCATCAGATAATTTAGCAATTTTTTAAGTACGTAATTTGGTAAGAATTCAAAATCTATTCAAAGAGAAATTCTGGTGGTTTCTATCGATAACCGAAATAGACTGTCGAATGTAAATTATAAAATCAAATTATTCAAATATTTCGTGTCGTACAAATCTACTCAAAAAAAATTATCAAAATTTAAAGCATAATTATCCAATGACCCCATATTATTGTACTAAGTATAATACTAACAAATTGATAAAAAATTTCTTGATAATTTATTGATCTCTTTTAAATAAGAATTTACACTTTCATATACACAAACTACAACGACAAATTAATTGACACAGAAATATTTATATGGCTTTGAAAAAACCCACCATAAAATACATAAAATTCCATTATTTTACCTAGAAAAATTTTTAAATTTATTACCATAAAATTAATATTTATTGTAATATGTCAAAATAATTTTTTACCAATATATTTTTTTTGCATAAATTCTTAATTTTTTTTAATGTAAAAAATTGACATTGTACATAAATTCTGAAAAATTGTTCTCATGGGGGGACATATAAATACAAAAACTATATATTTTTTTTTGGTATTATAAATATATAGAATATTACTCGTAAGAAACCAATAAATAAATAAACTAGTTTCTTATTTATTTATATATTTTTTCAAAGTTATATTATTATTTATGTTCCCACTTTAAGGTATCTTAATTTATATAAATATTAAAATAAAGTATTAAAATATTTAATGTATAAATAATCATAATCTTCGGTTTATGCTCTGCACTATAAAAACCAACAAATATAAATAAAATTAATTTTTTATTTAACTATTTTGTATTATACCAACGAAGAAATGAGTTCAAATTTTTTACAAAATCTACTGGTGTACATTTACATTAAACGTTGGTATACTTTTAACAAATCTATACATTAAAAATTTGTTGTCATATTTAAATCCTTTATGGATCTGTGTGCTATTTCAAGTTTGAGTATTTAACATGAAACCATTTATTTGATTATAAAAAAATTATGAATTTTCCAGCAAAAATTGACAAAAAAAAAAAATAGAAGAAACAAGTTTTTTTGATCGTTGGAATTTTTATGGGGTCAAAAACTAATGTAAAATATTTTTTTTTTTTGTCATATATATTAAAAAATCTTGGGAATTTTCTAATTAACAAAAAGGTAGAAAATTGCTCTTAAAAGTAAATTAAATTCATAAAATATGTTGAATTTGTTTTAATTAATTTGTTAAAATTTATCTAAAATTAAGTAAACTGAAAAATATTTAAGATTGATCAGTCGGAAGCTTAGAGATCTTAACTGATATTTTTACATAAATTGAGTTTGTTGTGAAATTTGTTTTTAAACTGGTTTAAATAATTTTTCGAGAATTCGTATTACCAAAATTTCAAATTTTCAATATTTTCTTAGATAACCGATGAAATTCGAAGTTCTAATTGACTAAATTCAGTTTCAAAATGACTACACTAGATGGACCTTTGTAAAAATTGATTGTCGAAAAATAGATTTGATCAAAATTCAAGGTTTCTTCATATGATTTCTATTTAAAATTTAAAAAGTAGTCATTGTAGTCAGTGAACCATTTTTAGTACTATAGTAAAATCAAACTTTTAAGTAGTAAACTAACCGAAAATTAGTCGTGTGTGTAGTTAGAATTAGCAACTTCTAGGCTTATAGTAAAATGTAATAAAAATTATAATGTATGAAATATTTCTTTACCTACCGCCACTTGGTTATGAAAAAGTGTAATAAAAAAATCATCTCTTACGGTCCACAAATAAATCGACTTTATTTTTTAATAGTAAAATAAAAATTCAGTTGAATTTAAATTGTCGTCTTTACAAAACAAGCTAAACCAGATTTTTGCAGCTGCTACACAAAAAAAAAAAAAAAATCCTCTATAAATTTTAACCATTAAATTGGATTTATTTATATATATATAAAAATTTATTATAAATTAAAAATTTTTTATAATTAATTAAATTCCATAATTTTTTTTTTTTAATAATTGAATTTACGATAGTTTTTTTTTTTTACATTAAAGAATTTATTTTTTTCTTGACATTTTAACTCAATTTTTTGACAAGTGTCGGAAAAGTGCAAGTAAAAAGATTGAGTTGCAATTTAATGCTGTTTTGTTTGTTGTATATAAACAGTGCAAGATAGAAGCACTATAAAATATATGATAAAAAAATAATCTCCAACTGTGTGTTCAACAAATCAGAGACAGAGAGAAATCTAGATTTAATATTTCAATCACGAATTTTTCAATGTTTTTTTTTAGAAATCAAAGTAAAACTACTTTTTATGCATAATGAAAGCTTCATTTTTTTTTTCTTGATATTTTTTCTGGTATTTTACACGGTTCAGTTTTTTTCGTTTGTGGTTAAATTATTGCTTTATAAATTTTTACTATAATATAATTTTTTTTATCTTTATTTTTAACTAATTTTATATTAAAATGAATTTTTATTAGTTGAACTAAATAAATCATGTTTTATTTCTAAATAAATTTAGAAATTAATAAGTTTTTGAGGAGTTTGTTAAGTTAATGTTCCCAAATTTTTACCATGCACAAAATTTTGTAGCACATTTTGGTATTTATACCATAATTTATGTTTCAAATTTATGCCACTCTTCGAATGTAAAAATATTAAAAGTTTCCTTTAAAAATGTTCGTAATAACAAATTCTATAAAATATTAAATTTTCTGTATAACAAAATTCAAAATGTCGAATTTATTTTTATAGTTTCAAAATGGCGGATTTAGGTAGATAAACGTAGAAAGACAGTATTGCGACAACTACGAAAATATAACCAAGAAAATTCATTAATAACAAAAATCATATAAATTTTCAATAGTTTTAGAAATATTTCCATTTCCAAGAATTATTTAAAATGGCAGATGAAAATTTAAATATTCAAAATGGCAGATAAATTATTATTGAAAATGGCGGATTAAATTTAAAATATTCAAAATGGCGAAATAATTATTATAAATTTCAAAATTTTGTGAAAATAATCATATACAAGTCTTTATGGTAATATTGAAAAAAAATTGATGTATAGAAGAAATGTGAAAGTTAATAATTTGATTAGAAAAATTTCGATTTGAAATGTCAAAACTAAAAATTATTTGAAAAATGAATCACTATAAGAGATAGATGTAAATTAATTACTACCATAATGCTAATTGAAAATTGATTGACAGACAATCATTAATTAAATTTTTTTTTTACCATATTTTTTTTGTTTCAAACACACAAGTAAAAGATATTCTTTCAAACAACTGAAAAAATTTATTTATATGTAAAATCGTGCAAAAATTCTCATAAATTAAATTTAAAAAAAAAAAAATGATTGCTCTTCACCTGGATTACGTATACGTAACGTTCCCTATACATATAATAAATTACTTTAATCAATTCAAAACATTGTAACAAAAAAAAATTCCACTTGTATTTATAGCAAAAACAAGCAAAAAAAAATTAACCAAAAAAAAAGATTTAAGTAATAATACTGAAAAAAAAACATACACAATTTACCAAAAGAACAATACCATAATTTATGATTCAAAAGACTGAAAACATTCATAATGATACTTTGAATGAAATGGAGAAGAGAATACAGAAAATCATTGTATAGGAAAAAAACATGACAGTATAAAACCTTGACAGGTTTTTTTTTTTTTATTATTTTAACGATGTCATCATATCTTTAGCATATTATGTAAAAGAAATATTATTTAAAGTAGAAGTTACAATGACAGTAAACATGCGCTTGCCTAACTTTTGAAGAATTGGAAAAGCATCAAAAGTAAAATTAGTCAATATTGTGCCATGATGCGCAGAGTTAGTCTACTTGGTTTTAAGATGACTGTCAAAATTTCTTTAAATTTAATTTTACATCGGGTTCCTTGCAAATATGTCAAAAGTTGCTGTCAAAAAAAAAATTGAAACTGTCTCTCAAAAAATTACATTTACTAAACTCTTCATTTTTGCTAATTCAGGATAGCAAATTAATTCGAAATCATTAACACATTTTACATTAACGTCAAAACAGCAAATTGTCAAAAATGCGTCAACCATAGCTTCCATTGAGTTGCAACCATTAATTTAGTTTCTTACAAATTCTCGGTAACAATTTTAATTTGTGTATTAATAATGAAAAACCGTATAATAATATTATTATATAAAGAGAATAAAAAAAACTCTTATGTAATTTTATTATAATTATTTTTCAAATTACTTTACTGAATTATCTTTTTTTGGTAAAAAAAACACACACACACAGCTTCCAATTAAGTACATAAAAAGTAAATTAAAAGTATAATATATGAAAGAAATACTACTTGGAACACTTTTCGTAATCATTTTATAATTATTCGACCTGATTTAGTTTTGTGGTTTTTTTTTATTTGAAGGAAATTGCTAAATTCGGTTTACTTGTATATACTAGCAGGAAATATTTATATGATTGTATTTGCGAAAAATTAGCACGCATGCGTTAAGTAATTTAATTTTTTTTTGGACTAATACACCTTACTTAATGCGATTTGTCTGATGATGTGGAATACACATGACATGCAAGAAATTAAAATTATTTTGATGACAAATAAATTTTATGTATAAAAATAGAAAAGAATTTAAAATCTTCGAAATTTGTTTAATTTAAAATTTTGCATTTTTTGTGAAATTTCAGTACCGGATTGAATTGAAGAGAAAATGTTCAAATTCTTCTAGTTTTATTTCTATATAATTAAATTTCTGTGTACAATAATTTACGTCACCAAATAAACTATTTTTAATATGCTACAAAAATTACAAATTTTCTGCAGTAAAATTAACACTAAACACACTTGGAACACTTTTCGTTCCACAAAATCTAGAAGCTTTCTACCATAAAATTTAAAGAACGTATTTAAAGTCTTACGTTCCACAAGAAATACAATACGTACCACTTCTAAAATTTGAAATAAATGCAATACGTTCCACACATTAAACAATTTTCTCGATTTCTAATGTATACATTTCAGATTTAATCTTTCTTATAAATGAAAATTGATTCAATAATGTGTGGAGCGTATTGTATAAATAATTTTTCAATATTTTAAACTATGGTGGTCGTGTACCTGTATAATTCAATTTATTGTTTATATTAACAAACATTTTTTTATATCTCAAATTTAACTTTAAAAATTTTCAAATTAACAAATTCATTAATTCTTGTTTTGAATTATTTACTTTTTAAATTATCTACTAAATTGTAGAAAAATTTTCTATTGTATGTTTATACAAAATATTCTCGAAATAAAATTAAATTATTGTTTAAACAACACACACACACAAAAAAAAAATGGAAAAAATTACCATGAAAATTCAAATTATGTGTTTTTCCCATTTTGAAAATATATATTTTTTTTTTCTACATTGTTGTAACCTGTTAAATATTTGCCATTTTTATTAGCATATTTAAGCTAAAATAATATTATAACGAAAGACAAAAACAAAAAAATTGTTTTGCAGAAGCAAAAGATAAAATAAAAAAAAAAATATTACAACCAAGGTGACTTTCTAACAGGTTGACATTATTATATTATTATTATATCTCTATTTTTTTTTTCTTTATCATATTTTTCAAACACAAATGAATCTTTGTTATTTTTTTTTCTTTTTTGCTATTTAAATAATTCCAAAGCACCACCACCATAACCGCCCGCTGATGTTAAACAGTTTTTTTTTATATATTAAACAGAAAGCTTTATTTATAATAGTAGTCAAAAGTCTTGACTATATAATAATAATAATAAGAGTCTATATCACATTGTAAAAGATTAAAGTGATGTACACACTATAAAATGATTTAAATTGTCAGTTTTGTACATTTGTGACTGTCAATGTTGTGATTTCTGATGATTTTAAGATGCAGTTTGAATGCTTCGTTAAGGGAGGACCACAGACAGTCCACATTACTGAAGCCATGCTACCTTATAATTAGGTATCCTTGTGGTTTAGATAGTAAAGAATATGAAACACTGTAGGTGGAAATTCTCCTCATTTCTGAAGAAACTAACTATGTCCCTAATAAGCTAGTGAACCCATTTGAATGCATGAATGCATCTTAGCTTCAGATTATGAGTGCTCCGATATTCTGTAACATGATTTGTCTTATGAGTAGTATATGGAAATGAAGACGAAAAAATTACAAAACCACAAAATTTCTTGGCTGTCATATATCGAGAATGACAGTAATTATTGCTTGGTAGACAATAATAAATAATTGCATTATGTTTTCATTTTCAGTCCTTCATCATTTACACATGTTTACTACAAACTATCATCTTCAACTTATACGTCATATAACTGCGACACCTTTAAACTCTGATAGTGTGAACTTAACTTTATAAAAATAGATTTTTTTTTTTCCATTTTCCTATTTTATTATAATAATTTTAAATTTGTTGTAAAGTAAACAAGAAAAGCTTTTTTTCATCTATACCAGCTATATACAATTTTTTTTGCTATAGCTCTAATGTCAATATAGCGTGGCAAAGTTTAATAATATTAAATAAAAAAAAAATACCAACCAAAACATAGAAAAAATAAAAATTATATTATGACAAAGATAATTTATTTAAGTTTGAGAATCGCTCTATAAAAAAAAATATATATACAAGTAATTTTTATATTTATAATAAAAAATAATTTTTCCGCTCTTTCCAAGTTTGTTTACTTTTGAAAGGTAAAAAAATTTAATAAAATTATTATATAAAATAAAATAAAGAAGAAAGAAAAAAAAACTGTTGGAAAAATATTAAAACAATGATGACAAATTTTATTTCTTGTCGTCTTCTGATTAATGACATCATTTTCTTTTTATGCTATTTAAATATTTTTACAAAATTTAATTTTTTTGCAAGAATTTAATTTTAAAAAATTTAAAGGTAGAAATATTAATGTTACAGATATAGAATATTGTTAACATAATATATTACGTTCCACATGCAAATTAATTTTAATTTGTACAATTTATAAATCTCTAACATTGGTAAACTAATTATTAATTAATTAAAATTTTGTAACAATTTTTTTATTAATTTAAAATTATGTTCCACATTTTCAAAATTACATTCCACATTTTCAAAATTGAGTTCCACATTTAAAAAATTGTCAAAGTGTATACTTTGATATAAATAAACTAATTTTACATTTAAATATGAATAAGAAAAAAAAACTTACGTTCCACACCCTAAATATTGTTAATTTGAACAAAAAACCACACAAAAACTTATACACATTATTCTATAACCATTTTATTATTAAATTGTTACAAAAATTTAACAATATATAAATCAAAATTAAATCTATTTAAATTTATGTTAAAAATCATAGATTTTTTACCCCAAAAAATATTTATGGTTTTTTTTTTTTTTGTACAATTACTTAACAATAAATAAACAATATTTATTTTTATTTTTATTAAAATCTCAATTTGTCATTTTTCATCATAAATTTTTGTATTATATATAAAAAAAATAATAATAATAAATAGATTGATAGATAAAAACCATCCAAATAATAATGAAAAAATTCATATCATCTAACACAAAAATCTTCTTCTTCTTGATTTTCATCATACAAACAACAAACAAGACATTTTTTTTTCCCTTTCAAACAAGAATTATATTTCTTTTCCTTCCCATCATCATTTTTTTATTGTTTAATTTTCCAAATAAAATATTTTCTAAAAAGGATTTTGAACAAACAAAACAGGAAAATCAAATCTTAAGTCACATAGAAAAAAAATTATTATTATGGAAAAAAATAAAGAAACCAAACATTAATAAATTTTTATAATCGTTTTTCTTTCAACTCACCCGGTTTTTATATTCTTTCTTTCTCAGTTTTCGATATAACAATAGAAATTCATATCCTTTTTTTTCATTCTATGTAATATATTTAATTCCTTTTAAATTTTATTATTATATTTTTTTTTTATTTTTATTTAACGACTTTATTATTATTATTATTATTTTTTTGTTCAAATCTATTTCCCATACACACAAAAATCTTTATCATTAAAAAACTATCGTTAAAAGTTAAAACGGATTTTTTTCTATTGTTAAAAATGATTTTTTTTTTACCAATTTTAAGGAACGAATCCTTGAACATAAAATAGTAGTAGAATATCCAAAAAATTCAGACAAGGACATTAAGTAAGGATATGTCCTTCTCTTTAAGCATTGAAGAAAAATGATTTTTAAATTAAAAATGATTTACTTTTTAATATTTTATCTAACTAATTTTTTCTTACCATCCACACAGAACAAAAAAAAATCTCTATCAAAGATTGAACTGATTTTCCTTCTTACAAAATTTCATTTTAACATTTTAACAGGTAGACAAAATATGAAAAAAAAAATTTTTTTTCAAATATTTTATTAGATTTTTATCTAAAAAAAAAAAACGATTTTTGTTTTTGGTATACGTAGACGTAGTCAAGCTGAACAATAACAATCAAAAAAATGGGTTCCTTATTCAAGCTAAAATTTATATTATACTTTTTCAGAATATAGTTTTTTTTTCTTGGTCTACTCTACAATAAAGAAAAGGTCAATTTTTTTATATCAGATCACAATTATTTTTCGATATTGTAAAAAAAAGAATAAAAATAATAGAAACGTTCATGGATCAACGATAAGCAATCTTTTATTTTTTCTAAATTTGAATTTAAAATTAACTATTTTTTCGTTTGATATACATTATACCCTACTTAATTCAGACAAAAATCTGTTTTTTTTTTTTTTCAAATTCAGTGTTTGATACTCACAAAATGTAACAGAAAAATTTCGACAAAAAAAAAATCATTTTTATATACAAAAAATTTGCGATTTTTTTTTTCCAAATCTTGATTTTTAAGTAAATTTAAACAAATTAAGTTCCTTTTGAAAAAAAATATAATAAAATAAACGAATTTGTTGTCACAATGAAAATTGATTTTCATTCATTTTCTTATTTTAAGGATAAACCCAGAGAAAGAGAGAAAGGAAAAATTGAACGAAAATTGATTTTGTTTAATTTTTTTTTATCGTGATTTTTCAAATTTTTTTTTAAAGTAATTTAAATATTAAGTTGATGATTTTGTTCTTTTTAGAGGAAAGTCCTTTTTGCCCAAAGAAAAGGAAAAGAAATAAGGACATTAAAAGAAATATAAAATCAATTTTTATGAATTTGAAATTTTTTTTTTATTGGTTTTTAATGTTTTCCTTTTTTTTTTATTAGCATAAATTTTGAGTAGAAGATAATCTGCAAAAAAAAAAATGAAGAAAAAATTAATAATTTTATAGAAAGAAAATTTATACAAAGGATATATGAAAATTTTACTTAAAATAAAGAGGGTAATCTGCTTTTCTTGCTTCTGAAATTGATTGTATAATAAAATTTTATCGGAAAAATATTAAAAAAATATAAATTAATAGAAAAATCTGGTTAATATAATTTAAAAATTTGTACATATAGAATTTTTATTGTTATGTGAATTATTGATTATTTTGAATATATAAAAATTTATATTTAAACATTAAAAATTTCATAATTCTGAATATATTTACATGTGGAACGTAAGTTATAACATGTGGAACATAAGTTAAATTCCATTAAACTTATAGAAACAATTAATATTTCATAAAATTTAGCTGTCTAGTATGTGGAACATAAGTTGTGGAATGTGGAACGTACATAATATTTCATGTAATTAATTTAAATTTAAAATATAATTTACTTTTTTCATTAGACTATATTTTGTAATTGGAACATAAACTGTACAATGTGGAATGTATTTTTTTATTTACTTACTTTTAACATGATTTTTATTGTAGTTAATAAGATTTAAATAAAAAATCATTTTTTATAGAAATTGTGATATATAATTAATCAATTGTTATTATTAAAATCATTTTAAATTGTCCCCAATTTTTTTTTTATATTCCACAACAACAAATTTCATAATATATAATTTACCTAATCTAAATATAATCCAAATAAAAACGCACTTTCATCTCCTTGAATTTACATTTTTACCCCAAAACTCAAACAATTTACAATTCAATTTAAATTTTAATTGAAAGTAAAACAATTTAATTACTTCATATTTTATGAAAAAAAAATTTTAATAGTGTAGCTAATGTCACACAGAGCTAGGCACACTTATTCAAGGTTGTTATACATTAAAATATTTTTTGTGTATACTAAATCAACGGTTAAGAAATTGAAAATAATACACAATTGTTTTTTTTTTCTGATCCAATTTCACAAGACAACATTAAAAATTTCAATTAAATATTGATCTATGGTGAAAAAAAAAAGTTCATTGTCATCTCTTACGAATTTTTTTCAAGAAAAAAATAAGTTTACCAAACAAAATTAAGCTTTATTGATTTATTTTTGATGAAGAAAAACAAATTTAATTTATATTTTATTTTGAGAAAAAACCCCCCTCATCACTAATAGAATTTTTTTTTAGGTAGAAATTGAAATAAAAATTTTTGAACTTAAAATCTTCAATTGTCAAATATTTATAAACATTAAATAAATAAAAAATAAATAAATAGAAAAAATAGAGCGACAAATAAACATTAGAAGAAAATGATGTTTTTTGTTGTCGGTTTATTTGCTTGTTTAGTTGATTTGTCATCATAACCTAAATTTAAGTTTATTGTTGTATACACACTCTTTGGAAGAAATAAACAATAATTGAGGGCAAATATTATACTGACTATACATAAGTCTATTTACCGGAAAAGTAGTGAACAGATCTGATAAAATTACGCTTCAATGACTAATTGAAGTCACTGGTACCCAAGATTGACATTATGTATACTAACTAGTCTATTTACCGGAAAAGTAGTGAACAGATCTGATAACATTAATAAATTAACAAGAGTAACTTCAATTTTATAACACCATAAATTAACAAGTGTAGATAAATTAACAAGAGTAACTTCAATTTTATAACACCATGTGGAACGTAAGTTGAACAAACAACGTAACTATCAAAAATTGCTTACAATTTAGAATCAATCTTAAGTATAATGAATTCAATTAGTCACTTTTCGCTGCAGTGACTAATTGAATTCATTATACTTAAGATTGATTCTAAATTGTAAGCAATTTTTGATAGTTACGTTGTTTGTTCAACTTACGTTCCACATGGTGTTATAAAATTGAAGTTACTCTTGTTAATTTATCTATGGAACGATATGGAACATAAGTTTTTAACTATATAAAAGTCAGCACAAATGGTTAAAATTGTTCAATTTAATAATAATTGTACTCAATTATAATGTTACTGTTCTCCACCAGATGGCCAAACAATTAATCAAATCTATTTCTCTAATAAATTTTTTTTTTAAATCACAAATTTTAATTCTTTTATTTTAATTGAAAATTTTATTACAATCTTAATAACATTTTCCTTTTCCATTAATTTTCCCAATCAAATTAAAACCAAAAATAAAGTCTAAACAAGTCATAAAAAACCATTTTTGGTTAGATAATTTTTTTTTCTTCTTCCTTCAAAAAAAAAAAATATTCAATTCATTCTTCCAAGAAATTTAAATAAATTAACAAAACAATCACGACATTTCCATAAAATTATGTTGTTAAGAATAAGAAGAAGAAAAAAAAATGTATTTTCTTCTTAATCTTCAAAGAAGAGTCCACAAGTAAAAAATCTCAATCAAATTCATTCATCTGGATTTTTCTTTTGCCCCAAAACAAAAACTCTTAATTCTGTTAACAATATTTTTTTTTTTCTTCAAAAATTTTAATGTAATTTTTATGTTTTGTCACTGTTTAACTGTAAACAAAACGAAAAGTGATAAAATTCGATTTTAGATATATATACATTTTTTTTATTACTCATTTCACCAATATTTTTTTAGGTCCAATTCTTGGGACACCTACTTACTTAACTCGCAACATAAAATTTCAGATTTTTTTTACTCTTCAATAACAACATCATTTTTATTATTACAATGTGGATTGTATCTTTTCAATCAATTTTCGTATACTTACTATATATATATACCAACCATCAGATTTCAATATTTTACATGTCATTTTTCTTGTTTCTTATGTTTTGGTTTGTGTTTTCTATCTTAAAAAGATATCAAATTATTAAAAAAAAAATTTTGTACAATAAAGAAATTATATCGAAAATACAATTAGAAACCACTTTATCAAGGCGTGTGTGTGTCTTTCTGTTTCTCAATTTACCTGCATTTTAAAGAGTATAGATATCATTTACCTAAAAAGCACCTTTAAAAAACATTTAATTTCTATTTTTTTTTTTGCTAAACAATTTTTTTATGTATATTATAATTTGAACATAAACTACAAGAAAGATATCCGAATTTTTGAACATAACTTTTTATGACTTTGCACAATTTCTCTAATTTATATCTTGAAAGAATTATATAAAATTGTGGATTGTGTATATATAAATAAATAAATTCGGTGTGGTACTTAACAGATAGTATTTGATTACAAAGATTTTATATTGGAATTTTTAAATTCGATAAAACATTAAAAAAAAATATGACATTTTTTCTGGTAGTAGTTTTTATAATCTGGTGGATATTCATTAATAAATAATAAATTTTCATGTGGTATTTAAAAAAATGGTTTTTTTTTTAAATGCCTTTAGGGTGGTTTTTTTTTTGTTGTTTTGTGACTGTTGAAATTTTTTTTTGACTTTGCTGCCTGTTGTTGGCTCACAAAAAAAAAGTGTATTTACAAGATAGACAAGTAAACATAATTTAACACCCAGTAACACAACAATAAAAAGCACTTAAGTAGAAATAATAATCTTTTGTTGTGATAAATAATATATAATTTTTTTTAAATAATGAAACATAAATTTTGTGTTTCATAACTTTTTAATGCTATGATGAAATTTTATTTATCTCTAATGAAATTTTGAAAGCATAAATAGAAAAAAGAAAAAAAACAAAGTAAATTTAATGTAAAATTATTTTCGAACTAAAAAGTTTATAGTGAAAAGGAATAATTTTTGTATACTTAATAATAATTTTAATAATAAGGACGATAAAGCAGGAAATTACTTCTTTTCTTTGTTTTTACTATAATTTTGAATAATAATTTTTTGTTGTTGTTGAATGTAAATTACATTTTAGTTATTTTTTTTTTTAAATAAAGTTATTTTAAATCTTTTTTATGTTTCAGTAATTAAAGAACAATGTAAAGAGCATTAAAAAATATTGTAATTTTATGAAAAGGAAATTTATATTTAAATATAAATTTCAAAAAAGTTAAAATGATAATAAAAATAATAAAATTTTATTTAAAATCATTTTTAATTTATTTAAAACTCTTTTCGTGAAATTTTTCTATTGTATACCCGTATTTTTTGATTACGTTCCACACTGAAAATTGTACTGCAAATGATTGTTGTTGTTTATTAATAATCATAAAGTTGATTAAAATATTTTTTTTAATAATTTTTCTAATGTGGATAGTATTTTATGAATACATTCCACAATCGAAAACATACAATTTGTTTGCTAGTTGATTAATAGGAATCATAATTTTTATTAAATAATCTTTTTTGATCATTTTCTAATGTGGATCATATTATATATTAATATGTTCCACATAGAAAAATTCTAGTTTTTTATGTAGATTTTCTTATTTATTTACATAATAAATCGTTTAATACAATATTTAAGTATTAAAATTATGAATTTAAACATGAAAATGCAAAATAATGTCACTGAACTTTATAAATCATTCAGTTATTCAGTTCGTTTTAATACTAACCACTAAAAATATATATAATTTGCATGATTAAAATAAAAAATATACTTTGTTATAATTCAAAAATTATACATTTTATAGCTCTAATATAAAAAAATTTTTTATTACAATATTCAGTACAAATTATCACGCACAATTCAAATTATCATGTAAATAAATTTTATAATTGACTCGTTTATTTCAACTCGCTAAACATTACTCTATTTACATATCAATTAAAAAAAAAAAAAACAACTAATAATTAACCCAAAAGTTTTCCATTTTTTCCATTTTATATAATTGTAAAATAGTTTACCAAAATTATCATATATCAATTATAAAATTTATGAAACATATATAATAAAAGCAATAAATTGTTTTTAATTAACTTGTCTTTGGACACGTAATAAAAATGAAGAAAAATAATTTATATTTTTTAAAAAATTTGATTAAAAATTGATTCTCATTTACCTAATAAATTTTAATCTATAATTTATGTTTAAAAATTATTGCTTGTAAAACCAAATCATTTTACATAAAATTTCGAAATAAAATATTTAAATAGCTAATCACAAACTCACAATAAATAACAAATAAATGTAATAATGTTCGTTGAACGAAAAATTTATTATTATACTGCGGCAAATATAGAATTTTATTAAATATACAATATTTTATTGACTTTATTGTCAATATTTATTTAACTTTTATAAAATATTGAATCATTATTATTCATCATAATAATAATAACATTAAATTTTTTTTGTATATTATTATTTTTTATGTAATATAAATTAAATATTCAAAACATATTCTTACTATTACAAAATTCATGTTTTGTGTTCAATGATTTGTGTTCTATAGGAGTAAATTGTAGTCACAAAGTGTAGGAATTATGTAATTTTCATTGTGAAATTTGGAATCATTGACCATTCATTCAGTGACCATTGATTAAATGCATAATTTTCCACATTTTAGTCTCTGTCCATATCAATGGTCACTGAATCTGTTTTAGAATATACTTACTCTTAGATCGTTTTAGAGCAAAATTATGGCTGCTCTATAATTTTTAGGAAAAGTTCTACAAATCCGAGTCCTACTTATATGTAAAATTCTAATCTAAATAAGTAAATAAATAGATTGTCAAATAAACATTTAAATTTTCTACTCTACTTTCTAACAATTTTCGAATTTTTCATTTATTACAATTTAAATTTTGCTCTACACTTTTTGCAATTCTACTCTAATTTTTTAGTCATTGAACAAATTTTACTAATAATGAGTAAAAACACTAAAAATAATTATTATAATCTTCTTTTTTTTTTATGTAGTCAGTAAATCCATAATAAATTTTGACAGAAAAAAAAATTGTGTTCCACAAATTTGTATTTCATTCAGAAATTAAACAAAAATATTACATAAAAAAATATTCGTTTATATTTTTTTATATTTTCATTATTTATTTTCCAATAAATTTAATTGTTTTTCTTCTTTAAAAAAACAAATTTTCCGATTATTCTCTGTAGATGATTACAAAAAAAAAACAAGGATGAGAGAAATTATAAATGTTGGGAATTAATTGAATTTATTCAATCAATTTTTATTTAACAAATTTTTGCTATAAAATAGCTGGTGTACCAGGTTAAATAATGTTATCAATCAATTTATTTTTATTGGGGAAAATATTGAAAATTTATCTTAAAATCAAATTAAAATCCGAGATATTTTGATTAAAAATCAATCAATAAACAATTTTCCGAACAGAAATAATTTGTTACTATATATTACATTAAATTTAATTTGTATATAATAATTTTAAATAATTTTAAATAAAATGGAATTTGTTATTCATTTACTATACATAGTCCATATTTTTTTTTTCCTTCTAGTAGACCCTTTTAAATTATTTAACCCCTTTATACGAAAAATCATTTTAATTGAAATTTTCATTAAATAAATTATTAAAAATTTTCCGAATTTCTTTCCTTTCTCTCACAACAATATAGAAATTAATTTTCAAAAATATTTTGAAAATTTCAAATAATTATTTTAAATAATAATATAACAAAAAATCAGAAAAAAATATATAATTCCATTATCAAAGTAAAAGAAATTAATTAGTTTCCACAAAAAAAAAAAACCAATAAATAAATAATTTTTTTTGTTGTTGGAAATTTGAAACACAAAAAAAAAAAAACAAATATATTTATTGCAGTCAATCTGTTTTTCAATTTAAATGGAAAATTTTAAATTGTTATTTTGTTTTAAATTTATAATTAAATAATTTGATTTTTTCTTGTTGTTGTTGTTTAGCAATAAAAAAAATATGATTAATAAATTGAATAAATGAAAAATGTGGAACGAGAGAAAATTCCGAAAAAAAATAATAATTCAATTATTACATTTTTGTGTTGAATTTGTTCAATGAAGTAATTAATATATTTTTTAGAAGATTATGATTATTTGTAGTAAAATATGTAATGAGGAAAATTGTAATTACCTGAACTTTTTGTAGGAAATTTTGTCTGAAAATTAGTTATCCCCTTAGGAAAATTCCAAATATTTGGTAATAAAAATTAAATTTATATGAAATTCTAATCGAAATCGGATAAAGAAATAGAAACCTTAACAATTTTGGTCTTAAAAATGATTAAAGCAATCACACATTCTGATATTCATGAAATTTGTTGTGCTGTCTGCAATGTAAAAAGAACTGTCAAAAATATCGTTTTGTCCGAATCGGCAGTCAATGTGTTAAGGTTGATTTTATGTCAACAATATTTTTCTGATTATATTTTTCTATATTTTGTCAAATAACGACTTTTCTCTGTTCAATGCAGTATAATTAAGTTACCCAAAATATTTTTCACTTATCAAATTTATTTATTATATAAAAATGAAATAATTAAGTTCCACAAGGGATAGAAAATTTTATATAATTATAAATTATTTAACTCACAAAATAATAATTATTATAATATTCTTTATATAATTGATTATCCTTTTCAGTCTAAATTAACAATAATTAAAATAAAATTATTATGAAATTTCAAATTCCCAATTTGACCATTAAAAAAAAATAATTCATAAATAATTTTTTTTTTTTAAATAATAATTTACAATTTAAATAATAAACAAAAATAAAAATATTTAATTATTATTAAATATTAAAATAATAATTAAGTAAATTAAATAATAAAAATATAATACAGCAATTTTTTTTCTATATTTTAATTATATTTGCATAAAATTTTTCTATAGTATATAATTTCTATAATTGCAATTATATAATAGTTTTATGCTGCAATTAAATCAACCTCTAACCCCCACCCTATCACACACACACAGAAATAAAAAAAAACAGGATAATTTATTTATGAAAATTTTCTCTATGTCATTTTTTTTTAGTTCGTTAATGGCTTAATAAACATTAATGCAAAAAAATATAAATAAATTAAAATATGTTTGAAATTATATAGCATAATGTGGAACGAAGTGATAATAATAACACAAACAATCAAAATTATTATAATGTAAATATATAAAAATTTATATTTAAACAAAAAAAAAAAAACGATGATTTAAAATTGTGGTTTTTTCATTTATTTATGTATTTTTTTTGAATGGAGA
The DNA here is from genome assembly GCA_949752835.1 of Empis stercorea. NCBI lineage: Eukaryota > Metazoa > Arthropoda > Insecta > Diptera > Empididae > Empis > Empis stercorea. The sequence continues at coordinate 84,510,784 of OX457085.1, read as the reverse complement.
GGAAAATATGAAAATTTTATGAAAATTGGTTAAATGGAATTTCATTATTTATTTATTTTTTGTTATTGTTGATTTTAATTGATTGAAAAGCCAAACAAACAGATAATAATTTTCTTTTTTTTTTTAGAATATAAATTATTATTTATAGTAAATTATATAATTGCATTTTGTATTGGTAATAAGTTTTTTTTTTTGTAAAATAATGATAAATAAATGGAATTATAATTAAAAATAAATTTTATGAAATTTATATATAAATAATATTTTTATTAAATAGATTTTTTATGGACTGAGGAAGTAAATAGTAAATATATAATTTTAATTTTAATTTGTAATTATAAATTTAAATAGATTTTAATTACACTAAGTATAGTAAATTTAACAATTTGAGATTTATAAGAGTAAATTACTTACGTTCCACATTACAATTAAATGATTTTGAAAACTTAATCTAAAATTTTCATTTCTAATGAATGTCTTACCTAAGTATTAAACGTTTTTATATATATTCTACTAATTATTTACTTTGAGATTACGAAAATTTCAATATTACAACCAACAATTTAACTAATTAAATATAAATACGTTCCACAAATAATTTAATATCTTAAAATTAATTCAATTCAAAGTTGCTAAATGTAATAACCATAATAAATGAATATAGAATTTTTTTTGAATACGTTCCACATTCCACATTGCACAATCATGTAGGTAAAGTATTTTTCAAAAGAAAATACACATAAAAAACTATTAATTCATTTTGTAAATCTCCCTATTAAAGCTTAAATTACATTAAATTCCATATATATCACAAATTATTATTTGTATATATTTTCTAAATAAGTTTTTCCTTAATGATCAATATAATCTCCCATTTAAAAAAAAAACAAACATTATCAAGTGCACACTCTTTCCATTTCCATCATATAATTTTCAAGTTTTACCCTCTTCAAAAACATTTCATTAATTTCCATCTAAAATAACAAATTTTTTTTTGTAATACTCAATCTCAATGTCATTAATATACCATTATACTATTCTACTTTGAAAATGATTATATATATTGCATTTCTATCTACGAGTACACAAAAAAAAAAATGAAACTCTTTATATGAAATCGACAGGAAATCTTAATTTGTTATTTTTTTTTTAAATTTACTTTTTCCAAGTTTTCTTGTCAACTGCATCATCACAAAATGAGAAAAATACATGAATATATCATACATTAAAAATGACAATTCAAAAAAATTTGTATTTTAAATACTCAAGTCTGTCAAATCAGAAAGAGAGTTGTAAGTTGTAAACACAGAAAGCAAAAAAAAATGTAAATTATAAAATAGTTTTCAGTAAAAAAAAAATAATTTTCGAAGATTTTTCTTTATGTAAAAATTAGAAATTCAAGAGAGAAATGAAATTTTTTTTTTTTTTGATAAATCGATTATTGTCACATTTAAATTTTCTATCAATTCTTATATATACTAAAAAAAAAACTATTAATCGCCTACCCCCACATTTTCTTACGAGCCATGGAAAATGAAAATAGTAAACTAAAAACAGATTAGAACATCTGTTCTATTTATTATCTATATATAACAAGAAGAAGAAATGTTATAGAAAATTATTTGATTGACTTCTGTTTAAGTTCCACACATCGTAACAAAAAATATTTTGGATGACTGCCTTAAAAAAAAAAAAAAAGACATCTTAAAAATTAGAGAAAATAGGATTGAAAATTATGATATTTTGCTTGTAATCCCTATAAATAGTCTTTAACAAAAAAAAATAAGACACTTGAATCTTCGAAACACTTTAAAAAAGATGAGAAACTATTTAAAGTGTGATAAATGTCAAGTAAAGAGTTTAGAGAATTTGATGGAATTAAAATTATTATTATTATTTTTAGTATCTCATAATTTTGTTTATTTTTTTTTGTAATGTGGGGGGATTTAAAGAATTCTGTAAAAAAAATGTGCTGTAATAAAATAGAATTTAGAAATGTTTATTTTTGTTAAATATAATTTAAATACATTCCACACTCCAATGGCGCTCAAAAAAACAAAAACAAAATCGGATTATAATATGATTTATTTACAATAATTTTTATTTAAAATTTTTTATAATTATCACAAAATTGAAATCATTTTAAAATAAAATTATAATTATGAACTTTAAAGAAATTAAGGTTAGAGTCCAATGGAGCTTTAATGGATGCGTAATTTTTGACAATTATAGTAATGTCAAAGACTAAACACCATCTTTTTCATATTCGAATTATTCCTTTATAAATTCTCACTTCCAAATTTTGTTTATAGATTTTTTAATTATATTTTTTTCATCCTGAATTTATAAAATTAATTTGGTAAATGAAACTTTATGACAAATTTTCCCAACTTCTGATTAATTTTCAAAAGAGTATCAAACGATTATTTACCGTAAAATTAGAATTAAGAAACTAAACAAGGTGACACTCATTGAAGCATCACAAATAGAAAGATGACATAACTCTTGCGTATCACAGCAAAGCTATGACTTTTAAATGCTTTTCGTTTTGATGTGCGTGTGACGCATTAGAGCCGCGCATTGTGGTTCCTACTTAATACAAAAAAAAAATCATAGAAAATCACAGAAAATTCAAATTAAATATAAAATTTTCCACTTACAAAACGAATTTTTTTTAAATAATTATAAAAATCTTAACCGAAAACAGAAAAAATTCCTTCACAAGGAGACAAAATGAAAATATTATGAAAAGAAAATCAATAAATTTAATTTAACATTTATTTACCTCTTACAAATACGCAGTAAAATACCACAAAAGAGGAAAGAAAATTCTGAAAATTATTCATAATTTTTCTTTTTTCGCTGATGAAATAAAAAAAAAAAAAAATTTTTTTTTTATTACCAAAAATAATAATTTTTCAATTTTAAAGAAGAAACAAAACCAAAAACTGAATCTTTTTTTTCCACCCGCCGAGTCTAATTTCATATTGAAAAACATTTTTGTTTTTTTACATTTGTCTGTTTACGTTTTCGTGTATATCAACGAACCACAAACTTTTATTAGGTATTTTTTTCATGATTCGTTTCCTTTATCAACAGAGCAAAAAAAAAAAAAATGTTGTATTTATTAAGGACGTAAAAGATTTCTTTTAACACAAGAAAAAAAAACGTATATAAAATTATGAAAATTGTGGTACGTAAAATGTTGGTACATAATAATGAAAAATATTTACAAATTTGCGTAAAAGAAAAGCAAAAAAATAGTAAATAGTATAAAACAAGAAGGAGTGTAATATACTTAATATAGAATTGGGGAAGACTGTGTAACGCCACATTAAACATAAATAGAATTTTAGTCAGAGAAGTCTTAAGGATGTGTTAAAATCATAAAATTTTTAAATAAAAATATTTACGTTCCACATCATAAATTTAGTGTAGCAAAATGTAATTTAACGTTTACTATAGAATTTTCAGGTCATGTTGATCCTTTTACAGTTCAAATTGATCCTTTAACAAATCAACCTGATCATTATTCAATTCCAAATGGTTTTTTTTTCAATATAATTTTATCTTTTTAGCAATTCAATTGACCTGATTACAGAATTTTTCCAAATTAATGTTGAAAAACTTGAAAAAGGATGAATTTGAATTGGAAAAAGGAGGAATTTGAATTCAACAAGATTAAGTTATGATTGTAAAAATGCCAATTTAAATTATAAAAATACATTTATTTGACCTGAAAATTAAATTCATATTCAAATTTCTTGATGTATACTTAACTGAATCACTTAACAATCATAAATTGAACCACCACTGACTACAATTTCCTTAAAGAAAATTACAACTTATATACAATATTCTTATTTGTAAATCAAAGTAACACCTTTTTTAACATATATTTTTAAGCTGTTGTGTTCACTTCTCTATTACAAATTTCAGGTGTAGTAGGCATAAAAAATAAATTTACCCTAAATACAAGATTTTGAACCACAAACAAAATGGAAAATTGTATATATTTATTTGTTTTAACACATTATTTTGAAATATTGTGAAAATTATTAGAAGAAGAAAGAAAAAAAAAACAAATTTTCATTTTTAATAATTTTTCCAAGAAAAATAAAAAAAACCTCAAGAGATTTTTTTTTTGCTTTTCTACTCAAAGCTTAAACAGACTACAAAAAAAAGAAGATACATTGGAAAATTTTTATTTATGTAATTTTCTTTTTATATAATAAATTAGTAGAAATTAATTTTGAAGAAAAATTTTTTGCTGGAAATTTTTTAAATAAATTTAATTCTTTCATTAAAGAAAATAATTTTTACTTCACCAACAAAAATTTATATTTACAAATTTTTTACGTTGGGAAATTTTTTTGAAGGTAAACAAAATGTTTTTATTTATGTTTTTTTTTTTTTTGTATATTTTCCGGTTTATTTATGTCTCCCCTCACCCACCAAGGTTTTTTCTGTTATTGATTTACACCTTGTTTATTAATTTAAACAAAAAAAAAACGATTTTTCTGTTTTTGTTTTAATTTTATGTTGATTTAAATAATTAAAAACACTAAATTACCGAAATGTTTTTTAATTGAATATATAATTAAATTATCAGTAGCAACGACTTGTTATGGTACATGTGAGTATTAGTCCCCTCTTTTCCCTTAAAACAATGTGACAAATTGAATTGTCCATTGGGGTCTAAAACTAATAAATATTGTTCTACAGTGTGGAACGTATTAATTTTACATTGATTCCTTAAATCTTTTACTAGAGAAATATTATAAATCGATAAAATGTTCCCTAATTACTCAAAATCACATTTATAACTTTCACAATTTAATTTATATATGTGATTAACCTTTTCAATTGAATGATAATTGTCTGATTGTCCTCTAGACTCTAGAGAGCCGGAAACTAATCAAGCGCAACATATATTAAATCATTATTAGTATTCCTACGCCGCTACTGCCAGAAATTGTTTAAAAAAAAAAATTTAATCATAAATTTTAATTTTTTTCGGTGGAAAAGGAAGTAATTAATTAATTACAAAAAAAAAATTTCCAACTTCTTTTTTATTTTTCTGGTGATTAAAAAAAGGGGGAACATATTAAAAAAAATTTCACTTTTTTTTTTATTTTTGCTCTCATTCTTTGATTTATATCTATAAAATCTGAATGATTGTCATGCTTTTTTTTCATGGCTAAATATGGGACTGTAGATAATTTAAATTATGAAAACCAAAAATTTTTGTCTATATAGAAATTGATCTACTTTTTATTTCAAATCACATCAGAAAAACAACTTTCTATTTTTTTTCTAAAATCATTTTATTATTGCTTCCGCTCTGTTTAATATCATACAAACAAACAAGCAGAAAAAATGAAATGAAATGAAATAAAAGAAGATTAATATTAAAATATAAATAATTCATATAATAATGAAATTGTTCAGATTCAAAAATGATATTTTATTTATAATACAAAATTGAAATAGAAATGAAGAAAATAGCTAATAAATATTATGAGTAGCGAGTAAATAAATATTATATTGTTTTATTATTAATTTCTAAGCACGCACGGAATATCTTGGCGCCCAAAAAGAAAACAATTAATTTAAGATTGATTATATACAAGACGAACCCCCCATCAGAGTTAAATCAGCATTCCGTATTATGATTATATATGTGCGATGCTGCGCTGAATACTTTATTTGGTATATAAATAAATAATTTTTTTCATGTTTTTATGAATCGAATTTTTTTTTTTATGTAATAAAACAAGAAAATTGAAAGAAAAAACTAGACCATAAAAATTAAAGTCTATATTTAGTATTAAATTTCTATTTTTGTTACACGAGAGTTCAATAATTTATTTTTTTTTTCAAAATTGGTGATTTGCAAACTAGATTTTGATTTTACAATTAATTTTTTATAGAAAATTGTATTTTTATTAATTTTTTTTTCGAAATGTGCAAATAATTTTTAAATTGTCAGTCAGTTTGTCAATAATATTTATTTGTCAATTTAGTGTTAAATATATAATAGAATATTCATATAGTCAATAGTTTCCATAAAATATTGTAAATGATATCAGGCGATTATGTTGATTTAATTAAATTTGGATTGGTATAAATTTTTCCACCCAAAAATATTAATTTAAATAAATTTCTGGAAGTAATTTGCTTCTAAATTTCTGGATGTAATTTGCTTCTATTTACAACCTTTTGAATCAGGTCAACTGAATCAGATACCCCCAATTATTGATTGATATTATATTTCTACATATAGTCTATAAATTTTCAACTAAATAATTATTAATAGAGAAAGTTTTACTTTCAATATTAACAAACTCCGTAAATTAACAAAATCAATTTTTACTATACCACAATAAACAAACAAAAAATGTGTTATAAATTTCACAATATCAAAATCCAATTTATTCAAATTAATATACCAATAACGAAAAAAAAATTAGATTTTACTCAGTTTTTATAGCTACCAAAAATTCCATTTACCTAGCTACGTTTTCTCTAACTATATCAGGTCACAGTATGATATTAAAATAATTTCTATTTAGGTTAAAAAAAAAAATATTTATGGAAAAAAAATATATACTTAATAATAATCAATACCTTACCTTAAATATAAATAAAAATTTTGGGTGTATTGAATTTTTCAATTTTTCATATTATATGATTTTTCAGTTTTGTATCCCATGGTTTTTTTTTTTCTTCTTTTACCTTTACAAAAAGACTGAAAGAAAATCTGGAAAAAAAAATTATATAAATAAATAAATAATTAATAAAAAGTCAGTAATGAACTTTTGACCTATGACTATTAAAATTTATAATAATTACAAACCAATTTATAATATGTACTATGTATTTTTATCTTTAAATATGGTTCAGTAAATAAAATAATTCGTGTTGGATCAATAAAATGAAATTTTAATAAAATATAAAAAAAAAAAAAGTTGCAGTATTTTAATATTTTTTTTTTATGTAATTATGACTATATTTTTTTCAGAAGATAGAAATTCTTTTATGATCTGATAATAAAATAAAAAATAGAAAATTTTAAATTTCTGCTCATATTTTTTTAACATATATGAAAAATTATTATGATTCTACTTTAAGCTGGCACTAAAAAAAATAAATATTCATATTTTTTTTTAAAAAAAATATCCGGAAATGAAGTTTTTGCTTCAACAATTTTTATAGCAATTTTATATTTTTGATGAATTTACACAAAAAAAATATGAAATAAATTAAAATGGGTCCAACCAAAAAAAGAATTTATAATTTAATTTTATTGAATTTCTCACATTTTTTTTTTTTTTGTAACGATGATGATCATAAAAAATATAAAATTTTGATTTATATTTTTAAAAGCATTGAAAAATCATTAAAATATTTTCTATTGGAGTGAAATTACAATAAATTATAGGAGTATATTTTTTATAGGTTTCAAATATAGTGTGTTTTTTTTTGGTTGGGAAGATGACTTATAAAAATAATTTTTTAGAGTGTTATAATAAATATTATCAAATTAAACTAATAAGTGGAATATTTTCTAGCTAATGTAGTTAACGATAGGAAGAATGAAATTTAATTTAGGTAATAATATAAGTAATAAAAAATTAATAATATAGGAAATTATTATTAAGTATATTCTATTACAATTTTCTTAATAATTTTTGTAATAAATCAAAAATTTTTACAAAATTGTGAGAAAATATTCAATTTAATTATGTAAAATGAATTTTTAATCATTTTAAATATATTTCTTGTAAAAATTAAATAATTTCCAATGAATTTGGAGTGTGGAACGTATTTAATTAAATTACGTTCCACATTCCAAATGACATAAAATCACATTTAAAATGATGTTATAACAATTTTAAACTATAATTAATAGAAATTAAATCATATTTCCACCAGAAAATATAAAAATTTCTTAATAATTGTAAAAATTTTTTGTTAATTTAAAACTTTTTTTAACATTGCGCTATTTCTACAGAAATTTTTTTTTATTGTAGAAAATTATAATTGTGCGGTTAACAATTTTATTAATCCTGAAACCGCAAATCATATTTTTTTTTTCTGTTCAATTCAATAATATAAAAACATAAAGAATTTAGTTTAAGCAATAAAAAAAAATTTTTATATGCACACATATTATTATTATTATTTTTCTTTACACTTTAAAAAGCATTATTGGTTATAATAAAAAATTTTGTATGCCTTTCAATTCTATATTTAAAGTAAAGCAATTCTTCTTTTATTACATAAAAATTTAAATGACTATGGGGTTATAATATTGAAAGATATTCAACAATATAGAAATAAACCACAACATTTAATAAATATATTATACTTATACAAATTCCTTCTCTTCTGACTATCATTTTTTTTTTTTTTACAAAAAAGTCATATGTGAAACATATAATAATAAAAAAATTATCATCTTATTACACGCAATGTTTTATACAAGGAAGAAGATGATACATAAAGAACAATTGAAATATATATATATATATATATATATTTTAGTTATATTAACAAAAAGTCTTTGAAAGATCATAAAAAATTATTGGAAGGCACACGCACCAAATAACACAAACATGATTTTTTGATGAGTTTTGAATTTTACTGGTTAAAGGCCATCACATCATACTTACTTTTGGTTAGATTATAATAGAAATGGTATCTATATACATGAAAAAAAACTTATGCCCTCAAGTGTATTTTTTTGTGTTCTTTTCAAATAATAAATAATTGATCCTCTTGAATTTGAACGGATCTCAATTGTCTTTAAAAAAAAAATTTATGGTTGGTTGTATGTTTGCTATGATATGATGTAAGACATTGTAATTCCAGGGCTGCAATTTCAAATATTTTTGTCTGTAGATCCAAAATGAGACTCTTTCATTTAATATCAATTTCTTTTCAGAAATTTTTTTTCTACACCACACCATGGTGGGAATTGTCAAAAATCTGTGGTGTAGAAAAGTGTAAGGTATGAAAAAAACATACTTTTATTACACCCTGACATAATTCTTTATAATTTTAAATAGTTATTCTTTTTTCATAATTTGTGATTGAAACATTATTTAATTGACGAATAGTATATATATCCACCTTAAAAAGTAAAAAAAAAATTAATTACATCTCCACTGTCTACACCTTCAAATTTGAGGGTGTAGAAAAGTGTACACTTTTTCTAGGCGCTGATGTAAAAAAGGTGTAGAAAGTGTAGTCAAAAGACCGCAAAATTTGGAGGGTGTAAGAAAGTATGAGAAAGTGGAAGAAAGTGTGTCTGAAAAGAAATTGGTGTTAGTAAAGTTCCAATTTGACTAATTGAATTAGAAGTGTGCATATTTTATTTAAATAGAAAATTAAGTTTGGATCACAAAATTCTTGCAAAATAATCGATGTATTAAATTTTTTTTTTGCTAAATAATCGATGCAACGAAATTCTTCATAATTACAACCCTAAAAACTTTTCTAATTTATGGACATGAAGTTCATAATTCTTCAGTTTCTTTCTTTCTTCTAAAATAGATAATTATACAATGATGAATAATTTATGTTAAAGATATTGAGATGGAATTCACTCTCATCTTTTTTCTTTTTTTTTAAGTTAATTTTCTTTTCTTCTCAACTTTGACTTGTTGAATTTTATAATTATTATTATTATAATTGATGGCGATTAATTCTATATACATAGAAATGAATATTATATAAATATCAACCATCAATTCATACTGAGTTGATCATCATTATAATATCATATATACCAAAAATTAATTCATCATTTTATAAATTCCATATATAAAGACTAAAAAAAAATTTCAAAGGTACAATGAACTTGAACTTTTAAATCTCATCTTACATTTTTTTTTATTTTTGATCATTTAATTTCGATACCAATTTTAAATTTTTTTTTTGTTCAATTTTAAAGTTGAAAATTTTCACAAAATAAAAAATTGATATACAAATTTAATTTTAAATTTTTTTTGTTTTTTGATTGATTACCACATTTTTCCGTGTAAGCAATATACGAATTTTATTGTGTGGAAATTTTCCTTTTCTTAATTTTAATAGTAATAATAATAATGACCTAAATAATAATAAAAAAAAAGTGTTATACAAAAGAGATTTCTTTATTTTTCTAATAAAAAATAAAAAAATTGAGATAGAAAATTTTATTACTTAGATTTATATAAAAAAAAATGTAGCTATAGATAATGTGATGACTTTTTCCACTGTATACGCGAAGGCATTAAGAATAGTGTAGTAAATGCCTATAGCAAAATTTTGATTTTATTATTATTGTACTTACTTTAATGCAGACTTTGAGTGAAACAATAAAATTACTGAAACGAATTTATTTCTAGGTTAAATTTTTTATCAAAAATGGAAAAATGTATAGCAGAAAAAATAAAATCTTATTTATTTCCAATTTATATTTCTTATTTTTTTTTTCTTTTGTTCATGCCACAATTTTTTATAAAGCATAACTTTTCAAATAATATTTATAATATTAAAAATATATAGAAGAAATCAATCATTAAAATTTTTAACACTTTTGAAGCACAAAAAAAAAACACTACTTGTGGTTTTCTTTATAAACAAATTAAAATGTGAAAGCATAAAATTTTCTTTAATACAAAAATTTTTGGTTTAAAACTTTATATGGAATAAAAAAATATTATAAAAAATTTTTTTTTTTTATTAATAATAAATTGTAATTAATTTTCGATTAAATTTGATTATGGTTTTATACTTTCTTTTTTTGTTGGTGTTGAATTTATGTAGAACTTACCATTTGTCTAAAAATAAAAGAATTTGTGATTTTTAATTATCAATTTTCTACTTATAACATTAAATTATTCTTGTGGATTGTATGTGGAATGTATTTTATTTTTCCAATTAATACATTGATTTGAAATTTTTTATCAATTACCATAAATTATCACCGTTCTACATCAAATTATTGGTGTGGAATGTATGTGGAACGTAATTAATTTTCTAACTTAATTTTATTACATTGAATTAATATTTGTTTTCTTTTTTTATATTTTCAGGCATTGAAAAAAACGATATTTCATTTTTTTGCGAATAATTAAAAATGACATTAAGATGATGATAAAAATTTCGAATAATAAAAATGTGCATCTGCCGAATCCAATGTACCAATTATAAGGATATTCTAATTCGACAAAAATAAACGAATTTACGGAATCATTTTACTTTAAATAACAACAAACAAATTTTGAGTAGTAAAATTTTGAAATTACTGCAAAACAACAGAAAAACTAATTAAGGTAAGAATCAAAGATTTAATTAATTAAATTAATTATTTGTTTTTTTTTTCTTTAAATCCCACAATAAAAAATCTTAAATTAAAATTACATTAACTTTAAAATTTGAAACAATTGTAAAAAAATTTTTTATCACTCAATGTCATCTTGCACTAAATTTTTTTCACTCTGGTAGATAAATTATCTAAAAGTACTTTTAAAAATTTAATAATAGTTATTATGGATTTTAATCGGTTTTCCTTCCATTAAATCAAACAATTACTTTACAATTATATTGTGGAATGTAATGTTTCTTTAAAGACCAACTTATTTTTTTTTGGTAAATAATTATACCACTTTAAATGATGATCATGATTATAGCTCAATATTATAGCCTCGAAATTCAGATTTTTGTGAATGTGTCATTTTACCTTGTAGCGATAATTACATTTTGCAATCAAAACCAATTATATAAGTAATGCTAATAGACTATAATTAAAATGAATTTTTAGTTTTTTTTATATATTAAAGAATTTTCAAATTTAATTTTATATTTTTGTCTTTAATTCACATAGAAAAAAATTTTTTTTTTCCAAAAATAATAAAGAGCTATTAAAACATGATAACTTTGATCTTGAAATGAGTTTCGTTTGAAGATAAATTTTTTTTGTCTATCAAAATTACTTAAAATTAATTAAAATATAATTTAGATCATTTTTCTTAAACAAAAAATAAATTATAATTACGATTATATCCAAGTATAGAGAAATAAATTTTAGAAAATTAGATAACACACCTATGACCTAATGGATCAATCAGAAGGAAAAAAATATATATTGACGGATATTATATTTAGTCGAATAAATAGTTTTTAATTCCAATTGCCTATCCACAATTTAAGCTCTGGATATATTCAAGTTATATTATCAAAAATATAGTAAAAATGAAATTGTGCACAAAAATTACTATAGTAATAGTTTTAAATTGTTGACAGCTGTCATTAAATTGTTACAAAATTGAAAGTCTTGGAACACCAATTATCAATGTAATAATTAAGTTAATAGAACAAGACTAATTAATAATAATATATACGATAGTACAACTAATTTTAACAACCATAATATTAATAGTGTAATTAGTCTCTATATTTGACAGCTGTTTCATTAAAACAAATATAGTCTCTTTGACACCTGTCAATAAACTCCTTAAATTAATTTGACAGCTGTCAATAAACTACTTAATTTTATCTTAACAATTTGATGTCTTTATTATTATGAATCAGATTGTCACAAAAATATTATGGAAATTGAAATCAGGAAATATTTTACTGGAACATAAGACATTGACCAATCTGCCGACGATTTCATAGAAACATAAATTCATTAAATTAACTAAAAAAAAAACAAAAAAAAAAAAAACAAAAAAAAAAACAAATTCTTAATCGGAAACAACATAAAAAAAAGACTAAGATTAAGAGAAAATATCAAAAAATTTGAAAATATTTTTTAATCAAAATAAAATATTATTAATATAATTTGTTTTCTTTACTACTCGTAAATTAATAAAAAAAATATTATGTCTTGTCTATGGGATATTTCTTTTGGTGGACATTAATAAACAAAAAATTGATAGTTTTGGTGGTGCCACTGTTTCTACAGACCAAAAGCATTAATTTTTCTCTATTTTTCCTCAGTTTTATTTTTTATTATATTTATTTATTTATATAATTTTTTATATAAATTTTTTTTCGAGGGTCATAAATGTGTCAATATCAGAAGAAAAATAAAACTTAAGCTAAAATGGTATACAAAAACGCACAGAGATAGTATAAAAATAAAAAGATATTCGAAAAATTTAATCGATTTTATTTTTATTATTATTATTGTTAAAATTGGTATTAATGATCTGTGAATATTAATAACAAAAAAAAAAAATATTATTATTATTATTAGTTATTTTTTTCTGACCTCAACATAAAAATAGGAGGGAAGTCTGATATTGGGTCTGGTCTGAGAGAGTGTGGGATATAAAATATCTTATTAACAGATTATGAAACATAAAAATGCAGTTATAAGAGATGATTTTTAATTAGTTTATTTTGATTTTTTTTTTTTTATCTATCATAAAATATAAATACATAAAATTACATAAAAATTAATGGTAAAAATTTTAATTTCGGTGTGGTATTAAAATGAAAAAATAATAATAATAAAAAATTAAATTTTATATAAAACCATAAACACAAAAAAAAAATAATGCTTCACTAGACAAGAAAGTTTGGGTAAAATATTTCATTTTTTTTTTTATCATTTTACAACAAAAAAAAAATCGTTTATTTCTTTAAAAATATATAAAAAAAAAAATTAGATTTACCTTTTTTTTTTTTTAGTTTTAATAGAAAATAAAAAATCCATTTATAAATTAGGAAATTTTATTTGTTATAATCAAAAATTGTTAAATTTTTGATAAAAGCAATAAAAAATATTACGAAAAATATTTCCTTGTAAATTTTTAAATAATAAAAAAAAGATAAGAGTTTGTTTTAGTAATATTAGGATTATTATTAACTTACGTTCCACATTTTGTTAAAAATTCACAGTAAAGATTCACCCACATAGAGATAGAATGTGTGTGCATTTAGATAGAGTTAATGCGAACTTTAGAAATAGTCCGATTTTAATTATCTTCAATTTAAAATGTGCTCTCCATTTGTGAACTGATGCTCTCTGTTACGTTGTAAAATCAAATTTCTGTACATATAGCTTTGAAGATTAGTTTCATAACTAGTTCCACATACAGAATTTTAAATACATTACTGAAATTTGACAAAAATTAACAGATTAATGACGATTATAATTAGTGCCTAATTCCGGCACTTTCTATACTAAAATTTCAATTACAAATTTACAAATATTTTCTTTATAATTTTCAAGTATTTATTTATAATATTTCTTTTTTAACGATCCACACTATCAAAATTATATATAATTAACCTAAATTTAATCAAACATATTAATAATTTTCCTTATCTACTACATGTACTTTGAAAAATTTATCATTGCAATCAAAGTATTTTATTATTATTTCCTAGAATTAATTTAGTAATTGTAATTTTAATTAAAATTCGTAATTTTTGAAAGAAAAGGTAGGTAATTTGATAAATGAAATTTGTCATTCTTCTTTATATACGTGGGAATGGGAAATGTAATGATGATCAAAATGCTGAAAAATACGTCGATAGTGTGTTATGTTGCATGAGGTCGTGAGTTAAATTCCCGGCCGAGGCATCGATGTCATTCTAAGTTGACGGAAAAATCTCTAAGAGGTATGCCTAGGCCCATCTCGGGCTGTTGAGCCAAAAGAAGAAGAAGAAGATTCACAACACTTAATAAATCAAATATTCTTAGTAATTTTAGCATTTAATTTATAATTTTTGATAACAAACTAATTTGATTTTTGAAAAATAATTTACAAAATTTAAATTAATAAAATGACGAATTTCACTTAAAAAATTGTATAAAAAAATTATTCATTAAAAATTCTTATCTCTGAGTAATTAACTATATATTAATATCAATTATTTTTTTGTTATCTCTATATTAATTCTGGGTCATAGAGTTTTGTTGCGTATATACATTAAAAACGATAATCATAAATCAAATAAACTAAAATTTTGATAAACGAAGTTTTTTTTCTTTTACCTTGTTTTAATAAAATTTATTACCAATAATTTTCCATTCTATCAAATGAAATAGAAAAGTGAAGTTTTATTTTTTTATTTTTTTTTTTTTTGTGTCTCTAAAATTCATCAATTTTTTTATTTATCTATAAGAAAAAAGTTTTGTATTATATAAAAATTCATTCGTCTCTTTTTTGTGATATTATTTAGAGATATACTTCCGCACTTTTTATATTATATTATTGTAAATAATTTTTGTATTTTACCTTCCGCTTTTTGTTATATTTTAGCATAAAGGTAAACAAACAAACAAAAAAAAATATTTCATGTCAGTCACCTTTTTTTAGATAAAATGAAAAATATAAATAATATATAAAATTTATATTAATATTTTATTGCTTATTATTATTATTATTTATAAATAAAATATTCAAGACAAACAGTTTTTCTTTGAAATGTCAGTCAACATTTTCAACAGCCCTCAGTAAAAATTTAATATACCAATAACAAAAAAATATAATATCTAAATTTTATATACACGGAAGACACAGTCAAATTTTTTTTGATATTTTTTTTTTTTTTGTAATTTAAAATAATTTTTTTTTTTGATATTTCGGAAATATAAAATTTTTTTTTAGTAAATAAAAATTTTGAAAAAAATGTACTTATAAATTTCATTTCTATCTGTTTGTCTGTCTTTTATTTATAAATTTTACATTTTTTGTGGTAGATATCAAATTTTCAATGCATGAATAGTTAATAATTAAGTAAAATTTAATTTCCTGTTATTTCTTTCTCCTATCGAACTAGCTGTCGGTTAGCCTTTCGATTTTATTTGTCTGTTTTTATTTCTATTGATCTGTTCACAAAACTATTACAATCTTTGTTGTGCATAATGCAAATTTTAACCATATATTTAATATTATTGGGCCAATAAATTAAATAATACAAAAAATTGTCTCTATGTATATGAGCTTCCTAACTATGACCTTTTCAAATTAGGAAAAACGCTAATATACTCAAAAAAATTTTGTGATTTATATGATGAAAATCAATTTTCAATGATCAATAAAACATTTTTAAAATACTGAAAATTTTCATTTGTTTTGGTTCTAAGAATATTGATTTATTCCCAAATTAAAATTTCATATATCCTTTTAACAAACCCTTCATTTATTTCTCCATTAATATTTTTTCTATATTATTATTCAATTTTCTTAGAATCGTGTGCCAATCTAAAAACATAAAAAAATTATCAAAATTTCAATAATAACAATAAAAACAAAAAACGACAAAATTTTTATATTGTCACGCAAAGTAACCAAGGCACACACAGGACCCCCAAAATAAAAACTATATTATATACAAAAAATA
Organism: Empis stercorea; assembly: GCA_949752835.1. Lineage (NCBI taxonomy): Eukaryota > Metazoa > Arthropoda > Insecta > Diptera > Empididae > Empis > Empis stercorea. Next base: position 84,494,428 of record OX457085.1, on the reverse strand, counting down.
ATTATTAGCACATTATTTAACTTACAAAATAAATTCACCAAAAAAATTAAATTTTTGTCTGTAATTTTCAATTTCAAGCAACTAAGTATATAATTATAGTTTTATATCCTAGACAGTGTTATATTAGTGTCCCCCTCCCCTTCCTTTCTTTCATGTCAATTAAAAATAATTAAATAATTATAATATTTTTATTTTTGTTAGGTTCAATGTTGTTTTCAGACCACATTAAAACTTCAGCAAGAATTTCAGTAAATTTTTCAGTAAATCATCAAATCCAATTTTATTGCATGCAACATTCAAAAAGAAAATAGAGGATACCAACAAAAAAAACATTGTTTCCTTCATCAAACCAAAGAAAAAATAATAATTGTAACTACAAATAGTTTCCCTATATAGTTGTTTAGATTCTATGGTTTCATTCACGGTTTGAAGAGCACGTGCGCTACACAAAACCAAAAAGTTTAAAAAAAATAAATATATAAAATTTATATGATATATTTAAAATTCAACTTGACTGGGATATTTTTTTTCTATTATCTATACATAATGTAATTTGACCAATTATCTTTACCTTGCGTGAGTTCTAACTGAAACACGTCTAACCAAAAAAAAAAAAAAGTTAACAAGAATGGAAAATACAATACTGATAAAATTTTATCTGCATCACGTTTACTTATGCCAGTAAAAAAAAAATTCAAATTTCATTTTTTTTTTTCTAAAAAAATTAATTCATTTTTCAGAATTTTTCAATCATTTTTCAATTTAAATTTAAACATTTTTCAGAAATTTGAATTTTTCTCAAATTTGAATCACTGAATTTTTCAATATTTTCAATATTTCTGAATGAAAAAATGTTTAATCAAATTTGAAAAACGATTGAACAATTCTAATTGACAAAATGATTACTAAATTTTTCAAAAAAAAATTTTAACAGTTTTTTAAAATTTAATCATTTTTCATTTTCAATTAAACATTTTTCCATTCAAGAAAATTGAAATAATTCAAGAAGAATGAATTTACTGGAGAATGAATTTAATCTGAAAAATGATGATTAAAATATTTACCAAAAAAAAAAACAAAAAACAACGACTAATTAAATCTGAAAATGATACAATACCAAAAAAAAAAAGACTATTAGTAGTGTGTATCCCAATATAGTTTTGCAGTTTTTAAACAAATTAAAAAGTTATATAAAATATTTTTAATTTCTCTTCTTCGTCTTTTTTTTTAATATCATGTCACGATTATAAATTTCATAAAAAAAAAAAACAAAATTTCTCCAAGTCATTTTTTTTTATATAAAACACAAAAAAAAAAAAATGAACACAATTAAATTTATATCTTTAGTATATATAAAATATTTCATGAGAGTTTTTTTTTTGTGATATTAAAAATCAACGAAACTTTATAGTGTAGTCCAGTCTTTTTTTTTTGTGAAACCATCATAATAGAAAAAAAAAACCCCCAGCATCCCATAAAACATCAAAATGTCACGTTGACACGTTTCTACACCAACAAGGAACCGACAAAAATTTATATATACACCATAGACAATTTACGAAAAAAAAATATTTATAATAATATATAAATTACTATAAAATATAGTCCAGTAATTTTTTTTCCCCCCCGACTGGTAATACCAAAAATAAAGAAAAATAGCGAGTCACAACATTTTCACAGAGCATAAATTTCATAATAATATAAAAATAAAAATAATATAAACACATACGAAAAAAAAACAAACAAATAAAATTACTCCTTGTCCGACAGAATATTTTTGTTTCGGTAGTCCATCCTTGTCCAAATATCATAGTACATACATAGTTGTATTATATAAGGGAATTTTAATAGTCATCTCTAGTCTAGAGGGAAAATGGTATATAAGTAAGTCGAAATTCTGACCACGCGAATTTTATTTTTTTTGTATTTTCTCGGTTAAATGATGATGCACCAAAATAAATGAAAATTTTTACAATAATGAAAAATATTTTTATTTTTTTTTTTTTGGTTATTATTGTGTAATAGTTTTTGTTATATGAAATTATGTAGCCATATGCTTCCAACATTTTTGTTGTTGCTGTTGTGATTTAATGGCAGAACGAAATATAGTCGAGGGTATAATATGGGGAAGTCAAGTTTGTTTCAGTATTGTAGTTGACTATGTTATAAATTTAATGGTTTAAAATAATTTCTTTTGCAAAAAGGGAAAATAGAAAATTTTTTTGGATTAATTTTATTTTGTTTACAATATGGTGGGTGGTTGGGTAGTAAAAAGGAGAATATAAAAAATATTATATGTCAAAAATATTTAAATGGTATATTTTTTAAAAATTTTCCCTTTTTTTTTTTTAATTTATGACTTTTCCTATGGGTGTTTTATGATTTTTGTTGTTATTTTTTGGGGATCGGGAGGTGTTGTGTTGTTTTTTTTGAAGATAGGTCAAGTGTGAAAATGTTTAATGTTATGATACATATGTGTGTTGTTGAAGTGCTAGAATATTAAATTATTTAATTATTTTAAATTAAATCTGAATCGTTTTATACGAATTTTAATATAGTTTTTCATATTGTTTGAATATTAACTTTATAATGTGGAATATGTGGAACGTAATTGATTTTTTTATATTTAAAAGGTATAGAATTTCTTAAAGAAATTATCATATTTTCTAGTAAAATTCTGGAATAATTAATTTTAAACTTACGTTCCACATTCTATAAATACCAGTAAGACTTGATTTTCTGTAAATATTTTTTGAATTATAATTAAAACAATAATTTTTTTTAGTATTTAACTTATGTTCTACATTCAATAATATACATTTAAATTTATATAATTATATTAATTACAAAATTCTAATATATTTAACTTACATTCCACATTTTAGAAATCCTAGTAAAATTTATTTTTATACAATAAATTTGTCTAATTATTATTAATACAACAAATTTTATACAATTAAACTTACGTTCCACATTAAATAAATCCATGTAATATGGAAATTCATAATACAAATATAAAATAAAACTGAAAAAAATATTACTAAAAATATGAGAATTAAATAATTAAGTTATAATTGCAGACACAATTTGCACATCCATTTAAATCCTATCCTATATAATTTATAAAAAAAATTATGTATATCTATATATATTATTTTATGCTACTTTATGTAATATAATAAATTTCTATCATATAAGAGAAATACGAAAATAAACTTAATTAACTTAAAAATTTTCTTTAATTTATTTTTAAAATCCTCCTTTAAAAAACAAAAAAAAAAAGAAATAAGAAAAATTTTCCTATTACATTCAGCACAATTTTCCCAAGCATTTAAAGGGTGGAAAATTCAAAATTATATTATATACATTAAGATATATACATTTACATTATATAAATTATTATAGCATGAGATTTTAAAATTTTGTTTACTTCTGTAATATAATTTTTTTGCTGTTGTTGTTAATGTTGTTACTTATATTTCATTAATGACATCCGTAGGGGATTGAAGTAACGAAAAATAATATAAATAATATCCAAAAAAAAAAAAAAAGAAACAAAATTTTCCTAGAAAATATAATTTTTCCGCACATTTTTCCAGCTTGTTACATAATAATTTCAAGGTTGGCATGTTCAGAAAAATAAAAAAAAAATGAGATAATTTTTTTTTTTTTTTAAGTTTAAAAATTGATAATTTTGTTGTTGATGCCAAAATGTTGAGGGGGGAGTGGGAGTGGGAGGTGGATTTAGGGAAAAATTATGTTTTGGAAAATAAACAATCTACAATCTCTTGGATTTATAAAATATGGTAAATTTACTCTCTGTGTGTTGTGTAATAAAATTAATATTTAAGGGGGGTGGGATGTACGAACAAAATTATATAAATAAGCAAAAAAAAGACATATTTAAGACAAGTCAAGATTTTTTTTTTATGAAAAATGTGAAAAAGAAATGAAAATGATATTTATATAAAAAAAAAAAAACAAAATTTAAATCGCTATTAAAGTTATATTAAAAATATATAAAAAAAAATTTGAATATATAATTTAATTTCCATTTTATATATTTTGACATTTGTAAGTCATTTTAAATATACATAAATAAATTTTCTTTAAAAATTTATATATATAAATGCTTATGAAAAAGTGATGATTATAAAATGAGAAAAAAATTTTTTTATGTTTGTTTGATAAATCCCTTCCGACATTTCATCCTTTTTTTTTTTCGTTTGTTTATGTACATTTTTAAATATTTATCTGACAAGACATACAAATTATCATCTTGTTTTTCCATTTTTGTGTATGTGTCTTACACCCCCCCCCTCTACCCCCTTAAAAGGCTATTAATAACATATAGTATATTTCTAAAATCTGACTTTTTCTTTAACTCTTCTTCATTTTACCATTTCTCAACCTATAATTTATTTAAAATAATCTTTACACTATGCAAAATAAATTTAGTTTTTTTTTTGTGTCTGTTTGTGTTAGATTAAATTTCTAGGGCATCATCTCATCCTCATGACATTTTTTATATAACATTAACTAAAAGATGACATTTTTACACGTTCAATATTTATAAATTTTCTTTCAAATATTTTTTTCATATCCTGTTTCTCCAGTCAAAGTAAAAGACAGAGTATGTGTGTGATCGCTTTCTAAATTTAATGAAAACGAACAAAGGCATATTAACACTGTTTAGTTGATGTTTCATCTGATTCTTTCATTTGTGAGGTAAAAAGATGTCGCTAATGGATATAGCTAAGTGGTGAAGTGATTAAATCGGCTATCCTTCAGCTCAGTAGAAGTTTTTCAGTTTGAATTCAGTATAAGAAAGAATATTAAAAGACGATTAAACTAAACTTAACTAAATTTAATTATGCTGCCTCGAGTGAACCAGCCACCGCACGTAGTTTTTTAGTAGTTTAGAATCGACTGACTTATATCTATCGTCCCACCACCACGGTGACTGGCTACTCTCTCTCCCTTTTGAGAGGGCAGATTTATTACCTTTTAAATGTTTAGCAACTGAGAAAAAGGACAATTTTGATTCTCGTATACAATGTCACTTAACAATAATAGGAAAACTTTAATTTGATTTTCGAAATTTTCTCTTACCTCTTATCACTCAACAATAATATTGATTTAAGATATTTCTAATAAGGAGAGTAGAAGATAGGGCCGCGTTCATAAATGCAGTATGATCGCAGTACTGCAATATTTTTATTCGTTTTTATGGTAGTTTAATAAACGAGATAGCAACCAGTCGACAGAAGGAGCATTGGTTAAGCTAAATTTGTCCATTTTTCACTGTCTCGATAGTCAAAATACCAGTAAAAAGAATTAATAGATTGCAGTACTGGTACTGCGATCATACTGCGATCATACTGCGTTTATGAACGCGGCCTAGCTTCTTCCCCATACTTAATCTTAACAGTTTCAAATCTATAAAGTGTCCCCTGAAGTCTAACTTAGCAAAAAACTAGCATGCAACAACCACTATACAAAATTTCAAAGAATCAACTTTCGAGAAAGAAAATATTTAACGTGTAAAATTCCACTAATAATCTAAGCAGAAAAAAAAAACTGTCCAAAATATAGAAGCTTACAGCATAGAAGCATAATGTATAAAAAAAAATGTTTCAACATTATAAATGAAGATTTTTTTTTTTTTGTGTAAAATGCTTTTGACTTTAACAGAAAAAAAATAAGAAATATATCATGAAACATTTATATAAATTTTTTTTTTTATCTCTAAATTCCTAGTTCTACACTTTTTTATTCGCATTAAATTTAACACTTTGACGTGAAAATGTCTTTTTCTCTTTATGTTGTTATGTTAGATATAGCTGGCAGATATTGTGCAGCAGCAGCAGCAGCAGCAAAGAAAGGAAAGAAAAAAAAAACATTGAAACTGATTTAATGTTAGACTACATAAATTTTCATCTCTAAATAGTTTCTTTTTCATTTTTTTTTTTTAAATTTAACACAGGAGAGAATTTAATTTTGAATTTAATTTATGTTTTTTTAGAAAAAAAAACATATAGAAAAGATAATTTATGTTTTACTGGACATAAAGACATTTCCTATTTTTGATATGAGAAACGTTCGTTTTTTTTTTTTTTTTGTCTTTCTTCTGTCGCAAATCTGTAAATAATAAATTTTAGTACATTCTCTAAGCTATGTAGTACGAATACGAATTTAGATTAAATAGAAATTTTGAGAATGTCAAAATGTGGAATATATTTTTAGATAGTCCACTTTACGCAACATAGAAAATGAATAAGAATTTTTTTTTTTTTTTGACAAAATAAGATTTTAGATTTATGAAGATTAATAATTGAAATTTTCATAAACTATCTAAATTATATGACACTGAAAATATCAACGTTCTTGTCAGCTTTCCAAAATAATGTATTTATCACCATCATCAAGTTGACTGTGAAAAATTAAGTAATAAATAGATTTTACGTTTTAATATTAGAGTCTGATAAGAAAAGGAAAAAGGCAAGCAAGAAGTTTTTTGCAAAATTTTAATTATCCATAATTGCCAGAAAGAGTGTAGTATGGTATATAATTTTAAATTTTGTAATTGTAAGAAGAGTGTATGATACATTTTAGAGGAATTTAATGATGCATATATACTTTCCAGATGATAAACGCGTTTCTTAGTCTGAAATAAACTCTTAGTATAGTATAGGGACTATTAGTCGTTCCAACTACAATTATATGCTTTAACAACACTATATAAAAAATTAAATTTTCTATTTGTTAATAAATGGCATTACACACCATTATTCTTGACATATTCCTCTTTAAATTTTATTTTTCACTTCTCTTACACAATTCTTTTCCAAAACTATATAAATATTCAAACAGAACAAAAAAATTTACATATGTAGTTAAATATAGGCTATTTTCGTGACTCTTGTAATATAATTTCTACACTATATATAAGTAAAATTTATGTTCAAATAATATGGAAAACAAGTTGCGCAAAAATCATCTCTATATACTATTATAGTAATTTTGTTTTACCTGAATTTGTGATTTAAATAAGAGGAGCAAACAAAAAAAAATATGTTTTTGCAATCCTTCTTCTTTTTTTTTCCAATACTTTTTTTGTATTTCTCATGTCAAACCGTCAGAGTCCAGAGAAAAAAAAATAATATTAAACTTCTTGTTGATATCAAGTTTTTAGTTTCTATAAAACTAAAATTACATAAAATAAAATATCGTACGACATTATAAAAACGTTAATCTTCTTATACGATGCTGCATCTTTTGCCATTTATCGTTCCCATCCCCCAGCACTGCAAAAAAGAAATTTAATATATTTTTTCTTATTCAAAGTAAACGAAATTTTCTCACTTAAAATTTTATATTACTTCTTATTATTTCGAAAAAACGTATACACACACACAAAAATGTTGTATTTATATGTGAAAAATTGAAAATTTGAAAGAAAGAAGTTGAAAATTAATGGGGGACGACAAGAGGTGGAACTAAATTTTTTTTTTCTTTAAATGTTTTGGACAGAAAAACAGAAATCGTTTTATTATATCTTTAGGCCGCAGCGATGCCCATAAACTTATTAGAACTTGGGCCAAAAAATGAAATTTACAGAATTCGGCGGAACAATTTAGTTTTTAAAAAAAAGGTGGAAATTAAGTGCATTTCTGTATGTAAGTGCATCTAGCTGTATTTTGTTTTCCATATTTCCATGGAATTTGGCCCGCGCGCCATTTTTTGGGCATCACTTTAGGGTATTTTTTGTAATTTTTTGTCAGTTTAAATCTTTTCGATTTTTATTTTATATAAAATTATGGAATTTATAAGATTTATTAGCATATTTTTGTTTTGCGATAAGATAAATCAAAACTGGATTTTATCAAACAAAAAAAAAAATCGAAAATGATCGAATGGTAAGAAATATGAAATTGGACATCTGCAATTTGGCTGGCGTAAACAGAGAAATGATCTAAATTAAATCATGGAATTTGAATGGAGTGTAAAAATGTACAAATTATAATTTTCATTTGAATTATATTTTTTCTTAAAATTATAAAGTACCAAAAAAAAATTCAGCTAAAACTCCACTTTTTAGATCATTTTTTAATTCGAAAATCATTCGAAAATGACAAACCTTCTTTTTTTTTTGTCCGTTTTGTATTAACACAGAACAAAATAATTTTTTCTAATTCAAAACTTCTTATAGATAAATTATGCCAAAATTTTAAAAAAAACAAAAGGACATTTCAAAAAAATTGACAAGAAATTTTAAAACCCTCCAAAAATTATTACTTAAAAAAATTCAATGACACTGAAAAAATTTAAAATTCCAAAAATTCTTTGCTTTAATTTAAATTATAATCGCACAAAAAAATAAATTTTGATTGTCTTAAAAAACTGAAAGGGGTAGAAGGGAAAACTTTTATTTCAATAATAATAAACAAAACAAAAAAAATCAGTTCAACAGAAAAGGACATTTCCGGTTCTTATAATTTTTCTCTTACAAATCACAAAAAAAAAACAGAACGCCAAAAAAAATTTATTTCTATAATAAAATTTTGAATTTAAAGAAACAACAAGAAAGGATTTCTTTTTTTTTTTCGTTCTAATACTCACAAAAAAAGGACAGGATGTCCTTTGTACACGAAAAAAAAAAATTTAAAGAAAAAAAAAATATATTTTCAATAGTAAAAAAAACAAAAACGAAAATTATTTATAATAATTCTTTTCCGACAAACCGCAAAGCAACACAAGGACTCTGACAAGAAAAAAAAAGGTATCATATAAAAATAAAAATAAGAAACCTCTGAATAATTTATTAAGGATTTTTCAAAAAAAAAAATTTACTTTCATTTTTTCACTTTTTTGAATATTTTATTTCTCTGTTGTTTTTTTTTTTTTTTATTATACGAGCAACAAGACATAAAATCGTAGAGGAAAAAGGATTACATATTTTATTTGTTTGTAAAAATAAAAAAAAAATCTCATGAAACACATAAAAATTGCCTCCAATTCTTCATAACACAAAAAAAAAACATTAAGGTATAAAATTTTTGTTATTTTGTTTTTTTTTTCGAAAAAATAAAATAAAATAATAATATATATATTTAAATCACTTTATCCTTTTATTATTCACATGATCCTTTTTTTCATTTTACCATGGTGTATAATAATATTTACGCATATCCTTAAAAGGAATATTTACATATATTTATTTTTTTTTTTTTTGTTGTATACCAAAAATATGGAGAAAATTCAAATGTAAATCAGTTAAAAATTTATATCACTCTTGCAACACCATAACACATCATATCCTTAGCATATATAATAAATATCCTAGGGCTACAAAAAAATGTATACTAGCCTATATTTGGCACTTGTTGTACCCACAGAAGAAGAAAAAAACAATCTTTCTGATCTTAATAAATATTCCTGATACCTTCTTGAAAAAGATATCCTTTTTTTTTTATACTTTTTGTTTTTATCATCATTTTCTACTACTACTATACGACGATAAATAATTCCTTAAGGAATTTTAAAATCCTAAAAGTTGTTGTTTTGGTTGTTTTTTTATTTGTTGTTCAGTGTGTAAATTTCAATACGTTTTTTTTTTTGTGGTGTTCTTCTTCTTCTTCTTCGGTTTGATAAAAATTTATAAACATGATATTCAAAATAATATAAAAACAAATTTAAATTGCTAAAAATTGTGTTAAAAGAAATAAATAAATATAACAACAAACAAGAGTTTTTGTTTTTTTATTATAAATATTAACCAAAAAGAATGGAAAGAAGAAGAAGAAGAAGAAAAAAATAACGGATAAGAACATTTAAAAGAAATAAGATATAGATTTACGCATAATATAAAATATCCTTAACCTTTTTTTTTTGTTTTTTTGGTTGGTATATTTACAAATTCATGAAAAAAAATTACAAAAAAATATAAAACAATTTTACTTACTTATAATTTTATATTTATATATTTTATGTACCGGAATTATAAATTTTACAAATATAATGTGTTAGTAGGGTGTATGTACGTACTACACATGTGTAGCAAAAATATATTTTTAAGGATTAATGACTACTATAGTTAGTAAAGCAGAAATATTTCTATAATTTTATTTGTTTACATCAAAATTTAACCGGATTTATTGTTCATTTAAATTCAAATTTTTCTATTTTCTATATAAATATTTAATTTCGAATTTTCGAAAATGCATAATCATAATAAAACAAATTATTAGTTAAGTCTTCTTATTGTAGATTTCACAAAAAAAAATGATAAATTTTAAAATTTCGAAAATAATTATCGAAATTTCGAAAATGTATTTAAATAAATTACTAAACTGTCATATTTTGCTTATATCATGTTTTGCTTATAAAAATTCGAAATTTCGAAAATAATTTCGAATTTTCGAAAATAATTTCGAATTTTCGAAAATGTGTAAAATCAATTAATTATCAATATTTTTCTTATCGTTATTTATAAATTTAATAATTTTTTTCGAATTTCGAATTTTCGAAAATTACATTAAAATTCAATATTAAACATTTTCAAATAATTCTCTTGTACTATAATAACATTTACATATTATATATTTTAATTTGTAATATAAAAAAAAACTACCATTTTAACTGTTATAATAATGTTTCAGAAGGAACAAAAAAGTGTATACTTAAATCCTTTCTCCTTCTTTTCAGCTTATTATAAATTCTGTCCCTTTGCCATTTACAAAATGAACAATAATACTTTGAAAAAAAAATATTATCTTAGATAAAAAAAAAATAAATAAAACAACTTTTAATATCCGATCCTAGACACTACTAAACGTTTACTACTTCTTTTTAAAGGTATTATGGCACTTAAAAAAAAAAAAAGGATATCCTACTCCTTTTTGTATTATTCCATAATATTAAATGGAATTTGGTTATATTTCTTGACCTTAACCATTTTTTCTTATCTTAGATTTCCATTAAAATAACATTTTGTAAATTTTGTAAGTTGATTTTTTTTTCTGTTAGTTGGTTAGTTGGAATTTTCAGGACTATTTATATTTATACAATTTCCTTTTTTTTTTTCTTTAACTATATATATTTTTAAGATATCCTTATAAATAATTTGACCTTTTTTTACTCTATACAAAATCAATAAGTTAATTTAAATTCTTAACTTTAATTTAATCAAAATAATATTTTTTTTTTTTTTTTTTTTGTTTTGCAGGATTCAGGATTTCTTGTTGATCTAGTACACGTCACTAAGCATTCAAAAAAAAAAACAGAAAGGATATCAAAATGTTGAAATTTACGCATATATTATTAACTGGAATAATATTAGCATGTGTTATAATTTATGGTACAACAGCATTAGCAAATTGTCCATTAGGATGTAAATGTGATGATGAAACATTAATTGTTAAATGTGGTGAAGGACATTTAGATGTATTACCAATAGCATTAAATCCATCTATACAAAGATTAATAATTAAAAATAATAAAATAAAAACAATTGATTCATCAATACAATTTTATGCTGAATTAACATTTTTAGATTTATCATATAATCATTTATTTATAATACCACAACGTACATTTGCTTATCAAAAAAAATTACAAGAATTACATTTAAATGATAATAAAATTGGTCAAATAAATAATCGTACATTTATTGGTTTACAATCATTAAATGTATTAAATTTACGTGGTAATTTATTAGATGAATTAGAATATGGTATATTTTCATCATTAATAAAATTAGAAGAATTAAATTTAGGACAAAATCGTATAAGTAAAATTGATTCAAATGCATTTAATGGTTTAAAAAATTTACGTGTATTATATTTAGATGATAATACATTAACAATAATACCAACACAAATATTTCAATCAATGCCATTAATAGCTGAATTATATTTGGGTATAAATTCATTTACAACAATACAACGTGGTGCATTTAAAGATTTAAAATTATTAACACGTTTAGATTTAAAAGGTGCTGGTTTACATAACATATCCCATGAATCATTTAAAGGTTTAGAAGGTGTACGTATATTAGATATATCTGATAATCGTTTACAAAGAATACCAACAGCTGAATTAAGTACAATGATACGTTTAGAAGAATTATCATTAGGTCAAACAGATATTGAAATAATACCAGAAGGTTCATTTGTTGGTTTAACAAATTTACGTAAATTAGATATAACTGGTGCAACAAAATTAAAACGTATTGATAATGGTGCATTTTCAACAAATACAAATTTAGAATGGCTTAATTTATCATCAAATAAAGAATTAGTTGAAGTGCAGGAGGGTGCATTAAGTGGTTTACCACATTTAAAACATGTTATACTTAAAGATAATAAATTATCAACATTAGCTGAAGGTTTATTTCCATGGTCTGATTTGAAAACATTAGATTTATCAGAGAATCCAATTGAATGTGATTGTCGTGTATTATGGCTTCGTAATTTATTAGTAACAAAAAATTCAACATCTACAGATACAAATGATAATATTGCAAATATAATATGTGCTAAACCAGAACGTTTACGTGAAGAATCATTACGTATTATGACACCAGAATTATTAGGTTGTTCACATAATGATCCACGTAAACAAGCAATGATTGGTGCATTACTAGTTGGTTCAGCAGCAACAATAACAGCATTAGCATTAATATTATATCGTTGCAGACGTAAAATACGTGAAGTATTAAAAGGTGGTTGGGGTAATTCAGCATTAGGTCGTAAAGAACGTGAATATCAAAAAACATTTTCAGATGAAGATTATATGCGTCATCAGCATCCATGTTTAGGTATACATCCAGCATCATTTACAAATCAATATAATCCACATCCACATCATGTTGGTGCTAATGGTGGATTAAGGCCAATAATACCGGTAACGGAACTATAGCTAGAAGCACCACCACTTCCTCCAATAAGACGAAGTGGTGCCTCGACCCTAACATTACAACAATTACAAGTACCAACACAACAATTAACAAATAATAATCATTATAATCATCATCAACAAACGAATAATATTAATAACAATAATAATAATAATAATGGTATAACATTAAATCATACAACAATGCTAAATCGTGATAATTCACCAACATTCCTACAATTAAATCAAGATCATTTAATGATACAACAACAACAACAACAACAGCAACCATTAAAACCATTTAAACAATTAAATAATGATCAACAACATCAACAGCATATTATTGATAATAATAAAATATTATCAAATAATATTACAAATCAAAATCATTATAGTCAACCAATTGCTATACATCATCAAAAATCATCATCAATACCATTACAAGCAAATACAGTTGATCGTCAACTATTTAGGGTCAATAATAATAATATAAATAATAATAATAATATTAATAATAATAATTTTAATAATTCATTTAATATTAAACATCATCATTCACATACATTGGGTAGTAATGGTTTAATATTAAATAATGGTAATAATAATACTAATTATATACATAATAATAGTCATTATTCATTACCATTAGATCATGATATACCACCATCACCAACACCAACACCACCACCACCAGCGTTACCATTACGCAATGGTAGTATACCAAATTGTAATAATACATCAACTGGTAGACGATCAATGAATCAAAGGCATTATCATTGATTTGATTTAATTCCAGAACAAATTTGTAGTTAAAAGAAAAGTGGTTGGTGCCAGAGAGATGTAAATTATTTAAATTATAATATTATATAATAATAATTATGTTCTGTAATTTCGAAAAAAATGTAATTTCGAAAATAGTAAATTGAGAAAATGTATCTACAATTATTTGAAAAATTATTATATATTTTTTTAATTTAATTTAATTTAATGTAATTCACATTTTTTTTTTTTTGTAAAATATTGTAATTATTGAAAAATAAAATTATAGATCATAATTATATGGTTAACAAAATAATGAGGAATTGTATTATGTATTTATGTTTTTTTTTAAATGATTTTATTAAATTATAATTTTTCGAAATTAATTTCGAATTTTCGAAATTAATTTCGAATTTTCGAAATTGATTAGAATTTTAAGAAAATCTAATATAAATTGTAAATTTTTCAAAGCAAAATTTTATGTAAATATTTTTTTTTTTTTAATTTTAATATTCAAGTAAAAATCTTTCGAAATTAAAAATTTTTTATAATTTATTTTGACATTGGTTTTAAGGAAAGACACAAGAGTCCAGTGATGTTAAAATTTAAGTTTTATTTTTTTTTTCAATTCATTTTCCTAAATTTTTATTACAATTTTAAATCATTAATTAGAAATTTTAAAATAATTATAATTAAATTTTAATTAATTAATTAATGTTTTTTGTCTTAATTTAAAAAATATTCAAAAAAAAAAAACAATTTAATTTGTAAATAAAGAAAAATAAATTTTTGTAAATTTTTTAAAAAAGTAATTTTTTTTTTTTTTTAAATATAAAATTCCCAAAAATATAAAAAATAAATATTGTACTGATGGTTAGCCACTTAAGTTTAAATTTTAAAAATAATAATTTTTCTTAATTAAAAAAAAAACAAAAAAAAAAAATTCAAAAAAATCAAAAAAAAAAAAATCATAAAAAATTTCATAAATTTTAGTCATTATTTTATTTAATTTTTAAGATTATCATTTTTATAATTATAAAACTTAAAATAAAAAAAAAACAAAATTGTAGAAACACAAAATAAAAATTATAATTTATTAAAAAAAAATTATGTGAAAAATTAAATATTTTTTACGTTTTATTTTTATTTTTCTAACAAATTTTCAGATTTTTCATTTTAATTTGGTTTTTCTGTGTTGAATTTATTTTTATGTTTATGTAAGTATAAAAATTTAGAAAGTTTTGACACAAAAGCTGTCAAAATAGTTTAAAAATGTTGACATCTGTCAAAATAGGTAAAATTGTGCTGCCAATTCTGTTTTTTGAAGCTCATAATATTTTTCACTATTTATATAAATAATTTCGTAGTCAACATTTACCAAAATTTCATGACTAAATATTTTCAAAATTGCTTACTTTATTCATTACAAATTTTATGCTAAAAATTGATAAGATTTTTAAAAATTTTTTAACAAAATTTAGCTAAAAATTAATTTATTCAAATTCAATTCTCAAATTAATCTAGAAAATTATTCAATTTTCGGCAGCACAATATTTTGTAATTTACTTTAAAAGGAAAAAATAAATTTATAGAAAAACTTTTTCAAGATTTTAGTAAATAAATAAGAAGCTGAAATGGCTAGAAAAAGTAAAATCAGATAGAGAAATTTCTACTTTTATGATTTCAGAAAAAAAAACAATTAATTATGTGCTGTCAATTTTATTTTTTGTATTTATTATTTTTGTGATGTCCATTAAAAATTCCAAATGTTTGTGATTGTCAAAACCCTTTTGTCTACCTTTTAAATATTATGTAAATCCAAAATCCATTTCAATTACCGCATTTCAAGTCCTAATCCTAAATCGTTTTTGTATCAATGTCAATAATATCTGAAAAAAATTACAAATTTTCGCAATCTCAATAATAAATTTCGTTTTAACAAAAATTCCTCAAAAATTCGATTATAAAATTGTTTTTGGTGAGCAAAAATATTTTAGTCCTTCAATTTATACCAATTTATATATCCAATAAAATGTTTAATCCTTTAATAAATAAAATTCTTAAATATTTAATTTAATTTTTATTAATCTGTATTTTGATTTTAATTATGTGATGTTTTATTAAGTTTTTTTCATTATCTTCTCCTTTATCCTCTATAATATTAAATCCACTTTGTACTATTATTATTTAATTAATTCATACACCAAATATCCATCTTTCGAAATAATCTATAGATTATATTGCCCAGATTTATATTTATCAATTAGCTCCGCTAGAATATTGCATAAATTTTGAAATATTCTGAAGAAAATGATTAACATTTTTTTTTTATAACCCAAAAGTCAATATAAGAGTAATAGATCCTTTCTTGTCTGTGAAGTATATAATTCCTTTCTTTTATAATATATTCCACCATCAAATAAATGGAAAATGTTAATATTTTTTTTATAGTGCATAATTAACACCGGTCGCTCTATAAAAAAATTATAATGAAATTTAATGCTATAAGCAAAAGTTTCTTCCTTTTTTTATTACAGATAATCGAATAAAATTAATGAGGATTATAAAAAAAAAAAAATTATGAAACTTGTAAATTGTGTAATAAAAAAAAGTTATCAAATAAAAATTGTCTGGGGGTTTTGGATATGGTAAAATCTTATAATTAATTTTGGTATTAAAAGTTGGCGGTTTATGGTATCAAATTTTTTTTTTGGCCTAAGAAAAATTAAAAAACTCTTTGTAAGAATTTTAAAATCTTATAAATAATCCTTGAATAATTTTATAAATAAGGATTAATATACTAACATAATTTTATGATTAACGAAAGTTTTATGGATCTTATTAATGAAAATTCCAGTAATTTTTACAAAATTTAATCATCTTTAATTCTACCAGTGTCCTTAATTTTTAGTAATTTCGTTTTTCTTTAATTTAACGATTTTCTAAAAATATTTCATTACAAATTTAAATCCACAATTCAATTATCGTTTCAATTTTCTGTAAAAAACTATGAGAATATTTGTAAATCTTGCAAAAATTCCCCACTAGCCACTAAATGGCTACTATATCCTGTCAATGCTTGTACTTATTTCATTTTTGATATTAGAATATCCTTATATAAATTTATTCGTCTACTATACTTGACATAAATTCCAAATAATTTCTACATATTTTACCGAATAAAACTAGTAAATTATCCTTTCAATATTTTACCAATTATCCTTTTTTTCCTTATGTTTTTTCCGTCTCCGAAAAATTTAATTTAATTTTCTCATTTTTTTTTTACCATTATTTTTGTCTAAAGTTTATATCCTTCGCATAAAAATTAATCTTTAAATATCCTAGTATCCTCGAAATATATCCTTAATAGTCCTTTAAATTCCTCAATGAAACAACAACAACAACAAAAAAACACTTTAAATGTAAAATTGTCTCATTCATTTCAAAATCACCCACACACACACACACTCATACATAAAACCAAAAAAAAAACTTGTATCGTCCTTGTGATCGTCCTTTTTATTTAATTATGTGATTGTCCATTTGATTTTTTATATACAAAAATTATTATTTATATAAATATTTACGTGATTGTCCTTTTCAGTTTAATTTTTTTTTTTTACGTGTTTGTGATTGTCTGCAAACACAAAAAAGTAAAAAAAAAAAAATTTTATGTGATATTTTGGATCATTTTATTTTTGATCCTTTAAATGTGTAAATGTTATGTGTAACAAAAAAAAAAAAAAAATATAAGAAAAAAAAAACCAAAAAAAAAATAAAAATAATTGAATTTTTTCATTAAAAAATAATGAAAAAATTCAGATTTTAGTTTTCATAATTTCAAAAAATACAAATTTAATTTCTATAATTAATTAATTATTATTTTTTTTACTAATGTTTAAATGGATAAATTTATAGTCATTAATTGTGAGTGACTATCATTTGCCTTTAACGATAATTTGTATACCACTAAAATTTGTCACGAAATTTAACAAAATTCTTGATTTTCATAGAGACAAAAATTTTGACAAATAATTTCAAAATTTATAACAACAAAAACAGGTGAACAACAGGACAAAAACTATCCACTTATAAATAATTGCATAAATAATATTATAAATTATTCAACTATTTGTGGTCATCTTTCAGTATTATTTTTATTTCTTGTCGCCATCTAGTGATGGTTACGGTCATTTCACGATAAAATTAAAATTAATCGTCGCCATCTTGTGATTAATTCTTTTCGTAAATCCACAATTTCGACTATAAATTTACTCCTAAAAAAATTAATTTCAGAAAAATCATTGGTACTTAATTAAATTTTTCCTTAAAATCAAAATTAAATATTTTAAAAAATTTTTTCTTTAAATTTTTTTTTTTCGTAATTTTAAATTTAATTAAACAACAAACAAAAAAATTGTTAAATATTTTTTTAAATTATTAAAAATTTTTATAAGCAATAAAATTTTTCAAACAACAAAAAATAAAAATCAAAAATTAATTTTTTACGACAAAAAAAAATAAAAAATATAAATCTAAAAAAAAAAAAAAATAATTTTATTTTTTAAATATTAAAATAAAAATAAAAATTAAAAACAAAAATAAATAAAATAAGACAAATTAATTAAAATCAAATTTAAAACTAACCATAAAAAATACAAAACAAGAAAAATTTTAACAAAAAATTTCACTAAAAAAAACTAAACCAAAATTAAAAAAAAAATAAAATAATTTATTAAAAATATTAAAACTTAAAAACAAAACAAAAAAAAAATAATCGAAAAAAAAAATTTAAGAAAATTTATTAGGTTATAAAAATTAATTAAATTAATTATTAAATAAAAATCAATGAAAAATTACATTAAAAAAAATAATATATTTAAATATGTGGTACAAAAAAAAAATATAAGTAAAACAAAAAAAAATATTAAATATTAAAAAAAAAAAATAAAAAATATTCAAATTAAAACTAAAAACAAAATAATTTTTTTTTAGAATTTAAAAAAAAAAACATAAAAAAATTAAAATTGAAAATATAAAAAAATATTAAAAAATACATGAAAACTAAATACAAGGGAGTTTATACTAAATTATATAATTAAATTAATTAGATATTTAAGAAAATTTTGAAAAATATAAATAAAAACATATTTCATGAATACAACAACAACAAAAAAAAAATATAATTAATTATTAATATTTAAAAAAAAATAAATCACTGATTTTAAAAAATTATTAATGATATTAAAATATAAAAAAAAAAATATATTTAAAAACAAATAATAATTAATTATAAAATTTCACTTTTTGCCTCATTTTAAGACTTAATTAAAAAAATATAAATTTGTAATTATACAAAAAAAAAAAAATGATAAATATAATAGACTTGGAGCACAAGAGGAGAAAATTAAAAAATAGTTATGGAAATTTTTGGAGGTGGTATAATTATAATTTTTGGTTATTAAAAAGTACATAATTATTAATTAGACATAAAATTGATCTGACTTCCTTATTGTATGTGTTTCTCTATCGCGGTATAATTAATCATTAAAATTGTAGGACAAAATTGAATAAATTGTACAATGCAAGAATTACGTTCCACACGTTTGAATTGAAAAAAAAAAATTATATCAGGAAACTAAACTAAAAAAATTTCACAAACACAGAATTACAATGTGTTTGGAAAATAAATTATGTGGAACGTAAGTGGAACGTATGTGGAACATAAAGTTGGAATTATAACACGAGAAAATATAAATAACTAAGGAGAAAAATAAATATCATTGATGTTACTAAAAAATTGAAAAGTAAGAATTTAGGTTCCACATATTAGAATCTATGTAACCACATGAGTAAAAGAATTTAAAATTTGTAAGAAACAACAGAAATTATTAATAGTAATATAGTGCTTTATAGTAATTCATTTGGGGGGCTAATTATGTGTGGAACGTAAGTTAATTATTTAACATAAAAGAGTACTAAAGTTAATGAATGCATGAAAAAAGCATGATTACATTAGAGTAATCGATAAATGAACGTCTTACATATATTGTAGAATATATTCTAAAAAAAATGTAAATTGATCAAATAATAGAGAAAATGTCATTAATCGTTAATTTATAACTAATTAATTTTTATGAATAAACTATCATTCAATATTTCCTCTTAGGCTCTTGCTCTATTCTTTTAAAAAATAAAACTTATTTTAATATTATATTACACACACACAAACACACAAAAAAAATTAAATACAAATAAAAAAAATTTCGATTAATATAGAAAGACAAGAAATAAGTTTGTAAATAAAATTATGGAACCAAAAAAAAAAAAGAAACACTAAAAGGTTGAAATTTCATAAAATTTAGTTTAATTTTCGTAAAGAGTGAAAAATGAAAATTTACTAGTTTTTCTATTTTTCACAAAATAAAAAAAACTTTAAATTATTAAAATTGTTATAGAAAAAAAAAATACATAATTTCAAATCTTAATTCAAGCATATTTATAAATGGTATACAATTTTTTTAAAATGAAAAAAAAAAGAAGATACACAAACAAAAGAAAACATAATTTAAATTAATTTTTTTTTTGTACATAAATAAAAATGTTTTTCTCTTCTCTTAATTTTTTTTTTCATTTTTTAAATTTATAAAACAAAAATTTAATTATATAAAAATTTGTTTGTTTCTTTTTTTTTATATATATTTAAAATAAATTAGGAAAAGTTTTTAAAAATTTAAATTTAAATAAGGAAAAATACCAAAAAAAAATATGAAAAAAAAAATATAAAAATTATAAAAAAATTCTTATTAATAATTATATGGACAAAAAAAAAAGAAATATGAAAAATTGAATACATATTTCGCAACGATAACAAATATGAAAAGAATTTTATCAGAAAAAATAAAACTAATCTGTATATTTAAATGAAAATGAAAACCAATTTTTTTTTTGTATTTTAATGTCAAATATTTTATTACAGATCAATTATGAATTATTTGGGACAGTATATAAGTTTACTTTGTGGAACGTAAGTTGTATAATATTTAATACTGTGGTGTGTGGAATGTAAGTATGTAAATTTTTTTATTTAAAATTGAAGAGATTTAATATTTAAATTAATGAATAAAAAAATTGTATAATTGCTAATTAATTGTAAAATATCTCCAAGAAAACTGTAAATACTCTGTTATCTAACTGTTACATAAATGATAACTATTACGAAACTGTTAACTGCACTCTGTTATCCACAATGTTACCTTAATTTTAGCAGCTTATATAACCATTACTAACTATGTCACCCTGTTATCTAGTTTATTACCTAAATGTTAATTCCTATATCTAACTGTTAACTAACTGTTAGTCTATTTGTAGATTATTTCATACATTAATTCAATAGTGCCGTGGCATAAGGGAATCGGTCATAACACCATCATGGCGTTATGACTCACTCGGTTGGGTCTTAAGGCCATCTGTGGTGATTATTCCGGAGATGGCTTTTTAAGAATCATTCGAGTGAGTTCGAGCCTTTATTTCAAATTACATAATACAAAATTCTTATTAACTAAATATTTCATTAAATATTAACAATAAAATACGAATTTGCAATGTAAAAACGATTTAATTTGACTGCTAAAAAACATTAATATCAAAATAAATTCTCCATTTTTATCAATAATAAAACTCATTAAAAATTAATATGATTCCTTAATCACTCTGGTGTGATTGGTGTGACTGAATGTCCTCAATTAATAATCTAGGATAACACAGAAAGTTTTATTTATATATAATTTATATTGTAATCAATCTCCTATCAATTTAAATTATTTTTCTTTTTCATTTTCTCTTCTCATATTTTCCATTTTCTTATTAAATATAGAAAAATTTCTTCCATAATTTATTTAAAAAAGAAGAAAATTGTTCTTCATCATAAAAACTAATAGTAAAATATCGGGAACATAAAAAAATATTATTTGATCTAATTTCCATTTTATATATTTACTTATTCCATTTGAGAATAATTATTTATCAAGAGAAATTTATCAACTAATTTTAAAATTTATAAAATCATTAAAATATTATAAAATGATTTTTAAATTCTCATTTTCAATCCTTTAGAGAGAGCGAGAGGAAAATTCAGTTCCCTTAACATAAAAAAAAAAAACGAAAAATGAACACACAACATGACGCAATTATATAGAAGGGAAATAATGTTTTTTTTTGCTTACCATTTTAATGTAACAAATTTTTTGTATGCCAAGCTGAAATATTTCATAAAAATATATTTTTACTTTATGATTAAAAATTTCAGGATAGTAAAAAGAAAAGGATTTTTTTTTGTTGTAAATGTAAATGTAGAACACTCAGCATGAGACTTAAAATTACGACGATCCTATATTTTTCTGGTTGGTAAAACGTAAAATACGATGTCGGTTTTGTTTTGTTTTTTTTTTTGGTTGTTGTTCTGAAAAATGGTTAAAAAATGTTCAAATCGTTGAAAATGATTTGAAAATTATAATTAAATCTCTGGGATTATAAAAATTGGAAAAAAAAATAATAATAAAAATATCCTTTCTATTTTTGGAATTATATAATAGAAACCATAATTCAAATTTTGCAGGACTAATAAATAGAAATTCATGGTTAAAGTAAAGTGGGAATATTTTTTTATGGATAGGAATTGCGAGTTTAATTATTGTTTAAATTTTAATAGAAGGAATTTTTTTGTATTTAAATTCTCTGTTAAATTGTGTTTAGCTTTGGCAAATTAATTTAAATAATTAGGTAGCAGGAGGGAAGTAATCGTTAGCTTTTCA
Source organism: Empis stercorea (assembly GCA_949752835.1). Taxonomy (NCBI): domain Eukaryota; kingdom Metazoa; phylum Arthropoda; class Insecta; order Diptera; family Empididae; genus Empis; species Empis stercorea. The sequence continues at coordinate 84,471,959 of OX457085.1, read as the reverse complement.
AAACAGAATTTTTGTCATAAAAATTATTTTGATTATCGTGACGGCTTCTGGTCGGAATCAACATCTCCAGAGAACTATTTAAACGATTATTTGAAAGCTAAATTTGCCAATTTAATGGTTAGGATCCAAATTTCTATCAATTTTTCCTAAGCATTAAATTTTACATGCATGATTCCCTTCGATCGATACTTTTCATCACTCTCTCACAAAATAGAACAAATCTGACTTGATTACGGTTGTTTTATCCTTCAGTTGAAACTTTATTGGTCTATCCCTGGAATATCTCTGGAATTCAATGGAACTGTTGTAACTAATTAGACAACTTCATGAACAAAGTAAATTTTTGTTGAAAATAATTTTCCGGAAATATTCACTTTATTTGTTTTGTCTAGACTCTAGATGTTCGTTCTGGCGTCTCTAAATGCTCCACTTACTTATGTTCAATTACACGCCATTTAAGTAGATCAACATATCAATGTACATATAAATATTTAATTCAAAATCCATTCTACACTGTCAATTTTAACTTAATTTCTGGTATTGACATTTTCTTCGACTTAATAATGTCTAAAGGAAAATTTATTTCTTCGCGTTTAAATTTTCAATATCCGTTTATAAATAAATAATAATCAGTTAGAAAAACTTTTCTAGAAAAAAAAAATCCTGTCATAAACTAAAATTTTCTCACCTTTTTCCTATTTAAAAAAAAAACACTCTCTAAATTTTTTTTAATCTTATACCAAAAATTCTATATAATAAAAAAATTATTTTTATTTAAAAATTAATATACAAAATCTTTGCAATAACAAAAAATCCTTTTATTTTTCTATATATTTATTAAAATATCCTTTCACGAAATAATACAAAAAAAAATATTGTGTGTGTACACAAAACTTACAATTTTTTCTTCTTCTTCCTTCTATTCCTGCGGTCGAAAACTTATAATTTGTTATTACAACAAAACACACAGAACACACAAAGAAGAAGAAGAAGTAGAAAAAAAAAAGGATTTCTCAATTATTTACGACAAGTTAAACACTACTAAATGTTCTGTGGTTGAATGAGCTTTTTGCACAAAACGTATCACCAACAACAACAACATAAAAAGGATAAATATTATATTACTTGTTAATATTTACCAAATGCTTTTGCCAATGTTCTATTATATTTTTTGTATAACGACCAAAAAAAAGGAGCATATAAAAGCCAACAAGTAAAAACTAAAGAAATTTCTTTTTTTTTTTTTTTTTTAAAAAGGATACGAGTTCAAAAGAATCAAATAAGGTTATGATCCTAATACGTATATAATACTATAAGAAAAATTCATGATAAGGAAAAAAAATTTTTCTATACACGTTCATTTATTAATGTTTTAGTAAAGTAAAGTAAAAAAAAAAAAAATAATAATAAATAAAATGTTTTCATTCTTTGTTGCGCTTTTATCCACGTTCAAATTAATAATTTATATAGTTTATATATGATAGAAAATGTTTAATAGTAGTTTTTTTTAAATAGAAAAACAAATATCGAACTATTTTGCCGCAGTAGTTTCAAAATAATGAGATAAATTTCATTTACTTGGGATTTAATTTAATTTTTTAATGAATATAAATGATTGTTAAATTTAAATTTTAAAGTAGATTAAATAAAAGGTTTTTACCCCCTCTGGTGGAACTTCTGTCAAATAAATATTATACCTAAAATTATTTTCTTCTTATTCTTGTTTCTTTTTTCTTACACTTCTTTTACTATTTTTCGTTTTTCTTCATTTTATAACATCGCTCGGAATGTAACATTATTTTTGTGAGATATTTACGTAATTAAATTTTATACTAAAACGCCACCAAGTGATAGAAATATTCATTAGTAATTTTTTCAATTTTATTGTGCCATTAATTATCTTTCCCTACCAACGATTTTGGTCTTACTTTCATTTTGGGGATCATTAACAATATTGAAAGTATACAATTTCGATGGAGAAAATATGTTTGAATGGAGATAAATAAAGTCGTAGAGCGAGTGTCGCCATCTACCACCATTTTGTATAAACAGCCATTTGCGCTATTTACTATTTTCACGCATGTTCTATAAATTTTTCAAAGTTCGTAGAGAATTTTCTATCATAATTTATGTCCACATTTTACTACTTTAAATAATACTATCAAAAAAAATAATAATTCAAGACAGACAGATAGTCCCACCAGACATAAAAATCATATTTCATTTTTAAAAAATCCTTCAAAATGAGTAGAAAAATTTATAAAAAAAAAAAAAAATTACTTTAAAATTTCTTTAGAACTCTTGTAATTTTCCAGAGTTCTTGAACATTATTACTACCCCCAGGAGGTTTCTATATATGTATAACTACTCCATCCAGGACTTATGTCTTGTATAATAATAATGATATTTTTTTCTGTTGAAAAACTTATGGTATGAGTTTAAGGACTTTAGATCAAAAAAGGAATGAAAAACTATAATATTATTTAATAAAGTTCAATTTTATCGTAAAGGAAATATATTTTTTTTATTATTAGTATTTTATTATAACTTGATAATTCATTTTTAATAGATTTTTTCTGAGTCCTGATGGGTTATTATTATTGGTGGGTGTATATATATATATAATCGCATTGAAAGGATAAATTTTCTGTTTTTTTTTATGGTCAAGTACGTGTGAAATTGTTATGACATTGACATAAGAAAAATTAATAAATAGAAATTTTTATTGAAAATAAATAAATAATTATAGATCGATTTAAATCGTTTCTTGTTCGTGTGAAACGTAAAAGAAAATTAAATATATTATTTTTTTTATAAATATTTTCTATTGTAAAACTTTTAAATTAAATAATTTGATAAGTTATTGAAATATATTCAAAAATAGGTTAAATTTTGACATTATATTTAAGACATATTTAATGTGGATCGTAATTTATCTATGATCCACTTTTACAAAACTATTATAATATAAATAATAAATTTATATATTTATACTTTCATCGAAATTTTAATTGAAATTTAATTCGTTGTGGAACGTAAGATAATCTTAACTCTACAGACGAAAATAGTTTCTCCACAACAGAAAAATGTATGATTCGGAATCCTTATAAGATTAGTTAGGTCCTAAATTGCAATAAAATGTCGTGAAAACACATAAGAGTTAGGATTAGGCCCACATCAGCCCATTTCGCCAAAAAAAGAAGACCAATTTGAAATTTTAACTACAATATTCTATTATTTAATTTGGAACGCAAGTAGGTCTCAAAACTAATTTTGTGACTGACAAAAAAATCGAAATTCATCAAAAAAAAAAAGGATATAATATTTTAATAGAACAAATTTGAAACATAATTATAGAAAATAGTTATTAAAAATACGTTCCACAACCTTTTCGTTATCACAAAATTTCCAAATCTCTTTCTTATTATCAATAAAAAAATTTAATCCAAAAAAATTATTTTCTAATAAAAAAAAAAGTAAATCCTTTTTATTTACAATTATCCTTTAAATCGAAAAATATACTATGAAATAAATTTTCAGTATTTTTAGCTACGTGCAAAAACCAAAAAACTTTAGTTTATTTATTTATTGATTTTGTGTGTGGCTCATATTAAGTCAAATTATCATAAACATTAAACCATATCTATACACAATATTAAAAAAACTATATTAAATTTTTATTATTTACGTGCGTATCCTTTGCCAATATATACCAGAAATTTTTTTAGTAAACTTTATTAATATAAAAAAAATTTTGAGATTTACAAATCAGAAAAACCTTTAAATTTCACTTAATAAAAATTTATAATTTTCAAAAAAAAAATATTTCATAAAAACATTTTCCAGTTCAATTTGAAATTCAATATAGTTGAAAAGGACTATTTAAATACCTACTCATACATTTTATTATTTATAAAAATCAATGAAAATTGTGAAGTTTTTTCTATATAGTAATATAAAAATTAATTTATATCCTGATTGTTATGCGAGAAATGGGGTCAAATAAAGGCAAAAAGGAATATTGCTTTTAAATCATAATATACGTTTTTTTTTTAATATGTATATATACAAGGATATTTATGTACTATTTATTATTATGTATAACAGAAAAACTATTTGTTATAAAGAGATATAATACAAACAAAATTTATAGCTCGGATATGACCATCTGCAATTTAATAAAAATAATAATTGTGCGTGCGTTATGAAGAATTTCTAATGAAAAAAACAAGAAGTCGTTTTTCTCATTTTGTATAGAAATATACAGTAAAACGTATCATATACAGAATGTAAAATTGCACTACTCTTCTACAAATTTATACGTTATAGCATTTTTATAGGTCAAATTAGTCTTTTTTTTTTTTTTGCAAATTGAAAATTTTGTCTTATTCCAAAAATAAGGACGAACAATTTCGAAATAAAAGAATATGACTTTAGTAGAGGACCAATTTTGATTCTCATTCTCAGAAAATGACAAATTTAAATGAAAAAGCAAGAAATTAGGATAACCGAGATATAGGCGCCATCTAATGATATTTTGCAAAAACAACAATTTGCGCCATCTCTTATTTCAGAATTTGTGTATATTTTGTGTTTATGTACATTTGTGTTCGAAACAGACGAAAATTTGGAAAAAAAAAATGAATTTTATTTAAGAAAAGGACTAATTTTATTTCTAGTAAATTCTAAATTTAAATTGTAACAAGACCGATTTAACCTAAAAACTCAATAGTCTATATATGAAATAGAAAATTTTATGTATACACGTACATTTATATACCCTCCTAACTATGAATATATAAAAAGGATATTTGCAAATTGCTATTCTTAAATAAAATAATAATAAAAAATACAATTTTTTTTCCAACTATTAACAATTATTCACATGGGTTCGATACGTCATGCTAGTACGGTTAGACAATAATTATATTATACAATTTTATAGGTTTAATCGACAAACAATATTCATGAAAATCGATTTTAATATACTAACACACACACACACACAAAAGTCTATTATGAATTAAATGAAAAAGGATTTATTATTATAGTATAAAAAAAAAATTGAAAATAGAAAAAAGAAGAAAGTTATTGAACAGGATTGTAATTAGCGTTTAAGGAATATACTTTATAGTGATTGAAAATTATAATATTAAAATTTAAAAGTAATTTTAGGCTTAAGAAGGGATGTTATATGGAAGTAAAAGCATTGATCAAAATGCAGTCATCCGAAAGGAGATTTTAATTTGGCAAGCTGTGATTATACTTCAAGTTTATATTTGCTGTTTCATTGTTTTTTGGAGGGGAGAATAATTTGTTTATTGTAGCAGAATAAAGTAAACTGGACTTGGCCATCTCATTCTCAGGCATGAAAAAGTAAAGATAACTTTTGAGTATATCAGCTAAAACACGGAAAGGAGATAGAACATCCTCGAATTATTTGTCGATATCATCAACAGAAACCATCCTTTAATCAATAGACACTTTACAATTTGTCTTCCTTTATCAGGAGCAAAACCGACTTATAATAAGAATTAGTCATTTCACTCTTCGTAGAATTGTCTCTAAGTTCTCCTAAAACCTCAAATTGTTGAGCAATAACCAATTGTGGCTTATTTCTGGTCTTGTCTGAAGTAAGTTACCAGATAAAAACTTCGTATTTTCGATTAAATTTTAATTAATTTCAAGTCTACATTTTCGCCCTTCCAAAAATTTCCGCCTGGGTATCACTATAATGTCTATTAAATTTTTTGAGTCCTATCCTGTTGAGAACTATTATAAATCCACCAGCAAAAAAAAAAACGAATTATATTATAAAATTTTTGTTAATTTTTGTGATAATACATTTTTTTTTGTTGTGCTATGCTCTCTTTTGTTAGTTTAAATAATATTCCACAAATTTTTGGCCCATTAGGTAAATTCTCTACGGTATGAATATTCCACATAGGGTAATGATTTTATTTGTACTTTGTTTCTGTTTCGTTATAATAATACAAAAACGTTTCGTTCTTAAATAATAAAATTATAAGCTACAATGCATTCAGTCATGGTTGGTTTATATAATATTTATACTTGGCACAATATAACCGAAAGGAAACTGGTTTACGGAAAATTCATTATAGAAAAATTCATGGGCGGTGGGAAAGTAGAAGCCAGTGTAAAATTAGAACAGGGAAGAGTTGGTATTTACACTTTTCTAGTAAGAACTAGACAAAAATTATGTTTTAAGACTTACAGAAAGAAGGGTCAAAAATTAGACGTTGCTTTTCTAGAAGATCGTATTAATTTGTATTTTAGACTTTTGACTAATTGGTAAGAAACGTGTTTCAACTTCACATTGACTCCCTGAATTGACTGAATTGACTTTCCAATTTCAATTTTCCCAGGCTTTCAATTAATTTTCTGCGATGAATTTTTTTTATTATTGAATCTTCCGGAAATGAAATATACGAAAAATTTGATAAAATTTTCCAGGAAAATATTCCAAAAACAACAAAAATGATTAAAATTAATGAAAAATTGAGTAAAAAGTATAACATATTTTATTATAAATTTAAAATTGAATGCCAAAAATGAATTTTTTTTATTTACTTTTCTTTCGTTTGGCAAAATTTTTTAAAAATATTAAAATCGAATTTATTGTTCATTTTGGGGTTCAAATAATAATTCTTCTATAGTCCAGGACCAGGACTATAATAAACATAAATATAACCAAAAAATTTGAGTTAAATACATTTTATCTATATATATTAGCTATAAATTTGTTATTGTTCAAAAAATTATTGAACGTATGTTAAGCATAAGGTCAGGAGAGTATGTGTATAATTAATTGATCCGATTTAATGTTTTCTCTGGGTTCTATAAATATAATATAAATTTTCTCATGCACAATTTATATCAAATTACTAAATATAAATAAATATGCAACATAAATAAAAGAATGTACATTTAACTTTACATATAAATAATAATTTTTTTTTTAATTTTATTAAAATTTGGCAAGGATTAAAAAACAAAAAGGACTCAATGAATTTATATTATGGAAAATTGAAATTATAATAAATATAAATTAAAAATCACTGAAATATAAAATGAAAATAAAAAATATATCAGTTTTATATTTCAAATTTAATCTTTATTGTCAAATCTTGACAAGAGTAATAAATTTTGAGCAATGTTTTTTTTTGTTGTTGTTATCTTTTTTAAGGTCGTTTTGTAAGTAACTACAAAATTTAACATGTGTGGTACATGTCTGTGCGTCTGCCTAATCCTTGTGTATATGATGAACTTTTTCGAAATAGTTAACAGAAGTAAATGTATTACAACTAAATTTCTGATCAATTCTGATCAATTTTGTGGTAATTTGAAAGTGAAATTAGAACTTCATCTATCAGAGGGCGCTTTAAATACTAAAATAATTATTATTACATTATAATTTAAATTTATTATCATAATAAAACATTATGATCAAATTGAATTAACCATTATAGACATCATTTTGCATTTGCAAGGACAGTTAAACAGAGTGAAAAGTTTCTGTTTAGTGCCAGAATTAACCACTAGAGGTTACTCAAAAATTGTGATTATGTGACAGATGGCAGCTCCATAATAATAACAAATTTTGCATAGTAACAAAAATTATGATACACAAGAAATTTGATCTCTCCTGCCCTAGATTGTCTTCAATAAGGGTAAATTCGGAAATTTCTGTTGCAGCTGTACTGTTGCTTGAAGGTGCCCTGCGATTGCTATGTAGTTGCAGAACAGCTAAGTCATTTCATTTTGGGCAAACCGATCAACTGCTACAAAGCTACAGAATAAAAACTGTTGCTTTGATTGCGCAGTTTTAACGCTGTGTTGCTGCAGCAAAAAAAAAATTAAGAACTTTTGATTCTATAAATGCTCAAACACAATCACAGTGATAGAATTTCCGAACTTACCCTAAATTTCCAAATGAAACAAATTATGGTTGTTCACAACCATAAACTTTTAAAAAATTCCTACAATCAGTTAAAAAAATTCCACAATAACAATGAAATATTTATATACCTGACAAATTATTTTGACTGTTTATGATCCATTTTTGTTTTACTCTTCCTGGAACATTTTTACATAATTTTCAGAACAATTTTTTTTTGTGAAAATATAAATCATTTTTTTTTAAATATTATTTTGATTATTATTGTATACACATAAAATTTATTACAATTGATAATAATCATTTATATAATTTTTATTATTATTTATTACGAAATTTTATAAAATCATGATTAAAATGCCAAACAAAAAAATTTAAATGTTCGTGAAACTAATTAGTCAATTTAAAGAAAAAACGTAATTCTGTAGTATACCAAAAAAAAAAAACAAGGATCGCATTTTGCACAAAAAATACAGGAAAAAGATTTTTTTTGTTTAAAACACCTTAAGCATTCAGTTGTTTCTGATTATGATCAATATTGAAAATGTGATATAGAAAATCATTTTTATTTATAAATTATTATTATAGTACGTTCTCACCAGCTCGAAATTATGTAATTTCGCTTGATGATTTCGAAATTACGTCGAACTGTTGACACCAGATTTGAGATAATTTCGTTTGACATTTTAAGTTTCTTTATGATTTCTAACAGTGGTGGCAATTAAGTGGCACGCGTGCTAAAATTAATTAATTTCCTTATGAAAATAAATAAGTCTACATTATTTTTATTTCTGTTGTTTCAATACTATTTTAATTTATGGAATTGGATCAGCACATAGAAATATTGGTTAAAAAAAACATATATTTTGGCACACTACCTAAAATCTAATTACGATCACTGATTTATAATATTTTTCCGGAAATTATTTGTAATATTTTTATTGTTGATGACAGAAAATACAACATGCCAGAAATAACAAGATAACAGGAATTAAGTTTGCAGGGTTCAATTTTTAGGGTTAAAAATCGATTAATAGGGTTGAACATTCGATTCTGACATGATTTTAAACATAATTTCTACAAAATTACCATATTTGATGAAATTTGAAAATCATCTCAATGTATGGGAAATTACATGATTTTGAACTTAATTTTGGTCAAAATTACGATAATAATCAAAACTGCATAATTTCGAGCTGGTGAGAACGTACTATTACTATTATATATAAATTTTAGCAAGTAAATAAACCTCACGGTTTCTTCATTTTGGATATTTTATTTTTTTTTTGGGTTTCTTGAGTTTTCATTTACAAACAGAGAGAAAATTAATTTTTGAATATACAAAAACGAAAAAGGAAGATCTTTTTTTGTTAATGGCACTGATGTGAATCACTACACAAAAAAAAAAGTTTTTATTATAATATCGATTTACATTAAAAGATCTTTTTGGTGGAATATAGAAATGAATTTAAACAGAAAAATTGAAGTATGGTTTTCATTTATTTATTATTGTTAAGTCGCCGAACCAATAAAGTTCATGAACCCAGCGGTTATATTGTCATTAATATTATTTATTAATACAAAACATTTTTGAAAAATAATAATAAATAAACTAAATAAAATAAGGAGAAAAAGTTTATCATATTTTTTTTTTTTTTGTGTGGTTTTTGTACTTTTTTGTGTGAATTTGATATTATAAATGGAAAATTAAATTGAGTATTAATTTTTTGTGTTTAATTTCATTTCATTAATGAGTGTTAAATCATTAATGACATAACTAAGTTGTGGAGTGGTTAAAGAGTGCGACTTGACGTCTGTCAGGGTTGAATGCAGTAAGGAGCATCAAAGGTTTTATCTATCGAATTCTGGTTTAGCTACCATTCATTTCATCAGTGCGATCTAATGACATAGGTGTAACGTATCATTCCTCCAAGGTACACCAATTTTAAAAATATGGATTACAATTATTGCTTTTGTACCGCAGCTCGGGAATAAAGATTGAAATTTCATAAATTCTAGAATTATTAGAAGATAGGAACAACAGATTTCTATGATTATTTAGTATTCCGTGTAGTATCAAAATTGTAGTCCTAGTACGTGGCACTCAATTGTCCTATCAGTAAATATTACTTTAATATTGATGAGCCAAATTATCCTCATTCTGTAGGTTTAACAGACTTCAGAATCAACGTTAAAGTTAAGAATTCAGAATCAACGTTTCTGAATTATATTTTGTAAGTTTGTATATACCGATTACGGTCCACATACTCGTGTATTGTGCCCAGAAAATGTTAGAATCATGGCTTCTCTACCAAATATTACTAAAAATGACCAGAAGATGGCAGTATCTCAATTTAGGGTCCCCAATTCTAGTTTTTTGAACATAACAACTTGCATATAAAAGATTATGGTTACAACTGACTAAATTATGAACTCCATCTACAATAAAATCTATTAAAATTTTTAAAGACCTAAAATATTCCCGAAAATACCACATATACCATAAATAATATTTGTAATTACTTTTATACACTGAAATTATACGAAAATTTCGCTGTTACAGTGAACTAAAACTAAACTCTTTAACACAACAAATTTTCTGTCCATGAACTGATTTCTCCTTATTATTGCTATACTTTTTGTCTTTAACCACAAATAAAAAAAAACTATATAAGATGAAACAATAATATCTGGTATACAAGTTCACAATGGCGCGCGAAATATCATTTATAATATTGAAAATTCTCAGTCGCGCGACCACAATCTTTTTTTTTTATTATTATTATAATTTATACAATAAATTAGAGTAAAAAATGTTTATTGTTCGCGTTATAGGTAAAAAAAATTCGTGAATCGATTTATAATCTTAAACCAAAAAAAAAGCAAGTAAATAAAACAGAAATTATAAGCAATGTAAAGAAAATGATCATGAGATTATTTTTGTTTTTTGTATGTTGAAAATTAACCAAAAAATTCTTTTAAAATCGATTTCTATCCGACCGCCAGTACATTAGAGAGTATACATACCGAATGAATGATATTAAAACGAAGTACCGATCCCCAGGTGTAATCAGTCTTTTGGACCCAAAAAAAAAATAAATAAAATTCGTGAGACTATAAATCTGGTTTAAAAGAACAAATATAATTTGGAAATTTTTCCTTTTTAATCTTGTTCTAAGATTCATGAAGACCAAAGAAATAATTTAAATTTTTTTATAATTTCAAGTTTATATACTTTAAATAATGGCTAAGATTCATGAATCACTTGTACGAGTATTATATATATTTGCATAAATCTTTTGATTGACTTAATTTATATGTATACTATATACAAGAATTTCTAATCTCAAAAGAACAGTAAAAATATATTTAAAGAAAATGGTACAGAAATGAAAATATCCATGATCAAAAGAACATGACTTTTTAGTGGAAAAAATTCTATATACAAAGAAAAATGTCAGTACATCCTATAATATCCTAGACAAATTCTGTTGAAAAAGTCAAATTGGTCTTTTAACATTTCCAATTTGTCAATTTCCTAAATAGGAATCTACAAAAAATTCTTAGTTACTCGGTAATTGTAACAGAATGTTATGAAAATCTCTAAGACCACAGACATGGCGTGTTGAGCAAAGAAGAAGACTATGTCGATGTCTAGATAACTCAAGAGACTAAAAGGTGATCCTAAGTGAGAATAGGATCAGGTTTAAGCTCGATGTATGCTAAGGCAATACCGTTTATAGGAGTAAAAGGACGAATTTAATTTAAAAATTCTTTATACGAAAACTACAAATGAGCAGAAAACTTCTGAAAAATTTAGGATGCCAAAGCAAAAGAACACGAATTGGTGGAATTTAAATTTTTGTAATTTCCAATAACTCCTTCGTTTATATCTACATACAGTACATTATAAATCCAATTACATATTTTTAGCCATTTAATACAGCCAATTATATTTTTTAAAAAAAGTGTTTAAATCGCTTCCTTCATTCATCTGCTTCATCTCATTTGTCCCAAGAAGAGAACTATAGGAAAAATTTCCTTCTACAGAAAAAAAAAATATTATATAAGCAAAACTCGACAAAAATCACATAATTGCAAATGCAAAACTAAAATATAAATCATAAATTTGAATCACATAAATATGAGAAAATTAATAATATTACAGATGATATTTTTTTTCTTGTGTATGCTGTAACATTAGTGTGGGCTGCCTGTGTTGTTGCGGAGACGGAATAAGAGGAAAATGTGAATGAAGGAAATAAGATTATTGGTTGTGTTAGATTATAATCTGTTATGTATACATTCCATTTAACTTTAATTTATTATTTTTTACTATGCAAAAAAAAGAAAAAAAATAGCACCAGATTTTAATTTTTTTTTTTATTATGCATTTAAAATTGAAAATAATTTAAATTTTATTTAGCTGAGGTTTTTTTTTATTTGTGTGTGTGTGTGTAAGATTTAAATTGATTATTAGAAGCAGCGGAATGGGTTAAGGAAAGAAAAATTATTAGTAGATTAAGAGGGATAAAAAAAAATAGTTTCAAATCCAAATGATAGTAATTTAACAAATCATTAATTCTTTCAATTGGATGGGAAGCAAACCATAATTCTTTCATGTTATACTTCAACTGTAACTAGTGGCTACAATCAAAAATGGTTCAGCTTAGTCTACTATAGGTCTTATCTTCTAATAGAGTGTTTGATTCAGTCAAATAAACGTAATTTAATCGTTGTGAGTGATTTGTAACTCACTGAATACTCTCGATGCATGCAGTCATTCATCCATCTTGTTCTTCTTCTTTTGGCGAAACAGCCAAATGTGGGTTTATACCTACCTCTTAGCGGGTTTCCCGACATTTTATTGCAACATTACATCCCCTTAGTATATTCTCTATTGCATTATCCAGATTATCTTCTCAAATTTCGTAGATTGAAATGCTTTTATCATCTCCTGACGATTTCATCAATTAGATCAGTTTTGTTGGTCCTATATTCAATAATCTCTCATTTTCAGCTACATTCGAAAAACACCTTGATCACTAGCTCTTATACTAAATCAATTTAAATATATTATTTAATATTTTTCAACTATCCAACAATTTTGTGTGTTTTTTTATCTGTGTATACCTTCCAAATATAAAGTTAAACAAAAATTTATTACTTGTGGTCTTGAGCACGATTTATTTGGTAACTAGATATAATTTCAGATGATTCCCTTCTTCAATAATTTCTATATACGATCATCATCATCTTCATTTCATTGATTATGAACACTAAAAAAGTGCTCGTTTGTATAATGTCACGCTACAAATAACAAAGAACCATATACAAATCTTTAACTATAATAATCATTCCGAATCTTTCAAATCTTTTTAAATGAACAAAATATATGTAAAAATGAATTTTCCAACTAATATTTTGTTTATTACTCTACAAGAATTTGGTATAATAATTTTTTTTAGATATGTATTAATTTTTTTATATTCATTTTCAACTTTATTAGCCATTGAAAATTTATATAAATGTTTTGCAATCTGCGCTTAGCCAGATTCAAGTCTCTTAACGTAGTAAATCGTTGGATGATTTTTGTTTTGGTGACCTCGTATTAAATGTATGGCAAGAATTTTGATGAGGAAATCACTTGTATTTTATTTCTTCATTTATAATACAAAATCTTCCAATTTATTTGAAAATCATTCTTCACAACACACGTATTAGATTTTTCTTGTACTTTTTTTTTCTTCGATTTTTGAATTAGTTTAGGTAAATTTGTAAATTAAAATGAAAACCATAACGAAATCATGACCAAAAAATTAATGACTGAAAAATTTTTTTTTTGTAAATTGAAATTCTTCGATTAAATAATATATGTAACAGAGATGTTAGAGGCTTTATGGTTATATTGGTACAGATGATTTCATGATGAATAAAATTCGTATTACGATTAATTTCGGATTGATGAGAGATGAAGAAGAGAATAGATTTTCTATAAAGATAGCTCTAAATATGATTGTATACAAGGCGTTGCACAAATTATGGAATCCGAACCTAGCCAATCACTCAGGTTCACTAGGAATAGGTCCTTTCGTCTCACACTAATTTGCCAAGTACATTCTAGTGAAGCTGATCATTTCAATTTCTAATCTGGTATTAATGATAATGATTAATGATTGCGCTACAAAGGTCTGTTAATTAATGCAACTTAGAAAGACAAATTTTACTCAGACATCTTAATTTCCGTTCAACTCAAATACTGTTAATAATAGTATGAATCCAATTGATCTTTTAGATTAGTCTTCATGTCAATCTTTTTTGTAAATATCAAATCTTCATTTGACCTATTTAAAAACTCTTAATGATCTATTCTCTATCACAAACTTTTTTTCCCCAAAAATTATGTAATCCATATTTTCCGCTTCATTAAACCATGTACCTAATACCAGAGTAAATTCTTCTCAAACCAAAAATTTTCAAATAATTAGTTGGCTTGGGAATAATTTTCACAAAAAAATTTTTATAATTTCGTTTTTCCTTCTACTTAAAGTCCAAAAAAAAGGTTCACAAATAATTCTCGTATCTCAAATAACTTGGAAATTCTTTCGTTACCAAATTCACTCGATCGTTTTTCTTATAATCTCCCATAAACTTGTTCATTCTTTACTGTACTATAATACTGTCGATTGGTTAGTTTTGTTTTTACGATCGGAATTTCTTTTTGTTGTGTATTATATATAGCTACACAATCTATGTCTGTAAACTTTGTGAGGGCGAGTCAAGCATAAAAGTAGGAAATAATAATAATAAGAATTTATATATACATATTTTCTTTTCTGGGTTTAATCACGAATTGAACTTTTATTAAAAAAGGTTCCCAAAAAAACAATAAAAAAACAAAAAAAATTATTAGCCAAAGCTATAAAGAACAGAAGAAGAAATTGGTTAAAGTTTTATCTTTTGAAGTTGCGGAGATCGTGTCGATCTGGTTTTAGGGAATTTTTTACTAAAAGTATACTTTTCCAAGACAAAACAAGGAACAAGAGAATTAAAATTAAATAAATAAAAGACTAGTCGATTTTTTTTTGGTGAAAAAATGAAGCAAAAAATTCTTTTCTAGAATATTTTCAAATTTTCCATTTTTTTTTTTTTTATCGAGAAATAATACTTAGATTAACGAGGCAATGAATTGTAAAATAGATAAAAAAAAAAATCTATGTAGAAAATTATGTTATCTCCTTTTGAGTTATTTACAGTTTTAATGAAATTTAATGTAACGTGATTTATGAAATGAAATTGTACAAAAACAACAACCAAAAAAAAATACTTTGGATATACTTAAAAGATTTTTTGTTAAAGTTAAATCGTGTTTACTGTTTTGTTTTTTTTAGAGATCAATTAATGTTTGGAGTCACGTAAAAGAATTAGAAGAGTTTTTTTTAATGGACCAACAAGACAAATAGAATTTGGGAAAATGTGCGGTTAAAAAAGTGCAAAGTAAATAAGTCAAATTTTTCCAATAATTTTTGGTTTAAGTTAAAATGTTAGAAAAGAAATTATAAAGAGATTTTGGGAAACAGATGAGATTTTTAGCTTCAATTTATTCCATTCCAAGAGGAGATTAATTTAAATTATTGCCGATCTATGTGATGTTGTTAAATATTTGTAAAGTTTTCTGTGATGCTAAAAATCTTTGTAATTTTTGTCATGAATCTATGAAATTGTAATTTTGTAAGCAAATAATTATTGTCCATCAAACAATTTTCCGTTCTGTTTGAAACGTTCTTTAAGCACGATCATTTCTATAATCTAATTTTTTCTGAATTTATTATTAATTAGATTTTACAGAGAATTTTCGGTCTAAATGGAATTCTTTTGCAACTCAAAATATTCTTTCTACTACATAATAAAGACTAGCTTATTTGAAATGGATGAATTTGATTTGATATTTGATTTGCGAAAGGATCGAATATCTTGACGTGATACTTGAATTCACTGCAGCCCAAATAATCGACAAGACACAATATTTTGGTTGACTATTATTTCAAAATATCGAAACAAGGATAATTGCACGACTATACAAGTCGGAAAACTTGAAGTGTAATTGACTATAACTTACACAAATGCATAAATTCCAAAATCCTTATTATACCATTCACAACAATTGTGTTTATGAACCACAAACATAATCTATAATCATTTTAATAACTTTTTCTGTCCCATAATTTTTCCAGATCTTTAAATCTAAAATCAAATCATATTTCATAGAATTTTGGTTTTCTCTCTACAGACAAGCATAGAAATACATATAGAAATTCTACTAATGATGATTGTGCCAAGAAAACAATCTATAATACTAAAATATTTCTTCTGCTTTATGTTTTTTTTTTTTTTTGGTAAATTTACATATAATATCCTTTTTATTTCTAACCCACATACCCAGACAAAACATCCTTTTCTGTCTGGACAATTTTATTCAAATTGTACATATAATGTTGACATTTTATGTATAGAAAAATCATCATACATAATTTCGGACTACAATGTACGTACACACACAAAAATAGTTTTAGTAGCCAAACATTGAGAAATTCTTCTAATTTTTTTTTTTTATCTTAATTTTTCTTTTGTGTGTTTGGAAAATTTCCCAGAAATTATTTTATATCGTTGAAGAATTTTCTATCATTACAGGATTATAGAAGAAAATAGATAAGAAATTATTCTAATATCCTTTTTTTTTTTGTGTAGATGAAAGAGAAAAAAAATTTAGTTTTTATAAATTTTTTTTTTTTGGAAGTCCTTTTTTTTGCTGAAAATAACTTTTCTATATTATTTACATGGCATTGAATATAAAAGGACATTTAAATATTATATATGCATAAAATGTCCTTTTGAGGGAAAAAAGAAAATACTAAAAGTAATAAAAATATTGAATCAATTTTTTTTTCTTTGTAATAAAATGTGTAATCATTTCTTTGTGTGATAGGATAATAAAAGTCCTATGTTTTTTTGGTGTTAACACATCATCGAACATGAATTTAGCTTCTTCTTAATTTCATTTTGACTATAATGTAATTGTGTAAATTATTTCAATAATGACTAAAAACTACTAATGTGTAATTGTATTTTCTGATGCAACTACATAATAAATTTAATATCCTTGTTGAGTTAATTTTGTTCAAGGATTTTGTGATACAATGGAGAAAATGTATAAAGAATAATTTTGATTTCCTTGAAATTTCTGGATTATAAATGTTATATATAAAAAGTAATAATGAATGATGATAAGTATTTTGTTATCAGGATATCAGGAAGGATGACTTTCAAAAGGACGAAGACAAAATATTGAATTTTATAAGAAAATATATTACTGATTAGTTTAATTTTATTAAATCCTTTATTTGAAAATATATTTATGTAAAAGTTTGAAGAATTGATTATTTGCTCGTAGAACTGATGAAAATTTAAGACAAAAAAGAAGAAATTTTATGTAAAGAAGTCGATGGCTGTCAGAGGATTTCATAGGGAATTTCTGTGTTCTCACATTAAGGTGTGTACCGAAGGGTTCTTCAAATTGAAAAATGCAGTTTTTTTGCCCTTTTTTTTAAGAGCAACGTCATCTACTAGGCCTGGAACTGTTCTCTGTAGTATGTAAATTTAATTACCTTATACATTAGTTTTGGGAAATTATTGCTCATGTAAACATGAATCAAAACGAGGGCGCCAAAATTTTTTTAGAATTTTTTTCTAAACATTCCAATTTTCCTATAAAAAAAGTTAGCCAAATTAGATGGAACTTCATATTTCGTAGATTGACGAACCATTAAAAAAGTTTAAGGAGACCCAAAACATCAAAGATAAACCAAGAAGTGGTCGTCCAAACGATCCTGCGGACAGAAATTTAGAAGAAATAATAAGGGGGTCCTTAAAAAAAAAAAAATTGCAGATCGGTACAAGATGTGGCCGAAAAAATCCATACAACTAAGAGTATGGTCCAAAGGATGAAAAAGAGAAATGCTCTGCAGACCTTAAGGAAGCAAAAGAACCCCAAAATAACCTGTAAAGAAACTGTATAATTTAGAACCAAAGAAACTGTATAATTTATTATTTTTGAGAACTTTTCGGTATACACATCTTATTTGGACCGATTTCTTTTTAGGACGTTGATACCTTCAGTGAGTTAAGTATAGTATATGCTACTGAAGATTAGCTAAATTTTAACGCGATCTCCAAACTCTCAATATTGTGTAGAGATAAAATAGCTATTGTGAAAAAATATTGTGTACAGATAAATTTTGACGTCTATGTCTATGTTTCGGAATCGATATATTCAAAGTAAATAAATTTCTTCACTCATTTTGATATATTAATTTTTGCAAAATTTGATTTTGTTTTTTTCTTCAAACGTCAAAATTTCACACGAAATAATGTTCAGAACATTATTTCACGTGAAATTTTTAGTGGAGACTTTTGACAAGGCGTCGATTTTTCCTGCTTTTAGTAATCTTGAGTAGCGTACTACTTCAGCGAAATTTCGAGATAAATCGTAATCTTATATTTAGCTGAGCTAAATTTTGTATGGTAATCTTCCCTAATCGCGAGTTACATACTGGCCTTTAATGTGTAAATTTCTACAATTAATTTAAAAAAAAAAAATCAATGAATTTCAGAGAAAATTTTATAGTTTTCGTCTCAAGATTCAATAAATTGAGAAATTTAATATTTTTTGTTCCTTCAGTATTTTTTTTACATATAATTTTCAAAAATGTCCTTCTAAAGAAAAATTCTTAAAGAATTTTATAAAAACAAAAAAAAAAAAAACAACTTAGAAACTTTAATAAAAATTTATATCAAATTTTTTGATTAAGGACAATTCATTTTTCTATTTAAGAATATTTTTTTTATTAAATTTCTTTAAAAAAAAATGTCCTTAAAAATCACTGATAGAAAAATATAACATTAATTTTTAATAATAAACAGTAAGAAAGAGAAAAAAATATTTTTTTAAGGATCTAAAAAGTCCTAAAAGCTTTAATATTCATGACATACACACAAAAATAAAAAACTTTTTATATTAACAAAAAAAATTTGTTTATGGCATTTGCAGATCAAATTGGTCTTTTTATAATTTAAATTAGTCTTTTTACAAATCAAAATTTTCAATATACAATTCACATAAAAGTCATTTTTCATGTCAAATTAATAATTTTTCTAATTTAATTTAAATTAATCCTTTCGCAAAATGACAAATTTGATTTAAAATATCAAAAAAAAAACTTTAATTTGGAAAAAGAAGAATTTGGATTGGAAAAAGACTTAAAATTTGAATTGGAAATACAAAAAAACTTTATCGTTTTGTGACGTAAATTATATGAGATTAACTTATGCTTTTCTTTATATTCGTTGTGTTCTTTTGGGTTAATTGTGTTGGTAGTGATGATTTTCACGTGTTAACGATCAAAAATAAAATACAACTGTTTTTTTTTTTTTAATTTTCCATATTCTCAAAAAAAAAAATACAAATACAGTTTTTATTTTTTGGTTTTTGTGCGAAAACATAACCTCAACTAATAAAAAAGTTTAACTTTTCCTTAAATTTTTTTTTTTTTTTTTTCTATTCTCAAAAGGACGAAAATATGGTAAATATAAAATATACACTAACACAAACATATATGCGTCTACAAACATATAAATACAATTTAATAAAATTTAGTAAAAAGGAAAAAAAAAATGTCCTTTTTTAAATTTATAAAAAAGTTTTTTTTGCTGTGCGGTTTTTTCCCAATTTTTTTTCTTCTTCTTTAGTTATGGCATAGCGGCTAGAGACTGCCAAAATCATCAGAGTGAAAACTGAAAGTTGAGTAAGGTTTTTTCTTTTTTTTACAAAAAAAAGGACTTTTTGTTTTTTGTCCAATTCGGGACACCAACAAGGAAAAAAAAAATTCTAATTGCACGACAACAAGAAAAAAGTTTCTCATAATTAAAAAGGAAAAGCTTTTTTTTTTACAAAAAAAAGGACAATAACAAAAAACAGTAGGAAATTTATTACACATTAAAAGTTTTTTTTTTCTGGCAAAAAAAAGGAGGAAAATTTTAACATTAAAAGAAAATTTATTAAAAAAAAAAAATTTTTAATCATTATAAAAGAATTAATAATTTTTTTTTTAATAATGTGGTGGTGTGTGGAACGTAAGTTAAATAAATAAATATTGAATTTTTGGGGAAAAATATTTGTAGAAAAAAAGGTCTTTGAACTTGTTAAGGATCTATACGGTTAAAGCTTAAAGGATTTCAAGGAAAAATTTGTAAAATTTACTTTTGAAAGTAATAAAATTGTTATTGCATCAGTTCAATGACTCAGATTTTATAAGTTCAATAAAATTATTAAAACTTCTATTAAAATTGTGGAACATTATTCATATACAATTAATTTTACTTACTATAGTCTGCAATATGAGTCTGCAATTCTAGTCTGTAATATGAGTCTGAAATTTGAATGAGTCTGAGCTTGCAATTCTAGTCTGCAATATGAGTCTGAAATTTAAATGAGTCTGAGCCTGCAATTCTAGTCTGCAATATGAGTCTGAAATTTGAATGAGTCTGAGCCTGCAATTCTAGTCTGCAATATGAGACTGCAATTTCAATGAGTCTGAGCTTGCAATATGCAATATGAGACTGCAATTTCAATGAGTCTGAGCCTGCAATTCTAGTCTGCAATATGAGACTGCAATTTGAATGAGTCTGAGCCTGCAATTCTAGTCTGCAATATGAGTCTGAAATTTAAGTGCTAACCTACTTAGCATGCTTTATGTCATCGAGAAGCAGTTTAAGTCTGCAGATTTCTTGTAATCTGTTCAACTTTTCTCTTACTTTGCCCTCTAAAATTTTTTAAATTCCTTCCCGTCCTTTTTCGCATGGTTCATGGTCGCGCTACTAATAATTCAAGCTTATGTTGACCGTGTTATGATGGTACTAGAAATTACTGGTAATAAATAGATTTAAATTACTGGTAATAAATAAATAGACTAAATTTGGTTTAGTGATTTCTATTGAATAGCATTTTAGTGAGTATACTGTTGTCCTTGTAGAGTATGGAACTAGAATTGCTCTATTGCCATATTAGCTGTTTGGTTAATTTATCTATAGGATTTTCTGGCGAAATCTTCTAATTTCCTTGGCGAGTTCTTCTCTGTAATTTCAAATATTCGTCATTCCATTCTTATGGCAGAGAATCAAATATGGTAACCTTCAAATTTTCATATTATAACAAATAATTTTCTGTATATTACAGACATTTTTTTCTCCTTTTACATAATTATATCAAAGTAAATTAAATTTTACCTCATTAAAACTTTATTTTTTTAAACAAAGTCTAATTTTCTATTATTATTTTGTTTTGCAAGTCCTTTTCATTTAAATTTCTCCATTTTTTTTTTTTTGTAATCACTTAACTATAAATTTTTCTATTAAATTTTTTTCTGTTTTTCATCAAATAACTTTATATTATTTCTTTTAGCGTATAGTAACAATGCGTTTCAAATACAAAGAATAATATATCCTTTTTTATATCCTTATTTTTGCGCTTCACTTACAAAAAGGGATTTAAAAAAAAAAAAAATTTTTTTTATACTTTTTTGCATCCTTTAATAAAATAATAATTAACTTTTTAAATTTATTAAATTTTAAAATTAACATTTAGTGACAATTAAAAAAAAAAAGAAAAACAAAAAATTTCCAGAGTTACACTTTGTGGACTTTAAATATAATTTATTAAAAAATTTTTTATTTATAAAACTCCTTTGTTAACATCAAATTATATAATCGTCCTTTTTATCGTATAATGGAAGTTTTATCGAATTTGTTGAGTTTCAAGAAATTTTTCAACAAAAGAAATCAATTTGACTTGCAGAAAAATATCAATTTAGTAGCCAAAAAAAAAATGGTATAAATAGAGGAGCTAGGAGGCTCGATGTGAGCCATGAGCCTGTGTAAGCTTAAAGACGTTTCCCAGAGTTTTTTTGTGCAATTTGAGACTTATTAATTAATTAATTACCATCGTTAGTACTTCTGAAGTTACGCCGTTTTAATTCCAACAATAGTTTGACGATTAAATTTTTGCAGCTATTATGGACCTCTGAAGTATTTTTGTCATTATTTTAACTACTGGTACTCATTTAAAATTACTGTACTACTTAAACTCATTTAAAAAGCTTCTCTTAGGTTAAGGAAAACACAAATATTTAAATTTGGTAGCCATTTTAAAAAGAGGCCTATATATCAATCGGACATGTGTCAAATCTAGAGGCAATAAAGCTCGTACGCCACTATACTGTTCATAGAAAATAGTCTTCAAAATAGCATTACTGTAGCCATCAATATTCATAGTTCTCATTTCAAAGCTAAGTGAATTTCAACTGAACTTAAAATTATAGCTATATTTCGAAAAAGACTCAAAACTGATCTGTTAAGTTCATACCTCACCCCTAACTCAAAATGAAACTAAATATAGTAATATAAAATTTCAAATTGATATACTAAATGAAATTTTATATTATTTCTATAAATTTAAAGTTTACACAAAAAAAATATTTTTTAATATACCCGACAAATTAAAGCTTCATTCTTGAAATTTTGAGTCATCAAAATAATATAGGTAAAATATTATTTTTATTAATATTTTCTTGGTATACAAAAAAAAAAAAAAAATGTCGTGTGTAA
The DNA here is from genome assembly GCA_949752835.1 of Empis stercorea. Lineage (NCBI taxonomy): Eukaryota > Metazoa > Arthropoda > Insecta > Diptera > Empididae > Empis > Empis stercorea. Next base: position 84,449,323 of record OX457085.1, on the reverse strand, counting down.
AATAAACAAGATCAAAATAAATAAAAATATTATGACAATAATTTTCTCTATATATTTTTATTATGGCAATTTTCTTATCAGATTTTTTCATTTTTCATAAGAATTTTTTCCTGCTCGCGGAATCATCAAAATAAATAAACAAGAAAATATTCTAGTATTAGAGGACCGACAGAAAAATTCAAAGTCAAAACAATGATGTCAATAATAAATTTTTTCTTTTACAACCAAAAATTTTTAGACTAAATTTTATTAGAATGATAAAATTATGTTCTACAATTTAAAGTAAATTTAGATAGATCACCTGGGTAAGCAAAGGAAATATATATATTTTTTTTTTGTTTAAAGATAAATTAAATTTAAAATTCGAAGAATGTTTTTAACAGAATTTGACAAATAAAAGAATTTTTAGTATACCAAAAAATTTTTTTTTTTGTTTTTCCTGGAGAATTTTTTTTTGTGTAGTTCCAATAATTTTAAGTTGGTTTTTTTTTTTGATAAATAATATCGCGTGTTGAATGATGGATTGAATGATTTTTATTGTCGTTTCAGCAAAAAAAAACAAAAATTTAGGATATTTTATTAGAGAAAGAAAATATTTTTGTTTTGGTTTCAAATTTGATTTGTTTTCAGTTTCAAGAATTTTTATATTGGATTAAAATATAATATTTTTGGTTTTTTATTATTTGGCGGTTAAATTAAAATGATATAAAAACGAGGAATAAGGCAAAAAAAAAACTGTGCTAGAATTTTAAATTGAATTTTTAAATTGATTTTAGTTTAGTATAATTTTTTGGAATATTTTGTAAATAAATTCGTTTGGCAAATTTCAAATATAGTTTTCAATCTGCGGTTTTATATATTAATGAAGACGATCTAAATGTGTTTAAAGTATGTGTAATTCAAAATAAATAACGTTTGGAAAAGGGCAGAATAAATATTATTTGTGGTGTATTTTATTTACGATCCACATTCGATAATTCTCATTTTAGACTAAAACTTTGATAGAAAAAAACAAATAACGTCTAAATTAGTATCAAATTAAAATATATCATGTGGAACGTAAATTTGAAATACGTTCCACAGTCAAAAATTCATTTTAACAATATAGAAAATTTACAAATGGTATTAAATTTCATCATATACTTTCCACAGTACAATTCAAATAGTATTTAATAAACTGGACCTTTGTTAAAAATAAAAACTCATCTTGTGGTATATTTAACCATTTAAAGTTCTCACTTCTATCAATTCGTTTAGTAATCATGATAATTGCAGTTGATAAATGAATCAATTAATTAATAAATAGTTAGTATATTAATCGAATTATCAAAATTACTAATTTATAGTACAATTGATTCGAAATAATTAACTTCATAATAATTTTTCATTATTTAATTCATTAATTCATAATTAATTTCTACGTCATTTCGTCAACAAGCTGAAAAACTGTGAGTTAATCCTTTTATTATTTCTTCTTAGATATACTCTCGGTCCCATTTTCTACCCAAATCAAAATATATCAAAAACTTTTCTACAATTTATCAATTCTAAATCATAATTCTAAATCACCATAACTAAAAAAAAACAAGAATAAATCGGTCATCATGGTCTCTCTAAAATTATAATTCAAAAATATAAAACTTTTACATAACTTTAAAATTTTACCCTAAATTCTTTAATGTCAAATAACCCACAAAATAAAAATGAAAAGTTTATAATTAAAATATTTTATTTTTTCTATTTACTTCAAAACTAATTAGAGCATCAGATTTGAATCCGTCATACACGCAACAATGATTTATAATTTTTGAAAGAAATCATCCAAGATTTTGAAAAAAAAAATCATTGTAAAAGTGAGTAATAAGACAAAAAGATTAGGAAAATTTTATAAGCTTAAAATGCTAGCAAGCTTTTTTTTGGTTATGTAAATTATACAAGCTTAAAATTATAGAAATATCAAAAATAAAATTAATTTACAAAAAAAAAAAAATTGATTGAAATTTGTGTTACCAACGCCGCTGCACACAAAAAAAAAACAGTTTGGTATATGAAATTTTATTTCTACCATTCGAATTTTAAATTTCATATTACCTATATGATATTTTAATTATAGACCAAATTCTGAAAAAAAAAAAAAATTTGTGGTATTATAACAAAAATGGCAATGAAAAAAAAAATTCTTTTCTAGTAAAAAATTTTATTCTACTAGTAGAAAAATTTCCTATTTCAGATTTAAAATTTTTAGTTATAATGATTGAAAAAGCCCTAAAGATTTTCTGGTTTTTTTTTTTGGTTTTTGAAAAGCCTAAGGTAGACAATTTAATTAGTAATTATCCATCTGTGATTTTTTTTTGTTTGAAAACAAAATCTAAACGCATTCATTAACTTATAGAGGAGTTCATGATCCCAAATGTAGAATTAAAATAATTATTTATTTATGTACATAGTATAGATTTAAATTTTCATATTTTCGGAGTTTGTAAATAATAGAAATCACGTCAATATACAAAATAGTAAAAAATTGGTTCCTAACCATTAAAAATTTCGGTTTTTATAGTAAAAAAAATGATTAAAAACTGTAATGACATTGGTATTACAATTATTTGGCCATCAATAAATAAAAGTATATACTCGTATGTTCAAAATTTGGGAAATCATAACTAAATTTCACTGAGTCTCTACTAATTTCTGACAGACAAAATCTAACATAAATTTTAATAAAAATTCAATAAAATATTATGCTAAATTCGATCATTCAAATTATATTCTAATGATTAGTTTATTTTACATAATTAATCATGTCTATATTTTGTTTTTTTTTCTCTTGTGATCTAAACACGCAAAATATAAAAAATATTTAACTAATGAAATTAGTATATGGTAATAAAAATTTACATTTTTGTTTTATAATTTTTGATGTCCATATAAGAATTTTTGATTTATTTCAAATATATTTTTAAATTGTCTATTAATTTATACAATTTATAATCTGGAACTAATTAAACCACATACAAAAAAATTAAGTCAAAACCATTTAACAATTTGGTATATTAGTGAAAAAATAATTTACGTTCCACATTCAAAAATTAACTATTTTGGGGTTAAAGTGGCAAAAAAAGAATACTTATACATAAAATAATATTAAAATAAGGTAATAATATATGTGGAATGTAATTTTCAAATACGTTCCACACTATAAAAAAGAGTTTAGCAGTAGGTAAAATTGGAAAACAATAATTAAAGTTAAAAATGACATCAAGATTAAGCAAATTATATGTGTGGAATGTAAATTTCAAATACGTTCCACATTTAAAAAATTTAATTTAAAAATAAATAAATTGATTTTTTTTTTTTAATTTAAATTTGCTGCTAGTTTAAATTAAACGATTTAATTCTCCTTATTACAGGATTACCAAAAGGACGAGATGAAAATAAATAATTATATCTTAACTACATATAAATTTCCGAAGAGCACGAAAAGCATAATTTGAGATTTATAATTTATATAACCATATAAATTTTTTTTTGTATAATTATAATTAGCAAAATATTTTTTTTTACACTTAAATTTATTCCCATGATGAAATTCGATACCAGAAAAAAAATATAGTATATTTGTATTTTCTTAAAATTCTCTGATACATAAATTTTTAATTTGTCAGACATTTAAGACGAAAATTTTTGCACGAAATTTCATACTCTATACTATATATACGAGAGTAGATTATGACTTAAAAAGGCAAAATAAATAAATTAATTAGGTACAAAAACAGCAGACACAAATAAAACAAAAAAAAAATTAATACCTATATAAGCTAAACAATTTATAATCATAAATTTAATGAAATATGATGATGATGATAATGAAAATTATAAATTAATAAAAAAAAAATGTATACCATAAAGTTTGATATTTCATTTTACCATAGTCACAAAACGGAGTTTTGGACAACGATTATAAATTATGTGTGTGTGTGTGTGTGTGTTTTTTTTTTTGGTCAACATAAGAAACGAATAAAAAATTAAATATCCATAAATTCTCTAGAGTTTACCCCAAAGAGTTATAATAAATGCGCGCGATGATATCAAATTTCATGCCAATCATTTTTATACTGAAGAGAATATGGAAGAAATAAAAGAAAAAGTATACAAAAAAAAAAACAAAATCGAATTTGCCGAAAACAAAAAGCGAAAAAAAAAAATAATAATAATAATAATTATAATTAATTCCCATGGGCACTTGAATCGGAAAATAAAGCCAGCTAAACAAGAATTTTGACACTAAATGGAATTCATTTATAAACATGAATTTTAGTTTTAGTATTTTAGTGTTTTTTTTTTTTTTTGGATGGAATTCATGTTGTTGTTGTTTATGAAGAAAATTTTAGTTTCCGAATATTATTGATGAAGAAATTTCAACAGAATTTTAGACAGATCAAAGAACAGGCATTTTAGAAACATTTTCAATCAAATTTAGAAAGACGCACCTAATCTTACATGCCAAATAATGAAATAACTGATGCCATAACGACCAACATCTAGAATTAGAATTAGAAACAGATAAGGGCTGGATAGGTGACCCAAATACCACTGCGGCCTAAAGTAGACCTATTATAGTGCCCTTGCGTTCTTAGAGCTCACTAGAAAAGCGCAGAGTATTAATATGTTTCTTTGAGTATACGTTTATTTAAGTAAACTGAACTGAAGTGTACTGAAGTGGACTGGATGTAATATCCCAGAAAACCAGTGGCCATTGAATCTCTTTGTGTACAGATCATCATACATTCGCAAAGAATATGTAGTGCTGTCTCTTTCTCATCATTGCATGTTCTGCACTGCCATAACGACCTACGGTTTGATGTATTAATTAAGTTTGATATTTCTAGAGTTAGGCTATGTATTTTACTATAAATTAATAAAAAACTAAATACATAGATATAATATTTAATTTGATTAAATAAAATTCAGAAATATTTAATTTGATTAAATAAAATTCAGAATGTGATCGTAGAGCTTTTCACGGAATTAAGTTGCAATAAGACTTGCTAATTTTATAAAATTTTTTAAATATAAACCTTGTACCTACAATATCATACACTGCACCCTAACCCACTGTTGCCGCAATTGATTAAAATTAAGGCATCAATACTTTTGTCTATTCATATATTAATAATTTTCCTACCCAGAATTTCTAACAATAATCTTTATAAATATTCTTTAACACATATCTACCGCACCTTCAAAGTTTTCCATCTCAATGCCAATATATCAATTGAGTTTTCAGATTCCCCAATGTCCTTTAACAAACAACAAAAAAACTATATTTTCTGAATCTGATTTATAATCCACAATAATTAGATTACAAGTTTCTCCAGTTTTTTTTCTTTTTCTTCAAAAGGTTAAATCAATCATCACCACCATCGTAACACAAATCAATTTCCTAAAAGGTAAGTATAGAAAAAAAAACCACATTTTTCTATTGCGGTATACAGTTTTCAAAGCTGCAGAATTATTATAACTCTGGGTGAGAATTGATAATTTTGATGCTGAATATGATTATTGTGAATTGTGATTATATTTATTTATTTTTTTTTTTTTTTTTTGTGAAGAAACAGAGCACGTTTTAAATTACCATCTAAATCTTTTTCGTTTCGTCCGACTTTTTATACTCTAGAAAAATATAAACTTATAAAGTAATTTAGTTGACCGAGCGTAACGAGGTTATGGTAGTCCCGGACGGACGCGAAACTATTCCTATATTATAATTTATATTATGGTTTTAGTATAAAAGTATTGCATGCATGAGGAATTGAATGGTTGAGTGATAATGATTTTCTTTTTTCTGAAATATTTTGCAAGAAATTTTCTTATATTTTTTTTAAATGTTTTTATATGCAATTTTTTTTCTTCTGTTATTACATTTTATGAAATTTGAAAAGAAACCTAAAAAACACAATAATAATTTCATATTAAAATTGTGGAGTGAATTGAAATGGAATTGTTTTTTTTTTTGTTGTATTTTTGAAAGAAAAATATTTTGATTATATGCTAAATTATTTATGTTATTACATAGAAATATTTTTTTTTTTTAATAATATTGAATTAATTTTTTATGGAAATTTATTTTAAATAATTTTTTTGTGAATTATTATGTCAGAAAAAATGCATTTTCTAAATTAGTAAAATGAATTATGGTATTATAAATTAGTAGTTGAATCATTTAATTTCAACATTTCTAAATAATTTCCATTAATTCTTATTCTTAAACTATGCAAACATTGAAATGTCAAATTGTCTATGACAGAATTTGGAATAGATTTCAAAATATATAAGTGAGAAAGATCTGGATGAAAATGATTGAAATAAAATTCCGGGAATTTGAGTACAATTTCGGCACTTTCGGTCCAATTTCAGTCACTTACGTTCTCTAATAAATTTTATGACTAGAAATTTAGTTTTTTAGTTAGAAAATTGATTCAGTAAAGTTCTATACTTACTTTTTTGTCTATATAGGATTTTTTCTTCTTTTGGAACAACAGTCCAATGTGGGCCTCTAGGCCTATACCCTTGAGAGGTTTTCCTGACATATTTGGCGTTTTCATAAACACGCAGTATAATCGCACCACTGGAATGTATTAATTCTTTTTACTGGTATTTTGACTATCGAGACAGTGAAAAATGGACAAATTTAGCTTAACCAATGCTCCTTCTGTCGACTGGTTGCCGTCTCGTTGATTATACTACAATAAAAACGAATAAAAACATAAAAAGCGATCATACTGCGTTTATGAAAACGCCCATTATTGGAATTAAGGACATACAATTTTTCTAGTTTTCAAACTGAAGAAAAGACATTTCAGCTCACAAAATTGTTAAGTTAAATACTAGCTATTGAATTATTTCGTATTTCTAACGAAAATTCTTGTAAATGAATTTCCTCTCAAATCATTTTAGAATAAGGAATTTTATGCGATGCACGAAAAACATCCTTCCTTGCGATCTGACATAATTTTTTTCCTTGCAAATATTATTGAAAACTCCAAATCATTTAACGACGAAGCTGTTTATGCTGTTCTAACTATATAAAAAATATATAAAATTAATTTTATTACTTCAAATAAATTGGCATATCCATAAAAATTATTTTATTACCAAAAAAAAAAATGATAATTTTTTTCAAATTTTTTGTTAATTTTAATGTTTTAATATTTTTATAGATGGAAAAGAGTTTCAGAAATTTTGCTTTAAATGCGAATTGGAAGGGAAAATATCTTTAAAATTTTAGGTTCATTATAATTAATATTCTCCGTTTTAGTTTAGTATCATAACATTTAAATGTTTTTACAATACCTAATTTACAGAAAAAAAATTAAAATGTAACATAAAAAATCATAAATTTGAAAAAAAAAAAAAAAATTTTTCAACATATTTATGTGCAACATTTTTTTTATAGTTATTGGAGGTCATTAAAATTTCTGTATTTTTTAAGCTTGGAACTGATTGGACGGATTTGTAATGGTCATTAAGATTTTAACAAAAGTGCAATAAAAAAAATAAAATACATTTATTTACAAGGCAAAAAATGCTAATTTTCTTATTAAAAATTGAATTAGATTTTTAAAATTATTTATGATTTCATGTAAGATTTTTATTATTTTCTCATTTCCAGTTAATGCTATATTTTTTTTTTTTTACAAATTTTCATGCGTGTATAATTAATTAATTATTGCATTTTTGTATGATCTTTATGTGATTCATTGTATTACTCATGTCGTGGATCGTTTAGAGAAAATTCATTATTTTGGTATACATATACTTAGTTTTGGTAATTTAGATTTCAAGTCAATTTTATGTAGTAACTAGATTTGGTATTTTTGTAGTTTTAAATTTTGACTCAGAGGAAATTCATTTTAATTCTGTTAAAATCTCTGAAATATTGAATTTTACTTTATCGATTCTTGATTTGATAGTTTAGTTAAAGGATTGAGGTCCATCTTTATCGTCGTAGTTGGATAATTTGGTTAGGAATGAAATATAATTTGGACATTACGTTTGAATACTTATTTATGCGTTTTTCTCATGATCTAATTAGATTTTCCAATTGTACGTATTATATTAGTTTATTTAAGTAAAAATGTAAAACGTGGAGGAATAATATTGACAATCGTACAACATATGAGGCGTTGAGAAGGTAATTGGTCCAACCCACAACATCCAGATTTTGAGTTTTATTTGTCATTATGTTCATATTGAGCATAAATTTATGAAAACATATTTTTAGGCGCACATTGTAATATTTCTACCAAGGATGCACAGCAAATTAACATTTTTCCATAGACCAATTTCAGCAAATTATTAAATATTAAATTCAATTTATCTCTAAACGTCATTTTTAGGGTTAGACCAGTTTGCTTCTCAACGCCTCATATAATGCACAAACTTTTTCATGGCACCATCTTCGGAATGATGCGATCCTTTCACTAATGCTGGGATAACTGCTCCGGAAATCCTTTCTTCTTCCTAAATTTATTCCATTAACAATCAATGTCATCTGAGAATTGAGTCACTCTAAAAGTATTCTCCTTCCCATATCCACCCATTCTCTACAAATTCGAATTTTTATCTATTTAATTTCGAATCATGTTTTCAAATTAACAAAATTAACTCTTAGTTTAAACTGATTTCAATAATAATTTTGTGTAGAGGAAATTACATAATTCACGGTCAAGTTTTTTTCTTTATAAAATTTTTCATGATCATTTTCTATAATTGCAATATTTTTATATCTCTTCCGGTGGTTAACAAAATCATATTTTTTTTTTTTGCAATTAATAATTATTATAAAACTTCGGTCAATAATCTTTTTGTGAACTCATAAAGAAACGAAAAAAAATTTTGTTATATAAACCATATTTTTTTTTATGGTTTACAAATAATAAAATTTACATTTTTGAGGTAATAAAAAATTATGAATTTTTATGATGAAAAACCCACACAGATAAATTAGACAAGAAATTTAATGAAAGGAAGGAAGAAAGAGGAGAATAAATAATAAAATTAATAATGAATGAATTAGAGTCATTTTGAAATTTAAAAGTTTTATCTATGCAAAAATTTAATAAATGGAATAAAAATCATATTTAATTGCAATAAATTTTTCTATAATAAATATTGTAATATTGTAATACATATTAATAATATTAATATTGTCAGATATATTGACACATTTGTCAAATTTTAACAGCTAAATGTCAAATTTTAACGCCTAAATGTGTTTAATGTCAAAATGTTATATTTCAATTTTTTCAAATTTCATTTTTACCATCAGTTGAATTGAAGGTCAAACTGAAATTTGACATAACCTTCTGACATTAAATTTGTATGTCACTTCTGCAATGTGAAAAGTGAAATGTCCGATGGAATATTGAATAATTGTTGGATCGTATATAATTTCTTACTCTGTCTGCATAGTGCAACAGATTTTCGTTAATTAATTCGTAGCGACTTGAGTTCATTTTCTATTTTGAAAATTAGTTTGATTGGAGAATTATTTTGCTTGCCATCCAAACAGTCCTACATACAAAACAAAGACTGACAAAATAAAGATTTGCCATTTACTTTATTCTCCAGACCATATTTCATGTTTCCACGTTTTGGCTAATAGTACTATTAAAGTTGCAGATGCATGACAGAAATTAAATTAGCTATATGCTTGATTGTTATTGATTAATTTTAAAGGAATTTTAAGTTAATTTAGAAAATTGATTAACACAAACTGAATCAAAAATATTGGTGGTAAATCAATCAATGCTTTTCCTTGTCAAATTCTCGAAGCTAATTGAAATTTTACAAGATATTCAAAATTTACTAACAAAATTCTGCTTCTGTTACAGAAATAATTTATATTCAAAAATATTCAAAACTTTTAAAAAAAAATAAAATTTTTTTTGCAATAAATTTTTATATAATAATTTCTCAAAATTATTATTATTTTTTCCCCGCATTTTATGCACTTGAACGAATTAAGAAAAAAAAAAAATTTGAATATTAATTTTTCAATTGTCGGTAATAATAAAAATTTAAAGCCATTTATTTAACTCAAAGGGAAAACTATGATTTTGTTTTTTTATTTAGTTTTAGTTCGTGATTTCAAATAATTAATGACTAAAAGAAAATGAAGCAAAATTGAATTTAAATTTTTTTTTTCTAATTAACTTTTAAAACTCATTAAACTATTTAAGCATGAAAATTATTTCTTTTTTTTTTGTTATTAAAAATCTACTCGTTTGTGAATATTTTAATAACAAAAAAAAAAACAAATATTTTTCCGTATATAAATTGCATTAGAATAAAATTTAAACGGCAGAAGTTATTAGAGAGAAATTATGTATAACGAAAAAAAAAAATGAGGAAAAGTTTCTATATATGTAATAAGTTATTTCCGTAACACGATTTCAATAATCTTCTCTCTCTATATCTGATGCTTAGTAATTTTTTGTTTATCGTTTCTTCTTGTTTGACCATAAATTTTTTGTTAGTTTGGAACAAATTTAATTGCAGAATAATATTTTTAACAAATATAAAATTGCAATTAGTTTTTTAGTTGTTTGGATAGAAAAGAGGTCTAAAATAGTTCGCGTATATAACTTAAAGGAGATTACACATAAAATACTATAAAAAAAAATATAAATAATAAAAAAAAAATGTTTCGTGAAGGAATAAAATTGAAAAAAAATAGTTTGAAGTTCCAGTCAACTAACTCAAAGAGGCAAAAGTATTTCTTAAGTTCTTAATTATCTCTGTGTTCCCATTCCCATTCTCCATAGTTCATATAGATTACCAACCATCAGTATTTCATTACTAAATCTATATAGGAAATTAAAATCCAATAAATTTTTTAGCATATTCGCTCACAACTCTGGAGTTTTCCAATATTCGATTCAGTCACATCCTCAGAATTTTTCCAATAATTATAATTACTGAGAAAAGAGATGCAAGAAATTGCTTTAAGATTGTACTATTTTCTCTACATAAATTCGATCGTGGAGTGATAATACAAACCGAGTCTGATTCTTCATAGCACAGGGTATAGAAATGACGATACCAATGAAGTTATTCCGCATTGTAAACAAGGAAACCTTCTCCTTTTTAATACAATATAGAAATTCTTAAAAATATTCGTTCACATTACCAACAGTTCTATCACTAATTGGTGAGTACTTGTCCTACATGCCATTTGATCTAAAAGAACAATGAATGAGCTGGTTAAAATTGTGGAATGACAATTTTTCATATAATTTTCTTCGTTCGCAGTATTTTCCTTACTTTACTTTTACATAATTTGTCATTTCTAACTCCTTTTCACGTTTAATCATTTGGCACGAATTTTTGGCGATACTTTTTTTTTACCTATTTACCAAAAGAAATGTTAGTGAATGCTTTTCGAAATTTCGAATTTGATGTCGCCTTCAAAAATGCAGCAAAAATTACCGTTTGGGACACTTTTTGGGACACTTTTTTGGAAACTTTTTGGGACACTTTTTCGGAAACTTTTTGGGACACCTTTTAATACACTTATTTTGTTTAATTACTTTTGGATTAAATATAATAAAATTAAAAAATTTGATAAGTATTTAAAATTTTTAATCTTTTTATATCCTTAAATTTTAAAATCCTTTATAAATTTAGAAATTGTATCCTTTCTCCCACAAAATGATTATATATACAAAAATATTAAAAATTATATATTTTATTCTATCAAAACTATTTTCCATAAAACAAAAATTATTTAGTCCTTTTTGAAAATATTTTTGGTACACACAAAAATTCAACAAAAATTTTTCAAAAATTATACTTTTTTTGTTGTTGTTTGTTGAAAATAAATTCGTTATTTGTAAATGTGTGTATGTTTCTTTCTATGATTACGCAAAACAATAGCAAAAATTATAACAATAAGTTTTTCCATTCAATTTCCCATCTATAAGAAACTATTTTCCTTGTGTGTTGGTTTTATTGCTTTTTGTTTTGTGTGTGTGTGTGTGTGTGTGTATTCATTTCTGTGCTTAGAAAACCCAACAACAACAACAACAATAAAAAAAAGTATTTAAAATCTTTTCTGTGTCTATGATTATTTGTTTGAATCCTTTTTAATTCATGCATGAATACTTTCCAAACAAACAAACAAAAAATGCTCCTCATTTAATTTTCATCCCACAGCAAAAAAGAAAAAAAGGATATTTTAAATGAATGTGAAACAAGAAGTAAAACTATTTAAAGTGTTAAATAGTTTCCTAATAGTCAAGGATTCCTTTCTTTTTTTTTGTGTTGTGTTGTTTATTTTGAATATATTTAATTTATGAGTGTAATTAGGGTACTTGTTAAAAGTACACCATCAAAAAGGATATTTTAATGATAGGATAATTTTTTTTTTAAGGTAGAAATTTAATTCCTTTTTTTGTAAAATTAATTTTATATAATGTTGAAGTAAGGATTTTGTGTTAATCAATCTTTAATCAATTTTTGGTCAAGTAAAATTCTGAATCCTTGAACTATATTTTTGATTTTAATTTTACGATTTAGAATTTTATTGATAATTTTGAGTGGAACTTAATAAAATTGCGAAATAGTATTAATATTTTGAAATTTTGATTCGAAATTTGTATTGAAAATATATTGAAAATATTTTGAGTATATTAAACATTTAAAAATTCTTTGAATAGAATTAAAATTCGTCGGTTAGTTAATGAGTATATGAAAGATGAAACGGCGGAACATGTTCTGTGCGAATGTGTAGCCCTAATGAACAGAAGGCTCAAACATCTACACCAGTCATACAGTTTTCCCGCCGGACACATGGAAGATGTCATTCACCATGCTGTACATAGCTCTATTGCCAGTACTAGCCTGGGGGATGAGTAATAGTAATCTTAAGGGAAAGTTACAATAAGCCAGATGGCTGCAGTAACGGGGCAATGATCTGCCATTGTGCAACGCAAACCTAACGTAACCTATAACCTAATGCGTATAATGTACTACGGTGCGACGCATGTTAAGAACGTGGTTTAAAATTCTAACCAGATGCATCTTGTAGCTTCCAAATAGCAATTAAATTACTTGATCTCATCTAACAGGTAAGTCTAAGATCATATTGGTCTGCTGAACCGGGAAATAAAAGAAGCAGATTAATAACAATAATTAAACTGACAAAAATTTAAATGTTGGTGATTATCTATATGCCAAAATCTTATTGCAAAACTAAGACACATTTTTTGCCTCCATCATAAAATCATTTAATAATTCTACATAACAAATTAAATCATTTTTTAGCATTATAAGTTCTCAATATATACTATATTTAAGATTTAAGTTCATCTCGGCTTCAGTAACACCCATTAGGCAGATAACACCATGCAAAAAAAAGTAAAATTTTACTAACACTTTTCCCTACCAAGAAAAAAAAAGAAAATTCTAACACAAAATTTTTCATATATAAATTTTACCATATTTATATGAAAACTCAAAAATCCTTTTAACATCATTTATATATATTTTCTTCTTCTGATTTTTTCCTCTTCTCAAAGGACGGCATCCTTAATGTGGTTTTTTATCTCCGTTTTTTTTTATGGTAGGAATTTTCATTTTTTCTATTCTTCTCTATTCCGAATTAAATGTAAAAAAAAAGAAGAGAGCGCCTGGTGGAATATATTTAAGAATTTTAATTCTAAAATCTCGAAAAATATTATCTCTAAATACCAAAGAACCCCCCAAAAGGGGATTGATGTATATATGCAGCAGTGAAATAAAGTTTCTCACATAATGTTAAAATCCTTAGCCATGAATTTCAAAACTTTAATTTTACTTGTTTAGTAGGGATTGCAATCCTTTTTTTTTTCAAAAAATTAAAAAACTTTAATATTAAAATTTAAACTTAAAGCCAGCAATTTTAATATAAATAACAAAAAGGATATTTTATAAGGATAATCTCTTACATGATATACAAAAAAATATGTTTTTCGAAAACATTGAAAGGATAATTTTCTATTTAATATATTAAATTATTTTTTTTTTTCAGTTAAGGAACCACAATTTAAAGTATGTAATTACATTTTATTGGTAAATAATAGAGAAATTTTATCCTGGGAAATTTTTGAATAGAGAAAAGTAGGGAAACTAAAATATTAAGAATACACCAAAATTTTGTAGTATATGCAATGATATTTTGAAAGCTTCATAAAAAATCTTTAAATTTTAAGTTACAATAAAAAAGGTGATTGATTATGAGACTAGAAAGATTGAAATTTAAGTTATTTTAAAAATTATATTCGTAAAAATTTTTTTATATAGTTTTTATGGATGCCCGAATGAACAATTCACTAAAATCCTGTAGTAATTTTTTACCTATTTTCAAAGCATTTAAATTCAGGTTCAAAATCAAATCAATTTAAAATTCATACTCAATATTCAATATGAATCATCAATAATCAACAAAAACTTGTCTGTGTATAATATTTTATTATTAAATTATAATTACGAACTATTTTAGATGTTATATATTATTTCTTCGTCTTGTGATTCACATTTAACTATTCTAAAATTATATACCAAAGCAAAATATATAATTTTCTTACTCAAAATTGATCATTGCAGAAATTATATAAAATATCGCTTCTGTAGTAAACGCTTACAAAATTTTCTGTTACTCACCAAAATATAATATAGATGAAAAACAAGATTGTAAATTTTATAATTGATAGTTGGAAGACTTCCATCTACTTCTTCTTTATTTATATACAAAAATATGATGAATTTTCTTACTACCTTAACTTGTTTTTAGAAACTTTTCAAAAACTCAGTATTTTTCCTCAACATTTACGTCAATATTAGGAATATATAATGCAATCTGCAGCATAAACTAATAAATTTTTTTTATATTATTACGCATTTATGGTGGGCATTTTATAATTGGTTCATATCAAACATAGGAGTAACATCATCAAAAATTATAGATTGATTGTACAAATTAGATAAATTAAATAATAAAAAATATATTTAGAAAAAAAAATGCCATTTAATTATTTACTATAATAGTAAAATTTATAATGGAAAGTTAATTTAAAAAATTTAAAAGGGACAAAATTAGAAATTTTAATTTATAGACTTTAATTTTTCATTTATAGACTATAAACAGAAGATTATTTTTAAATTGGTAAAATTATAGAGTTTTTCGTTGTTAATTGATTTATAGTAGAAATTTATAATTTAAATTTAGTTTATAATTTAGAAGAAATTGTAGTTTAAATTAAAGTTAATAAAATTAATGATTAAATGAAATATTTTTTATCTAGAAATTTTAATGGTACATAATTGCAATGTGTATACAATTAATGTGTAATTAAATTAAGTTTTGTGATCTACTCTGAAATGCTTTCTGTCAGCTAATTTTGTGCACTATAGTTTTAAACTTAAATTATATTAAAAATGAGTTCTTATAAGACATTTTTATTGCATTTTAAGTGGGAAATGTTATGAAATTAATTTAATTAAATGAAACCATGTATTTAATTTTGATCGAATATTATTTTTAAATTTAATAATTTTCTTTCTAGACTAGAAATATTTGGAAAATCATAAATTTATGCAATTTTTCATTTTTCCAAATAATTTTAACTTTAATTAATTATTTACTAGAAGAAAACAGCTTCAATTTCTAACAATTTACGACTCAGTTCTGGGCTAACACTACAAGGCATTTTATTTTTTAAGGAAACATGTAACATTGACTATAGGACATAAAATTTTCTATCCAAATATCAATTTGGGAGATGTTAAGAGGAGGAAGAATTATTTAAAATGTATATGTGGTTATGCCGCCATTTGCAATATGTCGATAATTGCGATTGAATCTATTAAATATTCATGAAAAATAGTATAAACCAGGTAGGTAAAGGAGGGTAAGTAAGTGTTCTGTTATTTGTTTGATACTTCGATAAAACTGTGATTGAATATGCAGTTTACAATGATCATGCCAATTTTTCGTCTAAAAATATTCATCAAGATCATTTAAAAGATTAAGTGTTTATTGTGTAACTGTTGAGAAGATATCAAATAACTGAGCTACATTTGTATACATTAAATAATGTTGTTATACAGTAATAAGCAAATCAAGTACAAGATGGCGGGGAAACCTGTAAAATGAGTCATGGGTTCACATCGGACTGTTGAGACAAAATTAATATAAAAAATCAATTGATTACAGCAAAATAATCCTCTAAATAAGTAATAATTTTCCAAATATTTTACAATTATTGCAAAATATCCAAAAATTTAAATCTATTCTGCAGATTTCAATGAAATTACAACAGTCTGCATAATATTTGTAAAAATTCTATAGAGCAGCCAATTATTAAAATAAGAACTGAATATAATGAAAAACTATTTTTGTTGTACTATAATCTACTATAATAAATAATTGACACATAAAGCCTACTGGCTATAATTCTAAACATATACCATCCACTCTATGTTCTCTAATCTAATTAATATGTCAAAACTTTTTCAAAATAGTAAAACATCACAATTCTCTCCTATATAATTAACATTTTTTTTGTTAACTGAAACTTGTATATTTATAATTTCATTACTTCAGTCCAGAAGTTCTCTTTCAAAATTTCATATAATCAAAAAGTTCATGTCATATTTTCTGTCCATGTCATTACTTTAAAAAAAAAAAATTATATATACTAAAGGTAAAATTATTATTAGTTTTTTTTTTGCATGATAAATTCTTTAAAAAAAGTTCATGTCATTTTTTTTTTCATCTGATTTTCGTATAATTTTATAGCCAAAAGGCAAAATTATGATACACAAGAATTTTTAACCACGTATTTAATACGGAAAATATCGTAAAACTTATAATTATTATTGATTTTATATTTTGTGTGTGAATCTGTTAAAAATTTGTGACATATAAGTGAAATTTTCTCTTTGCTTCTTCTTCAAATTAAATTTTTAACTTTAATTTACATTTTGAATATCATTTTTTATGGTTCATATAATCAAATTATTATGGTAAAGTAACTAACCAATAATTTTTTTGTTCTTTCGACTTTAGATAGGAAATCATTGTTTTTGTTTGATTTAATTTTGAAAAGGGTTATACACAGCAAAACAAAAAACTGTCTAAAACAATTTTTTTTTTAATTTAAATTTAATCATATAAAAAAATTTATTAATATTTAATCTTTTAGATTGTAAATACGAAATTTCACCTATTTTTTTTGTTAAAACTAAGTAAAATTATACCAAAACAAATTATGAAATTTGAATTCTTTAAAATTCTAATTAAAAGACCAATTGGAAATTTAAGGAATTCAAAAGTTTGTTTAAGAAATTTCAAATTGGTTTATTGCTACCACAAATTTTGGGATCCATTTCCCAAAGATTATTTTATGCTTAACCAAAATCAAAATTCGTCTTTTTCTAAAAATTCATCTAAATATATTTTAGAAAGGATTTTTGAATTAGGAGTCCAATTTCGGATAGTAAAAAGTCGAATTTAATCTAAAAGTTTTTAAAAAATTTTAAAGAGAAAATGATTAAAATTTAAAATGATTAAATATTTTAACATTCTTTTAAATCATCAGCAAAAATTTCCATGAAAATGTATTTTCTAGTTCATACCACAAAAATAAAATGAAAGGCGGAATTGTTTTTCTTTTTAGAAGTTTTCTCTATTATAATTTTCACATCTAAATAAGCAAAATATATTAGTAATAGTTAAAGTAGAATGGATTTTTTACTTGCGTCTGTAATTTAACACTTGGTGTAGTACACTCTGCAAATGCATTAGACTTTTATCATGTGATCTTTAATTATGCATAGTTGTCTGATCCATATGTTATAGACCTTCACTGAAGTGTTATGGACGAGTACTCTAATTGAATATAGTAAATATTATAATCGAAAAATTAATGGCATAATTAAAAATATATTAACATTTAAATAACATTCAAATAACATTTATGTTAAGTAATAATTTATCAACTAAAATTAATTTATAATTAATAAGAATTATAGTAGTCTGACAGGCTATGTAACATTTAAGTTAATTAACAGATTTAACATTTACTTAACAGGTTTACTAGATACTATATCTATATTACATTTATTTTACTTATTGTTAACAGTGTTATTAATTAATCAGTTAGTTGAACAACATGTTAAGAAACATAAACGACAGCTAACATAATTACTAGAGTTAACCATACAATTTAGATTACAGTATTTTAACAGTTAGTTTACATTTTATTAACAGATACTTGTTAATTAACGTTTATTTTTATCATTATTTATTCAAAAATTATACAATTTATTGTAAATATATAACAAAAGTGAGCTTCGTGTTTGCTATGGTGATTAATGTCAGATGATAATCAAACTTTTATTCTATTCACAATATAATATTAATCTAAAAATATTCAAAAATTATTATTATTCCACAAAATGATCAAAATCATAACAAAATATTTATATATATATAAATAATACATTAAATTATGATTTCTCTGGATTTGCAACTCGATTAGTTACGGTCTTAAGGACAAATTTATAAAAATTTTCTTTAAAACTATTTAATTTTCTATTTTTTTCTCGAAAGGTGATGATGATGAAGAAATTCAATATTTTATAAACACAATAATTTTCAATCATATAATTCTATATCTTTTTATGATTTTTTCTCTAATAATAATAATAATTCCAAAAAATACCATTCGCCAGCTACTAAAACAAAATCTACAGCCACACACCATCAGGTAATTTTTTTTTATTTTTGTTATAAAATTCTTTCGAATTCTTCAGGGAAAATAATCGTACTAAGAAGCAACCACAAAAAAAAAAAAGAGAGCAAAAAATCATCTGTTAGTCCACAATTTAATTGGAGCGTAGAGAATTTAGATTGCACCTTTTCTTTACACTTTTTTGGTCGTATAGTATATAAAGTCTTTCATGTGCACTTCAATTATAATTTCAAACTTTTGTGGATATGTTGCAAAAAAAAAAAAATGGAAAAAAAGTGTTGACTTTTCCCTAGCGCATAGCTTAAGCTTAGCAATACGATAATATAATAAATTATTGTATATTATTATAAAGAGTAAAGAAAATTTATTTGATGAAAAATTATTATTTAAAAAATTTATTTTTTTTTATCTACTTTTCGGATCACCCAGCCAACCAAAATATATAATGATAGTAAAAATGTATTACTTTGTTATATATATGATTGCTTTCGGATATTATAAATGTATAGTTACCGTTTTGGTTTCATTCTTTTTGAGCTTGAAGATTGTCAGTGGTTTTTGTTGTTTAATTTTCATGCGGTTCGCATCTATATAGATACAGTCATGGCCACAGAAATAGATAATTTTTTTATTATGGATAATTGCAATTATTTCATTTCATCATAAAGAAATAATTTCATTTTTATATCACTTTGCTTGGTGGATCTATTTCTGTGACCATGACTGTATATAGATTTAAAGAAATGAACTGGTTTTATCACAACATTTTATGTTGTTTAATATTTTATCGGTGATTCTTATAACCATTTGGGTTGATCAAATTAGTCTTTTTATATCATCAAATTTTATATAGTTTTATTATAGAAATTTTGTCATTTTTACAAATTTAATTTGTATTTTCGCAATTCCAAATATAAGTTATCGTAATTTTTATAATTGTACATTGTGTTTGATGAACGTAAATTTTCAAAAAAACTACTATGTGAATTTTCAAAAATGAATTTTTCTTCATACATTTTACTAACCCCAGTGGATCTGACAATGATTGAAGACATTATTTAAATGATACTATATTTATAATTAGTATTACAAAAGAAACACAAGATCCATATTTAAATTAATTAATTAAATTAATTAATTTTAAATTATTATTTATTATTTGTTTAAAATAATTTAATTTTAAATAATTTAAAATATCTGTAATCTAACTTTTAACTACCTGTTATCTAACTGTTAAATATATTATTTAATTGTTAAAAAATATTAATATTTATTATCAAACTATTTGAATTCTGTTCTGTAAATTTTATCGAATTATTACAAATTCAAATTCTTCTGTTATATAATTTTAGTCTCTGAACTGAACTAGATGACAATTAAAATCTATAGATAACAGCCAGAAAACCTAGATAACAGACTAACAGACTAATACAAATTAGTTAAGAATTAGATAACTTGATTTTCAATTAATTATAGTAATTACAATATCCGAGCAAGATATAGCCATCATCTCTGTCATTCTCTATCAATTAGTAATTGCTTAACACATTGAAGACGGAATACGTGAGTTCACGTTTTTTAGAATTTCAAGCAACATTGTATAAAAAACTGCAATTATAAGTAAGTAAAACATTACATATCCTCTAGTAGGCTATAAAACACAATACCCGTCTCCAACGGTTGAAAAATAAAAAACGTGAATTCACGTCACCCGTCTTCAATGTGTTAATACTTCTATTACCTAATATTTTCAATTGGACGTATTAATTCTGGTATCAGATTTCATTTAATTAGCATATTATTATGTTTATAATTTATCTTTAAAATTAATTTAATTTCGAAAATGACCAATTTAAATTTTAAAAAGACGAATTTTACATATGCTAATAATGCTAAGGAAATACGCTTTTATGTGAAAGTTATAGAAAAATAATGTTTAAATGTTTAAATTTATATAAAAAAAAAATAAATTTAAAATTGTGAAAAATTGCAGAAAATACAATTTTAATTGGAAATAATAAAACAAGAACAAAAAAAATATTATTTCTTTAATGGACCGGGAAATTATGAAGATTTTTTTGTCTTTTTTTACAAAAATTTTCCAATAAAAATTTTCATTAAAGAATTTCTTTGTTGATTAAGTAATTTTTTTTATATTTTCATTGCATTTTGATTGGGAAAATAAATTCCAAATGAGGAATTATTTATTTAGTTATGATTGAAAAATTATTTTGTATACAATTTTCTGATATATATACAAAAATTTCAATGATCAGATCGTTATCTATAAGCTATAAGCCACTTATGTAATTTTCTTTCAACTATAAATTAAATTAAATTTGTACTTGAACACAATTTTTCTACAAATTACAAAAACTTTTCGTCCCTTTTTTTAAAGAATTTTAATGAAAATTTCCCTATTTTGTTTACCATACCAAAAAAGAAATTTAAATAATATTCTACCTAAATTTTGTTATGAGTAAATACTTTCTTAATATTTCCACTTATACAAAAATATTATTAAAATAATTTTTGTATACTTATTTTTTTTTTTAAAAGTGTTAATAGAAATACAAAAATCGTTAGAAGACCTTCCCACAGGACCCTTTAAAAGAAATCATTATTTTACATAAAATAACAAACCAAAAATAAATAATTTTTGTAAAAAATTTTTTTCAAACAAATTTTTATTCAACATCTTCTCCTACCTTTGAGACCCCCCACCACCAACCCCATAACTAAATTTTTTACTTTTATTCATATTTAAATTTTATACATACACCATAGTGAAAAATGATTAATTTTGATTCTAACTCATTCTCATTCCATCAAAATAGAAAATTCTTCTAAAATTTTTCTTAAATTACGTCCCCCCAAAAATATTACATCCTCCAAAACATTATACCACCCCAAAATATACAGCAAAAAACCACCCTTAAATACCTAAAAAGAAATTATCACAAACAAAAGGTAATTTTGAAATTGTTTTTACAAGGACAATAACACGTCATATTTTTCTGTTTTGTTTAAACTCCCGATCTAAGTCTCTTGGGTGTTACAACAACAACAACAAAAATTTGTTATTATTTGTATAAAAATGCGGGGGTGGGACTTACTTTTGGGTGATTTTTATTTTAATAATAATGTTTATGCAAAGAAGCATATTATTAAATTCCCGGAAATAAGAGATAAAATTTTCTTCAAAACAAGAAAAAAGCTTTAATGTTATGTTACAGGTAGGAAATATATAATTTTGCCTTACATTATAATAGTATACAAATTACAGACAGGAGAATAATAGGAAAATTTCAATTTCAACTTTTTTTTGTTTGTTCACCAATTTTCTTTAGAAGAAAAATTATTATTTTGTTATAAAAACGGATAAAGAAAATACTAAATTGTTTTGTATATAATAAAATAAATGTAAACAAAAAAAAAAAAAACAAATTATGTAAACTATATACGACAATGTTGGATAAATATATGTAAAATATTCATATGGTTTATGAGAATCATAGCATAAATTCCCTACTGAGTTAATATGATCCAGAAAAACAAACAAGGATTTTATATAAATGAAATATGCGTAATATAATAGAAAAATTAGTATATTATGTTATGTTGACGTTTAAATGACAGTTAGCTTAAGCTTTAATTTTTTGACACTAATTTTTAAATGAAATTTATTTTTAGTTAAGCTTACCTTCATAGAGGCCAGCGCACAATTGCAGCTTTGAACCGATAGTGTTAACATGAAAATGTTTCAATATATGGAAATCAATGTAAGCGAACACAATATCCCAGCAGTTAATGCCAGCCAAATTAAAAACGCTAGCGCTGACTTTCAATAATGTTGAAAAATTTACGCCAGCGCTAGACAATTTTAATATTGGGAGGCAAAAACTTGGTGAAAAATCATTTTTTGGGACGCAAAAACTTGATAAACATTCAATATTAACACTATGGGTGGCAAAAACTTGGTGGAAAATCAAATGAAAATTATGAAAAATTGATAAATATGAAAAAAAAGCTATAGCTACAATTGTGCGATTTGTGGCTTTTTCCGCTAGCGTAAATAAAAGTTAAAGTTAACACTATCGATTAAATGTTATCCCCAATTTTACCCAATTGTACGCCGACCTTAAAGCTTTATTTACGTCCTCCCATAATAGGCTTCAAATTTAGAGATTTTTCAAATAAATTATCTGTTTTAGAGTGAGATGTGAAATTTCTTATGAAAAATTTAAGTAAGTTGAAAGAGTGTGACGCACTAATTTGAAGAAAGAAATCCTGAATCTAAAAGCAAATTCAAATTATAATAATATCGCTAAGATTGTAGCAATTCTGTTAAATTACAACCAAAAAATGTAAACTAAATTAATTTTTTCATAAATTACAATTGATTGTAAGTTTGTGTCCAGTTATCCAAAAATTTATTAAAATTCTATAATAATTTATTTCAATTCCAATTTAATCAAATGTGAAAAAAATAATTCTATTTTCAATTACTATAAAAAAAACTTTTCTAATTCTCAGGATAATTTGACAATTATCTATTGGAATTTTTTATTGTATAAGAAAATAAATTAATCAAAAATAAATTTTCATAAAAATAAGAATTTACAACAAATTCCATTTCTTAGATTTTTTGATTTGTTCAAAGGACACTTACAAAATCGTTAATATTTGAAATTCGAAAGGACACAGAAACATCAAAAAAAAAAAAAAACCTCCATCGCCAAAAAAAATGGAAAACATCAAAAGTAAAAAAAAAGGGAATTTAATTTATTATTTAATTTGAAAATTAATATTAATTTCTTTGTGTTATAAAAAAAATTAGTTAAAAATTGCAAAAATTCAACGAATTGGAAACACAATAAAAGTGAATATAGAAAAAAAAATAATTTCATCCCCTATTTTTATGCAATTTCATTTAAATTAATATTTTTAACAATTCTGTTTTTTTTTTTAAATATTGTAGTCAGACCACAATGTGAGTACTTGCAGCCAGGGGTAAACTGTCAACAGTAAAAGAGAAATAATTTGTACAAAAAAATTTGAATTGAAACGAAGAATTTGAAATTACCAATTATAGTGTTATTATACTAAGTAAAATTTGGCAAATATTTTGTAATATTTTAATAACAGAATTCATGGAAATCCCAATTACCATATTTGCCATTTGTTTGATTTAAGAAATTCTACTTTTTTGGAAACTGGGCTATAAATATTAGACATGGTTCGATCAACTGCAGTATTAGTTTCTTTCAGTATAGTTAAGCGATTACATAGCTCTGATTACTAATACAATTTTCAAAGTTTAATATAATATTACCCGCCGGTTTTAAAATTAACTGTCCGCCTTACATTGTAGTTATTAGAAAGTAGCTCCCTATTTGCAGACTTTTTTTCAAGTATGTGTGCTATAATTTAGGCAAGTTAAAGGATATTTGTGTTTATATTTTTTAAATTATTATACTAACATCATGTAAAGTATATCAAAACGAAGTATACCAGATATCAAGGTCTCTCGGTAGCCACATTCTAAGCGAACACAGTGATCTAGCCGCAATGATGCTAATAGATAACACTTAGTTTTATAAATGCCACAGGTTGGCTCTCATAAGTGTTTATTTCTTAGCGTTTTTAGTCATCCAATGGGTCACGAGGCTTGTTCTGTCAAAATGGCTCGTAACGTGCTAGATTCCTAGCATAACCTTGATAGGGTCTGCCACTCCGACCAACCAACCATACCATCAGATATAATTGTACTTTTTGGTTTTCTTTTTTATAAATTTCTGAATTTTTAATCGTTCTCCTTTTAATCGCAATAATTTTTTATTTCTTTGCAATAAATACAGAAAATTATAATAAAGAAAAACGTAACCGCAAAAAAAAAGAAAATCTGCATTTAATTCATGTTTTTTTTTACATTTTAACTTGTCATTTTTTGTTTTTTATTAATATTTATAAAGAAATTTGTTTTTTGCTTGTAATTGAATACCAAAAGAAATAAAACTTATTTTATTATTTATTAAAAATTTTCATTTGTTAAAATTTAATAAATATTTTTTATATTCTCTTCGAAATTTGAATTTTCTTTCATTTTTTTTAACAGGTTGAGTGCCATATGACACGCCCGCGCTACAAATTATACATTTGCATGCATGTGCCATGTGTAACGACGGAGGTACACACATAGTACTATCGAAAAAACATATTTTTCGAGTGCCAGTGGGCTTAAACTGTTTATATATTACGGTATAACAATCTATAAAAGTAAATCAGGATATTTTTTTTATGCAGGCAAAAAATGGAACAAAACGAAAAGATTACAAACATTAAAAAATTTTATGCCACTCGATAACATACTATGGTACCGTATTAATGTATATGACGGCACTCAACCTGTTAAATTAAACTTAAAAAAAATGTTTAAGTAAAATTCATTATTTCTTCTATTCAACATTCTTTTCCTCTCCGAGTCTTAATAATGTCTTCTTTTAGATATAAAATTTGGTCTTCAAATTCAAAAAAATTTACTTGGGAAAGTGACGAATTTCAGTTCTAGAAAATAGCAAAACCAAAAAATTGGTTTAAAAAATAGTAAAATTTAAATTTAAATGTAATTTTTTTGGGAAGAATAATGAATATAAATAGAAAAAAGATGATAAATTGTGACTTGGAAATCTAATTATAATACCAAATAAATACATAATTATTATAATTAAATTAAATTAGAAATTTCTATTTCATTATATAAGTTTAAAAAAAAACGTATTTTAGTCCAAACTCTTTATTGTCCTCATTTAAATCAGATTTTTCTGAACCCTTTTTTGCCGCCCTCAATAATTTTTCACCACCATAAAATCATAAAACAGAAAAATGGAAATCTCCTTTAAAAGAAATTTAATAATAACAAGAAGTAACAAAAAAAATAAGTTATATTATCCTTTTTTTTCATAAAAGTCACGTCACGCCTTTAAGGAGATTCCTTAATGAGTTTTAGTTGTATACTTAGAGGAGAAAAGAAAATAATAAAGTGAAAAAGTAATAGAAAGGCGCGCACAACAAATATAAGTAATAATGAATAGAGTGAATTAAGTTTTATGACAAGAAATCACGAAATAATAAGGACAAAAAATTTGTTTTTTTTTTTTTTTTTGTTTTCGTTCACAACGCGCGGTTAAGGATCATAAGAAGAGCTTAATAAAGGATTAAAACATACACAAAAAATATGTATTTTTCTTAAAGAAAAATTAATTGTAAAAAAAAAAAAAGGGTTGAAGATTGAATTTTATTAAGGATTAAAAAGGATTGTGGAATTTTTTTTTTGTTAGGTATTTTTTGTATAGTTTCTTATTTGCTATTACGAGTGAAGTTTATAAATGTTCTAATTTTGTAATGTTCTAAATATATAAGATATTTTCATTTCAGCAGAAAATTTTCAGTTTGGGAAAAATATGGATGATTTTTCGGCCAATTAATGATTCAGTGGATTTTCAGTTTGTTGCAATTCAGTTTGTTGTAAGTGTTCTTATTTGCCTTAAAATGTCGATGGGGATCTATTAGGTAGTCCCGACATTCTTCTGTGCTGTGCAGTGTATTACATAATGCAATTTATTCATTGGATAGTTCAAATCGCTGTGTACAAGGTTTCATGTTGCATTAAGTACACGCACATTAAAAATAGGACAAATTGTTGCACATTATATAGTATTTTATTTCGCTTATATTAACGATCTGGCTTTGGGCTATTCTGCTCATAAGTGTTGACTCAAAAAACGTCATTTAAAATTCATTATTCCTTCCAATATATACCTTACTCATGTACATACTATATTTAATTTTTCCATAGTTGATTTTGCCATCCAAATTATTTACCTTACCAACATTTTTAATTTTGTTGCATTTCGGTCAACTTTTTTCTCATTTTTGCATATAAACACTTAAAATTTTTCTTCCCTAATTTACATATATAACAAATAATTTGTTTTTTTGCAGCAAGCACGTCTATAGTCTACATTAAAAAATATTTCGTGCGTGTCAATTTTTTTATATACCTTATATATAATTACTGCATATTTTTATTATAATTTTCCAGGTGCTTATGTCAATTATACTTGTCAAAAGCAATGGAAAAAAAAAGGACAAAATAATAAAGCAACTTATTATTATTTCTTAAACTAATTCACATTCCTAATACATATATGTTTCACTAATAAAAATTTACCGCACATCGTCCAAAATGATATGTAAATTTAAATTTAATTATGCATAAAATAATTTTTTTTTTAGGGTTTATACGAAATACAAATATCAGCTGAAATATTTCACATAATCATATATACAAGCAATTTATTTATTTTTTTGACACCCTGTAATTATTGTTGCGAAAAAAAATATAGGGTGCATTTTTTATTAGGCATATAATGTCATTATTATTATTATAAATAGTGGGGTAGTAAAGATATGGAAATGATTATTACGAAAGAAAATGTATAAAAGAAAATTTTACAATATCATGAAAATTATTTTATTGTATTAAAGAAATTTCCTTGAAATAATCATAAAATTTGTAACGTCATTTTTGGAATAAGACCGTGATGGTAGCTATACGAAAAACAGCGGGATGTTGGATTTTGTGAAAAAAGCATTAAGAATATTATCGAAAGTAAAATCATATACGTAAAATTGTTGGTCCAATAAGAACAGGTGAACGTAAATGGAGAAGATTATCTAATGCAGAAATAAATGAGATAATAGAAAATGCGGATATTGTCAGATTCATTAAGTAAAGGTGGGCAGAGAATGGAAGATAAAAGAATTCTTAGAATGGTCGGAAAAATAGAGCAAAAGGTAGATCACTAAGGAAAATATGGATGGTATAGAAAAATACTTAAGAAAAATTATGATCATAAGAAATTGGAAAAAGATTTCAATAGGTCGTAATGGAAAAAGGATGATAGTGTCGGAAGCCAAGGCACAAATAGGACTATAGTGCGCGATGGAACAAGAAGAATGTCATTTCTGTAAATTATTTTGTCTTTATTAATATGTAAATTTAAACAGAAGATGTAAATTTAACAAAAAAATGTAATATTTTTAACAGAAAAATGTAAAATTTAACAGAAAAATGTAATATTTAACAAAATGTAATATTTAACAGAAAAAATGTAATATTTAACAGAAAAATGTAAAATTTAACAGAAGATGTGTAAATAACAAGAAAATATTTTCATAAAAAGTTTTTTATATTTTTACAAATATTCCTCACAGCAAATCACAGCACAGAACATGATTTAAAATGGCCGCCGAAATTGAAATAAAAAAAAAGAACTCTTAAGCACCTCCTATTTTATAATATGATTCCAAAAAACTTTTTTTTTCTAGGAATATTTTAGAATAAAAAAACAACAACAAATTAATGATGGCCGCTCTTATTCATAGTGAATGCAAAAAATTTAGTTCCGCCCACAATTCATGATATAATAATAGAAAATTTAAGTTAATTTGTCAGTCGTAGAGTGCGGATTTTAAATATATTAGACGTGGTGCAGGTGGATTTATTGGAGTTTTTTGCTATTTTAAAATGGATGGTAAGTTTTGTTTTAGTTGAAACCAATTAAAAATGGTATAATTTGTATAAATTAATTTTAGTTTGTATATTGATGAATTTGTTAATGGTTAGTTTAATGATTAACTACATAATTTTACTACTTTGTTAATTAATTTTACGGCTTATTTTTATTTCTAATTATTTTTGTTGACTTTTACAGAAAAAATTGTTCATTGATTATCAAACAACTGCACAGTAGTTAAAGCAGCACGTCAATTTCTTACTTTGTTTATATAAATTTTTACTACTTATATAAATTTTCTGAAATTCGTAATTTTATTTACCATAAAATGTAAACAATTTATATGAACCAAATTTTCAAAGTAAATCTATATTTTGAAAATCTGAATTTTATTGAATGTATGTATACCACATAAGTTTTTACTTTTATGTCAAATCATAATTTTCTTTGTATATAATTCGAAAATTATTTTATGTTTTTTTCCTTCGTGGTAATAAATATTTGTGTTTTGTTTATTTACAATAAAGAATCGCCATATTGTCGTAAAGTCAGTGTGCAAAAATATTTTCTTTATAAATAATTTTTATGCAAAATTTTATGCATCAGACTTCTTCATTTTATAGTTTTAAACAAATTTTCAATGCAACTAACAAATAAACATTTATTTTGTAATATTAAATAAACAGAATTTCTTTAATGTCTTCATTTTGTAAAAAAAAAAATAGTATAAATTATAAAATTTCATTAGTGGCGGAGATTTAGATTAAAATATTTTGTAAAACTTGTGTCTAAAAATTAATTGATGGAATTAAATTCTATAAAAATTTGTTAGTAATTTAGGAATTTTTTTTGTTATTCTTAAATTTTGGTTTAATATTTCTAAAATTTCCTTTGAAATTTTGTTATATTTTTTTGCGGTTTTGGTTAATTTTAAATTAAAACTAAATTAAAGTAAAAAAAAAAATTTCCATAAAAAGAATTTGACAATAATTTAGTTTAATGTATGGGAAAATGAGGAAAATTAGATAAAACTGGAATACTAAATTTTTGCTATATAAAATGCAAATATTTTACTATTTAAAATATTTAAAATTTTGATTTAATTGCATATATTTGTAGTTTTACATTGTCTCAAAGTGCTACCTACCGGCGAAATTTTTAAGCGTCAAAGTACAAAATATACAATTATAATCGCCATAAGAGAAGCTTCAATCCGTCAAACTTAAGCTTCATTGTCGGTCGGTATTTCAACTTTGAATGCTCGTTAAATTGTCAAAGCGCCATTGCCATTTCTAAACAACTTTACTGAATTATATAAATTTCATATTACCAATAAAATTCTTTCGTCAATCTTTTTGGGATACTTTAGTAATAATATTTTTTGCAATTAAAGTAAAATTTTCTCTAATTGTAAACAGAAAAACTGAAAAATTTGTTAGCGTCAAAAAAATCCATAATAAAATTATATTTATTTAAAGAAAAATATTTAGATATAATTTTATATTCTTCCTAACGCTCCCAATATACATAAACTCCACAAAAAATGTAATAATTGAATCTGAAAAATGAAAAATGAAAAACTGAAAATAAACAAACATTAAAAGTTAATTTTATTCTCTACCATTTTCATATTAAATTAGACAATTTTTCACCAAAATTTTTCATAAAATTCAATTAAAATAATTTTCAAATATAATTTGAACATTTTTAAAAAAGCAATTTTTAAGCATCCTGTCAAATATTTTAATGATCATTAATTTATTAAAAATTAGGAGTAGGCAATAATTATTTTTCATAAATTTTAAATCATTTTTCATAAAAAAAAAATTTTCAATATATTTTAGTCATTTTTCATCTTGAATTTATCATTTTTCATAAAATTTTTATCATTTTATTAATATTGAATTAAATTTTTTTTTTTTCCAATAATTATCATTTTTTATATTTTAATCCATTTTCCAAATTCATCGTAAAAGATTCAATTGCATCATTTACGATGAAAAATCATATTTACGAATTTTATAGTCAATTTTTAATAATATTTAATTAAATTTCAAAAAAATATGTAACTAATTTAATCTGAAAATCATTAAACGCACACCATAAGCCAAAAATTGCATCGCATATGTTGAATTTACTATATACCAAAATTAAAAAATAATAATATTGAAATAAATTAAAAAAAAATTTGTAATAAATTCTAAAATAATATTTTTCCCAATTTTCTTTTATTTTTTTTCATGGGACACAAAAATTTTTCCTGTTGGTTTTTATCAAAATATTTTCGTAAAACAAAAATTAAAAAAATTTAATAATAATTTTTTTTTATTCAGAATTTTATGCAAACAAAAATTTGGAAAAAAAATTTTTCTATCAGGAAATTGAAAAAACATACGCAAAAAAATATATTTAATATTTTTCCACTCGTAAATTAATTTTAACCTAAATATTGAGATTTGTTGTTTGAATAATGTTTTTTATGTGTCGGGTTAAAATTTAGGTCAATTTTTCATATTTTTTCTCTTTAATTTTTATAGTTTTGTTTTATGTTTGTAGTTGGAGGATGACTAAAAAAGGAATTTAAAAATTGAATCTGATAAAGAATATCGTGATTCACACACGAAATAAACATAAAATTATCAAGGATATAGTAAAAATTAATTGACTATTAAAGGAATACAAAAAACAGCGCCGGTGTTAAAGGGTTAATGTAACACAACTAATGTAAAGTTGATTTATTAGTTATATAATTGTCAAGTTTAGTTAGAATCCTTTAATATAGTTAGTTGGTTGGTTGGTTTAACTGGGGTGAGTACCCGAACAACTGACAGGTGACTGCAATTAGCGCAATTTCACCACTAACTTTCGCGACCACTGACCTATAGTTTGAGGCAAGTAAGAGAATACTTATAACAATCATGTGGTATTTAGTAAACAAACCATATCCTTTAGGTTATGTTGCGGCTAAGTCGCCAATATTATTAAAGAAGAAACTACTACCGGAGTGACCGAAGTCTGACTCAGGCTGGCGTAGGATATTCGTTGGCAGAGGGCGAAAATTCTTCATAATACTTAAAAAATTATTTTACATTCTTTTATTTGCCAACAAATTACATAAGAATTCATGCTCCAATAAAATTATCTGACATCGAAAACTATAGGAATGGAATGACAATTTCCACAAACTTAAATTTAAACTTGTTTGTATTGCCCTTGTGTCGTCCGTCGTAATTATTTAGAACCATTGGCTACCAATTGTAGTATGACCAACATCGTCTCTACTTAGTAATATTCTAATATCATTGAGACAAGTTCAGAGAATCTATAGTTGACTTCATGTATAACCCGAAAGATATTGTATATTATTTCAACAAATCTTAAAGTAAGAGAAATAATTTTTATCTTAATTTTAAATCCCCATTTTTTTTTTTGTGAAAATCTAAAAAATCGTTTATTTTATATTAAAATTTTTACCAAGGTTTTCTATTTTGAAAGGTAAAAGTTTTTTATCATCAGAGCTAAATTTTTTTTTTGTTAGCTTTGTCTCATAATTCTTTAAAACAATCTCATAAAAAGTAAATTAGGTATACATATATTTTCTATATACACTAAAACTTTTCTTTCTCTCATTTTATGCATATTACTGTTAAGGAAATCCCAGAAATCCTTAATGTATAAATTGCAGTTTGAAGTGCTTTTCTTACCACATGAATTTTGATAGTTTTTTTTTTCTTCAAAAAAAAAAAAAACGAAAATTGGTAAAAACACTAACTAAAGTTTTTCTCTTTTTATTTTTACATTATGCTAAAAAAAAATTTAAGGACTTTTTTATTTTTGCATAGTGAAATAAAGTAATAAACTTAATTTTTTATATGGTATCCTTCTACACTTTCAATGTTCAATTTTTGTCTGGATTTTATACATAATTTTATATAGTACAGTCAAACTGCTCCATTTCGCAATAAGTCGAAACGCTAGTTAATCAACAAAGATAATATTGTTTGTAAATTTTGATGTAAAAAGGATTTTTCTAAATTTAAATTTTCCCTTAATTTGAATTCTCCGATGAATTTTCTAAAAATCCTTCCGAAGTTGTACTGATGTGTACTATGCATAAATAGTTTCTTAAATGGATTAGACGAATATCGCCAGAACTTGAAGGTGAAAGTTTTTATTTCATTATATAATATTTTTATATATAAATTTTTGAAAATTATAAATGATTGCATAACTCAAAATTTACATAATTTTTAGATTAAAGTTTTTCTTCTTATAATTATGAAATTTCAACTTTTTCAGATCGCGCGTTTATTATTATTTATCCTTTTTTTTTTTTCAAAATTAAATTCATTCATTAATTCTTCTTAAAATTTGTTTGTCTTCATTTTGGAAATATTAGATTTAAAATTTAAATTTGTTAAAGGACCAAAATAAAAATTATGGCTTCGCACTGTCATAAGAATTGACTTGAGATTATTGTAACCGCACAATCCACAACCAAGCAAAATTATTTATATTAAAATTTAATTTTTATAACAAGAACAAAAAACTAAAATTTAAATCGGAAAATTTTTTTATAAAAATTTACAAGGAAAAAGTGCAAATCCATTTAAAAAAAAAAAAAGAATTATGAAAGTTTTTTTTTTGTATCGAAAAAGGATAAAATGCGGATAACGAAAGTTTAAAATGAAATTTTAAGAATTTTCTAAAACAAGAATAAGATTTGAAGGAAAAAAAAAATGTTGTATAACAAAAATTAGACTATAATCGTTTTTCGTAAAATGAAAAGTTTCCTATCGCAGAAAAAAAGCTTCCTGCCTCCCTCTGTTGGTTCAAATATACATTAGTATTTCTGAGTTTGTATACAGTCTTCTTCTTTCGTAAGAAATCTCAGGTGAGCATTTAATATTCTGCAGAAAGTTTGTAGAACTATCAAAACACCATAAAGTGTCTTGTTGTTTTGCAATTATATCACATTGGTTGTCACTTACAACAGAAGAATTCGGTATGTCTTAAAATTGGCGTACAATATATTTTTACCCTCCAATTATGATTTTCTAAAATATGTTATTCAATTTGAAAATATTCCTTTATTACACCTAAAAGTCCATACGTAGCTCAAGCGCAGCAAAATGTATTATAGAAAATTCCTTCGTGAAAAGTTAAAGTGAAAAATTCCGCTGATATTTCACAGGATTTGTACGCATCAGTTCATTGTGAAAAAGTTGTGAAATCTGTGAATTATGCTCGAGCTGCGTATGGGCCTTTAACTCTAAATAATTAATTTTGAAAATAATTAATTTAAATATCAATTAATCAAAAGATGGCAATAATCTTCAGAATTTACTATATTTATTTTCTCAATAGATGGCAGTTAAATTATCCACACAATAACTCGCGAAAATTTATGTAGAAAAAATAAAACAATTAGTAAAAAATAATGACAACAATTAAATAATTAATTAATTAATTTCTGCTAAATTATTGCTATAAATAAAATAAAATACTAATTTATAATTATCTTTTATTATTATTAAATACCACGGAAATGATATTTAATTATATATTTTTTATGCGTGTAGAAAATTTAAAGTATCGCCATCTTTGCGCCATCTATGATAATAAATAATATAAAATAACGAAAATTACCATCTCTAAACCATATAATTAAACTATATATAAATTATAAATAGTTTTTTTTGTGCTATCATAACCTTTTAACCTCATTAAATAATTTACTTTATATACATAAAATAGTTAAATTACTCTATATATCCTTTTTCCTCTATTCTGTGTCAACCCAAAAAAACCAAAAAAAAAAAAAAACCATTATAAACATCACAAGAAATCATCAAGTCAATAAAAAAAAAATTCTATACTATAATATTATGTATAAGAAAAAAAAGGACTCTTTAAGGACATTATATTATATAGAAACTATCCGAAATTCTTTCGTTCTACTCCAATAAATGTGATGTATATATAATTAAAAGAAACCAACTGGAATCATTGATGATACATTGTCGACCAACTACAACAAACTGGAAATTTATTTTTATATTATACGTTAACGTATATATATAAGATTAAAATTTATTATCCTTTGATTGTAAAGAAAAATAAAATCTAGAGAAAAGTTTCCCACGAGATCCTTATATAAACTAAAAATGATTCCGTTTTTTTTATTTTTTACTTTTCTTGGGCTAATAACACATCACTGAAAAGTTCAATTTCGTACAAATGAATGAATGTACATAATAAACCAAAAAAAAAAAAAAGGGAATCCAAAGGACATAAAATAAATTCCATGGAGATAAAAATGATGCTATTAATATTTTCTTATATACATAAGGAAAAATTCTAAAATATTGAGTTTATTTTTCTTCTGTTGTTTTTTTAAAGAAATCGAAATGAGAAAAAATTATATTCACATTTATTCTTGTTTTCACGGTGGTGAAATTTGTTATTGGATCGTAAATTTATGTAACATCGGAATTAATAATTTTACTATTATAGTTTGTCTCTACATGGAATTAGGTTATTTGCCAGATTACTACAAAAATTCATAATAATATTTTTATTGAGGATTTGTTGAATTTGATTCTCTGACTGTCGAAATGTTCGATAAAACCTGAGCTGCGACTCATGAAGTACAACTGAAAATCTAGTTTTAACGGGGAGAATATCGAAGATGGTGGCTTACTATATTATAGAATTAATTTATTTAGTAATTTATTCGAACCTTAAATGGCAGTTAATCCTTGTCGAGAAACAAAATTATTATAACAGACATTCGTCATATATGTCTTCAATTAAATTATAGTAATTTTGTTCTCGATAAATAAAAGTGTAACTGAAATTTAAGAACAAAAATCTGAAAATTACGAGATTCTTACAAAATCCAAACAATTTTTTTTGTAATATTTTTTATTTAAAATATTGTGAAATTTCATAAACTATCGACAAAATTGAAATATGTATAATATTCTTATTGCCATCTAATAATATTTATTTAAAAAAATTTCATATTTAAGTGAAAATTAGAATCGACTGTTAATAAGAAAAAAAATATGGCAGAAATTATTTTTATACTATTGAAATATTAATTTGATTAAAAAATTAAAATATTAAATTTTACTAAAATAAATTAATTCTCAATTTAAAAATTGATAAAAAAAAAATCATTTAAATTTTCTTAAAAATATTTGAATTTTTCTTAAAATTTAAATGCATCAACAAATATTTACCATATTTCTGTGTAGTTTCATTTTAAATATACTATTTTTACTTTTTACTTATAATATAAATAATGGAAAAAGTGAATTCCCAAATTAGAATCATAATAAAACGTCCATTGCTAATAGCAAAAATGACTTTCAATTAAATTTATTTTCCCATAATTTTGATTATTAAAAATGATCACTTTAAAAAATTCAAATAATTTTATTAATTTTATAAGCTTTATTTTTAAATATTATCGTCTCTCTACTCTTAAACGAATTTTCCTTAGTAACCAAAAATTATACTAACACTGATTACCAAATAGTAGTGTATAACCGCCAGTCTCTAATTTCTTTTACTGATTTCATTATACAAAAAGAAAATGAAGAAAATTTAAATTATTTTGCATAATATTTTTTGATCATCTCAATTTCGCCGCCAAATGAAAATATCTTCAACATAAAAATAATCATTTTTATTTTGTATATTTGTTTTCTCGTCCTCTTCATCTAAAAATAGCGCACAAAATAGCAATAACCTCAAGAGTGTACCATCAGTAAAAAGTATTATAAACAAATTACTGTGCAGTTGTTTCATAATTATGAGCTTTTTTAGTTTAAATATCAATTAATCAAAAGATGGCAATTCTTCTACAACTCTTCTTCTAATTGGCGCAAGAGTGTAATGTGACCTTAGATCCTATCACATAGAAATGATCGACTCTTTTTTTTGCAAGAGTTGATAATTAGTAGACCTTAAATTTCTCTATTAGTAATGTCAATTAATGTCAATTAAAGAGAAACTATATAAAATTTAGAATTTCATTCTACTTAATTACTTAAAATTACTTAATTTTCACTATTCTAAAATGTCAGAAATCTGCATTACAGAATTTTGAATATTTATATTTCATTGCTTTTTAATGAGCACGTATAATTTTTTTCCCAAACGACCAATCATATTTAGGCTATTAAACCCAAGTACTGTGAATTAATACCTCGAGGCTAAGGAATACATTAAATTTCATAACGTTATGGTTTGATCCTAAATTAGTCTTTCGAAATCATCCTCCATCATCAATTTACATTTTTACTACCTTAAATGACAGTTTAAACATCAGTTTCACATCCGAAAAAAAGTGACAGACATAGAGAAAACCATTGACAGTATATGTTTTTAAACAAAAATAAATTGCTTAAAAGTATCACGTCCCTACTGGTTTGAGTATATGATTAAAAATAATCTTGTATAAATATAAATGTTAAAATTGCAATGATATTAAAAAAAATTGTTAAAAGTATTTACAGATGAATAATCACCATTCATACACAACACACTTTTTTATAATATATGTACAATAAGGATGAAATGTTAAGGAGGGTCAAGTCAAAAAGTGAAATAAAAATATCCTTTGATTTCTATACGCGCATAGATCACATAGATATCGGTATTTGGGGAGGGTTAAAATTTAACCAATATATTTATCTTTAAAACAACTCTTAACCATGTCGACATTTTCATTCCACATTTCTCACTTGCACCATTTGATCTTTCACAAAATAAAAAATATCGTAAATTTCTAAACAAAAAAAAAAATACAATTTTCAATTTCGACATTATTCCTCTCTTTCTTTCACTACCGCTAAGAAAGTGATAGAAACAAATTGGTGGTAAAAATAATATTGAATATATGAAAAATTTATCAACAATGTAAAAGTAGTCTAATATTTAATATTGAGTTACATATTTGATTATTGTGTTATGCAACCAGCAAGTAAAGAAAACATATTTTTATGTTATAACAAAATTGTGTTGAAGGAGCAACGAGCAGTAAATGCTGAAAAATCGTTTATAAAAATTACCATTATCATCATTTTCTTTATTGGGTTATCAAAATGGTGATGTGTGTGTATATATGTAGCTAAAAAAGTGGAAGTAAAGACATAAGAAAATTAAATTATAACTCTTCGATGGAAGATTTTTCTTGTTTTGTTTTTATATCCTTAAAGATTATTAGAAAAATATTCATTCAACTGGAAAAATATTTTGTATATATGTAGTAATAAAAATCAGAAAATAAATATATACAAACGATGATTTTTATTATTTTATTTTAGTGTCAAAAAGAATAAGAAGGAATAAAAAAAGGAAAAAGAATAATTTTTACCTCTATTATACTTTTGCTCTGATTTCAAGGAAAATATTATAAAGGATCACAATTATTTTTTTTGTATAAATATATTTAAATATACTTTTGGTTGAAGAAAAAAGGATATTTAATGTATATGATTAAGATTTAAATGATATAAATGATAATAATTAATTCTTTGACATGGTCTCAAAGAAATTCATTTGACAATATGTAGAAATTTTGTGCAACTTTTCTATGGATTTCGAACAATAAACTCCGTCGTATTGGAAAAACTATCAATTTCAATAAAAGCTAATTCCTTCTAAGTATAGTGATTTTCAATTGTACTTCAGTGAATTGGACTCGATCACTTTTACATTACATTTATTTACATTTACTTTGTTACTGGTATGGTACTCGTTTCAAAGATAGGAAAAATTAAGAACAATATCGTTACTACGGTCGGGAACGGAAATCACGACATAATGCATCCACATACTAACAATGGTATACAAACATACTAGTTTAACACACTTAAACATTAATATCATTTAGGAAGCAAATATATAATTATTTTATTTAATAATTAACATCAGTCAACTCTCACCGATGCCCATTACTTGACTACACTAATCGACTCCACTAGCTAACTTTTACTACTAAATTCTTTTTCTATTCTATTACTATTTACCCCCGAATTACTCTCAACATACGCAAAAAAGAGTTCATCCCATATAAAATGTATGGGAGCAGTTAAACTCACCGCAAACATTCACAACGCAGAAAGTTCGAAAAACTGAAAAAAAACGCGTCCAACGCAGAACTTTGACAACTAAATTTAATTTTTAACTTTTTTTGGGAAATCGTTATGGAATCTTTCGTTGAAAAATTAATAAATTTAGTCATCTAACTCGTACATTTTAATTTAACAATTTTCACTTAAAAAAAATCAACAGAAAAATTAATTTTTATTCCAAAAAATAAGTGGATTTATGTCATTAACGCAACAACAGAACTTTGACAGTAAGCGTAACGCCGTTGTAAATGTTGCGCTGAAGCGCGTTTCCGTTGCGTAGGTTGATAGTAATTTGGGGGTTATATACTAAACTTTATTTCTCTACATACTTTTTCTTGCATTCCTTGCCACCACGTGTGACTTTTCTACTCTAATTACAAAATTACTCGCAATACTAATACATTATATCAACTAAATTATCTACTATTTAGTTATATTAATCCCTTCCTTGCACTCATTATTATCTCAAAATAAACGTAATACTAAAACTAATTACTACAGTTTTGCTTTTGCCTATTAAGAGCTTTTCGTTGTGTCAAGTCATCGACGGGAGACGACAAGTTATATTTGCAACTATCTTATGAAATTTCATGTTACAACATGTCAGAAGGATTTTTCTAACGTTACACTAGCAATATTTGCGCTCTTGATCATTGAATAGTGGAAAATCTTTCAAGTATATATACCTTTTATATACAAGTTTCTTTGATGACAGTAAAATCCTTCCAAAATGCTATAATGAAAGAAATTATTTGACATTAAATTTTTAGCATCAATATTATAATTCCAAAATGTTATCAAATATATAAATTACCTAATATCAATAATATAAATAAACTCAAGAAAAACTATAATGAAATTTTTTTTATACTCGAAAATTTCCAACGATTTAAACACTAGTATCCTTATACTGACTATGGCCAATAATGTCACACATTACATTCATATACAAAGGATATTTCAATCTTCTGTAGTATAGAAAAAATTCCTTTTTTTCCGTTTTTGTTAAGTTTTTCATTTACTTTACGACATTTTGATTGAGAGAATATCCTATAGCTTCTAGTTCAATGATAATGAAGAGCATAATACATTTAATACTTTCTATCTGGGCACAAAGAGAAATCATGTTGCTTTCAAAAAAATACAAAATGATTTTATTTCTATCGTGCTGTGTTTATACTTAAATCACTTTTCGATAAACATGTAATAAGAAAATTGTTATTGAACAAATCCCAATTATCGTATACGTATACCAAAAAAAGGAAAAAAGGATTTATAAATATTTTAAATGAATTTTTAAAACAAAACATTTTTGTAATGCGATTGAAAAAATCAAATTTTACAATTTATATGACAATGAAAAACTAGAAAATTAAAATGGCAATTGAAAATAAAGATATCCTTTGAAATGATGATACTTTTTTAAGGATACTTTTGAGGATACTATTATAAATTAATTTCTTTTTTGATTAGAAATAATTTTAAATTTACAAATTTAAATATTTCCGCACTTATTTCTGTGAAAAGTGAACTAAGGAAACTTATAAAAAAAGTATAATTTTCAACTTTTTACATTAAAATGTTAATCCTGTATTTTTTTTTAATGACCTACTTTGTAAAATAATTTACTTAATTCAAAATATTAAAATTTAATCGCAGTTTGATAAAAACAAAAATAAAAAATTTCTAGTTTTATAATATTTTTAAGACCGATCTCCAATGCAGGCTTCGGCGCAAAACTTCAGCGATGATAAAGTTGAACGCCAGCTGAAAAGGGAAACAATCTCTAATATGAGCGTTAGTACAATTCAAAACTTCTAAATAAATTTCAATATTTCTAATAAATTTTCTAAAATCATTTTTAAAACGCCTGCCGAATTTTTTAAATAACTTTGAAAAACTCAGTGCATCAGCTATGTTGGCACAACCGAAACTTCAGCTTCATTTTTAAAAAGCATTTGAGATATTTACATTAATTTGTTTCCCATTATGATGATATTTTTTGTTGCCGCCGAAGTTTTGCGCCGCAGCCTACATTGGAGATCGGTCTTTAAATATGTAAATTTTAACGACTCAATTATTATTATTATACAGTTCCGTCTTTTCAAGAATAACATAACAAAAAATAATATGTTTCCTTAATTTACATTGGTATGATGGTCATCATCATCAAAAGTGTAGAAGAGTTTTGGTATTGGTATATTATTATGCGGTTTCCGAAAAAAATAGCATGCAACTAAAAAAAAAATTACATAGGTAATAATAAAAAACAGCCGCAACAACAAGAAATGTTTTTTAAATTTTATTCAGACACTTTTCCCCTTCAGACACTTGAAAAAATTTTTGCATAATAAAACACACTTATAAGAAAACAGGCATCCGATATATTTTTTTTCCAAATTACAGAAAACATAACAAAACTAAACAAAATTGTACTGAAATGTGGTAAGTTTAGACTTTAAGAAAGGTATCTAAGGATGACATAACAGAATGTGTTTGAAGTAATGCAGTTTTAGAGATAAAAACTCCTATAGCTTTGAGAGGGTTGAAGCTGGATGGAAACCTGTGTAATTTAATGAGACGAAGTTGGACGGAAACTTGTAGAATTCCTGTTAACGTATCAGAAAATATTAACGAAGTTAAGTTTATGGTTGATATACTTAACGGTATATATAGCTCTATGTCTATATTATCTCTCAGAATATATATGAATTAGTATATTAGTTTTCAAGATGTTGCAGCCGGTTTGTGCATAAAGTTAAGAAATTCTTAAGTGTTCAACCCTAACCAAAAATATACAAAGTTAGATTTGTCTAATTGTCAGTAAGTCTTGTTAGGAAGGCTACTATTCTTTTTCTTCATGTTTTTTATGTTTGACTTGGAATGAAGAACATTGACTGTCGATTTTTTTTTTGCCCCTGTGTTCCGATATTATATATTTCTTCAGTGCGGGCAGTTTTCTCTTTCTGTAATAATCTGCAAAAGGAGCTGCAGTCTTCCTCCTCCTAATATTATCTTGAGTAGTCTTCGGTTGCTATCTGATAATTTTTGACCAATCCTTCTTATTTCTACTGTAATTCCTTTATCTTTCGTGAAATATAATATAGATCATCTTAATGGCAGATAGTATATTATTAGTCCGAAACTTTTTGACTTAAAATTTATTCGAAACTTTTCTATTCGATGCTTTTGCAACTGAACTAATTTTGTATGCCTCATTTATGATATTATACATCACAACAACGATAATATGTAAAGAAATACAACGGAACTATACAACATTCTTTATACGACCTCCCACATTGTAATACAGGATCGTGTTCCGGTTAATCCTGCAGAAACATTTTTTTTTTTAACTAACGATAAAAAAAAATTCTTTAACAAAAAGCAAAAGAAAATTATTTGGTCATTTCAAAGTCTACTATAGTTAGTATACAATATAGTTAGTATAGTATACAATACAACCACCTCTTGGTTTGAATATTGGGAAGTTTGTATAGCGTGTCAGTAGTCTATTACAAAACATTCTTTTATTATAAAATATTGTTGAATAATATAATTTGCAAAAAAAAACACAACAGAAATTCTATATTTTAAAAGGAAGTTAGCATATCCGGTTATACGAAAATATTCCGCATATAGTGTGAGAATCGTTAAAAATTAAATTTATAGAAAATAGAGGAGCCAAACAAAGTCACAAAACATAGGAAAAACAAAAGAAAGAAAAAAAAAACTATATTATATAGTGATGTCGTGTTTCCTTTTATGTCATTAGTGTAGGGACAAAAGATATTCATTTAAAGTGACATGTTTACAAATAACACTCTTTTGTACCACATCATCATTTTAATCACCATATTATTATACATACAAGGATACAAGATAGAAGACTCCTTTTTGTTTTGTTGTTATTATTATATGTTTTAACATTTTGGATGAGTTGGAATCGTGTGTGGCTGTGTATGTTTTTTTTTTTTAAATAAATAAATTTGACAAATAATGTTAAACAAATTGTTTATGGTGAATGTGTAATTTATTATGTATACAAAAATAGTATTATAGAAGTAGATTATTTGTTAAGGATAATTGATTTGTAATTAAAGGTTTAATGACCGAAAGAATTATAGTAAAATAATTATATAGATGATTATGTTAATATTTTAATCACCTGGATATTAGAATAATGTATTTATGTGTGTATAGATATGGAGACATGCTACGATACGACAAAGATAATGATAAAATTGCTAAATTTTATAGAAATTGGATATCATTGCAGCCAAAGCTAAGATGGTGAAATTTGTCCTTTTGATCAAGAATCATTAGTTAAACGTAGAACTGTTTATTTTAGTTAGTTCTGTTCCAGTCTCCAATTTGAGTATTTCAGTATAGTGAAGGAGTTTTCTATAGTTTTACATTTGTAGTGTCGTCTAATTTAAGAATTTGCTAAAATTTCTGATTCTTATCTTCAAATTGTGTACTTAGACAGAATTTTAGACAGAACCCCAGTATTTTGAGACAGAATCCCAGTATTTTCAGTGCGTATATGTTGATTGGCCTTTTTTGGCAAGCTTCAGCAGTTAAGTATCGTAATTTCACTTTAAAAAAAAATAATTCGAAACAAGTCATTGACCAATATCATCAGAAAGGCAGACATAATAATACTCCGAAATGTTTTGACTAAAAAAAAATTAATTAATTGGAAACTTTTCTTGGCGAAGAATTGTCACAGAAAATGCTAACTTACACATAGCTACATATATACTACCAAACATTTTCTCTAACTATAAATATTGGACAAATTAAGGTCAGAAGATCTTATCACAATGAAACTGATGACAAAAAAAAAATAATTTAGAAGAAAAAAAAAACAATCCAATAAAAATGATAATTACACTTTAGAGATTTATTACTACACCATCAAAATGTGTATAAATATTAATTTTTGACTAATATTTATTATTTAACCTCTGAACAATTTGCAATAATTTAATAAACTGTTGGTAGCAGAGAGATACAAAATATTGACTAAAAAAAAAGGCAAAAAAAAAAAAATTTAATTAAATAATATTCATCAACCCAGAAAAAAATTGTACATTTTGCATATAGTATAAATTCTGAACAGAGGCGTCTTCATCACGGATTTTACACTTATTGACTGACTATATACATATTCAAATTTTATTGAACCAAATTCTATCATTAATCTAAATTTAGAGACTGAAAGTTTTTTGTTACTACCATCCTTGGGTAACTATATTTACAATATACATATTGACGACAAGGATATTTGTTTCGCATCAATATACCAAAAGCAAGTGTTTATCGTGGCTTTATCTATTACATTATACCAAAATTTCGTTTTGTGTTGTTGCTGATTCACGAACAATTCACATGGGATAAGCTATAAAAAAAAATCACGATTAATTTTTTTTTTGGTTTATAAATATTATAAATGTTTTCATTAGAACCAACAAATATTTTTTTTTTTAAGGGTGCCGAGAGGGTCGTTTTTTTATGTACTGTTGATTATTAATTTTTTTTTTTTTTCCGGTTGTTGTTGTTGATATTATTTTGTTATATATTTGGCAAATATTAATTATATTACCCTAGCATAAATATGTTACAAAACTCATAAAACAAAATAAGAAAATAATGAAACAACAAC
Organism: Empis stercorea; assembly: GCA_949752835.1. NCBI lineage: Eukaryota > Metazoa > Arthropoda > Insecta > Diptera > Empididae > Empis > Empis stercorea. Next base: position 84,405,129 of record OX457085.1, on the reverse strand, counting down.
AGATTTTTTCCTTCGTGGTTAGAACAAAAACGAAAAAAAAAAAAAAAATTTGTTTGTGGTAAAAAAAAATTGTTTTTAGCAAATATTTTCACTTGTGTTAAAAAAAAAAAAAAGTTTGTTGTTTTTAATTTTTTTTTTCTTTTTTTTTTTTTTTTATAAATTTCCCTTGAGATAAATTTTCCAGCAAAAAAAAGAACCAAATTATATAAGTAATATTTTTTTTTTTTTGGTTATATGAAAAATTATTTAAAGAATTTTTTTTTTAAGGGTAAAAATTTGTTTGATTTATTTTCATTTTATAATCAACGCGAGTATCGCAGTAAAACGATTATTTTCTATATATAGAAATTTTTGAAAAAGTTTAATTTATATATAATTATTATGCAGTGCGATATTCACTTAAGGGCAGAAACATTATTATTATGATCCATATGGAAAAGTGGTCAAGTATTATAATTATTATAGTTAATTAAATGTCCGTATAGGACACTGGCTTGAAATTTATATATTTTTCAAAAAAATTCTAGTTAGAGTGAGAGGTAAAATTACTTTATGTAAAATTTAAGGAAGTGCGAGTGACGCGCTAGTTTCAAATAAAACCTGAATGTCAAAAAAATTACGGAAATATTACAAATTGTAGTAATGTCGCTAGGATTGTAGCAGCAACAAATCTAGCTATTATCAAAAAAATTCTTAAAATTTTTGGTTTTTTTGGTTTTTGACAACTCAAGATATTTTTGACATTGCAAGGAATTTTTAAAATTGGCTTGACACACTTTGTTTTTTTTTTATATCCTGGATTGCGTTGGTTCCACAATGACTCTTCATTTCGCACTTTTTGTTTATTAAAAAAACAGATTTTTTCATCTGTCCACATGATTTTTCCGGTCATTTAAATTTTATATATAATTACTGTTTAACTAAAAGATATAGAATGTCAAATTATAATTTGATAGTCTGTCGTATTAGCTGTATCTCTTTCTTAAAATACATGTGTTTCAGTCACGCAAAACTTGGAAATTTTATGGTTTTTTTTCAAGCCAGTGTCCTACGGACTTAATGAAATTGAAATTTAATCAAATAAAATTTGATATTAGATATTTTTAAAAGTAGTTTTTATATAGAAATATAATTTACAATAACACAAATTTCTGATATACACTAAAATGTGGTCATAAATAGAAATAGAGAAGAGGTGTAAATTATAGTCTTTCATAATGATATTTTGAACTTTTGAACCAAATTTTGAAATGATCGAAATCAGTATAGTGGAATCACATAAAGTGATTTGTGACTATCAACTATCACAAATTTTAATATTGCAAAGAAATTTGTATGCAAAATTGTAAGATGTTATAGTTGATAGTCACAAATCACTTTATGTGATTCGACTACAGATTTGTTACTTTATAGAAAAGGACTAAATGGAAAATATTTGATTTGTATGGTTGTAGAAATTATGCATCAATTATACTATATTTGAATATATTGGAGGTCCTCGTTTGGTCTAACATTCATCGATTGGTCTGTTTCATAATTATAGTTTCTTCAGAAGAAATGGCAGGATTAGGATATGATCCTCCACAAAGGCAGTTACACAAATTCTTATAAGTTTTCTAATTCAACACTATACCAAAGTAAACATATCTTATTCACACGTAACTATCACTGTAACCCATCAATTGTTCTTCTGGAACGACTTCTCTATAGTTTCGCTCTCACAGTAGACCAATTTTCACTTGGGACACCTTTCCAGACAATTAATACAGTACTTAACCAATCATCAATCGATTAATAAAATATTACCAATAATTTTACTATACAAATCAACTTAATTTATGAACTTTATGACTCTAAAATTCTGCTTTTATAATTTGTACTTTACTAATAAGTTATTAAGTGATCTATTTAGAAATTTATGTACTAATGGAGGCTTTTTTACTGTCTATTCCAGACAAATTTTGTACCAATAAAAATTAATTTATCTTCTTGTCTGAAGGTGGAAGGTATCCAGACAACAATAAATGACCTTTTCCATAATCTAACCAATGCTATTGAAGCAATTTATTGAATTTTCTTTCAATAAAATTCCTTATATTATTATTATGTATTTAATTAAATAAAATTATACTTACGATATATTTACAGGTCCTTTTCTTTTTTCAATTTTTTAAAAAAATATAATACTGAAAAAATATAATATCTTCCCTTAGGATTTCCAGACAATATTTTAACAAGCTGAAAATATAAAAAGAAACTAAAAAAAAAAAAATTTTAAAATTAATATTAAAAATTCCATTGAAAAAAATTTAAAATCGCGTGCAGACGTATACAAAAAACAACCCATTAAAACCGTCATCCGTTTTTTTTTTATTTTTGGTATACATATTTACTTCATATATATTTTCTTTTAATTTGCGTAATCATCACAATTAAATTAAAAATAAAAAGATCTTATGAAAAATTATTCTACACAGAAAATAAAAGAAAGACAACAATAAAAAAATATCAAGTCTAAAGTATTTTTTTTTTTTTTTGGGTATCTTTTAAATTGCCTCATCACCCGCTAATTAGAGTCCCTAATTTAAGCGAATTAATAAAAAAAAGAAGAAAGAAAGAAAACAAAAAAAAAATTGTTAAAATGTTTTTAGTCTTAGGATGAAAATGAATTTAAAAAATGCGGTGCAGCCGAACTACTGATCAGTAGTTTTATAATTATGGGCTTTTTTTCAATTTAACTACTGTAAATGCATATTTGGAGTATATGTTGCACCCTCTAGTGGCAGAAACTAAAATTATAACAACTGTGATTTTATACAACTACTTACTACCTTTCCGATGCAACATTAAACCTAATTTTTGGGGCTTCATTGACTATTGGAAATCACATTTTAAAAATTAACTTTTTATATATATATTTTAGTATTCAGCGCCTCTAGCGGTAGAAATTTGAAATACCGTTACTAGTGTCGTAATCTACTTTGAAATATCTTTCCAACGAGTGGTCAAATTTCATATTTGGTGAACATTTACTATATAAAATTAAAGTTGTAATCAAAAAATCGTGTTTTTGAAAAATGTGAATAGCGCCGCCTACCGGCCGAATTTTAAAATTCTATCAATTACATCTGGTTATCAATAAATCAAGCTTTCTATTGGTTTATCTATCATAATCTTGTGTGTACAGTAACTATGTGAAATAACTGGTTTTTATTGTTTAATTCAGACAGACGGACAGACTGACAGAAAAGTGTTAACATAAGGGATTATTTTGTTTTTAAAAAAAACCCTAAAAAAGATCTTGAAATATATTTTTACAATGTGAAGAAAAAGAACTAATTTTATGAAAATGAAAGTATTTTTTTATGATTTAAATGATTTATTTTTTTTGTAAAATTAAAAAACTGTGATTATTATTTGGAATGGTATTAAAATTAATTATAATGTAATGTCGGGGAAATGTTTTTTTTTCTTTAAATTAGTCATCACTATAATTGAAGAAAGTAAAAGAACTAATAAAATTATTAAATAAAATTAAAGACGAGTTTAAGATGCCATGAAAGCATTAATATACTCGCACAATTTCTAGCATAAAATAAAAGTTGTGACACGCCGGTAATATTGTTTTGGTCGAATTTTCCTTGGCTCAACAAGTCCTTTTATAGGTTTCCCTGAAGTTATGTTGCTATGATAAGATTGTGGGCTCTATTTTGACAGGAAATTGTCGGAATTTTCACTAATACATTCTTCTTTAATGATGAATTTTCCTACGACTTTGTGGAAAAAATTGAACCTACTATCTTTATACTCCGCATCCAAAGATTACTGTACCCATTAATGAACCTAATATGGTACTCTGATCGTTGGAGCCCACTAAGAAAATTAAGATTGTAGACAAAATTGATACTAATCGAAATTATATCTTCTTGAATAACTTCTTGGTTGAACTATATATAATTTCAATTATATGATCCTCCCATTCGTTCAGTAGCATTATACTTAACTAATTTCTATTACATAAATAGTATCGCCCAGTATAATCAAATTCACTTGAATTAAACCATTAACTTTTTCTGCTTAATCTGTAATATTTGTTGTTCTTAGTTCTGCCAAAATCTTACTTCAAATCCAAAATTTTCAGTTGATTTTTTCTACTAATTTCTTCAACATTTAAATATGCATTAACCTTTAAAAGGACATAAAAAAAATACCATCATTGGTATCATTTACCAATGTTAACTTTATATTGTCATTCATTTATTTATACATATATAAATTGCCATCAGATTTTTCCTTATAACATTTTCACACTAAATCGAATTACTTATAAATGTAATACAGAAGAAACTGAAAATGAAAAAAAATATTTATAACCATAACAGGAGCAAAAAAAAGGTGTAATTTACAATAATTTCGGTAGAATTTCATCAGAATTTCGTTTTTTTTTTTTTTTTTTGGTAAGAGATAAGAACTTTAAGATAAGAATAAAATGGCATTTAATCTTTTTCCACAAATACAAAAAAGAAGCTAAATGGAAGACAGTTTGTTGTGTTACATTTTGCAGAGAGATAATTTTCCATTCAAAAGTTTTTCGCTATATCTTTTTAAATATATAAATGACACCCCAGAAAAAAAAAAGTAACTTATAGAAACAAGAAATCCATAAAAGAAGTTTAAACATTTTTTTTTTTAAGGTGTTAAAATGACAAAAAAAATTCTTGTTGTTGCTGAAGATGAGAAGAAAAACAGAAATAAATACACCGAAATGTCTATTTTTATATAAAATGAAATGACATTGACTTTTCCTTGTACACCTAACCGAATTTGATTGATAGATGAATGACGCATCTTTCGATAGAGACTCTGTTTTTTTTTTTGGTGTTTTGTTTGATAGCAGCAAAAATTAATAGAATTTTGGTATTATGGTTGGTGGTTTTTTAAAGATAAAATCATATTTATATAAATTTTCTTTCCATTTCATTTGTTAATTTGAAGCTTTTTTTTTGTTTTTCTATATACTTTTTTCTGTTAATGCTACTATGGGAGGTTTTTTTTTTGCGGTGTTAATGTTGTTTATGGTTTGGTAATAAGTTAGATTGGATAAAAAATGAAAATCTTTGACTTGAAAAATTTATATGTGTATAAATAATGTTTGTATAAAATATAAATTTTGTAGAGGGCATTAAAGTTGAATTGTGATTCATTAATTTGATGTTTAAATGTCGTGATTTTTTTTTTTTACTATAAAAAATATATTTTAGTGAATGAGATTTTTTCTTTATTTTTTTATTTGAATTTCCATAAATTCTTTTTTTGTATAGATGATTAAATAGTATAAATAAATCATTTAATGGATTTACTTATTATTGTAATATACCACAAATGGATCAAGTAATCGTTTATTATATTTTCAAAAATTACAGTATAATTTTCTTCTTATTAAAAACATATTTTTCTCCTTGCGGAGCTCTTTCAGTGATATTTAAATGACAGAAGATAATTATTGTAATTTTATTTTATTGAACATCAGAGCTAATAATTTTAAATGAATTCCGAATCAGAAGTTCCTCTATCTGCTGAGGAGAAATTATTTATTGCAACAAGAAACTTATGAAATTTAGTGCTGAGTTAAATTGTTACCAGCAAATTGGAATCAAGTGGTTTTCCCCAGATGTAAAATTGTCATTTTTGTCCACTTTATTACCCACCACTTATGTATTTAAGGCTGATTAATTATAGAATTGATTTATCGGATGAGAAGAGAATCAAACACACACGACTAAGCCGCACATTGGAAAGAATATTGCAGATATTTGACATTTATATATCTTGGGATGGGAAGTATATGATACGATCGTTATCTTAATAATCTCTATAAATATTTCTTGTTTTCTTGTTAAATTAATTGGTAATTCCTGGCTAAGTCGAGTCCCTAAACCAACGCGTATGCCGTACGATTTCTGTCAAAAATTTTACATGCCCATATATTTTGTGTGGTACGCATGAGATACGCGACGTACATAGCAAGATACGCGAGCGTACTATATAAAATATGCAGGGCATGTCAAATTTTTGACAGAAATCGTACGCCATATGCGTTGATTTAGTTAAGGGTCTCGAGTACGGATTCTCTGTTCAAAGAGATTGACATTAGTCTCTCATACACTTTTCCAATTTTCCTGGAGATTTATGCTTTGTCTTCGTTACTTTAGGTCTATACTTTACTCGTCTTGATTCCACCTTCTCCAAATCCTATTTCGCAATTATTGATTAATTCTAAAACAATTGCACCCAAATACGCAATAATTTTCCTTTGCCAAACATCATCATTTTTCTCTTAATCTTCATTCCGTATCATAATTTTTAACAAATAAAATATTTTTATTTAATTTCATTCCAAAATTTATATAACCTTATACAATTTTCATCCAAATGCTGATGTAAAATTTAACTTTTTTAAATTCGCATGTTTATCCGTTAAAGTACTTGATGTAATATCGTTTTTGTACAAATAAAAAATACCATAATAATAAATATCCAAAATGATTCTAATAAATTTAATAAAAAAAAATGTTCTTTTTCTAAGCAGCTTCGTCAATCATCCACTTTATATTTAAATACGATATTTCCGAATTTTATTTATCAGTCTAACTGTGTCTAAAAATCCCTCTAAAATGTTATATAGTCAAAATCCTTTTTTTTTTTATGTCATAAAAATAGAATCATTTTTATTACTAACAAAAATACAGAATTTATTTTTCCAAAAAAAAATTTTCCGCACATTTAAAAAAAAAAATGGATACGACAAACTTACAAAAAATTCTTTAAAATATCGTCAATTCTTTTTTATATCTTTGAATATTTTGCGATATACCCAAAAATGAAAATTCGCTCTATCTCAGTTTATTGATCCTTAAAAATGGATTATTATAAATACTCATCGTAATTTATATTTATATGTATTTTTAAAATGACTTTTTATACTTATATATGTGTGTGTGTGTGCAAGCTTAATAATTGTATATAAAGAATATTAATAAAAGATAAAATTTAATGCGCCATCTATAGTGACGCCCTATTTTCCCGCCAAAATAAAATAAAAGCATAAAAATTTCAATTTCAATTTGTTTGTTTGCTTGTTTTTTTTAAGTCAATTTCTCATGTTAAATTATTACCACAAAATGTCGAGAAATAATTTTTTAGACTTTTTGTTCTATTCTATACAGTAGTGTATAGTGCATTAATAGATGGAAATTTTGTAGGTGGATTTTTCTGAAGAAATTTATATATAAAATGATTTTTTTTTTTTTTTTTTGCTATTTTTTTGGTGGGTAAAAGTCTAATAAACCCATTTGCACACAACCCATATAATAGTATAGAAAGAAAGTTGGAAAAAAAATAAAGTATAGATTCCTTGGTAATCGAAAATTTATTGCTCAATAATTTACTATGTTAAGTCATGGTATAGTTTTTAGTGATGTTAGAAAGTTAAATTTAGTAAAAGTGTTATATACAGGGTGTAGAGAAATTTTTCAATATTTTCATATTTTGATAATATATTTTCATAATTGGTATATGTATGTCCTTAATATTTAAAGCGATCATATTATAATTTTTACATAAAATATTTTAGAATACACAAAAGTTGATATTTCTTAGTCTTAATAATATTTTCCTTAATTTCTGCATCTAATAAAACAATTTTCTAGTTAATTATAAATTTGTTGAGTTTTCTAACAACTATATACATCAACCTTATCATTTGGTATAGTATTTCGCTTTTTAATGTCATTTTCCTTCGAACCATTAAGTTTCCGTTTTGCTAAACATTACCGTTTATATGATTTGTAAATGTTAAAACAAAAATGTATATTATCCATGTCAAAGCTAAACAATTAATTCATCCTTTTCCGATCCATTTTTATTTGGATTGAATTTTACTATACCAAAGAATGAAATTTTTCAACGATCTAATTTAAGAAACCATCAAACATATGATCCTCGTTTCAATATTTCCTAACTAAAAATGGAACTTGCAATATTAAATGTGAAAAACATTATATACATTTATAATTAATCGTATTGAAGTTTTTCAGTTCAAAATTTGTCCTTTTACGATTCAATTTGATCATTTTACAATCCAAATTAATTATTTTACATTTATAAAATTGATCGTTTTGCCCAAATAAATTACGTTTTTCCCATCAAATAAATTCCCAACTTTTTCGAGATAGAATAATTTAAATGTTAAATTTGATTACAAAAAATAATGAAGTCAATATTTTTTTATAATAATAACAGCTAGAATAATTATTAGTTCACCCACCACTAATCTTAAATAATTAAAATTACACCCGGTAAAATTTTCACCTAAGTCAAATATTCTTTTTATTATTTTTTTTTCAATCGAAAATATAATATTTTATTACTAACCCATTTACCCAATTTTCCAAAAAAAAAAAAAAAAGCAAATCCTTGACTTAAACCAAAAAACGATGCACTAGAAAATCCGAGTAAATGGAAAAAAAAGAGTAAAAAAAAAAAAATTTATGAGTATAAAATGATTTCATTTTTCTTTTTGTTATATAAACTGCAATTTCAATTTTCCACCATTTTTTTTTTTTGTGTTTTTCCACTTTTTCATGTCAATATCTATATACATATATAGAAATCTTTAAGGCTTCAGCAAGGATATCAGCGCAATTCGATTCAAATTTTAACTTAACAGCTATTTAATTTTAGTTTTTATGGAAGAAGAATAAAATCGTTTAAGGATATTAATTTTTGTTGTTGGTGTTGTTGTTGTTGTTGCTGGTGTTTGTGGGCGAAGTATATATATACAAGAATTTACTTAAGGATATTATTGAACTTTGGGTAGCAATACTTAAGTGATTTACATATGGAAATGATAATATCGAAATAAGTTTTTTAAGTAGGTAATTTTTTTTTTCCCGCTCAATTCAAGGTAAAATATTCTTTTTGGCTCCGTTAATAAATTTAAATATTTTTATTCACTCCTTTTTTTGCTGTAAAATTTATTTCCTTTCAAAAAGTGTAAATGGTTATTGCATGTTCATAAATTTTCATAGGAAAATATTTCTTTTAATGTTAAATGGAATTTTTGTTTTTTTGTTTTTTTGCATAAATTTCACGGTGAAAAAAAGGATACTCCAAATAACATATAAATTTCACATTTCGATTTAAATAATTTCTTTTTTTTTATATTAAAATTTTTTAGTGTTGGATGATTCTGTGATAAATGATATTGATTTGATATTGTTGGTTGGTAAAAGTGGTGAGGCTGTCCCCAGAGAGGTATCACAGAGTAACACTATAATGAGCACTAATTTGTTAACACTAATTCTCGCGGCGACTGAGCTATTTTGTTTGGTTTTAGATCAAGTCTGTGGCATTTATGAAATTTCGTTGGGAAACAGGTTACTAAATCATGAAATTCATTAAGGATGTAGAAGACACAGGAGCGATTTAACAGGATGATTTTGGTTTTAAATAAGAATTTGTCTCATAAATTCATCGAACAGAAATGTCGAATTTTTGTACTAATAGCGAATATAGTTCTTGCAAATTAATAAATCTCACTACAAAAAAGGAACATTTCATTGATATCCAAAAAGCGAACATGACCCAAACACCCAAAAGACCAGTATGACAAAAAAAAAACGTGGTTTTTTGGATAAAACTACGGACACAGTTTTAATATTCGAATATCTACAGGACATAATTAACTTAAGAGAACATCTATTATGATGGCTAAAGTTGATAAGAGCTTTACAGATGTTGCGTCGTAAATGATGAATTCTTGTAATATCTTTTCTATCCGAACTTTGGTTGTCCGTCTTTACGGTAAAAAAGATTAGAACATTTTTTGGTATATTTTTTTTGCAAGAATAATTTTCGAATGCATAAATATCAAATCCACACTCAATGTTTTTAAGATCATAACTTACAAGAGAAAAACACCAAAATATTTTTAGTAATAAATTTTAATGTTTTCTATGGAAGAAATTGTTATCTATATATATTTATGCCAAAGTCGTAGAGGTTGTTAAAAATTATGGGAATTGTGCCATAAATTTACAAAATTCAATATAGTTTTTTTTTTTCAACTAAAAATATTATCAAGTAGCCAAAAGTATAAAATCTTTCTTGTTTTAGGTGCGCCAAAAAAATTCACAAAAATATCATTTAGAGCTCTCCCTAATACACGACGTATGGCGTATGGCGTCTGTCAAAATCGTTTCATGCACATACATTTTTCCGCAAAACCAATTTCATCGCAGACCAAATTCACCACAAAAAATATTAAATTTAATATTTTTTTCCGAAAAACCAATTTCAATGTTGATATTAATTATCTTGAAAATATTTAGTAAAGAAATGATTTAGATTTTTATGATTTAGCAATTTTTCTACCATTTTAACACGTTCGCGGACGCACTTACTGCAATTGCAGTAGACTGATCATGAGTGATCTTTTGTTTCAGCTATAGCTGCATCACGTGATGCTTATTGTGTCCGTCAACGTGTTCAGAAGATAAATATTATCCGAAATTTTAAGTTTTATGGGTCAGGATGTAAAGAAGATTAAAATCCATTATTAATGCTTATTTGGAAGAAACATAATTTTTTTGTGTTAGTTACCTTTTTTCTCACTCCATTTTAGATAATCTTACTTAGGCTTATCCAGTAAATTTTACTTCCTAACATTACCATGAATATTAGATCAGATTGTTAAATAATTTCATTCCATTTTGCATCCGTATATTTCATCTCAAGAAGAGAGATGTCCTGGATATAGAATATATAATTCCATTCTCTATATTTTATGTCCTTCTTTCCAAAAAATTAATTAACCAGGTGGACAAAAAAACCATTAATAAATAAAATATTCTAATCAATTATATGAAATTTTTGAAAAATTTAATTAAATTTTCTCATATTTACCAAATATTTATATAATAAATAAAATACACAAGTGTTTCTCAATTTACTACAATATTAAATTCTATATAAACAATAATTTTTCTATCCATCAATTATATTGATTCATAAATTAAAATTATTATCATAAAATCAACACTTAAAATTCCTTATATTTCCTTTTATTGTGTAACCATAAATTTATATATAAATATAATAAAAATATAATTTATTATATCCCAGGACACACTTAAATTATATTACGTTAGAGATTAAATTATATTACTTCAATTATATTACGTTACGTTAAATTATATTACGTTAGTTAGAGAGGATTTATATATTTTCTATTCTTCTTTTTTTGGTGATATTATTAAAAATTATGAAAAATTGCATTTATGGTATAAATATTATCAAAAATTCTATTTTCTATCAAATTCAAATAATTCATTATCCACAAAATCCACTTGAAAATTTCTCAAAATATATAAATTATTATTTTACTCCCTTTTTATAATGTCAAAAATTATCCTTCCTTTAAATATACATTTTATGCGAGAAAATGATGCGTAAATAATCTTTCACAAAAAAATATTATTGTATATGTAAAATATTGCATGTATACTATTTCCTTAATATCCTTTATATTTTTTTTTTGCGACGGGAATTTAATAAAAATGTATTTTTTGTCAAGAAAAAATTTTTCCCAAAAAAAAAAAACTAAATTCCATTTCAATTGTGACAAAATAAATATTAAAATATTATATGTATAACACATTACAAAATAAAAGGATATACCATTTGCTGACAGGACGAAGAGTAATGATGATATCCCGAAAATAAAAGAAATAAAACATTTACATTATATATAACTGGACTTTGTTATATATCCTTTTTTTTTGTTGGTCTAGTCTTGCATGGCAAGCATAAAAAAAATCATTTCGTTTTTTTTTTTTTTGGTTTTTTAGTTTTTTTTTTTTAATGTAAGGACAAAATATGAAAATCTTTTTCTTTTTTTTTTTTAGTTTTATTCCCCCCCTAACCTTTTGTGATAGTCTAAGTAGAGAAATCATTATTACAGAGAGTGTGGGTCCTAACAATAAAAAGAATATTTCACCCTCGCCTACATGCAAGAAAAAGAAAGAGAAAAACTTTGATAAGCATAAAGTCAACAAAAATAAAATCATATTTAATGTTTTGTCCTTAACGGTCTTTAAACCGAAAAAAAAAAAAAATTTTATGACAATCAGATGTCAGCAGGATAATAATTTTTGTTGTTGTTGTTGTTGTAGTAATGATATATGGAAATTAATATATAAGATATCCTTTTTTGTTGAACAGAAAATATTGAATCGAATATTTTAGTAAGTAATAATATTTTTTTTTGATAAGCAGCAACAACACCAACAACAACAAAAAGGATATTAGAATGAAAATTATTATTTTTCGGTCCGTTAAAAAAAAAGGGGAATAGATAAAATTTATTATGGTTTAAAGTGTTATGATAAAAATATTTTTCTGGTTATTAAATTCGTCCTTTTTAAAGTTAAATATTAACAATTTTTAAAATATTTTTTATCCATACTTAATTTTCTACTCATTTTTAGGACATTTTTATTTAAAAAAAAAAGATCCCTTTATGTTAGCGCTTTTGTCCGTCCGTCTGTCCGACAATCCGACAATCCGGTCCCGATGTAAATAAAAAAAAAACCAGTTATTTGACATAGTTAATAATGTACACACAAATTTATGAGAGACCCACTGGATGGAAAGCTTTTTTTATTAGAGAACTAGATTTAATTGATAGAAATTTAAAATTCATCCGGTAGGTGGCACTATTGGGATTTTGCCAAAACATCATTTTTCCGAATAAAAGTGTAATTTCAAATAGTAAATGTGCACCAAATTTGAAGTGTAACTACTCGTTGGAAAGGTAATTGAAAATATAATACGATGCTATTAAATTTTTTTTTGCAAATGTCTGCCACTAGAGGCGCTGAATACCAAATAATCGTAAATTTTAATAGAAGAAATAAAATTTTTATAATAATAGTAAATAAGAAAAATTTCTAGAATTATGAAAGTAGTGCGCAAGTAGTTCAGCTGTGCTTCATTTTTTTTTTCATTATGGCAATAAAATTAACAAGAATATGAATTTTATTGCGGGATGGGGTTTATGGTTTTAGTGTAGAAATATGTTCTTTAAAGTCTTACGGAGGGTTAATTTTTCTTTTGGTATAGATAGAGATAAAAGTTAATTTTATTTAAAGTTTGTCAATTGGACGCGGCGGCGAATGTCATTATTTTAAATAAACATATTGTTTGCTTAAATTAATTTAAAATTTACTTATTTTCTTCTTGTTTATTTACTTTTAATGGTAAAATGATAATGTGAAAGATTTCTTTAAATTATAATAATTAAAGGGGATGATTTTTTTTTGTTTTGATGTTTTGTATATTGGAGAGAGGGTAAGAATTTTACAAGAAAATTTACATTTATATCATTTTGTAAGTGGTGGGAAATAATAAATTTTAAATTTATTTTGATAATTTCAAGCAAACCATATTTGATTATTGTGGGAGTCACATTATCAGGTTGTTACTGATATCTACTCTTTTGGAAATCTAATGTTACTGATAGAGGGAGTTTTTTTATTAAATTAATTTGCGGTTGGGTGTAAAACGAACTATGGAAAATTGGGTACAAAAAAGAATATTTTATAGCAGCGAGTCAATAAATTGAGCTTAACGAAAGTTTCATTCGACTACTGTTTTAGAGCTCAACAAATGTTCATATAAATTTACTAAAATTTCTCAAAAACATATTAGTGCATAGAAGTATTGCAATATTTACATTCATTATTCTAATATTTTCAGTAAGTTTGCAGAAAAAAATCGGCATTCGGTTAAGGTTAAGCTGCAACATTCTTTAACACGTTAATCGCCACGAACATTTCAATTTTCAGGCTTTGCTCCTGGTAGGCTAAGCCTTTGGAAGATACAGCAAATTTATCGTTTGCGTCGGATATCAGTGACTGACATGGCCTTCTACTAAAACCCGTATGTCAGACATGACCTTCTACTAAAACCCGTATGTCATGTCTGACATGGCTCATGTGGAACTTCTTAGTGTCAGACACATATGACTGACGTGGCGATTAACGTGTTAAGCAGAATCAACTCATTAAGCTGCAACATTCTTTAAACAGAGTAAATTTTGTTGTTCAATCAAATGTCGTTGTTGTTACTGATAGATGTTTGTCCTTTTCCTCTGTTTTTACTAAAGTATATCAACATTTTTCTATTTATTATCTTCTAAAAAATACAACAACAAATTTACAAACAATCTTCCTGCTATCAATTACTGACACGTTTATGAAATCACAATCAAAATTTAAAACATTTCAGGATCAGAAAAACAAAATATATTGACCACATCCAATTGCCATATTTATGATGACATAAAATTGCTTAAATTATCATCAAAAATAAAAAAAAGGAAGAATAATTTCATTGTAGATAAAAAAGGAAAATCCAGACATAAAATATAAAATGTGAAGAAATAAGAAGAAGAATATTTATTTTAAAAAGACCAATGAACTATTTACATTATGCTCTCGATGTGTACATCGAAATATCAAAACAAAAGATGATATAAAAAGCTTGTTAAACGTGTGGGCGATAAAATAAATAAATAAAACTTTTATTCCGGGTATTTCACAATCAAATTTGACAAAACATTTTTTTTATTTATATAGTAAATTCCTCAATTTACTCGCAATATAACCAAAAAAAAATTTATTACATTACAGAAGAGACGAAACATTTTTTCTCCCTAAAAATAATAATAATAATAAAAAAAACTAAATAAACTTAAAATGATATAAGCTTTTTACTATTTTTGTTTTTCCTTTTTCTCTGTTTTTAGGGCTTTTTAAAAAAAAAAAAAAACCCTTATGTTAACGCTTTTCTGTCCGTCCGTCTGTCCGATGTAAACAATAAAAAGCAGTTATTTCACATAGTTACTGTACACACAAGATTATGATAGATCAACCAATAGAAAGCTTGATTTATTGAGAACCAGATTTAATTGATACAATTTTAAAATTCGACCGGTAGACGGCGCTATTCACATTTTGCCAAAGCATCTTTTTCCGAATAAAAATGTAATTTTATATAGTAAATGTGCACCCAAAATGAAGATTGACCATTCGTTGGAAAGGTACTTAAGAGTAGAATGTCCATTCGTTGGAAAGGTACTTAAGAGTAGAATACGATGTCAGTTGCCATATTTTAAATTTATACCGCTAGAGGCGCTGAATGGTAAAATATATAAAATGTTAATTTTTAAAATGTGATTTCCAATACTCAATAAGCCCCTAAAATTAAGTTTAATGTCGCATCTGAAAGGTAGTAAGTAGTACTATAAAATCACAGTTATTATAATTTCAGTATTTGCCACTAGAGGGTGTAACATATACTCAAAATATGCATTTACATTAGATAATTTAAAAAAAGCCCATGATTATAAAACTACTGATCAGTAGTCCAGCTGCGCGGCATTTTTACTATAGTATTCCTTCCTATATTTTATTGTTTATTATTATAGATTTTTCCATTCAACAAAAGATTATGTTTTATGTTTTTTTGTGTGCCACAAAAATCTCTACTTAATAAAATGAAACATATTTTCGACACATAAACGGAAAACTTTCTTAAAAAAAAAATTAAATTATTTTTGTTTTTATGTTTTTATCTTTCGTTTTATTGTTTTTTTTTGTATGCAATTCATTCTCACCTTGACCTTTTTGAAAAATAATATTATTATAGAAAATTACGCTCTCACAGAATTTTATGGATTACATAAAAAAAAATTTCTATAATCTATTTGTGTCTCTTCTATAAGCTCTATCTCTCTTTTTCTTGTAATCTATATCAAAAGTAAAAAAAAAGCATCCATTTAGATTGTTAAAACTATAAAATGAATTAAGGATAAGAGTAGTTAACAAACTGCAAAAATCTTCTGACATTACATCCATCATTAAAGCTTTGTACTTTCATTTCCAAATCATTTTAACTCATCAGTGATTTACTTTTCCCTTCTAATGTTTTATTGTTAGACCTCTCCCTAATACAGGACGTACGGCGTATGGCGTATATACGTCGATACGCTGACACGCCAGCATATGCCGAAATAAAACGCCACATTTATATACATTAAAAAATTTTTAATCGATGTTTCTTTTTGTTAAATTTCAAAAATCAAATTAAAAATTTTTATACGCCCGTCAAAATTGGAAATTCGAATTGTCGGCGTTCGTACGCCGCTTATTTCGGGAGCTCTGATACAAAATGTATGTGCATGAAACGATTTTAACAGACGCCGTACGCCGTACGTCCTGTATTATGGAGAGCTCTTAGGTGGACTAATACTGTGGGTGGCGCAACATAATTTTCCGGAGCTCGATTGATTATGACCATTTTTTGTGAAACTTTTTGAGGTAGATATATCAGGTCTATCATAGAGGTCTATTATCCGGTCTACCACAATATCATAAAAGAAGAGTTTAGGTTTCGTCAAATCAGAAAATAGAATTCTGTCAACAGACTGCCAATGCCAATGTATTTTCAAACTTTCTGTGGTTAAAACTGAGACATCATTTATCTACATTAATGCAATAATCATTTTTCTAATTCTTCTAACGCCCACAGAGCCACCATTTAGATAAAATCAGAAAACTTAAAATTTAAACAAAAAATTTATTTTATACTTTTTTCACCTTTCGGTCTCCTTTTTTAAAGGTCATAAAAGAAATATTTAGATGTAAACCAACTAAAGGTATGACTTTTTCTCTGATTTGTTTAAAGTCTCTGATCTTTGATTGCCTACAGAAAGTAAGGAGCAAATTAAATTTTGAAAAAAAATGTTTAAATGAAAATGTTGTTGAATAGTGTAAAACTAATCTTACAAAAATCATAATGAAAATGAATTTACTACAAATTATTTCACTATTTTCTGTTCCTATATTCCTTTTCATATTTAAAACTACCCGCAAAATAAATAAAGTAAAAAAAGGACAATAAAAAATATATAAATAAATGTCAGCTTTTCAAGGATTCAAGACAAATTATATACAAACAAATATAATATAAAAAAAAGGATATCCTTTTTTCGCACACAAAAAAAAATAAAATTTCCATTTTTATTTTTTTAAGTTGTAGTTGTTGTTGTTGGCAATATGCAATAAAATAGTATTTGTATATAATAACAATAATGCATATATCATAATCATAATGTTTATATAAAATAAAATCCTTTGGCACGTGATGCTTTCAATATAATATAAGTAACCTCTAACACACACACACATGAGGGACTCAGAACCAAAGTGGCCTAATCCTCAAATAATTTTTATATAGCGAGTAAATCGCAAATTAAAAAATATGATATTTTGAAATGTTGTTAAAACTTGTATTAATAAGCTTTTGATTTTAAATTAAAGCTTATGCTGCATAATTCTTTAAATACTATACAAATGACTAATTAAAAATGTTTCGTAAGTTAGGCAACGAACTGTATATAATATAGAAGCCTAAAGAGGTTATGTTTCCATACAAATACTTGGTCCCAACATCTGACAGTGACGCTGGGGTAAAATGACAGTTGGCGCATATAAATTTAATAATTAAGCCGTACTATTATTTGGTGTAATAATGGAAGGCGTGACGTCATTCCGGTTTATCAATTTTTTTATTGCCTTCTAAGAAAAAATTAAATATTATTTAAATTATAATTAATTATAAATTATAAATAAATAAATAAATTATGCAATAAAAATGATAAATTACGCAATAAAAATTTTTAAAATAATGAGTGACGTCACGACTTCATTTTTACACCAAATAGTACATGGCTTAATTATTAAATTTATATGCGCCAACTGTCATTTTACCCCAGCGTCCCTGTCAGATGTCACATTATGGATGATCTAAGTCACATTATGGGTTAGGCCACTTGGGCTCCCCACAAAATTTAATAGTTTTTATCGAACTAAAATAATTTTTTTTGAATAAATTACCTTAAAAACAACGACGTTTCGGGAAGTCGTAATTAGTGTCATTAGATGCTAATAAAGTTTTACCAACGAAAAAAGGCAATAAAATTTTTCTGATAGTTAGGCAACTTTGGTTCTGAGCCCCTCCATACACAAAATTAAATGAAAAAAAGTAAAAAAAAAAAATCCACCATAAATGTAATACATATACGTATATATATGGATTCAGACTTCATACAAAAAACTCCCCATCAAAAAGGATATATTTTATGACCACGAAAACTAGGGCAATACTATAAAGTATATAAATACACTCTAAATATAAAAAAACAAAAATTTTATATAAATTTTATTTTTCCATTTTGGGTGTTTATTTATAAGGATATATGGTAAAAGGATACGAAAATTTTACCCAAAGTTTTTTTTTTCTGTACAATAATATAGAAAAGAAATGAATCGTTTTTAGTGGTTCAAAAAACTGTATATAGGAAAATAAAAATATAACCAAAAATAGACAATATTTTATTTATAAACATTATAAATCTTTAGAGAAAGTATATAACACTCTATACTGTCTTTCTCTCTCTCTATGGGGTGTTGAGGCTATTCATCATTTTGGAAGTAGCGAAAATGGTTTCATTTTTTTTTTTTTCATCTTGCTATCCTGATGTACATATACATTAAACATGTACCAGCTATAGAGCAAAAAAGGATTTTGAATGCGGCAATAACAAAAAAAAAAATGGGATCCTATATAAGTAATAAATCTGCAATATATACTTTTGGGTAATATACTTAACTTCTTATACACATATATTATTTTTTTGGTATGCAATAATATCCTTTTTTTTTTTGGTTGTTGTTGTTTACTTAAAATATGAAAATTTTATTTGTAAGGCATTCAAGAAAAATTATATTTTTTAGCTAAGTCTTTAAAATGGACAAAAAGTGAAATGGAAAAATTATTGGTGAATAAATTGTCAAAATTAATTGATGATATTTTGTAAATTATTGTGGGTTCAATCCTTTTCCAATACAACAACAAAAAAAAAAAAAAACGAATCTGTTGAAAATAATAAAAATTTTGCATTTAGAAAAAGGATTAGATTTGATTTTTTTGGAAGGTACAAAAAAGAACTATAATTTTAATTGTTTCAAGATCATTTTGATTGGAATATTATATACCGTAAAAGGAAAATTCCAAATTTTTTAATGGATATTTTGGGAATTAAACTAAACGCAGAATTAAATTTAATAGCATAACAACTTTCAGCATTGGATTATTATAAGCAAAATTAATTGATAATGGAATAAAATGAATTGAAAAATTTTTAGGATCACGACAGGATAACGAAATTTTTTTTTATCGTTTTTAAATGGGAAACAAAAACTGCTTTTTCCATTAAAGAAATTTTATGATAAAATATTTATTTTTATATATAATAAATTTTTAATAAATTATTTAAAATATTTAAAAATGTTAAAAGTATATTATTTTTTTTTTTTTGCATAATTTTATACTGAAAAATTTTTTTTCCTTATCACATGAATGAACTTTTTTTTTTTGTAGACAGAAATGAGAAAATTTTTTTATATTTGTAGATATGACAGAATAAATTTATAAAATGTAAAAAACTACTTGACAATATTCAGGTCACAAAATATTATTTTTAAAAATGTTACAATTTTTTTATAGTACATAATAGTTTCTGTTAGGGATAAGAGCGTAGTAGATAAATAAAAATAAAAATTAAGTAGAAGAGAAAATTTTATTAATCAATATACACTGTACGAAAAAAAATTTGTGGAAATGGAAATGATATAAATTCGGTTAAATAACATTTTAATTTTTTGAATTTTTAGAAAAATCAAAATGTGGATAAAAAAAATTCAAGTTATATAAATATGATTTTTTTTATCTTATGGTACGTTCACAGCTCGAAATTATGTAATTTCGCTTGATGATTTCGAAATTACGTCAAACTGTTCACACCAGAATTGAGATAATTTCGTTTGACATTTTAACTTTCTTTGTGATTTATAACAGTGGTCGCAATTAAATGACACGCGTGCCAAAAATAACTAATTTAATTAATTATTTAAAATTAATTAATTTATTAATGAAAATAAATAAGTCTACATTATTTTATTTGTGTTGTTTCAATACTATTTTAATTTATGGAATTGGATCGGCACGTAGAAATATTGGTTAAAAAAACATATTTTTTGGCACACTACCTAAAATCGAATTACGATCACTGATTTATAATATTTTTTCTGAAATTATTTGTAATATTTTTATTGTTGATGACAGAAAATACAACATGACAGAAATGACAAGATGACAGGAATTAAGTTTGTAGGGTTAAATTTTTAGGGTTAAAAATCGATTAATAGGGTTGAACATTCGATTCTGACATGATTTTGAACATAATTTCTACAAAATTACCATATTTGATGTAAGTTGAAAATCATCTCAATGTATGGGAAATTACATGATTTTGAACTTAATTTTGGTCAAATTTATGATAATCATCAAAATTACGTAATTTCGAGCTGGTGAGAACGTATTATTATAGTAATGTTATTAATACCTAAAATAGTTTCACAATGGAACTTTGCAAAGGACCCGGAATCATTCACTCTCTGCCAAATCTTATAAATCATTCACTGTTATTTAAGTTAATCGTTTTTCATTTCTTTTATAAGAATTTCTTCTAAAAATCATTCAATTTAATTGTCAAAGAAATTTCAATAAGAAAATCTTGTAAATTATTAGCTATATTTTTAAAACAGTGTAAAATACCATTCGACTATAGTTGGAACCAAGGATAATATAAGAAATATATTTTCGTCTTTCAAAAATACGTGCAATGAAAAACTATATTTTCCTCTTTTCATATGACAACAATATTTTCAATGTCCACCAAAACAAAAAACAAAAAAACAACATCTAAATAAACAAATTGAAATAAAACTTATCTCGCCGGCTGTTTGTCCTTCCGACGTTAACTATTTCAAGTTAATATTTAATATAGAAAAAAATGTATGTACTGTCAAACGTTATAATATTAATCGTAATCGAAGAAATCTAAAACCGTCCGGGTAGGCTCGCCGGCTGTTTATTTGTCATTTACACGATTTCATCTTTGTTCAAACATTTTTTAATAAATATGCAAAATTAATTATTATATCATTATTGGTAAGTATATGAAGTAAAGTATTGTAAGTAAATATACTTATATATGATCCAAATGTCTACCACTAGGAGGCGCTAAATTTGAAAAAAAAAAATCTAATTTTAAATATAAAATAACAAAATTTTCAAAAATAAAAGAATTAAAATGATATTAGATTCCCTTTCTTGCAAAGGCGATTAAGTAAACTTCTAAGAAACTTTATTATTGTTAGTTTCTGCTATTAGATATGAAAAACTTTTAATGCGTACATAGCATTATGACCATATAGCACTACAACGAAATTTGACTATTGAATTGAACACTCAAATGCAAATCTGAATTCATATCATCATCAAAATTTATTGGACAAAGTATATTATTATAAATGGTGGATAGAGAGGATAGATAACAATGTCTGTTGGGTATTGAAAAGCACACATAATTCCGAAACTATATATATATTATTCCATATTTTAGTTACGTGTCCTTTTATAGTTTTCCAAGAAAAAAAAAAAAAAAAACTTTCTAAATATTTTATAATATTGAAAGAAACTAAACTAAAGTAAAATTCTAACGCATTAAAAGTTTTTCAAAGTCAAAAAGGTATTTTATTTATTACATAAACTTGAAACTGTCGCAACCTTTAAATCTTAAGACAAGGATAAAATTTAACAAACCAAACATACACCACACAACCACACATATTTAATATTTGCCATAAGGAAAAGTGTAAAACTTTAACTACTTATGTATTATTTAAATAAACTTTTCTTAAATATATATTTTTCTTTTCATATATTTAAAAGTTACTTTATACTTTATAAACTGTAATTATGATGGAGAGACAGATCAGAAGAAGAAGATCCTGTTTGGTTTTTTGTTTTATCTTAATATACAAATCTTCAAAAATGTCACGATAAATTGAATTTAGATTATAAAATGAAACCAAAAAAAAAAAAATAATCTAAATTTCATAAAAGATAGAAAAAAAAAAAAAGTTTTCCCATTTTGTTTGTTGGGTTGTTTTCAGATAGGATATTATATTTATATGCTTTTGAAAATATAGAAAAGTGTCCTTATAAATTTTTTTGTGGTATATATAATATGTATATAAAGATTGAATGATAAGTAGATACTTAAATATCATATTATATTATTTCTTTTCATTAAAACATGATTTTCAATGGTTTTTTTTTTTATTTTTAACTTTTATAGCTGAAGCAGCAATCATATATAGTTAATAAAAGTTTGAAGGCAAATATGTCAAGGTTTATGTTTTGCTGTAGATTAAAAATGATGGTGATTTTTTTTTTTTAACTTCCAATTTTAAATTAATATTTAAATTTTTGAGATTTTAAATGAAAATTTAAAGAATTTTTTAATAATTAAGCCGTTTATTTTGAAAGTGGCATAAGTCACCTTTATGTTATTTTGAGATATTTAAAGGTTTGCATTTCAATGTGTTTAAAAATATGGATGCTAAGAATGGAGAAATTTTTGTAATAATTGTTACCTCAGTGACTTATATTTTACTCAGAAAAAAAAAATTTAGTAAATACAGTAAAGTATCGGTATTTTTCACTACGGTAAAGTGACTTAAGCCACTTTCAAAATCAATAGTTTATCAAAAAGAAGGAATTATGTTGTTTTTGTGCAATTTGTTTTATTTAAGTTAGGTGTATATGGATATCAGTAGTATGAAGTTTGGTGTATAGCAGTAGTATAGAAAAGAAAGTAATTCACATTCCAAAGAAGTTGTTTCTTCGTCTGATGAAATAATTCGCAAAGTTATTTTTCTAGGGTTAACACAATTCATATTGTAGAGAAAATTTCTACACAACAAATGTAAATTGCCAACAAATATTTATGTATATAAAGAGAAGAAAATTTGCCTGAATCACTGTCTGATAAAACATAATAAAAAACTTATTCGAATCTGCTCGGATACTCAAATAATATCTACACTCACTATTTTAAAACAAGAATGTATTTTTTATTTAAAAAGGTATAACATATCTTGGCCTAATATTATTTATAGATCTTTACTCTACTATCGAAGAATGTAAATTGAAAATACATATAAACTGAATATGAAAAATTATTTTTTTATTAAACGGGGAGTTCCCAAAGTATTAAAAATTTATTATTTTTCGATACACAAAATCTGTTATCAATTTATTGCACTTGTAATAGATCTACTTGTTTTTCATATCTAAAGATTTTACTACAAAATATATGGATTATCCCTAAATTTTTTCCTCGCATACTGACTTATGCCACTTTCAAAATAAATATTTTTGCAATATTGTTTACCAGTAAAATTTCTATGGATGAAATAATACAGAATTTTGAAAGAAATTAAAAAAAAAACAATAAAACATGAAAATATCATGTATTTGAAATCATAATAGCTTTAACTCATTTTTCGCAAAAAGTGAGTTATGCCTCTTTCAAAATAAACGGCTCAATTAATAAATGAAAATTTTTTTTGAATATTTCATAAAATAAATCCAATTATATTTGTATGAATTTTTTTTTGAAAATTGCAGTAGAATTCTAATGCTTACTTTATTATTAGTTCTACCCAGTATTGTAAAGAGATAAGTTCTTAATATAAGTATACAATACAAGCAGGAACACCGAGACCACGATGGCTCGGCCAAGAATTGAACTTAGGACACCAAACACCGCAGTATAGTATACTACTAAGCCACCGCCGCTCATAGTATCAACTCTGAAGCTGTAAACAGAACCAAGGCGAATAGCGAAGGCGCCGGATAACGAATTTCGCCTTTATAAACACTAATGCTTACATTAGTAATTACTAATGCTGAATTCTAATGCTTACTTTATTATTAGTTCTACCCAGTATTGTAAAGAGATAAGTTCTTAATATAAGTATACAATACAAGCAGGAACACCGAGACCACGATGGCTCGGCCAAGAATTGAACTTAGGACACCAAACACCGCAGTATAGTATACTACTAAGCCACCGCCGCTCATAGTATCAACTCTGAAGCTGTAAACAGAACCAAGGCGAATAGCGAAGGCGCCGGATAACGAATTTCGCCTTTATAAACACAACCATGACGAAAATCCATGGCGAAAGCAACGAACGTAAACAAATAGTTTTTAATTCCAAATGACATTTACCATAATCAGCGAAAAACGAAATTTAGACATGGTCGTGTTTACACTATAATTTAAATATATGAGGGCGAAATTTGTTTTGACATTTGCTTTGGTTCACACCTTGATGGGCTAAATTTTATTTTGTAAGCAATCATTAGGCCGTTGGAAACTTCGTAATAAATCTAATGTATCAATGTAGGCCGTTTGCAATACCGAAAATATTGTTCTAATTAATTGTTCAGATAGGATCATTCCACTTTTCCTTTTGGATAATTAGAGTAGATGTGATTATGTACTTACCTGTTTTGTAATATATGTATTATCACTGTTGCCATTACATGCCTAGATTGTGTAGCATTCTCATTCATTCAATCATTCACTAGATTTTTCAGCGGTGCTGTTTTCTTTTGAAAAGGTGGTGATATTCGCCGTCGTTTCGTTTGCTGCAATTTAATTTGTATATATACGTAAATCTTTTATTCATTTAAAATATCCTTAGATATCCCCAATCTATTTAGCTTTTCTAAAAAAAATTCCTTTTTTTTTTTATTTGTGATTAATTTCTTTCTGTCGTTCTCACATTTTAATTTAATAGAAAACAAATAGAAATCTAAAAAAATAAATTTATATACCAAAATTTTTTTTAATTTCATTTTTTTTTTTTTGCAATTTAAGCAGTTTTCTTTATTTTCTTTAAAAATCAAATATAAACAAAAAAATTGAAGAAGAAAATTTTTAAAAGACGCTGAATCAGTAAAATGATTTTTTCTTATTAAATTTTAATATAATTTTTAAATGTAGCACCAAATAAAGAACACACAGCGACGTTAATTTAATTTTTAGTCTGACCAATATAATAAAACTATGGGGTAAAATCCGGTAAATGGAAATGAAAAATTGAAGGAGCTGAATGAAAATTCTTATTACAATCTTTAAGAATCTTATTTAATTCGAAAAATTATAGGAGATTTAAGATTATCCTTAAATCCTTGGGGAGAAAATGCCATATACTACATTAGTATTGATAACCGTGACCAGAAATGATGATATTCCAACCATTTGAACCTTCAACTTGCAGGTCTACTAAATTAATTTTTTAATCTCATAATAATTCGGGAAATGCATTATTCTATTCTTCAATTCAATTCCATATTCGAGTTGAGTGTAATTTAATGTAATTGCTTACACATTATAAGTCGATCCTGGACACTGTTTCTAAATTATACGATCTGCGTTCACATTTATCAAAAATCCTTTTAACAAACTCCAAAATTTATTTTCAATTTTTAAACACATTTACAATTTCCATTTCAATTTGAAAATTATAAATTTTTCCACTTTATTTTTATTTATATAAATAATATTTTTTTTTTTTTATTCGAAGACTTTATTATATACGCAAATATTATTTATCCATTATCCTTGAACGGAATAAAAATAATAATTCATGAAATTATACAAATATTTTGTAGAGAATTTAAATCACAAATAAAAATTCATTTTTTTCTGTAATTTTTGTGAAAAATTTCATAAATTTTTTTTATTCAAAATCAAAAGGACTTTTTTTGTGCAATTGTAATTTTTTCTAATATTTCAATTTTCAATTAAATTAAAGTTTAATGCAAATGGAAACAATTATTTATATTCTGTTAGTTAAATTTTTGTTATGTAAATAATTTTGTTGGAAAATCTTTTCGAAATAGGAAATTTATTAAGATAGTGGAATGAAAGATGACAAATCAATTATAAAAAGTCAATAGAAATATAAAAATAATTGATTACTTAAGCCTCTGGCATGGTATATTAGGCTAGAAAATTTAATTATCGCTCTGTAAGAAAATCTGAAAGAAAATGTAAAAAAAAATAGAGTCCTTTTTTAAAGTTTGACAGACAATAAAATGGAAATTTTGTAATATGTTTTTAATATAAAATTTTAATTAATCTAAATAATTTGTGCAATAGTACGTTCTCACCAGCTCGAAATTACGTAATTTTGATTATTATCGTAATTTTAACCAAAATTAAGTTCAAAATCATGTAATTTCCCATACATTGAGATGAATTTCAAATTACATCAAATATGGTAATTTTGTAGAAATTATGTATACAAAATCATCTCAGAATCGATTGTTAAACCTTATCAATCGATTTCTAACCCTAAAAATTGAACCCTGCAAACTTAATTCCTGTCATCTTGTTATTTCTGTCATGTTGTATTTTCTGTCATCAACAATAAAAATATTACAAATAATTTCAGAAAAAATATTATAAATCAGTGATCGTAATTAGATTTTAGGTAGTGTGCCAAAAAATATGTTTTTTTTAACCAATATTTGTACGTGCCGATCTAATTCCATAAATTAAAATAGTATTGAAACAACACAAATAAAATAATGTAGACTTATTTATTTTCATTAATAAATTAATTAATTTTAAATAATTAATTAAATTAGTTATTTTTGGCACGCGTGTCATTTAATTGCGACCACTGTTATAAATCACAAAGAAAGTTAAAATGTCAAACGAAATTATCTTAAATCTGGTATGAACAGTTCGACGTAATTTCGAAATCATGAACCGAAATTAAATAATTTCGAACTGGTGAGAACGTACTACGTAGAATAGTTAAAATATTTTATATTAATTTTAAGGCAATTTAGAAAAAGCTTATAGAAAATTGTGAGTACGGTAAAACTTCCAATGTAATACTGGATCTAATTAATTATCCATAAAAATGAAGTTTCCATGATTGAGTATATTCCAATAAGAACAATTTAACGACCCAAAAAGCATTGTTCTCAAGAAAATTATATACTCGTAGTATAAATTCTCCTCCTTAACCTAATTTTCTATGAATTAAATTCACATATTCCTACTTTTTTATTATCTCTGGAATCAATTATTCCCGCCCAAGTGTTTTACCCACATTCATTCTATTACTATTGACTAATATTTTGGCTTTTACTACTATTTTTGCTTTACAGGAAAATGAAAATGAGTATCAAAAATTACTTTTATAATTATCATTTTTCATCAATTAATCACTCAAAACACAAATAAAAGCAAAAAATTTCCCAAAGTTAAAACTTTTGGAATTTTCTTTAACATTATTTACCAGTGTTAAAATATTTAACACTTCTCAAAAGATCCTTCAAAAAAATTTCCAAAAAAAAAAGTAAAATAATTGAAAGTGACTTTAATATTCTCATTTATACAAAACACCATCAACATTTTTTTTCCCAATACGAAAAGTTTTAAATTTCCAACTTAACAACAACAACAACAACAAAAAAGGACATATGACACTATTTTTATTTAGATTTTTCTTTACTTATTATATCCTTTTCAGATAAACGCAAAAACTTTATAATTATTCAATGAGGAAAAAAAAAAATCTTTGTCATCACCCAGGATCAAAATGAAAACTTTTCTTTAAAGGATAATATTATAAAAAGAAAAAAAATTATGTCACAAATTTTATATAACACAAAAAATTTTCATGTGATTTTTTTTATTGAAAAAAATTGTTTTCAAAAAATCTTTACGAAAAATTATGAAATTTTTTTTTGTAGAAGTAAAAAAATTTAGACCGCACCAGAAAGCTTCATATATTTACAATTTATATGAAGCAAAAATATTTATATTAAATTTGTTTTTGATCGAAAGGAGATGATAAAATCGGTCAAGAATATTTATAATATCGAAAATGCAACAATATAGCAAACAAAAATGAACATAAAAATTATATTTTTTTATATATATACATTAGTCAGCTTTAAAGGCTAAGTCCTTGGCATAATCTTCTAGTTATATGCAGGTGACATGAATCTTTAATAAAATTTAAAAAAAAGACAATTTCTAACAGACAGAAGAAAAAAATCTAATTTTATCCATAATAAATTTTCTATAAATTTACCATAAAATATTCTTCAGTTTTTTTTAAAGGCTGATGAAGTTATAAATATCAATTTTGCAATCTGTATTAGGAACCTCAAACCATTAAAACAACTATAACTGACGGCTAATCGAAAAGATTATAACCATAATGTTAGGCCACATTATACAAATTCACTTTAGTTCTTCAGGAAAAATCATTTTTTTTGTGCTGTTTTTTATCATCGCTATACAGTTTTTAGTATACGTCTATCATATTGAAGAAGAATTTGAAGTTTCAACGTAAGTCTTTTTTCGTAAATTTTCAGTAGTACAAAATTTAAAACCACAAAAAAAATTTTATACATATTAGTCATTTATTTCAAATATTATTATATACCTCTTTATAGAAGCAGTGTGACAGCAACAAGTCGACAGCAAGAATTAAAGTTTTCGTGGCCTTTTTTTGCTCTCAAAAGCCCAAGTCAGTTTTCAGAAGAAAGAGCCAAACAGAATTATGTCGTTGTCGCTGTCGTCCTTCGCATAGAAATGTAAAAAAAAAATAAAAATCAAAAGTATGTATTTTGTATTATTTGTAATGATGTCGCTCGTCGTTGTCGTTGTATTTCAATTGATATTTGATATTTTCGCTCGTCGCGATGTTTTGAAATTTGTGAATTTATTTAAAAATGAATTTCCATAGCACAGTATAATGAAAATATAATTTTCACAAATTAAATTATGATACTAGACAAAATAATTTGCGACGATCTATTGAAATTTTTGCCCCTGTAAAATGAAGAGGATTGAAACTATTGTGTTTGGCCAAGAGGCGACAACGACAACGAGAGCGAAACCAACGCTTGCGACAAACACAACGACTGACGACAGCGACGACGACATATTCTGTTTGGCTCTGAATATTCATCAAATTTTCAATTACTTTCTTGCTATCAAATTGAAAACTTTAATCTTATTTTCAGTCATTTTTCCAAATGCGATATGAAATATATGACGAACAAGTTACTCCTAAATCTGAATTCATATAATATTGAAGATACGTTGAATTGAAAATTAACCATTATATCATTATTCTAAAATTTCAAATATTAAGGACAAAGATATAAATAATTTTTTGAATTTTTTATTCTTGAGAAACCGCATCAACATGACCAAAATTGATAAATTAGTGTTCTGGTCTAAATAATACGTATATATATATGTATATATGTATAATGAAAAAGGATATCTTTTTAAATTAATGATTTACGGATAATTTAATCCTTTTTTCATATATGATGTATATGGTACTATCTACTATATAATGTGCTTATTCATTCATTTTGCTTTTGTTGGTTGCACAAGTTTATTATTCATCTTTTCTAGGCTAATTTTGTATATATAGAAAAGAATAATTGTAACGTAAACGTATAGGAGATTTTTTTGTAAAATGCTTGGTCGACATTTTCTTTTTAATTTTAAAGAGTTTAGTTATTTATGTGATGTGTAAAATAGTTTTTTTTTTTTTTTGGTTTCATGTTAGAAGAAAATTTAAATGAAAAACTAACTTTAATAAATTTCATATATAGATTTAAGATAAATTATAGGCACTGCAGGATTATTGTGAGGTATATAGAAACTGCTGAACCATTTCGGAAAATATGTGAATATTGATTTAATTGTAGCTGAAATTATATAGATCAGAAATAGTAGAGTAAGTATAGCTAGTTAAGTAAACCATCTTCTAAGATCTAGATAATGTTTTAATTTGAACATTTTGTTACCGAAATTAATCGAACCTAATGAATCTTATTTCAACTAACTTTAATGTTGAGTGATTGATTAGTGTTTATTGATCCTCTTCTAGAGTATTTTACGGGGTCGTTACGAGACTAACCACGTCGTTTGCATAACAGACAACGAGATATCTCTCTCTTGTAAGTTCACACAGGATCACGACAAGTACCCACTGAAGGGGTGACAGAATCCACCCTTGGAGGTTACCAATCGTCTTACCAAACTTACCAATCGTTTTTAGATAATAATTTTCTACATCTCCCTTATAGCAAGACAGTAGACCAAAGAAACTATAGAGAAACTGGCTCTAATCTGATAGTGTTGATCATTTATCATCAATTTTCGGATGATGTTCATTTGAATTATGTCTCATTTTCTGTTCTTTACTTATTTTCCATAATCTACTGTTACACTATTCTATTCTATACTGATTCGTTTAGTTATTGAATAGATTTATTACTTAATTATGTAATTGTTTTGTTATTTACCATATTGATCTCCTCTGCTCTACGGTAATCAAAATCTTTTAGTAACTCAAAACATCCTCAATTATTTCTGAGCTACCTCATAGGATATATATGGCAAAACTTATGCATCACAATCAGCAATCAGTTTCCTTCTATTATACTATACTATGAACTAAGATGTTCCAATAAGTTGAGGGGCTGAGCTAATGCAAAATTCCCGACTTTAATCAATAAAATTATAATACTATTATTATCATAAATTAATGTTATACTTGTAATCGACACTCAATTAATTTATTATGATAAATAAAACATAACCTTTTAGTGTTAAATTTCATTTAATTTATATTTATCCTTGATTTTATTAATTAATAATATAATATTTATTATTTAAAATATATAATTTATATGATTATATTACAATTTTGTATAATCATTTTGGCCCCAAACCAACTAACCCATTATTCCCACCCGAAATTTATGTTTTGCATCAAAAACCTATTATATTTGTATAAAATAATGTTTACCATTAAAATGAAATAAAAACTAGATATTACCACTTACAGCTACACTCTTTGACCTAGAAAAATTATAAAATTCCAGCAGCATTTATGCTTCTTATGGGCTACACCAGTCCAAAAAAAAAGACCAACATAATAATTAAAAATGATCAATAAAGAAAATGATTATAAAATTCAAAAGAGAACAAAAAAAAAACCAAAATGTAGGTTTTAAATTTTATGTAAAAACTCCCGCACTTAAAAAATAATATAGTATTTAATGTTACTACAAAATAATGTTATTTTGTAAATTATAATTTCCCATAAAAAGATACCTTATTTTTAAATACATATGTTTTTAAATGAACCACAATGAACCAAACAATAAATTACATAAATTACTAATAAAATATTATGTGTAGACTAAATTGATTCAATATGGTTCTATTATTGAATTAAAATTAAAGGTTAAATGTTATCGTATATAGAGATAAATGTTGTTTGTTAGTGTGTGTCAATATTATTAGATGCTTAATCGTCAGTGAATATAATTTTGCTAATGCTATTTGAAAATTGTGTACAGATTCAACCTTTTTTGATTTTACTTAATTTTCCGGCTTACACAAGTCATTACAATGGCCAGGATAAGTGATATTTTTAAGTTCAATTTAATTTTACCTATAATTGTCCGGCTTACATTCACTACAGAGCGGAGGTTAAAAGTATGATGTTTTCAAGTTCAACTATAAGTTCAACTGATCTGTTAGTCGGAAACTTCATATTCAACATTATTATGTCAACCCCAAACCCTTTAAACCATCAATAATCCAATTGTTCTTCTGCTTGTAAGTGGGATTCGAAATCCTTTTATTCTGAAATATCTTATATGGTCTGACTGATTATATTGCTATCCTTTTTAGGATAAGCTAGGCAGATTTTATTGCACAAAATCATCAAAACGATAGTCTTTAGATTTAAGTAGTTTTTCATTTCCATTAGTTATACTAGATTTTATAATAAGGATATACTAAACATTGTGCAAAAGCTTGGATGTCGTATACAAAATATCTTTTGGTTAATAGCTGATTCACAATGTAATTTATTTAACGCAAATCAAAGCAAGCGCAAAGCAAAGCGACGGTATAATAATTTTTCAATTCACAATGTGTTGGTATTTCCAGCGTTAAATGACTTTTGATTTTCATTTATTTCAGTCATTTGTCCATTTTTTCCACAAAAAAATAATAAAATAAAAAAAAACATATTAATAGTATTAAATACTACTAGAATTGGTATATTTAATATACAAATCGTCACCTCAGTTCTTAAGTGTTCTATGTCCAAAAATAAAAATGTTGAGAAATTGAAATTTATGATTTAGCATAAAAGTTTTAATACTTCTTGCAACAATTCAACAATTGTAATTATTTTTTATAAATATTTCATTTCTTTTTTTATATAAAAGTGATAACAAAAATATTTATAAATAGTTATAATTTATATTTTTTTTTTAAAACTAGTGATCGAAGTTCGATTTGATATTAACAGTATATTATATGTAGACCGGTAAATTATAAATAACTTTTGAACATAACTTTTCAAGAATATCTTGGAAACGATTTGTGATAGAACAAAACGTTTTACGCCAATCGCAAGATCGTAGTCAAATTATTAAAACTGCATATTTAACTCATTTTGTCAAAAAATGGTCTATTGAACACTTTAGACCTGAGGTGACGAATTAATAATTTTTTTAAACTATTATTTTCAAATTAAATTCCTTCTATCTAGTTTTCCACAAATACTTTTGAGAATGAGAAATATTTTTATTATTATCTGTCAATTACTCGCGTTGATTATCGTAAAAGTTGAAAGTTGGCCAACTTTTGCTTTGTTACGCGTCGCGTCAGCTCTCTCTCTCTTCATTGTGAACAGAAGTATTGTTTTCATATAGTTCAACTTTTTAACTTTGATTTGCGTTCCGTTGCTTTGCGCATCGTTTCTCATTGTGAATCAGCAGTAACTTGGAAATCATAGATGATTCCTTCTGGATCATTTTTCAATTTAACAAAAAAAAAAAAATCTTGAATAATTTCGCTAAAAATGTATGCCTAGACAATCATAATTTTTAAATAGTAGAGGAAGTACTTAATCTTAAAAGAGTTTTAGTGTGTATATACTATGCCTACGTGATTGCTTGTAGAAAGAAAGATTTCTAACGTAAGACAATTTTCCAGTTTTAATTTTTTAAATAAAATCTGATAATTTGCAGTTAACATGATATTAATAAACAATTCCGGAAATTGATTTAATTTAAATCAATATTTTTTGATCAATCAAAATTATTAGAATATTTTTTTTTATCATTATACCTAATCCATTAAGGTTAATTTTTTAATGTTTATTATCCAATTATCTTTTACAAATAGACTAAAAGCCACTTAATGATTAAATGATATTAACAAAGAAAAATGGGAAATAAAAATGTCTGTAGATAATGTCATCTCCGCCCCCTCTGCAAATCATGTAATCGCAAAATTATATAATAGACTGATTGTACATTGTCGACATTTTACGTTCAGATTTTGAAGATGTTTGGATCACGTTTTATAAGAAAATTACAATCCAAACAGATAATTCTCTTTTAATCCGTGCTATCCTGAGTACCGAACTTCTTCAATTTGTTAACACTGATTTTCCTGATATCACAGAGCACATTATCGAACTATTTTTGGCGTTTGGTCGGTCCTTTTTTCTAGTGAATGCCAGATGTTCGGATATGATCAGTCGTGTGAAATTCCTAGTTTCCTAGATGTTCGGATATGATCACTCGTGTGAAATTCCTAGTTTCCTAGATGTTCGGATAAGGTCACTCGTGTGAAATTACTAGTTTCCTATACACCATGACAAGATCTTTATCTGTTCTGGCTAAGTAACGAACTAAAACGCTAATAATCAATCATACTTGTGTACAGTTGAGTTCCACTCATTTTCTATTTCTCATTTATTTTCAACTTGCTTAAAGTATACTGGTTCAAATATTTCGCAATTACTATGCTTTCGCGTAGGTTAAAAAAATAGCGAAATATATTTTGACATACTTTTGTTTATCTTTCTCTTTCGTTTATGAAACTGAGGGGAAAAAAATTATATTAAAATCGAAAATGTCGACAATGTAAAAATAGTCTAAACAATGTACTCAACTCTAATGCTCAAATTTAAATTTATAATCAAAAATCATTAGAAATAAAAAAAAAACTAATGTTAGCTACCTGTAAAATTGAATCTATACTCTCTACTAGCATATAAACATAGAAAGATATAGAAAAAAAAACATATTACAAAATTGTGAATTTGATTTGATCAAACTATGAAATTTAATAGTTAAAAAAAAAGATCGAATGTTGTACATGATTTGATTTCGAGATATCAAAACGGAAGGTGGGTGCTTTTAACTATTCAAAAAAACAAAAAGTTTAATTTGAAATATTATCAGAAATCTAAAATAGAATTTTCGAATGAATTATTATATTAATCGAAATGATATTTCGAATTTAATATGGTTTCTTAAAATAAAAGATTTTTATCATTTTTTTTTCCTGAATTATCTACTTTTATATAAAGAGTATAAGTGACCTGTTACCATGGAAGGTTAATATCGTATAATAGTAAAATATATTAGATAGAAATTTTTAACATATATGCTAATAGATAGTCCCATGCTCGTATATATGTTAAGATATTTGATTGATATGTTCAAATTTTGTAAAGAAGATTGATTTTTGTGGAATTTTTTCATAGTATAATTGCTTTTTTTTTTTTTTTTAATTAAACTAGGCTAAGGAGTAATTAGAGTTTTTGTGTCTTAATTGTAAAATTTATAATTACAAAAAAAAATTTTGTATCAAACTATATAATTACATATTTAAAGCAGAAATATTTAAAGATTTTTATCAATCGAATATTGGTAAAAAGTAATTTAACTTAAGCATAATTTATCTACAAATTTATTTTTAAATAAATTTGTACAAGATTTTTATGCTAACAATTATTGTGAAAGTAACATACAATTTTCATATATATAATTTTGTTCATATTTTCTAATATTTCGGAAAATGAATCTTCGGAACTATATAAATGCAAATTCGATATTTCAAATTTTCAAGGAAAAAAAATTCTATAAGAAAAATTTCAATGAATATGATTAACACAGAAAATTTGAATTACAAAAAAAGGACTATGATTAATAATGGTTATATTTGAGGATATTTTTTGGACAACAATTTAATGTCATTCATCGAAAATAAGTGCGTTTCTTCTGTACATATAAATATTACTTCGAAATAATCGAAATTTATATATAGAATGTAAATGTAGTGCAATGCAACTCCAAAATTGTTATTTATATTCGAGGATTTATATGAGTTAGCCATAGTCCACAATATCTGTTAGAAAACTCGAAGAATTTGTCAAGGGGAACCTTTTGGATCTTAAATATAGGACAATGAATTTCTTATATAAATATTTCATTTATAGATTCAAAAAATTCTATAATTCAATATTTCCGTATTTTTAGGGCTTTTTTTAAAAAAAAAGTTAACGCTTTTCTGTCCGTCCGTCTGTCCGATGTAAACAATAAAAAGCAGTTATTTCACATAGTTACCAATAGAAAGCTTGATTTATTGAGAACCAGATGTAATTGATATAATTTTAAAATTCGACCGGTAGACGGCGCTATTCACATTTTGCCAAAACATCTTTTTCCGAATAAAAATGTAATTTTATATAGTAAATGTACACCAAAAATGAAGTTTGACCACTAGTTGGAAAGGTATTTAAGAAATACGATGTCAGTAACCATATTTCAAATTTATACCGCTAGAGGCGCTGCGCTGAATACTAAAATATATAAAATATTAATTTTTAAAATGTGATTTCCAATAGTCAATAAACCGCAAAAATTAGGTTTAATATCGCATATGAAAGGTTGTAAGTAGTAGTATAAAATCACAGTTGTTATAATTTTAGTTTTTGCCACTAGAGGGTGCAACATAATACTCTAAATATGCATTTACAGTAGATAATTTAAAAAAAGCCCATGATTATAAAACTACTGATCAGTAGTTCGGCTGCGCGGCATTTTTTAAAAATATAAATGAAATGAAGAATATTATACCTAAATTAAGGTATAGAATAGACTATAGAGTATACTTTTTCTTAAGATGTCATTAAAGAAAAACGATGTAAATTGGACAAATATGTACTTCTTTAGAGTAAATTTCTTAATTTCAAAATAAACATTTTTTCATCAAGTTTAGTTCGAAAATGATTTTATTCAGAATTAACCTCATTAAATCATATTAATTTCAAATAAATTCTTGATATTTCAATTTAAATTCTAATTATTTTTTTTCCATTTTTAAAATATTTATATACAAGAAATTTCAAAATTATTTGAATTTGACGCCCTTATAAAATGAAGATAGAAAATATTTAAAATCATAATTTTATAATTATATTTAATATACCTGCATTTAAACTTAAATAAATGCTCTTCAAAGATCTAAATATTTTTCATATTTTTGTGCATGGTCATCGTTTTTTAATTATTTTTTATATAATATTTTTTTTCAAAAATTTTTTACCACCCAGGAATATATTTTGGAGAATGATGTTTCATTAATAGATTCTCAAAAAAAAATTTAATGAAATTATGAAATTAATAATTTTCTGAAATAAAAGACAAACGCGCACCATGCATTATAATGACGGCGCTCTAAATCAATCTAAATTATAAAGTTAATAACCAGAATGAAACCTATATAAAATGAAGATACTTTTTTTTAATAAATTAGAATTTTATTTAACCCTTTGACGATGGCTATATATTTTGTTGGTAATGGGGAAGAGTTGCTAGATTTCTTATTGTATATAAGTTAAAAGGACTAATCTAGTATAGTAATTCTTTTACAACTGAAAATTTTACTGCGTAATAGATTTAACTTATAGTGACTAATTCTATTTGATTGACGTTTCGATAAGAGTGACGTATATTATTGGCCCACAAAATGAATCTTAAAAATTAATATTATTTTCATATTTCCATTTTGTTTTAATTATCCACAAAAACTTTTCGCAGAAATTAGAAACTTCCTTGATTTGAACGTTGCAACAACGAAGCAATAATCGTGTAATGGTTTTTCGATATTAGTGCAAACATGCAGACATTAAATGCTTTAACACAAATTCTGGTTTAGTTATATGTTTGTGTAAAATGCTTTAACACAAATTCTGGTTTAGTTATATGTTTGTGTAAACGGACGGACGGTAAGGAAACGCAATGCTATTTAATAATAAATGTATAAAAGTTCGAAATACCGAGTCAATTTCATTTTCTAATTTGAATCGTTCTGTTCCAAGATAAAAAATATGATGTAACGTTATAGTAAGTTCTTTGACTCCAAGAAATTTAATTACAAATGGAAAATATATTTCAGACACTAACTTTACTATAACAACAAATAATTGTCCGTCAATAAACTAGAAAATTTCAGTAATACTTTTGAACGGAAAACATTTTTTGTTATTGAAATTCTTTTGATTAATTTTCGTGGACTATGTTTTCGGCAGCCAAAAGGTTAACAGAAATTCTTAAGTTTACAAGTAATAATAATGTTAAAATTAAAAGATTATAATAGCATGTTAAAAAAAGATCTATATTTTTCTTGTGGTTACCATCAATTAATAAATGTGTGTGAGCATTAAGGTGATTACATGGTAAATTACATTTTTTT
This sequence comes from Empis stercorea, assembly GCA_949752835.1. Classification (NCBI taxonomy): domain Eukaryota; kingdom Metazoa; phylum Arthropoda; class Insecta; order Diptera; family Empididae; genus Empis; species Empis stercorea. The sequence goes on along the minus strand of OX457085.1, from coordinate 84,367,389 downwards.
TTTTGGGAATTTGTTGATGGGGGGTCTAAAATTCTATATAAAATCTATATAAAAAAAAGTTTAATTAATTTTATTTTGGAGGATTTTTTACAACAGCAAAAAAAAAAAAAATTATGATCTCTAAATCTTGGGAAGTATAACATTTTCAATGTTTGAAATTTCCTAATTAGATAATTTAGATTATGGATCGGAAAATATTTGTTTTACAACTTAAATGTTATAAGATATTTCTATATATTGATAAATTATATTTTTCTAATCAAAATTAGTGTTACGAAGGTAAGGAATTTTCGAAGAAGTAAACAATTCAAATTTAACGAAAATTATAAAAACGAAGATTAAGAAAAAAATTATTTAGAAAATAAAATCTCAATTAGTAAAATATATAAATTTTATAGCAAAATCAAGGAATTCTATACTTTCAGCGGCTCATAAATTTGGATGAGTTTATGAGTAAGAGACGGAAAGGAACTTGAGAACAAATTTGAAGAATGAACTGAAACATATTTCATGCAAATTGAGATTTATCATAAAAATAAGTTTGTATAGCTCTTTGAAAGATTAAAAATCGTGATTAAATTAATTTTATGTTAATGTTATAGTAGCGGCTTAAGACCCGCATATAGACCACCAAGGGTCCTCAACGATGCCATATTTATGTCGGAATGATCACAGGTCACCGGTTGATAGTTCACCTTTTGGGTAGTTTGAGGATAGAGTAAGTGTAATAGAGAATTTAGCGAATTTCATGATTTTCCTAAGACTATACTTGGAAACTTCCATTAGATCTGTGAAGAATGCTTGCCCCTAAGCTGAGAATTCTACTATTCGCGAATGCCAGGACACTAACAGAGAAGATGCTCTATATAGAGTAAAAAAAATTATTTCAATTTATTCAAAAAAAAATTAGACAATTTTTAGAATTTAAAATTAAAAATGATTGCGATAATAATTTAAATATTTTTTATTTAATTTTAATTTAAATTTTTATTATGATTTTCAAATATCATCAAAATAAATTAATTCGAAATAAATAGAAAAATATATTTTAACATTATAATAACAAAAAAAAAATTAAATTTTATAATTTTCAAAATTTTATCACTTATAAAATTTTATTAAACCCAAATTTAACACGTACATTTTTGTCCTCATTTTAAATTTAGAGAATTTTTTCATATAAATACAAAAAATAATTAAATTAAATTATATTATTTATTATTAACCCTTTCACATCTTCGTATAATATCATAAATTTCTTCTATATTATTGTTTAAAGAGGGTATAGAGGGTTTTTGGTATATTAAATTGTTTTTTTTTTTGTGATGTCTAATCAAATGAATTATTATCGCTTACACCTAATTAAATTCTATAACAAAATTTTATGATATAATCAAAAATTATAATATGCTACAAAAAAAAAATATATTTATAAATAATTTATCTAAGTTAAACCATCAAAAAAAAAACATTTATAATGTCATTTAACACACCAGAGCGAGCGTACATAGACACCAAAACATGCACCAAATAAATGGCGGGATTGTATATAGGAAAATCCTTTAACACTATAAAAGGGATCAAAATATGGAATGTATTTTTTTTTTTTAAATTGGTTTTATTTTGAAGGAGCGTCTCTTGAGGCACGAGACATATATATTATTTAAGGAGGAATAGGCATGAGTTAATTTACATGTCATACAATGAGGAAAAAATATTGTTAAAAAAAATTTTTGTCTAATCAATTTAAAAATATCAAAAATTAACATTCTTAAAAGATTATAATCAACATAATGATAATAATTATAAAATTTGTTAGTATACGAATTAATGTTAACCCCTTTACATTATATGTATATATTTGTATATATGTTGTACTTGGAAGAAGGGTTAACGTTGTGCCAAATGTTGTATATAAAAATTGTAAAAATTGTATAGAAAATTTCAGTTGTAACTTTAAAAGAATTGAATGATTTATTTATTTTACTATCGTATAATAATTTCTAGATTTTTCAACTCTAATTTCCATTTTTACATATATAGCTAAAAATATAATCCTTCAGATCCAGAGAAAGTGATTCTGTAATAAAAATATGTTCAGTAGGTTAAATATATGATAAGGAAATATTATTCATATTTATGTATGTATTAATGTTACTTTTAAAAATTCCAAAAAGGATTATAATATAAATAAATATTTAATTTTTAAGAAATGCGAATATAACAGAGATGGGACTAGAAATATTATTTTGTATCCCAAATGAATTATAATTTATGTACGGTATAGTATCTAAAATTTTAAGCAAAAAAAAAAAAAGGATTTAAAATCAAATTTGTTGATGTATAAAATTTTAATATGTTTAGATAATCATTGGAAAGAATTTTTGTATATATAGTTAAAGGAGCCATATAAAGGATATATGACAATTTAAGCAAATATTAGCCGTGTTTTTTTGTAGACGCATATAAATTTATAGGCAACAGAGAGAATTTTTTCCATTGGATACAACAACAATTTACGGAGATGTGCAGTATATACAGCAAATTGTTATTGTTTTCAATGTAAAAAGTTCTCTCTGTTGCCAATAAATTTATATGCGTCTACAAAAAAACACGGCTATTATTTCTAAATTCGAATTTATGTATATATATATATTTGTTATGTATAATCATCGTAGACTTTAATGCTGCAGAAATCATTTTTTGTATCATTACGAAATTTATGAAGAAATATTTATATATATTTCTTAAATGTAATACGGCCGATCATGAAGCAATTTACTGACAGAGGCAGTTAGCGATTATTATATATACTGAAAATACAGAAAATCTTCTATAAGAAATCGAATTAAAATGATAATTAATTTTTTTTATAGCTAAACCTCATGAGTGAAATGATTAACAAGAACATTGATTTTAGATAAAGTAAACAGATTATCAATGAAGCACAACATGACCATTTTAGATAATTAATAACCGTCGCGACATTCTTAATTATGTGTTCAAAAATAATGTAAAATTTGTTTGTCTCAATTAATTTCATATAACATAATGTAAAATTTTCGCAAATTTTCATCCAAAAAATAATTTGCGCTCTCCTTAGTCTATAAAACTTTTAACCTATTTCATTTTTCCTATTTATAATTCTTAATAATTTCGTATAATTATGTATATAATGATTTAATACACATCATGTACTTCAAATTATCAAAAATTCCCTATATACACAGTTTTTTTTTATAAACTTGAGGAAAAACTTATAATAATCATGAATTTATAACTAAGTGAAATCACAATTTTCACTCAACTGAATTCTACAAAATTTACATCAGTGTTAATTTTGACAATATTTTCATTTTTCATTATAATAATATCAAAATATCAAGAAGTCAAAAAAGTTATAAATTTTCACTTTAATAATAATGCTTTAGTTTACTATGTTTAAAATGCATTTTTTGAAAAGTGTTGTTATTAGATTGATCTGATGGTATCCTTAAATTTTTTTGTAATAATTTAAAATATATTTTTAATAGTATTAAAATTTATTTAAAAATTATAATAATAATTGTCGTTTAGATTGTAAACGGGTGATATCATTTTAATAATTTAAATCAAATGAGTTTAGAATATTGAATTTCTTGTGGAAATTCATTTCAGAATTATCAGAATGATTCAATAAAAGTTATACTTATATATAAAGAGCTGTTAAATTGATAGAATTATCCAAACAGACTATATCCATTTCATATTCAGTATGATTTTAATGAGAATCCGCAACACTTTTCTCTCCAAAAGAAATAATATTTCATGGTGCAGATATTTCTGTTCGCAATTTTTATATAAAAGGAGCTGGAACGAATATAAGGAAAAGTGTGAAGCATAATCGTGAAAATGTATACTACTTGTGCTCATAATATTTCGATGACCTATATAAAGGGTTAATGTGATTTTTCTTATTGATCCTCTATTCGCTTGAGTCATCTCGAAAATTTCTGCCATCTCAGAGGCAAAAATTATAACTTTTATTTCAGATATTTCCGATTGTAAATACCGACGAATAGTTAACGTTTGAAAGAGGTTTTAATTCGAGTGAATTATGATCTACTAAATTATTATTATGCTATTTAATTCGTTGCAGATTATGTATGTTAATGTAAATAATACCTTGCAACACAAGCATATAACATGTAACAAGTATAAATGAAGGCTACCTGAAATATACGTTGAATAATAGATCACAATATGTCACATTCTTCCAAAGGCAAATAATACCATTGATAGAAATCTAATTCTATATTATTGATTCAACTTTTAAGAATAAATCTAAATTGCCACAAGAAATTTTTTTCACATACAAGGATCACAAGTAAGTTGTGGTGTAAATCAGCGATACCCAAACTTATTAGAACTTGGGCCAAAAAATGAAATTTACAGAATTCGGCGGAACAATTTTGTTTTTTAAAAAAAAGGAGGAAATTAAGTGTATTTCTGTTTGTAAGTGCATCTAGCCGTATTTTGTTTTCCATATTTCCATATTTCCATGGAATTTGGCCCGCGGGCCATAGTTTGGGCATCACTGGCTGTAAATAAAAAAAAATTTAAGTAAATTTTTACATCTTTTAAATTAAATTTATTTGGTAATTTCATGTGATTATTATTGGATAGAAAACTATACTTACGTTAATATGAAGAAGTGGAGTTTTTGTCAGAGGAAAACTTAACAGAGTTTCATTTATAAATATAACATGGAAAATTCTGTTTAATTAACTGAAAAAAAAAAACTAAAGAGTAGCACCTCTCGACAATTATAACACACATCCCTTAATTGTCGTGAATGAATTAATATATTTATTTAAAATAAAATGTTAATAAAAATGGAAAAAAAAAGATGAATAAATTTTTCTAAAGGTGCTAAATGCCACAATTTACTTATACAAAACAACCTAAAAAAAGGATTCTTTTATGTTTCCTAAATTCCGTCATATACCAAAAATATAAAATATTACGTTTAAATTGTATATTTATCATATGAAAATTATATATAGCTAATAATAATTCTTTATGGTAAATGGAGCTTTTATAATAAAATATAATAAAGAGTGGTCTGCAAAAAAAAAAAATTAAATTTCACTGTGTCAAAATTGGTGGTAATATAAAATTTATATAGTTCAGAGTTTTACAAAAAAAAAAATATATGAAAAAATAAACCCCGGGTTTTGTCAAAAGGACATTTCCTCAAAATCGTCTCATGTTGAATTAAGAGTTTATTATTCCCGGAAAATATATATAAACTTATCATTTAAGTTTTCTCCAATTTTGCTTTCAATTGAACATATAATGTGATATGAAATAATATCCAATATTCCATTTATATAGCACCTAAAAATATGCAAAATATTTCTGTTTTTGCAAAATTTTACATGATTAAGCATTTTGATTAATTATAAGAGTGTGGCAAATGATTATAATTTATTAATTAATGCACTTTAAAGATATATGATTTTCGAAAGTTTTCTCAATATTTGTTTTTAAAAATATTGTGCAGTTATAATTTTACAAGTAAATTAAAAGTGTATTTTTTTAATTTTCGACTGGCCATAACGGAAAGGGTAGGGGAGATACGGATACAATTTCTTCAGAGACTCTAGTTATTTTTTAGATATCTCTTTGGTGCATAAATTTCAGCCTTCCATAAACAGACGTTTGAGAAATACAGGGTGTTAAAAAACTAAAGAAAGTTGCATGAAGGTAACGGTATTTTTATACAACAAAATGAATTAAATTTTATATAATTTTTTAATTTCACAAAAAAGATAAAAGATTTTCCTATCTTATAGCTTTTACAGACCTCTAAAAGTTTTATTGGTTTAAAAGTTATGAGATGTTCAATATGGGCAATTTTCAAAATTTTTTACTTGTAGGCCGAATAACTCAGAGGGGGGAAGAGATAGGATAAAATTTTCTTCTATTGGACCTATTATTTTATTACTGTCTATCTAAAATTTGATATTCTATCTAAATAGATGTAGAAGTTTGTGTAAACGGACAGACATAGTGAAACTAATATACACATTTCTACCAAATTGGTTGGAAATGTGCTAAAAATACATTTGCTGAAATATCCTTTTTCTACGTTTAGCTATATATGGTAAAATTTTAATTGTTTAAGTATATACTCTACTTTTTTTCCGTTTAATATACTTTTAACAACATAATTTTTTAATGTCCTGAACATTATAAATATTTTTTTTTTGTATTAAATGTTTGTCGTTTTGAATGAGGGAGCGAGGACTAAGAGGCATAGACTTTTTTGTTTTTTTTGCTTTTCTGGTACATTAATTTATATACGAGAAATAAACAGGAAATTATTATTTTTTAGATGGTCCTTTTTTTTTAGTATATATCAACAAAGTAAATTTTTATGATTAAAATGTTATTCCTTTTTTTGTAGAAATTTTTCTCACTGTTTTATTAGTCGAGTAATAATTATTTATACAAAACAAAAATGTTATGTAAATTTTGTAATAATGAGAAAAAAAGGTTATAAAAAAAAAATAAGGATATATGCAAGGATATAATTAATATATTTATTGTGAAGGTGTTACAACAACAACAAACAACAACTACAAAAGGTAAATATTTTTATAATGCTGGAAACCATTAAATAATTATTAAATTAAAATATATAAAAAAAAAAACATAGAATTTTTCGTCTAAAAGAATTTTAATGAGAAAACTCGCATAAGAATTTATTTATCATAAAAAAATTATAATAAATATAAAATGAAAAATTTTATTAATGGAAAATTCTTTTAAATGAGAAAAATGCTTTTCTCAATGTTATAAAATATTTTAATTATTGTGTTAAAATTTTTACAAAAATGATTACAAAATAAATAATTATTAATATGAAAATTAAATTTTTTACTGAATATAATTAATTATATTTTCCATTTTACACGTCTACCTAATTCAGGACGTACGGCGTATGGTATATTTTAATTTCTTGCTGCACATTCGACGTTTTGATCACTAAAATTGTCGTTCCGTCTATTACGAACAAAATTATAGACTTAACAATGAAGTTAGATAATCGCGAGCGACACACGAGCCTTTTAAAAGTCTATCTAGACATTCCAAATAGTACGCAAGAACAGGTGTACCTTTCAATAGGTGTAGCATTATTTTTAACTCACACAGGAATATATTTCACACAGTAGTCTACTCTATTTTCACCCCCAAATACCAAAAGCATCATTTTAATATAAACTATAACCCAACTCTTAAATGGTCCATCCTAGCAATAATAAAATTTCGTAACAAATCTGTCAAAATTAAGGAACGAGAATTCAGTTTAGATAATTTTCAAAATGGCGATATTATTACGTTTTAACAGCAAGTTTTGAAGAAAATATTTTTTTTCTTACTATATATATCCTTTCAACGATTAATTTTCCCAGTGATGATTTTTCCATATGTAATTAATATTCACCAATATTTTCTTCTATAGATAATTTTTACGGTATGGGATGATAATTATGTTCCCATAAATGAATTTCAGGAATTGCTATTCAATACGATGAATTTTCTATAAGATATGAGAAAATTCTCTAATTGGTGAATTTTCACATTCACTTAATATTGACAACGATCAATATTCATGTGGTGAATTTTCTCTAAAAGATATATTTTCTATCGATGAATTTTCACATGTAATTAATATTCACCACGAAGAAATTTCTTTTGGTGAATTTTGATTGTAGGAAATTTTCGATGAAAATAATATTGTGTTTTTTGATGAATTTTTCATCCACACTAAATTTTCCTTTCTTTATGAATTTTAACATGATGTTTTTTTCCTCGACGTATAATCTTCAATTACAATTATTATAATCAATTCAAGTTCCTATGACTATCAAAATATAGTTTTATATAATTCTCCAAAAAAAATGATTTTCCGTAAAATTTCCCAGATAAAAAATATTTCATTATAATTATTATCATTTGATCTTCAAATCAAAAATGAAAAATCTACAAAAAAAAAAAAAAATTCAATATATAAATTTCAATTTTCATTTAATTTTCATTTTACCCATTTCCCATCAATAAGATTGTCCTTAATTGCATAGATTGTTAAATCGAAGAAAATTATTATTTAAAATAGTCTCTTGAGAGGAGGTGGATTGCGGAGGTAATAAAGATGATACGAAAAATGTACTAAAAAAAAATTGTCCTGGTTTTTCCAAAAAGAATATAAAACCACTTCCTTCAATATATACCTGCAACAACAACACAAAAAAGGATTTCATATGATTAAATTTTATCATTTATTTTCAAATTTTCTTTCGTTAATCTTAACCAAAAAAAAATAAAAGGAAAAGAAAAAAGATTTTTTGATAATGAAAAATCGTCCTTTGGGCTTTAAATATCACACACACAACAAAAAAAAAAATAGATGATTTTTTTCCTCCTTTTTTGATTGCTCTTCAGTTCCAAATTCTCTTTCGATCTGCAAAGCCAAGGCAAACAAAATATAAAAAATTATTATTTTTGAATTTGATTTTATACTCTAACTAAAAGACAATTTATAATATCCTTCCTTGCTTTGTTCCTTTTGGGAATTTATATAATTTTCCTGTCCAATCAAATGAAGAAAATTATTTATATATTAAAAAAAAAAAAAATTAAATGAATTTTTTTTGAAGATTATTTTCCCAAGGACTTTTGAACTGGAAATGCGAATAATTTTTTTTTTGTTTAATATTCTGACAAGGCTGGAAATAATTGTCGACAGAAATCTGTGACAAATTTTTTGAAAAAAAGTCAATAGGGTTTACCACATTTGTCACATCTTAGGCGACATTTTTGTCAACAAATATGTGAACAATTTTGTGACTATTTGGTGAACTTTTTGTCAACAATTTGGTGAAATTTTTGAGAACTTTTTATAAATGAATATGTGAACAATTTGATGAAAATTTGGTAAACTTATTGTCGACAATTTGTCATTGTAATTTTGATGACAAAATGTTGATACACAATTTTATGACAAAATGCTGACAAAAGTTTGTCATTAGAATTTATGGTTTCTCGGGTAATTATATATATTATATAAATTATCCATTTCAATGGCAACTTTGTTTTGTTACCCTGTAATTCATTTATGAAATATATTTCTGGAGACACAAAATGCTCACATTCGAAGCGTATAACAAATATAAATTTTCTTAGGTTTAAAGTTTTTTGATCTTCACTATTTAAAATAACGAAAAATAATAATATACTCTGAAATTTCGTGGTACTGCAAGAAGCTTGGTCCTGCGGTATCTTAGATTCTGTGGTACTTCTTCTTTTCGTACAACAGCCCGGTGTGGGGGGCCTATGCTTACATTTTTAGAGGTTTTCCTGACATTTTATTGCAATTTTAGGACCCACTACTAATTTTATATGGATTCCGAACCAGAAATTCCTCTTTAGCGTAGAAACTATATTTATTGCGCGAAGCTAAATGGCCGGGAATTGAACTCATGATCTCATGGAACGCAGCATAGTACAACTACACACTAAGCCACTACCGCTCCTTTCTGTTAATTGCTCCTTTCTGCGGTATGAGCAAAATAATATGAGAATATTTTTGGATTTGTAAACGTTACAATGCGTACCAATGAAATTTGATTTAAATACTTAAATTATTATTTTTAATTTGTTCTTTAATTTAATTGAACAAAATTATTATATTAAAAATGAGGAATTTTTTTCAATTTCTTTTTTTGTGGCTTTGGAATGAAATATTAAAATTCTTCTTCCTTTTTTTTTTTAGTATAATAAATGATTTAAGTTTAAATTATTTCTATAATTTTATGAATACCTGGCGGCATTTGAAATATTAAATTCTCATTTTCGGTTTTGTTTATAATGATCAAAATAATTTTATTATTATTTTTTGTATGTTAATGATTTATAGTTGTCGGAATTATGAATTTTATTTGATTTTATACAAAGTCATTAATTTATAATTTATGATTTTGAATTTTATTAATCTATACAATATTAAAAAGTTTATTTGATTATGAAACTAAAAATTAGAAAAATTATTATTTTAATTTAGTAAACTTAAAAAAAAAAAAAAAATCTGCAAATAGAAAGCCACCTTGTGGATGTTCCAATGTACTATCAATTTTTAAGATACAATAAAAAACTATAATAGATTCTAAAAATAGAGATTTTAATCTTGAATTTTTTACATAAAATATAAAAATATGAGACAAATTTTTCTATATTTTAACTATCCTGAATAAAGACACTCCTTATTTATTTGAGTTTTATTCTATAGAAAATTTTTCCTGTATACGATAATTATTTATATGTTTCTCTTAATAAATTTCGGGAATTTGGTATATTAACAACGATGAATTTTATTATGGTAAATTTTCCCTATTAAATAAATTTTCTCATTGTGATGAATTTTCACAGCCAAGTAATTAATTTTTCATCGATAAATTTTCAAATGTAATAATTAATACTCACTATACGATAAATCTTGTTGTGGTGAATTTTAAGTGAAATTTAAAAATAGAGATTTTAATCTTTAATTTCGTATATATATATAAAAATATCATAAAATTTCATTATTTCATTTTAAGGATATAAATTTTCATATAAAATTAAATTTAATAAAAAAAAATTTACCATATATAAAATTATAGAATAATTTTCATTTTTTAATTAAAAAAATTGTTCAATCTCCCTCACTGTTTCAACCTAATTGCATATATTTTTTTACTTATCTATTAGTAGATGCCTCGTGCCTTGCAATTTTCTATCTACATACACAAAAATATTACACAAAATCCTCTTCTCCACGCATACAAAAAAATAAAACTTTTATCATTAACCAAAAAAAAAAAAAAAAATTGTTTTTTTTATTTATTTTTATCCTTACACATTTTACGTATCCTAAAGTATAATATACCATAATATTTACGATTTAATGGTTTATATGTACTTAAATTCGTAACATGTTTTCAAAAACAAAATTATTATCCTTATATACATAAAAGTCTACGTAAATTGCAAACAGTTTGCTTTTTTTTTTTTTAATTTACTATAAAATCTTTTGCAAAAAGGATGAAATAGAGCTATACAACAACATAGAATTGCAACAGAAAAACATAATTTTGTTCATGATGCAGAAAAACATAATTTTTCATAAATTATTTTATTCCTTTTTCTATGCTAGTAGTTAGTATATACCCGAAATCAATTGTGTACAATGTTGAGAAAAAATAATATTTTGTAAATAGTATTGGTCAATTTTTGTTTCTGTTAAATATAGTTTTCATATATACAATACTATCATCAATAATTCTCAGCACAGATATAGAAATATAGAAAAAAAAGAACTCTTCATTATAAATTATAATATTTCAAATTCAATTAGTTCATATATCATCCATCAGAGGGAAAACTTTTTCAATTATTCATAAAATTGAGTATGGCTCAATATCTAGACATAAATCGCAGAGGTTTTTCCGATCATTTTCATCGTATCCGAATTCAAAATGATATTATATGTATTTCTTCCTTTTACTGGAAATTGAGGATCAGGGCTTGGGTTCAGCTGTTGGACAATAGTATTTATTGCGCAAAACTAAAGGCAAGCGAGACGCAAGAGTATCATAGCTTATTATAAGTTGTGTAATCACAAACTAATAAACTGTATACACAGACGATTGAAGACGATTACAGACGAATGGAGCCAGAAACTTGTAGACAAAAATTGTTTTCTAATATTATCGTCTGTTTAGAGTTTATTCTAAAGAACATATTTATTGGTTTCAATTAATTGCTATTAAAGCTGTCCACAAACAAAAAATGCATTCTGTAACTGTAACGAAAAAATTAACTTAACAGGATAATTTTGATCTTTAAGAATTTGGTATAAAAATGATATAACAAATTCTAGGTGATTATCCAATCAAATTCCAATTATAACACTAAACTATTGGCTCCAAATTATTATTATCTACTTTATCAATTCCACGGGTGAAATTCTTAATCCAATATTTTGAAATTATTTCCGCCATTTTGAAACTAAATTAAAATTTTGAATATTACATTATTTATACCATTTATCTGATAAGTGCATATTCTTATCAAAACTGTTTTCTCTTTGCTTTATGATTACAAAATGTTGGAAAATAATTCATCAATTTTTTTCAAAAAATTTGATGAATTATTTCCGCCATTTTGAAAGTAAATTTAAAAAAAAATTGTTAGTTAGAAAATCAACTCAAATTTATTTATATAATTGTATTATAAAATGATATTCTCATGCCTTGAAGGATACAAACATTTTCAGACTTTGTAAGATAATAAAGGATAAAAAATATTCTCTATATAATTTATATTTAAAACACTACACAACACTAACAAATACGCGAAATTAATGGTTGTTATATGTGCAGCACGTGCAATCTTTTATCACCAGAAAAACATGAGGGAAAAATTATTTATTCTTTATAAATTTAATTTTTTTTTGCCATAGTCAAAAAAAAAAAGGATATGAAAAATATTCAAAATTATTTATGTTTTGTTGGTATAGTAGAAACTAATTTATTTTACTACAATATTTTAGTTACATTTTTATATATATAATAACAACAGAAAAAAAAATCAAGACATGGTTTCAATATTTTTAATTCTTAAATGCAAACACGCGCATAACAAATAATTTCTCTCAAAAAAAAAAAACCAAAAATTTCACAACGAAAATCGTAACGAAACGTCAAATTTTATATATTTTTACAGTTTCCAAAAAAAAACAAGGATGTAAAACTGTATGCAAAAATGCAATTATGATGTATTTTTGTTATCCTTTGATTGCAATTTTAATTAGATAAAAGATAAATTTTCATTTTTATTAAAGTTATAAGTTGAATTTGAAAAACAAAAATTACACATTTAAATAATTTTCATTTCTAATTTGTATACATAAAATTACAAATGACTTTTCGTTCAAAATGATGAAATAATTGAAGGAATTAATTTGATGCTTGAGGTCAGTAATTTTAGACTTAAAAGTTTAGCAAATATTTTTATTTTTTATTGTAGTATACTACTACTATGAGTATAATAACGGTGACGTACCATATGTCCCCAACTTATAAGTTCCTAAGGGACTTATGGCTCACTCAAATGGTCCATAATTCACTGTGGAATTATAACCCACCTGGGAGGATAATAGGCACCCGGGAACTTATGACACTGAGAAATTTCATAATTTAATGCCACGCCATAAGTCCCCAAAATATAAGTTCCCTAAAAATCAAAACATTTGATATTCATAATAAAAAAATAAAAAAAATCCAAATTTATTAGAACAAATAAAAAAAAATCCAATTAATTAAATTAACATTAAATGACCCAAAGTTTATTATGTGTGGATATCGTTTTTTTTTTTTGGTTGGAGAGGTAAACTAAAAAAATAAGCTAAAATAATGGGATTGGGTATCCCAAGTTTTGTTAAATAAACTTGGGTTGTTTTCATTTCTTTGAATATTTCTGGAAAAGGACAAACCAATTCTTGTTGCAGATTTCGGGAAAAAGGCAATCCAACTATTCTTGCAGATTTCTGGAAAAGGACAATTCAAAAAAGTTACTAACTAACTCTATAAACAGTATAAATTCTCATTTTCATGGGGACTTATGGCTCCAAGCGAGCTATAAGTCCCCGGGTCTTTATAACTCATTTTTGTGGGGAGTTTGAACTCACTGACGTGGGTCATTACTTCACAGGGAATTATGGACCATTTGAGTGAGCCATAAGTCCCTTAGATTGGGGAAATATGTATAGTACGTCACCATAATAACTATAGAGTACTACCAAGTGCCCCCATTAAAATTACCCAAAAATTAGATTCATATACTAAAAACCAATGATTCTAAAACTATGTGGAAAAACAGTGAAGTTGCATTTTGAAAATTAAATCTTTACACAATAATAATAAAAATTGGAAAATTTAAATACAATTTTGTTGGGGTAATAACTCATAGGGGAAAAGAGATAGAAGAAAATTTTGTTCAACTGGACCTATTATTTTATTACTATCTAATTTTAGTGTTAAATTGATTTCTTAAATTATTATAAATTTAATTTGGAAGACGAACAGACAGACATGAAAACATTTATAAAAATGAATTTTTAGTAACGGACGGACGGGCAGACGGACAGACAGAATGAAACTTATATATAAACATTTCTACCAAATTGGTTGGAAATTTGCTAAAAATGAACCACAAATATAATAACTAATAGTTTATCATATTCTTATGTCCCTTTAGGCAATATTAGTAATATTAAATATAATATTAGTTCATTATTTCTATTAATTTCCCCGACAAAGAAAATTACCAATTTCTCTCTCTCTCTCTTTTTGATATATTTTTTATATTTATATGTTCTTGGGGCAAAATTATATTATAATATTTTCTAATATTGACAGTTTTATATCTACCACTAAAGGAAATTAAATAGAATTTAAATAATTTTAAAATTAAATATAAAAAATATATGAAATTTCACTTAAAAAATGGGTATACCCTCATTTGTTAATCATCTTTAAAAATAACTTTTAATATAATCTATAAAAATTATAAATTTTTTGTGTTGTTACTTGAATGACCTATCCTAATAATTGAAATTTTTTGTCACCATTATATTATAAAAATTTCATTAATTTAAATTTGTATAATGTCGGAACCATTAATTTAAAAATCATATTATATACCAAAACTAACCTCTCTATAAATCCGACAAAGTTATCATATAGTTTATAGTTTACCCTCATGCAATAATTTCTCATAAATTTTATTTTTTAAATATAATTGGAAATAAATTTACTTAATTTTTTAGGAACTAAATGTTACCCTAGAAATACTATACTGTCAACATTTTTTAGTTTATCGTAATTCGTAATATTTTTTAAATGGACACCACGAAGAATGTCGAAGTCAATGATAATTTTGTTAGCATAAATTAATATTAAAAAAAAAATAGTGGATAAATATTTTAAGAAATAATTAAATATAATGATAAATTTAAGCTAAAATTCTACAACGCAGTAGTTTCATACTCATGGGATTTTATAAATTATAAACCTTCTTGTCTTCTTTTGCCACAACAGCCCGATGTTGGCATAAACTTTAGAGTTTTCGTGACTTTCTATATTCCAATTTAGGACCTACTGATTTTATATGGATTCATCTGTAGCGTGGAAAATATTGATTGCAATAAGCTAATGGTTTTATAGTGGAGTCAATTGTTGTCAGCAATTGGAGTCGACCACAAGCATTTTTCACCAGCATATTTTATTACCGGTACTCATTTAAAGCTGAATCAACTTAAAACAACATCGATGACTCGGATAGGAATTGAACTCATGCAACGTGGTATAGTACTACACACTAAACCGCCGACGCTCTTAAAATTATTAATATTATTGTATTGTTAAAATACTAATTCTATCTTTCCTCTATTTTACATTATACATTATCGATCATTGATTGTGGTCAACCTATAACAATGTTTATTGAAATTATTACATTTGCATTGTAGATGCAACCTAGGGACAAATAACTGAAGTATTAAAACTTATATAATATTATTTCTTTAGATTGGTTTCCCAGTGGTCATGATTTTTCTTAATTTTGGATGAAGATTTCTTAAGGTTTTTTTTCTCCAAAAATAGAAAATTTAAAGAATTTTTTCCCACCGAATTACTATTTCTATAAATTGAGAAAAAGCACCGCCTCTAGTGGGAGAACTATTTTGTTTGAATTCGATTCTAAATTATTGATGGTCTTTAGAATAGAATTGTGATAAATTATAAATTGATTTCTTAAATTATTATAAATTGAATTGGGAAGACGAACAGACAGACATGAAAACATTAATAAAAATGTATTTTTAGTATTTGAAGTATCTCTATATATATATGTAATATTACCAAAAAATTGACCATAAATGGACGACAAATTGTCTAATTATTGCTGATTGTTAGTTATTAATAAGATAAATTTTGATAGTATAAAGAACAAAATTATTAACAAATAACTAGAAAGACCGGAACTAAAAGAAAAAGGAGAAAAAAAAATAGAAATTAATGAAGAACATTTTCCATATTTTGTCTTTAATAAGAAAAATTTAATTCTGATAATGTTTTACAAAAGATCCTTAATAAAGTTTCATTAAGAGTATATGTAGTAATTAGTTTTTCATTCTTTAGTATCAATTTTTATCAACTAATTTCTATTTTTTGGGTTTTTTGTTTATTTTCTGATTTTAGATTAGAAAACGGTGGCAACGATTATGGAATTTTCTATTACCCAAATGGCAAATCACTTGATTTTTGCTAAAAATAATTCAAATGATACATAATATAGATTAATTTTTGTCCTTTTCCGAATATTACAAAATCGAGTGCGCATATAAAATACATATATAAATTTTAAGACTCAAATTTTTAGATTACCGTGATGGCTTTATTGCTCACTCAATTGGATCTTAAAGCCATCCCAGTAAAAATTGCGATTATGGTCTTATTTTGTCGTCCAAATTAGAACAAATCGATCCTGGAACTGTTTCCTATTTTGACTCAGATCAATCAATTTGAATATCCCAGACATGCCTACCAATATTTTTATTCTACCCGACAAACATTGTAGCATTTTTTATCTGAAAAATCTCACACTGTTTCTTATTTTATAAGTTAGATTAATTTGATTTCAGATTTGAAAGAATCTAGTTGATCTACAGATTTAAATAAGAAACACACCAAATATAATAAAAGCACAGCCAACTTCTACAAAGCAAATCTACGTCATTAAGAAGAAAATGGCGAGTGTCAAATTATATCGATAGTAGACCATGTATTATTATTATGTTATCTTACAAATAGCTTAAATTTGTGATACACAAGAATGTCTTCTAAGGTGATGAAAAATTCAGTTGATAAAAATATAATATAAAAATATTCCTTTAGTTTCTAAATCTATAAATTAGAGTGGCAAAGAGAGTTTTTTATTACCATATTTTGTTAACTCTCCATTTATTCATATTAATATTTAAATCAACTTGGGAAACTAAAATTAAATCAATTTCAATTAATAAATTTTTTTTTTTTTTTTATGATATTTTTTCGTTTTCTTTCTAACTTTTCTATTCTTATATCGTTCACCGCACCTAAAAGTAAAAGTATTTATCTATCTATAAATATAATTTTTTTTTTTGTCCATCATTTCGAAAAATTAATTGATTTATTGGCAATTTTCAGAACAAAAAGAGCACATAAAAAGATATATAATTTTTTTTTTGTCTCCTTTTGTGTATATAGATGATGGCATTAAATTGGCCAAAAAAATTTTTATTTTGAACATTGCCATGGACAATGAATATAATTGGCTTTACATTATTAGAGTGAGACCAGGACTTACCACAAACCAAATAGAAATAATATCAAGCATAATAAAAAAATGAAAATGATAAAAAGAAATAGAAAGCTAAATAGCAATTTTCTATATACGAAACAAAAGACGTGACAATTATTCAATTAGAGAAAAAGGACATAAAAGTCAAAAGAAATTCTTGTTGATTTTTATGTGTAGGTGGGATTGTTTTTTTTTTTGTTATTTTAATTTTTATTCATTTTGGTATACAGAAACCAAAAATTGTGGTTAATAAATATAATATAAATTATAGAATTATTGTTAGTGATAGTATAATACAATATAATTAGAAAATTAAATATACTTTGTGTGTGTGTGTGTGTGTGTGGAAATTTTAGTACAAACTAAAAACTAATTTTTTTAAGGCTAAAATTTTAACATAATATCTCTGTACTAATATCTCTGATTAGGTCAAAATTATATCTGGGATTTGTATTTAGATCTTGCACCCAGAAACAAAAATCTACGTAAAAAATATCGAACGCAAATTTTGAAAAAAAAAAAAAAAACATTAATTTTGATTTATTAGAATTCAAGATAAATTATATATCTTGTTCTCTCTCATTGACTATCTCTATCTCTTTTAAATAAGACATAAACTTTTGGACTTATCAGCTTTTACCGATCATTATAAACTATAGGGATGTTCGATTATTAGGAAAAGATCGATTTCGCTAATAATCGATTAAAATCGATGGTGTAGATAGAGATCGATTCACCAATTAATCGAATATTAGAAAATCGATTTGCCATAAATCGATTTTCTTATGAGGAATTTTATTTTTTAATACCTTACAAAGATATTTGCTAAAAAATTTCATATCATAAATATCTATTAAAAATATATCTATGAAAAGTTGGGATTGGGATGGAAAAAAATGCAATTGCAGTGGGTTCCAAGACCATAAGGTTCCAAGAATATAATGAATGAAAAGATAAATTTTAATTTCTGTATTTTATCCTTTAATTTTATTAAGACACATTAAAATATATTAATTTTCCGATGTTTGGAAATTTCAATATTCAATTTTTAATTTCATCAGCCCAGGAATACGAAACATTATGCGCCATGTATCCGGAGTCGATTTCAAATTTATTATTTTATAATATTACACAGCAACACCCACACAACACAGCAGAACATAATCAGAAGACTGAACTGATTGATTGAAGAAATTAAATGAAAACTGATACTGCTGACGGAATAAAATAAAAAATTTTTTGTTGGAATTTGAATTCTTTTGTTTATCACTTATAGAATCGATTTTGAACTTTTTATAAAAAATCGCTATTAATAGATGAGTAAAAGATCGATCCAATAAATCGATTTTTGCTGGCTGAAAATCGATTATGGAAAAGATCGATTAAAATCGTACATCTATATTATAAACTTCATTATCATTACGATAATTTTTGTGACTGTAAAAGAGAATATACATATATATATGGAAGTCCTCACTTGAGCCAAAGACGCTATCACATAAATTGTGTTGTGTCAATTTACCTTTACAAATGACAACTGATTTTCTTTTGGTGACCATAATAAAACTTCACCAAATTATCAATTTTCTCAATTAAAAATATTATGTTTTCTGCTAATTTATCTTCTTCTTTGAATAGAAATGGTATACAAATATTCTTTTTCTCAATTCATCTTCGATAATATTGTAATTAAAGTTTTGTCGGAAATTTCCAACAAAGTAGGCTTTCAATAATAATAATAATAAATAATTGATCCAGCCTTTCAAAATTTTCCTTTA
This sequence comes from Empis stercorea, assembly GCA_949752835.1. NCBI lineage: Eukaryota > Metazoa > Arthropoda > Insecta > Diptera > Empididae > Empis > Empis stercorea. The sequence continues at coordinate 84,348,124 of OX457085.1, read as the reverse complement.
GAGCTCTCCCTAACACACGACGTACGGCGTATGGCGTCTGTCAAAATCGTTTTATTTTGTATGATAGCTCCCGAAATACGCGGCGTACGAAATTTAGTTTTTAATTTATTAAAAATAAAAAAATATTTAAAAAAAAAAAAAAAAACTAGGATATAAGTAAATCCAATTTTACTATTTGCATTTTTGATTCTAAGGAAGAAAAAAAAAGGAAAATAATCTCCACTTTGTTAATTTTTATTCTGTTCGCTCTTTATCAAAAAGAATTGATCAAAACATAAAAGTGTATTAATAAAAAAACAAGAAGAAATATTTCGTGAACTGAATTTTCAATTATTTTCTTACAAACATTTTTTTTTTTACCTTTTTACCTAAAAACAATCGATGATAAGAGGCTAGAGAGGGTGGCCTTATACGAGAATAACAAATTTATTGTAACATACGCGTGTGTATAAAAAAATACACCCTTTTTTTCAAAATTGTATATAAATGTAATATAATTTAACTGGGGTCATGAAAAATATCCTTATAAAGTTCTTTATGCTTCGACACTTTTACGTTTACAACCACCCCCTACTGTATAGTATAAAACGCATTCAACCCAAAATCTTTAACATATTTGAGGTTTGTTGTTGTTTTTTTGTTTGTGCTTTAAAGATCAATTTTACTTGAAATTTATCAAAATATTTGGAGAGAGAGAGAGATTAATATTAAAGAGATTTTCTAATAAGAGATGGATTTAGGAATTAATTTAAATGTCAGGCAATAAACAAAAAAAAATTATATGAAAATGAAACAAATTTTAAATAGTTGGTGATAAAATTATTATACCTATAATACATAATATAATAATTTAATGCTGAACAGTGTTTCATTTTTAACATGATACAATAAAATAATTAAATATAAATTAAAGCAACGAACCTATGCAAAAAAATTGACTTCTGTCAAAAAAATAACAATTTAATGTTGACTTTTATCTGTCCAAATTTTGCTATAATGCATTTGGAATTGTAATAAAATATAAAAAAATAACATTTAATTATTTTTATTTTATATTGTTATATAATTAAACAGCCAATAAATTTGACAGCTGTCAGAAAATATTGTAGTTTTGTAAATTTTTGGATGTTTTTTTTGGATGACATGATATCAAAATAATTGGCTGTTTAATTAAAGTTGAAATTTGATAAATTTGCTCTTTGTTTTATCGATTTTCGAAAAACATAAAAAATGATCTGACAGGCTGTCAAAATATTATCAGAAACTTGTTTAAACTCAAATTTGAATTATATATATATTTTTTTTTTATCGATTTCCATAAATAAATCTGACAACACTATTACAAATTTTGTCAAAATGTTAAAATATTATAAAAAAAAAACTTTTAAAATTAACTCCTGGATACTTCAAATATACCGAAATATTATTTTCATCTTAATCGAACAAAATTACAAACAGAAAAAAAAAATAAACATTTCTTTTTTCAAAATTTTCATTCTTTATTTTTCGTCCTTGTGGAAAAGTGCGAAATATCTAAAAACGCACGTATACTATAATTTTATTTCTCTTTCCTGTTGTGCGTAAGAAAAATTCAAACATATAAATTCTATATATATATATACAGTGTTGGCCAAAAGTATTAGGCACCCTATAAAATTCTTTATATCTTTAAAAAGCTACATTTTAAATGAAATCAAAGTAAGCAAATATGATAAATAAATACTGTTATTAAATATAATTAATATTTGGTTGGGCCGCCTTTGGCTTTTATGACAGCAACGATCTTTTTAGGCATAGAACTAACTAGCTCCACTCTTGCTGTAACACATTTTTAAGTGTTTCTTTCGATGTAATAGAGTACTCCTGGATTCTATGCTTCAGAATAGCTTATAGAACATGTAAATGTGTTACAGCAAGTGTGGTATGCTATTTCTTCCGAAGAGTACCTCAAGCTAGTTAGCTCTATTCCTAAGAGGGTCGTTGCTGTCATAAAAGCCAAAGACGGCCCAACCAAATATTAATTATGTTTAATAAAACTATTTATTTATCATATTTGCTTACTTTGATTTCATTTAAAATTTAGCTTTTTTAAGATATAAAGAATTTTAATAAAGAATTTTATAGGGTAATACTTGCCAAGACTGTATATATAATGTATATATATTTTAGAATAAATATGTATATGAAATATTTATTATATTATGATATTTTCTAATATGAAAAACAAACTTAACTTGACTTGAATACTCTATAATACAAAATATTATATACAGTAAATATTTTGCACCAGGACCTAAAATAATTAGAGCAAAAAAATAGAACCCTTAAATTCATTTTTAACACTCGTTTCGCCTTTCACATAAATAACACCAGTAACAAACATAACATATCAAAACACAATATATGTATAAGAACGTATACACATTGAATATCCTTACACATTGAATATCCTTAAAAAAGGAATGTTCGAATATCATAAATGAGATTTTTTTTTTGAAGTATTTCTTTTTGAAATCCTTAAAATTTTGATATTAAGGCAAAAAGAAAAAGGGTCCTGTATGGTTTCTATACTCACACAGTATATATGAATAATAAGAAGGATATTTTTTCTAATTTATATACGAAGAAAAAAAATTGAAATAGCGAAAATAAATAAATAAATAGTGAAATTTATTGCTTGGAAGTGCTCCTGTGTGTAAATAATAATGACACTCAAACCTCATTATTCGAAAATGGATAGAAAAAGAGCACAAGATCTACTGGAACCAAATTCCAGGTTTGAATATATCCAAAAAATTAATCCACCCACATAAATTAAAAGTGTAGGACATCCTTAAACTCAGTAAAAAAGACATCAACACCTTTTTTACAGGTCTCATTACAGGCCACAGTCCTGCTAAGTACCAACTGAAAAAAATGTCCTTGGCTGAATCAGACACTTGTCGTATCTGTCTAAACGATATAGATACAACAGAACATATTCTTGACCACTGCGAAGCAGTAGCAAAAAAAAGACTAAATCTTCTTGGAAAAGGCTTCCCTTCAAAAGAAGAACTGGCATCAATGGCCACTCAATCTTTCTCAGATTTTTCAAATCATTAAATATGTGGTAGGGAAAAGGGGCAGTAAACGCACAATAGATCGAAGAGGTCGCAGTGCACTCTCGCGGTCCCCAATCTAAAAAAAAAAAACAAAATAATAATAATGAAGAAATGAATAACATCATTTTTATTATATTTTACATTATACATATACATTATGTATTATAATAATGTTAAAAAAAATATATGAATAATATATACTAAGATATAAATATATAGCATTTTCCTGTTCAAATTAGGCTTTTTACATTTCAAATTAGTCCTTCACAAAAGAAATTCCTCTAAGTATTTTAAATCTTGTAAAAGTATTACTTGATTCTATTTAAGAAGAAGATTTTAGAAGATTTCTTATTATATAGTTACATAAAAGATTTAAGATATTTAGAGAAATTTCTGTTCTGAAGAGCTAAAAGTATTATATATTTTTTTTAAATCAGTTAGGATGTAAATTATTTTATTTTTTATCTTTTAATTAGGTAGAAAAATTATAAAGAAACAAAATTAATAAAAAAAAAATATTTTTTATGTAATTTTAAAGGTAAATTCAGGTAAAGGGCTGTAATTTTATCAATGAATACAAAAAATAAAGTCAGGAAATTTGCCATTGAAACGTCACGGAATAAAAAAGCAAACTATTTCAAGATAATTATGACAATGAATAAAATAATTAATAGGAAATTTTTTCCCATTTTTGGGAAAAACCATTTTCGGTAGCATATAATATTTTTATATTTAAAAAAAAATTAATAAAATTTATATAATTAAACAGATATCAACTTCCTAAGATATAAATTATATTTCTTTTCAAATTCTTTAATTTTTAAAATTAATTTTTCGTTTTTTAAATTTTTTTGGAGAAATTCTTTTAAAGCCCTCCAAATGTCTTTCTATTGGCGCCCGAAATTCTGCATACAAAAATGTTTTAACTTATACCGAAAGGGAATTCGCTGTGTTTAATTCAATAAATAACAGACATCCCCTTTTCTAGGTATTTTTCATTATCTATGAACAAGAAAAATACTTTTTTCAAAAAAAAAATCATCAATACGTGTAAGGTATAGTTAAAAAATAATATTTTTTCGATGAACTTGTAATTCGATGAATTTGTTCATTCGATGAAGTCGTTTTCGATGAACTTGTACTTCGATGAACTCGTATTAAGCGCCGTTCACATATACAGCGAACGACGAACGAACGAACGTACGAACATTTGATCAAGATTCGGTATATTCGATGAACTCGTTTTCGATTAATTCGTTTTTGATGAACTCGTTTTCGTTGAACTCGTTTTCTATGAACTCGACTGGAAGAAGTCTTTTTCTTTTGCAATCGCTTAACATTCAAAAATGTCTTATTATAACAATGTGTTAATAATAAATTTACATTATTTTGAAAGGTATTTTCAATATTTAATAATATTAATTTTTTATATATGTATATGAAAAATATTACCATTATTTAAATATTTATATCTTTTTTTTTGATGATATGAAGTCATAGACGAATAAATGTAATAATAAAAATAAATAAATTAATGTCAACAAATCTTAAAACCAAATATAAAATAATCCATATATCCTTGAAATTGTTTGAATTTTTTTTATCTCTTATTAGATTAAGTTGAGTTAAGAATTTATATTACACCATGTATTACATATTACACCATGGCTAGGCTATCAACGATGTTGTTGTCAACTACCAATCGAATAGACTGTTTCTGTACATGTGTTTGTTTGGCTGTCAAATGAACTTCTCCCAAACGCTGAATAGTAGCGATGTGATATTTTCAAATGTAACTATTTCCGCCATTTCAAGGTCAAATGTATGTTCATAAGTTCACCATTGAACTACCTGGCGAAACCGGATAATAAAGCAAGTAAGCAAGTCTTCTATAACTACGGTTCATACTCTAATATTAATATTAATTATTATCCTAACATATATTATGATATTTCCTTTTTCGCATAATTCCAACAAAATTTTACGCCCACACGTAAAACCAAAAAGAAAATTACACTTCATATCCTTCATTTAATGTTACTCTCTTAAATATTTTTCTCTCCCTTTTGAAAATTTTGGGTATATAAAGATGATTAATTCATTTTGAGAAACTACAAATTGTATATATACCAATATTATTATTACCAATTAGATATCAAACAGAAGGTCTTATTATTAATTATTGTCACATACATTTGGAAGTGATTTTAATATTGCGATTAAATAAAATCAAAAAAAAAATTTCGTAAACAAATTAAAAATTTTTCACTTGTTTACATACAAATTATATTAAGTAATAATTACAATGTTTCCTGGAGTTTGTTAATCTTCTCTAATGCAGAATAATCAAGAAGTAATGTATTTAAAGAAAATTTTAAACAAAAATTAATATAAGATTTTAAATGCAAATATAATGTAGAGTGATGCATTAACATACACTACTCTTATTAAACAGAGATGTACGAAAAGAATCATTTGTGTTCTGAATATTTTATGAGCTTTACAGAAAAATAGATAGTAGAAGTAAAGTGTTTAGTAAAGCTTGTAGTAGCACTACAAGCTACAACAGACTTCAGAGTTATAATAGACAATATTACTGAATACCATAGTCGATAAGAGACAATTAGACTTTTCACAAAAAATTCAATTTATATCTATATGAGATAAACATATTTCATTTTATTAAAAAGCTGCCAAGTTGGAAGAGTGCTTCATATCCCCTTTTGATCCACTAGGATTTAATGAAAACGAAGACTTAAATAAAAGTTATAATTTTTACAAAACTCCCAATGTTGTACAATTTAAAATTATAATCAAGTTTTAATAAATAAGTACTTGAAATTGTAATACTATATACTAAATACTCGAAATGTAATATATGTTTATTCTATAAATGTCGTACTTTTCACCCCTGTAATTCTATAAATGTCGTACTTTTCACCCCTGCGTTGAAGGTACAGGTCTCGTCTTTATGTACAAGCTGTAGAATAGTATTATTAAGAAACTGTCCGTTTTTTTATATAGTCTCCCGCATACGGGATATTTCTTATTCCATGAATACACTCCCTCCTCTACTTTAATGAGATGGTGGTTTATAATTTTAAGTGATTTAGAAATGCTTGAACGTATGGTACCAACCGTAGAAGTTAGAAAGTCGTACTTAAAATCTTGACCATTTTATAGCCATTTTAAATTTCAACAATTTAACTTTGAAAATATCGAAATTCAAATACAACTAACATAAATACGGTTGAGGGGATGGGACTGATTTTTTCACACAAGGTATAAAATTTTATTATTAAAAAGTATTTTTTGAAATTTTTAAATTAGAAATTTGCTCTGCACCACAAAGCTTCATTATATTTAATACGAAGCCAAACAGGCTGTTGAGATCGGTCCAGGAATATCGGAATACGCGACGTCCCAAAACACCGACATTTCGTTGTTTAAGGAGTTATGTAATTAACTACAAAAAAAAATGTGAAAAAACCCCAAGTTTGTCAAAAGCATATCTTCTCAATATCGCTTCATGTAGAACTATGAGGTATTGTGAACCAAGGCAATTCCTGTATACCGAAATATTATTTAGAATAATAATAAAATGGTTTAAATGTCATTTAAATGTCTATATATTTGTCATAGTTACAAATATATAGCTCCTAAAAAAATTAAAAGCAGAGTGAATTGAATATAACGGTATTTCTATACAGCATTGAATTCCATTTTATACAATTTGTAAATTTAACGAAGAAGATAACAGATCTCACTCTATCTTATAGCTTTTTGATTCTCTATCGTAAGACGTTTAGAAATTACATATTTATTACATACATATTTTACCAATTTGGTTGGAAATGTGCTAAAATGAGAAATTTGTCAAATGAAAACTTAATTCGGTCTTCAAAAATAATTTTAATGCAAATAATTTGAACATAATTTATTTACTTAACTGAATTATAATCAACACATTTTTATTATTTTTTGTTTATTTAAATTTTGCAGAATGTAATAATTGATATTTATTGTAATTATCACTATCTATAAATTGAACATTAATATTTTGTTTACAAATTCAGAAAATTATGGTATAAAAAGGTAAAGCAAATTAAAAATATAAACAGTTATTCCCATAATTTCTTTACGAAAATATACAAGGTGAAATTTAATTTAAATTATTTGGAAATCAATATTTAATACTTTATTTAAATTAATTTATTAGTGGGATTTTATCTGTTATCAAAATGAAAATAACTACAATAATTTTCCTAGTTTTATTGTTTGATAATACGGTAACATAGATTGTTTTTATAGATATTTATATATGTAAAAAAATATTAATATTTCGTTCTCAAATATTAGGAACATAACAAAGTGTCAAATGCTCAGGCGCATTATTCTTACATTAAGACGCAAAAACAAAAATGTTATGACTGGCTTCTTACACAACATAGAATACAAAGAAAAACTACATATTGTCGTCTTGGATATTTTGACCTTTGGGAGCCTCTTGATTGTTCAACACTACAAACTGGATGGTCGTATAGTATGCATCCCGTAAAAACAACATATTATACTATTCCAAAACCATTCACGAAAATTAAAAGGCGTCCTTACCAAAAATGCATGGTAAGGACGCCTTTTATTTTTCGTGAATGGTTTTGGAATAGTATAATATGTTGTTTTTACGGGATACATACTATACGACCATCTAGTTGCTGTTGTTTCACATATTGTAGACCCAAGAAACCATCTTTTATAACAATATGTAGTTTTTCTTTGTGTTCTATGTTGTGCAAGAAGCCAATCATAACATATTTTTTTGTTCGTTTTAACTAATGAATAGTGCGCCTGAGCATTTGACACTTTGTTATGTTCCTAATATTTTAGAACGAAATATTAATATTTTTTTACATATATAAATATATCTATAAAGCATGGTTCCATGTATTTTGTATAGCATGGGTATACATACGAAGGCAAATGGTTTTAATATAACAGCCGCTCTTAGGCAAATTGGCAGAGTAGATAGGGTAGAAAAACCGATATTAGAAAAATGTATTAAAGATAATAAGCAAAAAGATAAGGCAAGTGTTTGCGAAGCGGTATTTTTTACATTAAGATGTTTCGTAAATACATCTACAAAATGTAAAGCAGAACCTACACAACAACCATCAGAACTAATTATTGGTGATGATTATGATGAAGATTATGGTACTGGTGATTGGTGATATTTTTTTTCCATAGCATAGCACTATGTCTTAATGATAGATTTTAAGAAATTAAAAAATATAATATTCTTGTATAGCTCAAAGCTATAGCTATTCGATAAAGACAAAATGTATTATAATTAAGTACAACAGAAATTAAAGTGATCAATATCTTTTGTATTTTTAAAAAGATTGAAATGGAATTTTTTCAAAAATATAGCGGAAATTGATTATCATTTTTACATAATCTATTTTAAAGAGATATGTATCAAATTAAAATAAATTTTAATTTAATCAAATTGTTTTGAAGTAGTAAATTACACAAGAAAAATTTATTTTATTTTATTATAAATAAATTTAGAAGCAAAAAATTAAAAAAAATTAATATATAAAAGCTGTTTTTTTATTCCCACTACAAAACCACGATTATTATATAAATGGAAAAGTGTAAAATAGAGTAATTTTTTTTAGCTAGTTAATATTTTCTCCGAAATATTTAGTAATAATAAGTGTCTACTGTGTACGGTTTAAAATAGTTAATACCTCAATCCACTTATTTTTTATCTCAAAATTATGATGAAATCTGTTAAAAAATTGCACAACATATTTTTGTTTCAATAAAATAAACTCTAAAAATTGAAAAAAAACCAACCCTGTAAATATAAAATCAGCTGCTATAATATTTTTCATATTATTAATTTGACATTTCGGTGGTGAAAAAAAGAGAACTATCGAAATCGTGGCTTCATAAACAATTTTTCAATATATTAAAATTTTAATGTGTTAAAAAAAAGAAGGAACATTTATGCTCCTTCCGTATATTTCTAATTCGTTGATAAAACCGATACTAATGTATACTTAAGTATACGACTTTAAAACAATTCGAGCACAAGGTGTAAAATTTTATTATTTAAAAACTGTTTTTTCAGGTATGAAGCTTGTTTCGTAAATACACCCCCTTCTCCACTTAAAAAAATCAGGTAGTTAAAATTTTGGTTGAATTAGATGACCACTAACTTATTACACCCAATTTATAGGTTTCAAGTTAATATCTAAAATATGGCTTATTTTATATAGTCATTTTAAGCACCAAAAATTCAATTTTCATAAACTGTATGTATAATAAATTTTGAAATTTTACATTTCTAAGTGACTTAGAATGGACGAGGCTACTTCTTCTTCTTCTTCTATGGCACTACAGCCCGGCTTCGGGCCTTGGCCTCCTCAATTTTTCTTTTCCACGCTGGTCGATCTTCTGTAACCGACTTCCACGCTGGTCGATCTTCTGTAACCGACTTCCGGCCGTTGAAGATCTTCTTGGGAATGCGGTTGTCGGACATACGTTGAACATGACCGCCCCATATAAGGCGATGTAGTTTGATAAATGTTATTACATCACTGTCGGCATATCATGCTCTGTATATCTCATCATTGTAGCGCAACCGCCACTGTTCTCGATCTCTTATTGAGCCCTGGATCTTTCGTAAAATTTTCCTTTCAAAACGACCGAGTAGATTTTCCGTTGTTTGCGTCATTGTCCAAGTTTCACTACCATAACATAAAACTGGTCTGATAAGAGTTCTGTACAGTTCTAATTTCCTTTCTCTGTATACCTCTTTAGATCTCATTATCTTTGACAGCGAAAAGTATGCATTGTTGGCTTTGCTAATCCTCCGGTTCACTTCTGCTGTCTCTATGTTTGTTCTGGTTACAGTTGATCCTAGATAAACAAAGCTTCCCACTACTTCTATGTTGTCATCACCAATTGTTATGTTTTGTTCCGCTCTTCGGCCCTTTCTGGAGACAACTAACGCTTTGGTCTTATCGACGTTAATTTTCAGTCCAATATTCCTGAAACTTTCCTCTAGTTGGACTTAGCATTCTCTGACATTTGACTGCGATCTTCCCATTAAGTTTAGGTCGTCAGAATACCGTGCCACTACTTAAACAATAGAGTACCGTTCAGATCTACAGCAATTTTCCTGATCACATACTCTAAGGCGAGGTTGAAAAGCATTGGCACAAGTCCGTCACACTGTTTTAGTCCTTGTTGTATGGAAAAAGGGTCTGTGAGAGTGTTTTGGATTTTCACTTGCGCACTCGTGTTCACCATCGTTGCTTTTATTAAATTGGTGAGCTTTCCTGGCACACCTAGGTGTCTAAGGACGATGTACAGTTGATCGCTCTGAGATCTGGTGGACATCAATCTTCCTTTCCCAACATTTCTCCAGTACCTGCCTTATTACAAATAGTTGAACCGTAGTTGATCGTCCTGGCCTAAAACTCGGACAAATAATACTTAACTGCCAGTCTGTGGGTATTTTTTCCTCCATCCACGCTTTAAGTATTATTAGGTGCCGTTCTTTGCATAGATGTTCTCCTCCATGATGTAATAATTCGGCAGGAATATTATCAGCACCAGGTGCTTTGTTATTTTTCAGCCTCTTGACGGCATCTCTCACCTCTACCAACGTAGGTTGTCCCGTGTGCTCACTGTGGGTTTCCCCTCTCTTCAGTGATTGTTTCCAGATGTTCTAGCTCCGTCTCTGGTGTATTTAATAGGCCTTCGAAATATTCCTTCCATCTACTTTTGATTGCTTCTTCCGAGGATAGCAAATTACCGCTTGCGTCTCTACATAGGTTTGACTTGGCCTTATATCCATCTCTGATGATACGTATGTCTTTATATGCTGCTCTGATGTTTTGATAGTTCTGCAGGTTTTGTTGTATCTTTTTGAGCGCATCATTTTGCCACTTTCGTCTTTCTATTCTGCATATACTGTCCGCTTTTCTTCGTAGCTGAGCGAAATTCTGTTGTTTTGCGCATGTCGGCCTTGCGATGTTTTCCGTATACGCTTTATTTCTCTCGTCTACCGCAGCCTTGCATTCGTGATTAAACCAGTCTGCTCTAGAACGCCTTGGCTGACATCATCCGATAGTCTCTTGTGCTACTCGTTGTACCGTATGTTGCAGACAGTTCCATGCATCATCCAGCTCCTTAGTTTGCACCTCTTGTAAGTTTAGGTCAGATTCTAAAGCAGTTCTGTACTCGTCTTGCACTGGTATTGTCTTAAGTTTTTCCAGATCTAGGTTAGCTGTGATATGGATTCTGGTTGAGCGGGTTGCGATGAGTCTTTCCATTGTAGTTGGTTTCGTCGTGTAGGCTGTGCTTACCGATATTATCTTTGTACACTTCTTCTTTTCCAACTTTTGCATTCATGTCTCCCAGCAGGATCTTGATGTCGTTTGATGGTAAGTGATCATAGACGGATTCCAGTTTGTTACAAAATTCCTCCTTTGTTTCTTGTCTTATCTTTGGTTGGCGCATGTGCATTTATTAAAGATAGATTGTGAAACCTAGTCTTAATACGAATGACACATAATCTTTCATCCACTGGTTTAAAATCTAGAATTGCGGATTTGTAAGCTTTGTCCACCAGGCACGCAACTCCAAATTCTTTTTTTCCGCCTTCTTTTCCGCTGAAATAGACCATATGGCTTTTGAGTTCCGATGTTCCTTTACTCTGCCATTTTGTTTCTTGGATTGCCGCAAATGCAATACTATATTTTGACAGTTCCGGGAGTAGTGATCGTAGTGCTCCCACTTTGTTCAGTGTTCTAACGTTCCACGTCGTTGCGTGAGTCGTAGCCGTTTTTCATTCGTATCCGAGGCTTGAATTGAGGTTTCGTGACGTGATTGTTTCATCACTTTCATGATGCGGGAGCGACTTGTCACATCACCGCCCACCCCCATGTAGGACCTCAGCCACCGTAGTTTTGGCCTATGTTGCCAACGGTTGTTGACAACATAGTTACTGGCGGCCACCATGGAGAGGTACTGCAGACACTTGGTCAGAAATTGAATAGTTGCAACACTGAGTCAGCGACCGATCAGTGCCTACCCTATTCGTCCTAACCCAGACCACCGGACGAGGTTACAGGTACGGAAATAAATTTTTTCGCACAAGGTGGATAATAGTATTTTTAATAAAATAATTTCTCATTTTTTCAATCCATTTCTTATATGTGAAGTATATTTAGTTTTTTTAGTGAAGAATTATTACCCGTCGATGATTATTATATTATTGCTCTTTGTATAAGGAATAAACTTTTTGTTTTCCAAAAAGAAGTAAATTTTAATTTTTAGTCAACGAAATTTTAAATGCGATATTTAAAATCCGTTTTGTATTGTATAATTTTTAAATTACATATTATTAAAATATTTTAATCTATACTTCAATTCAGGAACATTAAATAATTTTTTATACGCACTTTATTTTGTTATTTCAGTTTGGAACATCACTTTGAAATTAAATTCAAAAAGGCAATTGCTAATATGCCATATGGCTTTGCCTTCGCTGTTTATTTCTGAAAATCGAATTTATGAAATAAATTTTGCATATATTCTGAATAATATTCCATGAATATTCCATTGTACAATGTTTTTAATAAATTTTTTGGTTTGTTACAATATCCTGTTTTTAAATTAAAATGACATTCGAAATTCCAACAATCTTCATTATGTTTTTTTTCTTTTCGTCATTTTCCATAAAAAATTTCTCAAAATTAATCATTTAATTATTCTGTTGTAGATTTTGCTAATGCGAATATATTGAAAAACAGTATAATATGGCATAAAAAGCCATTAAAACACTGCTGTGATTGGGCAATCTAACTTATTCATCAATATCTAGTATGTGTGCTATTTCCGGTTTGATTACTCATCTTTTGCAGAAAAATATTTTGCAAGCAAATAATGTATTTGATGCTTTCTTCGCTCCTTCCTATATATTTTTATTCCAATTTATCCAATAATATTCTGAATTTGAGTGCAATGTACTGAAATCTTATCAAGTACTTATTTGGTCAATACACCAAATAAGTGTATCTTGATTAATTCATTTTGAGAAACTACTAATTTAATGGGAAATGGTATATAATAATATTATTTCCAATAAGATATCAAACAGAAATTATTTTATATTTATATTAATAATTATTGTCACATACATTTGGAAGTGATTTTAATATTGAGATTAAATAAATCCAAAAATTTTTTTACTTTAGTAAACAAATTAATTTTTTTTTTTTAACACATTATATTAATAATTACAATGTTTCCTGGAGTTTGTTAATCTTAATCCAGAATAATCAAGAAGTAATGTATTTAAAGAAAATTTTAAACAAAAATTAATATAAGATTTTAAATGCAAATATAATGTAGAGTGATGCATTAACATACACTACTCTTATTAAACAGAGATGTACGAAAAGAATCATTTGTGTTCTGAATATTTTATGAGCTTTACAGAAAAATAGATAGTAGAAGTAAAGTGTTTAGTAAAGCTTGTAGTAGCACTACAAGCTACAACAGACTTCAGAGTTATAATAAACAATATTACTGAATACCAGTCGATAAGAGACAATTAAGACTTTTCAAAAAAATTCAATTGATATCTATATGAGATAAACATATTTCATTTTATTAAAAAGCTGCCAAGTTGGAAGAGTGCTTCATATCCCCTTTTGATCCACTAGGATTTAATAAACACGAAGACTTAAATAAAAGTTATAATTTTTACAAAACTCCCAATGTTGTACAATTTAAAATTATAATCAAGTTTTAATAAATCAGTACTTGAATTTGTAATACTATATACTAAATACTCGGAATGTAATATATGTTTATTCTATAAATGTCGTACTTTTTACCCCTGTAAAATGAAGAGCGTTGAAGGTACAGGTCTCGTCTTTATGTACAAGGTGTAGAATAGTATTATTAAGAAACTGTCCGTTTTTTTATATAGTCTCCCGCATACGTGATATTTCTTATTCCATGAATACACCCCCTCCTCTACTTTAATGAAATGGTGGTTTATAATTTTAAGTGATTTAGAAATGCTTGAACGTATGGTACCAACCGTAGAAGTTAGAAAGTCGTACTTAAAATCTTGACCATTTTATAGCCATTTTAAATTTCAAAAATTTAACTTTGAAAATATCGAAATTCAAATACAACTAACATAAATACGGTTGAGGGGATGGGACTGATTTTTTCACACAAGGTATAAAATTTTATTACTAAAAAGTATTTTTTGAAATTTTTAAATTAGAAATTTGCTCTGCACCACAAAGCTTCATTATATTTAATACGAAGCCAAACAGGCTGTTGAGATCGGTCCAGGAATATCGGAATACGCGACGTCCCAAAACACCGACATTTCGTTGTTTAAGGAGTTATGTAATTAACTACAAAAAAAAATGTGAAAAAACCCCAAGTTTGTCAAAAGCATATCTTCTCAATATCGCTTCATGTAGAACTATGAGGTATTGTGAACCAAGGCAATTCCTGTATACCGAAATATTATTTAGAATAATAATAAAATGGTTTAAATGTCATTTAAATGTCTATATATTTGTCATAGTTACAAATATATAGCTCCTAAAAAAATTAAAAGCAGAGTGAATTGAATATAACGGTATTTCTATACAGCATTGAATTCCATTTTATACAATTTGTAAATTTAACGAAGAAGATAACAGATCTCACTCTATCTTATAGCTTTTTGATTCTCTATCGTAAGACGTTTAGAAATTACATATTTATTACATACATATTTTACCAATTTGGTTGGAAATGTGCTAAAATGAGAAATTTGTCAAATGAAAACTTAATTCGGTCTTCAAAAATAATTTTAATGCAAATAATTTGAACATAATTTATTTACTTAACTGAACACATTTTTATTATTTTTTGTTTATTTAAATTTTACAGAATGTAATAATTGATATTTATTGTAATTATCACTATCTATAAATTGAACATTAATATTTTGTTTACAAATTCAGAAAATTATGGTATAAAAAGGTAAAGCAAATTAAAAATATAAACAGTTATTCCCATAATTTCTTTACGAAAATATACAAGGTGAAATTTAATTTAAATTATTTGGAAATCAATATTTAATACTTTATTTAAATTAATTTATTAGTGGGATTTTTTTCTGTTATCAAAATGAAAAATATTTTAATGAAAATAACTACAATAATTTTCCTAGTTTTATTGTTTGATAATACGGTAATATAAATTGCTTTTATGGATATTTATATATGTTTAAAAAATAATAATTAATATTTCGTTCAAAAATATTAGGAATATAGCAAAGAGACGAATGCTCAGGCGCATTATTCTCTCATTAAGGCGGAAAAACAAAAATGTTATGACTGGCTTCTTACACAACATAGAACACAAAGAAAAACTACATATTGTCGTCTTGGATATTTTGACCTTTGGGGGCCTCTTGATTGTTCAACACTACGAACTGGATGGTCGTATAGTATGTATCCCGTAAAAACAACATATTATACTATTCCAAACCCATTCACGAAAAATAAAAGGCGTCCTCACCATGCATGCATGGTTCAATGTATTTTGTACAATCTGGGTATACATTCCTGGGCAAATGGCGTTAATATAACAAACGCTCTTCGGCAAATTGGCGGAGTAGAAGAAGTAGAAAAACCGATTTTAGAACAATGTATTAAAGATAATAAGCAAACAAATAGGGATAATTATTGCGAAGAAGCATTTTTTACATTAAAATGTTTTTTAAATACATCTACAAAATGTAAACCAGAACCTACAGAAAAACCTTTTACATATTCAGTATCATCAGGCTCAGATTAATAATTAGAAAATCCTACACCACATCATACCCGAAAATGTTACATTTCAAGGATCTAAAAATTTAATATGAATATCAAAATAATAATGAGTTTAGTTTCTAACTAATATAACTATCTTCTACACATGATAAACTCTAATTGTTCTAATATCGGTTTTTCTACTTCTTCTACTCCGCCAATTTGCTGAAGAGCGTTTGTTATGTTGATGCTTTGGCTATGATGTGACACAAATAGTAATTATAATCATAAATGTATAAAAATTCATTGCAAATAAATTTATTTTACACATAAATTACAGTTTATTAAATTATATGTAATACTATGTAATACTAAATTATATATATATACAATATATATTCATAATTTTATGTTAAATTTGTTTGTCCTTTATTATTGTCTTGATTTAATATTCACTGTTTATATTGTTTAAAGGTAAAAATACTCTTCTACTATAGTGTTTACACTGTTTCGGTTCAGAAAGTTTCAGAAAGTATAGTAATGTAGGACAAAATAGATTGTACAATATAATGAAAAGATTAAAGAAATTTGAATTCAACCTAAAAAAATTTCACATTATTAAAATTAACATTTTTATAAACGGTTTATATTTTAAAGCTTAGTTAATATGTATTTCTATAATTTGAAAAAACAAAAAAAAAAATTATATTACATTAATGTTTTTAAAATAATTTAATTTGTTTTTCTATCTCTTTATCAATAATAATTTTTCCAATTTTTTTTTTATTCCTTTAGTTAAATACTTCAACTTAATTCATTTACCATCTAACACTTAGAAATATGCAGCACATTTAATATAGTTTGTGGTTATACATTTCTTTTTCTTGTTCTCTCTACTAGAGTGTAACTAAGTAAGTCATTCATTCATATTTATGGATGTACATATTGTATATATAGTGACTATTTCATTTACGAGTTATATATAACACATTTTCATCATAAGCAAGACGACAAAATATTATTTCTTTTACTATTATAGAACGACTACCCTTACCAGTCATTCAACTCAGTCAGTATCGAAAGCAAATGTTATTTAACACTTATTATTATAAACTTACTAACATGATAACATATATATATATAAATGAGTATATTCTTTAAGTCAGTGGCGAATTAATTGAGATAATTTAGGCCAGACAATGTTAATTTTTTTTAAACCCATACTGCATACATCTGTTAGATCGATTATTATCTCGATTTGCAATAATATCAAGTTTTTGCAATATAATATTATCGAATGAATGATTTTGCCTCGCAGAAAAGCAATTTCAATCATATTATATAGCCGTTGAGTATCGACTATGGTGGCGAAAGTCAAAACGATTAACGAGGTGAGTTCAAACATAGCGAGATGAATATATTCCTCTAATAAAAAGTTACTATACTATATAGAGATAAATTATCGATTTCAATTTCAATTATATAAACAAAAAAATGTCGATATTAAGTCGGGAATCATCGAGAAAGAGACTCCCATTTTATGTACAACAATCATAAAGGTGTGAGTGCTGTGAATGAACAAATTACTAAACGGACAAAAATTAATTACAAGAATTTATGTATTATAAAACGGTCGTACAAAGTCCTTGTACATATATCAACTAAAAATTACCTCAATTCGCCACTGTTACTATACACCACAATGTGCGGTCTATAAAGGATAATTTTTCATCATTTATTTTTACCCATTGTTTATTTTTCCTTTCCTCTTTTGATAATATTTTTTTTCTATAGTAATTTTTATTTTGTCTTGAAACTGAACAAAAAAAAAAATTAGATTTTTTTGACAAAGTGTAAAGAAGTGCAATATCGCTTAAGGCGACATTATTACACAGAAGAAGCATATATTTTCTTTCTCAAAAAACTAAAAAAGTTTACTCAATTGCAATTTTTCACAAGCATAAATTTTTCCATTTTCACTGTTATGGTATATTTTTTTTATTATTATTCCTTAACTGGATGAAAAAGGTACACGAAAAATAGGATTTTTTCTATATTAATACAATAAAAACAAAGTCTGTGGTAAGTTAGTTGTAATATCGTGACGACAATGACGACATTCAACACTTTTTTTTATATAATATTTGTCTTAATTTTTTACACAAACTTGAAATGTACTATTCAATATTACTTAGTTAGTATAGTGCCAGTAGTAAAAATAATTATATTGTTATCCTTGCTATTTTTATTGTATTTATTTTTTTTTTTTTTGTTATCCTTATGGGTAAATATTTCATTTAATTCCAGCTGATATTATTTGCCGTAATTTTTTTTTATTTCTATTTATAGTACCTTTGAGGAATTGTGGGGAGTTTTTTTTTTTGGATGGAAGAGGGGATGGTGCGGGAAGTATTAAAACACTATTATGTATTATGAACCACAAAACTTATAGTAAAATCAAAAAACTTATAGTAAAAAGTAGTCAAAGAGTTTAATAGTCCTTCGAGTCATATTATATTATACATTATATACACTATAATAAAAGGATATATGCATTAAAATATATAATGTCCATATGTAGGTGGTTTAAACATTACAACAACAGCAAAAAAAAAAAAAAAATGAAATTTATTGCATGTAAGTTGAACAATACCAAGGCGAGACAAAAATAATGTTCATTATATTTTTGCCAAGGATACAATTTTTCTTATACAATATTATAAAACATAGTTGGGCATAATGATAGTGTGAGGGGAGGGGTTTGTGTAGAGACATACTTTCTATTTTTATTAAAAAAAAAAAATCTTTTTGTAATTAAAATTAACCCTGATAATTATTGTGGTAATTATTATGTTAAAATGATTTTTTTTTCTTCGTGTGTTAAGATTGTCCAGTATTTTTTTTGTTTGTTAATTTTTTTGGAAAATGTTTTATAATATTCTGTGACAGAAATCGTTTGCCATACGCATTGATTTCGGTAGAGCCCTAGGAAGGATAGTAATAGTAAAAAGTATAAGTCAGAAATCAATAATGGAGGAGTTTTTTATGTTTAGCTTACAACAATTCGCCACATCTATTTTAATCAAAATTATAGAATTCTGTTTTCTTATAATAATTATGTGATTTATAAACAGAAATTTGGAAAAAAGTTTAATAAAAATGTAATCAATTTAGTTTAGCTCTATAAGAGCTCTCCCTAATACACGACGTACGGCGTATGGCATCTGTCAAAATCGTTTTATTTTGTATGATAGCTCCCGAAATACGCGGCGTACGAATGCCGACAATTGGAATTCCCAATTTATACGGGCGTATTAAGTACTACAACTACAAACAGTTTTGACGTTTTATTTCGGGAGCTATCACACAAAATAAAACGATTTTGACAGACGCCATACGCCGTACGTCGTGTATTAGGGAGAGCTCTTAGAGTTTAAAAATCGACATTTAAATAAAATTATTATTAGCTCAAATTAGAAATAATTTAAGAATTATATTTAAGATTTCTAGATATACATACATATATACAAAATATTTAAGTTCAATTTTAGAAAACAGATTCTAGACATTTTGTATATACTTATGTACAAATATATATGTCAAAATTATTTTTGTTCTTTAATATTTCAATAGGATATAATAATGGCCTGTCAATAGAGAACAACAGAACAGGATCACTTTTATCAGAACCAATAACTTGTGTGAAAATTTCAAAAATTTTATAGCAAATTTTTAAATAGCAAGTTGTGAAAAATAATAAGGATAAAAATATTTCAAAAAAAAAGTAATAATACATAATAATAATTAATATTATGTAGAAGAAAATTTATGAAAAATTAAAATGATATAATTTTTTTAATTTTTGTATATATAATTTTTTCCTTCATCGGGTTTAAATTGGAGATTGTAAATGTATCGTGTAAGGACTATTAAATGCAATAAGTGAGCAGCTTTTTTTTTTTTTTGAAATATTCTGACAGTGAGATTTCTTTTTGACAATTTGTTGTATAATACCATAATTTTATAATATAGATAATACAATAACCAATGTGATTTATGTTCAAGTCTGGTGAAACTACATATATTTTTTTCCCAATTTATACAACAACAGCTTTTTTTATTATTATCCTTGTATATACACAATATACACATAAAAATAAAGGATTGTAGAATTTTCATAGTATATAGAAATAAGTTATTAAAAAAAAAAAAATTTTTTTTATTTTATATTCTATGGAGGATTAAAATTTTCATATAGATTTTCATTTTCTCAATTTTATTTAACTGGTTATAGTAGAAAATGAAAAGGAAAATGAAAAATGGAAAGAAAAAAAAATATTTTTACAGTCCAAGAGTTTTTCTTTTTCCATTTTAATAGAAAACGCTTTAAGGATAATCTGTAATAATCTTTCTATATCATTATAATATCCCTTTTTATTTTATTTTTAAAAGATAATATTTAAAAATTGTTCTTGAGGATTATTAGCTGGAAAATTAAATTGAGTTTTTAATTTACATTTTTAAGTTTAATTTAAAAATTAATTAAAATTTTTTAAAGGATGAAATTTAAAGGGAATAAAAATTCAGATATACCTTTTTTTTTTTTAGTAGATTTCATCGAAATTTTTAATTCATAATTTTAATGATTTGAGTTTTTTATATACAAAATTGGGTCATAAAATTGGTTAATTTTATTTTTCAAATCAAATTATAGTACGTTCTCACCAACTCGAAATTACGTAATTTTAATGATTATCGTAATTTTGACCAAAATTAAGTTCAAAATCATGTAATTTCCCATACATTGAGATAATTTTCAAATTACATCAAATATGGTAATTTTGTAGAAATTATGTATACAAAATCATCTCAGAATCGATTGTTAAACCTTATCAATCGATTTCTAACCCTAAAAATTGAACCCTGCAAACTTAATTCCCGTCATCTTGTCATTTCTGTCATGTTGTATTTTCTGTCATCAACAATAAAAATATTACAAATAATTTCAGAAAAAATATTGTAAATCAGTGATCGTAATTAGATTTTAGGTAGTGTGCCAAAAAATATGTTTTTTTTAACCAATATTTGTACGTGCCGATCTAATTCCATAAATTAAAATAGTATTGAAATAACAGAAATAAAATAATGTAGACTTATTTATTTTCATAAGGAAATTAATTAATTTTAGCACGCTTACCATTTAATTGCCACCATTGTTAGAAATCATAAGGAAACTTAAAATGTCAAACGAAATTATGTCAAATCTGATGTGAACAGTTTGACGTAATTTCGAAATCATCAAGCGAAATTACATAATTTCGAGCTGATGATGGATCATTGTAAAAGAGACAAATTAACTTGAAACTGGACAATTTGGATTCCAAAAAAAGACGAATTTGATGTGGCAATTGATAAAATTTAACATGAGAAATTTGATTTAAAAGAAGAATTTGAATTTATCATTTAGTGTAAATTTAACACATTGGGTGTGCCATGTCAGACACATAATGTCTGACAATGCTTTTACGTTGGAGACTACCCGAAAAAGTTACAATACATACTTGATGTTTTTGAGTAATTTATGAGTAACTCGACCAATTTGGCTTAGAATACCACCGTTTTTTGTCAAAAACATTCATATAGGTATCGTTGTCTTACAAAATGTATTGAAAATGCTCAAGATTTTATAAAATGTGTCTGACACAGAAATTTTTATAAACCCTTCTGTGAGACACATATGTGTCTGACACAGAAACATTTTCATATAAAGTTTTGTCAGTCGGTTTTGCATGACACGATCAAGGTTATTTTTACCTCGGCACCCAATCTGTTTAAAGTTTTTAGTCGCCAATTAAATTTTAATTGTAAATTTCTATACTTTTCGTTAATAACTCTTATATTTTTTTTAAAAGAAAGGATATTTCAGTACACAATTATTATATAACTTTTTCATGAACATTAATGAAGAAGCAAAAATTAACAACTTTTTATATAATTTTTTTGGCTCTCTTTGAATCCTTTTTTTTACCACATAATTATCTCGGTTAATGGCCTCGTCATTTTCTAGATTGAAGAAGAAAAAAAACTCTAACTATATAAAAAGTCTTTTAATTTACTTTGCCTATGGGCTATGGCAGTAAAGTTTCAATGAAAAATGAAAAATCATTTTTTTGTTTTGTAAATCCTTTAACTATATAACCAATCTAAAGTTACATGACTGGTTTTATTGTCTTTCCTTTTTAAACCATTTTTATTATTGTAATATTAAATCAGTTTTTAAGGATAAATTTCCATAATGCATATAATGTATAAACGTTTTAAATAATGTCCTTTATTATGTGGTATATATAGGAAGAAGATTTTCTTTTGTTGAAGTTACCATAGTCGTCACTCTGCCTATGACTTTGCATTTAATGTTTTATATTTATTATGTTTTTTTTTTTTATTTTGAGCAAAAATTATAATTTTCTTAAAAGTTTATTATGAAATATAAATTATTATTTCAAATGAAAATGTTCTCAATAATTTCAGTCAATTATAAATAATCAAAAATTCTATTAGTCGTTACGGACGAAAAATAGTTTGTACGTACACCTAAATGAGATAACTTTTTTTAAACTATTGTAGAATTTTTTATAGAGGTATTGCGTATTTCGTATTTTGAACCATTTTCAATTTAACAAAAAAAAAATTAAACCTAAAATTAATTTTGAAAAAATTTATAAACTCTTATAGAAATTAAACTTAATTTTTCTTGTACTAAAACAAAAGCCTGAACGATTGTAAACGATTGTATACGAAAAGTAAATAGAAAATATATATTGAAAAACTGTTGCCGTGGAAAAATGTATTTTATAAATTTGTAATTGTCATTGTGTTATTTTTAAAATGAACTTTTAATGGAAAATAAATTTTATTTTCTACTGTTTTTTTTTTTTTTTTTCATAATAAAAATTTTCATAAATTTTCAGGCTCGGATTCTCTCAGTCGATATCGAATACACGATATCGAAATCTAACGATAAATTTGCTATTTGATTATTTATTAAAAATAATTAAATAAAAATAAAAAATAAAAATAATTTTTTATATAAAGCCTAGTACGCTGCTCTTGCTAAACTAAATTAAATAGTAGAGATAAATAATGAAGTTTTAATAATTAGTAATTAAATACTATTAATTATTAATTAATAATTAATTAATTATTAATATTTAATAATTGAAGTTAAATTTTATATGGAAAATTTAGTTTAGCAAGAGCAGCGTACCAATCTTTACTATATAATTTGACATTATTATTGAAGTAAAATCTACTACTTTTTCAAATAATTTCGAGACGATATCATTCGATTGAGCCAATTTACACGAGTATGCACTACATCACAACACGACAAAACCTATAGGCAAGAGGGTATGAAACGAGAATGCTGCATGCATACTCGTGTAAACAGGCAGATTATTGTCATGATTCCAATATTTTATTTGGAGAATCGTCATCGAATTTTTTACTCGATTATATCGTTCTACACGATATCGACTCAGAGAATCCGAGCCTTGCTTTTAATTATAATTATAATTATAATTATAGTAAGAACAATAATAAATTCATAGAAAAAAATTAATGAAGATTTTTTGAATACTTCTTTGAAAATAATAATTCATAATTTACAAGATTACAAGGATAATTAAATATAAGTATATCATTTTTGTCTGTTATTTTTGTAAATTTCTAAAAATTTTGTGAAGATGACAAAAATTACAATTTATAATTGAAAACTACTAATTAATAAGATTTCTGAAATTTATTAAAAATAATAATTAATACATAAATTTTAATAAGGATATAAATTAGTAAATAATGAATAAAAAAAAAAGGATTAAAAACTTGACAAGCTAATATATGTATATAAAAATATTATTCAGTTTATTTACATTGATATTTTTAAAATATTGAAAATTGATTATTTTATTAATTTGAAAATTCTTCAAAAATTCAAATGGCCATAATTTATATTTTTTGTAATCAAAGTAATCAAAGTAAAGTATAAAATTTGATGAAAGTATTTATCATAAAGACACAAAAAAAAAAATTACAAAATTTACATTACTTTATACTTCAAAATCGTAAAAAAAATAAAATTACCAATAAAATAAAGCAATTTTTCATTTACACAAAAAATTTTAATTACAATGTGATAAAATTTTCATTGAATTTACCAAAAAAAATTTAATTTGAAAATTTCCTCTTCCATTTTCAAAACATAGAAATATTAAATCATTAATATTGAAATGGTTTTTGTACTTTTAGTCCTTTTTTTTTTGTTTAATTCTTCATCATCAAAAAGGAAATATATATTATAGAAATTATTCTCATATGGTTATATATCCTTAAGGGTTTGAATACATACTTCAATTTTGTAATTAAAGTGGTTTAAGTATGGCAGCCACTTAAAAGCATTTTCTATTTTATTAATGTTAAAGAGCCTTAAGCATAAATTAAAATTTTTATATAAGAGAATTGAATTTTCTCTTGAAGCAAATATTTCCTCTATATTACTAAAGTGACAATTTAGAATAAAAAATTTTGCTTTTTTCTGTGTGTTTAAAAAATCTCAAATGAACAAAATTTTATTATATACACAAAATAGCCTTAAGCATCATTTCTATAAGAGCAGGTGAATCCTAGTGGCAAATATACAAATATAAAATACCTGAAGAAAAATGCTTGGCATGTAAACTAAATGTGGAGTAGTTGTCTGTAATCATGGGCTTTAAATTAGAGAGCAATTATACGTACGCCGCGTATTTCGGGAGCTCTCATTTCTCATACAAAATGTATGTGCATGAAACGATTTTGACAGACACCGTACGCCGTACGTCTTGTATTACGGATAGGTCTAACCAACATTATTTGAAATTTTGTTACAAAAGACGAACAATATTATTTTGACAAAGAAGTAATAACGCCATCTTTCCTAAAATAGTCAATAACTCAAATACATCAAGAATTTTCCAGTTACTATTCTCTGAATATTATTCGAAATATTTCAACCTTATCATAGCATATCATTAATTACTTCTGATTGGCTTAAATAAAACTGCTTGACATTGTACCCTGACAGACAAAAACGAAATGACAGACAGCTGAAAAGAAGACAAAATGACAAACAAACGGACGGACAGAATAATATTACCCTCTTAATGTAATTTTTAAAGTGAAAATAGAATGACATTAGGTGAACAAATTGCTTTATATTCTTTACTGTCATTGCATTTCAACAATAAAACTTTTCAATCATAATAAATAAAATTATTTATGCACAAAATGTAGCTACATAATACATAATGTACATATATTTAAAGGAAAAAGAAGGAAACTTCCATATGGAAATTGTATTTAGCTATATTTTTCTTTTCAGAAAATTGTGTTTTGTTCTTGTCTGAATGTCATAATGGAAAATTACCTACGCACATAAACTGAGAACGTGTCAAGTATAAAATTATGACTTTTCTTTATTTTTCTTTGGGAAACAGATGTTTTGCCAAAGAAAATTTCAGGTTTTTCATAATAAATATTATATTTAAAAATGGAGGTTATAGTGAAAAATTTAAATATATTCTTGTTCTTTGATGAAAATTGAAGGAGGACTGAAAGTTTTTGAATAGATTTTTTTTTTCTTATAACAATTTTACTTTGTTTTCTTTATACTTTTTGGCAATAAAGTGATTTTTCACTATAAGTGAACAAATGAATGTTAAATAACCTTTTTTACTAGCCTATAATTGATTATATAGTCAGGTTTGGTTTATAACGTGTAGGGTGCTCTGGATTTGATTGCCGGTAAAATTTACGAACAAATATACCTTATTATTGGTTGTGGTTAGAAAACGCTGATAAGTTGTATATGTATATATATATATATAATCTAATTTCAGATCTATGATCATGTAATTTACAAAAATGCTGAATTATTGAATTAAATTTCAAAATACTGCAGTGGAATTATGTAAAGTGATAGGCGACAATCACTCCTGTGATAAAGAAATGTGATCGCAAAGAAATTTTGCATTATGTAAAGCGATCACAAAATGTCCATTGAATACACGGAAACTCCACATTAATATTGCCACACGGAAACACTTTCGAAAGTGTAATTTGTCAGATGATGTTTGTTTTTTATTTAAGTAATTGCAAAAAGGTTATGATATGCAAATCATTATTGATATTTATATCAATTAAATATCATATTCATAATTATGATATTTATACAAGCTGAATGAACTTCGATACTACCCAAAGCATAACCATTGTTTTTTATTAAATTCGCCCTTAATAATTTTAATAAAACACAAATTGATAATATTATTATTTATATTTTATATAATATTATTATTTTATACCTATACTCAAATTTGAATATTAATTATGTATACATTATAATTTCAATTTTTATTCTTTTCTATACAAAGAAAGTGATAGGTGATACAAAATTTGCTGTCACCCTAATTATCTCATAAATCCGCGATCGCCATGGCGATTATCACTTTACATAATGCTTTGATATTTTTAAGGACAGTTTTCAATCACCTATCACTTTACATAATTCCACTACTGATTAAAAATTAAAAATACTGCGAAACAGGATATTCAAGAAATTTGTAAATTAGTGAAATAAAAAGTCATATAAAATTTTAATGACTTGAATATTTTAGGACTAGCTATACAAATTGTCGCCAGAAAATCATTATTAATTTATAATAAAAAAAAAAATTTGGTAAATTAAATAAATATTCTTTTTTAAAGAAAACTGAAAACCTAATAATAATTTTACAAAAATATTGAAATAAGGAAAAACACACCATAATTTGTTTTTGTTATCAAATTTCGTTTTTTTTTTTTGTTTTTCGTTCTAAAATCTTTTAAAATGTCTGCCATTTCCTTTTAGAATTGATAACTGCAAAACTTTTATTATAAAAATGATATCATTAATAGTTTTACCCATCTCCAAAATACAAAATACAAGGACTATTCATCAGTTCAAGACAATATGCGTTCATCACTATTTCTTTTTCTTTTTTATTATTCACAAATCTAACAAAAAAAAAATCCCTTCTCTAAATTCCTTCCGTCCTTTCTCTATCTATACCGTTACCGAAAGAATAATATAACTCATTTTTCAAAATCATTCTTAAGTACATATATATATATATATAATTTGATTTATTTGATTTTCTACATTATTATTCATATATGAAGAACAAAAATGGCACAAGTCCTGGGGTCCACCATAAAAAATCATTCAAAAGAGTAAAAGAAAAATTGTCATTAAAGTATGTGTCAGTGTGTCGAATTTCCGGGAGATGACAAACAAAAAAAAACTATATACAATAATTTTCTATTTAGTTTTTCATTTTATTATACCTACTATACAATTTTCCTATCCACAAACTTTTAATATATCCTTAAACATAACTTTAATATATCCTTATATAATATATCCATTTTATATAAGGATAGATAAATTGTGCTTAAAAAAAAAGGGGGATAACACTTTTAAGAGCATACTTTTGGTCAAACTATTTATAATACAAAAAAAAAGGATAATTTCATGCAATATTTTAATACCTGGATTTTTTTTTGTAAACCAAAATCAAATTTTTCGACCATATTCAAAAGGAACATAATTTTCTAAATGATTTAAAAAGGAGAGAGAAAAGGTAGATTTTTCATTTTAGTAAAATGAAAAATTTCTAATTTTTATAACTGTATATTAGGGGATTTGATTGTAAGGATAAATTGATGTCAGTTTGTCTTCAGTTTTATATTAAAAAAAAAAAAAATAGGGTCATTTTTGACTGATGAATCTTTTACTTTATTTTGAAATAATATCATTAATTTTAGTTTCCTATATTTTATATATAGTTAAATTTTATTATAAGTTGTCAGTTTTTAGAGGGGATTTAAATATTATAACCTATAAAAAAAAAACACAAATGTTTCCTTGATAAATTAATATAATAAAATGCATTATCCGCATAATAGTAGAATTTTATTTGGACAAATTATTAATGAATTTAATGTACCTTTACAAATAAGATGGAATTATTTACTGATTCGACTATAGAAATAAAATATATTTTCAAGGATTTATTAAACTTTAAATTGTTGAAAAAATATAAATTAAAATTGAAGCAAAAATTATATGAATTTCAAATTAGATAAATTGATTAATTGAGAAAGTAAAATAAATTCTCACATTAATTGATCATTTCATCATTTCATAATTTAAATTTTTTTTATCAAATTTTAATTTTGCGAATTATTAATTCCTTATAATTTCCTTTGCTGTCAAAGAAAAAAATTCTATTAGGACTGGTAGCGCATAGCACCAGAGATGGCCAATAAAAGAAGTAAAGTTATGGAATTCTGAATTAAATCCAGTAGAATTCTCAAGTAAAATCTATGGAATTCTCATAAATGATTTAGTTGTTTTATTGGCCGTCAAAAAGGCGAGCGTCGCCAAAGGCAATTTTTTCGCCATCTCTGGTAGTATGCGAATAGTCGGTGATGGCTACAGCAATGAAGTTGGTTACTAGCAGTCCATATATTATAATGGTCAAAGGAATTAATAATTCGCAAAATTAAAATTTAATTTTAATTTTGTCACAAAGATGATATTTTGACATTAAAGACCCAAACAGAATCAAAGATACAACGACAAACTACAACGCGTCAACAGAAAATTAGAGTGTCAACAATCGGCTACAAAATATTGAATTTTTTCGACAAAAAGAAAATTATAATAAAAAATATTAATTTTTTACCAATGTCACCCGAAATTTATAAAATATTTTTTGCACGACTACGACAAAATTAGAAATAGATTCTAAACCGACGACAACGACAATATCGCTCTTTGCCAATGCCGTGATTTTGCGAGCAGCATATAATTTACGTAAATTCTAATTTGACAGGCATTGATTCTGTTTAGGCCTTATTTACGGTCTTGAACTTTGATGAGTCAAACGGAAACAGCATTATTATTTGTCTAAAATTAAATTTGAGTATTTTTATAATTACAAATTATTATTGTCATTATTCCATATTGGATGACGGAGATAATTTCTTTTACAATTTTGACAAAATTTTATCAAAGTTTATCAAAGTTTGGTTAAAATTTGATTAAAATTTTGTTAAAGTTTTGTCAAAATCAAAACTTTGGTCACAATAGACCATATTTCAGGACATACATATAATAATTATCAAATTATCTAATATAGGTATATCAATAAATTCCATTATTTCTTGTCAAATGATATAAGTAAGTAAAAAAATATTTTCACTATCCATTATTTCACACCCCACCAGTAATTCATCACGAAATTTCTCATAAATTTAACACATTATATATACAACAAAATAAAACCTTTTTAAAACGAAAACAAAATTGATGTGATTAATTACAAATTTATTTTTTCCATAAAAAAAAAAAAGAAATTGCATCAAGAGAAAATTTCCTTTTTTTTTTTTTTTTGATGAAAAGGAACCATTAAAATTTTGTCTTTATATTTTCAATTTCCATTCATTTAACAAAATAATTTTTACAAAATTTCATTTGTCATTCATTTTTCGTTCCAAATAAATAAAATTACTTCTCGTTACAAGTTTTGTATACTTAAGGATATATTCCTCATTTTTTTTGTAAAAAAATCTCCTTAAACCAATCATAAAAATTTCAATTACCATTCATTTGAAAAAAGAACCAATCTCTCTGTTAAAAATAATTTATAAAATGTACAAAATAATATTATTTTTTTTTGCATTTTCTTTAAAAGGACATTTTCTTTTATACATAAACCAGAAATTTCGTTTCGTTTTTTTTTTTTTTTTGCTTAAAGGAAAAATCCTTTTAAGGAATTTGGTTAGGTCTATATTTTATATTAAGAAAAAAAATCAATATTTTTACTTATATATTTATATTATACGAATATTTTTATTTAATATAATATCATTTTAACGTATTGAAATGTATACAAGTCTATTATATACATAACAACAACTAAACTAAATATAGGAAAAGGATTGATAATTTTCATTCTAGACAAGTCTACTATTTCTATTATAATAAAAAATACATGTATAAATGTTTTATAAAGGTTTTAAAGGATCCTTGTAGAAGATCCTTTTTTTTCTACGTTTCTTTAAATTTTATGAAATTTACAAAATATAAACACAGTGAGTGACAAATAAAATATTAAATTTACAATATATTTTCAAATTAAATTAGTACCTATATAATTTTTGCAGAATAATGAAAAGTTTTCATATTCGAATTAGTCGCATTTGTCAAATTATTTTAATCATTTTTAAAAAATAATTTGAATAAAATTTTATTTTTTTTTATAATTTTTGAATTTTCAAATATTTTGTAACAGAATTCAAGATGCTCTCCACGTGAATTGTGAAAGTAATCCTTAGAAAAATTCAGAAGAAATTGCCAAAAAATCACCAGATCGCCGGAATCTCAAAAATGAAATTGTATAATAACATTTCGGATATCCAATTATTGAAGATTAAAATATTCTTAACTTTCAACAATTTTTTTTAAAAAATTCAAAGGATTTTTTCAAAAAATTATTAAATCAATTGAAAGGCACAAACAGAACCATAGATACAACGGCAAACTACAAATACAATTGTCGCTAGTCGACATCGCTCTAAAGCTAACATAATCAAAGCGTCAACAAAATATTGAATTTTTTCCACAAATTTTTTTTTATTAATAAAAAATATTAATTTTTTATCAAAGTCACCCGAAATTTATGAAATAATTTTTCATATTTTTGCGACGACAAAATTAGAAATAGATTCTAAATCGACGACAACGATAATGTCGCCTAGACACCAACGAAGGTGATTGTGCGAGTAGCATAAATGATGACTAATTTAATCTGAAAATAGCATTACTTAATTGTATATACAAAAAGAAAATATTTTTAACAACAATTTCTATGACAAAATTAAAAGGACTTAGTGTAAATAAATTATATTTATATATAAATTATTTCTATTTTTTTTTTTGGGTATGGAATCGTACTGATTCGTAAAATAAAGGATAATTTTCTAGATTTTTTGTTGTTTGTTATTATAAATTTGATTTTTTTTTTCTCGTGCAAACCGGAAAAGGTAGGAAATTATAAATCAACTTTATCATTAGTTTACTAAAATAAAAATGGGAGATATATTTTTCTTCTGAAAACTAAAATATGTTTTGGTATTTGTACATTAATATTATTATGAATAAATTTTATGGACGCAAGGATAATTGAAAAGTTTTTATTTACTTTATTGATAGACTGGTGATTTAGGTTCCTTCTCATTTTCGTGATTTAAGTTCCTTCACCCTCACAAATAAAGATGGTATCGAAATTTTCTTTTACCCAATTTCATGATCAGCACTAAAAAATTCATTGAAATAACTGAAAAGAAAAATATGTCGATAAATATTTGTCATTATTATTTCGAAATTTAATCGTATAAATATAAAGCATTTAATTAAAAAAGCATAGAAATTTATGTATACATAGAAACCAAATAATCATTAAAATGTGTTTAAAAAAAAACTAAAATAACATTATTGTAAAATTCAAGTGTTCCTTTTTTCAAATGATATCTCAAACTTTCACACGATTTCGAAATCTAGTAACGAAATCGAGTTTTCACAAACGTCAACTTGATTTCAAAATCGTTGAAGTACTCTAGTTAAATATAAACTCAATAATGATACATAATTTTTACTTTACAATTTGACTCAAATTGTGTTTAAACAAAAACCTTTATAATTTAAATAATTTCATTTTATCTCTAAAATATAAATAAATTCGATAAAAAAGAAATTCTTTACATGGAAAAAAGGATTTATTAAAATTAAATTTATATAAATTATGTTCATTCCTTTCTTCTATCCAGACCAGAAGAGTAATTGAAAATAAATTTAAATAAAAAAAAATTTCATAAATATTATTTATCATTTTGTTATTATATTTATAATATTTTGAAATTCTCTTGTAATTTTTGGTAAAATATTGAAATTTGTGTATTTTCTTTTGTAAATAAATTATATGGCGCCAATAATAAGGACGAAAATATTTAAGAAAATAATAAATAAATATACTTTAATACAGATTTATTGAAAATTTAGACAAATTGAAAATATTATTATAAAAAATTGTGGATTTTAAAATTATAATAGAAAATCATTCATCCTTTCTGTCACATTCAAGAATTTTATTAAATTTTTCTTACATATATTTAAATATTTTTTTTGCTGGATAATTTAAATCTTTTCAGGTAAAATGGAGTTAAAATTGATTTTTGTATTATTTAATTAGATTTATTATTATTATAAAATAATATTTAGTTAAAGAATTTATTTCGTTCTTTTAAAAATATACAAAACACCTAACAATATGCAGAAGGCCCTATTAAAAACCAACCAAATGTATGCAAGCCTAATGAACCCATCTAAAAGTATGCAATATTCATTTTATTCTATTTTTAATATTATATAAAATTATAATATACATATTTTATATATAAATAAAAGTATTTAATTTATCATCATTATTTACAATACATTTTCTTTCTTAAGAACCCAACCACCCACCAATAATAAAACCAAAACTTTGAATCTTAATAAATTGCTTAATTTAAAATAACTTTTCTTTTCTGTGTGCGCTGATGATGATAATCTGAAGAAAACTTACACAAAACCAACAGAAAACAAAACAACTTTTAATTAATAATTATAATATTATTTTGGAAAACATTATAAATATACATAATGTGATTCAGAAATACCAACGAAAATGTTATATGAACTGTAACAATTATTTTATATTATGATAGCATTCCATTTAGGTAAGATTTTTGTATATTTACATCAAAAAGTTGAAATTAAACTATTAAACGGAAACCTAATTATATGGTATTTACACTTTGAATACCAATTTACTAACATTACCATAACTCTCGTCCTCGTGTAAAATTTAGAAGTCCACCTATATTAATGGATAAGTAAAATTAAAAACAAAATTTAAAAAAATTACTGCCTGAAAATATGCAATGGTAAATTTTTTTTTTACCAAAAAACTCTCGTAGGAAAATTTGTTGTAACTAATATACAATTGATATATTTTTAATATCAATGAGTGGATAGAAATGTGTTTATTTTAAATAAATGGAACGCTAGAAATATAATTTCTCATATTATTATAAGTAAATTTTTAATTCCTCTCTTTCTTAAATTTCCACATCTAATTTTTCTATACTAAAATGAAGAAAAACAAAA
The DNA here is from genome assembly GCA_949752835.1 of Empis stercorea. Taxonomy (NCBI): domain Eukaryota; kingdom Metazoa; phylum Arthropoda; class Insecta; order Diptera; family Empididae; genus Empis; species Empis stercorea. The sequence continues at coordinate 84,314,822 of OX457085.1, read as the reverse complement.
CCGCCGGAAATATAGTATTTAGGAATGTGGCATATAAAATAATTAAAAGACTTTGGTATGGTTTCTAAATAATAATTTTTTTTTGGTAAATAATTAATTAATATAATGGCACATCAAGTAGAAGAGTGAAAGAGATAATGGTAAAAACTTTTACTTGTACTACAATTTCTGTTTGTCATATTAACCATTTAATTTTTCTTCTTCTTCTTCTTCTTCTTCTTCTTCTTCTGCTTTTTACTTTTGGAAATGAAATTATAATAAAATACATTGTATAAAAATACATATATGCATTAATTACTGCCAAAAACATATACGAACTTTAAGTATATAAGGATAAAAACGTATATGTTTATAAGGAATTTATTAAATTACCATGAACATTAAATCAATTTTTGTTTGGTTTTTAAACAACGAATCACCACCCTATTAAAAAATTTGTTATTATTATTATCATGACAAATGATACTAAATTTAGCACAATTTTCTATTATCCTTATATATGTGTGGTAATAAAAGAGGAAGAAATTATAGAACTTTGATAATAATATGTGAGGTTATGGATAATTAATTTTTTCTATATTTAATTTCTAAAAATGGAAAAAAAAAAAACAAAGATTTATGGTAATTTTTATAATGTAATTAAATGAAGTATATAATAAATAAAATTAAATCAAGGATATTTTAATATTATACAAATATTCAATGATAAATTTAAGTCGTTGATTTGAATAGCTTGTAAAGATTTTAATGCTTATATTTTCTTTCAGTTTATCGTTTCTCGAATTAATATTATAGTTATTTTCACTTAGAAAGATAATGTTTTTAATACAGAAACCAAATTAAATTGCAGTAGTTTATTTAATTTTTTTGGAAGAGGTAATAAATAGCCTCTCTTTCCACAAAGATTAAACAAACTGAGATTCTACAAAAAATTTTAATATATATTACATTATTTTAATCAATTAGTTAGAGAGGCCATGGTGTTCGTTATACTTGCAGTACCCTAATCTGTAGTCCTGGAATAAATAAATTCGGTCATGCTTTTCAATATTGAGGTAATTTTAAAATTAATTTAGCTGCTATTAAGCAGTAATATGTCTCCATGGAACTTATTATTTTTGTTCAACTATACTATGAATGTCCACTCTGATGTACACACACTATCTCATTTGACCTGTCACTTTATCCAATTATTTTTTGAACTCAATTTATAATTCTATTACTGAAGAAAAATTCCCCCATTGCAATATTTTGGTATCAACAAAGTCAAAACTTATATTGTAAAAAAAAAAAAAAGAATTTCAAAATGCCATTAACTCTGTTAAAAAGGATATTCCATCCATTTACTATGCGTAGCCGTAGAGTAATATTGAAGTCTTTAAAAGATTTTTTTTTTATCAAATATATAATATATAATTATTTCAATATGAAACAAAAATTAAATGAAAATTTGTGACAGTTGAAGGAATGACCGATGATAATTACAAAAATTTGGTATGGAGTTAAACTACAAAAAAAAAATATGTAACTATATAGTTAAGATTTTACATTTATATAAAATGATAAATAGCAAAAAGGTATTGTAATTGAATTGATTTTTTGATATGTAATTTATCATTAAGTTAAGGTAAAGGTTTATGGGTTATTTACTTTGTAATTTTGAAAAGTTTTTTTTTAATGTGATTGAAGAGTTTTTTGTTTTGTTTTTTTGGATAACAAAATTAGAAATGATTGATTTTAAAGAAAAAATATTTAATTTTTTTTTTTATATTTTAACAGAAATTGATCGATACAATATTTTCCAGAAAAACTGATGAAATATTATATTCGTGAACTGATCTTTATTGTAGGATGAAAATTTGTATAGTCAATTATGGTTATATAGTATAAAAATATTTATCCATCTTCTAAAATAGTATAAGTTTGTTTATTATATTGTTAAAAACTAATAATATCGAGTAATCCTAAACTATTTTAATCTTGAAACTTAAGTCCATTTATAATTATAATTTCATTCTGTCGGAAATATTTTACTCGCGTTTTGATGATAATTAAAGTTGTGTTCTGATCTTAGAAGTATAAAATATTGAGCTTTGGATTAACTAGATTATGGTGTAAATCGGTTATTTCAGACTTCCTGGATGGTATCTTCAAAATTCTATATGCTAATTCCTTATACTAAATTAAACTAATATTCATTATCTTTCAAATTTATGGTATTAAATTACTTAAAACTAATTACAGAAAATTGCTATAAGGAAAATGCATCTTAAAACAAAATTTCGAAATTTAACTATATTGAAACTAATTATTCTATATAATTTTTTTGCCAAAAAAACTTTTCTCATCTTAATTTTCATTAACATAAAACTTTCATTTTCTTCTGTTTTTTGTTTGGTTTTTTTTTTTCGCCACATATAACTTTTATTTATAATTAATCAAACTAAAACTTTTATTTATTACATTATTTATATTTCATTATCATCATCAACATCATCATCAGCATGATCACCTTTCATCACCATCATTATTATAATATTGTCTATCTATAGAGTTTTTATTTGTATGTCCTATCCTGTTAATTTTAATAAACTTTTTCTCATCTATAAATTAAGAAAAATCCGTAAATTTTATATATTATTATTTATGTGGATATAATTTGCATTAGTGGCGGTTATTAGGTACCCATATATTGCTGTATATAGGTCTCGAGGTCAATTTCTTTAGTTAATCTGTCATAGATAGGCTCTCTTGTCTTCGAGACAGAATCAATAATATAGGTCAGGGACGAAAATGTTAAATCCGAAAATTGCACAATTTTGTCTCATGGCATCCAATTTTTTAAAACCAGTTGAAGGCCATGATACCATTGAGAGGTCATTAGACCATTGAGAGGCCATTAGACCATTGAGAGTCCATTAGACCATTGAGATACCATACGATACCAGTCAGATGCAGTGAGACCATTCAGAGATGCCCTGAGGTCATTGAATGGCTGGTAATATTAAAATCCGATAAGTATATTGGTAAATAGGGAAACCATTTATTTGTTGAGACAATTGAGAGTCATGAGACCACTTATAGGGCTTTTCGTTTCACGCAAATTACGTTCAGAATACACGAAATCGGAATCCTAGTGTAACCACTGATCATTTGTTAATAGTATATGGATAAAGGTAGATGTAAGAAATTGTCCTGTTGCTTTCTTGTAATATAAATTTATTTTTTTCATCTTTTTACCTATTTTTATTTTCAACGACTTCTTTCACTTCAACGGAAAAACAAAAACCAAATCATTAAACTGAATTTTCTTAACGAATTTTTATCATTGGAAATGTTTTTCGTTTTTTTCTTCTGATCTAATTAAACTCATATTTTTAGCTAAATAAAAATATAAAGTAAATACTAAAACTAAAACTAAAATTTATTATATACTTAAAAAAAGTTCATTCTTAAACGACATGATGGAAAAGAGAAAGTTTGTTTTTCACCCAAAAACAAAAACAAACATTTTTGCTAGATTATAACTTAATTAAACTAATAAAGTAAATTAATATTTTATTATATTTAATTTTTGTATAGTTATTATGAAAATAAATAAAATTTATATTAACAATTTCAAATGAGAAAAAAATATATCTTAAAAAATAAAACGGAATTTATCGGAAAGTTTTTATGAAAAAAACAGAAAAAATATAAATAAAAAAAGTTTTTTAAAAATACTTTCCCTTAAAGAAATATTCAACTAAAAAGTAATAAACAAGCAAATAATACCACATCAATGTACTTTCCCGTTGAAATTGAGCAACTGTCAACAATAGTAAGGGAAAGTAGACCTTATCAGAATTAATGCCATTTATAAAGAGTTCTACCTTTCCCTTACTATTGTTGACAGTTGCTCAATTTCAACGGGAAAGTACATTGATGTGGTATTATTTGCTTGTTTATTACTTTTTAGTTGAATATTTCTTTAAGGGAAAGTATTTTTAGAAAACTTTTTTTATTTATATTTTTTATTTTACACTTTTTAGTCGGTCAAATATTTATTCATTTAACCGACTAAAAATATTTAATTACTTTGACAACTTGGGTATGATTTGTTTGAGCTACTCATGGCCCACGATTCGGAATTCCACATGTGGCTGATGTTTTTTGTATAATCGGCTCCACATGACCCAGGGTACTGCTCGGACTACGCTTCAAGACCTTTTATTTGATGCCCCATAGATTTTTTTATGATGGGCCCCCACCTGACACAGGTTTTGGGCCCTAACATGAATTATGAAGCTCCATACGCACTGCGCAACGAGATGTATTCTTCAATACCTTTTATTTGATACCTCTCAAGTCTTTTTGCATTATGGGCCCCACAAGACCCAGAGTACCTCTCGGAACAGATTTTGGGCCCACGAGATGTACTCTGCACGACCTTTAGAATATACTAAAGTATAAAATATGATCAATTCATAGTACAGAATGTACTAGAATTTACCATATGGCACAAGTAGTTGGGGCCGTGTTATTAGATGTTATTAAAGTGTTATTAGATAAACATTACGCCATCTTCAGGGTAAGAGTACCATTAGTTTTCAGTAAGCAATTTAAATATTTTAATGAATTTTTGAAATTTTTTACATTTTCTTGATTTATTTACATAAAATTAAATGGAAAATTAAATTTTCAAAACTAAAAACATGAAAAACTTTTTTGTTAATAATGATAAAATTTTATGTTGTTATATCATTTTTATTTTTGTAATGCCACTACGTCAAGGAGCAATCATTTTATTTTTTAAAATGATTATTTATGCAATATTTTTTTATTTAAATTGTAAAGGATATTTTTTTTTTTCAGTTTCCTTGCCCCTTTTTCCACCAAAAAAAAAAAAAAAACAGAAAATGTAAAAAAAATAACTTTCAATTTTTTGTTTCTTGTTTTTGTGTGTGTAAGAAAACTGTGCAAAAAAAAACTGAATATAAAACATTAAGAACTCCTTGAAATCTATCTGAAATATTATTATTCGTGCTTGGATTTAAAATCGCATCTAATGTAAAAAAAAAGTTTTATATAATTTAATATAAACGAATTATTATCATTGAAAGTTTATTTTTTAAGGATATTTAAAAAAAAGGATTTTGTACATAAAATGTTTGTACAAAAAAAAAAAAGAAATTTATTAGCAAATTAATTGAAAATAGAAAATTAATTTCAATTTAAATTTTTAATTAAAAATAATATTATTAAAATTAGTTTTTATATTTTAGTTAGGGTTAGTTTTTTTGTTACTATGGATAAAATTGTATAAGGTCCTTTTTTTATACGACTCGTATTACCCATACTGATTAGATTAGATGTAGAAAGTCCAATGTAAGAATTTAAGTATACAGATGGTAACCAAAACTTCATTTTTTTAATGACTGTTGAGTTGTATGACAAATAGGAGATCGAAATTTTTTATAAGATGACTTTTACACGTTCAATATTTTCAATCAATATTTTTGCTCTCAAAATTTTGTCACTACCTCAGGCGAAAAACGGAAACATAAAAAGCCAAAATGTTAAAGTGTTGTATTAGAAAATTATTGAATATTAATACAAAAATGGGGGAAAAAAAATATTGTTGAAAGAAAATACTGAATGTGTAAAAGTCAATTAAAATGGAAAGAGAAATTTTAAAAATGGAAAATTACGTGTAAAAGAAGTCTCAACTATATGAATCCAGTATACAAACACTATTAGTCAAAAATTTAATTTGTAATATAGTAAATAATATAAAACTAAGCTAAGAATTTAACTTAAGTTGGTGGAACGTTAAATCCACTAAAATGATCCAAAAATATTGAAGAAGACTTTTAAATTTTTGGCAAAATAATTCTGCAAAGAACACGGATTCATTTCATATTGAAAGTTGCAATTGATTTTCTATTAAATTGTATTAAGTAAATTACAAAATTATTTCAATCCAAATTCTTCTTAAATTTAAAAACTATTAAAAATTTGAATTTAAATAATTGATAAAATAAGAAGAATATTTACTTCCCTTTTTTTGATGGTGATTCTGTCTAAAACATTCAGTTTTAAATATTTTGCTGAATATATTTACATAAAACTTTCCTATTACAAATTTTTACTTCTCTTTTGGGAAGAGGAAATAAATTTTTTAAATAACAAATAAACTTTTAATTGGGTTTTATTGCCAAAGAAAATTTCTATATTTTAACCTAGTTTTAATGTTCAAAAATTTTAATAAAATAATTTCCTTTTATTTCTATATTATTTTATATCCTTCTTCCTTCCTGGTATGTACTATATCTATACACACAATATTTTTCCTTTGACCTTTTACCTGATTTGGAGTTGTAAATAAATATTTCCAGCTGAACATAAAATAATTATCCTTAAGCAATATTACATTTCCTTGTTTTAACCCTCTAGAGACACGTGGTATTAAAATAAACCAGAAAATGTTTGAAAAATCTGGTGAATAGTGTGGTGGGGTGATGCAGCATAGCTGCGATAAGCTATTAGCTCCCTTAATCAGAATTCTACTGTTTGATTTTTTAGAAAAATTCTACTTTTTTAGAAAAACTTTTCCTCGAATTTATTGTTCCATTGGCTGAGGACCTCGTAGTATAACAGATGGTAAAAAAGGAATTGTTTCACGAGCTAGATCTAGGCAATTTTGGCCGTAGATCTTGGAGGCCATCTAACTATTGAAGGTGAAATAAGAAGAAAGTGTGTGAATTGCGCTCAAAAGAAAAAAAACGGTTAAAGGATTAAAGAAAGAGTTCATTATCCTTTTTTTTTCTATTTAAAATTAAATTTTATTTATAAAATTACTTTGAAATTTTGTAATTTCGAAATTTTCGTGTCCTTGTCAGGGACAAAAATTAAAATATTTCATAATTTTATTAAAGAATTTTTGTTTTTGAAGTTTCAAAATGGTTGAATTATTGAAGAATTTTGATTTTTTTTTTTGTTTTGGAAAATTTTGAATATTTAAAGATATTTTGAGAATGTGTAAAGAGAATTTAAATTTACTTTGTAATTTTTTGGACTTTTTACGGTAATACAAGAATTTTCCAGTAATTTATATTCAAGAATTATTTCATTTAAATGAAATAAGACTCAAACGATTTTTTTTTAGAAAATTTGAAAAATTATTTCATATAACTTTATATGTTATCTTATTTTCTTGGATATTTTTTTCAAATTACAAAATGGTCTTAAAAATTTTAATATGAAAAAATAAGGGAAAAATTATGTTTTTTATAAATCAATATTTTTTCATAAACAACAACAGCACAAAAAAACTTCTTTTAAAGATAAACATAATTTGAAAGTTTTCTGTAAAGATAAAAAAGGATATTACAAAAAAGATTAAATTTTCGTATATGAAAAAAATTGGATTTGAAAATATGATTTTGTATTAACGAGGTTCTATTAAAAAGTTAAATGTTAAAATTGAAGATTTCTAACTAACCATTGATTCTATTAACCATACAGAATTTTTTTTTCAATTGATCCAAAATTTATATATGTAAATGCTGCATAAATATAAATATGCTTCGATTTATGTTGTCAAAGTTTTTTTTACGATCAAAATAAACACGAATTGCAGTACAAAACCATTCAGAGAATTTAACAAGATTGTACTTTATATTCTCAGCATAAGAAGAGATAGAAAATTTTTCCTGAAGCCCAGATTTTTAAATTTATGTTGGTAATGTCCACCTTACGAGTGAATACCCGAAATATTAACAAAATGTTAATTCTCTATTACGGAAACTAACTACAGTAGAGTGTATTTCGAGTCGCACCAAAAAAAAAAAAGATTATCGAAAATTATCAAAATTTTTGAACGACTCGCGGGCTCTGCTCTTTCAGGACTTGACGAGAAATTACTTAAAGTCTTGAAGATAATTCAAAATAAGATATATTTATATTTGCAATATACATATATAAATTGTAATTATAGCTAAAATTTCAAATTTAACTATAATTATCTAATTCCGTAATCTTTCCATCAATCAAAAAATTTCGTAAGTTCTCATAATTACTATTATATAAAACATTGTCAAATTTGATTTGCAAAACGTCGAATGTTACTTGAAAAAATCTGATTTAGACTTAAAAAAATTCTAATTTGATTTCTTCAAATACTTATATTATTGATATTTAAGTCAAATTCGTCGTCCCTTTTCAAGTTAAATTCGACGTTTTTTTTTTTTTTTTGCAAATCAAATTTGACAAAAAAATAAAGTAAAAATCATTTGATATTTGACAAATAAATTATATAGTATTAAATTCTACTATCGAAAAAAATTTCTATTACAAAAATTCATTTAAAAACTTTTTAATTATATCCTCTTATATTTTGTATATGTAAAAAAAACTAACATTGTGGTAATTAATTCAATTTTTTTTTTAATGTTATATATAATATGAATATGCAAAATGGATATTAATATTAAATATTTAAATAATAATTTTTTAAATCTAAAAATATACAAAAAAAATATTTTGTCCTCTCTATTTTATCATTAATGCTATTATATTTAAGTATATAAATATTTATGAAAAAAGTTTTATAAATTTTTTCTTAAACATTATTACCAAATGACCAATCATAAATTATATTATGTTAAAAGCAAAAAAAAAAAGAAGAAAAACAAAAAAAAAAAAGGATATTTTGCTATTGAAGATAAAATTATAAATAATAAATTTTTTTTTAAAGATAATATTAATTTATTTATTTATATAATTTTCTTGTTTATTTATATAAAAGATTATGATGATCCTTTTTTTTTGATACATTATTTTGTAAACAGAAAAATTTTGTTTGGAAATGAAATTTTTTCGGATCAAAATAGAAAATTTAAAATTATTATATTTATAATAATTATTTTGTAAATAATGATATTTCTTGGATCCATTATGTGAATATCCTTTCGCAACTATTATTATAATGTTATCATAAATTTTAATATCTATTAAACTATGCTACGAAATAATAACAAAAAAACAAAAAGGATTTTTGATAATTTTCAAATATGTGTAATTTATTTATAGCATTTTCGGGTCAAATTTATATTTTTTACACTTAAGTCTTTTTAAACTTTAAAATAGTCTTTTAATATTTCAAATTAGAAGTTTAGAAAATGAATTTCTATGTGAAGGTTTTAGTCTGTATACTATTAGTCTGTATAAGACTATAAAAGACGAGTAAAAAGTCTAATTTGACCGGAAAATGCTATATATATAAAGCGGTGGTGATTGACGGTTGTAAATGTTCTTAGGTACGATTGAAATCTTTTTCCTATGATTCGATAATTATAATCTGATTTAAATAAGTGGGGAAAAAATACTAGGTAAAATTTGTTGACAAAAATTAAGTCCAGTATACTAAAATCAACCAGATTTTTTTTGGTATTAATTTACTTCCATTTTTACCAGAGAAGCTTATTTTGATTCGCCAGCCATACAAAAATTAGAAAATTAATATTTGGGAAAGCTAGACAAATTAGACAAATGTGAAATGATGAAGATTTATTAAAAAAAAAATTTACTTTTGTTGACCTCCATCTAATTTACAGGATATCAGAGTAAATTTTAAATTTTAATTTTTTCACGATATACCATTTTGTATTGCAAATTTGGATACAGTCAAGAGTACTGTATAAGGTCATATCATTTTTATAGAATTTAAATGTTCAGCGGATTACAATCAAATGTAAAAATTTTATAACTATATAAAAATGAAATGCTCATATAATAATAATAGCTAATTGTGAAAATAATTATACAACCACACAAAAAAAACAACATAAAATAAAAATAATTTCTTATTTTAACATTATAAATTTTCTCAAATTGCAATTAAATTCTTTTAATAATAAATTAAGCATATTTTTATTTTTTGTTTTGTTTTAGATCCTTTTTGTGAATCCTTTTCAATACCAAATACAATCGTAAAAAAAATAAATAAATTATATTTTTTTTATATAATATTAAATTTTCATCTAATAAATCTTATTACATTAAATATTATTGCAATTAACAAAAACCATAAAAAAAAAATATCATTTATATATTTTTAGGGCTTTTTTAAAAAAAAATCCCTTATGTTAACGCTTCTCTGTCCGTCTGTCCGTCCGTCTGTCCGTCTGTAATTTTATAAAGTAAATATGCACCAAAAATAAAGATTGACCACTCGTTGGAAAGGTATTTAGGAGTAGAATAGTAACCGTATTTCAAATTTCTACCGCTAGAAGCGCTGAATACTAAAATATACAAAATGTTAATTTTTAAAATGTGATTTCCAATAGTCAATAAGCCCCAAAAATGAGGTATAATCTCGCTGAAAGGTAGTAAGTAGTTGTATAAAATCACAGTTGTTATAATCTTAATGTCTGCGGCATTTACAGTAGTTAAATTTAAAAAAAAAGCCCATAATTAAAAAACTACTGATCAGTAGTTCGACTGCGCGGCATTTTTTTCACTATTTTGTATATAAATATTTTTATTACCCACCTTTCTCACTTAACATTACTTCAAATAAAGTATATTTTTTTCTCCTTCTGGTATTTTCCGTATATATTTGACCTTAAAGAACCATTTTTTTTTTTGTGTTTTAATTTTTTGAGTGTGTGTGTCGGGAAAATCATAGGAAAAATAAAATGGAAAAAAAAATTAAACACTTTTTTTATGACCGTAGAACAATCTATTATAATTTTTTTTATTATTAGCCCGGAACATAAATTGAGAAATCCTTTTACTTATTTTGTAATAAATCTACTAATATATCAAAACGGAAATATTTTGTGGGTATATATACATCAAATGTCATGTCTTCCATAAAAATAACATATACAAAACCATAAAAATAATAATAATGTTTTGAAAGGAAATGAATTTATATTTTAATTTCTTGTTATTTTTTTATATTCTTTTTAAAATTATTTATAATGTTAAGGAGGATCGAAAACAATGTCCAAACAATAACCAAAAAAAAAGGATAATAAACAAATTTGAACATTGTATTTTTTTTTTAATATAAAGATGGAGCTATTAATGATTGATTATGATTTGATTATTATTTGACAGGATTAGAAAAAAAAAATGTAAGGAAAAAATTATAATGAACAAACCCAATATGGTTATTTAAATTTCCTTAAAATTTACTCGTACACAATTTACAAATAAATTCAATTACATACCTCTATATAGTCACTTAGATATTTTACTTTCAATATTATAAACGCCTAAAAATATGCAGAAACCTTATTGCTATCAAAAATATATGCTAAATTAAAAAAAAAATAATAATTTGGTGGAAAATATTTTGAATTTTGAAAGAGCAATAACAAAGAGAAAAAAGGGGGAGACAGATCTAAAACAAATATTTACAAATGCAAAAATTTAGAAATAAACCTAAAAAAAAATTCTATATACATTAAAAATAATTAAAATGAAAAACGATGTATATTAATTGTATACTCGTGAAAATTATGATAGAACATTATTTGAAATTATAATTTTTGGTAAGAAAACTATTTTAAATTTTAGTTATACTTATATAAGTTTTTGGTAAGAAATACTTGTAAACTCTTGTAAATTATTTATAAAACAAAACTAAAAAAAATCAATTAATTTACGAGTATTATAAAATTTTACTTTTAAAATCATTCACATTAAAATTATAATAATAATTAATATCAGATTTTATTGATCATCTTAATAAATCAATAATATTTTTAATGTTCTTTTCCTTTAAACTTTGTATATAAGTGAAAATGTTTTTGTGCATCACTTTAGCAAAGAAAGGATTCATTATTATCCTATATACTCGTATATTGAATTTTAGTATATGTACCAGAATTTTAGTATATGTACCTTCTTCATTCGTCCATGATGATAAACACTCTTCTATTTATCATCCACCATCATATCCATTAATATTTTTCATTTTATCTATGGTATACATAGTAATATACACAACATATCGTCGTGTGAGAAGCGAATTGTCGTAACTGCAAAAATGAAGTTCCGAGATAAATGAATATTAAGTTTTTGAATTTTTTTCTGAGGCCTTTAAATGCATTTATCTCAATAAATAATATTATGACTCCAATAAATTAACAGTCTATTACAAAGATGGGTTCTTTAGCTATGTAAAACAGTAATTACTTTGGTCTCAAATAGAATTAGAGGATTGTTATAGTTTAATTTTGTGATGCACCACAAACTTTACGATAATTTAATTTTTTATTTAGATCTATGGAAAAATCTCGCAATATTGTAAATGCAACTTACCACAATTTAAATCATATGAATTATCACTATTTGTTTCAGAATTATAAACCACAAAATGTAGTATAGTTAACATACAATAATTAGAACAACTTATTTGTATTGTAATTTATTTTTATATTATTGTCGTATGACAAGGATATAACAATTTGAATATAACATAATTGGAATTTTCTAGTAAAAATTTGTTCTTAAAGTATATATACAAAATTTTGAAATTTATATGGTGAACTATACGCTACACCACCAAAATACCGTATAAAATGTATACAACATTTCGCAAATAATTAGTTTAGGTAAATACAACTTACAACAATTTAGAATTTCAATTAAATAGTAGCCAGGATATTCTCGGATCGAATCCGTCTGAACACAGGGCGATAGATACTTAAATTTTCTATCTTCCTGTATCAATACTCTCAAATTAACGTATCTAACGCTTACGACAATTCGCTTCTCACACGACGATATAGTGTCAGTGACATATGGGAATTCTGAACAAACAAAAAAAAAAAACAGCTCATTAATGATAGACGCAACATGGGGAAAAAATGAATTTAATACTAAAATGAAAAATAATTATATTTATATATATATGTAGCAGAATGTTATATAGCAGAAATGTTCAAAATATAATTTGTGTCAAGAATAATTACAGTTTGGTCGTAAATTTTTAGTATTTTTATGTTCCATTGAGGATTTATTATTATGTAATAAGGATATATATATATATATATATATATTATTTTGTATATAATCGTGTGTAATTTTGAAAATAAATGTTGAAATATTGAATTTTAGTTGGAAATATTTTTCATCAGATGTTATACAAATATTATATATAATTTATATGAAATTTTATTTGATGGTGTGGTGAAAAGGATGATTTAAGAGTTAAAATATGTTTACTATATGGTTTTGTATGTATAGAAAAAATAATATAATTACAATTTTAGTAAATATTTTAAATTTACTATTTAAAAGATAATTTAAAGCTTATGCAAAAATTATATATAGGAAAATTTAATTTTGGGAAAATATAAAAGTTCAAAATGTTTGAAAAAAAAAAAAATTATTATAGTGTATAAAAAATGTTTACTGAAAGACTATGTCAAATTCAATAATAGAATTTTAGTAAATTTTTTTGCAGATGAAAAAAATCAAAAAATTAAACGAAACTTTTCATTAAAATTGTAAATCTTTTCTTTTAATTATATATAATTTAATATCGAAAAATTAACAATATTAAAATATTATTTTTTTGTTTGTGGAGAATTTTTGAGTTAAAATTATTTTATGAAAATTGAAAATATATTCAACTTTTTAAAATTTTTTCAATTTTGTTTAATTTAATCACTGGGCAAATAAATTTTATCGAACGAATTATTATAAATATTGAAACCTAAAAAGGATATTTTTTTTTTATATAATGTAAATTCTAAGTACTAACATCTGACAGTAAAATTTGTAATGAAATGACAATTTGCACAATCTAATTTTATATTTTTGTATGGGGCCTTAAATATTGTCATATCATTTTTACGATATTTTTGTATTATTTTTGAATTTAAGGTAAAATTATATTACAATTATAAGTAAGAAAAGTGAAATATAATTTCATTTTTCAATAAAAAAATTATCCAAAATAAATGTTTTAACAATTTTAAGTCCTATTCCAAAATCTAAATAAGAAAGGTTTGCCAGTCTAACATCCAGCTTTGCTCTATCATCAGATATCGAAACATGAATTCTTACCTATTTAAGCTTCTATTTTAAGTAGTTCATTTTGATTTTATCTCTCCAAGCAAACCATCAATCATTTCTATAGAATTTAAATACGAAACTATTTTGTAAATTATTAAAGCGAACACCGCTATATACCAAAATTTACACCATTTTGTAGATTATTTATAAAAAATATTTTCCTGTAAATATTCTACAAAATATATTATAATAATAAATATCCTTTTTGTTTCTCAAATATGATAAATTGATTTTCATATTGTTTCTATTATATTGGAAAAAAAAAAACAAACAACCAAAATTCTTCTTCAAACTTTCACAATTTCTTTCCATTTCCATCTGTTACCATTTTGTTTTCTTTTTTTAAAGTATCACAAACAATTTTTATACCCACGACGAAGAAAATATGATGAAAATTTTTGGTAACAATGAAAATTTGAAAAGTCTATAAAATATTTTTTTTTTTCGTATTTTATTTACTCTTTTCCTGTATTCGTATACAAAGTAATAGTAAACAATCCATTTTCGTACCATAATAACAAAAATTGAATAATATTTATAAAAATAACTTGAAAAGGATGATGAGTAGGATATGATGAATACGATATACCGGAAACTGCTTTTTATTCCATTTCAAGGGGAAAAAAAACAGAAAAAAATTGTCAAAAAAAAAAGAATTTTACTAGAATTTAGGAGAGGAGTGGAAAATACTTTATTTCATTGTTGTCCCCCCCCCCATAATTCAGATAATAAAATTCTTCAAATAGGACATTTTTATATTATAATATTGCTGTTTTTTTTTTTTTTGTGAAAGAAATTTGTTTTTATGATAAACATTAGTCTCCTGGAAATTGGTAAGAATTGAAGACAGTATACAAAGACCAGATATTATGTTAGAAAATTTATAAAAATTTCAGATGAAAAAAAAAATATAAGATTTTTTGTATATATTTTCTATCTAAATTGTCATGATCATTTTTAATGCAGTGTGTGAATAACTTCAGCCAAATCTAGATTTGAATTTTGAACTTAATTTGAGTTTTAGTCAAATATTAATTTTGATTTCTAACCTGATTTAAATTCCAAAAAAACAAAACTATAGATTTCGATATCAAAACTTAATTTAAATTTTCACCACAATAAGATTTAATTTCGAAATTAAATTGAAGTGGAAGCCTAACATATATAGTGTTAATTGTAAACTTTATTTAAGTACAAACCAAATTTAGATTTTGATTACAAAACCAAATTAAATTTGTAAATAAGATTTTGAAATGCAAATTAAATTTTGATTGGATAAAGTAGAAGGAAAATCAAAATCAGTTTTGATTGGATAAATAATAATAATTTTTGTTGAAAACTTTTGTATTCTAGTGATTGTATAGTTATATATGTTTTCAACTTTATACTGATCCATTGATATAGTTAAACTCTTTCTAAATAAGTAAAATAAAGAAAAAATGCCGCGCAGTCGAACTACTGATCAGTAGTTTTATAACTATGGGCTTTTTTTTTAAATTTATCTACTGTGTAAATGCATGTCGCAGAAATTAAAATTACTTATAGCATATAGCTACTGTGATTTTATACAACTACTTACTACCTTTCAGATGCGACATTAAACCTAATTTTTGGGGCTTATTGACTATTGGAAATCATATTTAAAAAATTAACATTTTATATATTTTAGTATTCAGCGCCTCTAGCGGTAGAAATTTGAAATACGGTTACTGGCGTCGTAATCTAACACTTAAATACCTTTCTAACGAGTGGTCCAACTTCACGTTTAGTGCATATTTACTATATAAAATGACAGCACAAAAAGGTGTTTTGACAAAATGTGAATAGCGCCGGCTACCGGCCGAATTTTAAAATTCTATCAATTACATCTGGTTATCAATAAATCAAGCTTTGTATTGTGTGTTTCTATCATAAACTTGTGTGTGCATTAACTATGTGAAATAATTGGTTTTTATTGTTTACATCGGACAGACGGACGGATGGACAGAAAAGCGTTAACATAAGGGAACATAAATTATATTAATTATACTATATTAAAGTTAAAGAGAAAATGATCCAATCCTTTTTATAAGGCCACTAATATATATAAGGTCACTTATATAAGGTCATTACCATAATGTAAGGAGTATCTACAAAATATTTGCATCCATATTTTTTTTGTGGAATATTATTTTCAAAATATTATATTATCCTGTCAAAATTTGCTATAGAGAAAAAATAAAGAAGCTTTTCATATATGTCTAAGATTTCTTTTCTATTTTTCAATTTTTTTTTATTTCATTCTTTTCTTTTGAATATGATGATATTTTGATGACAATCATCCGTAACTCATTTTGGATAACTTTAAAACGTATTGTGTACATTATTATATTTACAAAAAAAAAAAAAAAAGGAAAAAAATTTGACAATGATGTCATCATGTCACGTAATATTCACTTAATTCTTCGTCTATCTTCTTCTCTTTTTTTTTTTTTTGCAATTTTTATGAAAAATATATTTTTATTGTTAAACCAGACATAATCAAAATAGAAATTCAAATAAAAAAAATTTCAGTTTACCATTTATATCAAAAAATGCACACACAATAATATTGTGTGTATGATTTAGAGATAGAATATTGGTTTTTTTTTTGTATGCTAATAATATAAAAGGTTAGAAGGTTAGAAAATGCATAAAACGATAAAAAATATAAAATTTTCTGATTTTATTTTAGATCTATCACGTATATATTATATTAGACAAAATAATGAATAATATTTAGAATTAAATAGAAAGTTTTTTTGGTATAATAAAATTTGAATTATTTCAGATAATTAAATTGCAATATTAATTCATTTTAATTTCATTATCCCATCATAATAAATATAGATATATTTCAATAACTATATAATATAGCAATTTGTATTTTGGAGTCCTATACAATAATTTTAGTCTCTATTTGGATGAGAAACTATCACTTGCCACACAACTCTTTTCAACCAATTCATCTCGACTCCTAGTATATTCATTATCGAATCCGATAAATGTAAATTTTCTGTATGTTTTAATGCTGTTAATGATTTACAGCTGAATCGACTTGGAACGGCAATCGATATCTCGACCGATACTTGAACCTATAACCGCATGGATTGCTGCACAGTGCTATACAGCTTACAGCTACCGCTACTCTTTCATATATGTATTAAAATAACCTAATTATTAAAATTAACCAAATTTCTATAAATGATTTCTACAAAAAAAAACAAAAAAAAAAAAAGGATATCTCGATATTCTGGTATCGGTTAATCTGCATATTGGCCAAAGGGGTTCGAGCTCTATAATGCGAAAGTCAAAACGAAATATTATCATATTTTCTACACACTTACTTTTTTTTTTTTTTAATTATGATTTAAACTAAGGGAACGATCCTTTAGAGCTAAACTGAGCTAAAGTGATGATACTGTTTAGGGTTTTTGTATAGAGATTTTAAAATAAATTTGGAAAATGGCATAATTTTAGTATAATAATTTCAGCATTTATTTTACAGCTAAGCTATCGTAAAACCAACAACGATGTCAATTATTTTATACCAATTACGAATCTTAACTAAGCCATATACTATTTGAAAACCTCCAGATAAAATTATTATGCTTCATACTATTAGATTCGATTGAAGAAGAGTGAAGAATTTCAATTTATTATGCAATTTAATATTGAAAAAATTAAATTTTAATTAAGTAAAAAACTAATTATTAATTCTAAACATAAATTAATTTACATTCAATTTTAATCTATTCTTGGTCGAAAAAAGCACAATAACAAAAAATCTAGAAAAATATTACATAAATATATATATAAAATAATTGAATTTTAAATCAAATTAAATACACTAAGAAATTAAAAACTTTTTAATAAATCAACATTGGTAACAAATTGAAAAATTATTATATATTTTAAACAAGAAATAACTTTTATCAATTAAAATTTATAAAGAAAAATTGCATTTTATTTTAATTAAATTCATAATTTAAAAAAAAATTTTTTTTTTTTTGCAATATTTAACAGGAAAAAAATAACTCATTTCCTTTATTATCCTGGGCTCGGATTCTCTGAGTCGATATCGAGTACACGATATCGAAATCTAACGATAAATTTCCTATTTGGAATTCTATCATACGATTGATCGGGTATAAAACGATAAATTTCACTCGATAGGTATTTTGTCATCGAATGAAATTATTTATTAAAAATAATTAAATAAAAATAAAAAATAAAAATAATTTTTTATATAAAGCCTAGTACGCTGCTCTTGCTAAACTTAATTTTAATTAGTAGAGATAAATAATGTTGTTTTAATAATTAGTAATTAAATATTATTAATCATTAATTAATAATTAACTAAATATTAATATTTAATAATTGAAGCTAAATTTTATATGGAAAATTATGTTTAGCAAGAGCAGTGTGTACTAGGCTTAGCTATATAATTTGAAATTATATTTCTCATTTATATAATTTGACATTATTATTGAAATAAAATCTAGTTCATTTTAAAAATAATTTCGATACGATATCAATCGATTATCGTGATTCCAATTTTTTATTTCGAGAATCGTTATCGACATTTTTACTCGATTATCGTTCTACGCGATATCGACTTAGAGAATCCGAGCCCAGAAAAAAAAAAACTTTATAATAATAATAAATTTATATCCTTTTTTTGTTTTACTAAAATTGTTTTTTTTTTTTTTTTTTTAATATTCAATTTAATGACAATTTAAAGAAGACGGGGTTAAAAAAAAAAAAAAAAAATTTTTTTGAAAACAAAATAAAAAATATGAAAAAGAAAATTTAACTTTTCACTAATACGAATACAAAAAAATATATATTAAGTCCTTATATAAATATTATTTACACAATTTCGAACTTTTTTGCTGGACAAAAAATAACGATGACTTTTTTTGTTTTTTTTTTTTTTTTAAAGAAGAGGGAAAAAGTTTAATTGGTAAAGTTTTTTTTTCCAGGAATTTCAATTAACCCTGGACATCAAATACAGGATAAAAAAAAAATAAATAAAGGATATATTTTTATATATTAAAGGAAAAAAAAAAAACCAGAAAGTATCATTTTAAAAGGACAATTTTTTTTTTCAGTTCCTTTTATTTATAATATTTAAGAATATTTGGTTTTAAAGGGAGAGAAAGAAAAAAAAAGTTGATTTTGTTAAAGAAAAGCTTTAAAAATTTGCTGTATATTATTTAGAAATTTTTTTTTGCTAAAATAATTAAACAAAATAATGAATTAAAATAAAGATTAAATCTGTAATAGGAGATTAATAGTTGAATTGGTCAGTATTTTGTGGGAAAGATATAATATTATAGTAGATAGGCAGTTCTGAGCGTTAAGTACCACAACTCTGAGTTTAATGGACCTTTTTGAGCCTAATGGACACTTAAAAGTTATTAAACAAAGTATTATTATATGCCACCACCCCATCCTTTTTGAATTAGGACCTTAAAACAATCGGGAAACATTATATGATTTGTTTTCAGTTTCTTAAACTATCTCTTCATTCTTCATTTAACACTAGATTTACGGCTGTTGATTTGATGATTTTGTACTAAAATGAGTCAAATTAAAAATTAGTATACAACATTTTAAAATATGAAATTGGTGGGTGGGGGGGGGAGTTAATAAATTAACCTTTATTATATACTTCATTATTGTATTTAAAAACTAACTTTCTAGCTACATATAATCTTGAATAAAGGCTGTTTTACACTTAATAAATAACAGCCGCGGGTGTGGCTGTTATTCGTTTTCAACCAATCATGTTACCTTCTAAATAAAATGATTCTTATAAGGCGCGCCTAGGAAGATGTGTGGCTGTTGTAGCCAAAAATGTGTCTAACAGCTACATTTTGACATTTCATTAATTTTTTTACAAATGCCTATACTTACATCGATTAAAAATATTCAATGATAATTTTTATTTACAAAACAAAAAGTCAATTTGAAATAGCCGGCGGCTAAAATTTATTTAGTGAAAATCATCGTGGATAACAGCCACAAAAAATACGAATAACAGCCACAGCCGCGGCTGTTATTTATTAAGTGAAAAACAGGCTTAAGTTAAATTGACTCACTCCGTATAAATTTAAAAAAATATCAGGAAGTCAGCGTGTCTCCCAAGCCACCGCCATAAATTCATCACTCTAATTAAGGACATTTTTCGAACAATAAACATTATAATTGAATTTTTGAATTAAAACGAAGCATCGAATATATTTCCAAATAATGTTCGATTGTATCATATGATTTTCTAATTTATATATAAAATATTATTTCTAAATATAAAGCAAATTTATCGCCTCTGGTGGCAAAAGCTTGAATTATAGTAAGAGAAAAATTTTAAATTATTCTATTCTGGTTTATTTTTTTCCAAAAATTTTACCTCAGAGATCATTTAAATATAAATTTAAATATAAATGATCTCTGACCTAATATAATTGATCTAAATTGGGATCAGCGCCCTCTAATCAACATATTATCGAACTGCACACCATTTAATTTATTTGATTTAAAATTTTCATATGTTTTCATCTTTATATAGTCCATAATATTAGAAATTAATATATATGTCTCCATTTTACTGTAATTAAATAACAAATTAACATTTTGTAACGAACAGTCAGACAAACATAAAACCAAATGAAAAAATGTGGTATATAAAGTAATAATAAAAATATCGAATTAATTACTAAAACTTTATTTTCAATTGCTATCATTGTACTTTAATTCATTTTTCTAATATCCTTTTTTTTTTTTATACAAAAACCAAAAAAAAAAAAAAAAAAAATAATGTTATACTAAATTTTATTTCTTCATTCAAAAAGGATCACTAAAGAAAGCTTAAATAGAATTATGTTTAAAAGATAATTTTTAGTCATTTTTATATATATACTAACTAATTGGTAATCTACAAAATCGACCAAAATTACAATAAATAAAAAAAAAAAAAACAAAGGAATCATCAGGATATTTATTATTATTATGTATTTTTTTCTTTGAAATTCTATTTAGTATCTTTTCTATTTATATAGTAATTTTTGCCTAATTTTCAATTAGTTGTAATAGAATTTCTATTGCCATTTTTGTTTTTCTATATATATTTATTGTGGCAACACATCCTTTTTTCTTGATATTACTTATATAGTATATTTTAGTTTCGATACATGATGGTGCGGATAATACAAGATAACCATAAGAAGAAGAAGAAGAAGAGAAAAAAAAAAACTATAGAATATTATTGAAACCAGAAAGGAAACAAACAAACAAACAAACAAAAAATAAAATGTAAAGAAATGAAAAAAAAAAAAAATATTTTATATAAACGTGACTGTTATACAAGTTGGCCAATTAATAAAAGGATAATAAAAATAATTTTGGTTTCTTTTTCTTCTTTTTTGTTATCCAGGATATCGAAAGATTTTCTGGTTTTTTTTTTTTTTGGAAATATAGAAATTATTTTAGCAAAAAAAAAACAGAAATTTCCAACAAAAAACTAAATTTTTGTTAATATAAAAATAAGGAGGAAAGGAAAAATACATAGTCCGTCTTGTGTTTTGGATAACTCGCACGTATATGTATATATCAGAAATTCATATGCGTGATCATAAGTCATCGTTGAATCAAAATGGAAAAAAAACTATTTTTTTTTTTTTTTTTCAAGAATTTTTTGTGTATATATAGCAAGGATATAAAAGGATATTCTGTATTTTTTTGGGGGTGAAATAAAAACAATTAACAAAAATTTTGAAATAATAAATTATTGTTAATTAATGAAAAATCAAAAAATGAAAAATTAAATGTTTAATTAAGGTAATAAAAATTTTCAATTTAAATATAAAATTATATGTAGTTTTGTTTTATTTAATGAAATTTTTGTTTTGAAAAAAGAAATGGACAAAATGATTTTTTTCAAATTAATAATTTGTATGGTAGTGAAATACAATACCAGTCAATCGAATAAAATTTAAACAAAATGGAGGAATCCGTAAAGATTTATATAATGCTATGATGGTAAAGATAGAATTATTCACCAGGAAGATTTTCATATTTTACAAGGCTTCTATTTTGCTTCATTGCATTACAAAACAAACTAGAACCATTCCCCTTATTGTACTAACGAATCGCCATCATAAGATTTAATATTAAATTTAATTAAAATATTTTGACGAGGTAAACAAGAAACAAATATTGAAGAGTTTTCAAATAATTGAAAATTTTTGTATAACAATTTTTAATTTAATCTATGGGTGATTTATCCTTGTACAGGATGAAATCGAATAACCATAAAAAAAAACGGATTTAAATAATTTATTTATATGTATTAAACTATTTTCAAATTTAAAACATATCCTTTTCAGATTAAATAAGTCATTTTTCAAAACGAATTAATCAATTTTTTCCAAATATATTTTGATAATTTTTTTTTTTTATATTGAATTTCAAGTGAATTTAAAGTGAATTTTAAAGTCTAATTAAATTGTATTAAAAATATACTTTTAAAATTAATTTACTATACTAACTACAAATCGATATTTCATTTTAGCTATTCGATTATTTTTCTATAAGTTTTTCGCTATAACAATTTAATTTTGTTTTTTTTTTTCAATTCGAATTCGCTCCGGATTTGGTTTTGAAATTGGATAAAGTAAAAAAATCATTTTATAATTAAATTACGATATTATTTTTTTTATGTAGATTATTTTTTTCATTTTAAAAATTTCAATTTTATGCCAATAATTTTTGTAATTTTTTTTTTAAATTTTTTTTTTATAACTTTGTCATAAAATTTATTTATTTTCCTTTATTTTAATACACGCAATGCATTACAATTTTCTCGGCTACTAAAAATATAAAATTGATATAAAGAGAAAGAAAAGGTAATTCGGCGAAAAAAAAGACTTTTTAGTCTATAAAAAAAATTTTTTTCCATCTTTTTTTTATAAAAAAAAAGTCCTTTTTGTGTGTTAATAGTCAAGGTAAAGGCAAAAAAAAATTAGGAAATAAAAATTATATAATATTTCCTCTTTTTTTTTTGGGGCCTATAAAATTTTTCCATTAATTTTACAACCGTTTCCAACCACACAAAAAGGAAAATTGTTAAAAAAGAAACAAAAATTTATTTGAATATTAAGAAATGTCTATTAAAAAACAATAATAATAATAAATAATGATAATAATAATAATGATTATATATATTATGATAAAGAATTTTATTGAAATTTCCTATAGAGAAAAAATATAAGAAAATAATGAAAATTTTATGCAAAAAAACATTGAAAATTTTGTGTGTTTTTAAAGTATAATAAAATGATTTTTATCTTATATATAATTCTGACATTTTCAATATTTGATCGATTGACATATAAGTTTTTAGCATATTCAAAAGATTAACAGTGAAGCTTTTAGAAAAATTCTGTCTTTCTATTTTGCAGGAAAGGAAAACCCGGACTAGATTTGCTGGGTTACAGTGAACTGAAGATAAACCATAACATTTTAAATATGCTGCAGTGAACTACGGAACCCCCAGTCATATTTAACCAGCTCCGTCGGGTGAAAATTTAAAATGTTAGTAAACACTTAAAACAATATCATGTAAAAGTGTAGTTTACACTTATATCAAGATTGCAATATGTAGAATCTAAGATGAATTGTGTCGGGCAGTACATGTTAACCAGTTAAGCGCATTTGACGAATACGAAATATATACGTCAACAAGTGAGTTTGAGGATAAATGAAAATTAAAATTAAAAAATAATTTATATAACCAATTTTCGTATATAACAAAAAATATTTTATGTAAAATTTTTTTTTCATTTATTGTCTGTCTTATTATCATTTTTACTTTCAGGATATGTCAATAATATATTTTTTTTTTTTTTTTGGATTTGAAAATAAATGCAAATTGTGAATATCCTTTTTTTTATCCTTTTTAATACATATTATATCAGAAATATTAAAGGTAAAAGGTGACAACATTTATATGTTCTCTGTCGTATCGAGAAAATTGGAAAATATTGCACATACTAGCTATATACATAAGTCCTGAAATAATATACAAATAAATACTGACAAAATGCACAAAAAACTATATAGCTACTTCTACATAATTGGAGAAAAGGATATATGGAAAAAAAAACCAACTGGATAAATAAAAAAACTCAATTTTAAGGAGGAAGACATGAAAAATTTTTTTTGCATTTTAAAACATAAAAAAAATATTGGAGTAGATGAAAAAGTTTGAATTCAATATTTTTTTTGTTTTTTTTTCTTGCACCACCTAAAAAATTTTAATCAAGCAACATGTCTAGATTTTTTTTTCTTCTATTAGTTGATATGCCAAAAACATTGAAGACAATTTTCTGAAAACTTTTAAAGAATAAAAATTATGTAGAGAGACAGACAAAATTTTCAAAGAAAAAATTGAATTTAAGAAATTTTACACTTAAAATTGACGAAATAATGTTTGTAGTCCTGATGATTACGATCTACTTTTGTCTATGAATAGAAGGTGTCGACATCTATAAGAGTTAATCTTAATTTTCACACAAAAGTATGGAGTAAATATCAATTTGAATTGGAAAAGCGATCAATTGGAACTAGAAAATGCTATAGTTTCACGTACTATACCCGACTATGCTTCTGAGTATAGAAAATTAGATTTTCATGAAAAAAATCAAAATCTAAATGTTATACTGAATTTTGTTTGTTATTGACTAATAATTAAAACGACTTAAAACGTGATTTAGAAGCAAAATTGATTTTGAATCATTAATGGTACATTCATTTCAAAGGATATGATAATATATTTCCGATTTTGAGGCAATTTACCCAGGATAAATGCCGAAAAATTATGTTAAGCTATGTTGGACCTTGACAAGGACTTTATTTACTTTAAATAGTTTCTTTCGTATATGAGTCATCAACCGACAACAACTATTTAAAGAGTTGTAATATAAATCTATCGAATACTAAATTTTCCAAATTAACTTTCGGTATATATGAAATTAAATGGTATGAAAATTATTGCCAACAAAATATACAATACAAAATTCTTAAATAAAATTTCAAAATGAAAAAAAAAACTAATTCAAATATTAAATAAATTTTTTCATAAAAAAAAATTATCCTTATCACGAAAATTTAATCTTAAATTTCATATTTCCTAATCCTTTTTTATGCAACCAACAAAATAACAAAAAAATTTTTACATTTTTCAACAATTTTTAATAATATAAGTAAAAATTTTTTGATTTTTTTCTATTTTCTTCTTACTTTTCTAAAGTAATATCCTTCTTTTTATTTATCCAATTTTTAAGTGCACTTAAAAATGTTGAAATTTTTTTTCCCAACTTCTTCTACTCTTGTTATATTATAGAGTATCAAAAATTGTCCTTTTTTTTCTTGTTCTTTTTTATTTTGGGGAGCGCGGAAAGAAATAATTTTTTTGGAAAATATTGCTTAACAATTTATTTTGTGGTAATATTTTAATAAAACAGAAAGATAATTTCTTCTTCTTCTTCTTCATTTTAGCTTAAGGATAATACTGAAAATAATATGATGACATAAGAAGGACTTTTGTTTTATATTATAATATTTATATATTTTTTTTTTTCTTGAAGATATAAATTTTTGTCTTAAGACCCAAGGACATCAAGGACAATCAATGAAAAGACATTTTCAAATCTGTTTAAGTAGGGAAAAGAAAAATGATAATTTAAAAGGAAAAAAGATGAAGACAGACAAGAGTATAGACAGACTCAGTAGCGTATTACAATAAATTATTCATAATCTTTATAGTAGCATAATAAAACTGGGTGGGTGGGAGTAGTAGGAAATAGAAAAAAAGGATATTAAATTGTAAATTATTGTTAGAAATTATCCATTTGTATTTTCGTATAAGATGAATTGTCTATCCTTTTGGGTGAGTAGAGAATGTTATATGGGTGGAAATTGTTGGAAATTATAATTGAAATTATTTCTTTCAATTAATTTATATAAATATGAAATATTGGCATTTCAAATATAATTTTAATTGGTTACAAAAATTTCAGTTTATATTACAATATTTTTTATTTAATATATTTAAAATAATTTTTGATTTTCTAAACCTCCAAAATTTTGATAATTATATTAAAATTATGATATTTCTATAAACTAAAATATTAATTTAATTTAATTATGATATATGGTTAATTAAATTTAGTTGAAATTTGAGTTGAAATTACAATAAATTTCTAAATTTATATTAAAAAAAAATAATTATAATTTTTAAATTTTATTTAAAATTTTTATTTATAATTAAATTAAATAGAAATTGATAAAATTTGTGGTTTAAATTTAAAATATTATTATTATTAATCATAATTTTAGTATAATTTCCAGTTTTTCAAAACTTGAACTAATTTCGACCATAAATAATGCGAAAATTTCGACAATATTTTTTAATATTTTCGAAATTTCTATAACTAAAATTTCTTAAATAACATTTTTTTTATTATAAATTTGTTATTATACTAAAGAAATTAAATAAATTTCCAAAATTTCAATTGAAAATTATTAATTTCCCAATCTAAAATGATAATATTTCTTCAATTTGTAAGAAATTTAAACAAATCCGATTTATAAAATTTAAGGACAAACATTTAAGAATAAAATTATAATTTAATATCCTCGCTTGTTTATCTTTTCTATATGTTATTTCTATTTCAAGAAATTTATGAATAATTTATATATATTTTTTTTTTGTAATTTTCTTGTCTGTTTTCATTATTAATTTCATATTTTTCCTAACTTGTAGATTTTTTTTTTAAATTTTATACTTTAATTTTTACATAAATATTTATTTATTTATTATTGTCCTTGTTTAGAGAAAATTTATTTCAATAAGGAAATTTGATTTAAAATATAGACAAAAAAGGTTTCTGTCCTGTTTTGTAATAGTCAGAGTAATTTTCTTAACATTATTTCTGCGCTTCCAGATGGGAGACTATAATGTACAGCATAATGCAAAACACATGAACTAAGAAAAATCTTCAAAGGTCCAGTGGAAAGAGTGACTACCAGAGAATTGGTGTACTGTTTCAAGAAGAAAACTTGATGTCGAAAGAAAATTGGGGAGGATTAGTTTCGGGTAGTTCTTCGCCATAGAAGAAGAAGACGAAGTATAGGAGAATGAAAAGAATTTATGTGATAAAATTAGATTTTATATTTCATCTAATCATTGGAAAATATTAGAACTTAATTATATTAAACTATAAGTGAAGTTTCTAAAAAAAATGATTCATATTTCCTAAGTCAACGAAATGGTGTAACTTAGTGTAGTGACGTCGGTGTTAAACAATTCTTACAGATAAATAAATTTATTAATAATTTAAGAATGAAGATAAATAGAAGGCTATGAGTCTAATAGTCTAGAAGGCTATGAGTCCATCTATGAGTCTAGAAGGCTATGAGTCCATCTATGAGTCTAACCAAGAGAATATTGTACCAAATTAAAATAATTTAAATACCTACGTAAAAAATTGTATTTTTTAATTATACAATTTCGATTTTTGAATTTGAACGCAACAACGTTTTTTCCTATAATTAAAGTCCAATTAATTTTTTTTTTTTTTCAATTTTTCAACCAAAAAAAAATAATAAAAATTTTAATCCTAGCACGTGCATTTAGCAATTTAAAACGACAACATTTTTCCTGTACAAAAAAAATGGAAAAACTTTATAAAAAATCTTGATAAAAAACTAACAAAAAAAGAAATCTGATACTTTCTCGAAAACTTTTTAAATAAACTTTCCAATTAACTGGAATAACTTTAATAGAAAAATAATGTATACAAGAAAATAATATTGTGTGTGTGTGTTTTTTTTTTTGTGCAAACTTCGGGGAAGGGACAAAAAGGATAACATTACAAAGAAAATTTTAGCCTAGTATTTTATTTTTTCTCATTTTCTCGTCGTAAGGAATAAAAAATACTTAACAAATAAAATCAAAATCATAATAAATAAATTTTTTTTTGTAAGAATGATAATCTTTTTTATTTTTCTGGTAACTTTGAGGAAAATTGTTTTGGAGTGTAAAGAATTTTAAAGATTATTTTGAAAAATGAACAAATCAAATTTAATTTGTTACTTTAAATATAGTCATATGTTACGCACATCCTTTTTTACACATAATTTTAACCATCACCAAAAAGACATTTTTATAATTTAGTTTGTCGACTATCAAATTTACTACAGAAAATATTAAATTCATATTTAAAGAAACTTCAAAATTCTTATATCAAAATCATAATAGAACTTTCAAACCGTCACTCAATTTTGTAATTGTAAAATGTGGAAGAGAAATATTAATATTTACACGATGATAATTTCTATTTTCATCTTGGACATAGATGAATAATGGATATAATTAAGTCGCTTTTAGCAGAAACTTACAATTTTTTACATAGAAAACATCTGTATCTCATATTTGTCCACCAATTAGCATATTTAAAGACATCACACATTACAGACATTTATAAGCTATCGGATTAGTTGCTTGGCTGGAACGAAATATATATTATAATAGCCGACGTGCCTACGCAGCTCAACAAACAGACAGACTTTTTACAAAAAAAATTATTGCACACAACGCAAATCCAAATATTAAGTAATCAAAAGAGAGATGACTCCCTTTGAATTTAATAATAGTTTTTAATACTAAAAATATTTCTCTTAGTTAACCATATCCTATTAGCAAACTCTTCATTTTCTTTATAAACATTTTGCACAGAAAAAAATTACTAAAATTGTGTTAAAAGAGTTTTCTTAGCAAAAAAAAACAATATTTTTGAAAATTTATAATAAAAATAATTAACTAAAGTTTTGAATTGCGGGTAGAAAAACAGTGTCCTTTCTGTTACTTATATATAGGAAGTCTTATTTTCCAATACTGTTTATATCCTCTTTTTCGATAAGTAAATATATTTATACAAAGGAAAGTTTAAAGCAAAAAAGGAAAAAGATTATATCTTTTCTTATATTAAAAGAGAAAATTCCTTCTTAAAAGGACTTTGTTTTTTTTTTCTTATATTTTTCATATAAAATTTTAAACTAAACAATTTACTTATGTTATCATGAACTTTATGGTAACAAAATATAATCAATTTATTTTCATATTTATTTTGTACAATACGAGTACAATATGATCATAATTTTTATGATAATAATTTTTATGATATAAAAAAAATTATGAAAAGTCATTGAAATTATTTAAAGTTAAATTTTGAAAATGGAGGTTTTTTTTTTTGTAAGGATATTTATAATTTTACTTGTATAAAAGAAAAATAATATAGAACTTATATTATAGTCTTAATATTATTACCGCCAAGTTGACGCCTCTATATATATAAAATAATATTCAATATTACAAAATAATGAGATGAGATTATTTTGATGAGGAAGAAGATAGCACACGTTCTTGTATGTCGAGACTATGAAAAGAATATTTTTGAGTATTTTATTTTAATCAATTTTTGTTTTGTTTTTTTTTTTGTACATAATTTTTTCTTAATACCGTAATGTAAAAAATATATTTTTAATGTGTAGGATTTATAATTAATTACAGGACAAAATTTATAATAATTATAATTTTATTTTAAAAAGAAATTTATTATTAATTTATTTTATACTGGGTAATTTAAAAGTAGTAAATATTATGTTAGTATAATTGTAATATTCCAAATACTTAAATCAAAATGGTTTAGGACAATGATAACATTAACATAGAAGATTATTGAAGGTAAATTAAGGCCCCATACACGAAGCTCGAGCGTAAAAAAATTCCGTCGTGAAAAATAGAAATAGAAAAATTTCTATTTCGCATAGTTTCTCGTGAAAAAATAAGAATTTCCAATAGATGAGGTGTAACAATCTGTACACATAATACTTAAATTAATTTTTTGAAAGTAATTTCACATTGGAAGTGATGGCATTTGATTTTGATTAATTTTGCAATTTAAAGTAATTTGTAGATGGCGATATTTTAAAAATCAATTTTTTGACAACTTTGACATACAAACTGTCAATTTATATTTGCATTATGAGCTGCATTATGATATGATTATTATGAACACAATTATGATGTCGCAGTTGTTTTAATACAAAGACTTAAACCAAAATGGTTTGCGACATGGATAAAATATTTGGAAGAGTTTAAGACAAGACTTTTTGTATTTTAGCTACATATATTTTGTATGAAATATGCTTAAAATATTTACTAATATTATATAATTTTATGTTACCAAACGAACTACGAATCATCTTGTATAACAATATAGAAATAAAAATTATCAATATTTTCAAACATTATATTTTCAATCATATTTAATCATAACTAAAATAATAAAATTAATGATAAAAAATAATCAAGAATATTTAAATTTATTTATTTACCACAAATTATTTAATTTAAAACTATATCTATATTTTAATCAAATATACTAAAAATTTCAATTTAAACAATATCAAATCTTAAATTTATCTTTTAAACAGAAAATTATTCTAAAATTCAATTTAAAATTTACATAGAATAATTAATCACATTACATACAAAACATTATAAATGACTATAATATCTCTTAAAATAATGTTAGATAATATTTTTTCTTGGTATAATAATGTTACTATACATTTACTATACAAAACAATCTTTTGTATAAAACTAAACTAGTAAATATAATTCAAATTGAAAATCAACAAATATAAACTTTACTGATTTGAAGAAAGATTATCTGAAAAATAGAGTAATATTCTACTCTACATAAATTATTATTTTAATTTCAAGAGTTTTACAAGGATATTTTCAATTATTATACTTGAAGGACAATTGAAAAAAGAATTCAATTTGAATTTTGGACATTTAATATACATTTTTTTTTGTTTAAAATGAAATTATTTTTTTTTTTTAAATTTAATATTTATTTACAATACAAATTTGATTTAATATTTTGTCGTTTATAAAAAATAATAGATAATGATAAATTAAAAATTAATAGTAGTTTTGGTATTAAAAGGATAAGTTCTATAATCCGATAATAATTAGAAATACATATAAATAATCATTACGGAAATATCGAAAAGTTTTATTAGTAATTACAATTAAAATTTCATAAAATATTGTCGAATTCAAAGATAAATAGAAATTAGTTTTTCTTAGTTTTTTAAGAATCGGAAAATTCTAAAAAAAACTGTTATAAATAAAGGCATTGTACCATTTTTGGAAGATGCTATAAATTCATTTCATGTTGTCTATTATGGCAAAACAAATAAATAAATAATTGGTGGGTGCTCTTGGAAGCTGACAATATTTCGGAAAACTTACTTCAAAGTAAGTTAAAAATATGAAAATTTATTTCCACTTACAGTTCAAAAATGTTGAATTTAATTTGGAAATGATAAAAAATAAATAAATTTCTTTAGTAGTTTCATATCGTAGTTTACTTATAAACAATTATTATTGAAGAAAATTTTAATCATTTATAGTTTGAAGTTGTATGTAAATATTGCAATACATAACTAGGAAAGGCGTTGACGATTCCGTCATGTACCAAGACCAAGGCCTGACGAACTAAAAGCCGGTTATTTAGTACTAAGCCATCTGGGTATCGCAAATTTCAATTTCAAAATCTAAAATATTTTAAATTTTGATATTAATTTTCTTTTATTAGTTTTTTAAGAATCGGAAAATTCTAA
Source organism: Empis stercorea (assembly GCA_949752835.1). Taxonomy (NCBI): domain Eukaryota; kingdom Metazoa; phylum Arthropoda; class Insecta; order Diptera; family Empididae; genus Empis; species Empis stercorea. The sequence goes on along the minus strand of OX457085.1, from coordinate 84,282,965 downwards.
ATTAACAAACTATTTTTAAGGCACATTTTTGTGACCCTAATTTAAAATTTAAGTACACAGTATATAAAAATGCAAGGATAAAGGACTACCAACATATTCTTTGGTTCTAATTGAACGAAATATTAAAATATAAAAATATAGAATTACAGTTTTTTACTCGGCAAGTAGAAAAATGGAAATTCAAAAAAAAAATTGTTTCTATATAAATTTGATGAATTTATTTAATTTTATTTTACAACGTCGATGATTTATTTAATTGTTTTTCTTAATGAATTAAAGAAATTCAATGCTAAATAAAATAATTTAATGTTAAATTTCAACTAACCTCTTAATGTTCCAAATTGATTTCAATGCGATTCTTGCTAACAATTTCTCTTACTTTCAGCTCGCTTTGATTTTCCTTTTCCACTCTGGCAATCATTTTTAAAGCATTTTAATTAAATGTATTATCTTTATCCGTTTTTTTTTCATTTTTGTTTGCAATTAATTTTTATCATTAAAATTATAATTCATATTTACATTATTATTTCATTTAGCATACATTTAGGCATTCATAAAAATTAAAATTATTAATCCATAAATTAATGCAATCATGCAATTGACGATAATTTTTTATGTTTTAGTAGTCAATATTCAAACCATTACTTAAAATTTTTATTTTATAATTATAATGCTTGTAAAATTTCTATTAGTTCTATTTTATATCGTTGGCGCAACTATGAACCTTGATAAAAGATTTTGCAGAATATGATATTGTGTATAGTTCAAGTATACACTATTTGTTATAATTATTGTCTTGAATAGAAATTAGAATAAAATAATTGGTTCAGATACAAACTAATATAGAAATATTTCAAAATAGAGAAATATTAGAGAAACTTTGCATTTCTATATTTTCGTGATGGAATTTTGTAAAGGAATTTTGGTAGACTCGAATTGAATATAAGCCTTAAACTGAATTAAATTAAGAATGTAGGAAAATTTCAAATAGGTAGGAGGCCTAAGCCAACATCCAGCTTAGGTCTGAAACACGAATTAGAATTTTCCTTTGAATCTTGAATGGTTATTTAAAATTAGAAAATTATATTTAAAGACTACTTATAGACCTATTCACAAACAGCTTAACAACTGATTTTACACTTGCTAAAAATTAATAACAACCCTTTATGCATTATTCGGATTCCATTTTTCTGAATCCAAAAGGAATCCGTTCTGAATCTGAATTTTTCATATAAAAACACAATATACTCTTACACATAAGCACAATTTAACCTAATTATTGCTTCCTTTTGGCTTCATTTTGAGTTAATTTTGAATTCAGTTTTAGTTTAATATGGCTTCCTTTTTCATGAACTAAAACTGAATTCAATATGAACTTAAAATTGAAGCAAAAATGCACTCATGAGTTCTGAAGTTTGTCTAATTTAGGAATATGAAAGTATTTTGAATGGATTCCAAACGGAATCCGAAAATAGAATCCGAAATGAAGTTGCCCATATAAATTAGACTTCATTTTTGAATCCATTAGGAATCCGATTGCTTAAAGGGAAGAGCCATAACAAGCAAGCGTAAAAATACTATTCACAAAAATGGTGTTAAAAATTATGAGGTGAATTTTGCTTGTTAAAATGTGAATGAAAAATCGTCAATTTGTGAATAAATTTTCTAAAAAACTGGTTTTTTAAAATGAAATTTTGTGATTTTTTTATATTTTATATATATATATATATATATATATATATATAATTTATGGCAGAAATGAAAATACATGTTTATCTATTTTTTGGATTTTTCATTTTCATAATTGCTACCTAGAATCATCGAAAAAACTTCAATAAAAATACGCTTAAATTTCTTCAAACAACTTTTTATTAAAAAAATCAAAAAAAAAATCACTTTGATATGGAATTGTTAAATAACAACCACTCAAATCTGGTTTTTAAATACCAAGTGTCAAAATAGAAATTTAACAACTTAACAATTATCCTAACAATTTCTGAATAGCAATTTTAACGAGCAGTGGTGAATTTTTATCCATATTGTGAATTTTTTCATACAAAATTTTGATATTGTGAATTTTTATAATATACCAACTTGTTAAATAACAATGACAGTTTATACTGAAGGAATTGTCATTTTCTTAAGTGTCATTTTCTTAATTATCAGATTTTTCAGACGATTTTTGAGACGATTTTTTGTCGGATGAAAAATCGTATAGTGTGAAGGTAAAAATATTTGTCGCATGCGATGTCGTTTAAAAAATCGTCTGGTTTGCATTTTCAAACGATTTTCCAGCCGACAATGTTGACAGTTAACAAAATACAAAACTTAGTTGTGTGAAAGTTATATATTTTGTGGTAAAGAAAGAAAGAAAATCAAAAGTAGATTCACACATTCTTGAAAAATTCAAGAATGCCTTTGGATCTTCAATTCTAAGTTCATCAAACACAAGACTTGATAAATCTCTTCCTGGAATTACCCGTCTCAGAAGCCATTTTCGCGCCCAAATGCTTCGATTTTTATATTTTTGATTACGCCGGTTTTTGCTAATATTTTTCCGTGCAATAATTCCAATAATTGTTGCACATAATCCAATAATATTTAAATTATTTTCAGCATCCATATTTATAAGTTAAAAGTAAATAGTACCAAATGTGAGGTTAAGTTTCCACAAATTTTTGATATTTTTGTCTGATAGTGTGAAGGCAAAAAAACTTTTGCGTACGATTTTCCATACTATTTTCCATACGATTTTTCAGACGATTTTTCAGACGACTAGTCGTCTGAAAAATCTGATAATGTGAAAGTACTTTTAACAATTTTGTTAACAATTTGTGAATAGCTATTATCAATTTTGCTTGTTAAATAACGACTTAAGAGCTTAACAAGATAACAAGTCGGTTTGTGAATAATGCTGCGTTTACAATATGGCGAAAATCAGATTCTAATTTTAAAAAGGATGCAAGATAGTATTTTTCCCTAAGTGTGATAGAGAGAGATATGTCGTGGAGAAAAAATTTCCCCTTTTTTTGGACGTCGACAAATTTTCTCCTCTTTTTTATTGGACGTCGAATTATGTCCTATAATTCGACATGAGAAAATGAATATGACGACATAATTTTATAGTTGATAGCTATACCACCATGACATACTTTTTTTCTACTTTTTTTTTTGTAGGTACTTTTTTTCTTTTATAAATTTTTTTTATATATTCATATATTACAATATATATATCATATAATATATTATATTTCATATACATATCGCCAACTGAGTTCTTAAGTGTTCAGTGTCCAAAAATAAAAATGTTGAGAAATTTATGATTTAGCATAAAAGTTTTTATACTTTTTGCAACATTTCAACAATTGTAATTATTTTTTATGAATACATTTGTTTTTTATATAGAAGTGATAACAAAAATTTTTATAAGTTGTAATTTATTTGATTGTTTTAAAAAACTACTGATCGATGTCGAATTGGATATTGAATAGTACTATATGTAGACCAGTAAATTGTTCCCATTTAGCGAATATTGAACAAGAAATTGCATTTTGAACAGGTAAGCCCATAATTTTTTAATTATAATTTCATAACAGAATTAGATGAAAACAATTGCAAAATGTAAAGTTCTAACCAATGATATGGATATTTTTATATATTAATATGAACATAAAAACTTAACCGTAAAGTGTGACATGAAATTTAAAATTTTATTAATATTGTGCAATATCCATATCATCGGTTAGAACTTACCGATTATATGGATATTAAACAATTGAATAAAAATATAGGATTTGCACAAATATTACTTTTGAAAATCTTGGGTAATTGTGATCAATGTTATACATATCCTTTTAAAACTATTGGATATTGCACAAATATCCGCGGTAATAATTTAATATTTTGGCACATTGAACATAACTTTTCAAGAATATCTTGGAAACGATTTGTGATAGAACAAAACGTTTTACGCCAATCGAAAGATCGTAGTCAAATTAGTAAAACTGTATATAACACATTTTGCTAAAAAATTGTCTATTGAACACTTAAGAACTGAGGTAACGATATATATATGTATAAACAATTGATTTGTGAGTTCAAATTAAAAAAAAAAATATTTTGAATTAAAAAAAAATGGACAATATTTACTATAAAATTTATATATGTCAAATATTTGCTATAATTCCCACCTAAAAATAATAATTTTTTGTTTCATTCCGTCTTTAGGTTAATTTTTTCTTGCTATCCCTTTTTATTTTGGCGAAAAAATAAAAATTCTCCATAATATAAACCTAGCATAAGGCTATTAGTTACGACCAATGAAAATTTTCTTTGGTCACGCAATAATGATGGTCACGCAATAATTTTCATATGTAAATTGAAATCAACTGAAATATTTCACCTTTTATTGTACTTCTCAGAGATAAGCCATAAAAGATGTGAAAAATATAGAATTAAATTGTATTTGCTAAATATATAAAATTGTAAACAATAGATGGCGCGCAAAAGTCTCCTTATACATTTTCATTGAAACATAATGTTTTTCTACATTTTCATAATGGAATTTTGTAATTATTGTTTTGTTATTTTTTTGGATTAATTAAATTAAAAATATTTATATTATGTAAATGTATAATTTTTTCCACAATATTTTTTATTCAAAAGCCCTTCGTAGGCTTTTCACTCGAGATTTGGATAATATACATATAGATATAATGTATACGAATTCGAAATTCGAATCTTTTCATAATTTTCTTTCAATGCTGAATAGCTTCCGAACAAAAAATTTACGACCTTCATGACGTCCTCATTGGTCATAAGATGTAGTAATCAGCTGAACTTTTCTATTACATTTTGCCTACTAAGGATATATTTTCTAATCATCTCCCCATAATTTAATATTATTTTTAATATATACTTAATTGATCTGTACGAACATTTGGTCTCCACATGAATAAATAATATTAACCTTTCATAAACAATTAGTATATATATTTATTATTTAGTTATTTCGTTTTATTGTCATTGTATAATGTAGTAAATAATGTATTACAGTGTTTCAAAATTTAATAGAGCAGAACTATTGACGTTATTACCCTTATTATTATTTAACAAATTCTTTGATTTATAAAAATACAAAAGTTTATAATTGCATTTTAAAATTTAAAAAACATTAGCTTAGCTATTTTAAAAAGATAACAAAAAATCTTAGACACCATTTAATATTATGATAAGAAAAAAATATAATTTTTATTATATATAATTTAATTTATTATATTTCATTAAAGATTAATAGTGAACTTTTGATCGTAAACAAATTATTTCCATAAAAATATTGCCTTTTTTATAATAAAGGAAAATTATATTGCATATGCATTGAAATATATTGTAGTCAATTGTTGTAGTCTACTGTTTGCAATCATCTGCTTCGTGATATATTTAACTTTGATGGATATAAGTTTTTAGTCATTTTCTAGTTTGTATATTATTAATAGTGATTTTTTTTCTGTTTCACCTCAAATGTCAATGTTAGGTAAAACAAAGTCAGTTTGAGCAATATTGAGTAATTTATCCTTTTTCACCCAAACAACAATTTTATTTTATATTTTGTTCTGGTTTTTACGAAAATATAATTTTTTTCTGAGTAAATAAATTGATTCCTTCTTTTTGTAAATTTTTTGATGTTGTTAAATAAATATTTTCTTATTTGTTTAAAAAATAAATGATAACATATTAAAAATATGTATCAGTATTTCAATAATTTCATAATAATAATTAATATATTGCACAAGGTCACCAAAAATAGTGATTTTGATAATATACGAATATAATAGTAATATAGACCCTAAGCAATTAAATAACAAATCAATGCAATTTAATTATTAATCATTAAACAAATCAGAGACCTATGATCTTATAATAATATATAAATTTATAAATAAAAACTATTCTAAAGTTTTCTTTTAAAGTTCTACAACAAAATTAGTTTTAGTTTGCTTTGAATAAAGCAAGAAGCAACAGTGATTCCTGTCAGAATTCAGAATTTTTAAATTAAATTTTAAGAATGATATATCGAGATCATTGGATGGGTAAAGAAAGTGCAGCAACAAACGCTGCACAAAATAATATTGAAATGCAACATGCTACAAAAATGCAAGAAACAATTACACTACTTAAAGAAGGTGATGAGAAAATTATTCTTAATGATCAATATAAGAATGTTGTTTTAGTGTTGGGTAATACAGGCTCAGGTAAAAGTACTTTGACACAACTTATTGCTGGGGATAATGATCTATTAATATCTGAACCAACTGCTATAAAAGGTGAATTTATAGTAACCGATAAAAACGATAAAATTAGTAATAAAGAAACATTATTATCAAAAACAATATTTCCGGATTTGGTCGTTGATAGTGAAAATGATATTGCTTATTATGATTGTCCAGGATTTAGTGATACTCGTACATCAACAATTGATATTGCTGCATCATATTTTATACGTAAAGTTATTGATCATGCTAAAAGTGTTAAAATAGTATTAGCCATAACTTATTCATCTTTAATAAGAGGTGGTAATCGTGATGATTTTCAAGATTTATTGAAACATGTAACAACATTAATTAAAGATGTTGAGAAGTTTAAAAATAGTTTTTCATTAATTGCAACTAAAGTAAAAAATAGTCGAATTCCAGTTAAAGGAAAGGGAAAACCAAAATTCAAATTAGTTGACGATAAAACTGTTATAAAGAATGGCACTGTACCATTTTTGGAAGATGCTATAAATTCATTTCAAACAAAAATGAAAACAGATGAAGATAATACATTTAATTTAAATGCTATAAAACTGATTAATATATTATTAACTAATAAAGGTGGTGAATATGAAAGAATTGGTTTGTTCCGACGCCCAAATATGTTAGGCGAATTCAGTAAAATTCCATTCATGCAAACCGCTAGAACAAACATTAAGAATATTATTAACAAAAAGTTAAAATTTACTGAAAAAGTTCAAAGTGATTTTGGTTATACTGTCTCGCCAAGTACAAAAAATGATATTCTTGATATTGCGAAAGAAATTAATCATGAAATACAAACAGAAATGTTAGTTTTAAATAAAGAATTGAATAAGGATTTAGACAGAATTGATGAAAAATATAATGACATATATGAAATACAAAAAAAAATTGGTGAAGGTTATAAAGAGATTTCAACTCTCTCAATGCAATTACAAAATACAGAAAATCCAAAAATGTTTTTAAGGGAATTAGAAAATTCAATGGATAAGTTAAATATATCATTAAATAGTGGAAGTGTTGAAATGATATTGAAATTGCGAAATTATTTTGAATATATTGAAATGGTTGGTGAAAAAAAGTTAAATTACAGTGTCAAAGATTGGGCAGATAAATTTGCAAATCTACCTGAAGAATTTAATAAATTACGTAATTGTTATAATTTATTAACAAATTTATATGAGGACTTAGGAAAATATGAATATCAAAAGAACAGAGAAAACTTTAATTTGATTGCAGTAAAAACTAAAATATCAAATTTAAGAAGTACTGAGCTTACGGTAAAAAATTTATTATCTAAACTGAATTTAATTAAACCTGATACTTTGGATGGTTACGTAAAAATAGAAAATTTTATTTTTAAAGGCAAAAAATTGGAATTTTTCCACAAAATTCTAGAAATTACATACAAAAAACCTCGTATTGAATTAGAAAATTCCAAAAGTTTAAAAGTTCATGGTACTTTTATAAAATTAAGTAACATTATCAATGATAAAAACTATTCAACAAATTTGACATCAATTGAAATTTTCGCAACTAATACTATTTTTTTTAATACTAACCTCAAAAATTCTAACCAAACGAAACTTGTAATTATTGCACCGAAATGGGAAATTATAGAAAACTTAAATATTGATTTGACGGGTGTAAATGCCACAGATTATACAACCACAGCAAAAGCTGTTACCTCATCCGAAGTGGCTAGTAACAAAGGGTTACCTGGTAAAGCAGGTGGTTCTGGTGGCACAGTTTTTGGTTTAAGTGAACAAATAATTTATGCCAATAAATTGGAAATTATTGTTAATGGTGGTAATGGAGGCACAGGTCAAACAGGAGGTCAAGGCGCTCAAGGTAAGAAAGGCGATAATGCATCATGTGAGCTGCATTATCTTGATGGTAGCGGTAAAGAAGATGGTTTAGCTTGTAAGGACGCTGAATTTAGGGATTTTAAGCTTTTTGATTCCGATACCTACTCGCGTGATGCTTATGATATTTACCATATATGCGGTGCAGGTGGCAGAAATGGTTCAGCTGGTGGTGATGGAGGTGCTGGTGGGTATCCTGGAAATCCTGGAGAAATCAAAATAATACATTTATCAATTACTAGTACTGGAATACAAAAGAAAACTGAAAAAGGTGCAACTGGTGGTAAAGGTAAAGGAGGCATCGGTGGGATTGGTGGTGAAACCGGCAATTATTGTACCGCTAAATTGCGTTACTTTTTAAATATGAGTTCCTCAGCATATGGTCATAAATGGATGGATATAAAATGTAATATTGCTCTAAAGCCGATAGAAAAATGTGAAGAAATTAAATCATTTACTGGACCAGAAGGTCAGCCAGGAATTAATAATATGGAACAAGAAAAACCAAAAGATGGTATGAAAATTGAAAAACCTTGGAAGGCAATTAATAGTTATAAAAGTTTTTTAAGAGAAAATATGAGAAATAATCCTATCAATTCAGTTAAATTATATAATAAATTAAATGAAAATGTAAATATTAAATTGCTTTACACTACTTTAGGATTTGTCGATGAACTTGAAAGTTTAGAAAAACATTATTTAAAATTAAAAGATCATATAAATTTTTTACCATTTTATCAAGATTTACTAGAACGTATTCGGGAATTTGCAAAAAATCGAAAAGATCTTGTCAATTTAGATGCAGAAAGAAAAGTTTTAGTTTATTTATACACTGCAACTTTAACAAAAATATGTAGCATAAATAATGATTTTGATAAAAATATTATTATTGATATAAGAATATATTTAGAAAAAATAGAAGGGAGAATTAAAACATTTGAAAAATATTCAGTAGCTAAAATTATTGAAGATCATCAAAAATCTTACAAGGATGATGTTACAAATAAAATAAGAGAAGCTCAAAATTTTGTTGCAAGTGAAATTCAACCAGCCATTACTCTTGCATTAACTTCAATTGATACAAAGATCGAAAGTCTAATAAAAGAAACAATCGAAAAACGGCAAGAATATGAAGAGGAACAAGCTAAAGCCGAGAAGTTAAAAAAAGAATTGCAGAGAGGTTTCACATTAAAAGCTATTTTCGGTTCATTAAAAATAGGTTTAAATGTATTAAATTTCCTTGGTCCACTTGGTGGCGCAGTAAATAAAGGACTTGGTGCTGGATTTGATATAATGGAAAACTTATATATAAATCCTCCAACTGGTGATAGTACGTTACCAAAAATACCAGATGGCATTAACGATGCGTTAGGTAAAATAGGTGACAGCTTCCAAAAAGAGAAGGATGATTTTGATGAACAATTAAAAGAAATAAAAAAAATAATTGACGCTGACGCTGAAGATAAACCATTACCAGATATAACCGCTAAAATCGATGAAATTCAAGAACAAATTAAAACAACGGAAGATGGAGATGAGCTTGATAAATTAAAAAAAGATTTAAAAGATTCATTAAAAGATAAAACGGATGCTTTAGAAAAAGCAAAGAAGGAGTTAGATGAAAAAAGTATTGAACCAAAACTAAAAATACTTAAGCGGGTCAAAAAGACTATTACAGTTATAAATTCCAGCCTTGAATTATATAACAAATTAAAAGGTGATCAGGAAAAGATAAATGAAGCTGCCAAAGCAATTGAGGACGCAGCAAAGGGAATTAAAAAATTCATTGATTATGAGAAAGCAATTAATAATGTTATGAAACCTTTGATAAAAAAAATTGCTAACAATATTAAGGACATTGAAAAAGGTTTAGAAAAACAAACACATGTGGCACTTGATGTAACACAGTGGCGTATACAAGGCTCCTTACGTGATATGAAATCAACATTTCACCAGATGACAAAAGATTTTAAAGTTCAAGAAGACTTAGCACGTTGCATTGAAAAATTGGAAGAAGGTATGACTGTAATGATCAGTATGTTTGATCGCATTGAAAGTTATAAAGATCAATCGAAATTAGCAACATATATAGCTGATATTAATTCAGCTAATGCGAATAAAATAACTTCAGATAGTCAATTACAAAGTGCAATTAATACGTTAAATCTTGTAATACAAGCAAATACTATTTTATTGAAATATGAAAGCGCTACAAATGGTCTAAAACAGTACTTATTTCCATATGCTGATTTATATATGAATGAAATGGATTTACCAGATGATCTTGTTTTTCATGACCAGAAAGATATTAAGAATTTTATTCATATTGCTATAGATCGGATTAAAGTAATGTTAGATAAAGTCACTGATGCAAATGCAGCGATCGATCGTAAACACGATCAGTATTTACAAAGAGGTAAATTTAATCGTTTTGAAAATCCCAACAAATCATTTTATATATGGAAAAATGAGGATAACAAAGTTGCCATTTCAAAGTTTTTAGCTGGAGAACCAGTTTATTTTAAAGCTGATGTTATGACAAATCGTATAAACGCTGTTAAATTTAATATATTAAGTTTATATTTAAACGCACATAATGAAAATATCCAAAAAAAATTAGATAATTTATTAACAACATTTGAGATAAAATTAATACATTTGGGCAATTCATACTATCGTTGTGATGATAAGGTTTATGTAATAAAAACAAATAATCAGACTGTCATTGAATATAGCTTTGCCAATGATTCTACTGGTATGCCCAATACTTATAATACTGTTTATCTGAAATTAAGTAAATCTGATTATATGTTAAGTCCATATGCAATGTGGAAATTTCAATTAATGAATCGCGACAAAAGGAAATTTGTTGAACTTAAAACGCGATATAATAAATTAATAGATTTGGAATTAGAGGGTCATGGACAATATATTAGACCAAATGCTGAAATATGTGAAACAGATTTAGGAAAATATTATGATGTAGATTATAAAATATCTGAAACCGATGAAATTTATAATGAAATAACAGGAGAAGACGCAAATTTCAAATTCGTATATAGTTATATCCCTACTAGCGACAATAATACTGAAGCCATTGTAGAAGAAACTATTACAAATGATGACGAATTAACAAAAAAGAGAGAAGAAAATATAGTAACTGATGAGGAGTTGACTAGAAAAGTTCGTGACGCATCTGATTATGATATAAGCTCGGCAAAATTTATTCTAATTGACTGGGTTAGTAAGAGATATTCAAATATGATCAATTGGTTTTCAAGTGAAAATATTCCTATTCTGGAGAGACGCGGTTTAGAAAGTATCTCATCAACTAACAATTCTGCTCATTTGGATTCATTCATTTATAACTCGACAAATATAAATAGTACATTACTCTTGGCTGATGTTGTTATACGAAAATTTACGGGAATCAAGCCCAAAGCTTTTCCAGATAACAGTAAAGCAGAAAAGTTAAGTAATTTGTCCATTTCGCTAAATATAGTTACAGATTTTGAGAAACTGATTGAGAACATTTTACTCACAAAAAATATTTCCAAGGATAACGTTCAAATTAACTACGCAGAATTAATGGGAAAAATACAAAAAGAAATCGTTAAAAAAAATGTTAATAAAATTCATAATATTCTATATAATATTTTGAAAAAATATCAACTAATTAATATAAATGGTGCGATTGAAATTGAATATAAATTGGAAAATATTATCGAGAAAAATTTCAATAACCAAAAACAAGTTGAGAGAAAGAGTTCTAGGAGCACTAAACCAATTGAAGTAAATATTGATTATCAAAATGAGATCGATTTTAAAAATGAAAAAAATCTATTATATATGAGGAAGGAGAATTTGAATTTAATTTTATAAAATTATTTCAAATTATATAATTTTTTTTATCTATTTTGTTTTTATAATATTAATTTTTTATTTAGATATATAAAAATGGGTTTAAATTGTATAAAAATTATAAAAACATGTAATATAAAATTGTATTCATGTAATAAACAGAAACATTTTTCTAAAATTTTACATTTATCAGCTTATAAATTAGTTACTTTAAAATTGTAAATATGCACAAACAATTTTTCTTTTGATTTTTAGTTTTTTGAAGTGGACTTCATTAGACTTGATTATACAGATCCCCTTTGTTAAGGTTTTTTTCATATGTGTCGGGTTGATTAATTAATCTTATTAATTACCCCTTGCTGGGTATCGAACCCGGGACATGTCAGTTATTAGGAACCTACTACATAATCTAGAGGCCGCTGAAATAATATTTATATATATTCTGAAAGTTTTTAGAAAAAAAGTGACTTTATGCAGCGTAATTAGTTTTATGTATAACATTGTTACATTAATTTTGACATTTAATATAAGTTAAATAAGTATTATGATATTAGAGAAAAGATAAAACAAAATTATTTTGATTTCTGCCTTATTAAAAAATAATTGTAAAAAATATTTCCCAAACAAAAACTTATATTATTTATGTAATAAGAAAAGTAAAAAAATATGAAATACATAATTCTATCTTAAAAAATTATTATATTTTAATTCAAAATAAAAGTTCAGTTTATCAATGGTACATTATGTTGATCTAATAATTCAATGTCATTTTAACTTCCAATATTATATATATAAAGTTCATGGAACTGTTTTTCATTCTTCGATATCTTAGGGTTAAATGTTCTTTCCATATTATCTGTTACCATTTTCGTTATTACTTTCATGAATTTGTTAAAAATTTTATTGTCGCATATTTCATGTATCATTTACAGAATTATATAAAATTTTAGAAATCTTTTTGACATTGTAATCATTTGTTAATTCAGCTTGTATTTTACCAACTAAATTACTAAAATCAATTGTTACAGAGCTTTTTGATACATTTTCTGATTTTAAGAACTTTGCTAACATATTTTCAAATTTCTCAACCATTTTGAGTGATTCTGCTAATGTATTTAGTGAATTTTCTTTTCTGAAATATGAATTATTATTGAGTGGTTCTGAACCAGTTAGCTTCCTGATTACAAAATCTACGAGTAATACAGTGTTATTAAGAGAAAATCCTGTAGAATTTAAGTTTAATGTATATTCCTCATTGTTATTCATATGATCTTCGATATCAATTAAATTTGGATAGTATATATCCCGTGAAATTGAATTATTAGTTAAAATATTACGTCGTTCTCTTACTTGATCTGTGTCAATGTCACTACGTTGTGTTTGTGGAATACGATCAAGTACACGATAAAATTCCGGATACTGTTTGTAGTTGAAACGATCATTGAAATTTTCTTTAATAAAGTTTTTATATTTATTAATCATTGCACTTTTATCAATTTCTGGCGTTTGTGTATCAAGACTTAGCCTCCCCTTAGTATTTTTACCATCTTCTCCCTTTATATTAGGTTTAGCAAATTTTTCAGATGGTAAATCACAATAAATTGCATGCCAATATCTTCTGAGAAATTTTACATAATAGTATGCAGTACATAAATCGCCTTCCTGTCCTGGAGCACCAGGATTACCACCTTTTCCATTTCTTCCTTCTCTACCATTATATGATTCGGTCACGAAATTCGCTTTCCCCCCCAGTTCATATATCTGAATTGAACCACGTCTACCTGGGTAAACAAAAGCCCCTCCATCGCCACCTTGACCGCCGATATCGCCAGGATCGCCTCTCAATCTGTATTGTGTACCCCAATCATCTCTCCAACTATTTTCAACTACTTCGGCAGTTTCTGGAACTGTTACATTACACCAAATACCAAATACAAAAGTTTCATCATACCAAGAACAATTATTCTTGTCTCCTTTACGACCAGGAGCACCATCACTGCCTTCTTGACCATCTCCACCATCACCGCCATTTGAAACTACAGTTAATTTAGACCCTCCTATAAACTGCTTACCAACTCCAAAAAAATTACCACCACTAGTTCCCTGCTTACCAGGGCTACCAGAATTCCCCCTTTCACCCGGATATGTTGGATTTGGCTTTTGCTGGTATCCATTATCTCCAGATAAATTTATCCTACTATCTTTCAATATACGCCAAGTAGGAGCAATAATTGTAAGCTGTATCTTTTGATCACGTAAATCATAACTTGTGTCAACTACAAATCCTCTCAAAGCAAACACAAGTCCGTCAAATGACCGTCTTTTTAACTCTTTGAAAATGCCTCTGCCGAGCAGCCAGCATTTGGGCTCTAATTGATGTGGCATAACCTTTTTGCAATTATATTGCCCATCAAGCACCTGCAAATTAAAAAAAATTACAATTAGGTTGCTATAGCAAATATTCTCAGATTCTTCCGAAACCTCTTCACAAACTCTCTCTCTTAATCAGAATCCTCAAAAACCTCTTGATCAGTTTTTGTAGATTCTTCTTCAGCAATGTCTGGCTGATGCTCCACCGGCAACAAAGTTTGTCTTGTATGTAAAATACGCTTCTTTATTAAACGACTAAAATGCCTTTTGAATATATTAAATTTAGGCATTTTGTAAAACACAAATTAAATGAAGCACCACACTCTAAACAATTTTTTTCTATAAAATTTATTTCAAAAAATATAACAAAAACTTACCTTCGCAATTTAACTATTTTCAACAAAGAACAAAACCAAACTAAACGAAATGCCGTAATATTCAATTTGACAAAGAACTTTGTAAAACAGTACACAGAAACTCGTCTTCGTCAAATTATCAACGTTCATTTGACGTGAAATAAGAAAGTCAAAACATTTTGAAATATCATCTGTCCTTTTGTAGGCATCACAAGATGCGATTGTCACATGAACTATCGCATTTTAAATGTCATAATTATTAAATTATGGTATTGCAAATAAAATTGATAGTGAAAACAATAATAATATCTTATATTAATAATTTTTAAACGGTGATTTTGTTAAGAAAATATTTAAATATGAACAATATTTAGTAGTTTTAAAAAACAGTTAATTATTTTAAGTGAAATAGTATAAAACAAACAAAAAATGAAGTTTTTATAGTGAAAATACCCAAGAATAATTCGAGAACATATTATCAAAAAAAATATTCCAAAACTGAATTACGAAGCATAAGAAATATATATTATTATTAATTATTAACTTGTTTATTTTTAATGTTACTCGTCATTGTATGGCCAAAGAACATTTTCAGTGGTCGTAACTAGGTTTAGTTCAAGTATGTATAGTATAGTATAGTATAGTATATACACTATTTGTTATAATTCATATTAATTTTTGTATTATTTCTGTTTAAAAAATAAAAAATATATTTTTGTTTATTCTAGGTAATATGAATCCTACTTTTTAAAATATTAACTTATAAAATTTAACACTAATAAAGAAATTTACCTACTCCTATAATTTGTCAACATTTACAAAAGAAATTGCACTTAATTTGCCTACAACATTACTACTTCCGTTGAGACTGGTAAAGTTATGCTTTTGTTGCTATAATTTTGGAAAGAAAATATAAAAGTAAATGAAAATCAAAAAGAATTTGATGTGCCAGTTTTAGAGCTATAAATAAATATACAATTGTAAATCGGTACCGAGATTTAGCTAACAAAGTGAGTAGTGAGTGAGTGAGTGTGTAGCTAAAAGCGATTTAGTTAGTAAATGAAATGACAAGTGAGATGAGTGCGATTGAGCTGTCATTTTACTCACCATATATTTTAATAGTAAAAAGTGAATTTGTAGTTATTATTTAAAAATGGTAAAAATTAGAAATACATATAAATTTATTATAATGTTTTTTCTATTTTTTTAATAATTTTAAAGAAATTAATAAAAACATTTTTTATTTTAGTCAACCAAAATAACTAATTTTCAAAAGCTTATTTTATTAGAATTGATTAAAGAAAATACGGAGGGGAAATTTCCAAGTGGAACAATTTATATATTTCCAGCTAGCTGTTTGCAGAATTCATTAGGAATAAATATATTATTTAAGTAACACTTTCAAAAATTATATTTATGTATTTCGTTTTAGATTCCGGCATTATATGTAAATATATAATTCAATAATGCTACTATTCTTTTTATATTCTTTATTATATTAATTTATTTGTAATTTTCTATATTTTTAATAAAAGTAATAAACGTTATTTTTAAATACTTATTTAAATATATCTCCGAAATTTCAAGAAAGGAAAGTATAAAATAAATGCATGCGCAATTTCAAGAAAAACAAAAGATGAAATTTGAACAAACAATGTATTTTCTTTGGGCAAATATGTAGCTGGAAAATTAATTGAAAATGGAAAAGGTGAAAAGAAAAATTTGGTTGAAAACTTTGATATTCTCTTCTCAAAATATGTTTGTTCTGTATGTCGGTGAAAAGAAAAACTAAAAAAACATGATTTTTTTTACACTTTACTTAAAAAATTATTTGAAATTTTTTGTCGAAGTTAGTCGAACTCACTTTTTTTTAGCTAAATCGCTTTTTTTCCAAGTGAGTAGAATCAGTGAGTAAAGTCAAATCAAATCACCAACTCACTTTATTAGCTAAATCTCGGTACGGATCTAAAAGATGTAAAAAATTCTACATTTTTGTAATTCTACATTTTTGTATTTACAAAATTGTATTAGCTAAATATATAAAATTGTAAACAATAGATGGCGCGCAAAAATCCCCTCATACATTAACATAATGTTTTTCTATATTTTCATAATGGAATTTTGTATTTGTTTTTTTTTGTTTGTTTTATACTATATGTAAATAATGTATTACAGTGTTTCAAAATTTAATAGAGCAGAACTATTGACGATATTACCCTTATTATTATTTAACAAATTCTTTGATTTATAAAAATACAAAATTTTATAATTGCATTTTAAAATTTAAAAAACATTAGCTTAGCTATTTTAAAAAGATAACAAAAAATCTTAGACACCATTTAATATTATGATAAGAAAAAAATATAATTTTTATTATATATAATTTAATTTATATATTTAATTTTAATAGTGAACTTTTGATCGTAAAAAATTATTTCCATAAAATATTGCCTTTTTTATAAAAAATAAAGGGAAATTATATTGCGTTTGAAATATATTGTAGTCAATTGTTGTAGTATACTGTTTGCAATCATCTGCTTCGTGATATATTTAACTTTGATGGATATAAGTTTTTAGTCATTTTCTAGTTTGTATATTATTAATAGTGATTTTTTTTCTGTTTCACCTCAAATGTCAATATTAGGTAAAACAAAGTCAGTTTGAGCAAATTGAGTAATTTATCCTTTTTATCTCAAACAGCAATTTTATTTTATGTTATTTTGGTTTTTACGAAAATATAATTTTCGTTTCTGAGTAAATAAATTTTGTAAATTTTTTGATGTTATTAAATAAATATTTTCTTATTTGTTTAAAAAATAAATGATAACATATTAAAAATATGTATCAGTATTTCAATAATTTCATAACAATAATTAATATATTGCACAAGGTCACCAAAAATAGTGATTTTGATAATATACGAATATATAGTAATATAGACCCTAAGCAATTAAATAACAAATCAATGCAATTTAATTATTAATCATTAAACAAATCAGAGACCTATGATCTTATAATAAAATATAAATTTATAAATAAAAAAAACTGTTCTAAAGTTTTCTTTTAAAGTTCTACAACAAAATTAGTTTTAGTTTGCTTCGAATAAACCAAAAAGCAACTGTGATTCCTGTACGAATTGAGAATTTTTAAATTAAATTTTAAGAATGATATATCCAGTGATCTGGATGGGTAAAGAAAGTGCAGCAACAAACGCTGCACAAAATAATATTGAAATGCAACATGCTACAAAAATGCAAGAAACAATTACACTACTTAAAGAAGGTGATGAGAAAATTATTCTTAATGATCAATATAAGAATGTTGTTTTAGTGTTGGGTAATACAGGCTCAGGTAAAAGTACTTTGACACAACTTATTGCTGGGGATAATGATCTATTAATATCTCAACCAACTGCTATAAGAGGCGAATTTATAGTAACCGATAAAAACGATAAAATTAGTAATAAACAAACATTATTATCAAAAACAATATTTCCGGATTTGGTCGTTGATAGTGAAAATGATATTGCTTATTATGATTGTCCAGGATTTAGTGATACTCGTACATCAACAATTGATATTGCTGCATCATATTTTATACGTAAAGTTATTGATCATGCTAAAAGTGTTAAAATAGTATTAGCCATAACTTATTCATCTTTAATAAGAGGTGGTAATCGTGATGATTTTCAAGATTTATTGAAACATGTAACAACATTAATTAAAGATGTTGAGAAGTTTAAAAATAGTTTTTCATTAATTGCAACTAAAGTAAAAAATAGTCGAATTCCAGTTAAAGGAAAAGGAAAACCAAAATTCAAATTAGTTGACGATAAAACTGTTATAAAGAATGGCACTGTACCATTTTTGGAAGATGCTATAAATTCATTTCAAACAAAAATGAAAACGGATGAAGATAATACATTTAATTTAAATGCTATAAAACTGATTAATATATTATTAACGAATAACGGTGGTGAATATGAAAGAATTGGTTTGTTCCGACGCCCAAATATGTTAGGCGAATTCAGTAAAATTCCATTCATGCAAACTGTTAGAACAAACATTAAGAATATTATTAACAAAAAGTTAAAATTTACTGAAAAAGTTCAAAGTGATTTTGGTTATACTGTCTCGCCAAGTACAAAAAATGATATTCTTGATATTGCGAAAGAAATTAATCATGAAATACAAACAGAAATGTTAGTTTTAAATAAGGAATTGAATAAGGATTTAGACAGAATTGACGAAAAATATAATGACATATATGAAATACAAAAAAAAATTGGTGAAGGTTATAAAGAGATTTCAACTCTCTCAATGCAATTACAAAATACAGAAAATCCAAAAATGTTTTTAAGGGAATTAGAAAATTCAATGGATAAGTTAAATATATCATTAAATAGTGGAAGTGTTGAAATGATATTGAAATTGCGAAATTATTTTGAATATATTGAAATGGTTGGTGAAAAAAAGTTAAGTTACAGTATCAAAGATTGGGCAGATAAATTTGCAAATCTGCCTGAAGAATTTAATAAATTACATAATTGTTATAATTTATTAATAAATTTATATGAGGACTTAGGAAAATATGAATATCAAAAGAACAGAGAAAACTTTAATTTGATTGCAGTAAAAACTAAAATATCAAATTTAAGAAGTACTGAGGTTACGGTAAAAAATTTATTATCTAAACTGAATTTAATTAAACCTGATACTTTGGATGGTTACGTAAAAATAGAAAATTTTATTTTTAAAGGCAAAAAATTGGAATTTTTCCACAAAATTCTAGAAATTACATACAAAAAACCTCGTATTCAATTAGAAAATCCCAAAAGTTTAAAAGTTCATGGTACTTTTATAAAATTAAGTAACATTATCAATGATAAAAACTATTCAACAAATTTGACATCAATTGAAATTTTCGCAACTAATACTATTTTTTTTAATACAAACCTCAAAAATTCTAACCAAACGAAACTTGTAATTATTGCACCAAAATGGGAAATTATAGAAAATGCAATAATTGATTTGACGGGTGTAAATGCTACAGATTATACAACCACAGCAAAAGCTGTTACCTCATCCGAAGTGGCTAGTAACAAAGGGTTACCTGGTAAAGCAGGTGGTTCTGGTGGCACAGTTTTTGGTTTAAGTGAACAAATAATTTATGCCAATAAATTGGAAATTATTGTTAATGGTGGTAATGGAGGCACAGGTCAAACAGGAGGTCAAGGCGCTCAAGGTAAGAAAGGCGATAATGCATCATGTGAGAGAAATCTTGATGGTAGAGGTAAAGAAGATGGTATAGCTTGTAAGGACGCTGAATTTAATGATTTTAAGCTTTTTCATTCCCATACCTACTCGCGTGATGCTTATGATATTTACCATATATGCGGTGCTGGTGGCAGAAATGGTTCAGTTGGTGGTGACGGCGGTGCTGGTGGGTATCCTGGAAATCCTGGCGAAATCAAAATAATACATTTATCCATTACTAAAACTGGAATAAAACAGAAAACTGAAAAAGGTGCAACTGGTGGTAAAGGTAAGGGGGGCATCGGTGGGATTGGTGGTGAAACCGGCAATTATTGTACCGCTAAATTGCGTTACTCTTTCAATATGGGTTCCTCAGCATATGGTCATAACTGGAGCGATATAAAATGTAATATTGCTCTAAAGCCGATAGAAAAATGTGAAGAAATTAAATCATTTACTGGACCAGAAGGTCAGCCAGGGATTAATAATATGGAACAACAAAAACCAAAAGATGGTATGAAAATTGAAAAACCTTGGAAGGCAATTAATAGTTATAAAAGTTTTTTAAGAGAAAATATGAGAAATAATCCTATCAATTCGGTTAAATTATATAATAAATTAAATGAAAATGTAAATATTAAATTGCTTTACACTACTTTAGGATTTGTCGATGAACTTGAAAGTTTAGAAAAACATTATTTAAAATTAAAAGATCATATAAATTTTTTACCATTTTATCAAGATTTACTAGAACGTATTCGGGAATTTGCAAAAAATCGAAAAGATCTTGTCAATGTAGATGCAGAAAGAAAAGTTTTAGCTTATTTATACACTGCAACTTTAACAAAAATATGTAGCATAAATAATGATTTTGATAAAAATATTATTATTGATATACAAATATATTTAGAAAAAATAGAAGAGAGAATTAAAACATTTGAAAAATATTCAGTAGCTAAAATTATTGAAGATCATCAAAAATCTTACAAGGATGATGTTACAAATAAAATAAGAGAAGCTCAAAATTTTGTTGCAAGTGAAATTCAACCAGCCATTACTCTTGCATTAACTTCAATTGATACAAAGATCGAAAGTCTAATAAAAGAAACAATCGAAAAACGGCAAGAATATGAAGAGGAACAAGCTAAAGCCGAGAAGTTAAAAAAAGAATTGCAGAGAGGTTTCACATTAAAAGCTATTTTCGGTTCATTAAAAATAGGTTTAAATGTATTAGATTTCCTTGGTCCACTTGGTGGCGCAGTAAATAAAGGACTTGGTGCTGGATTTGATATAATGGAAAACTTATATATAAATCCTCCAACTGGTGATAGTACGTTACCAAAAATACCAGATGGCATTAACGATGCGTTAGGTAAAATAGGTGACAGCTTCCAAAAAGAGAAGGATGATTTTGATGAACAATTAAAAGAAATAAAAAAAATAATTGACGCTGACGCTGAAGATAAACCATTACCAGATATAACCGCTAAAATCGATGAAATTCAAGAACAAATTAAAACAACGGAAGATGGAGATGAGCTTGATAAATTAAAAAAAGATTTAAAAGATTCATTAAAAGATAAAACGGATGCTTTAGAAAAAGCAAAGAAGGAGTTAGATGAAAAAAGTATTGAACCAAAACTAAAAATACTTAAGCGGGTCAAAAAGACTATTACAGTTATAAATTCCAGCCTTGAATTATATAACAAATTAAAAGGTGATCAGGAAAAGATAAATGAAGCTGCCAAAGCAATTGAGGACGCAGCAAAGGGAATTAAAAAATTCATTGATTATGAGAAAGCAATTAATAATGTTATGAAACCTTTGATAAAAAAAATTGCTAACAATATTAAGGACATTGAAAAAGGTTTAGAAAAACAAACACATGTGGCACTTGATGTAACACAGTGGCGTATACAAGGCTCCTTACGTGATATGAAATCAACATTTCACCAGATGACAAAAGATTTTAAAGTTCAAGAAGACTTAGCACGTTGCATTGAAAAATTGGAAGAAGGTATGACTGTAATGATCAGTATGTTTGATCGCATTGAAAGTTATAAAGATCAATCGAAATTAGCAACATATATAGCTGATATTAATTCAGCTAATGCGAATAAAATAACAATTTCAGATAGTCAATTACAAAGTGCAATTAATACATTAAATCTGGTAATACAAGCAAATACTATTTTATTGAAATATGAAAGCGCTACAAATGGTCTTAAACAGTACTTATTTCCATATGCTGATTTATATATGAATGAAATAGATTTACCAGATGATCTTGTTTTTCATGACCAGAAAGATATTAAGAATTTTATTCATATTGCTATAGATCGGATTAAAGTAATGTTAGATAAAGTCACTGATGCAAATGCAGCGATCGATCGTAAACACGATCAGTATTTACAAAGAGGTAAATTTAATCGTTTTGAAAATCCCAACAAATCATTTTATATATGGAAAAATGAGGATAACAAAGTTGCCATTTCAAAGTTTTTAGCTGGAGAACCAGTTTATTTTAAAGCTGATGTTATGACAAATCGTATAAACGCTGTTAAATTTAATATATTAAGTTTATATTTAAACGCACATAATGAAAATATCCAAAAAAAATTAGATAATTTATTAAAAACATTTGAGATAAAATTAATACATTTGGGCAATTCATACTATCGTTGTGATGATAAGGTTTATGTAATAAAAACAAATAATCAGACTGTCATTGAATATAGCTTTGCCAATGATTCTACTGGTATGCCCAATACTTATAATACTGTTTATCTGAAATTAAGTAAATCTGATTATATGTTAAGTCCATATGCAATGTGGAAATTTCAATTAATGAATCGCGACAAAAGGAAATTTGTTGAACTTAAAACGCGATATAATAAATTAATAGATTTGGAATTAGAGGGTCATGGACAATATATTAGACCAAATGCTGAAATATGTGAAACAGATTTAGGAAAATATTATGATGTAGATTATAAAATATCTGAAACCGATGAAATTTATAATGAAATAACAGGAGAAGACGCAAATTTAAAATTCGTATATAGTTATATCCCTACTAGCGACAATAATACTGAGGCCATTGTAGAAGAAACTATTACAAATGATGACGAATTAACAAAAAAGAGAGAAGAAAATATAGTAACTGATGAGGAGTTGACTAGAAAAGTTCGTGACGCATCTGATTATGATATAAGCTCGGCAAAATTTATTCTAATTGACTGGGTTAGTAAGAGATATTCAAATATGATCAATTGGTTTTCAAGTGAAAATATTCCTATTCTGGAGAGACGCGGTCTAGAAAGTATCTCATCAACTAACAATTCTGCTCATTTGGATTCATTCATCTATAACTCGACAAATATAAATAGTACATTACTCTTGGCTGATGTTGTTATACGAAAATTTACGGGAATCAAGCCCAAAGCTTTTCCAGATAACAGTAAAGCAGAAAAGTTAAGTAATTTGTCCATTTCGCTAAATATAGTTACAGATTTTGAGAAACTGATTGAGAACATTTTACTCACAAAAAATATTTCCAAGGATAACGTTCAAATTAACTACGCAGAATTAATGGGAAAAATACAAAAAGAAATCGTTAAAAAAAATGTTAATAAAATTCATAATATTCTATATAATATTTTGAAAAAATATCAACTAATTAATATAAATGGTGCGATTGAAATTGAATATAAATTGGAAAATATTATCGAGAAAAATTTCAATAACCAAAAACAAGTTGAGAGAAAGAGTTCTAGGAGCACTAAACCAATTGAAGTAAATATTGATTATCAAAATGAGATCGATTTTAAAAATGAAAAAAATCTATTATATATGAGGAAGGAGAATTTGAATTTAATTTTATAAAATTATTTCAAATTATATAATTTTTTTTATCTATTTTGTTTTTATAATATTAATTTTTTATTTAGATATATAAAAATGGGTTTAAATTGTATAAAAATTATAAAAACATGTAATATAAAATTGTATTCATGTAATAAACAGAAACATTTTTCTAAAATTTTACATTTATCAGCTTATAAATTAGTTACTTTAAAATTGTAAATATGCACAAACAATTTTTCTTTTGATTTTTAGTTTTTTGAAGTGGACTTCA
This sequence comes from Empis stercorea, assembly GCA_949752835.1. NCBI lineage: Eukaryota > Metazoa > Arthropoda > Insecta > Diptera > Empididae > Empis > Empis stercorea. The sequence goes on along the minus strand of OX457085.1, from coordinate 84,258,827 downwards.
TTAGACTTGATTATACAGATCCCCTTTGTTAAGGTTTTTTTCATATGTGTCGGGTTGATTAATTAATCTTATTAATTACCCCTTGCTGGGTATCGAACCCGGGACATGTCAGTTATTAGGAACCTACTACATAATCTAGAGGCCGCTGAAATAATATTTATATATATTCTGAAAGTTTTTAGAAAAAAGTGACTTTATGCAGCGTAATTAGTTTTATGTATAACATTGTTACATTAATTTTGACATTTAATATAAGTTAAATAAGTATTATGATATTAGAGAAAAGATAAAACAAAATTATTTTGATTTCTGCCTTATTAAAAAATAATTGTAAAAAATATTTCCCAAAAAAAAACTTATATTATTTATGTAATAAGAAAAGTAAAAAAATATGAAATACATAATTCTATCTTAGTCCAAAAACACTTAAAAAATTATTATATTTTAATTCAAAATAAAAGTTCAGTTTATCAATGGCACATTATGTTGATCTAATAATTCAATGTCATTTTTACTTCCAATATTATATATATTAAGTTCATTGAACTGATTTTCATTCTTCGATATCTTAGGGTTAAATGTTCTTTCCATATTATCTGCTACCATTTTAGTTATTACTTTCATGAATTTGTTAGAAATTTTATTGTCGCATATTTCATGTATAGATACAGAATTATATAAAATTTTAGAAATCTTTTTGACATTGTAATCATTTGTTAATTCAGCTTGTATTTTACCAACTAAATTACTAAAATCAATTGTTACAGAGCTTTTTGATACATTTTCTGATTTTAAGAACTTTGTTAACATATTTTCAAATTTCTCAACCATTTTGAGTGATTCTGCTAATATATTTAGTGAATTTTCTTTTCTGAAATATGAATTATTATTGACTGGTTCTGAACCAGTTAGCTTCCTGATTACAAAATCTACGAGTAATAAAGTGTTATTAAGAGAAAATCCTGTAGAATTTAAGTTTGATGTATATTCCTCATTGTTATTCATATGCTCTTCGATATCAATTAAATTTGGATAGTATATATCTCGGGAAACTGAATCATTAGTTAAAATATTACGTCGTTCTCTTACTTGATCTGTGTCAATGTCACTACGTTGTGTTTGTGGAATACGATCAAGTACACGATAAAATTCCGGATACTGTTTGTAGTTGAAACGATCATTGAAATTTTCTTTAATAAAGTTTTTATATTTATTAATCATTGCACTTTTATCAATTTCTGGCGTTTGTGTATCAGGACTTAGCCTCCCCTTAGTATTTTTACCATCTTCTCCCTTTATATTAGGTTTAGCAAATTTTTCAGATGGTAAATCACAATAAATTTCATGCCAATATCTTCTGAGAAATTTTACATAATAGTATGCAGTACATAAATCGCCTTCCTGTCCTGGAGCTCCAGGATTACCACCTTTTCCATTTCTTCCTTCTCTACCATTATATGATTCGGTCACGAAATTCGCTTTCCCCCCCAGTTCATATATCTGAATTGAACCACGTCTCCCTGGGTAACCAAAAGCCCCTCCATCGCCACCTTGACCGCCCATATCGCCAGGATCGCCTCTCAATCTGTATTGTATACCCCAATCATCTCTCCAACTATTTTCAACTATTTCGGCAGTTTCTGGAACTGTTACATTACACCAAATACCATATACAAAAGTTTCATCATACCATGTACATTTGTTCTTGTCTCCTTTACGACCAGGAGCACCATCACTGCCTTCTTGACCATCTCCACCATCACCGCCATTTGAAACTACAGTTAATTTAGACCCTCCTATAAACTGCTTACCAACTCCAAAAAAATTACCACCACTAGTTCCCTGCTTACCAGGGCTACCAGAATACCCCCTTTCACCCGGATATGTTGGATTTGGCGTTAGTTTCTTTTGCTGGTATCCATTATCTCCAGATAAATTTATCCTACTATCTTTCAATATACGCCAAGTAGGAGCAATAATTGTAAGCTGTATCTTTTGATCACGTAAATCATAATTTGTGTCAACTACAAATCCTCTCAAAGCAAACACTTCCACTGAAGAAAGGATTTCGCGGCACTTATCATAATAATAACGGTATTCGTCATTCTTTAAATAACTAGTTTTTATCCACGTACCCCTTACTTCTAATCGGTCTCCAACACAAGTGGTATTTACATTATTTGTGACAGCTGATTCCACTAAATCACTTAAAACATTTAGTTTCAATTCATCCAGCTGTAATCGTTCAATACTATAGAATCCACTTACTTTAGTGACAATTTCCTTAATATCCTCCTTCATATTAAAACCAAAAACTTCTGATTTTTTACGTTTCCATTCATTAACTGTTTTAACAAACTTATCATATTTTCTTGGATGCTCTTGTACATCATATGAGAATAATTTCTCGTAAAAATTTGTGAAAAATTCATACCAATTTGCAGACTCCTCGACATTTTTAAAAGCCTCTTGAAATGATTCTATTATTTCTTGTTTTTTAAACACTAATTTTTTATTGGCTATTTTTTTCAAAAATTCCAAATGATCATACTGATTAGCTATCTTTTTAATATCGCTGTTATTCATTATTTCAATATTCCATTCCTCCAAGCCTTTTATTATAGCCTCAATAATATTTTTTGGATTATCTTTTCCCTGAATGTTATCCATAATTTTAGTAACATGCATTTTTGCTGAATTTAATTGTGATTTTAATTCATAAATATCACGAATATTTTTTTCCTTGTTATGATACAAATTCGATATATGCTTTGCAATTCCCGTCACTGTTTCGCTGAGTTCTCTATTTATATGATCCACTATATCACTGATAAATATTTGTGATGTCGGTGAAATTGTGTAGCCAAAATCAGTTTGCACTTTTGCAGTAAATTTTAACTTTTTGTTAATAATATTTTTAATGTTTGTTCTAACAGTTTGCATTAATGGAATTTTACTAAATTTACCTAGCATATTTGGGCGTCGGAACAAACCAATTCTTTCATATTCACCACCGTTATTCGTTAATAATATATTAATCAGTTTTATAGCATTTAAATTAAATTTATTATCTTCATCCGTTTTCATTTTTGTTTGAAATGAATTTATAGCATCTTCCAAAAATGGTACAGTGCCATTCTTTATAACAGTTTTATCGTCAACTAATTTCCATTTTGGTTTTCCTTTTCCTTTAACTGGAATTCGACTATTTGTTACTTTAGTTGCAATTAATGAAAAACTATTTTTAAACTTCTCAACATCTTTAATTAATGTTGTTACATGTTTCAATAAATCTTGAAAATCATCACGATTACCACCTCTTACTAAAGATGAATAATTTATGGCCAATACTATTTTAACACTTTTAGCATGATCAATAACTTTACGTATAAAATATGATGCAGCAATATCAATTGTTGATGTACGAGTATCAATAAATCCTGGACAATCATAATATGCAATATCATTTTCACTATCAACAACCAAATCCGGAAATATTGTTTTTGATAATAATGTTTGGTTATTACTAATTTTATCGTTTTTATCAGTTACTATAAATTCGCCTCTTATAGCAGTTGGTTCAGATATTAATAAATCATTATTACCCGCAATAAGTTGTGTCAAAGTACTTTTACCTGAACCTGTATTACCCAGCACTAAAACAACATTCTTATATTGATCATTAAGAATAATTTTCTCATCGCCTTCTTTAAATAATACGATTGTTTGTTGTATGTTTGTTGGTGCCCTATGTGTTTTCCAAAAATCTGTATATCCCATATTTCATTTAAATATTTTATTTTATTAAAATATTCTTTATTTTTGTGTAAGAGCAATCACAGTTGCTTTTTGGTTTATTCGAAGCAAACTAAAACTAATTTTGTTGTAGAACTTTAAAAGAAAACTTTAGAACAGTTTTTATTTATAAATTTATATTTTATTATAAGATCATAGGTCTCTGATTTGTTTAATGATTAATAATTAAATTGCATTGATTTGTTATTTAATTGCTTAGGGTCTATATTACTATTATATTCGTATATTATCAAAATCACTATTTTTGGTGACCTTGTGCAATATAGTAATTATTATTATGAAATTACTGAAAAACTGATACATATTTTTAATTATGTTATCATTTAATTTTGAAACAAATAAGAAAATATTTATTTAATAACATCAAAAAATTAAAAAAAAGGGAATACATTTAATTGCTCAGAAAAATATTATATTTTCGTAAAAACCAAAATAACATAAAATAAAATTGCTGTTTGAGATAAAAAGGATAAATTACTCAATTTGCTCAAACTGACTTTGTTTTACCTAATATTGACATTTGAGGTGAAACAGAAAAAAATCACTATTAATAATATACAAACTAGAAAATGACTAAAAACTTATATCCATCAAAGTTAAATATATCACGAAACAGATGATTGAAAATAGTAGACTACAACACTGACTACAATATATTTCAAAAAATTTATATTGCATGCAATATAATTTCCCTTTATTTTTGATAAAAAAGGCAATATTTTTCTGGAAATAATTTTTTTTACGATCAAATGTTCACTGTTAATGTTTAATGAAATATAATAAATTAAATTATATATAATAAAAATTATATTTTCTTCTTATCATAATATTAAATGGTGCAAGGGGCATCACAAATTGCGATTATACCCAGTGCGACTTTTGACGTGGCTTTTACGTAAAAACGACGTGTATGTTTCATGTTGAACGCACGTTGAAAGTCCTTCAAATGCCCATATCAAATTTTCAACGATGTCCGCAAATTTCAGTACATTTTATAAAATTTTCAACATGCTTATTTGACGCTACAGAACGTTTAAGACTAGACGTTAAATTTACGTGGATCATTCAAAGAACTAATAAGTTTGTATTGCGAATTTTGTACTTCTGAAAAAATAAAATAACACAAAATTCTAATAAAGGCCATAATGTATTTAATTATGTTTCACGTTTTAAATAATACTATAAAAATAAATACTTAAGAAAATAAAATATAATTAAGAAAGTTAACAAAAATTACGGTCTTTTAAAATTAATTTACTTAAAAAATAATTTTAATAAAAAGCTAACAAATATTACAGTAACAAATTAAAGTCTTTAAATGAATTGTGACTGATGATTTTACTTCGAAGAAGTATAGAAATTAAAAAAAAATTAATTAGAGTTTATTGTCGCCTTTTGAACTCTTTGAAAATGCCTCTGCCGAGCAGCCAGCATTTGGGCTCTAATTGATGTGGCATATCCCTTTTTGCAATTATATTGCCCACCAAGCACCTGCAAATTAAAAAAATTACAATTAGGTTGCTATATCAAATATTCTCAGATTCTTCTGAAACCTCTTCACAAACTCTCTCTCTTGATCAGAGATCAGAATCCTCACAAATCTCTTGATCAGTTTCTGTAGATTCTTCTTCAGCAATGTCTGGCTGAGGCTCCCCGCCAACCAAGTTTGTCTTGTATGTAAAATACGCTTCTTTATTAAACGACTAAAATGCCTTTTGGATATATTAAATTTAGGCATTTTGTAAAACACAAATTAAATGAAGCACCACACTCTAAACAATTTTTTTCTATAAAATTTATTTAAAAAAATATAACAAAAACTTACCCTCGCAATTTAACTATTTTCAACAAAGAACAAAAACAAACTAAACGAAATGCCGTAATATTCAATTTGACAAAGAACTTTGTAAAACAGTACACAGAAACTCGTCTTCGTCAAATTATCAACGTTCATTTTACGTGAAATAAGAAAGTCAAAACTATGTCGAACATTTTGAAATATCATGAAATATCACCCGTCACTTTTGTAGGTATAAAATATCACCTGTCACTTTTGTAGGCATCACAAGATGCGATTGTCACATGAACTATCGCATTTTAAATGTCATAATTATTAAATTATGGCGTTGCAAATAAAATTGATAGTGAAAACAATAATAATATCTTATATTAATAATTTTTAAACGGTGATTTTGTTAAGAAAATATTTAAATATGAACAATATTTAGTAGTTTTAAAAAACAGTTAATTTTTTTAAGTGAAATAGTATAAAACAAACAAAAAATGAAGTTTTTATAGTGAAAATACCCAAGAATAATTCGAGAACATATTATCAAAAAAAATATTCCAAAACTGAATTATGAAGCTTAAGAAATATATATTATTATTAATTATTAACTTGTTTTATTTTTAATGTTACTCGTCATTGTATGGCCAAAGAACATTTTCAGTGGTCGTAACTAGGTTTAGTTCAAGTATGTATAGTATAGTATAGTATAGTATATACACTATTTGTTATAATTCATATTAATTTTTGTATTATTTCTGTTTAAAAAATAAAAAATATATTTTTGTTTATTCTAGGTAATATGAATCCTACTTTTTAAAATATTAACTTATAAAATTTAACACTAATAAAGAAATTTACCTACTCCTATAATTTGTCAACATTTACAAAAGAAATTGCACTTAATTTGCCTACAACATTACTACTTCCGTTGAGACTGGTAAAGTTATGCTTTTGTTGCTATAATTTTGGAAAGAAAATATAAAAGTAAATGAAAATCAAAAAGAATTTGATGTGCCAGTTTTAGAGCTATAAATAAATATACAATTGTAAATTGGTATGGTACCGAGATTTAGCTAACAAAGTGAATAGCGAGTGAGTGAGTGTGTAGCTAAAAGCTATTTAGTTAGCAAATGAAATGACAAGTGAGATGAGTGAGATTGAGCTGTCATTTTGCTCACCATATATTTTAATAGTAAAAAGTGAATTTGTAGTTATTATTTAAAAATGGTAAAAATTAGAAATACAGATAAATTTATTATAGTGTTTTTTTCTATTTTTTTAATAAGTTTAAAGAAATTAATAAAAACATTTTTTATTTTAGTCAACCAAAATAACTAATTTTCAAAAGCTTATTTTATTAGAATTGATTAAAGAAAATACGGAGGGAAAATTTCCTAGTGGAACAATTTATATATTTCCAGCTAGCTGTTTGCAGAATTCATTAGGAATAAATATATTATTTAAGTAACACTTTCAAAAATTATATTTATGTATTTCGTTTTAGATTCCGGCATTATATGTAAATATATAATTCAATAATGCTACTATTCTTTTTATATTCTTTATTATATTAATTTATTTGTAATTTTCTATATTTTTAATAAAAGTAATAAACGTTATTTTTAAATACTTATTTAAATATATCTCCGAAATTTCAAGAAAGGAAAGTATAAAATAAATGCATGCGCAATTTCAAGAAAAACAAAAGATGAAATTTGAACAAACAATGTATTTTCTTTGGGCAAATATGTAGCTGGAAAATTAATTGAAAATGGAAAAGGTGAAAAGAAAAATTTGGTTGAAAACTTTGATATTCTTTTCTCAAAATATGTTTGTTCTGTATGTCGGTGGTAAGAAAAACTAAAAAAACATGATTTTTTTTACACTTTACTTAAAAAATTATTTGAAATTTTTTGTCGAAGTTAGTCGAACTCACTTTTTTTTAGCTAAATCGCTTTTTTTCCAAGTGAGTAGAATCAGTGAGTAAAGTGAAATCAACTCACCAACTCACTTTATTCTCGGTACGGGTCTAAAAGATGTGAAAAATTCTACATTTTTGTAATTCTACATTTTTGTATTTACAAAATTGTATTTGCTAAATATATAAAATTGCAAACAATAGATGGCGCGCAAAAGTCTCCTCACACATTTTCATTGAAACATGTTTTTCTATATTTTCATAATGGAATTTTGTAATTATTGTTTTGTTATTTTTTTGGATTAATTAAATTAAAAATATTTATATTATGTAAATTTATAATTTTTTACCACAATATTTTTTATTCAAAAGACGTTCATAGGCTTTTCACTCGAGATTTGGATAATATACATATAATGTATATGAATTCGAATGTTTTCATAATTATCTTTCAATACTGATTGCTGAATAACTTTCGAATAAAAGATGTACCACCTTCATGACGTCCTCATTGATCATAATATGTAGTAATCAGCTGAACTTTTCTATTACATTTTGCCTACTAAGGATATATTTTCTAATCATCTCCCCATAATTTAATATTATTTTTAATATATACTTAATTCATCTGTACGAACATTTGGTCTCCACATGAATAAATAATATTAACCTTTCATAAACAATTAGTATATATATTTATTATTTAGTTATTTCGTTTTATTGTCATTGTATAATGTAGTAAATAATGTATTACAGTGTTTCAAAATTTAATAGAGCAGAACTATTGACGTTATTACCCTTATTATTATTTAACAAATTCTTTGATTTATAAAAATACAAAAGTTTATAATTGCATTTTAAAATTGAAAAAACATTAGCTTAGCTATTTTAAAAATATAACAAAAAATCTTAGACACCATTTAATATTATGATAAGAAAAAAATATAATTTTTATTATATATAATTTAATTTATATATTTAATTTTAATAGTGAACTTTTGATCGTAAAAAATTATTTCCATAAAATATTGCCTTTTTTATAAAAAATAAAGGGAAATTATATTGCATATGCATTGAAATATATTGTAGTCAATTGTTGTAGTATACTGTTTGCAATCATCTGCTTCGTGATATATTTAACTTTGATGGATATAAGTTTTTAGTCATTTTCTAGTTTGTATATTATTAATAGGGATTTTTTTTCTGTTTCACCTCAAATGTCAATATTAGGTAAAACAAAGTCAGTTTGAGCAAATTGAGTAATTTATCCTTTTTATCTCAAACAGCAATTTTATTTTATGTTATTTTGGTTTTTACGAAAATATAATTTTTTTCTGAGTAAATAAATTGATTCCTTCTTTTTGTAAATTTTTTGATGTTATTAAATAAATATTTTCTTATTTGTTTAAAAAATAAATGATAACATATTAAAAATATGTATCAGTATTTCAATAATTTCATAATAATAATTAATATATTGCACAAGGTCACCAAAAATAGTGATTTTGATAATATACGAATATAATAGTAATATAGACCCTAAGCAATTAAATAACAAATCAATGCAATTTAATTATTAATCATTAAACAAATCAGAGACCTATGATCTTATAATAAAATATAAATTTATAAATAAAAAAAACTGTTCTAAAGTTTTCTTTTAAAGTTCTACAACAAAATTAGTTTTAGTTTGCTTCGAATAAACCAAAAAGCAACTGTGATTCCTGTACGAATTGAGAATTTTTAAATTAAATTTTAAGAATGATATATCCAGTGATCTGGATGGGTAAAGAAAGTGCAGCAACAAACGCTGCACAAAATAATATTGAAATGCAACATGCTACAAAAATGCAAGAAACAATTACACTACTTAAAGAAGGTGATGAGAAAATTATTCTTAATGATCAATATAAGAATGTTGTTTTAATGTTGGGTAATACAGGCTCAGGTAAAAGTACTTTGACACAACTTATTGCTGGGGATAATGATCTATTAATATCTGAACCAACTGCTATAAAAGGTGAATTTATAGTAACCGATAAAAACGATAAAATTAGTAATAAACAAACATTATTATCAAAAACAATATTTCCGGATTTGGTTGTTGATAGTGAAAATGATATTGCTTATTATGATTGTCCAGGATTTAGTGATACTCGTACATCAACAATTGATATTGCTGCATCATATTTTATACGTAAAGTTATTGATCATGCAAAAAGTGTTAAAATAGTATTGGTCATAAATTATTCATCTTTAGTAAGAGGTGGTAATCGTGATGATTTTCAAGATTTATTGAAACATGTAACAACATTAATTAAAGATGTTGAGAAGTTTAAAAATAGTTTTTCATTAATTGCAACTAAAGTAAAAAATAGTCGAATTCCAGTTAAAGGAAAAGGAAAACCAAAATGGAAATTAGTTGACGATAAAACTGTTATAAAGAATGGCACTGTACCATTTTTGGAAGATGCTATAAATTCATTTCAAACAAAAATGAAAACGGATGAAGATAATACATTTAATTTAAATGCTATAAAACTGATTAATATATTATTAACGAATAAAGGTGGTGAATATGAAAGAATTGGTTTGTTCCGACGCCCAAATATGTTAGGTGAATTCAGTAAAATTCCTTTAATGCAAACCGCTAGGACAAACATTAAAAATATTATTAACAAAAAGTTAAAATTTACTGAAAAACTGCAAAATGATTTTGGTTATACTGTCTCGCCAAGTACAAAAAATGATATTCTTGATATTGCGAAAGAAATTAATCATGAAATACAAACAGAAATGTTAGTTTTAAATAAAGAATTGAATAAGAATTTAGACAGAATTGATGAAAAATATAATGACATATATGAAATACAAAATAAATTTGGTGAAGGTTATAAAGAGATTTCAACTCTCTCAGCGCGGTTACAAAATACAGACAATCCAGAAATGTTTTTAAGGGAATTGTCAAATTCAATGGATAAGTTAAATATATCATTAAATAGTGGAAGTGTTGAAATGATATTGAAATTGCGAAATTATTTTGAATATATTGAAATGGTTGGTGAAAAAAAATTAAATTACAGTGTCAAAGATTGGGCAGATAAATTTGCAAATCTGCCTGAAGAATTTAATAAATTACATAATTGTTATAATTTATTAATAAATTTATATGAGGACTTAGGAAAATATGAATATCAAAAGAACAGAGAAAACTTTAATTTGATTGCAGTAAAAACTAAAATATCAAATTTAAGAAGTACTGAGGTTACGGTGAAAAACTTATTATCTAAACTGAATTTAATTAAACCCGATACTTTGGATGGTTATGCAAAAATAGAAAATGTTATTTTTAAAGACAAAAAATTGGAATTTTTTCATAAAATTTTAGAAATTACATACCAAAAAACTCGAATTGAATTAGAAAATTCCAAAAGTTTAAAAGTTCATGGTACTTTTATAAAATTAAGTAACATTATCAATGATAAAAACTATTCAACAAATTTGACATCAATTGAAATTTTCGCAACTAATACTATTTTTTTTAATACAAACATCAAAAATTCTAACCAAATGAAACTTGAAATTATTTCACCAAAATGGGAAATTATTGAAAACTCAATTATTGATTTGTCGGGTGAAAATGCCACAGATTATACAACCTCAGCAAAAGCTGCTACCTCATCCGAAGTGGCTAGTAACAAAGGGTTACCTGGTAAAGCAGGTGGTTCTGGTGGCACAGTTTTTGGTTTGAGTGAACAGATAATTCATGGAAATAAATTGGAATTTATTGTTAATGGTGGTAATGGAGGTACAGGTCAAACAGGTGGTCAAGGCGCTCAAGGTAAGAAAGGCGATAATGCATCATGTGAGATAAAAGGTGATGGTAGAAGTAAAAAAGATGGTATAACTTGTAAGGGCGTTGAATTTAGTGATTTTAAACGATTTAAATCCGATAGAATTATGTATGATACTTTTGATGATACTTACCATATATGCGGTGCAGGTAGCAGAAATGGTTCAGTTGGTGGTGATGGAGGTGCCGGTGGGTATCCTGGAAATCCTGGCGAAATCAAAATAGTACGTTTATCCATTACTAGTGCTGGAATACAACAGAAAACTGAAAAAGGTGTAACTGGTGGTAAGGGTAAAGGAGGCGTCGGTGGGATTGGTGGCGAAACAGGTGATTATTGTGCAGGTGTATTACGTTACTATAGAAATTTTGGTTCCCGATCATATACTTATAGATGGAGCGATTTAAAATGTAATATTGCTGTAAAACCGATAAAAGAATGCAAAGAAATGGAAACATTTACTGGACCTGAAGGTCAGCCAGGAATTAATGATATGGAACAACAAAAACCAAAAGATGGTATGAAAATTGAAAAACCTTGGAAGGCAATTAATATTTATAAAAGTTTTTTAAGAGAAAATATGAGAAATAATCCTATTCAAAAACATCATTTAGTTAAATTATATAATAAATTAACTGAAAATGTAAATATTAAATTGCTTTACACTACTTTAGGATTTGTCGATGAACTTGAAAGTTTAGAAAAACATTATTTAAAATTAAAAGATCATATAAATTTCCTACCATTTTATCAAGATTTACTAGAACGTATTCGGCAATTTGCAAAAAATCGAAAAAATCTTGTCAATTTAGATGCAGAAAGGAAAGTTTTAGTTTATTTATACACTGCAACTTTAACAAAAATTTGTAGCATAAATAATGATTTTGATAAAAATATTATTATTGATATACAAATATATTTAGAAAAAATAGAAGAGAGAATTAAAACATTTGAAAAATATTCAGTAGCTAAAATTATTGAAGATCATCAAAAATCTTACAAGGATGATGTTATGAATAAAATAAGAGAAGCTCAAAATTTTGTTGCAAATGAAATTCAACCAGCCATTACTCTAGCATTAAATTCGATTGATACAAAGATCGTACTTTTAATAAATGAAACAATCGAAAAACGTGATGAATATGAAAAGAAAAAAAATGAAGCCGAGAAGTTAAAAAAAGAATTGGAAAGAGGTTTCAAATTAAAAGCTCTTTTCGGTTCATTAAAAATTGGTTTAAATTTATTAAATCTCCTTGGTCCAATTGGTAGCGCACTAAATGGAGGAATTGGTGCTGGATTTGATATAATGGAAAATTTGTCTGTAAATCCTCAAACTGATGTTAGTCCGTTACCAAAAATACCAGATGGCATTAAAGATGCGTTAGGTAAAATAGGTGACAGCTTCAAAAAAGAAAAGGATGATTTTGATGAACAATTAAAAGAAATAAAAAAAATAATTGACTCTGACGCTGACGATAAACCATTACCAGACATAAGCGCTAAAATCGATAAAATTCAAGAACAAATTAAAACAACGGAAGATGAAAATGATCTTGATAAATTAAAAAAAGATTTAAAAGATTCATTAAAAGATAAAAAGGATGCATTAGAAAAAGCAAAAAAGGACTTAGATGAAAATACTATTCAACCAAAACTAAAACTACTTAAGCATGTCGGAAAGGCTGTTAAAGTTATAAATTCTGGCCTTGATTTATATAATAAATTAAAGGGTGAAAAGGAAAAGATAAATAAAGCTGCGAAAGCAATTGAGGATGCAGAAAAGGGAATTAAAAAATTCATAGATTATGAGAAAACAATTCATGATGTTATGAAACCTTTAATAACAAATATTGCTAACAATATTAAGGAAATTGAAAATGGTTTAGAAAAACAAACACATGTGGCACTTGATGTAACCCAGTGGCGTATACAAGGCTCATTACGTGATGTGAAATCACAATTACACCAGATGACAAAAGATTTTAAAGTTCAAGAAGACTTAGCACGTTGCATTGAAAAATTGGAAGAAGGTATGACTGTAATGATTAGTTTATTTGATCGCATTGAAAGTTATAAAGATCAATCGAAATTAGCAACATATATAGCTGATATTAATTCAGCAAATGCAAATAAAATATCAGTTTCAGATGGTGAATTACAAAAGGCAATTAATAAGTTAAATCTTGCAATACAAGCAAATACTATTTTATTAAAATATGAAAGTGCTACAAATGGTCTAAAACAGTACCTATTCCCATTTGCTGATTTATATATGAATGAAATAGATTTACCAGATGATCTTGTTTTTCATGACCAGAAAAATATTAAGAATTTTATTGATATTGCTATAGATCGGATTAAAGTAATGTTAGATAAAGTCACTGATGCAAATGCAGTGATTGATCGTAAACATGATCATCATTTACAAAAAGGGAAATTTAATCGTTTTGAAAATCCCAACAAATCATTTTATATATGGAAAAATGAGGATAATAAAGTTGCCATATCAAAATTTTTAGCTGGAGAACCTGTTCATTTTAAAGCTGATGTTATGACAAATCGGAAAAATGCTGTTAAATTTAATATATTAAGTTTATATTTAAACGCACATAATGAAAATATACAAAAAAAGTTAGATAATTTATTAAAAACATTTGAGATAAAATTAATACATTTGGGCAATTCATACTACCGTTGTGATGATAAGGTTTATGTCATAAAAACAAATAATCAAACTGTCATTGAATATAGCTTTGCCAATGATTCTACTGGTATGCCCAATACTTATAATACTGTTTATGAAAAATTAAGCAAATCTGATTATATGTTAAGTCCATATGCAATGTGGAAATTTCAATTAATCAATGAAAAAGAAAAGAAATTATTTGCTCAACTGAGTTCACAATATAAAGATTTAATAGATTTGGAATTAGAGGGTCATGGACAATATATTAGACCAAATGCTGAAATATGTGGAACAGATTTAGGAAAATATTATGAGGTAGATTATAAAATATCTGAAACCGATGAAATTTATAATAAAATAACAGGAGAAGACACAAATTTCAAATTCGTTTATAGTTATATCCCTACTAGCGACAATAATACTGAAGAAGTTGGAGAAGAAACTATTACAAATGATGACGAATTAACAAAAAAGAGAGAACATATAGTAACTGATGAGGAGTTGACTAGAAAAGTTCGTGACGCATCTGATTATGATATAAGCACGGCAAAATCTATTCTAATTGACTGGGTTAGTAAGAGATATTCAAATATGATCAATTGGTTTTCAAGTGAAAATATTCCTATTCTGGAGAGACGCGGTTTCGAAAGTATCTCATCAACTAATAATTTTTCTCATTTGGATTCATTCATATATAACTCGACAAATATAAATAGTACATTACTCTTGGCTGATGTTGTTATACGAAAATTTACGGGAATCAAGCCCAAAGCTTTTCCAGATAACAGTAAAGCAGAAAAGTTAAGTAATTTGTCCATTTCGCTAAATATAGTTACAGATTTTGAGAAACTGATTGAGAACATTTTACTCACAAAAAATATTTCCAAGGATAACGTTCAAATTAACTACGCAGAATTAATGGGAAAAATTCAAAAAGAAATTGTTCAAAAAAATATTAATGAAATTCATAATATTCTATATAATATTTTGAAAAAATATCAACTAATTAATATAAATGGTGCAATTGATTATAAATTGGAAAATATTATCGAGAAAAATTTCAATAACCAAAAACAAGTTGAGAGAAAGAGTTCTAGGAGCACTAAACAAATTGAAGTAAATATTGATTATCAAAATGAGATCAATTTTAAAAATGAAAAAAATCTATTAAATATGAGGAAGGAGAATTTGAATTTAATTTTGTAAAATTATTTCAAATTATATAATTTTTTTTATGTATTTTTTCTTTTATAATATTAATGTTTTATTTAGATATATAAAAATTTAAATTGTATAAAAATTATAAAAACATGTAATATAAAATTGTATTCATGTAATAAACAGAAACATTTTTCTAAAATTTTACATTTATCAGCTTATAAATTAGTTACTTTAAAATTGTAAATATGCACAAACAATTTTTCTTTTGATTTCGATTTTTTTGAAGTGGAGTTCATCAGACTTGATTATACAGATCCCCTTTGTTAAGGTTTTTTTCACATGTGTCAGGTTGATTTTCTAATTAATTACCCCTTGCTGGGTATCGAACCCGGGACATGTCAGTTATTAGGAACCTACTACATAATCTAGAGGCCGCTGAAATAATATTTATATATATTCTGAAAGTTTTCAGAAAAAAAGTGACTTTATGCAGCGTAATTAGTTTTATGTATAACATTGTTACATTAACTTTGACATTTAATATAAGTTAAATTAAGTATTATGATATTAGTGAAAAGATAAAACAAAATTATTTTGATTTCTGCCTTATTAAAAAATAATTGTAAAAAATATTTTCCAAAAAAAAACTTATATTATTTATGTAATAAGAAAAGTAAAAAAATATGAAATACATAATTCTATCTTAGTCCAAAAACACTTAAAAAATTATTATATTTTAATTCAAAATAAAAGTTCAGTTTATCAATAGTACATTATGTTGATCTAATAATTCAATGTCATTTTTACTTCCAATATTATTTATATAAAGTTCATGGAACTGATTTTCATTCTTCGATATCTTAGGGTTAAATGTTCTTTCCTTATTATCTGCTACCATTTTAGTTATTACTTTCATGAATTTGTTAGAAATTTTATTGTCGCATATTTCATGTATAGATACAGAATTATATAAAATTTTAGAAATCTTTTTGACATTGTAATCATTTGTTAATTCAGCTTGTATTTTACCAACTAAATTACTAAAATCAATTGTTACAGAGCTTTTTGATACATTTTCTGATTTTAAGAACTTTGTTAACATATTTTCAAATTTCTCAACCATTTTGAGTGATTCTGCTAATATATTTAGTGAATTTTCTTTTCTGAAATATGAATTATTATTGTCTGGCTCTGAACCAGTTAGCTTCCTGATTACAAAATCTACGAGTAATAAAGTGTTATTAAGAGAAAATACTGTAGAATTTAAGTTTGATTTATATTCCCCATTGTTATCCATTTGCTCTACGTCTACGATATCAATTAAAGTTTGATAGTATATTATGTTTATTTCTATTGATTTTCATATGTTGAAACTTTTCGATAGTCACAATGAAAGCCTACCCTTACGTTGTGCGTCGCGCCTAATACAGAAAATATTTTTTTATCATGAATACAAATCACCCACAATACATACCACAATCCCAAAACAATCAAGTAATAAGCGCACCCAAACAACGAAAATCAAATTTATCAAAGATAAAAGATATAATAATCAAGTCAAGATAGTGCGGTAGTAACATGAATGCATGCCTTGAATTTTTAATTTTTTTCCCAGTTAAATTTTAAAGGAAACTCAAGGAGTTCATATATATAATATATAAAAATTGATGTTAAATTTTTGAATCAAAAAATGAATGTAGTATATTTATGTAGACATATAAATGTTGTAATTTTCTGTCAGTAAAATGTCATTAAGAAGGCATTTATTTTTCTAAACAAAATATTTTCGAACATCATTTGTTTTTGTTATTTTGAATAATTTGAGCACGTATTTTGTGTGGAAATTATGGAACTAGGGGTTGTACCAAATAGTTCTCAAAATTGAAAAATGAGGTTTTTTTGCCCTTTTTTATGAGAAACATCATCTACCAGTCCTGTAACTTTTCTCTGTAGTATGTAAATTAAGTTACCTAATAAATTATTTTTGTGAAATTATTGCTCATGTAAACATGAATCAAAACGAATTAGGGCGCCAAAAAAATTTTAGTATTTTTTTCTAAATATTCCAATTTTCCTATAAAAAAATTAGGCAAGATGGAACTTCATATTGCGTCGCATGACGAACCATTAAAAAAGTTTAAGGAGATCCAAAACATCAATGTGGAATTCCAACCCAGATTTTTGTCAGGATGTTGGAACATAAATTTTATTAAAATTATAATATAGTTCATTGATTATAATAGTAATATTTAATTTTCAAAATTAATCAACATTTTCTACATATCATTTATAAAAATTTATTATTTTTGTACGATTCAGATTAATTAAAATTTACTAATTTTTCATCACATTTTCAATAAGAATACTTCAATAAGAATTAGAAGAAGAAGATTTAATTTTCTGATATTGTTAAAAAATAAATAACTTCGGCTCAGCTGGGAAAATGTGTCAGACATTAAGGATAATGAAATATTATGCAAATATAGAATTTATATATATTCTTCCTGAAGGGGAAACTTTTTAATTTTTTTTTTGTATATGACATTAAATTTGTTACTCCCAAAGCATTATACGAAGTTTTATGATTATAGTAAAAAATAAATATTTATATAGTAGTTTTTAACATAAGAAATGATTTACAATAAATTTTTGTAATAGAAAAATATTAATTAGTTCGTGATTAGTGTAAGGTTCTTAAATACAGAATATGGCACTGGACACTCGCAGATAAAAAGAATTATGTTTCTTCAACGTTTGCTGTCTTGCCGATTTTTTTTTCAATGTGCATCTTTTTGAGTTTTTATAAGACCGCCTCTTGACTTTTCGTAATAAATCCATATTGTTTACTAAAACACTTTGCTTTTCCTTGTTTTCCAAATTGTTTCAAAAAGTGGAAAATATTATAATTTTAGATTGTGAAATATAAAATGATTTATATTAATAATTTTTCACTTTTATACCTATAATTTGGGGGTGGAACTGCGTTATAGGAACAGAAATCGTGTTTAAGGATTCAATTTACTTTTACAAACAAAATTAATTGCTTACGTACTTTATAATAATGAATTTGATATTTAGTATATAAATTCCGCCAAGTTATGTAAATTTATAACAATTTTCATTATTTTACTGACTTGAGATTGTCAACAACTTTTAAATTTCAATTTAATTATACGAAAACTTTAATCAATCCAATAATTATTTACAATTCAAGCAAATTAAATTAAATTTTTTTCTATGAAAAATTTCATATTAAAAGTTTTGTTTATATTTTATAAATAAATGAAACGAAAAGATGACTCTTTGACATTATGAACTTTTCTAACCAAAACCTGATATTTTTTTATGATATCAAATTGATTGGAAATAATAATAAAAATATTTTCAATATTTTTCAGAAAATAATTCGTGACTTTTGCCAATGTTTAATTCTAAAAATATAAAATTGAAATTGAATCAAGTAAAATAAATTGAAAATAAAAAAATATAAATATTTTTTTAACAACTTTTTGGGTTTAACAGATTCGGATTTATAAAAATATCGTATTGAAAATATTGAAGTAACTTTTCAGCATGACATTTTCATTACAGTGGGTAAAAAATCGTGCTATTTAAAATTGAATTAAACATTTATTCATTTAAATAGTAATGAAGCTACGAATAGTAAAATTGTATGCAGCATAAACTATAAAAATGGCATTAATTGTGTCAGTTTTATATTTGCAAATAGCACGAGATGATAATCAGATTTGTGGACAAAATCTACTTCTTTAAGAAAATGATTTCAATTTTTTGTTTATGTTTTTTTTTTTTCAAATAAGCATACTTGCATTTATGAAAATTCTCATTGAATTTTAAAATTTATTGTAATTTTGTTCTACTTTTTAGGCCTGAAGTCCTTTTAACTATAAAAACAATTTACCTTAAATTTACTTGTTATAATATATTTTCCACTACCGAATTGAAATTTTTGTTTTTACTTACTAAATATTTCTGCCAAAAAGAATGTAAATCATTTGTCCACAAATAATTCGTTAAAGTATATCTTGAAATGCATGATCAAAATTTAAATATGAAAATATCTTTTCAAGCAAGAGAGAGGATACAAATTTGAAGTGAAAGAATAGAAAAATTATGGAAAGGAATTAAAATATCTAATTGACGAAATAACAACAGACTAACGCAAATTATCAAATTGAAATATATAGGTTAATAATAAATTTTAATTGCGTATAAAAAAATATTTAAAAACAGAATAAAAATTTGATAAGAATTGCCATAGAATCAAGCAATTAAACTATATAAAAATACTGTAATTATTGTGGACGAAACAAATCTGAAACCTCTGATCTTACAATCAAGTATGTTCCATAATTAATTTCATTTGCAATGATAGATTATTCCCATCTATTTGCCCTTTGAAAATTATTGTTCAGACTTTAATCGATATAATATAATATTTTAAGTAGTTAGTTCAAATATTTATTAATAATTTATTTATACTTGGGTTGGGAGCCAGCGATACCTTAAAGATTACATAATAATATCAGTTCATTAGCTTTCTTATGTCTAAAACTAAATGTCGCTCATATAAAAAAGTTGGTATTTAAATAATTTCTAAAATATTATTTTCTTTATTCAACTAAATATTTTAATGTTGAGTCAATTGTGTTGTGAGTAATTGAATTCGACTACTAGCATTTTTCGCGGTTTTCAAATTTACATTAGATTTTATTTTGTTACTGATACTAAACTTAGAAGGACATCGAAGCTTCGGCCGGGAGTTGACAAGACCTCATGCACCGCAGCATAGTACATTAAGTAGTAAGCTACCACTGCTCTACAGTACGGACGATTTGACAAACTAAAAGTATAACTATTTCTAAAAGTTAGAACGCGAAATAACAAAATGGCGTTAAATTTATTTCTATAACTTTATTTAACAGCAGAAGCCATTTTGAGAGTCATTAACTTCGACAGCGGCCTGAAAACTAGGTTATCGATAAATAACACACCGAATTCAAAGAATACTTCATAATATTCACATAATTTAAGGTTATATATAGAAAAATATATTTCTCAATATTTGCCCTTAATTTCTACTTGAAAACTATGTTATTACTAATTGACATTTTTTTTTTAGCTTTTAAACTTTTGTGTTATCATCAATTATGAAAATGTTTATAAAAATCATTGCAAAAAATTAAACATTTTCAGTTATTAATTAACACAGGATGAGACCACAGTGATAGCTCTACAAAATCATAAAATTTAAAAGTAATTCTAATTAAATAATTATAATACATTATATATACATTAAGAGATTGGATGTATGAACAATTAAATTAAAAATATGAATGCTACAAAATTACTAGAAACAATTGCACTACTTAAAAAGGGTGATGAAAAAATTATTCTTAGTGATAATTATAAGAATATCGTTTTAGTGTTGGGTAATACTGGTTCAGGTAAAAGTACTTTGACACAACTTATTGCTGGAGATAATGGTCTAATAATATCTGAACCAACTGGTATAACAGGTGAATTTATAGTAACCGATAAAAACGATAAAATTAGTAATAACGAAACATTATTATCAAAAACAATATTTCCGGATTTGGTTGTTGATAGTGAAAATGATATTGCTTATTATGATTGTCCAGGATTTGGCAATACTCGTACATCAACAATTGATATTGCTACATCATATTTTATACGTAAAGTTATTGATCATGCAAAAAGTGTTAAACTAGTATTGGTCATAAATTATTCATCTTTAGTAAGAGGTGCTAATCGTGATGATTTTCAAGATTTGTTAAAACATGTAACAACATTAATTAAAGATGTTGAGAAGTTTAAAAATAGTTTTGCGATTATTGCAACTAAACTAATAAATCATCGAATTAAAGTTAATGGAAAATGGAAAATAGTTGATGATAAAACTGTTATAAAGAATGGCACTGTACCATTTTTGGAAGATGCTATAAATTCATTTCAAACAAAAATGAAAACAGATGAAGATAATACATTTAATTTAAATGCTATAAAACTGATTAATATATTATTAACGAAAAAGGATGGTGAATATGAAAAAATTGGTTTATTCCGACGCCCAAATATGTTGGGTGAATTTAGTAAAATTCCATTAATGCAAACTGTTAGAACAAACATTAAGAATATTATTAACAAAAAGTTACAATTTAATGAAAAAGTGCTAAGTGATTTTGGTTATACTGTCTCGCCAAGTGCAAAAAATTATATTCTTGATATTGCGAAAGAAATTAATCATAAAATAGAAACAGAAATGTCATATCTAAATACAGTTTTAATTAAAGATTTAAGCCAAATTGACGAAATATGTGATGACATATATGAAACACAAAATAAATTTGGTGAAGTTTATAAAGAAATTTCAGAGCTGACAAAACATTTAAAAAATACAGAAAATCCGGAAATGTTTTTAAGACAACTCTCAAATTCCATGGATATGTTAAATATTTCACTAAATAGAAAAAGTGTCGAAATGATATTGAAATTGGAAAATTATTTTAAATTATTTGAATTGATCAGTGAAAAAAAGTTAAATTACAATATCAATGATTGGGCTGAAAAATTTGAAAACTTCCCTGATGAGCTAAATAAATTACGTACTTGGTATAATTTATTAACACATTTATATGAGGTATTAGCGAAATATGAATATCAAAAGAACAAAGAAAAATTTAATTTGATTGAATTTCAAAACACTATTTCAAAATTAAACAGTAATGAAGTTACTGTGAAAACTTTATTAACTAAACTGAATTTAATGAAACCAAATACTCTGGATGGTTATGTAGTTCTTGAAAATAATATTTTTGATGATAAGAAATTGAGTTTGTTTTATAAAGTTTTAGAAATCACATTACAAAAAACTCAAACTGAATTAGAAAATTCGAAAAAATTAAAAGTTCGTGGTACTTTTATAAAATTAAGTGACATTATCAATGATAAAAACTATTCAACAAATTTGACATCAATTGAAATTTTCGCAACTAATACTATATTCTTTGATGCAAACCTAAAAAATTCTAAACAAATGAAACTTGAAATTATTGCACCAAAATGGGAAATTATTGATAATTCAATTATTGATTTATCGGGCGAAAATGGTAAAGAATATGAAAAACCTGCAGATACTGGTGAATATCCTAATATGCCGGCTAGAAAAGGGTTACCAGGTAAATCTGGAGGTTCTGGTGGTACATTTTTAGGGTTAAGTGCAGAGATCATTAATGGCAATAAATTGGAAATTATTGCTAATGGCGGTAATGGTGGCAATGGTCAAATTGGTGGACAAGGTGGTCATGGTAAGAATGGTATTGATTCGTCCTGCAAAATTGTGATGAAAAAGAAACAATATTACAGGATTGAGAAGAAATGGTTAGAATGTGTCGACTGGGAATACTCAGACCATTATGAGTCTTTTATCGATGATATCTATTCAAAAGATTTCGATGAACATAATAATGACAATTTCTATGTATGTGGTACTGGTGGTAGAAATGGTACAGTTGGTGGTGATGGGGGTATTGGTGGTCATCCTGGAATAGCTGGGCAAATACAAATTTTTCAATTACCTATTAAAAATAATGGTATACAACAGATATATAAAAATGGTATTATTGGAAATATTGGTAAAGGTGGGATCGGTGGTAATGGAGGTCGTACTGGTCATTATTGTACAGGTAAAATAAGGCCAATGTTGCAAAATCAAGACTGCGACTTAAAATGTGATATTCCTGTTAAGCCAATAGTAAGATGTAAAGAATTTGTAACATTTCCTGGAGCAGAAGGCCAGCCAGGAGTAAATGATAGAGAACAAGAAAAACCGAACCAGGGAATGGTTATTAAAAATCCATGGAAAGCTATAAATAATTATAAAAGTTTATTAAGAGAAAGATTGGGAAATAATCCTATTGCAAAATTCAACTTAAATAAATTTTATAATAAATTAAATGATAATATCACAATTCAATCGTACTACAATACCTTGGGATTGGTTAATGAGCTTGAAAGTTTAGAAAACCATTATTTGAAATTAAAAGATAACATTAATTTCTTACCATTTTACCAAAATTTATTAGAACGTATTCAGCAATATGCAAAAAACCGAAAAGATCTTGTCAATTTAAATGAAGAGAGGAAAGTTTTAGTTTATTTATACACGGCTACTTTGACAAAAATTTGTAGTATAAATAATGATTTTGATAAAAAGATTATTATTGATATAAAGGGATATTTAGAAACTATAGAAGAGAAGATTAAATCATTTCAAAAATACTCGCTGGTTGAAATTATTGCAGATCATCAGAAAACTTACAATGATGATGTTAAAAATAAAATCAATGAAGCTATTGATTTTGTAACCAATGAAATTAAACCAGCAATGACTCTTGCATTACATTCAACTGATAAACAACTTGCACGTTTAGTTAGTGAAACAATTGACAAACGTGAGGAATTTGAAAAACAGAAAATTAAAGCTGAAAAACATTATGAAGAAATGAAGAGAGTGTTCTTGTTAAAAACTGTTTTCGGAGCATTTAAATTAGGGTTAAGCTTTTTAAATTGCCTTGGTCCAGTAGGTGCAGCAGCAAGTGGGGGAATTGGTGCTGGATTAGATATAGCTGAAAATTTATCTATTAATCCTCCAACTGATGTTAGTCCTTTACCAAAAATACCAACCGGTGTTAATAAAGTAGCAAATTTTGCAAAAGACAAGTTCAAAGAAGATCTGGGTGTTTTTGATAAACAATTAAAAGAAGTTAATAGGCTTATTGACTTCAGAGATACACCAATACCAGAACTAACAATCGAAATCAAAGAAATCCAAGAGAAAACTAAAACAACTGAAAATAAAGATGAACTTGATAAATTAAGAAGGGATTTGAATAAAATATTAAAAGCTAAGAAGAAAGCTTTAGAAAATGATAAAGATGATGCAAATAAAAATATTGTTAAACCAAAACTGGAACTACTTGAACAAGTAGAAAATACTATAACAGTTATTAACACTGGTATTGAATTTTTCAATAATTTAAGAGGTCAACAAGAAAAAATAGATACAGCTGCACAAGCAATTAAAGATGCTGAGGCGGGTATTAAAAAATTAAAAGAATATGAGAAAAAAATTTATAATGTTATGTCTCCAATCATAAAAAATGTTGCTAAAGATATTGGAGCAGTTGAAGCTGGTATAGAAAATAAAACACATGTGGCACTTGATGTAACAAAATGGCGTATTAAAAGTGCTATACGTGATGTTAAATTACAATTACAACAAATGACAAAAGGTTTTCAAGTTCAAGAAGACTTAGCACGTTGCATTGAAAAATTGGAAGAAGGTATGACTGTAATGATCAGCTTGTTTGATCGCATTGAAAGTTATAAAGATCAATCAAAATTAGCAACATATATAGCTGATATTAATTCAGCAAATGCAAATAAAATATCAGTTTCAGATGGTGAATTACAAAAGGCAATTAATAAGTTAAATCTTGCAATACAAGCAAATACTATTTTATTAAAATATGAAAGTGCTACAAATGGTCTAAAACAGTACCTATTCCCATTTGCTGATTTATATATGAATGAAATAAGTTTACCAAATAATCTTGTACTTCATGACCAGAAAGACTTAAAGAATTTTATTGATATTTCTATAGATCGGGTTAAAAAAATGTTGGAAAAAATCACCGAAGCAAATGTAGTCATTAATCGTAAACATGATCGTTACTTACAAAAAGGTAAATTTAATCGTTTTAAAGACCCCAACAAATCATTTTATGTATGGAAAAAAGAGGATAACAAAGTTGCTATATCAAAGTTTTTAGCTGGAGAACCAGTTCATTTTAAAGCTGATGTTATGACAAATCGAAGAAATGCTGTTAAATTTAATATATTAAGTTTATATTTAAATGCACATCATCAAACTACTCAAGAAAAATTAAGCAATTTACTAAAAACATTTGAGATAAGATTAACACATTTGGGTAATTCATACTATCGTTGTGATGATAAGGTTTATGTAATAAAAACAAATAATCAGACTGTCATTGAATATAGCTTTTCCAATGATTCTACTGGTATGCCCAATACTTATAATGCCATTTATGAAAAATTAAGTACATCTGATTACATGCTAAGCCCATATGCTATGTGGGAATTTCAATTAATCAATGAAAATGAACAAAAATTTGTTGAACTCAGTTCACAATATAAAGATTTAATAGATTTGGAATTAGAGGGTAGCGGCCAATATATTAGACAAAATGCTGATATATGTGGATCGGATTTAGGAAAATATTATGAAGTTGATTATAAAATATCTGAAACTGATGATGTAATTAATAAACTAACAGGAGAACATGAAAATTTAATATTCTATTCTGCTAGTGACAATAACACTGTCACAAATTATAACGACGAATTAAGTAAAAAGAACGAACAAAATCAAATTACACATGAGGATATAACTAGAAAAGTTCGTGACGCTTCTCATTATGAAATAAGCTCGGCAAAATCTATTCTAGTTGACTGGATAAGTAAGAAATATTCAAATATGATCAATTGGTTTTCAAGTGAAAGTATTCCTATTCTGGAGAGCCGAGGTTTAGAAAGTATCTCATCAACTAATAATTCTTCTCATTTGGATTCATTCATCTATAACTCTACAAATATAAATAATACATTACTCTTGACTGATCTTCTCATACGAAAATTTACTGGAATCAAGCCCAATGCTTTTCCAGATAAAAGTAAAGCGGAAAAGTTAAGTAATTTGTCCATTTCGCTAAATATAGTTACAGATTTTGAGAAAATGATTGAGAACATTTTACTCACAAAAAATATTTCCAAGGATAACGTTCAAATTAACTACGCAGAATTAATGGGAAAAATACAAAAAGAAATTGTTAAAAAAAATGTTAATAAAATTCATAATATTCTATATAATATTTTGAAAAAATATCAACTAATTAATATAAATGGTGAGATTGAATATAAATTGGAAATTATTATCGAGAAAAATCTCAATAACCAAAAACAAGTTGAGAGAAAGAATTCCAGGAGCACTCAACGAATTGAAGTAAATTTTGATTATCAAAATGAGATCGATTTTAAAAATGAAAATAATCTATTAAATATGAAGAAGGAAAATTTGAATTTAATTTTGTAAAAAAATTTGAAAAATTTATGAAAATTAGAATGAAAAATTCACTGAAATCTTTTAGTAATTTTTTATAATAACATTTTCACAATCCTTAATTTTTATGTTACAACAAAAACGTTTATTGATTATGAAACTATATGTATTTTAATTTGGTATATAAAATATATTTTCCAATTTTCTTTATGAGTTAAAAAAAAAAAGAAATAAGAAATTTAAAAATTTATTATGTTACAACTAAAGAAGATTGATTGTTCCTTACCATCAGTTTTCTTACAACTTTAAAAAAAATTCTTGAACTAATTAAAAACTATTTTTTTTTGCTATTTCTGAGTAACATTCAGATTACAAAATCACAATATTTTGATAGAAATACCAGCAATAGAACCATTTTTTTATACCATGTTTTGGATCACAATGTTATTGCTTTAGTATTTTATTGGATTTATAAAAAAATTATGGTTTTCTACAAAATATTCGAATTAATTTTCATTGAAACATCATTTTTAATTTTTTCTCTTCAGTCTTTAGCATATTTTTTTTTTTTTTGTGTTTTAGAATTTATTTTTAATTCTGGTTCGTTTATATAATTTTTTTTTTTAAATTTTTTAATTTTTTGTAGAAACTCTACAAAAAAAAATTTAAAAATAATATTTTCTTAAAAATTATCTATGTTTTATTTTTTATATTTTAATTTTAATTACAAAAATATTTATAATTTTAATGAAGAAAATAGAAATTATAATTAAAATAGAAAGAAAATATATTTTTAAAAAAAATAAAAATCATTAATTTTGGCAACAATTATTAGTAAATATAATAAAATAAAATACATTTTCATTTACTTTTTTTAAACAAATATTTTTAATTAATTTATGATAATTTCATAGAAAAATAATTAATTTCTTTTATTATTTTATTTTTGTATAATTTTTGCAGTTTTTCATAATTTTTTTAAAATAAAAATTTGACTTGTTTCACAATTAATTTCTGTATATTATTTTAATTTGTGATATATTTTAATAATTAAAAAATAATTATACTTACTTAAAAAAAAAAAAAGATTTTAATATTTAAGAGAAAAAAAAAATAAGAGAAAATTTATAGGGTAAACATATTGGTCGTAAGCCAAAAATTGTTTTTTTGCCCAATATTTAAATTTTTTTTTTACTTTTATTTGAAAATAATTAGGAAAATCAGTAGGGTGTGCTCAGCACCTAGAGCACCTTAGACCGCACGCCACTGATCCAATTGTCCAACAAAACAAACACCAGATAAAATATCACCTGAAAATAAACAAAAAAAAATATATATATAAATTTTGTAGTAAGATTTATTTAATATTTAATTATATTTATAATAATTTTTAGTAATTTAATTATTTAATGTCAATCTACAATTTTCATTTTTTATTCAGTATATATAATCATTATTTTTCCAAGATAATTACTAAGAGATACTAAAATATTCGAAAAAAAAAGAGTGTTCAGTGTTAAAAAAAAAAATCTTCCCTCATCCGACAAAAGTCAGACATTTCTGAGAAAATACTTATTACATAATTAAATATCAGAAAAAGTTTTCTATCATTTCCGTAAACAAAATACTTTAATGTCCGAAATAAGTCATCAAAATCCGAGAAAAGTCTTTGAAATTTGAGAAAAAAGTTACAAGTTTAAAAAAAAAAAAAGTATTAAACATCTCAAAAGCAAATCAGAAATTTGTGAATGTCTATCTACAAATTATTATAGTAAAAGTAGTAAATATAGTAAAAATAGTAAAAGAAAAGATCAATAGATGGCGTACAAATATATTACAAAACAAAGCTACTTTATCTCAATATGAAATTAAAATTTTCAGAATTTGTAGAAAAATGGGCTATTAAAAATAATTGTAATTTGTTATTATATTTTCGAAATATCAAAAATATTAGAATAGATATGCCTTTTATCTCCATTTCACTGTATCTCTCTTTATTTTTCCTATATAGAAAAATATTTAGTGACAAAAACACGACTAAGGTAGATCAATCTTAACATCAGAAAATATTTATCATTTAAATTTTACAAGCCATAATACAAATATAGTTCAAATTAATTTAATATACAAACCCGTATTCAATCTAAATTGTATAGAAAATATTGAAAAAGTTAGTCTAACAAAAAAAAAATATTTTTGGTAGTTATTTCAATAAAATGGAACTGAAATTGTCCAATCAAAAAGTATATAAGCTACCAACAATTTACAGAAGAAGAAAAACCAGAAAATTTTTATCTTACAAAAAATATTCAGGTAGACAAAATAGACAAAAATTATTTACTAATCTTCATGGTCTTCTTCTCTCATAACAAACGATAATGCCATTGCCATAGTCCAAATTATAGCAAATTCTTTATTTCCTTACTGTCGTTTTACAAATTATTATCTTTTAGTTTCTTTTAAAAGTGTATACCTTAAAAAACTCTTATTAATGATTTATAATATTTGCACTTAACAAAAAGAATATCAAATGAAATTGGTGTCATTATTATGAAAACTTGTTTGAAAGATAAATTTGAAATTGATTTTGAATTTACGTTTTTTTATTTCATTCAAAGAACATTTTTAGCATTTAAATTTTTTTTGTTGCAATCAGATATTAAATAAAGTTAAGCATAGAGGAAACACTTTAGCCAAGCCATCATACATATAAATATTATAGTAGGTGGTACTTTGTTATTATCTATAAAATAGCACTTAACATTTTCCATATCACAAAAAAAAAATCATATATGTGATGTATACCAGGAGTTTTATGAATATTTCTATTCAAATGGATATAGAAACTCTTGCTTGAATTTGCTATGAAGTGCCATATGGGAATAGTGGCCCTCTCTCTCAGCTCGTTTTATATAGAAAATTTTCTTATATACTATATCAGAAATTTGTTCACCATCTCTCCTTTGTATAAAATGGTTCGTGTCTTAACCCATGAAATTATTATATACTAGCAGAAATTTAGTCTTTTAGTCTGATCTAATCCCCTTACCATTATATTTCAATGGTCTATAGTTCATGATTTATACTTTCAACTATATATTATGTTTTACAATTTTCCTAATACAATTGAAAAATGATTTGATGCTATTTTTTATATAATTGTAAAATAATTTAGAATTTTTTTATAATAATTTTATTATGGTTTTCTCATAAATTTTACTATCCACATTAAAAAAATTATTAATATGCTCATCAATTTTTTAATAATATTTGAGTACATAAATGGATTTTTTTTCTTCTTAATTTCATGATTTTTGTAATGTGAAAACTCAGAAATTTTATATTTTTTTTTTATATAAATAAAAAATTATGATAAATTTTAAAATATAGAAAAAAATATAGATTACTTTTTGTGATTAGGTAAATTTCATTTTTCTGTATACTAAAGTGTAGAAATATGATTACAAAAATTTTTAAATTATATGGAAAATAATCATTTTTAATTGGTAGAAATATTTCAAATATAAATGTAATAAAATTAATTTTTTAAATATTAAATATTGAAATAGACTTAATTTGTTTAGGAAGCTAAAACTACCATCTACGAAAAAATTCTATAAAAAAAAATTGGCAAATTGGCAACTCTTCAACAAATTGGCCAAACAAATATTTGTGTTGAATTGTAATGAATTGAAATCATAATTATTAAAAGTTGTCGAATATAATTATATACAGAAAATGTGCTAAAAACTGTCTTCTTCTATACATTTCGATTTATTAGTTCTAGCATTTTTCCCATAATGTCGAAATTTATATGCACCGCAATATTACCCTAACCCACAACAGCCAATTTTGAGCTAATAATTAGTTATTACATCCTCGAATTTGTTAATTTCCTCCATTTTAATTTCAATAAAAAAACTATATTCAGTTCTTCATTTTCATATTTTAATAATTAAGATACAAGGTTCACAATTTAATATACCATTTCTATTTTAGACAGAATTAGCATAAAAAGGCACAATCAACTAAAGAAGATAAATATAAATGTGCAACAATTGAAAATCAACATAAAAATTGTCAGAATTAATTTTCCCTTTTAATTCCGGAAATTCAATTAAATTCTACAATATAAAATCCAAAAAATAAATTTAAGAATTTTATTAATGAGATCCAAAAATAATTCTATTAAAATTATTTCTGAAAAAAGAATTTCAATCTTATTAATTAGATCAGCATATTTTTTATTACATACTTCAAACATATTTTTAATGATATCACATTACAATTTCGACAATTTCATATTTTAATTCATATTTTTTTAGTTGTCTATACATAATTTAAAAGCATAACTCATCAGTTTTAACTCAACTTAAAATTAGAAAACTTTGAATAAATATAAATCTAAAATACTCTTTAATTATGTATACCAAAAATTATATGGGATTTGATTTGAAAGATTTTTTATAGATTCATTATAAAAGATAATTCGAATTAAATATTACTTTTTTTGGATAAAAAATCATAAAATTTTGGTATACAAAATAAAAATAATGATATTAATTTAATATATAATGATTCATTATTAATTTCGCCCC
Source organism: Empis stercorea (assembly GCA_949752835.1). Classification (NCBI taxonomy): domain Eukaryota; kingdom Metazoa; phylum Arthropoda; class Insecta; order Diptera; family Empididae; genus Empis; species Empis stercorea. The sequence goes on along the minus strand of OX457085.1, from coordinate 84,227,823 downwards.
GTAAATTCAACTAAATTTTTAATTTCATTAAATTGTTATTCTTCCAAAAATTTTAAATTGTCTTCAAAGTTTTTTTGGGAATAGTTTTTCAAGTCATTTTATTGGTATACATTTAATTCGCGAAAATCTAAATTAAAGGTAAACATTTGTTATAATCGATGATATTGATAAAATACTTTCAATACTGAAAAATGTAGGAAATGAAAATTTCCAGGTTCACAAAATTTAATCTTCGAAAAGTGAAGAATAAAGGAAATTGATTCTCCGATAACAAATTCAAATTATGACCATGGTCTGCAATCCATACCTTGAATGACTTTTGCAGAGGCGTCATCTATTGAGAGAACCATACGATGGCACTTCTCATTAGATGTCCTCTTCAGAATCCTCCAATTCTTCATTTCATTTGTAAACCACTGGACGCTTCATTGACATATTCTTCCGCGTTGGAGGTTGGAGTATTTTCTACTACGGTGACGTTATCGTTGTCGTTATCAGATGACATTAAGTAATCACTTTCGTCTTCCGTAGCTATTTCACTGGCGTCATTATCTGTGTCGCCTAGTCTGGTTCTCTCGATCATCTCAATAGCATCTGCAAGTAAGGAGCCTGCATAAGCGGCCTCTGACATTGCGGATGCTATTGGTGCGTTTGGGATTGCCGTTGTTGTTGTTGTTGTTGTTGATGTTGATGTTGTTGTTGTCGTTGCCTTATTTTGATTCGTAGTTGTAGTCGTCATTGTTATTCCTTTGTTGATTATTTTTTGTTGTTTTTTTCTTTCCATAATTATTCCCACGAGTTTCGCGACAAAGTAGAGTCCACCATGGCAGAGGTCCGATACCATGGTAAGGCTGGTTAAAACCGGAGGTAGCCTGGTATCCGGAGTACACCGTTATCGACTGAGCTCACCCTCAGCCACGCAGCTCTCGGCACGGTACGTGTAACACCATTGGCTTGGTCGCGCACTGCATATTCGGCCTGTGTCCATGTTTAATATGGACACAGTTCCAGGGGCCACCACGAGGAGGTAATGTAGGCACTTGGCTAGGAACTTCTACAGTTGCAACATTTATACCCTAGGATATAAATAACTACCCTATAGAATCCCCACCCCGACCCCCTATATATATATATATGTATGTATATGTTTTTATATACATATATATATACATATATATATATATATATATATATATATATATATATATATATATATATTTTCTGATTTCCGATATATATATATATATGAAATTAATATATATATTTAAAATATATATATAAAATTAAAAATATATATTTTTTATATGTATATCCATATAAAAATATATATACATTTTTTTATATAATTTTTATGTATTCATATATATTTTTTATATATATATTTTATATATACATATAGCAAAATGACATACATATATATATAGTTAAAAATTAAAACGACTCAATTCTATGAATTCTAGAAACAAACTGACTTTACTAAAAATCTTAACTTAAAATTATGTTTTCTTTATTCTTACATTCTAATAATACAAAAAAAATATTATGATTAATTGAATAATTATAAGTTTCGACTTACAATTATTCCATAGGGAAATAGAATACAAATTATATTTGAACCTTATCTTTATTTTATAATGATCTTTTCCATAAATGTGCAGTATATGCACTTTATGTTTTCAATATTATTCTTTAAAGATCATGTTTAAATTTTATTCTTTATATGAGCTTACTAAAAATAAAGATAAGAAACTATTCCAATTAACGTTTGTGTAATGTGAACCTTCATTAGAAGTCACATATAACTCTTCCCTTCTGAGATTCTTCCATCACGGGAGAATTATTTTTTGAAGATTTATCTTCAATCACTGAAATTTTATTTATAACATTTTTTTGTTTCTTACAGAAAATTATTTTTAATATTATGATAATTACAATTATAGTTATACAAATGGTTAGTCCCATTGAAAAATTTATTACATTAGCTTTAAAATCAATAAAATTTAGTGTTTCTCTATTTCTTATGTTTGCGATGTTAACATTTTCTAATGTTAAATTGTTAATTTCTTTTATTAATTTAAAGTTTGACATAGGCATTATTATACTATTTTTAAATTTTCTTTCATTATTATTAAATTTAAAATTGTTTATTTCAATATTACAACCTGAAAATTTTATAATGTTATTTCCTTTTATTACAGTTTTATGTTTGATACAAGTTTGATTTAAAATAATTTGGTCAATATTTTTTGTAATTCCAATTCCATTCTCTATTTCCTCTACAGTTTTATCTTTATTTATTTTTAGCATACAAATATTATTTTCTGACAACAAGTTTTAAATACATTTATTCTTATGAAGTTTTAAATCTCTTATAGTAGTTATATCATTATCAAAATTAAATACATTAGTATCTGAAACTATTATGTTCTCATTTGAGATGTCCAATTCTTCGAAATTGGAACTTGGAAAAGGTAAGATAAATGCATTAGAGAATTTTTCCTTAGTAAAATGTGGCACTAAAATAGCGAAGATTATTTTATTATATTTTCTTATTATTACTGAATTTTTTATATAGGGTAGTGTACTAATACTAATATTGAATGTTTGAATTTCTTCTTCAGTTAGAATATCATGTGCTAATACATTTAATCTACTTAATAATAAATTATCCTTAATTTTGTCAATTTCTTTGTTTATATTTGTTATATCAGCGTATATTTGTAGAACATATTCATTTTTATTAAATGTTTTAGTTATTTCGTTTGCTTCTTGAGTTATATTAAAAAGGTAATCATTTAATTTAGCTTGTTGCGAATTTACATGGTTTTTGATTTTTTCTATTGCATCAATAAAATTTTTATTAATTACTACCTGTTTGTTTGATTGGTCTGTTAATTCTTTAGAATTTTGTTCCAGACTATTTAAATGATTATAGATCTCTTCTGCATCGTTACTGTCCATAGTCCCTACTTAAAATTTAAGGCCTGACCCAACGAGATTTATTAAACCTCGTTTTCGTCTAAGAGTTTTGGGTATAATACTTTTTATATTACGTCTTAATGATTCAAATTCTCTACTGAGTAAAATATAGTTTGGATTTGACTTATTTAGAGATAATGATTTAATGTTATATGCCAGAGTTGAAGTTATATCGTTGTATTCCTCCAAATCTATGACCTGTAATATTTTTGTATAGTTTTCTACGATTTCTCTTTGCTCTAATTTAAGTAACGTGTATCCGTTGTCTTCATGTATAGGCGAGATTTCCAGATTTTGCGTATCTGTTTTCATTGTCAACAAGATTAATAACCATACTGTTATTAAAAGCTTCATCTGTAAAAAAATGGATTTGATATTTATATTTGCGTTTCTGCTGTGTTTTATAGTATTTTGTGTTTCTTTTATTGCTCTTATCAATTATGTAATTTTTGGGTTTAGAAAATTCTTTAAGCCTTTTATATTTTGGGCTGATCTTTTTAATTTCCCTATTTTGTACAATATTTTCTGATATATCAGGCTTTGGGTTTCTGTTGTTGTTTAATTTTTCTGTTAATTTAGCCTTATGATTTTTTAACTTAATATTCAAATCAGTAATGTATTTTCTATCCAAGTCTTTCGTTATAAAGTCTATTGGTTTTAAACGAGTCGTCGAATGAATTGTATCGTTGTATATTGTGATAATTTTGAAGAGTTTATCATCGAAATCGTCTTTTTTTTTGTCCACTGCCAAAATTCTGAGATGCTTGTTAAATGTACCATGTAGGCTCTCTATGTCACTATTTCCCGTTTTGTTATACGCGGTAGTTTGATGGAAGTTTACTTTGTTTTCTTTTAAAACTAGTTCAACTGCACTATGAATTATACACCTTTCGTTATCTGATACTATTTTTTTCATTCTACCTAAAAATTGGATTCTATCTTTTAGAGCTTTTAAAATCGAGATCCACGTTCTGTAATTTAATTTATCAAGTGTGGCATATTTAGAAAATTTGTCAATAGTAGTTAGATATGGTTTATTCCGTTCGGGAAACCAAATATCCATGTGAACATTATCGTCAAAATTATTAGCAGTTTCTGTTATATTATACGGTATTTTGTTAGGACTACGATCATGTTTGGCTAGATTACAAGTTTCGCAATTGTTTATAATTTTACTAATTTCCATTATAAGATTAGGGTAATAGTATTTATCTTTTAATTCGAGAAAAACTTCATTGATACCTCTGTGGTTTTTTTTGTAAATGTTCATTTTTTATAATGCTAAGTATTTCATTTCTGTCTGAAATATCTTTTAATTTAATTGAAGATTTTAATATTTTGAAATTTTTATTATTAGCGAAATAATTTTTATATATATTTTGAAATCTTATGACTAAATCTTTATCTTCACAATAGAGGCACATAATACCTTTATCTATAAGAGTTTTTTGCATAATGTTAAGGAGATCACTTTCTTCAGTAACTACTATCTTATTATGACATTTTTTGTGAATGATTTTAAGACTTAAACTTTCTTTATCACCTAAATATAGATAAATTTGATTTTGAAACAAATTGATTGGTCTATCGGTAATATATATTAAATTTGATTCGTCTTCTTGGGCACTATGAATAGTAGCGTCGGTAGACATAATTTCATTGTTCTCGATATTATTTAAGCTTTCTCCAAATAAAATAGAAAGATCAGTGTCAAGATCAGATAATGATGCTTCTTCGCTATCAACCTGTTCTTTGTCACTTTTACTATTTTCAATTCTAGATAAACCATCCGCAACGAAATTCTGTTTGCCTTTAACATATTCAATATTAAAGTCAAATTCATTTAATCGGATTTTCCATCTTTGCAGTTTGAAATTTGGTTCTTTCAACCCATTAAGCCAAATAAGAGGACGATGATCGGTTTTAATAGTAAAATTACGACCGTAAAGATAAGGGCGAAATTGTTTAGTTGCCCAAACAATAGCTAGGAGTTCTTTTCCAATTGTGGAATAGTTTTTTTCGTGCTTATTTAGAGTACGTGAAATATAACCGATTGGGTGACTATTTTGTGTTAATACAGCTCCTACTGCGTAATTTGAAGCATCGGTAATTAACACAAATTTTTTGTCAAAATCTGGGTATACTAAAATTGGATCCGTAGTTAGCAGAACTTTAAATTTTTCGAATGCATCTATGTATTCTTTATCATTTAAATCAATTTTCATATTTTTTCGTAAATATTTAATCATTGGATATGCGACTTTTGCATAATCCCGTACAAATTTCCTATAATACCCGGTTATTCCTAGAAAGCTTTTAATTTCCTTTTGCGTTTTGGGAATGTTAATTTTTAATATTGCCGCGATTTTATTTGGATTTGGTTTTATGTCGTGGTCAGTTATTACATGACCTAAAAATTCTGTTTCACGACATAAAAATGTACATTTTTCTAATTGTACCTTCAAATTAAGAGAAGCGAGTTTTTTTAAAATGTTTTCTAGCAATTCAATATGCTCTTGAAGAGAGGTTGAAAATATTAATATATCGTCCATATATACGATACAATTTTTATTTATAAATTCGCTTAGTACTTCGTTCATCATTTTTTGGAACGTACTGGGTGCGTTTTCTAAGCCAAAAGGCATTCTCAAAAATTCGTAGTGACCTGTGGTAGTAGAAAAGGCTGTTTTTGCCCGATCTCTAGGTTCGACTTCGATTTGGTGAAAACCTTTTGCCAAATCTAATGTGCTAAAATAATTCGCTTTTCATAGTTTTTCAAATGCTTCTTCGACATTTGGTATGGGGAATCTGTTTTCGATTGTGTTTTCATTTAATTTACGGTAGTCTATGACTATACGCCAACTTCGTTTACCGTCACGATTGAGTTTTTGTGGCACGATCCAAATAGGAGAATTATAGGGGGAATTCGAAGGTTGTATAATTTTGTTATTTAACATTTCTTTAATTTGTTTGTTTACTTCGTCCCTATGTACTTCAGGATAACGGTATAACTTGGAATATATTGGTATATTATTTTTTGTATCGATTGAGTGCTTAACTTTATTTGTGAAGGTTAATTTATCACCTTCTTTATAGAAAACATCTTTATTATTTAAAATAGAATTTTTTAATGCTTTTTTTTTCCTCTGAATTTAAATGACTCATTTGGATGTGTTTTAAAATATTAGAGTTATCAATTTGATTAGAAAATATTTCTGTTTCTTTATTATTGTAACAATTTTCATAATAATTTTCCTCAGTTTCGTTGAAAAAGAAAGGAATTATAGCATTTCGCGCTTGTAAAGAGCGATTTTTATAATCTATAATAGTATTTAGAGGACTAAGGATATTATTACCTATTATGCCATCGAATTTGGTATGAAATTGGATTTCTAAAAAATCTACCAAGTAATTTTTCTTATTAAAAACTTCGAAAAGAGGAATTCTATTTTTTACTCCACAATGAGTGTTGTGGTTTAATGTTTTTAGAGATAGATCTGTCGGAATTTTCCATTTTGGATTGCAAATGTTGGGATTTATTATACTAGATTCTGCACCTGTATCTATAATAAATCTTAAGGTTTTTACAGGATTTTTTACTACTACATAGGGTAGCTGTTTGGCTGACTTGCCTCCTTAAAATTTCGATTTAACTCGTTATTTGATATTTCCATAGGTTCAGGAACATTTGTATTATTGTTATAATTTTGGAGAGAATTCCTTGACTGTCGAGAATTATTTCCATTATTTTGGAAAGATTGCCTTGACTGTCTAGAGTTATTAGAAGTGTTATGAAATCTTGGGTTATTTTGTACGAATTTGTTTTGAGCGTTTTTTGATTTGTTTTCTGAATCATTATTTTGAATGGTTTTTGAATCGTTTAGATTAGATTTTGTCCGCTATTAGAGTTATTTCGATTATTATAGTAATTTTTTTTATAATTGTTTTTGTGGTTATTTTCATACTTATTTTTGCTAGAATTGCCGTTATTTTGTCCATAGTTATGGTATCCTCCTTATATGATTATTGAATATGACTCATCTAAAGATGAAGGTTTTCTACTAAAAATTATGCTTCGGACTGGTTCCGGAAGATTATTTTTGAATGTATCAAGAGAGCAATTCTCTTGTTGCTTTCAACATCAGCATTATTTAATTTATTATTTAAAATATAATAATTGGTTAATATACACAGATAATTATTTATTCTATTATGAAAATCTTCGACTGTAGTGATTCTTCGACTGTAGTTCGAATTTTGTCAATCAAAACATCACACGATAACTTTTCGCCGTGATTTTTTATTAAGATGTTGAATTAATCAATAGTCAAACAGTTCGGACGTGTTTTCCTTTACTCCGCAAGTTTTAACAAAATATATATAAATTTATTAATTTTAAAATTTTTAATTGATTTGCGTAATTAAGTAATTGCTCTAATTAAAATTTATTATAATCATTTACCTGTCTCATCATATTTTTTATTTTAAAAACAATAATTGTGTTTATTAATATAGATACATATATAAATATATATAGATATATATATATATATATATATATATATATATATATATAAATTATGTAATTCAGTAAAAAAAAAATAACCAAAAACAAATTAAATTTAATTAATAAAATTGTTCACTAAGCAAAAAACATTTTAATTTTTAATAAAAAAAAAATATTTTTAAATCATAATAATAAATATTATTACTAGCAACCTAATTTTTTTAATATACATAATTTATAAGGGAACAATTCGTTAACCTAGATTTGTTATTGACAAATTTTGTAACTGCTTATTAAGCCATTGAACTTTATTATACAATTTTTATTTGTTTTGCTCATAATGATTAAGTGCAGCAGTACTCAATGCTCTAATTACCTGTAATGGTATCTGCCAGAAATCCTATCACCCCCAATGTATTGGTCTTACACGCAGAGTGATCAATTGTATGAAGGAATATAACAAGGACTTCCTATTTTATTGTAATGAATGTAAGTCAATAACTCTATCTCATGTAATGCTAGCCATAAAATCAAATAACGATCTATTAAAATACCTTTCCGAATCAATTGGGATAATTAATAATAAGTTAGCGCACACTGAAAATAAATCTCTCATGTTGGAAGAAAACATTTCAGTGATACTGCAACAGGTACATGAATTAGGCAGCCAGTTTGAAAACTTGGACAAGAGATGTAACTCTCAAACTCAAGAAATAGGGAATCTTGCAAAAAAAGTTATTCAGTTTAACAATAATATCGAATCTATTTACGATAATTACAAAACAAACAGTGATGTATTAGTCGATAATTTATCCGATAAAATTAAATTTCAGCTTGACAATATTCATTCATCTATGAGGAAATTGAAAACTATATCTGATAGTAATATACAAAATTATCAATCATCATTTGAAAAAAATTTGTCCATTAATTCAGATAATTTCAACAAAGCCTTCAACCAACTGAATACACTAAAAAATAATTATCAATCAGAGGGCATTACATCTCAGCTATCCTATTTAAGCGAGGAGCTTAAATCAACCAAATTAATGATCAATGTTGCCAATGAAGAGATAAAATGTCTAAACTCTAATAAAAAATATTCACCAATTCCAACATATAATTACTGACCGAATACAGCAAATAGTATATCCATTCATGACGAAATCATTAGCATTGATAATGATGACCATAACACTAATTCAAATTCAAACAATATTGTAAATAATTCAATTAATAATAATGCAGCAGATTATAGACCAGTATCTCCGGTAATAACCATAACGCCATCTACCGAAATTCAACCAAATAAAATTAATAAATTCGGTGTAACATGGAGCAGCTCGGATTGGTCTAAAAGACTAGATAAACTCGAATTAATGAATATCCCTCACCATCACCAGGATGTAACAAATTTTTTCGTTAAAGGTATATTATAAATACATATATTATAAATACATATATTCCGAAAGATATTCAAAGTAATGATTGAATAAGGTATTCCTATATCACATTAGTAAGAAATTTCGATTACGATCTAATTAAATAAAAATAACATTAAGCATTATTATCGCAGATTAATTATTCTGGGCCCCCATCGGGGAAGTCGTTATACGTTTTTGAAAACGTATCGAAATAAATTTACGATCGTTTTAAAACGAGCGATCGGCTGAAACGAACGTAAACGTTAAATCGTGATGCATATATATTTTTTGTCATATGTAAAATTAAATGTTTTCTTTTCTTTACATAATTATATATGCTAGGATTATTTAAATTATTTTATTATAGTTTTAAAGTATATTTTTTATTATTATAGTAATGTTAAAATTATAAAAAAATTGTTTTTCTTTCAAAATTTGACGTTAGAATAAAGAATATTCTTTTTACTCTACCTTTCTACTTAGTACGAAAAAATTGTATTCGGAATATTCAGAATGAATAAAAGAACACGAAATGGAAGGAATAGAATAAATAGAATGAATAAGAGAACGTTTTTTGACATTCTATGCGCGTTCGGAATATTCGGAATGAATAAAGGAAAACACTCAATGTATTTTAAGAATGGATCACAAATTAAATTTTAAGGTATACAGAAATGTAGCTTTTCCAGAATACATAAAATGTCAATTTGCAAAATTCATTCTGAAAATACTTGAACAATTCGTGTTATATTACTAATAATGAATTTTGAGAATATTATATACAAAGAAATATTTTAAATTTGATTTTTTTAAATATTTATTAAAATTTATCAGTAGTTGTCTTTCTATCAAACAAAGTCGTGTGTTCTAATTAATTTCAACTTTTCTTATATAAACTTGTTTATAAATTGTAAGATTTAATAATTCTGTGAATTTAAACAATAAAACCATATTTCGATAAAATATAATAGTGTTTAACAAAATACTGAGAGAGTGTTCATCTGATGATGAGGGGGCTCTGTTAAGAAAGAACCCAAAAGAATAAGTCTTTAGAGGTAAATAATAATAGATTTATGCCATTAAGTCAACTATTGGATGATTATAATGAGCCAATTGTAAGCGATATTGGAATTAATTCATTTTATTTAATTGTAAGCGATATTGGAATTTATTCATCAATTTCTAAAAACAGCAAATATTGCTGAATACAATATTAAAAACACCAGTATAGGTACACGAGTTTTTATATGAATGAAAAGCTTTTTGAAATTCTCAAAACAAATAATATAAAAAAATTTAGTCATGATAATGCCTCCACCAAACCCATGTAATTTGTTTTATATGGTTTACATATTCTGTTGGAATTAAAGAATTAATGAATTGAAGTAAAAAAGCATCATGAATTGCATTGAAATAAAGAAAATGAACATTAAAAACAAAAGATATCTTTTATATTTCAATCGTGGATCAATGCAATTAAGCGAACTTGGGACAAACTGCAACTCACTCTTTTACACAATGGTTAAGTGGGATTTTTACAGGCTGTCTACAAAAGGTCCCACTCGTTGTTTTAACTGCCAGACTTTCGGTCATCATGGGTCTAAATGGTGCTACCTTAAAAAACCAAATGTAATATCTGTGCTGGAGAACATAAATCCAATGACTGCACGGGGTGTTGACTTACAACAAAATGATGAAATTAATTGAAATTAGTTCCCCTTCCAAACTGATGAGGCACTAGTAGCTATACAGCTACAAAAAGAGTGAATTCAAAAATGCATTTTTGCGGTTGTACTTCGGTTTGAGTAGAGTAAAAAGTTCAAAATCAAATTAAATTGACATAACTGCTCAAATCACAAGTTTTTTTTTGTAGTAGGTTAGCAACAAAACGTAAAAACATAGCAATCGTGCAACAGTTAGTATACAGATGCAATACAATTTTCGTTTATAATATTTCGTTTATAATATTTCGTTTTATAATATTTCGTTTTATAATATAATATTTCGTTTATTTACATTTAGTTTATAATATTTATAATATGTAATATATATAAACATATTTCGTGTAGTTGTGTCAAGGTTTTTTAATTCAAAATTGCTGCAAAAACGAAAAATATTTTAGCAGTGGCAACGCAAACGCAACTATAACATTGCAACAGCAAAAACATTTTGCAGTACTGCTCACCCAATCTATTTATTAATACATATCTAAAAATATTCACCCAATCTATTTATTAATATCTAAAAATAAAAAAAATAAAATAATTTGCCAAGATTAATGTAAAAAATAAAATAATTACTTACCTCGTTATTGCCTTCCATCGCTCATTTTTAACTGACACTTCTTATTAATTGTCATTTTGACAATTTAAAATTCATGGTACATGTAATTTCCCGCATGTACAAACTTGAGCGCTGATCAGTACTGCTATCGCGTTAGCGGTTCGAGCCTCCACTATTTTAAGTATAGTTCGCCAATCATATGTAAACAAAATACACAATGATGGAAAGGGCAATGACCAGCGTAATTGTTTTATTTATATAATATATGTATAACAGATTGTTAAAAGAAAAAGTTAGAAAATCTGTATAAAATAACAGAAAAATTTCTTTTCATTTAGACTATCGCTTGTGGTATTATAAAAGTATAGATTAAATTCTTAAAAGTCCATATAATTAAATTAAAGAAAAATATATGAATTATAACGATATAAAATATTGCAGTTTCATTTTTAAAATAATAGTTTTTTTTCTAAAACAGGAAATATTTTATAATCTTTTTACGAAAGATTACATGGTCCTTCGAAAACGGAAAATTTTTTGAAATTTTTTTTTTCTCAATTTCACAATTTTTTTGAAGTTTTAAGAAGCACTGTCATAGGATTCTTCCAATTTGGGTAGGTACAATCTTATATAAATATATAAGTTTTTTCATGCCTATGTTGTCACGTCATTCTTATGTAAATATGTACGTCTTTTCATGCCTATATTGTCGCCATGTTTCAGTGAGATCTGTTCGCACAAGATCATCTATAATCTTAAAAAACTATTTTCGAAGTATATTTTTCTTATTTCAATAAAATGGTATCTTTTGATAATGATTCCATACTAGATCAATTATTATGTTTCTCACAAACGATCTTAAGTTCTCAAGTCATTTTCTCTTCACTTGCATTTATTTATTAGCTGAGTTTTTTTATTCATAAAAGGAATAATTTATTACTGTGAACTGAAATGCATATAAGTATTACAAGTTATGAATCATGCACACAATAATTATTCCTATTATAAACAGGGATCGGATTCTCTGAGTCGATATCGCGTAGAACGATAATCGAGTAAAAATTTCGATAACTATTCTCGAAATAAAAAATTACCTTTAATAAATAGCTGCGTTTTTTTATTCCTACTCTGCACTATAAGAGTTGAGTATCTGTATGGTTCTTGTTGTAGCTTACTCTACAATCTACATAATTATCCAGTACAACATGTAGAGTAAAGGGAAATTAATGGAAAATTATTAAATTTTAATATGGCAACTATAAATTTGACAATTAAGATACTTCATTTCGTATATTTGAATATTGAAAATTTGGTTTTTAAAAAATATCAACAAAGTGGGCGAAATTTTTTCAATAAATTCTAAATCATATTTTCCCTTTGCACTAAATCGTTTTTTTATTCCTTTTATGAATAAAAAAACTCAGCTAATAAATAAATCAGATTAGTCTGGCGAGTGAAATAAAAAACAGTCAGATATTTTTCACATCAAAAAATGCTACAATGTTGCCGGGTAAAATGAAAATATTGGTCGACAACTCTGGAATTATCAAATTTTCGAAATTATTTTTCAATTTAAACAACAATAACTATAACTTTAAAAAAATTATTGAAAAATTAAGTTTAGCCACAACAACAAATAATCAAAATTATTGAAAAATTAAGTTTAGCCACAACAACAAATAAGCGCAAAGTTAGCCACAAACAATAATAAATCTGAAAAATCTGAAAAAATTCTACGATCAAAAAAATCAATCTGACTAATCTGAAATTGAAATAAGAAACAGCCAGCAGATTGATCAGATTTATCTGAGCAGAAATAAGAAACAGTTTCAGATTAATCAGATTGATCAGACTGGTCTGAGCGTTAATAAGAAACGCACAATTAGTTATTCTTTTTATTCTATTCCTTCCATTCGACGTTCTTTAATTCATTCGGAATATTCCGAATACAATTTTTTCGTACTAAGTAGAAAGGTAGAATAAATGGAATATTCTTTATTCTAACCTCAAATTTTGAAGGAAACAATTCTTTCTAATTTAATCATTACTATAATGATAAATAATATGTTTTAAAACTATAATAATTTAAATTTATTCTAGCATAATATAAATATGTAAACAAAAAGAACATTTAATTTTCCATAATGACAAAAAATATTCCATTTATTCCTTCTTCGTTCTTTTAATAGAGTGCGTTTGGAATATTCTGGCGTGACGTCATTAATATTCTATTTGTTCTATTCATTCTACAGAATGAATAAAATAAAACACTCACTATACCATATTTATAAAAATTATAAATTTTTTTTGCTTTTTCCTGCAAATTTTTATCTATGGTTTTTAAAAAATATTAAAAAATATGTATTGCAAAATGAAAATTATCCCTTGAAAAAAAATTATCCCTAGTAAAATATCCCTTGCATGAAAACATCGCTTACAAATGAAAAATGTCCCTTGCAAATGAGAATTTGTTGTTCTTTTCGCACATATTTCGGTCTATTTTTCCTACACAAGCGACAAATTTTTATCATTAAAACCCAGCATAAGATTTACGTATATAATACTTTGTAGAAAAATACTTCAAAATTAAACAAACATTAAATTACCTTTGTCATATAAGTTATAAATTTTATAAATTGTAATATTCAAATATTTAAATATATTCATAATACCTACATTACTTTAGTATTATTCGACGCTTTTTAAAAATAATGTTAATATTAATATTGTTAATATTTATAAGTTGTTTTAAGCCGGCGTTTTTTACCGTTTGTAGGGTAGGTTATGAATCAGACACTAAAATTTTAGTAGTTATTTCTTTCGACGGTCTACAAGAAGAATATCTTAATGAAACCACAGCTCCAACGTTATACAAAATACGTAAGAGAGGTGTTAAAGGGAATTTTACAGTAACGAAATTGGCAAATGTTTTCTCAGTACACCATACTATAGGTAGGTGTAATTATACATATATATATACATATAACATAATATACTTTGTATATATATGTATATATAGATATATACAATTTATAATATATATATAGATATATATATATATATATATATATATATATAAATATATATAAATATATAATCTACTATGTTTATGTTATGTATACATATATATATAGCCACGGGAAATTATCCTGCCACACATGGAGTATTTGGCCCTGAATTTTGGAATCGGTCAGAAAAATATAATAGCGATTGTTCAAAAAGTTCTGGCAAAGTGAAACGTAAATTAGTGACTTACGAAAGTCGTCTTTATGAAAGTTATAAGAGGGACTGCCATAAGATACTTCCCATTTGGGTAACTATACCTGAAAATATATTCTTCAAAGGACAAAACTACTTTGTTTTTTTACAAATATGTATTTAACATTTGAAAATATTTTCAGACACTTAATGATTTATTAGGTGGTACATCTGCATGTATGATGTGGCCAGGATGTGAGTTTCGATATGGACCAACTAGAGAAACACCAGTACATTTACAAACATATAATAACACAATCACATATCAACACCGATTGGAAAAAATAGTTCATTGGATGAATGATTCAGCAAACCCTCCGACTCTTATTATGATATATTTCAATCAGCCCGATAAAAATTCGCATATATATGGTCCGGATAGCCCAATGGTAAACTATTAATATTACGTCAAATAAAATGTGTAATTTTGTATGAGTTTTATAGTTGTATGAAGCAATTTTAGCAATAGATGGTTTTACAAAATCATTTCAAGAAAAATTAGAATTACTGAACTTGAGGGACAGAGTAAATTTTATATTTGTCACTGATCACCGAATGGAAAAAATTCGTTATAAGGATATAGTTAGTGTAAGAGGTCAAGGTCTTTGCGATGATGTTGAACTTGTTGGTAGCGACGTCTGGCTTCAACAGTCTTACCATAGCCGCGAAAATAAAACTAATGCGAATTTTAAATATAATGGAGAATGGCAATGGTATAATAGATATTCGAATACTTTCTGCAGTAAGCAACCCTATGATAAGTCATGTTTTAGAAAAAGTTATGTTAGATCAAAATGCATGGAAAGTTTAATATGGGGTGACGTCAGAATTTCTGAAAGGTATTGGCCTGATACATTTAATGAAATATTTCTTCCAAAAAATGTTGTCGCGTAAGCATATTGTGTTTATTTCATTCGAAACGAAAACAACATGATTATAACTTTTTATTATTGTCTTAGAAACTATACTATTATGGTTACCAATAAGAAAAATAATTTTAGTTTATATGTGAATTCCAAACAGACCTTCACATTTTCGGCATTTGGTGAAAAGCTATTTCCTAAAATCAAAAAATGGAAAAAGGATTATAATCTCAGTAGTAATATAAACTTGATTCCTAATATATAATGTTGAAATAATAATGTTGTCGCTCATAGTTAATAAATGTACTCCATTTGGGGTACATGGTTACATGTACGCAGATACTGCATTTTTTATGGCAATTGGACCGTCTTTTGTTAAGGATAAAACTATTTCTCCATTTAGAGTCGCTGATTTGTATATTTTATTTGCCAAAGTTTTAGAGTTAAAAGACCCAAGTATTAGCGAAAGAGAGGGCAAGTATTCAAGAATTAGATATGTTTTAAAAGGTGGAGGTAAAGTAAGCAACAGACAAAAAATTAATTGGATGGGTATGTGCATATTGCCTTTTTCATAAAAGTATACATATATGTAATTTTAAAATTCATTTATTTTTCCAGATCACTTTAAAATAATCGTTATATGTTCTATAATTCATTGTTCAACGTTTTATATTGCTGTGGAAATTTACTTAGTCAGAACACAAAAATAAAGGACCAATCTCATTTATGTAGCTTCTTACAAGTTTCGAAATATTTATTATGTTATTGCTTGTAATTTCTTTTTTTTCTCTTGTAAATATATAAATGAACTTTAATTTAAGAAAAATTTATTTATAGTAAACCTTTTTCGTTAAAACATTTATCCTTGAATTCACAAATCCGCGATTATTGCGTTTTTTTATATCCTTATACCCGGTTTCACGAGAGTTTTATAAGCGCTTCTAGTGATTTACATGCGCTTTTAACGCAGATCGTATTTCACGAGATGTTAGATCTCTCTTAATAGCTTTTTTAATTTAGATGCCCTGTCATTTGGTATCACGTTTCGAATTATAATTAAAAACGTATCGATTATCAATCGAATCGATTGATTTTATAACTCATTTTCTTGACGTTTTAATCGAAATTTTTAACGTTAAATATTTTATTATCGTTTTCATATCAAAACGATATATTTATTCAATATTTTCATATATTAGTATGAAAATTTAATTTTCTTTATAAATAATAACTAAACTTAAATATTTTCTAGAAAAATATAGTTAAAAATATAATAAATATAAATGCTTTTTTGTAAATTTATTCACTTTACAAAGAAAATGAAACTAAGTGTAAAACAACTGTGGAATAAATTTAGCGGTGAAATAAGAAAAATAAATTCAAGAAAAATAAAGTGTCAATTCAAAACAAAAAAATATAAAAATTTTGAAATAAAATTAATTTTTATTTTATTTTTTAATAAAAACAATAAAATTTATTTATTATTTTTAATTATTACGATGGCACAACGATTTAACGTATACGTTCGTTTCAGCCGATCGCTCGTTTTAAAACGATCATAAATTCATTTCGATACAATTGAATTTAGCAATATTGACCAATAAGCATTTTATGCATGTTATAAAGTTCATTTAGGTTTATATAGCTTATTTGCCAATATGTTCTAATTAGCTGTATAGGAATTTCATGTTAGTAATAAGTTTAAGTTCTTATAAAAAAGAAAGACGAACAATAAAAAGTTAGTTCAACTTGTAGCGTGAAAGAAATAAGAAGTCTTTTTATTTTAAATAAGCTAATATAAACATTGCATTGCGATTTTTTTCGATCGGGAAAAATATATATATACAAAAAGGGAAAAATATATATATACACATATACAAAAATAACGAATATGTTAAATAAACATTTAAAGATTTAATTATTCTTTTGTGTTAATAGCTTATATTAAATATATATATTTTATGATATATTATGAATAAATATAAATAAAAAAAATACGATAAACAAACCCCGGGTTTGTCAAAAGCACATTTCCTCCAAATCGCCTCATGTAGAACTATGAGCTATTCTAAAACAATGGGAATTCCTATTTTTGGTAGTATTTTCAATGTACTATATACATAGGAAAGATAAAAAATGATATGGTAAATATAGGTAAAAAATGTGTCCCTGTTCGATTTTATTAATTTTTTTTCCTTCCAAGTTTATTATTCCAACAAAATACATATATATAAACTTATCATTTAAGTTTTCCCTAATTTTGCTTTTAATTGAACATATAATGTGATATGAAATAATATCCAATATTCCCTTTATATAGCTCCTAAAAATATGCAAAATGTTCGTTTTTTGCAAAATTTTACATGATTAAGAATTTTGATTAATTATAAGTGTGAGGCAAATGACTATAATTTATTAATTAATGCACTTTAAAGAAATATGATTTTCGAAACTTTTCTCAATATTTGTTTTTAAAAATATACTGCAGTTATAATTTTACAAGTATATTAAAAATGTAATTTTTTGATTTTCGAATGGCCACAACGGAAAGGGGAGGGGAGATACGGATACAATTTCTTCAAAAACTCTAGTTATTTTTTAGATATCTCTTTGGTACATAAATTTCAGCGTTCTATAATAAGCAGTTTGGGAAATACAGGGTGTTAAAAAAACTAAAAAAAGTTGTATGAAGATAACGGTATTTTTATACATCAAATAATTAAATTTTAAAAAATTTGTTAATTTCACAAAAAAGATAAAAGATTTTCCTATCTTATGGCTTTTACAGACCTCAAAAATTTTTATTGGTTTAAAAGTTATTAGATGTTCAATATGGGTAATTTTCGAACTTGGAGGGGAAATAACTCAGAGGGGAAAAGAGATAGAAGAAAATTTTGTTCCAGTGGACCTATTATTTTATTACTATCTATATATATTCAAAATTTTAACACTATCTTGAAAGATGTAGAAGTTTGTGTAAACGGACGGACGGACAGACAGACGGACAGACGGACAGACAGAGTGAAACTATAATATACACATTTCTTCCAATTTGGTTGGAAATGTGCTAAAAAGTATATACATATGTATATATTATGAATAAAGTATTTTAAAAGTTGAATAATTTTTGTTTTTTGCTAAAATAAAGAAGAAATTTTTTTTTTAAACTAAAAGTGAAACTGCTATGGGAAAATCTCAATCGAAAGAACAGACAACGGTCAACACTGGACCACAAATTGTTTCATTCACACCGCAGCAATCAACAGGCGATTTTTATACAGCAATAACAATCATTTTATTAGTTTGGTTAGGAATTAACAATCTAAAAAGAAAATTCATCGGGGACGTATTGAAACATCTAGAAAGACCATCAAAGACAAGTTTTTCAGTATAAAAACTTGAAAAAGATATGTTCAAAAAAAATTTACATTATACATATATTATATTATATTCAATATTATAAATATTATAAATAAACTAAATATTAAATAAATAAGGAATAAATATTATATAGATTTCAACCATAAATAAATATTATAAATATTATATAGTACATGACAAACAAACTAATAAATAAATTTTTGGTCATTAAATGCAATAATTTCAACTAAAATGTTTTTTTATAATAAGTTTGCTATGATATCGTAATTATTCTAGTAATCTTGTAATTTTTTTAGTAATAATTGTTCTAGTAATCTTGTATTCAATTACTTAAACTAAAATTTTATTATTAATGTTAATAAACGAAAAACAAAACCTAAAAAAAAAAAAAATAGAAAAATATTTTATAACATTTTTTTTTACTGTAAATTGTTATCGAAAATTTCATATACATACATACATATATTGAGAAAAAAAAAGAAACTACAATTTGAATAGCATAAATAGAAAAATTATAATTAGTTATACTATTTGTAATATATTATTATTTTTAAAGTTAATATTGTCGGTATAATATTTTTTTTTTGTATAGAAATTTATTTTAAATGAAACGCAAATAATTAAAAATGATTTTTAAATAAAGTACTTTACATAATTTCATTCAGATACTTAAGATGTTTTTTTTATTAAATAAAATTGTAAAAAAATAACAGTTTCAAATTGATAAAAGATGTTATATAATAAAAATATATAATGGTATAATTCTTGGTATAAAATAATTTTTTTTTCATTGATTTTTAGGATGAAAATTTTAAACTGAAATTTTTTTTTTTTGGTTTGATAATTTTTGTTTCTGTTTGGTATGCTTTGTTTTTCTTTTCGATGTTTTTTCGACCACAAGGGCAAAATGTTGGTCTATTAATTCATTACAATCAGCGATTATTATCTTATTATTCTATGCGGTCAAATTTGGAATGTGTTTTGATTTTATTTATTTATTCATATTCTGCGTTGTTTTTGGTCTGTATATAAGTTGTTCATTTAAGATAAAATTTTAATATAAAATTTTGTCATTTGATGATTTTTTTTTTTACTTTGGTGCGTTTTGTTTGAAGAATTTGATATAAAAATTATTATATGTACATATAAATTTTATATGATATATCAATTTTATATGATAATTTTAAATAATTTGAATTTTAGTATAAAATTTTGGGTTAATTGACCCATATTTGAGGCGTTGAGAAGCAAAGTGGTCCAACCCACAAAATCCAGATTTTGAGTTTTATTTGTCATTATGTTCATATTGAGCATAAATTTATTAAAACATATTTTTAGGCGCACATTTTAATATTTTTACCAAGGATTCACAGCAAATTAACATTTTTCCATAGACGAATTTCAGCAAATTTGTGAATGGAAAAGTGGTCCAACCAACCCAGTTGGATCACTTTATGTTTAGCATTTTCTCTTGTTAGTTTTTTGATTGAAAACGATTATGTTGCTAGACGAATATGAGTTTGAAGAAAAAACATTATATGTATTTGACTTTTACAATAAATAAATTTGACTTAAATTTGGCTTTTCTTTTTTATTTTGTCAATTTCAAATTGCAGTCAAAATTTTCACTAGGTTTAAATGTACAAATTTTAAATAATTTTTCACGACATTTTCACTTTCTGTATGTACATAGCTTTACTTAAAAAATGATTTGAAAATTTTTGTCGAAGTTAGTCGAACTCACTCTTTTTAGCTAAATCGCTTTTTTTCCAAGTGAGTAGAATCACTCGTCCCGATTTCGGCGGGATTGTCCCGATTTCGGCGGGATTGTCCCGCCGACCGGTAATTGTCCCGGCGTCCCGCTTTATCATCAAAAAACCCGCCCAAAAAAATATTATAAACCTCCGTAGCATTATTCTAATTGGTATCGTTTTTGTCTCTGTTTTTAGAAATATTCAGTTTAATGAAACCGAACTGATGATAAAGGAAAAATTTAAAATGAAGTCTCGAGTTTCGAAAATTTCTTTAAACCAAAGTAAAACGCTGCATTTTAAAGGACGCCAAGTCTAATCAAAAATACACTTAGTATAAAATACTATTTTTTATTTATTATTTTAATTAAAACTTTCTTTTCCAAATTTTCGATTAATAAATTATTCCTTTATCATATTTTTGATTACAACAAAAAGGAAATTTATAATTTCAAATTTTTTTTTTCGTTCTTATTATGTATGTAATTTTAAATTTTTGCAAAAAGTATAAGTATTTAATATACTTAAAATGAAAATGGAATTTTATTTTGTAACGAATGTGATTTTATATTTTAATTTATAACTTAGGTATTTAATTTAATAAATGAATTCATTATAGTATAGAAAACAAAATCAAATTTTTTGATTGCAAATAAATTAAAAAAGAGAACGTTTTTCGAATAGTTTTGCTTTGTGGGGTGGTTTCATAGTAAACTTTCTGCTCATTGTCCCGCTAAACAATTTTTGAAAACTGGAAGCCCTAGAGTAAAGTGAAATCAACTCACCAACTCACTTCATTCTCGGTACGGGTCTAAAAGATGTGAAAAATTCTACATTTTTGTAATTCTACATTTTTGTATTTACAAAATTGTATTTGCTAAATATATAAAATTGCAAACAATAGATGGCGCGCAAAAGTCTCCTCACACATTTTCATTGAAACATGTTTTTCTATATTTTCATAATGGAATTTTGTAATTATTATTTTGTTATTTTTTTGTATTAATTAAATTAAAAATATTTATATTATGTAAATTTATAATTTTTTCCACAATATTTTATATTCAAAAGCCCTTCGTAGGCTTTTCACTCGAGATTTGGATAATATACATATAGATATAATGTATACGAATTCGAAATTCGAATCTTTTCATAATTTTCTTTCAATGCTGAATAGCTTCCGAACAAAAAATTTACGACCTTCATGACGTCCTCATTGGTCATAAGATGTAGTAATCAGCTGAACTTTTCTATTACATTTTGCCTACTAAGGATATATTTTCTAATCATCTCCCCATAATTTAATATTATTTTTAATATATACTTAATTGATCTGTACGAACATTTGGTCTCCACATGAATAAATAATACTAACCTTTCATAAACAATTAGTATATATTTTTATTATTTAGTTATTTCGTTTTATTGTCATTGTATAATGTAGTAAATAATGTATTACAGTGTTTCAAAATTTAATAGAGCAGAACTATTGACGATATTACCCTTATTATTATTTAACAAATTCTTTGATTTATAAAAATACAAAAGTTTATAATTGCATTTTAAAATTTAAAAAACATTAGCTTAGCTATTTTAAAAAGATAACAAAAAATCTTAGACACCATTTAATATTATGATAAGAAAAAAATATAATTTTTATTATATAATTTAATTTATATATTTCATTAAACATTAACAGTGAACCTTTGATCGTAAAGAAATTATTTGCATAAAAATATTGCCTTTTTTATAAAAAAAGGGAAATAATATTCTATATTGCATGCAATATAAATTTTTTGAAATATATTGTAGTCAGTGTTGTAGTCTACTGTTTTCAATCATCTGTTTCGTGATATATTTAACTTTGATGGATATAAGTTTTTGGTCATTTTCTAGTTTGTATATTATTAATAGTGATTTTTTTTCTATTTCACCTTAAACGTCAATGTTAGGTAAAACAAAGTCAGTTTGAGCAATATTGAGTAATTTATCCTTTTTCACCCAAACAACAATTTTATTTTATATTTTGTTCTGGTTTTTACGAAAATATAATTTTTTTCTGAGCAAATAAATTTATTCTCTTTTTGTAAATTTTTTGATGTTACAAAATAAATATTTTCTTATTAGTTTAAAAAATAAATGATAACATATTAAAAATATGTATCAGTATTTCAATAATTTCATAACAATAATTAATATATTGCACAAGGTCACCAAAAATAGTGATTTTGATAATATACGAATATAATAGTAATATAGACCTTCGAATAAAGCAAGAAGCAAGAACTGTGATTGCTCTTACACAAAAATAAAGAATATTTTAATAAAATAAAATATTTTAATTAAAAATGGGATATACAGATTTTTGGAAAACACATAGAGCACCCACAAACATAAAACAAACAATCGCATTATTTAATGAAGGTGAAAATTATTCTTAATGATCAATATAAGGATGTTGTTTTAGTGTTGGGTAATACAGGCTCAGGTAAAAGTACTTTGACACAACTTATTGCTGGGGATAATGATCTATTAATATCTGAACCAACTGCTATAAAAGGTGAATTTAGTTTCTTAAAGTGGCCTTCCAATCAGATCTGATTATACGGATCCCCTTTGTTAAGGTTTTTTTCACATGTGTCAGGTTGATTTTCTAATTAATTACCCCTTGCTGGGTATCTAACCCGGGACATGTCTGTTATTAGGAACCTACTACATAATCTAGAGGCCGCTGGAATAATATTTATATATATTCTGAAAGTTTTCAGAAAAAAGTGACTTTATGCAGCGTAATTAGTTTTATGTATAACATTGTTATATTAATTTTGACATTTAATATAAGTTAAATTAAGTATTATGATATTAGAGAAAAGATAAAACAACATTATTTTGATTTTTGCTTTATTAAAAAAAAGCTGCCAAGTTAAAAGAGTGCTTCATATCCCCTTTTAGATCAACCTAGGATTTAATAAAAACAAAGAATTAACTAAAAGTTATAATATTTTGTAAAACTACGTGTTTTTCACAATTTAAAAGTAAATATATTTTATGTTCTTATATAAAACTTATGATGTTATTTATAATGATCAAGTTCTTATCTGTATCGAATGGTTGAATTTATGTTATAAGAGAATACGCGAACTCGAGTACTCGAATTTGTATTACTATATACATATATGTATATACTAAATACTCGAAATGTAATATATGTTTATTCTATAAATGTCGAAATATTTACCCCTTTAATATGAAGAGGGTTGAAGGTACAGGTCTCGTCTTTATGTACAAGGTGTAGAATAGTATTATTAAGGAACTTGTTTTTTATTTTTTTGTATATAGTCTTCCGCATAGGGGATATTTCATTAATACACCACCTTCTCTACTTCAATGAGATAATAGTTTATAATTTTAAGTGATTTCGAAGGGTATTTGAACGTATGGTACCTAGCATAGAAGTTAGAAAGTCGTACATAAAATCTGGACCACTTTATAGCCACTTTGAATTTCAAAAATTTTACTTTGAAAATATCGAAATTCAAATACAACTGTCATAAAGAGGGTTGAGGAGGTGGGGCTGATTGTTTTATACAAGGTGTAAAATTTCATTGTTAAAAATTATTTTTTCATTTTTTTAAATTAACCCCCGCGGAAGGCATTGTTTTCTAAATATACCCCCTCCTCCACCAAAAAAGAGCAGCAGGTTAAAATTTGGAGTGATTATTACCTAAACTGTGAAAAACTTTAAGAAACTAAACTGTGGCTTATTTTATAGTCACTTTAAGTTCCAAAAACTAAATTTTCATAAACTATGTATATAATAAATTTTGAAATGTAGCATTTCTAAGTGATGAAGAATAAAGGGTGTTGCAGATACGCAAACAAATTTTTCGCATAAGGTCTTTAAATAGTATTTAAAAAAACTAATTTCTTATTTTTTCAATCCAGTTCCCCGAGGCGGTGTTGCATCTTGTTTTATAAATATACCGCCTCGCCCATATAAAAAGGGAAAGGGGTGAAAATTTTGAATGATTTCGAAAGATATTAATCTATTATACCTAACTTATAATATAATAGGCCGTATCTTAAATGTTTCATATGCTATGACCATTTTAAATACTAAAATACAATTTAAATAGTCCCATAAAAATTATCTCACTAGTAAAATGAAGGGGGGTAAAGGTATGAGGCTGATTTTTATGTAGAAGGTGTATAATAGTATAATAAAAAAAGTTATTTCTCATTTCTTTAGTAAACTTCCCCGCTGATGGGTTGTAAATTGTTTCATATATAAGCCCCTCGCTCGCTTAAAAAAGGCGGTGATTAATCTTTTTTATATGGAATGGAAAGGTACATACCTGTTATACCTATTTTTAAAGTTATAATGTTTTACGTTAAATAGTACTGGTTTTATGTGCATATCAATTTTCAAAAATTCATCTATCATATTACCATTAAATAGGGGGGCGGGGACCCAGAGCTCTAAATTTTTCTTATGTTCTTTGTATGGTGTCTATTCATGAAACTATTAAACAGGGTAAGGATCCGACTATATTAAGGTGCGTTTTTTAATATGCACAAAATTGTGCATTTTTATCGCTCCATGAAGGGGGTTTGCAGATCTATTATTCGGAAAAGGATACCATAAGCATAAAATTCCATCCTTTGTTTACCTTTCTGTAAATTTTTGATTCAATTGAATGTGTATTAGCACTATTTCTAAGCGATTAAAAAATCAACTTTTGCTTTGCGTACGGCGTACCAAGTACGGCGGACACAAAATTCTTTTTGCTGATTCTGATTCTCTGACATCTAAAGATTAAGAAAAAATTCAAAATCTCGAAAAAAAATTTTTGAAATTTGCTCTGCACCACAAAGCTTCATATTATATTTAGTATGAAGCAATAATTGTAATAAAATATTTCCCAAACAAAAATTTATATTATTTATGTAATAAGAAAAGTAAAAAAATATGAAATACATAATTCTATCTTAGTCCAAAAACACTTAAAAAATTATTATATTTTAATTCAAAATAAAAGTTCAGTTTATCAATAGTACATTATGTTGATCTAATAATTCAATGTCATTTTTACTTCCAATATTATTTATATAAAGTTCATGGAACTGATTTTCATTCTTCGGTATCTTAGTGTTAAATGTTCTTTCCATATTATCTGTTACCATTTTCGTTATTACTTTCATGAATTTGTTAGAAATTTTACTGTCGCATATTTCTATACATGAATTATATAAAATTTTAGAAATCTTTTTGACATTGTAATCCTTTGTTAATTCAGCTTGTATTTTACCAACTAAATTACTAAAATCAATTGTTACAGAGCTTTTTGATACATTTTCTGATTTCAAGAACTTTGTTAACTTATTTTCAAATTTCTCAACCATTTTGAGTGATTCTGCTAATATATTTAGTGAATTTTCTTTTCTGAAATATGAATTATTATTGACGGGCTTTGAACCAGTTAGCTTCCTGATTACAAAATCTACGAGTAATAAAGTGTTATTAAGAAAAAATACTGTAGAATTTAAGTTTGATGTATATTCCTCATTGTTATTCATATGCTCTTCGATATCAATTAAATTTGGATAGTATATATCTCGTGAAATTGAATTATTAGTTAAAATATTACGTCGTTCTCTTACTTGATCTGTGTCAATGTCACTACGTTGTATTTGTGGAATACGATCAAGTACACGATAAAATTCCGGATACTGTTTGTAGTTGAAACGATCATTGAAATTTTCTTTAATATAATTTTTATATTTATTAATCATTGTACTTGTATCAATTTCTGGTGCTTGTGTATCAGGACTTCGCCTCCTGTTAGTATTTTTACCATCTTCTCCCATTTTGTTAGGTTTAGCAAATTTTCCAGATGGTATACTACAAAAAATTTTATGCCAATATCTATAGGGCCATTTTAAATAAAAGTATCCAACACACCCATCGCCTTCCTTTCCTGGAGTACCAGGGTTACCACCTTTTCCATTTCTTCCTTCACTACCATTAGTTGTTTCGGTTTTGATATTAGATTTCCCCCCTACTTCATATATCTGAAGCAAACCGCGTTTCCCTGGGTGACCAAAAGCCCCTCCATCACCACCTTGACCCCCCATACCACCATCAGCGCCTTTCAATTTGTATTGAATGCCATCAGCATCTGTCCAACTATTTCCAACTTCTTCGCTATCTTCTGGATTTGTTATAGTACATCTTAGACCATATTGGAAACCACCATCATGCCATTTGCAACTGTTACTATGTCCATTACGACCAGGAGCACCATCACTGCCTTCTTGACCATCTCCACCATCACCGCCATTTGAAACTACAGTTAATTTAGACCCTCCTATAAAATTCTTACCAAGTCCAAAAAAATTACCACCACTAGTTCCCCGTCTACCAGGGCTTCCAGAATATCCCCTTTCACCCGGATATGTTGGATTTGGAATTCGTTTCCTATGCTGGTCTCCATTATTTCCAGATAAATTTATCCTAGTATCTTTCATTATACGCCAAGTAGGAGCAATAATTGTAAGCTGTATCTTTTGATTACGTAAATCATAATCTGTGTCAACTACAAATCCTCTCAAAGCAAACACTTCCACTGAAGAAAGTATTTCGGGGCACTTATCATGATAATAATAGGATTCGTCATTCTTTAAATCACTAGTTTTTATCCATGTACCCCTTACTTCTAATCGGTCTCCAACACAAGTGGTATTTACATTATTTGTGATAGCTGATTCCACTAAATCACTTAAAACATTTAGTTTCAATTCATCCAGTTGTAATCGTTCAATACTATAGAATCCACTTACTTTAGTGACAATTTCCTTAATATCCTCCTTCATATTAAAACCAAATACTTCTGATTTTTTACGTTTCCATTCATTAACTGTTTCAACAAACTTATCATATTTTCTTGGATGCTCTTTTGCATCATATGAGAATAATTTCTCGTAAAAATTTGTGAAAAATTCATACCAATTTGCACACTCCTGGACATTTGTAAAAGCCTCTTGAAATGATTCTATTATTTCTTGTTTTTTAAACACTAATTTTTTATTGGCTATTTTTTGCAAAAATTCCAAATGGTCATACTGATTAGCTATCTTTTTAATATCACTGTTATTCATTATTTCAATATTCCATTCCTCCAAGCCTTTTATTATAGCCTCAATTATATTTTTTGGATTCTCTTTTCCCTGAATGTTAGCCATAATTTTAGTAACGTGTGTTTTTGCTGAATTTAACTGTGATTTTAATTCATAAATATCACGAATATTTTTTTCCTTGTTATGATACAAATTCGTTATTTCCTTTGCAATCCCTGTCACTGTATCGCTGAGTTCTCTATTTATATGATCCACTATATCACTGATAAATATTTGTGATGTCGGTGAAATTGTGTAGCCAAAATCACTTTGCAATTTTGCAGTAAATTGTAACTTTTTGTTAATAATATTCTTAATGTTTGTTCTAACATTTTGCATTAATGGAATTTTACTAAATTTACCTAGCATATTTGGGCGTCGGAACAAACCAATTCTTTCATATTCACCACCGTTATTCGTTAATAATATATTAATCAGTTTTATAGCATTTAAATTAAATTTATTATCTGCATCCGTTTTCATTTTTGTTTGAAATGAATTTATAGCATCTTCCAAAAATGGTACAGTGCCATTATTTATAACAGTTTTATCGTCAACTAATTTGAATTTTGGTTTTCCTTTTTCTTTAACTGCAATACGACTATTTTTTACTTTAGTTGCAATTAATGAAAAACTATTTTTAAACTTCTCAACATCTTTTATTAATGTTGTTACATGTTTCAACAAATCTTGAAAGTCATCACGATTACCACCTCTTACTAAAGATGAATAATTTATGACCAATACTATTTTAACACTTTTTGCATGATCAATAACTTTACGTATAAAATATGATGCAGCAATATCAATTGTTGATGTACGAGTATCACTAAATCCTGGACAATCATAATAAGCAATATCATTTTCACTATCAACAACCAAATCCGGAAATATTGTTTTTGATAATAATGTTTGTTTATTACTAATTTTATCGTTTTTATCAGTTACTATAAATTCACCTTTTATAGCAGTTGGTTCAGATATTAATAGATCATTATCCCCAGCAATAAGTTGTGTCAAAGTACTTTTACCTGAGCCTGTATTACCCAACACTAAAACAACATTCTTATATTGATCATTAAGAATAATTTTCTCATCACCTTCTTTAAATAATGCGATTGTTTGTATTATGTTTGTGGGTGCTCTATGTGTTTTCCAAAAATCTGTATATCCCATTTTTAATTAAAATATTTTATTTTATTAAAATATTCTTTATTTTTGTGTAAGAGCAATCACAGTTCTTGCTTCTTGCTTTATTCGAGCAAACTAAAACTAATTTTGTTGTAGAACTTTAAAAGAAAACTTTAGAACAGTTTTTATTTATAAATTTATATATTATTATAAGACCATATGTCTCTGATTTGTTTAATGATTAATAATTAAATTGCATTGATTTGTTATTTAATTGCTTAGGGTCTATATTACTATATATTCGTATATTATCAAAATCACTATTTTTGGTGACCTTGTGCAATATATTAATTATTGTTATGAAATTATTGAAATACTGATACATATTTTTAATATGTTATCATTTATTTTTTAAACAAATAAGAAAATATTAATTTAACAACATCAAAAAATTTACAAAAAGAAGGAATCAATTTATTTACTCAGAAAAAAATTATATTTTCGTAAAAACCAGAACAAAATATAAAATAAAATTGTTGTTTGGGTGAAAAAGGATAAATTACTCAATATTGCTCAAACTGACTTTGTTTTACCTAACATTGACATTTGAGGTGAAACAGAAAAAAAATCACTATTAATAATATACAAACTAGAAAATGACCAAAAACTTATATCCATCAAAGTTAAATATATCACGAAACAGATGATTGAAAACAGTAGACTACAACACTGACTACAATATATTTCAAAAAATTTATATTGCATGCAATATAGAATATTATTTCCCTTTTTTTATAAAAAAGGCAATATTTTTATGCAAATAATTTCTTTACGATCAAAGGTTCACTGTTAATGTTTAATGAAATATATAAATTAAATTATATATAATAAAAATTATATTTTTTTCTTATCATAATATTAAATGGTGCACGGGGCATCACAGATGCGATTATACCCAGTGCGACTTTTGACGTGGCTTTTACGTAAAAACGACGTGTATGTTTCATGTTGAACGCACGTTGAAAGTCCTTCAAATGCCCATATCAAATTTTCAACGATGTCCGCAAATTTCAGTACATTTTATAAAATTTTCAACATGCTTATTTGACGCTACAGAACGTTTAAGACTAGACGTTAAATTTACGTGGATCATTCAACGAACTAATAAGTTTGTATTGCGAATTTTGTACTTCTGAAAAAATAAAATAACACAAAATTCTAATAAAGGCCATAATGTATTTAATTATGTTTCACGTTTTAAATAATACTATAAAACTAAATACTTAAGAAAATAAAATATATTTAAGAAAGTTAACAAAAATTACAGTCTTTTAAATTTCATTTACTTAAAAAATAATTTTAATAAAAAGCTAACAAATATTACAGTAACAAATTAAAGTCTTTAAATGAATTGTGACTGATGATTTTACTTCGAAGAAGTATAGAAATTAAAAAAAAATTAATTAGAGTTTATTGTCGCCTTTTTAACTCTTTGAAAATGCCTCTGCCGAGCAGCCAGCATTTGGGCTCTAATTGATGTGGCATATCCCTTTTTGCAATTATATTGCTCACCAAGCACCTGCAAATTAAAAAAATTACAATTAGGTTGCTATAACAAATATTCTCACATTCTTCTGAAACCTCTTCACAAACTCTCTCTCTTGATCAGAGATCAGAATCTTCACATACCTCTTGATCAGTTTCTGTAGATTCTTCTTCAGCAATGTCTGGCTGAGGCTCCACCGCCAACCAAGTTTGTCTTGTATCTAACATACACTTCTTTATTAAACGACTAAAATGCCTTTTGGATATATTAAATTTAGGCATTTTGAAAAACACAAATTAAACGAAGCACCATACACTCTAAACACTTTTTTTCTGTAAAATTTATTTAAAAAAATATAACAAAAACTTACCCTCGCAATTTAACTATTTTCAACAAAGAACAAAAACAAACTAAACGAAATGCCGTAATATTCAATTTGACAAAGAACTTTGGAAAACAGTACACAGAAACTCGTCTTCGTCAAATTATCAACGTTCATTTGACGTGAAATAAAAAAGTCAAAACTATGTCGAACATTTTGCAACATCATGAAATATCACCTGTCACTTTTGTAGGTATAAAATATCACCTGTCACTTTTGTAGGCATTACAAGATGCGATTGTCACATTTTAAATGTCATAATTATTAAATTATGGAATTGCAAATAAAATTGATAGTGAAAAAAATAATAATATCTTATATTAATAATTTTTAAACGGTGATTTTGTTAAAGAAATATTTACATATTAACTATATATAGTAGTTTTAAAAAACAGTTAATTTTTTTAAGTGAAATAGTATAAAACAAACCAAAAATTAATTTTGCTTCATATCTTTATATATGAAGCTTTGTGGTGCAGAGCAAATTTCGAAAAATTTTTTTTCGGAATTTTGAATTTTTTTTTACGCTTTAGATGTCAGGGAACCAGAATCAGCAAAAAAAAATTTCGTGTCCGCCGTACGCCGTACGTCGTACGCTGTACGCAAAGCAAAAATAGACTTTTCTAATCACTTAGAAATAGTGCTAAAACATATTCAATTCAATAAAAAATTTGCAGAAACGTAAATAAAGGATGGAATTTTATGTTTATGATATCCTTTTCAGAATGATATCCCTGCAAACCCCCTTCATGGAGCGTTAAAAATGCACAATTTTTGTGCACGTTAAAAAACACACCTTAACATAGTCGGATCTTTACGCTGTTTCACAGGTTTATGAATAGACATCATACAAAGAACATAACAAAAATTTAGAGCCTTGGGTCCCCGCCCCCTTATTTTATGGTAATATTAAAGATAAATTTTTGAAAATTGATATGCCTATGAAACCAGTAAGGTTTTACGGAAAACACTATTATTTCTAAAATAGGTACAACAGGTAAGTGCCTTTCCATTCCATATAAAAAAAAATACCCCCCGCCTTTTTTAAGTGGATGAAGGGCTTATATATGAAACAAGTTACAACCCATCAGCGGGGAAATTTATTAAAGAAGTGAGAAATGAGTTTCTTAAATATACTATTTTACACCAGAAATTAAAAGAACATAACAAAAATACACCAGAAATTAAAAGAACATAACAAAACACTTTGCTTTTCCTTGTTTTCCAAATTGTTTCAAAAAGTGGAAAATATTATAATTTTAGATTGTGAAATATAAAATGATTTTAATTTATTCTTTTTCACTTTTATACCTATATTTTGGTACTGCGTTATAGGAACAGAAATCGTGTTTAAGGATTCAATTTACTTTTACAAACAAAATTAATGGCTTACGTACTTTATAATAATGAATTTGATATTTAGTATATAAACTCCGCCAAGTTATGTAAATTTATAATAATTTTCAAACAAATGATAGCTAATATAATTTTTTTTTTTATTTCTTATTTTACTGACTTGAGATTGTCAACAACTTTTAAATTTCAATTTAATTATACGAAAACTTTAATCAATCCAATAATTATTTACAATTCAAGCAAATTAAATTAAATTTTTTTCTATGAAAAATTTCATATTAAAAGTTTTGTTTATATTTTATAAATAAATGAAACGAAAAGATGACTCTTTGACATTATGAACTTTTCTAACCAAAACCTGATATTTTTTTATGATATCAAATTGATTGGAAATAATAATAAAAATATTTTCAATATTTTTCAGAAAATAATTCGTGACTTTTGCCAATGTTTAATTCTAAAAATATAAAATTGAAATTGAATCAAGTAAAATAAATTGAAAATAAAAAATATAAATATTTTTTTAAGAACTTTTTGGGTTTAACAGATTCGGATTTATAAAAATATCGAATTGAATATATCGAAGTAACTTTTCAGCATGACATTTTCATTACAGTGGGTAAAAAATCGTGCTATTTAAAATTGAATTAAACATTTATTGAAGCTACGAATAGTACAATTGTATGCAGCATATAAACTATAAAAATGGCATTAATTGTGTCAGTTTTATATTTGCAAATAGCACGAGATGATAATCAGATTTGTGGAAAAAAAATATACTTCTTTAAGAAAATGGTTTCAATTTGTTATTTATGTTTTTTTTTCCTAATAATCATACTTGCATTTATGAAAATTCTCATTGAATTTTAAAATTTATAGTAATTTTGTTCTACTTTTTAGGCCTGAAGTACTTTTAACTATAAAAACAATTTACCTTAAATTTACTTGTTATAATATATTTTCCACTACCGAAATGAAATTTTTGTTTTTACTTACTAAATATTTCTGCCAAAAAGAATGTAAATCATTTGTCCACAAATAATTCGTAAAAGTATATCTTGAAATGCATGATCAAAATTTAAATATGAAAATATCTTTTCAAGAATAAAAATTTTAAGTGAAAGAAAAATTATGGAAAGGAATGAAAATATTTAATTGACGAAATAACAACAGACTAACGCAAATTATCAAATTGAAATATATAGGTTAATAATAAATTTTAATTGCGTATAAAAAAATATTTAAAAACAGAATAAAAATTTGATAAGAATTGCCATAGAATCAAGCAATTAAACTATATAAAAATACTGTAATTATTGTGGACGAAACAAATCTGAAACCTCTGATCTAACAATCAAGTATGTTCCATAATTAATTTCATTTGCAATGATAGATTATTCCCATCTATTTGCCCTTTGAAAAATATTGTTCAGACTTTAATCGATATAATATAATATTTTAAGTAGTTAGTTCAAATATTTATTAATAATTTATTTATACTTGGGTTGGGAGCCAGCGATACCTTAAAGATTAGCTTTCTTATGTCTAAAACTAAATGTCGCTCTTATAAAAAAGTTGGTATTTAAAGAATTTCTGAAATATTATTTTCTTTATTCAACTAAATATTTTAATGTTGAGTCAATTGTGTTGTGAGTAACTCTTGACTGATCTTCTCATACGAAAATTTACTGGAATCAAGCCCAAAGCTTTTCCAGATAAAAGTAAAGCGGAAAAGTTAAGTAATTTGTCCATTTCGCTAAATATAGTTACAGATTTTGAGAAAATGATTGAGAAAATTTTACTCGCAAAAAATATTTCCAACGATAAAGTTCAAATTAACTACGCAGAATTAATGGGAAAAATACAAAAAGAAATCGTTAAAAAAAAATTTTAATAAAATAAAATTCGATAAATAATATTCTATATAATATTTTGAAAAAATATCAACTAATTAATATAAATGGTGCGATTGAAATTGAATATAAATTGGAAATTATTATCGAGAAAAATCTCAATAACCAAAAACAAGTTGAGAGAAAGAATTCCAGGAGCACTAAACGAATTGAAGTAAATTTTGATTATCAAAATGAGATCGATTTTAAAAATGAAAATAATCTATTAAATATGAAGAAGGAAAATTTGAATTTAATTTTGTAAAACAATTTGAAAAATTTATGAAAATTAGAATGAAAAATTCACTCAAATCTGTTAGTAATTTTTTATAATAACATTTTCACAATCCTTAATTTTTATACTACAACAAAAACGTTTATTGAAGCAATAGAACCATTTTTTTATACCATGTTTTGGATCACAATGTTATTGCTTTAGTATTTTATTGGATTTATAAAAAAATTATGGTTTTCTACAAAATATTCGAATTAATTTTCATTGAAATAAAACATCATTTTTAATTTTTTCTCTTCAGTCTTTAACATATTTTTTTTTTTTGTGTTTTAAAATTTATTTTTAATTCTGGTTCGTTTATATAATTTTTTTTTTTTAATTTCTAAAAATTTAAAAATAATATTTTCTTAAAATTATCTATGTTTTATTTTTTATATTTTAATTTTAATTACAAAAATATTTATAATTTTAATGAAGAAAATAGAAATTATAATTAAAATAGAAAGAAAATATATTTTAAAAAAAAATAAAAATCATTAATTTTGGCAACAATTATTAGTAAATATAATAAAATAATAAACATTTTCATTTAATTTTTTTAAACAAATATTTTTACTTAATTTATGATAATTTCATAGAAAAATAATTAATTTCTTTTATTATTTTATTTTTGTATAATTTTTGCAGTTTTTCATAATTTTTTTAAAATAAAAATTTGACTTGTTTCACAATTAATTTTCTGTATATTATTTTAATTTGTGATATATTTTAATAATTAAAAAATAATTATACTTACTTAAAAAAAAAACGATTTTTATTTACAAGTGAATTTTATTTAAACAATTTTTAATTATATTTTAAAATTTAATTTTATTAAATTTTTTTTGTATGAAATATGGCAATGTGTTTTCTATAATATTTCTGGGCTAAACCTTAAAATGAAAAATTAATATTTAGTTAATATAAGCAGGAAAGGAATCATGATTTAGAGGATATCATTTATTTCTTAGCTATCAGAAAAAAAAATTATAAGTTAAATTTTCTTTTCAATTATGGCATAGAATTATGAAAAGTGAATCGTAATTTTCAATTGAAGAAATCGAATTTTAGAATATTTTCGAATATTTTGGTTAAAGTTTTAAAAAATTATTGTCCGGTTTTGCTATAATATTTTCAATTACAATTCAATTACATTTTAAAATAAAATTTCTTTTAATATCTTAATAATAATTCATACACGATGATAACTAGGAATCGGATAAAAGTGATGTTTAATATTTCAATATTATTAGTTGTATCGTAAAATATAATCTCATGACATAAATAGCAATGTATAGATTATAATACATTATCATAAATACTCGCAATATTCAATAACGTTAGTCATGATACCCTCACCCAATTTTTCCTCAAGTCATGATTTCCTCTACCTATGTTTATAATTTTAATTTTGAAAATGTAATTTATTATTCGGAAATTTAATTAATAGCTAATTTTGAAAGTATAAAATGAATTTTTTCCAGTTACCAAAAAGGTTTTATGTAATTTTTAAGAAAGAACATTTATAATGACTATAACGTCATTAACTTAATATTTTCATTAGAATTATTATAGAATTGCCATAATATAGAATTTAATTTTTATTCTTATTTTTAAATATTTTAATTAAATGATTTTCTTCTGTAATTTTTTTTTTTTTTTTATTATGTTTTGTTTTTACAATTTTACATTATTTAAAGAAAATTAAAGAAAATTTTAAATTTTTTTTCGCATTACACATTTATAGGGCACATTGAAAGCTTATATAATAAATATTTCTAATAATATATTTTTTTTTGAATTCGCAATTATACTGTATAATTAGTTTTTTTTAATTTAATATTATATTTTATAATTAATTACAAAAATTATAATAATAAAAATTTGATTTTTGAACAAAATTAATTCATATAAATTAATTTCTTTTTTAAATTTAGAAATTATCGTTTAAATTTATTTGTTCAATAATTTTTCGGTTTAAAAACTCTCTTTATTAATCATTTTACGTAGAATTAATTTTAATTATTTAAGTAATGATCATTCAACATATAGCTAGTCATACATATATTCAATTATTATCTAAAAAATGCTCATTAATATACATATTTTTATTATTATCTCAGAGAAGCATTCATTTATTTTTATGTATCACTTATTCAATCGTACATTCATAATATTTTATGCAATCACTCATTCATATTTTATACGTCATTATATCATACATCACTCATTCATTGTCATACATTACTCAATCATGATGCATAAATCACTCATTCATTGTTCTTCACCACTCATTCAAAATATTTATTTAAATTTTATTTATATTTTTTACATACATAAATTTATATTTTACGATATTAAATTCTAAATTATTACAAAAAAAAAAAAAAATCATTTGGTTATTTAACTTAACTTTCTATCCACTCTCCTCAATAAAATAATTGAAAATATCTAAAATTTCGAACAAAAAAAAAAAAATAAAAAAATTCGCTTTTAAAATTATAAATTTTCCAATTCACAATTAAATATTACTTTAATAATAATTTATAGTAAAGTAAAGTAATAATAAAGAAGGCTAAACATATGCCTGTCCTCTTGTTCTTGGCTCTTTACCTTGTAATCTTTCAATAAAATTTCTCCAACTAATAACTGTTTTACCAGAATATAACCAAACAGATGATGTAACACCAACAAGCATTGAACATAAATATTTAACCATATAAATTTGAAATATTGGTCTAGATTCATTTAATTTAATATTATTTTGTATTGGACATGGTATTGAAAATATTTTACACATATCACGATGCCATTGTATCATCCAATCATCAAAATAATAATATTCATAAAATAAACAACTTAAAAAACCTAATGCCGGTAATATAAATAGACCACTAAAAAAACCAATACGTAACATTAAACGTTCTAATTTATCGGTACGTTTACCATCAATTTTCATTACAGTTCGTATACGAAATAATGATACAAAACCAGCTAATAAAAATAATGCACCAATTGATAAATATATACATAATGGTAATATTAAAAATAAACCAAGTGAATGTGTATCCAATTGTCCAACAAAACAAACACCAGATAAAATATCACCTGAAAATAAACAAAAAAAAATATATATATATAAATTTTGTAGTAAGTTTTATTTAATATATAATTATATTTATAATAATTTTTAGTAATTTAATTATTTAATGTCAATCTACAATTTTCATTTTTTATTCAGTATATATAATCATTATTTTTCCAAGATAATTACTAAGAGATACTAAAATATTCGAAAAAAAAAGAGTGTTCAGTGTTAAAAAAAAAAATCTTCCCTCATCCGACAAAAGTCAGACATTTCTGAGAAAATACTTATTACATAATTAAATATCAGAAAAAGTTTTCTATCATTTCCGTAAACAAAATACTTTAATGTCCGAAATAAGTCATCAAAATCCGAGAAAAGTCTTTGAAATTTGAGAAAAAAGTTACAAGTTTAAAAAAAAAAAAAAGTATTAAACATCTCAAAAGCAAATCAGAAATTTGTGAATGTCTATCTACAAATTATTATAGTAAAAGTAGTAAATATAGTAAAAATAGTAAAAGAAAAGATCAATAGATGGCGTACAAATATATTACAAAACAAAGCTACTTTATCTCAATATGAAATTAAAATTTTCAGAATTTGTAGAAAAATGTGCTATTAAAAATAATTGTAATTTGTTATTATATTTTCGAAATATCAAAAATATTAGAATAGATATTCCTTTTATCTCCATTTCACTCAATCTCTCTTTATTTTTCCTATATAGAAAAATATTTAGTGACAAAAACACGACTAAGGTAGATCAATCTTAACATCAGAAAATATTTATCATTTAAATTTTACAAGCCATAATACAAATATAGTTCAAATTAATTTAATATACAAACCCGTATTCAATCTAAATTGTATAGAAAATATTGAAAAAGTTAGTCTAAAGGCTCAAATACATTCAAAAAGTGAGAACAAAAAGTGAGAAAAGTGAAAAAAGTGAAAATGTTGTTTATATGACAGCGCCACTGGAAGAATATTATGAACTAAATAAAAGCTCTTTTTGTTGTAAAAAGCTATTTATATTATTTTGGTTTGATTGACACTTGACAGATTATTTATAAAAAATAATTATTTTCATTTGGTTCTTGGATATATCATATTTGAAATTATTTGAAATTTCAAATTATCGTATTTAAAATTTAATATTTATTGGGTACAATACTTTGTGTATACAAAAATTTTTTTAAATTAAGATGATACAAAACGGGTAATTTAACATAACATTATTGTTTATACTTATCGAATTAATTCAAAATTAATCATTTCAAAATTAGTCAGTCATTCACATATTTATTAAATGTCAAATGTCATTCATTTATCATATAGTAAAACCATTTTTTTTATCATATACCCAAACCTTTTTTGATATTTATCATACTTTTTTACCTTTTTCTGAAGCTTTTTCTGAAACCTACCGGGAAAACTATGCAAATGTTTATATGTGTTAGTGTTTTAAAGCTTCCACTGTTTTCCACTTTTTTAAAGCTAGAATGTTTTTAGCTTTTTAATTATTCACTTTTTGAAAAATGAAAATTATATAAATTTTAATGCTACGAACAGGGACAAAACATAATTTTCAAAAAGTGGTACTTTTTGTTCGCACTTTTTGAATGTATTTGAGCCTTAACAAAAAAAAAAAATATTTTTGGTAATTATTTCAATAAAATGGAACTGAAATTGTCCAATCAAAAAGTATATAAGCTACCAACAATTTACAGAAGAAGAAAAACCAGAAAATTTTTATCTTACAAAAAATATTCAGGTAGACAAAATAGACAAAAATTATTTACTAATCTTCATGGTGTTCTTCTCTCATAACAAACGATAATGCCATTGCCATAGTCCAAATTATAGCAAATTCTTTATTTCCTTACTGTCGTTTTACAAATTATTATCTTTTAGTTTCTTTTAAAAGTGTATACCTTAAAAAACTCTTATTAATGATTTATAATATTTGCACTTAACAAAAAGAATATCAAATGAAATTGGTGTCATTATTATGAAAACTTGTTTGAAAGATAAATTTGAAATTGATTTTGAATTTACGTTTTTTTATTTCATTCAAAGAAAATTTTTTGCGTTTAAATTTTTTTTGTTGCAATCAGATATTAAATAAAGTTAAGCATAGAGGAAACACTTTAGCCAAGCCATCATACATATAAATATTATAGTAGGTGGTACTTTGTTATTATCTATAAAATAGCACTTAACATTTTCCATATCACAAAAACAAAATCATATATGTGACGTATACCAGGAGTTTTATGAATATTTCTATTCAATTGGATATAGAAACTTTTGCTTGAATTTGCTATGAAGTGCCATATTGGAATAGTGGCCCTCTCTCTCAGCTCGTTTTATATAGAAAATTTTCTTATATACTATATCAGAAATTTGTTCACCATCTCTCCTTTGTATAAAATGGTTCGTGTCTTAACCCATGAAATTATTATATACTAGCAGAAATTTAGTCTTTTAGTCTGATCTAATCCCCTTACCATTATATTTCAATGGTCTATAGTTCATGATTTATACTTTCAACTATATATTATGTTTTACAATTTTCCTAATACAATAGAAAACTTGTTTCTATAATATAATAGACAATCGTTAAAATGAAAATTTCCATAATTGAAAAATCATATATGAAAGAAACTTTAGTGAGGTCAATGGATTCTTGTAACTATATCTAAACGCTTTAAAGCCATCAATTGCAATTTTATATGATCCAAAAAAAAATTATTAAATTTAATTAATTTTACAAAAATGAAATTATAACTGAAAAATGATAAGATTTTTAAAATTTTTAATTATAAAAGAATTAAAATTAATAAAATTGCATTTCTATTAATAAATTTCGTGTCAAAGAGTTTAGTTTTTCTATTTTGGATTTGAGTACAAATCAAATTTTATTTTTCTAGTAATTCAAAAGTTAATTTTTTTCACAATTTTTTCTGCTTTTATCAACATTGAAAAATGATTTTTTTTTTTATAATAATTTTATTATGGTTTTCATCATAAATTTTACTATCCACATTAAAAAAATTATTATTGTGCTCATCAATTTTTTAATAATATTTGAGTACATAAATGGATTTTTTTTTCTTCTTAATTTCATGATTTTTGTAATGTGAAAACTCAGAAATTTTTATGATAAATTTTAAAATATAGAAAAAAATATATAGCTTACTTTTTGTGATTAGGTAAATTTCATTTTTCTGTATACTAAAGTGTAGAAATATGATTACAAAAATTTTTAAATTATATGGAAAATAATCATTTTTAATTGGTAGAAATATTTCAAATATAAATGTAATAAAATTAATTTTTTAAATATTAAATATTGAAATAGACTTAATTTGTTTAGGAAGCTAAAACTACCATCTACGAAAAAATTCTATAAAAAAAAATTGGCAAATTGGCAACTCTTCAACAAATTGGCCAAACAAATATTTGTGTTGAATTGTAATGAATTGAAAGCATATAAATATATACAGAAAATGTGCTAAAAACTGTCTTCTTCTATACATTTCGATTTATTAGTTCTAGCATTTTTCCCATAATCTCGAAATTTATATGCACCGCAATATTACCCTAACCCACAACAGCCAATTTTGAGCTAATAATTAGTTATTACATCCTCGAATTTGTTAATTTCCTCCATTTTAATTTCAATAAAAAAACTATATTCAGTTCTTCATTTTCATATTTTAATAATTAAGATACAAGGTTCACAATTTAATATACCATTTCTATTTTAGACAGAATTAGCATAAAAAGGCACAATCAACTAAAGAAGATAAATATAAATGTGCAACAATTGAAAATCAACATAAAAATTGTCAGAATTAATTTTCCCTTTTAATTCCGGAAATTCAATTAAATTCTACAATATAAAATCCAAAAAATAAATTTAAGAATTTTATTAATGAGATCCAAAAATAATTCTATTAAAATTATTTCTGAAAAAAGAATTTCAATCTTATTAATTAGATCAGCATATTTTTTATTACATACTTCAAACATATTTTTAATGATATCACATTACAATTTCGACAATTTCATATTTTAATTCATATTTTTTGAGTTGTCTATAATTTAAAAGCATAACTCATCAGTTTTAACTCAACTTAAAATTAGAAAACTTTGAATAAATATAGATCTAAAATACTCTTTAATTATGTATACCAAAAATTATATGGGATTTGATTTGAAAGATTTTTTATAGATTCATTATAAAAGATAATTCGAATTAAATATTACTTTTTTTGGATAAAAAATCATAAAATTTTGATAATACAAAATAAAAATAATGATATTAATTTAATATATAATGATTCATTATTAATTTCGCCCCGTTAATTCAACTAAATTTTTAATTTCATTAAATTTTTATTCTTCCAAAAATTTTAAATTGTCTTCAAAGTTTTTTTGGGAATAGTTTTTCAAGTCATTTTATTGGTATACATTTAATTCGCGAAAATCTAAATTAAATGTAAACATTTGTTATAATCGATGATATTGATAAAACACTTTCAATACTGAAAAATGTAGGAAATGAAGATTTCCAGTTTCACAAAATTTAATCTTCGAAAAGTGAAGAGTAAAGGAAATTGATTCGCCGATAACAAATTCAAATTATGTTTAGATTAATTTTCTAAACCGATAAATTATGATTTCTCGTCAAATTTCATAGAATTTTTTTGGAAAAAAATTCTTGTATATACTGACAAAATGCATATAAAGTGTGACTTGACTAGAATTTGATGGTAAGAAAGCTTAATACATTGCCTATTTTTTATAGATAATAGAACTTAGTCAAATTAATAACAATATTTATTTAATTTTATTAACTCGCTAATAAATTTTCTCAAATTCAATTAATATAATTAATATTTTTCTTCAATTTTATATTACATAGGAAACTAATA
The DNA here is from genome assembly GCA_949752835.1 of Empis stercorea. NCBI lineage: Eukaryota > Metazoa > Arthropoda > Insecta > Diptera > Empididae > Empis > Empis stercorea. The sequence continues at coordinate 84,185,592 of OX457085.1, read as the reverse complement.
ATTCTATATCACTCAGTCTAAATTTCATTTATAATTACATAATTTTCAATCTAAAAACGTTGGAATTTTCTCTATATAGTTAATTCTTTATAAACAATTTCAAATTGATTTGTTTTTTTTTTTTTGTTTTTTTTTTTGCTTATAATTTTCAATTTTTCACATTTCTATCAACAATTTTCCAACTGATTCAACAATATGGTATAGTTCAAAGAAAGAAAACTTTCAGTTTCATATTAATCATTATTTTATGCGTGTTGAATGATTCGGAAACCAAAAAATTTCATCTTTACAAGAAAATGAAATTCTATTTTAGCTTGTAAACAATTTTTAATAATTAACATAAAAAATTTGAAATTTTAATCTTGGATGATAACCAGATTATCTTGAAAATAATTAATACAATTTTACTCTATATGTAATTATTACTTGTTGAAGAAGTATATTATGTAAGTAAAATTGTTCAGGTTTAAATTTTAATTGAGAAATATTTTATTTTTAATCCAAAAGGTTTAAGTGTCTTTAATGCGATTTTTATGACAGAAGTTACGCATCAGTAAATTTCTTAACTAGCAAAGAGTAAACTATATTTCCTTTTGGATTGATTTAGGTTGTCAATTAAAAGCCTTTAAAGAAAACTAGATAATTTCTTTATTATATACTTATAAAATATAATTTTATATTTAATTTCTTTTTATTACTTAATTAAATTAAATTGTATTACAAAAATAATTGTGTAATTTTACTGGTATACGAGTATAATTTTTAATGTGGTAAATGATGGTTTACAATCATCTTTTTCTACTTTTCATTATATACTTTGTTACAAGAAAATGATTATAATTGGTCAATTTAATTGCAAAATAATTCAGATTTTTCTTTACAAATTTTGTGTTGGTATATACAAATAAAAAAAAATTGTTCGGGGTTCATTCTAATTGGTAAAGAAAGAATTTTCTTATAAAAGGAAACTAGAAATAGGAAAAATAATGAAAATAAATTATAGTAAAAAAATAATGATGAGCGATGATGTTCAAGTGTGTTAATTAATGTAATAAGTAAATAGAAATTTTTATGATGCCCGGAAAGTGAAATAAGTGATGGCCTTATTTCGTTTTTCGAAACAGAAATAATATTAGGTATTGGCCATATATCAAGTATGTATAACAATTTTTATATAAAATATTTAAAAAAGTCAAATTAAATGAAAAATTGAAATAGAAGCAATGCTACAAGTAGTATAAAAGGGTGGGCACTTATTAGTTATCTCGAGCCCCAGCTGGGTATTGTCAGTGCCGAATAGGTTACATTTATGAAATGGTTGTACAAAGAAATGCTTTGAGCATACCTGCCTATACATCTTAGCCGTGTCGACCATATTTAAGAGATAGTTTTCGTTTAGGTCAACCAATTAATTGAACATATGAATTTCGATACGCACGGCCTCATTCATTTCATTTCAGTATTAAAGTATTTCAAAAAAAAAAATTAAGTACGGGGTACAGGTATATGCTTGCAATATTTTCGACCAGAAACATTTTCTTTCTCGTGCAAGAAATAAACCAGTCCAAATGACAATAAATTCCACCAAAACCAAAACCTCCACTTCCACTCTTTTCAACAATGCCAAAAAACGTTAAAAAAAAAAAAAAACTTTCTGCTAATTCACTAAATTTAAACTCGGATCTTTCTACGACTGATCGCGTTATACAAACTGCACATAGAAATCTTTCTCATCCTGGTGATGATGCAATGAATTGTGTTGGTCTTGGTCTTTTTGAAAACGGTACTAGTCCGCCATTAAATTCTCTTTTTATGGACCAAATAAAAAATAAATAAAGATAAAAGAGATATGACAATATTTCGTAGTTTAAAACCGAGTTCACCAAGACGCAATTATATTATTTATTAATTAAACTATTAATTACCATTAATTAAACTATTATAGTTATAAATAATTCTTAAATATTCCCTAAAAAATTCAATCCTACAAATTATGAGTCATATCAAATCAAAAGAAAATCGTTCAAATTTACATTAAAATTATTAGTCGTAAAAATCAAATAAAATTTGGTAAATCCATTTTCATCTTATCAAAATGTAAATAATTATAAATAATTGAAAATCAATTCTATTTTTAATATCAATTTTCTAATAAATAAAATTTACCCTCTTTTCAAAATTGATTCTTTTCAAAAAATATACAAATCAACCCCCCCAAAAAATTTTTATCAAATAATTTTGTTTTACACAATTTTTGTTTACACAAAAATATTTTTTCCGAAATGCTAAGAAAAATTGCATCAATGATAGAAAAATCAATATCATCTTCAGTTTAATATAAATTCAAGTGTGGATTTTCTAACCCCAAATTCAAAATCTTAATAAACTACATACATATATGTATATAGAAAAAATTCCTTGAAACTGAATTTTCCTGTTTAACAGAAATAAATATTTTAAAAATGAATAAAGGACAAAATATTTTGTATGTGGCCGAATATCCTTATATAAATATTTTAGTAGATTCTGAGGGTATAGAAATTTCTTAAGTCTTTATTATTAGAAAATTTCAGTAAGAAATGAAAAAGGTATCTAAATTTTATCATAGTAAAATTTTGAAAAACAAATTGAATTTTTCTATATAAGAATAAAAATGAAATTACTAAAACCCAGAATGAGTCAATTAACAAAAGGACATTAAAAAAACAAAATTCGACTGCACTATATATAATTGAATTTTATTTTTGTTTCCAGAGGCAAACTAATAAAAGAAAATTTAACAATAAAACATCATTTTATTATAAGGACATTTAGTAAAGTTAAAATCAAAAAAATTCATAAAATTTCTATATTTCTTAAATTATGTTCTTCTCGGAAATTTATTATTGTATCTACTCGTATATTCCTTTATCCTTATATTGATTGCCCTTTACAAGTACGTATACTTTTTTTTCAGATATTGAAAAATTTTCAAATTTTTTGTATCAAAGCCAAAAGAAAAAAAAAAAATTCATATTATTTTTCTTTTTGAAAAAAAAAAAAAATACATTGAAATATTTCAATTCAATTTGAAATTTTTGTTAAGAATGTATACCAGAAATTTTCATTAAATCAATTTATATAAAAAAGATAGACCCAATGATTACATAATAGAAAACTAGAAATTTATTTGAAATTTCAACAAAAAAATTATATTTACAAATATATTTGTAATCTAATTTTAGGTTAATTAATTTGATTGCAGGACTTTTTTTTTAGTTATAATAAATATATTTTTGATTAAATTTCTATTTATATTTGTCGTATTTATATTGTAATTTATTTTGTTGATTATAATTAGAAAATTATTATCATTAAATTTAATTATAGTTTTTGAAATGAATTAAATTTTATATTTTTGTTAAGGCAAATTTGGATAATAATCCTTTTTGGGGCCATGTTAAGTTAAATCAAATATTTGTTAGTAAAATGATAAATTGAATAAATATAAATCATTTTCTTATCTCATTTAATTTTAATTATGTGAAATAAAAAATTAAACTAACAATTTTAGGAATAATATATAATTGAAATGTTAGAAAAATTTCGTAAATCTATTAACGTAATTTACTTCAGTTATGATATATATATAAAATATACCAAAAGCTTCACATAATTAAATAATCTTGTTAAATATATATTCGCTAAAATATAGTATACTTATACAAAAGTACACCGAAACATTTTGCTATATATATTGCTATTATTCCAGTATATAATATTAATTTTTCAAGAAATCTAACTTATTTTATATAATTCAGTAAATTAATTTCTTTATCTTTGCAAATCAAATCAAAATTTCTCTCTATAAAAATTTGAAATTTGAAATATTCCTAAAGAAATTTTAAAATTCATGTAACTGCTAATTTGTATAAAATATTTTAATTGTATTTAATTATTATATTTTACGCATTTTTCATCAAACCATGAAGTAATATAAAATTAATGATTAGTTAACCATTTAAATTTTGAACCGTTGTGCAAAATGAGTTTTTAATGACTCCATTAAAAAAGATCATAAAAATCTTAACTACATTTATATAAAAGTTTTTATATAGAAAATGAATTTCAGATAATTTCAGGTCTTTGATTCCACAAGTAAAGAAGAATTACTGATTAGCATATTTTTGTAGAATTTATAGTAAAATTGCAACAAAATATCATTATAATTAAAATTGATCTTCCGTAAATTGGATTTATAAATTTATTTCACGATAGAAAATTTTATTGAAATTATTTAAAAATTCTTAAAAGAAAAATTATTTTGCCTGGGCACCACTATATAATTAATTCAAAAGTTATCAAAGACTTTACCATGCGGTTTAAATTAATTAGAATAAATTAACGAAATTTGTTGAAAATTTTAATTAATAAAATATGATAAATTTATAATTTTTTTTTAATATTAAATAAATTTTATTTCCCACAAAATAAAAGTAAAATTCACAATTAATTTGTCCATATTAAGAGCTAAACCTAAACACCGGCGTACGGCGTATGGCGTCTGTCAAAATCGATATTGGTACATACATTTTGTATTGGAGCACCCGAAATACGCGACGTACGTACGCCGAGAATTGGAATTTCCAATATTGACGGTCGTATAAAAATTTTTAATTTGATTTTTGAAATTTAACAAAAAGAAACATCGATCAAAAAAATTTTAATGTATATAAATGTGGCATTTTATTTCGGGATACGCTGGCGTATATTTAAATCGTATATTTTTATTCTCCTTTGGAAATTACAATATTTTTGAATAATTTATAAGAAAAATTAATATAAAATTGTGAAAATATGTGAATTTTCATCTTCTTCATAATATGTTAATTGAAATTTATACAAAAAAATAATTTTGCAAATATTCACGTATTCCAATTAAAAAAAAAAAAAAATCATAATTTTATGTTAATTTTATTTTATATAAAAAAAAAAATATTTATTTAATGAAATTCGAATCTAAATCTTTTACATCATTTTTTACCAAAAGAATTTAATGCTGAAAAATTATAAAATTTTGTACAAAAATTTCAAAATTAAATTTTATGAACTCTTTTTGATCAATTTCAAATATTAAATCAATTCTCCCCTTTTTCCATTTCTGATGAATATTTTTGTTGAATATTTTTTCTGCAAGAAAAAAATATATTTAAATTTATTTATAGCTACCAATTTTTTTTTTTATTTTGAATGTCATTTTTTTTTTTAATATTCCCTAGAGAAATTCCCTCTTGGTCACAAATTGAACGATAAAAAAAAAATTGACCAATTGTGATTTTTTTTTTTTTTGGTATAATAATAATAAACTCATCATAAATTTAATTCATAATTTTAGCTTTTTGATTGTGCAAAGGAGGGAGAGAACGACAAAAAAAATTTTTTGTTTTAAATTTGAATTTTGTGGCGTTGAAAATTTTCAATTTCAAGAAAATTAAATGTAAATTATTATATAAAAAATAATGAAATTATATTTTAATATGAATTTGTTATTACTCTTTAACAATGGGGTTTGATTTTAATGGTGAATTTAGAGTATGGGATTAAGTGGATTTTTTTTTTTTTTTGTTGCTAATTCTACTTTTGACTTTTCTGTAGTTTTTTGTTGAAATTTCAAAACATTATATCAAAAATATGAATCACAAATAATATTAAATTTACAATAGTGTTTCAAATCGTAAAATAGATTATGCAATTTTTTTTTTGTTTATTTTTGCTTGTCATTTTGCTACATTTGACTTCAATTAAAATCTATAACTAAAATTGTCTAAAAAATTATGTAAACATATTATAATTTATTATACATAATTCTACAAAATGAAGAAGTTAATTAAATATTTCGTATAGTTAAATATGCATAACGACTATAACAACTAAATTAATAATAGTTAGTATATCCTCTTGACCAGGACTCAATGATTACCGGTGTGTTAACTGCCTTAAAATTATTTATTTCTTTCATTATAATTATTTTTTTTTTTTTTTTTTAATTAATTTTAATGATAATTTAAATTTAGTGAGAAGGTAGTTTAAAAAATAATTTTTCTATTCATCATCATCATCTTTTATTATAGACAGAAATAATTTATATATTTTTTGTTGTTGTTATTGTGTGAAATAAAAAAAAAAGCTATTCATTTTCTCTATAGACGACAATTACTTGGGTAACGTTGGCGTGTTGTTTAAATTGTAAATTTAATAAAATTACAGGGTTTCGAGAAATTTTAATGAATATCTTATTTTAAATAATTTTTTTTTTTATTTTTTTTTATGATTTAATGTCATGATTTTCATATTTTTATTATGATTTAAATTTAAAATGAAATGATAATAATTAGAATTTTTTTCTTTTTCTTTTTTGATAGTTTTTAATGAATTTAAATTAAAAATTTTTATTGTTTTATGAATGTTAAATGATTTTTTATATTATAGTAAATATTTTTAATAGTTGTTACAGAATTATTTTCTAAATCTAAGTAATTTGGAGAAAGTTTAAAATTAAGGTTACATTTGATATACGAATTAGTTTTATTACATCTTATAGCAAAAGTATATATACTCTATCTAATACATCAAACATTCAAGCATTTGCTAGTATCCAGCTAGTATGTAATTGTTAATACTTGAGTAATAGCGAGTTTATACTGACATATAGCAACTTATGCTTTAGTTTTATTTTGGTTATCGGCGAGTATTGTCATATATATAAAATATAAAATGAATAGAATATCGGATTACGAATCATTTTTTTTTTTTTTGGACGGGTGGGGCTTTACATAAAGCGGGATTTACAATGACGCGTGCGTGCGCGCGTGACTTATGTAGGTATTGAGAACGTACGCGTGGCTCTCAAATTATGAGCCATAATGTCGCGTGCATTTGACAAGTCTGAGTAATAAAAAATACACAAAATATCAAAGCAAACTAGAAATATAACGTGTATGAATAAATATATTTTTAAGTTAATTATGAATGTCTATATTAAAAAAATTTAAAATCTCTTAAGTGTTTCCACATTATTTTACACAATAATAAATTAATATTAAATTTTATTATTAAAAACTATATTAAAATAGTTCACATTTATTTAATTTACCAGTTTCTCCAAGCTCTTTTGATCTTTTGAAAACAAAAATTCATTACTTTTAATTTTTTCGATCAAAAGTTCTTAATTATTTAATTAATATTAGATCTTTACTACAAAAATAATATCACAACAAAAAATAAATATAAACAAATAATTTGTCAAACGCATCAACGCTTCAAAAAAGTAGAAAGTAGATCTACTTAACGCGTGCGACAATCGTGCGTGCGTTTGAAAAAGTACATTTAAAGTTGTTCCATATATTTTTATATAATCTACACAACCTGTCAACGCTTTACGCGCGCATGCACGCGTCTATTGCAACATTCTGTTTCTCTCTTAATATATTATGCAATTTTGTTTTTGCTTGTCATTGTGACATTTGGCTTCAATTAAAATATAACTAAAATTATCTAAAAAATTAGATAAGCTGTGTGCGAACTCGCGGTAAAACTTGGTAATTTTTAAATTTTGACACAAAAATTTAAAATTTTGACTCTAGTGTGGTGAATATAAAAAAATATTAATTGTCAAAATTTATACCAGGTCCAGAGCTCAATAAAATTTTAAATAATTGATAAAATTTGACATCAATCAAATTTAAATTTAAATTAATTACAGAAAAAAAAAATTTTTTCTCTAGTACAAAAAAATTAATTATTAAAAATTTTGAAATTAAAATATCATTTTTTTTTTTTTTTTTGATAAATTTTTCAGATCTCAACAATAATTAAAGAAGAGAATTTCTATTATCAATAATAACATTGGAACATAAATTAAAATTTTCACAAATTTTCGATTTTTTTATAAAATATTAAAATTATCAAATGTCAAGATTTAACTTAATTCGCACAGTTCAATTTCCCCAAAAATTTAAAATTCTGATTCACCTTTCCCCACAAAATAAATTTAAGAATAATTACCAAGTTTTAGCACGAGTTCGCACACAGCCTTAGTTTTATCTAGCAGAAAAATTTTATGCTAGATAGAGCAGCAATTTTTTTTTTTTTTTTAACATGAATATTGAATAAAGTGGGGGTTTGAAGGGATATTTATCGAAAAATTCTACTGAACGGCAATATAATTTTTGCTATTCTATCTAGTGCGGCTTTTTGTAGCGCTCTACTGAACGCGGCATAAGGCAGTAACACAACCTAGCAGGAAAAAAAGCATCGGCAGCGGCAGCAAAATTTTAAAAACAATATAATTTGTATGATACGTAACACAACATGGCAGCGAGCAGCAGCAGCGGCTAAATAAAATAAAAGCCAATTATATATATAAAATTTAATATCAATATTTTTAAGTAAAAAACTCAACATTTTTAAGCAAATTCGCTAATACTTGCTCATAATCGCTGGATACTCGCTTAGGTGATACTTGCTATAACGATGCTATACAACAAGTTTAATTCTATTGAGTATTAGCTAGTATTACCATCAGCTATAGTATCATATCAGATATTTATTTATATATACGTTCCATATTTTATCTTGCGTTTATACTTTGGTAAAAAAACACTTTAATAATATAAATAAATAATTTATAGATCTAATATCCGTTGTAATATAAATTATTTTCTTAAATTATTTAATATTCATAATAAAATAATAATAAATATATATTGTATATTATCGAACTATAATTTTATTATTATACACATAATAAATTTATTAAATTATTTTAAACTAATAATGTTAAATTTAAAATATGCTTTAATGTTATCAATATTTTTATGTTATGATAAAATTTTTTGTATGGCTGGTAACTGTAAAACAGGCTACAGAGATCGTGAAAAATTTTTAATAGTAATATCATTTGATGGCATGACAGAAGAACATTTTAAAGATGAATCTGTTTCTCCAACTTTATTCAGAATATATAATCATGGTGTTAAAGCAAATTTTACAGTTCCAAAATATGCTAATGTTTTCTCAGTTCATCATAGTATAGGTATGATTTTTTATATGCGAATATATATATATATATTTATATTATACATATAAAACTTAGCTACTGGAAATTACCCTAATACAACTGGTGTATTTGGACCTGAATTTTGGAATGGAACAGCCGGATATTCCAATGATTGTACAAAAGACAAGAAAACATACAAACGAAAATTAATTACTTATGAGCATCGTCTATATGAGAATTACAAGAGCTATTGTCATAAAGTACTTCCGATTTGGGTAAGACAGTTTTTTATTTTTAAATTACAATATATATTACCAACAATATTATATTAGTAATTATATATATATTAACCAAAAATTGATAACTATAACATCTTATAATTTCTACAGACGCTTAATGAATTATTGGGTGGTACTTCTGCATGTATGATGTGGCCTGGATGTGAATATAGATATGGACCAAATCAAATTCAACCAGCATTTGTACATAGATATGATAGCTCAGTACCATATAATCACCGTATAGAGCAAATAGGTAAGTGGATGAATGCAAGTGAAACAGATAATCCACCAAATGTTGTTATGATATATTTCAATCAGCCTGATAAATATCAACATATATTTGGACCATTCACCCCATTGGTATAATAATTAAATAATTAATATTATTTTCAAATGTTAAAAATTAATATCCAATTATTAGTTACGTGAAAAAATTGCAGAATTAGATAATTTCACACAAGGATTATTAGATAAATTAGAATTATTGAAATTAAAGGAAAAAGCAAATATTGTATTTGTTAGTGATCACAGAATGAACTTAATCCGTTTTAAGGATATACTTGATATAAAAAAACTAGGCACTTGTACTGATGTTAACTTTGCTGGTAGCGACGTATGGTTACAATACTCTTTTAATAGCCGCGAAAATATGACAAGCACCTCCAGCAAATTAAATGGTGATTATGAGTGGATAGATACTGGTGATCCAAGTTGCAATAAAAAACCTTATCCAGCAAAGTGTTACTCACAAACTTATTCTAAATCGATGTGTATAAAACGTATAAAGCAAATACCGCCGAAAATTGCCCTAATGTACCCTGGCAGTTATAATAATACCGCATCTCCGTATAATTTTCTTGCGTAAGCTTATCTTTGGAAATATAAACTAAAAAGACAAATAATTTTAAAAATAATTTTACTCATTATTATTATTATTATTATAGAAATCATTCTATTCTCGTGGGCACTTTAAACTATACTTATGCGTTGTTTCTAAACCGTAAAGTGGTAGCGCATTTTGCCGCTTTTGCTATAAAACTATATCCTAAAATCGAAAAATGGAAGAAGCAATATAATATTAAACGTAAATATAACTAGTTTTTTTTTTTTTTTTGAACATCCATCGTATACTTAGTATAAATATTAAAATTCGCCGTTTGCAGTTGACAGATGTACTCCTTTCGGAGTTCATGGTTATACGTATCCCGAAGATACTGGATTTTTTATGGCAACTGGACCTGCATTTGTTCATAAGAGAACTTTGGATACATTCATTGTAGTTGATCTTTATAGTTTATTTATATCAGTTTTGAACTACAAACACATTGTAGCAACCGAACGTGACGGTAATTATTCGAGGGTTAAAAGAGCTGTAAAGAAATATAAACCAGAAAGACAAAGACCTGCAATGAAGTGGATACGTATAAAATATCTTGTTATACACATAAATAAAATATATTATATTTTTTTTTTATTTCCAGAGCATATTAAATTGATCATAATTTGTGCTATATGCCATTGTACTACATTTTACCTTATTGTGGAAATATATCTTGCGAAGAGACAAGTATCGTCAATATCAAGTAAAACAAGTATCGTCAATATCAAGTAAAACATGAAGTTACACTATCAAATATTTAACACATGAATGTGTGTTAAATAATATTTAACACATGAATCAAATATTTAACACATGAACTTTAAAAAAAAATATATTGTTTTTTCTTGTATAATAAAATTAATTAATAAATTCAGAATTTAATTAATAATTATTAGTAACTCCCAATTTTATAAAAGTTTTGATACGGTAAAGATTTCTGTTTTTCATTATCTTATGCCCTTATTCCGACAGTTGTGTCGCGTATTTAACGCCGTAAAATAATTTCGTTTCGTACCGACTAAAAAAATGTATTCTCAGAGGCGTACGAAACGACTGATTTATTCGATAATATTATTTATTTCCAATAGATGGCTTTAAAGATTTTTTTTTACTATATTTCATTTTTTATATTTTATTTATACTTGATTTGACTTTCAATGATTTGATTTTTTTTTTAAATTATTTTTTCAATGATTCAATAATTTTATTTTTTTTTATTTATTTTATTTTTTATATTTTTTATTTATACTTGATATTAATAATAAAATACTACATTTTCGTTCTAGTCAATTGCAAAATTGCTTACGACAAAAATTATAGTTTTTTGACAAATAAATTCAAGTCGTACGCCTCCAAGAATACTAGATTTTGTGGCTGTTTCGTATCAATATGACTAATTTCGTATTGATACGACTCTCGTGATACAAAATTTTTGTAGTCGTATCTTTCGCCAGCAAATACGACTGTCGGAATAAGGGCATTAGGCACCGAGATATAGTTTTAAAAAAGTTTTTGAAAATTTAATATAAAATTTATCACCATGATTAATTTCTTAATACAACTACATAAATGTACATAATCTTATAAAGGAAATTGACAATAAATTTTTGTCACTGTTACAAAATTATACTATAAATACATTAGAGTCATTTAATTTACAAAATTTACGCCCGTAAATACAATAATATACTCAATTTAAATAATTTTCCAATTATTATTATTCATTTTGAATGGTTTCTATGTGGTATTACCAAAAAGGATGATTAAATCCTATGGATATGAAAAAAAAAAAATTACTAAAGGGTTATTTTTTTTGGGCAAAATATTAAATTGGAAAATGAATTATTGATTATGTGAAAACATCTTTTTTTTTTCATATAATCAATTTTTTTTTTTTATATCCGGGACACACCAAAATTGAAAACCTAAGTTTTCGCGAAAACTAGATCTAAAAACTTTTATAGTGACACACCAAAAATGGAGCGCGATTACGTTTTCGAATGTCAAATTATAAAAATTATTTATTTAAACAACTCTACGTAAAAACCAAAAAAATTAAAAATAGTAATTATTTGTTTTTAATGTAAAATTTTGATTTATTTATATTAAAAATTATTTAATAAAATTTAATTTTTCTTCTTTTTTTTAAACAAAATTTCGATTTTTTTTTTTTATTTTTCACAAAAATGGTTACTTTTGTATGGAAACTTAGCTATGCCTACTTCAAAAATACATATCTTCTTTTGTAATAGATGGCGCTAAAATATATTTTCGTGAAAACCTTAAAAATTTGTAGATTTCGTGTTTTCAATTTATTCCTGAAAACTGTACTAAACCTTATGAATTTCCATTTTTGAACTTTGAAAACACGAAAACTGAGTTTTCGGTCCTGTGTGTCCCGGGTATTACTTCATATGTATAATGTTTTACACAAAATCCTTTACAACATTTTTCTAAATTATTGGAAACAAAGACCAATAATTTATCTTGTAGAAGTAAAAAAAAGGTTCAACAGAAACAATTTTTATATTACGAATATATAAGAAAAATTGAAAGGATTATGATTGAAAGGATTATTTCATTGGGAAAATGAGAGTAAAATTGAAAGGATTATTTCATTGGGAAAATGAGAGTAAAACAAAAAAAAATCCTTCAATATTTTTGGATTATAATTTTTTCCTCCAATTGTAATTTATTAAAGAGGATAAAAAGGATTATTTAAATTCAATGAAAATGTAGATTTTTTTCTTGGTTTTTTTTCATTATGCTTCAAATATTGATTTATATATCTCAATATTTTTGATATTATTCATTATATAATATAATAGTTTTGAAAATTCGATTAATTTACGATAGATAAATATCGTTCTTCATCATAATATTATAATTTGCAATATCCTTGAAAATTTATGTCATAATAAGGACACTTAGAAATTCAATTTAACATAAATTTTAATAAATTTATATGGAAATTTCTTTGGAATTTTATAATTGCAATATGGAAGCTATAAAAAATATCTGATGCACTTAAGGCAAAACAAAAAAAAAAGGATATTCAGGTAATAATACTTTTATAATAAAAAAATTTTTCAAATTGTTTCCCTCATTTCTCCTTGTCATTCTATAAAACCTGTAAGCATCCAAATATGTGATTTTAATTCATAAATTTTTCACAATTTTCTTTTCTATATTTTGACTACAATTTTTCTATTGTTGAAGGGGAAAATTATTTTCTTTCTAGAGTATTAAAAAACAAAAAACTGGTAAAATTGTATTTTATTAATTCACTAGTGAAATATAAATTTTTTACCAATTTTTTTTTTTTTTTTCTTCAATGTTTCCAGAAATGTTTTATTTATCATTTTGGATTTCCATGAACACAAAAGTTTAACTTCTTTATATTTTTTATGGTATCCTTGTAGTACATATGTTTTTTTTTTTTCTGTTATTCTAAAGGACATAATAATTTATTATATAAGTACAAAAGGTTTACAAATTTCTCTTGCCTATAATATTCTGGAAAATTTCAGGGGGGACTTTATACAAAAGCAAAGAATTTATAAGCGTGTGTATTAAAAATATCCATTTTTTTTTTTTTGTGTTTGTTTTTTGAAGAGAAAATGAAATTTTAATATTTAATAACAGTTATAAATAATTTAAAATAAATATTTATCTTAAAAGATATAAAAGTAAAATGAAATTTTCAATTTAATTGGGTATAACAGAAATCTCTGAGTTAAATGATCAAAAAAAAAAAAAAAAAAAAGGATATATTTTTAGATTGATTAAACAATTTATTGGATTAAGGAAATTAAAATTTTTCAATGAACGAAACATTAAATATTTATGTAAAATATAAGATGAAGAATTTTAAACAATTATTTTCAAAAATAATTAAATAAATTTTTGAGTAATCCTTATAGCTGATTCACAATGTAATTTATTTAACGCAAATCAAAGCAAGCGCAAAGCAAAGCGACGGTATAATAATTTTTCAATTCACAATGTGTTGGTATTTCCAGCGTTAAATGACTTTTGATTTTCATTTATTTCAGTCATTTGTCCATTTTTTCCACAAAAAAATAATAAAATAAAAAAAAACATGTTAATAGTATTAAATACTACTAGAATTGGTATATTTAATATACAAATCGTCACCTCAGTTCTTAAGTGTTCTATGTCCAAAAATAAAAATGTTGAGAAATTGAAATTTATGATTTAGCATAAAAGTTTTAATACTTCTTGCAACAATTCAACAATTGTAATTATTTTTTATAAATATTTCATTTCTTTTTTTATATAAAAGTGATAACAAAAATATTTATAAATAGTTATAATTTATATTTTTTTTTTAAAACTAGTGATCGAAGTTCGATTTGATATTAACAGTATATTATATGTAGACCGGTAAATTATAAATAACTTTTGAACATAACTTTTCAAGAATATCTTGGAAACGATTTGTGATAGAACAAAACGTTTTACGCCAATCGCAAGATCGTAGTCAAATTATTAAAACTGCATATTTAACTCATTTTGTCAAAAAATGGTCTATTGAACACTTAAGACCTGAGTTGACGAATTAATAATTTTTTTAAACTATTATTTCCAAATTAAATTCCTTCTATCTAGTTTTCCACAAATACTTTTGAGAATGAGAAATATTTTTATTATTATCTGTCAATTACTCGCGTTGATTATCGTAAAAGTTGAAAGTTGGCCAACTTTTGCTTTGTTACGCGTCGCGTCAGCTCTCTCTCTCTTCATTGTGAACAGAAGTATTGTTTTCATATAGTTCAACTTTTTAACTTTGATTTGCGTTCCGTTGCTTTGCGCATCGTTTCTCATTGTGAATCAGCAGTTACAAGTCACAATTTTGATAATTCGTATAAAATAGTTTTTGTTAAATGGAAATTTTCTATTTATGTCCATCTGTAATAAACAATATTGAAAATTTCAAATTTTTGATAGTCGTCTATAAATTAAATTAATTAAAAAATTAATTAAAAATTCCCTTGAATGATTTTTCCAAAAAAAAAAAATCTGATTCACTTGTTGTTTGGTTGCCTTTCGAATAATTTTATAAATAAAATATTTTGATAAATAGCCAATTTTTGTAGGATAATAATATTAAGGTAAAATACGAGTTATAAAAATTTTTTTGATTTTTCCATGGTTTAATAAGAAGAAATATAAATCGAATTAAAATTAAGAGAAATTTTTAAATTAATTTAAAGTCAATTTCTTTAATACTAAAATTTAGTCCACATTTCTATTATAAATTAATCAATTTCCTAATTGACTACGGACTTCACCCATTTTCTATAAAATTAATTAATTTTCTGGAGATTGTAGTCATAAAAAAGAAACTGTATAATTAGTGACAGGTGAGAAAGGATCTTTATAAAAAAGGATATTGAATATCTAAAATTTATTTAGCCGAAAAAATTATTCGAAAAAAACAACCATCAAGAGTCCATGGAAATGATTATAAGCATAAACTAAAAGGTAAAAAAAAAATTGAATTTTAAATGAAAATATTGGTTGGGATATTTTCTCTTTAAAATTTACTATATTGTCAATTTTTTTTTTTTTTTTTTTTTCCAAAAAATAATTTAAAGATTAATAAACTTTTTTAATTTCCAAATTTGATTCGAAAATGGAAATTTTTTTTTTTTAAATAAATAATAATTAAAAATAAAATATTTCACAATCTAACCAAAAACTTACTGACAACATTAAATTAAAGAGGTTGACTCTGTTTTATACTTTCATGTTTTGTGTGGGGTTTTAAAAAGCATCGAAAATTTATCGTTTTTATTATTTTAAAATTAATTTATAATATTTTGATTAGTGGGTGACAAAATTCAAATTAAAAAAAAAAAAAATATATTTAAATGTAAATTTAAGAAAATTTTATTGTATTTAGACGATTTAGACAGAGAAAAAGTTGATTCAAATTTTTACTATTTTGATAAGTGTTTAATTTGAATTTTCAATTATGAAATTTAATTAAAACTTTTATATTTAAACAAAATTTTAGTAAAAATATAAACAAATTCTAAAATTACTGCAAGTGTTGTTAATGTTTCCGATATTTGTTTTTTATGTTTCAACCAAAATTTCATCGTTATGTTGAAAGATATTTTTTATTTATGGATCTACTTCTGAAAGACATCTGTAATTTTTTTTTTGTTATTTATATATTGAAAATTATTATTGTAATATTTCAGGTTTTCCTTTAAAAAAACAAAAAAAATGTCCAATTTAACATGTAAGACAACAAAAAAAAAAGCACCTGCTCTTTTTTTACCTTTTATAATGATTGGACAACACATAGAAAAATTTATTGAATTTATTCAGACATTTTTCGTAAGAGAGAAACGAAAAGTTGTAACTGCAAAAATTTTATATAAAAATAAACAGGAGTAAAAAATTCAGGATCTTCTGGAATCAGAATTCTTTTTAGCACATTTCAACAAAATAAAAAAAAAAAAATTGTTAAATATATTTAGGGGCTTTTTTTAAATTCAACTACTCTAAATGCATATTTGGAATATATGTTGCACCCTCTATCCGCAGAAATTAAAATTATAACTGTGATTTTATACTACTACTTACTAAATTTCAGATGCATATTAAGTATTTTCATTTTACCGGTTCGTTTGATATCTTTTACCTAATTTGCGGTAGAGAAACTCAATTTTAACCATGAATTGTTATTATTGAATTGATCAATGCGCAAGTATGATATAATTTCACTCTTGAAACTACAACTGCGACAAATGCGAAATTTACGACCAATTATGGTAACAAATTAAAGAAACATATAATTTTGTATAATGTAATTAAAGCTAACAACAACAAAATTTAAATAAAATTATATAGTCTTTAACACGTTGAGTTCCATTATGTGACACACCCATGGTACACACTACATAGTGGTACACACATAGTACTATCGATGAAAACATATTTTTCTAGTGCCAGTGGTTTATATAATACAGTGGAACCGTCATAAAAGTAAATCAGGATATTTTAAATGGAACAAAACGAAGATTACAAACTTGAAAATTTTTGTAAATTCAACACGCTATGACATACTACGGCACCGTATGAATTTAGTATATTAATATATATGAAGGCACTCAACGTCTTAAAATTATTATTGCGTCTCGACGATTTTTTATCGATGAAAATTTTCAATTAAATTTTTTTTTTAATATTTAAAATTTTAATTTTAATATTTAAAACTTCCTAGGGGAGTTTGCAACCTTAGACACTCAAAAACAAGGTAAAAAAAAAAAAATAAACCCATTTTTTAAAAAAAATATTATTTTTACGAAAATATTTCTAGTATACTTAAATGTTTATTTGTTTACTTGTTTTTTTTTTAATCCTGTCAACGGAATTTTATCATTAAAAACAAAGAGAAATTAATAATCCTTGTATACGTAAAAAAATTTTATAATATAGAAATGTATTATCGTCAATTAACCTTTTCGTGTCCAGACGGAATTTATTATTCACAAAAAAGCTTATTTTTCTACGGGGTGCATTAAATTTCGTGGTTTGGGGACTACTCGCCTGACACGTTCCAATAATGGACTTTTTTTCTTTTTTTTTTTTTAATTTGGAATATAAATAAATTGTTATCCTTTTGAACCTTTAACTATTTCGAAATCATTATAATATTTATGAATATTATATGTATATATATAAAAAAAAGGATTATAGATAGAATATTTTTCAAAACCTTTTTTTATGTAATTTAATATTATTTCGAAAGGATACTTGAATAATAAAAAAAAAAAAAAGGATAATCCTTTATTTTTTCAAATACTCGTACATTATTCGATATTACAAAATTATATCCTTGTTCTGGTGTCAACTTTTCTTTGTAAACAAATATATATATATATAAAGTGATATAGAATGAAGTTAAGAAAATTGAAAATATATACATATAATTTAACCCTTTTAATATCCTTCCTGATTACATTACAAATATTTAATTACTAAAAAAAAAAAATAATGCACACTGTACGAAGGTTGTGTGATTGACAAAACTAAGATCATTGCATAACACAGAGTATCAAAATTAAATACCCCAAAAGTATAATTTACCTTTTCTTTGCTATAATTCATTTAAATTTTTGTTTTGGTAAAATTTTAGTCCTAATTTCCGTTACATCAAAGGGTTAAATATTTAAATTTTATATATATGTATATGTATTTTTTTTTTGTCCAAAATCCACTAAAGATTATGTTACACATTTCATATAAAGTGTACTAAACAATGTATTTTTATGTTGGTTCAAAATTTTAAAAGGATATTTATGTAACCTCATTTTTACCTTTTTTTTTTTTTTTTTAAATTTTTCTATGTATACTTTTTATGTGTGCCCGTGTTTCTTCTTCTCTACGAACAACCCTAAAACGTAAATTGCAAAATTATTATTCTATGATGGATAAGCAAAAATAGGGTAAAATGTAAAAATTGCGAAATCAATATAAAAAGAATATAAAAGCAAAAAAAAAAAAAAAAAAAAATTGCGGAAAATCAGTTGGTAAGAAGAAAAAAAAAGTTCAAAATGGGTTAAACTTATTACTTTTTTAATATATCGGGAAACATTTTTGTGTGATAATAAAATGGAAAAAATTCTTAGACCAATTTTTATTATTTTTTTTCAGTAATACGAAAAGAAAATTGAGGTTAACTGAGGTAATTTAAAAAAAACAAAATAAAATAAGAAACCCAAAGTAAAAAGAATCTATAAACGTTGATAGTGATTTTTTTTTTATAGTTTAGGATTATAATTTAAGTTTAAGAAAATTTTGTGGTTAACCAATAATTCAATATAGTATAGAAAAATTGAATAGAAAATTTTATATATTTTAAAGTGAAAAAGTGTTTTCTATAATTCTAGAATTAAAAGATTTATATATAGATTATGTTTAGGATTGTGTTGCGTGTAATAATTAAATTCCGATGCCCGATTTATTAATTGTAATTAGAATTGTAACTTTTAAATGAAATTTAAGACATTTTTTTTTTAGGGAATAATAAATTGCGTTTCAGTAACATATAGAATATAGAATTCGAATATGAAATGGGAATGTAATCAATTTTCACAAAATTTGTCAATTTAAAATATTATTTGTTTGGGTTAATGTTGCGAAGAAGTCGTACAAAGAGACAATTTGATCTTACTTAACTCGGCCGTAAAGATATGCACGGCCTCATTCATTTAATTTCATTTGACTTGAGCATTGACTGACAAAATTACTTGCCAATTACTAATCCCTATAGTTTTAGTACGATTAATCGGCATTGGTTTTATTCAGAATGATATAGTAGATTTCATGTCAACACGAAAAATGATCGAAAATGGAAATGATAATCCATATAACGAAATGGATAGTAAATAACTTGCTAACTCTGATGTCAATTTTACTATGAGATCAAAGTAGTTTACTCTACAGACTTAAGCTTGAATAAGATGTGCGTTTTTTCGTGCATCATGACGGTGCCGCAAAATTAGAAACCACACAGTTTCTTATGTAACCGATTAGATTATAGTTGCTGCATGTAGTGCGTTGCCGCATGATGTCTCTAATTCTAATTTTGCGGTCCGGCTGCAATGTTGCCACAACACAGAAGTTCAATTTACCAACACGTATACTAACAGCATACTTAGCTTTAACAACAAATTTTGAAATGTCATAAAACGCTTGCCCGCCGGACGCACAAGAAATATGCACATCTATAATTAACTATCCGGCAACGCATGCAGTGCAGTGCAGCAAAAAGACACACTTCTAATTCAAGCATTATATACATATGTATACCTTTTGACATAATTTAAATAGGTTTCGTTTTTTGACAGATAAAATTTTGAAATATTTAAGGCAGCATGTTCCATTTTGTAACAAAATTGTTGAAAAAAGAAAACAATGTTGGCACAAAGAAATGTTATACCATAATTTTTCTAAATTCCCACAGATGCTATATATAGAAACATCATCAGATAATGATTATCAATTTTAATTTGACCCTCGCACAAAAGATGGGTTCATTTTTCAACATTTTTTTTACTGATAAAATTTATTTTTTTAATAAGATATTTTACTCGCATTTATATATAAACCAAAAGAATTAATAAATTGATTTAAATAGTTTTACAATATAAATAAATTTTATTATAATTTATATTAGTATATATTTTTTTTATTTTATTTTAAAACAATTTTCCCTTATTATTATTTCCATTTCATTTCATTTTTCTCTTCTGCTTCTTATTTTGATTTTATTTTTGTCTGATTTTATACCATGTAATGCTATACTTCACGCAATTCGCTATACCCCCTCTACTTTTTTATAACCTAAAAAAAAAAAACACTATATAATACTTTACTTTTGCCTTATTTTGATGGCATGAATAAAACCAGTTTTTATCTTATATGGATTTTGTTTTACTTACTTACTTATCCAGTTTAAAAAACAATAATAATGACATTTTTTACTGAATAACAGAAAAAGAATATAAAGTTGGTAAAAATACAAAATACATAGTTGATTTTTTACTTAGACACTACTATAGACGGTTATATTTCAATTTTTTGATAAAAAATATATAAAAATTATTTTTCAAATTTCTTTAAGGACACTCTGACGGTGCCAGCAAAAACATATTATAAGACATTGATATATACGAATATATCTGGTATGTATACTCTGTTTTGAGTTCATTTGGTAACAAAAAAAAAAAAAAAAAAAAAAATATTTTCTTCAAAAATAATTGTTAACTTGTTTGTGCTATGAATTTTTATTAGTGCAAAAAAAAAAAAAGAGATGGTTCAGAAATGTATTTTTTTTTTTTTTTTGTATATTAAAAATGATTATGCATGTTTAGAAACTATAGTAATATAAATTATTATTTCACAGTATGCATTTAGAAACCATAGCACAAGAGAATTTATTGTAGAAGTGTAGAATTTGTAATTCATTTTCAATATGTTTTCCGACAGTAAATTGAAGTTTGCTAGATTCATAGATAAATATGGGTGCAAGAATCTAAATACAACAAGTAATGTTGAAGGTTCAATGCAAAAAATATATTTACAGTTGATAGCAACGACAATTCCCCGTAAACCAATAAACGACAATTCATTTTGAACCATAAAAAAATTAATATACTAACTTTTGATATGGAAAATGGAATAGAATCCTTTTAACAGTTTCATTTTAACTCAATGTCAAATTTCTGACCAAAATGTAAACAAGAGGAACCATAATTGAAATATTTCAAGTGTTTCAGTCTAATTTTGTATGTATATAGCCTAATTCTTACAAATATAGCCTAATTCTAGGTTACATATGTAATTACATATTAATATTAAACTAAGTGAAAACTAAGTATGCAGGAATTATGCTAATTTCGGCCCCCAACAAAAAAATTACATATGTAATTACATATTAATATTTTTGTAGCGTAAGGTGTCGCTGCCCTGAAAACAGCGTTTGCGTTTGAGCACAAATTTTTTTGTTGGGGACCGAAATTAGCACATAAAGAGCACATAATTCCTGCATACTTATTTTTTTATTTTTCGATACTTGAGGGGCCAGCTGGCCCTGACCTCCTAATTCTTACAAATTACGAAATCTCTTGTGCAGTAATACTAATTTTGGTAATCCACTCTGTAAAAATTTTATTATAGTTTAATTATAGCAAAGCAATTTAAAGCATAGATTTATCTTAATAAAATTTTAAATATTTGATGCCCAGCTTTAAATATCATCACAAAAAAATTTCTATAATTATCATTTTTCTATTTAATTTTAAATAAAATCAAAAAGAAATTTTTTGTGAATATAAAGTAAAATTAATTGCCTGGTGAATTAAGTTAATTAAATCCATAATGAAATTCTAAATAATATTTTATGCAAGAAAACAGGACTATTAATTTTAATAAAAAAAAAATTTTATATAGACATTTGAATAGATTTTATACTATATATAAAAAAAATACAGGTAATTTCCAAAAAAAAAGGAAACTGCTGCTGCTGCTGCTGCTGCTGCTGCTATAAACCAGGTAAAGAACTTAATTTTCTTATAGCAACTCTTTCAGTCCATCATTAACATGAAAAACGAAAAGTACTTAACCAAAAACATTTAACTATAATATTCCGCTTTATACTGACACGATTATCGTGGTTACGCATTATTATTATACATTATAAAGTTTTCTATTTATATGTGTTATAATATATTCTTTACCTTTTTGTTATGGTCTATGCTTTGTTATAAGGAATTTAGTGTCAGTTGCATTTTTCAATTGAAATTCTTTTTTTTTTTTTTTAACTTCAGCAAAAGCACAAAAATGAAAACCTTTATGATTTAATCCTTTTATAAGCAACAAAACACAAGAAAATTACTTGTCCAACCTATTTTTTTTTTCTCTTTGTAGCTTTAAAAAAATAATTTACCGAACTTTACTTTAACCACCAGCATTTTCAAAGTAACATGTTGTACAAATTAAAAAAAAAAAAAAAACAACAACTGCAAAATAATTTGAATAACCTTGGACATTATTCTTTTGAATTTAAGTAGAATTATGCAAAATGAATTTTACAAAATTTTCTGTTTTATTTTGCTACAAAAAAAAAAAACCATCGAACAAAATAATCTTTAGAACATGGTAAAAAAACACTAAGAAAAAGAGTTGAATGAACTTTAAAGAAAAAAAAAAAAAAAAAAAAAGTAAAATTAAAGAAAAATTACAGAAAAATAAAAATAAAATTTAATGGTAAAAATGCATTGAGTAGAAAATTATAGAGATGGAAAAATTATATAGGTAAAGAAGAATATGTCATAGAGGCAGAGGATATGGTTTGAAGCATAATATGATGGATTTACCCAGTATTGATAGCTGACAAGTAGGGTAAAATGTATTTAATCTACATGGTATTTATTAATTGTAAATTATTGTCGAAAATTTGAGAATGGTTCATAAACGAGTAGAGAGAAATAATCAACCGCATAAAGCGTTACTCAATTATATATCACATAAATCCATTTGATAAAAATTAATGTGTCTAAAATAGTGTTCTTCCAATCCCTTTAGCTTAATAGTCAGATGAAAACTCAGATCTAGACTGTTGCCATTGGAGGACAGACTGTTGGAATTGGAAGCCTACATACTAATATTGCAATTGGAGACCTACTAATTTCATATAAATTACGAATTATAATTTTCTACTCAATAACTGAGAAACTAGTTATTGCAAGAAGCTGATAGCAAGCTAAATTGTTGTCAGCAATCTGACATACTATTTCATTAGGTAGTATAATTGCTCTTAGTCAAAATTTTGCCAACAATCGTGCTGATACTCTAGCATTTTTCCCAAAATCATTTGAATCTGCAGTCAGTTAAGAACAACATTAATTCTTTGAACGTATGAATCAAACCCACGACCTCATACACCACAACAGGTAGAATACAGTGCACACTAAGCCACTACAAAAAGTATAATTTTCGATTGATTCGAAAATAACCGAAAAAAAAACAGAAGCACAAAAACAAAGAATATTGGTACAAAAAAAAAAAAAAAATCAAATATTTCAGATTTCTTTTTGATCCAATCTTTACGCGGCAAATATTTTTTTACATTATTACCATTTCATGATCTTCAACATTATGTGTATATATGTAAAGTCTATTATTATTCCAAAGTCGTCAGTTATACCAAAATTTTTTTACCTGTATAACAATAATATAAATGAAAACGAATATTCTATATCACGACGATCGACAATAATTTCCTTGCGATTATATTGTTGCTTTTTCAACGTCCGCTGTCTTTCAAATATTATAAAGAACGCGGTTTAAAAAATTGTTATACAACTTTCTGGTTTGGTGGTTTTTGAAAGTTTGTCTTCGATCAATTTACTTAACCAATCAATACAAACACAACACAACAAAATATTCTTTAATTTCATCTTTTCATAATAATTTTTGCTTTTTTTTTTTTTTTTTTAAAGATAAAAAATGTTTTCTCATCGAATTTAATAAAAGTTGAAATTTTTAAAAAGAAGAAAACAAGGTGTGGAAATATGTATATATATATTTTTGAAACCACTCTCGACGCCGACAATCATATATATAATTTTTTTTTTATTGGATATTTTGTAGCGGTTTTAGTGTCATTATCAAATTACTTTCCGATAAAATGGTTACACATTTATATATACCATAGTGGAAAAAAAATTTTTATGACAAAAAGTAAATTGAGTTGTTCACGATAGAGAATTTCTTTTTTAAGAGGATTTGCAAACACCACAGAGAGATTGGTAATAGCTTTTAATAATTTTGTGGAGGTTGAGATTAGGGCAAAATATAATCTTAAAATTTATTTATTAAACTTAGAAATGACGCAAAGAAGAAAATAGTTTAATGTCATAAATTGTGATAAAATATTACTTGGAATTTATATATATATTATATTAATAAAATTATGATTTTGGAGCAATTTTTTGTTTTGTTTTGTGTTACCCAAAAAGGTCAATAAGTTTTTTAAACTTATAAATAAATTATAGATTGAAATTTTACCCTCACTGTCTGTTTCATATTATATTATAGTATCTTTGTTACCACAATAATGAAATAAATGCTTCGAGCGTAAAACAACTTATCCAACCTTACAGTAATTCTGTAAATATATGTTGGTAAAAAAACATAACAAAAAAGATAATTTGCTTTCAGCTCGTGTTCACAATGATTGTTTTTTTTTTTTTTTTTTTCATTGCTTTTTGCATTCCTAATTAGTAAACACTCTGTGCGAGGCTGAGTAAATAGAAACGACTTGAAAATTATTACATATATAAAAAAATAGGAAATAATAAATTCTAAGAATGATGACAATCAAGTTGTTTTTTGTTGTTACAGTGTTGACTCTTTTAGTGAGTACGTGAATAAGAAGAAGGCAGCTTGAATGAACTTGAAGAATAAAAAAAAAAAAAAAATAGGCTAGGAAAAAGTAAGGTTTTTTTTTTAGGTGTAGCTTCAATTAAAACTCAACTTTTCTATATATAACTCAGATATAATTACTATTACTACTGAAAGTATAAAGTATAAAATTAAAATTAACACTATCGATTAAAGTCGCAAATTGTGCGTCGGTCCCCTAACTGAAATTCTAATCTCTTCCACAATTTTGCTTTGTAATATTTCATACATCCGAAATAGCGATATGCAGAGGCTGCGATGATGAAAGGCAGACTCTCACAGTCTCACTCACTTTTTGTGTGTGACTGCCCCGGTCTCATGCAGCTCCGACACAAATGTTTCGGATCCCATTTCCTGAATGAGCTAATGTCAGTTCGTTTAACTGAAAAATCAAATTTTGATGTATAAATCTTGTTTGTCCCCATGAATCTTTTGCTTATTTCAAATATTTTCTACCATATCGTAATCATATGGTTCTCCCTCCACCTACGATATTTTGTATTACCCACCATTTATGGCATGAAGAACGGATGCTTAAAACAAAATATAAGATAAGATAAGATAAGGACTGTTTTTTTTTAAAGGATATTCTTTTCATTTGGAAAAAAAGACAAAAGAAAATTTTTTTTTTTTTATTTGTGGGTGAAACTTAAAAACCATAAAGAAACTTCATTTTATACCAACAAATAAAACGAAATATAAATAAAAGATTTATAAAAAGGGAAATTAACAGACAATTTCACTTCCATTTCAAACAAACAATTTTCATCTTTAGCTATTAAAACAGAAATCATCGCATGAATTATTTAAATTGAAAAATGCTGTAAAATATGTAAAATTTTAAATTGAAAATATTATCACTATATGAAAATCAGATTTTGTCATTTCAGTTTCATGATTATTTTTCTACTAAATAGGTTTGAGAATTGAAATCATTTAGAAGATCATTGTGAAAAATTTGTATGTATATGTAATTATATTTTATGAAAAGTACATGGAAATACGTCAACATGAAAAGTTTATCAGTTAATATTTTAATTATTTCCTTCTACTATAATAGAAGAAGCTTCATCAAGGATAAACAGTGGTATACAAAATATTTAAGATATTTAGTAAAATTTTGCATGACTATAAGAATTCTCAAGAATCATTTCATAGGACCATTACAATAATTCTGCTATAAGAAGTTCAATCAGAATTGTACATTATTTTATCTAATCTTTTCTAATCTTTGTACATTATTTTATCTAATCATTATTTTATCTAAGTGTGTTTTGTATTAAAAACTGTTTGTAGTACTTAATACGCCCGTAAAAATTGGAAATTCGAATTGTCGGCGTTCGTACGCCGCGTATTTCGGGAGCTCTCATACAAAATGTATGTGCATGAAACGATTTTGACAGACGCCGTACGCCGGTGTTTAGGGAGAGCTCTTGCAATTAACATAGTTTCTCTTCTGCAGAAGAACTTAATGATTCGGCATCCACATAAATTTTACTATATACATACGTCTTAATTTGCATTCTACTAAATCGTTTGTGATTAATTTTAGTACATATTACTAATTATAGATAAGAAATTAATTTTAGTAAAGAGATTCAATAATATTTCAGAAGGGTTAGACCCTAAATTGATCTGTTTAAACCAAGAAACAGATGCATCACATTAAATATCCCGGAATGGCCTCAATACTGACTCAATATTATAAAATGATAAGCTGGTCTATCGGGAATTAGTAAAAATAAACCAATTAAAGAAGCTCCTACTGCTGCATTCTAAAATCTTCAGCATTTTGCACAAAAAAAAAGTCCAAGAAAATAATATACAAATTTGAATTTTATGAATCTGTTCTGTCACAATATTATAAAATGTTTGAATGGAACCATTTTTTTGAAAGAACATAATAAAAAAAAAAACAGATTTTTACATTATAAAGAAATTATATTTATTACAAATTTTGAGTTAAAATAATCAGAAATCGAAAAAATACAAGAAAATATAATTTTTTTTTCTTGGCAGATGCCTGGAAAAGATGAAAGAAAATAATATTTGATGTTTGTCAGAGACGTTATCGTTTTTCTTATGCGGTTGTTGTTTTTGAATGGTGGTGTTTCTTTATTTTTAATGGAGAATCGTAAAAAAAACAAAAAACACAACAAAATAATATATATGAATTTTTCCTTTTTATGTTAAAATATACAAAAAAAAAAGGGTTGAAGAGAGAAAAAACACATAAATTTTTGTTTAAATTAATAAAAAAAAAAACATTTTATGTTTTTGGGTATTTAAGAAGATATATAAACAGAAACACATTTTGTGGTATATAAAAATTCATTTTCGAGGGAAACATGACGGTATTAAGTTAATAAAGACATTTTAAGATGAAATTTATGACACAATAGAGAAGTGTTAGTATACACCAGAAATGAAATTGAATTCTAATAAGCATAAGATGATAAACGCAGTCGAGAAAGACTTTGATGCTTTGAACTTTTTTAATGACTTGAACCAAGGATATAGCACTGAAGACTGAAGTAATAATTTAAATCTGAATAATTAAACATTTTTGAGTAGATTAGCTAAGACAAATAATTATTATAAATAAAAACAGAATAAAGTGGTTGAATATTTAATAGTTAAGTTGAGTAATACAAGCAAATATTTTAGTCCTTTGATTACATAAATATATGGACCGATAATAGATTTAATTTTAAAGGGCGCCATGTGTCATATTTAGTTCCCGTGTATTGACTATTCACAATATTTAGTTCCCGTGTATTGACTATATTCAGGTCCCAGGGGCCACCAATGCAAACCATAATAATTAAGTTAGCCACTAGCAATAATTATTTATATACAGTCAAAGTTTTAGTGCAATTATAGAGCACATTAAAGTGTAAATGAATAAAATTTGCCTTGCATTACAAAATTTAAATCTAGATAATTTTTAAAAGCTAAAAATATCCACCATGGCCCATTCACTAAAAAAAAACACAGACTTAATCCGACCAGAACGAAATTTTTTATCTTCATTCTTGCCATCAAATTAAAACTCATTTAAAATCAAACGATCCTAACAAAAAACTGAAGTTAAAGAATTAAATGAAATTCCAATCTTTATAAAACAACAGAAAATTATTAAAGAATTTTTTTTTTTTTTAATGTCTTCATAAAAAAAGTGAACATAATTTCATAAAAAAAGGAATGACAAAAAAAAAATTAATGATTTCCTCTTTTAAATTAAATTTTTATTATTATTAAGTTAAAGTTTTAACAAGTTTCCATTTAATTCGATAAATAATGTAATAATAACCAAACTTTTTTCTTTTAAACTTTTTCGGTTTTAGCCAATCAGTAAAAATTGAATAAAATTTCATTTTAAAAATTTTTCTTCATTTTTTTATTTTTTTCCATAACTTTTTAACATTTTCTTATATATTATACGCAATTTTTAATTCATTATCTTTATTTTTCGTGATATTTATAGTATAGTATAGAAGATTGTAGCATAAATAATAATAATAAAAACGATTTGTAATCAAAAATATTTCTCATCAAAGCGAAATTGTTTACAACCTTCAAAGCTATAAAAAAAATATATAAAACTTTTTTATTATATTGAAATTGCGAAAAGAACTTTTCAAAAAAAAACAATAAAATTAAAAATTTACTGAAATAAAAATGTTATTTTTTTTTTTTTTTCAATTTTATTGGCATATTTGATAAGTGAAACAAAACTATTGTTGGTTATTTTGATATGTACTAAAAAAAGTTCGAAGACATCAAAGGAAATTCATCAATCAAATTTTTGATCAAATAAATGAAAATATTCTATAAGAAGGGAAGCTTTCTAAGAATGTTTAGTCATGGAGTTGATTTAGTATTTCTCTACACGCTATAGCGTACCGAAGCAGATATTTAATTTATTTGATTTTAATATACTTGATTTCTGTTAATTTTTTTTTGAAAATTTTCTTCTGCAGCCCACAAATGGTCGAACTTGGAACTACAACAAGTACGCGTACTAGTCCGCGAACCACTCCACACACATTACAACTTGTTCTATAACCATTTGTAAAACCATCAATTTTTTTTTTTACTTTGACGTTTGTCAAAATTAACATATGATAAAGTTTTTAAAATAAATAAATTAAATTAATACATTAATACTTTTTTAATAAGATGTCACAAAAACCATATGTTTTTAACATCAAAATTCAATAAACGTCATTTTGGTTGTACAACTTCTCCATACACAGTACAACTTGGTACGACAACCAAAGACTCCGCCCACAAAAATCAAAAATTTTTGATATTTTTCAAACCGATTGCCAAACATCAAAATTGGTTTTACAACTGCCCCACACACGATACAATTTCCAAATTCTTCGTACCATTTTGATGGTTCGAAACTAAGTTGTAGTACCAAGTTCGACCATCTGTGGGCTGAATTATAGAACAAGTTGTAGAACAAGTTGTAATGTGTGTGGAGTGGTTCGCGGACTTGTACGGGTACTAGTAGTCCCAAGTTCGACCATTTGTGGGCTGCATAATTTTTGAGAATTTATTCAATATATATTTCAATTTATTAATAAATTAAATTTTTTTATCATACCGATTTAATATTCCTTGATCGATACTTGTTCGTTTCGAATTATAATATATTCACGATTCAAAAAAATATTGATCATCACGATCATATAAGTTTGAAATTCCAATTTGATTTAAAATATGTAAAAGAATTTTTGTGAACAAAATGTAGAAATTTCGAAATGGTCAAACTGACCACAATTTAAATTATATATATACGAGAAACTGTTAATAATATTTGTGTAGCTGGTAAGGTGTGTTTACTGTGATCCTTGTATGGTTTATATGTAAATTGATAAAGAATTTTCAGGTATACAGAAGAATTTTCACAAACGATCTGTTTATGTATAGAAATTTTACTTTTAGAATTAAAAATACTTACATTTAATAAACAGAGGTCTGTTAGTTTAATCTGTTAATTATTCTTAATTAACAATTATTTTCGTTTACTAATCTGTTAATCAGTAACAGTTTAGTTAAAAGACTTGTTTTCGGTTAGTAAAACAACGAAATTTTTGACTATAAGAAGATGAATTTATTCTATGATTCAAAAAATTATGGCCGAAACACAATGCCAGCTTTAGCTGTGACTGTAACTTTAAAAAAGTTTTAACATAATGAAAAGCTCTTTTTTCTCAAAGCTTATATCTATTGATTTTCATATGTTAAAACTTTTTCAAAGGTACAGTCACAGCTAAAGCTGGCATTGTGTTTCGGCCATTACAATGATTCTCATCAGACGTCTACAGTCTTTTCTCAAATTTGAAAATTTAGCGCCTCTAGCGGTAGAAATTCGAAATACACCTACTGGCATCGTATTCTACTCTTCAATACCTTTCCAACGAATGGTCAAATTTAATTTTCCGTGCACATTTACTATATAAAATTACAATTTTATTCGGAAAAAGATGTTTTGGAAAAATGCGAATTGCGCCACCTACCGGCCGAATTTTGAAATTCTATCAATTGCATCTGGTTCTCAATAAATCGAGCTTTCCATCGGTGGGTATATCATAAACTTGTGTGTACAGTAACTATGTGAAATAACTGGTTTTTATTGTTTACATCGGACAGACGGACAGACGGATGGACGGACAGAAAAGCGTTAACATAAGGGATTTTTTTTTTTAAAAAAAGCCCTAAAAAAAGAAATGAACGAATTCTCTACATTTTCCTAAATATAATATTGAATTTATAATTTTAATTATTGATGATTTTATTATCATTCTAAGTCGCATATTAAAATCTTTAAATTTAATATATCCATAACCAAACTCTTATAATAATATTTACTAATATGAATTTCAAAAAATAAAATAAAATAAAGTGAAGTACACATGCACACAAGCGATAAATCAACTAATTTATTTCTTCAAATTTTATTATTATTTTTACCCCAACTTTGTAAACTGTCGAATATAATTTTAGAAAGAAAGATAAATACTTAAAAAAAAACTAATAAAAAAAAAAAAAATATTATACTTTAATGAATTGGTTGTATCTGTTTTAACTCATCAGAAAAAAAAAATGTGTGTTCAATAAAAAATTTGAAGTGCGGGCGGAATTATTGATATAGTAAATACACAATAATGTATATAAAAGTTATTTAAACTTCTGATGAATGATTATGAACTTTTTAGCATTTTAAAATGATTTCATAAAAAAATATATGTATATATATTTAATTTAAAAATGAGGTGACTGTACTTTTCATTTTTCAGAAATAATTATTATTATATATAGTAGATTTAATATTTTGGAAATTTGAAAGATTTCAAGTATAGATTTCAAAACAATTTAAAAAAAAAACTGGAAAAGTATTAAATATTATGCAAAAATTCAATTATAATTTTATTTAATTTTTAAAACTATATCAAAATATAAATTTATTTTAATTTCATTTAAAACTGGGCTCGGATTCTCTGAGTCGATATCGCGTAGAACGATAATCGAGTAAAAATTTCGATAACGATTCTCGAGATAAAAAATTGGAATCACGATAATCGATTGATATCGTATCGAAATTATTTATAAAATGTACCAAATTTCACTTCAATAATAATGTCAAATTATATCTGACAAATATAATTTCAAATTATATAGCTAAGCCTAGTACACTGCTCTTGCTAAACATAATTTTCTATATAAAATTTAACTTCAATTATTAAATATTAATAATTAATTAATTATTAATTAATGATTCATAATATTTAATTACTAATTATTAAAACTTCATTATTTATCTCTACTATTTAATTTAGTTTAGCAAGAGCAGCGTACTAGGCTTTGTATAAAAAATTGTTTTTTTTTTTATTTTGATTCAATTATTTTTGATAAATAATTTCATTCGATAAAAAAAACCTGAAATTTATCGTTTTATACTCGATCATCGTATGATAGAATTCCAAATAGCAAATTTATCGTTAGATTTCGATATCGTGTACTCGATATCGATTCAGAGAATCCGAGCCCTGAATATTACCGCATATAAATTTATATATAATTTATTTGCAAAAACTTATTTAAAATTTTTACTATTTAAAAATAATTCCAAACGATTATCGATTTTTGACCTCATTTTTGACAACCAAAAACACAAAATAATTTAAATCAATAAACGATTTTACAACACTTTAAGAAAAAAAAAACTAAATCAATTTTATATAATTGAGAAAATCTGCCACACCTTTTGTCACATTATATTTAAAATTTATCTATAAGAATAATAATCTTTAAAAGATTTTCTCTTGCTAAATTCTATATTTTAAATTTGATCATAAAAAAATGAAATAAAATAATTGGTATAGAATTTTGTGCAAATATTATGAGACATTTTAGAAACCAAAAATTATGTGTTGTTTTTTTTTTTTGAATAATCATATATTGCTCAAACAGAGGGGGTATACTCTTCTTGTAGATTTTTCTGAATTCCGACAAAAAATAATTAAGCTAAAAATGTAGACGAATACTTAATCTAGGGAGAATAAGGTATTATTTCAAACCATCTCTCTGGTGTTTTACCAATTGTATAATTGATAATATCATTTGTTAAACACCTAATTTAGGTGGCATCGGGCACTATTTTTGGCAAGTAGATCTAATAAAGGTCGGCGCACAATTGGGTTTAATCGATAGCGTTAACTTTAACTTTTAATGAACGCTAGCGGGAAAAGCCAGACTTCGCACAATTGTAGCTTATAGATTTTTTTTTTATATTTGTCAAATTTTCATAATTTTTATGTGATTTTCCAGCAAGTTTTTGCCTCCCATTGTTAAATTTTGTATTTTGCCAAGTTTTTTCCTCCCAAAAAATTAATTTTTCACCAATTTTAAAATAGTCTAGCGCTGGCGTTAATTTTTCAACTTGTTGAAAACCAGCGCTGGCGTTATTTTCGCCTAGCGTTAACTGCTGGTATTGTGTTCGTTTACATTTGATTTCCATATGTTGAAACTTTTGAAGTTAACACTATGGATTAAAGCCCCAATTGTGCGCCGGCCTTAATGATAATAGGGAAAATGACTTCCGAGTCTCAGATGGAAAAACGATGTTATCCATCGTAACTTGAGAAAACTACCGGAATCTTACACGATATGGACCCTGAACAGACACCAGAGAACATCTCGTACTGAGAGCTCAGATGAGCTACATAATATAATTAAATTGATTACCGCATAGATAAATAGAAAGATAAATTTATAATGGATTCATTTATGTAAATGGTATGACATATTCTTCTATCAATTTATAAATTCTTAAAGAAAATTCACTAACGATTAAGACTATATATACTAAAATTATGATAACATTCAAAATGAATCAACACTAATTTTAATTTGATTATCACAAAAAGAAATTATTTAAGAATTATATTAATGAAATTTTCACAATTATTTATCAAAAATTAAATTATTTAAACTTTTTTGATCTTTGTTGAAATTTTTCCGATAAGATTTCATTTTAATTTATTTTTCAAAAGTTTTATCTATATAAAAACAATAATTAATTAATTTTAACATTACAAACAAATTATATAGTAATTAATTTTTGTAATTAGCTTCTTCGCAGTTTAATTAAAATTACAAATGAAATTTTAACAATTCCGGAAAAAAAAAATACAAAAAATTATATTTACTGATAATTTTAAAATTTGAAAAATTTGTGACATTTGAGCTATATCTATAAATAAAATTTTCTTATCTCTCTAAAAATGTCGCGTATAGCGTATATTTAAAATTGTTTGTAAACAAAAAAATTCTAATCTATAAAGAAACACAAATAATTCGACATTTTTTGAATAGTGAAAAATGATAATGACAACAAAAATTTGATAGTAAACAAAATTATTTATAATGTCATGAAGATTATCTTGAAATTCGCAAATGTTAAATAAGAATTATTCAAAAATAAATTAGTAAAGATTTATACATGAAAAATGCATTGATTCATAAACATTAGGTTAAAATTTGAAACTGCAAAACTTTCATTTAAAAATTAGAGATTATAAAATGAATCAAAAATTGTTGAAATTATTAAGTAAATTATTGGATTTTCTGCATATTTAAATCCTAAATATCTTATTAGACTTTGGACCAGTAGGTATTTTCATTTTTTCGCATTTTCCATAATTAATCAAATTTTACCCATAAACAATTTTTGAAAATTTTTCCATTAAATCTGAAATTTTCCTTATACTTTAAAACCATTTCCTTATATTTTTTTTTTTTTTTGTAATTTGTCACAAAAACCAAAATCAACAGGAATCATCATCAGTCATTATTGTTAACCAAAAATATTCCTCTTTAATTTCATAACAAAAATAATTCTACTTTTTTTTCCGCCCACAATTTACAAAAATTCTTTAAAAAGACAAAAAATGTCTTTGTAAATGTCAAATTTATATTGAAATTGAAAATCATTTTCTAATAAACCCATTAAAAAATAATCTGTCACTTCACGCTATTGAAAGAACCTTCAAAATTTCCTTTGCCTTGTTGTATTTGTATACCATACCACGAACAAAAATAAAATAAGATATATATTAATACCAAGCGAACAAAAACCACGTAACTTAATCAATCAAATTTCCCAAAAAAAAATCATCTTCCATAGTGGGGTTTTTTTGGGTATATCCTCTACCTTTTGAGGTATCTACGATTTTCCAAGAATGTATATCTAGAGTGATACCCAAACTAAGGCCCGCGGGCCAAATCTGGCCCGACAGCCTCAATTTGTTGGCCCTCGAAACGCTTAATTGTGCAATTTTTTCCTACCTAAAATTTGCTAACTGAATCAATTAAAATTCGGAATTTTGCGTTGTAAACTCGCAAAAAAAATTTCTGTTAAGAGTCTTTTAATAATCTGTAGAAAAGCAAAAGGCCGACGTACTTAATTTTTTGGCCCAAGTTTAAATAAGTTTGGGCATCGCTGCGGGTAGAGACACAATTACAGAGACATCAAAATAATACAAAGTAAATCATAAAAAGTAAGATTACTATTTCGGTTCAATGAAGATGTTAGATTTTATTTTTCAGTTCAATACAAAAATTTTGATAACAAAAAAAAAAAAATATTGTGAAAAAATATCAAATTTCTAAAAAGGAAAATTTTCTTTTTATCGACCAAAAAAAAAATTATTGAATTGAAAATGAAATTTTTTTTAGATAATATTTTGGGTATAGAATTGTGGTTTATTAACCAAAAACTTTTTAAAGGGAAATATTAAAAGTTGATGAACTTTTAATGCTTTAAATTAATTATTATTGTTTTTTTGGGGCTAGTGAACAAATTTTTCGTTATTGTGTTCCTGGAGGCAGAACTTTTAAATTTATATAAGAAATTCTAAGAAATATTCACAAAAGTCACGCCATCATAAGCAAAATTATACGAAAAGTTTTTTTGTAGAGTTCAAATTTCTTTTTTTTTTTTTTTTTGGAAAATTGCCTAAAAATTGTGCAAAAGAAATTATTGATTATTTTATTTTGTCTGAGCTCAGAAAAAATGGCAACGAATTTGAAAAAGATAAAAATTTTTTAAAAATTAAAGAAGCCAAAATTATAATTATTTGGAAATTGTTTCAGTCTGGTAGAATTTTATTAAACAGAATTTCAAATAATAATATCAATTTTTGAGGTGTCGAGCTAATTGTAATCAACAAGAGAAACTAACTAGCCACGAAATGATAATTCCAGTTCAAATATATGTACACCATTGTAAAGAAATTTGTCTGTCACATTTTTGTTTCCTATTTTCAAAATTACCAAATCAAAGATTTAATAATTTAAAGTGAATCAACGTAAAATTTCGAATTTATATAATTTTCCATTTCAACTCGGTGTGACACTCGAGCAAATTCAATTTCTGTTAACATTGTTGAACACGACCTTTTTACAGTCACCAGAAGATTGAAATTTTATAATGAAAATTTTTTAATGTCAAAAAGGAAAATTACCTTCCTTCAATTCAATTTCCAACCATCAGAGAATAATATATTTAATATGACCGAGCTAACTATAGACTTAACAACAACAAAATTGCTAAAAGTAATTTCTTTCGTCCTTTCCTCCGTTTTTGAAAGTTTTTCTTAAAAATATATAGAAAATTTTTTTTATCCTGTTTTGTGTTTCCACCGAACGTAAAACAAAAAAAAAAAATTACGAATTTATAATATATAACAAAGAAAAAGTTTTAAACAATAATTTTCCACTCAGTAAACTGAGAATTTTAGTAAGCATATATCCTCTTTATATCCTTTGTCCTTTTTTGTAAAAAAAAAAAAAAAATTAATAATTCTTGGATAGTAAAAACAGAAAAATAATAATTTAATAATATTGCATATACCCACCACCATACCAAAGAGAAACAAAATAAGATGAAAATGTGCTAATTTTTTTTCAATTTGTCTTTTTGTTCGTAAGTTGGCGTAAGAAATTAAAATATTCTTTTTTTTTTGGGAAAAATCGTCAAAGTTAAGCTTAAATTTCATTAAAATATACAAAAAAAAAAAAAAAATTTTTAAATTTTCTCGGAAATTATATTCAAATTAACTACAATTAACCGAAGTGCATTTTAATTTCAATAATGTTTTCTTATCAAAAAATTGTAAATCCCAATTAATCTCTAATTATTGATAAGAAATCACAACTTGTTAAATTTTGATTATAAAATAATTAATTGTTTTCATTAAGAGATTAGCTTATCATCGAAAAGAGTTCATTAAAAGTTTTAATTGATTGCGATTAGAAAAAAAATGTATAATTAAAATTCAATAAACGTCAATAAGACTTTTTATATATATATAAATCAAGTATATATAGCTTTGACTATATAATATATGGACTGCTAGTAACCAACTTCATTGCTGTAGCTATGACCGACTATGCGCATACCACCAGAGATGGCGAAAAAAGGAACTAACTATTCCGAATTGCCTTTGGCGACGCTCGCCTTTTTGACGGCCAATTAAACAACTAAATCATTTATGAGAATTCCATAGATTTTACTTGAGAATTCTACTGGATTTAATTCATAATTCCATAACTTTAGTTCTTTTATTGGCCATCTCTGGTGCTATGCGCTACCAGTCATAATAGTAATTTTTTCTTTGACAGTAAAGGAAATTATAAGCGACTGCTAGTCCATATATTATATAGTCAAAGCTATAGATTACGAATTATCTACGAGTTATATAAATTTTATTTTAAAAGTTTGTCGAATAAATTTTTTAGTAAACTAAGCAAAAAAATGTTAATGCCAAATTGTCAAACTTTCATATTTTTTTTTTTATATAGAATTTTCCGAAAACATCAGCCAGACTTTCTGGTATACAAAAAAAAAAAGACTAGCTATATGTTTTTTTTTGTGTTAAATTTAATGGAAAATTACTGATCCATAAAAATACGGATGTAATACTTATTGTCAAACGACAATTTAAAAAAAAGAAATTTGTCAGAAAAAAAAAACACAAGCGATTTGTCACATAAAAATCAACAAAGTAGTTAAAAAAAAAATGAATTTAAAAAATCTTACCTTCAACTTTAGCTAATGCTAATACAGAGATTGTTTGTAATGCTGGTATTGCCCATGCAGCTAAATGAAATAAATGTGATTTATTTTCAATTGCTTCATGTCCCCATTTTAAACCAGCTGCTAAAAACCATGCTAATGCTAAACATGACCACCATGCAAATGCAGCCATACAACAAAAATATAATGCCATAAATAATACTGTACATGATGTTGACTGACGATGTCCCTGAAATATATATTAAATTATAATCCAATTTTTATTTTGTTATAAAAGTACCTGGGTTATTGTTGACATCATTTGTAATCGTCCTAAACGTATTGGTGGTGGAAATGGTTCACGACATGCAACTGAATCACCAGCACCTAAACCAGCTACATATGCACAACCAACAACTAAATAACATACAGCTAAAAATACAATTGCACGTTCTGGATAACGAAAACGAGATGAATCAATTAGGAATGTTAGAACCTAGAAATGGAAAAAAATATATATATAATTAGTAAATTTGTATACGCACACTTAATTAGGCCGCACACGAAATATGGGAGAATATGCAGACTAAAATAATTGATATTATTGATTTTTAAAACTTATTTAAAATTATAGTAAAAAAGTTTTCATACAGGAATTTCCAAAAATTTTAGTAATATTTTCACTATGAAACTGAAATCTGGAAAGGTGTCACGAAAGAAGGCCACCAGGAAATATGTAATTGGCATTCTATCAATTTCAGAAAGCTAAATAATAGGCCAATTCGTTGTTAGCGAATGTAAACGAAATGAATCAATTAGGAATTTTATTTACAATAATTTCCATATTTCGTGAAACTTTATTGTTCATGGCACTGTCTTGAAACTTTGATATATTATATACGTTTTACCCTTTCAGGTTCATTAAAATTTAATTAAAATTCTCTTAGACGAGGAGAGAACTAACATAAAAATAATTTCTAATAAATTATTTAAGATAAAACTTTTTGTATATAATATAATTTTTTCTTGTTTTCGTTAAAGTTTCATGGTTAATTGTAATTTTAGAATTTTGTTTATATTGTAGAAAATGGGAAATTTTCATGTTATTCACCTTTGAAAACCAATTAACTTAATTTCCATGAAATATAAAAATTTTTTTTTTCCATAACATTTAATTTTCCATTATATAAAGATTTTCTTATTTTCATTGTAAATTTAACCATAAAGAAAAATTTATATAATATAATTTTTATTTAATTTTTTACCCAAACAAAAATTTATTAGGTGGATGACTTTCATTATGTGCTAAAGTAAATTAATTTAATTTAATTTAATCTAATTTTTTTGGAGAAAATTTATATAGTTAAGTATTTATTACAGGATGTTTATTACAGGATTTAGTAATATTTGAAAATTTTTGTTATAAATATTTGCAAAAAATTAATTTATATAGTTAAGTGAATAAAATGAAACTAATAGGATGATGGGCTGTCGTCCTGTTAGTGTCATTATTCATCCAATACAAATGGACACAAAAGTGTAGTCAAATGATTATGACTGAAGCTGAGGTACGGGGCACATACGCTGAAAAATACCGATAAATTTTAACATTTCTTCAAAAGATTCTGAGTAGTATATAGTACCCGCCCAGCCGGTTATACGTCAGATCTAATTAAATATGTCAAATCAGTGGAACTGCAATGTTTTTTGTGGATGTAAAAGGATTTAGAGTAAGTTAATGTAACAATCTACAATTAAGACACATTTTTACACTATTCGTCCCGAAAAATTGTTAAAATATTTGTTTTCAAAAGCACCACAGGAACGTCTACAGTTCTGCGACTTTTAAGATGTCTGTTAGTTTTCTGTTATCGATTTTACTTATATGTGTCAGTTCTTACTTTATTTAGGAAGTTTAATGATGTGATTTTAATATGAATTGCAGAAAATATTGAAGAAAACGGAGATAATCGTAGAAGAAGCATTAATTTGGGAATATGTGAAATAAAGTTTTGTTTTACAATAAAATGAATCATGGTTTTAATTATTTCATTTCTTTGTCGTTTTCAATTTAAAAAATATATATTAAATTTTTACTTTAAAAAGTTTTTGCTTCCCACAAAACATAACAACACATAACCTCTCCAGTTACAATAAACCAATATCATCTGCACTAAAGCAGTGATAATTAAATGCTTCCCTTACCCTCTAAACAAAACTTATAACTTGAAATTGTAAAGTAAACATAAATTTTCTTTAATTATGTTACATAATAATTTCTCCACTAATTTAAATTCTATAATAGTAATTTTCATTTGGAAATAGAGAAAACGACCCTAAAGTAAATAAAATTTGAAATTACATAACATTTTTTCTTAGTAATACCAAAAATTCTGAAGAGCTTTTTAAAAGCTAAAATTTGAAAAAAAAAAAAATTATTAAGGTTAATTTTCAAAATTATAAAAGATTATTATTGACTTTTGTTTATCATGTTTCAGTTCATTCTATAGCATAGCGTAAGGATATAAAAATTTCATGACTTTAGGCTATTTTTTACCCACGTGAATAAAATTTCAGTTTTTATGTAAATACTTAATATTTTTTTTTGTTATTATGCGTCAAAGGAAAAACTAAAGTCGGAAAAAAAAAGGAAATTATTTTTGGTATGACACCATTGAGAATAAATTCCTTTTTGACAATTTTTATTTTTTTTACATATTTTTTTTTTTTTTTTTTTGTGGGGATATGACAGTAGGCCCACCCCTTCAATATTTACGTATAGAAAAAACTTTATTATACAGTATTCAAAATCCGTATTCGTACACCATTACTTTAAAGACAAAAGTGTGTACGCATTACTGCAAATGTCATGCAAAATTTTTTTGGA
The DNA here is from genome assembly GCA_949752835.1 of Empis stercorea. Classification (NCBI taxonomy): domain Eukaryota; kingdom Metazoa; phylum Arthropoda; class Insecta; order Diptera; family Empididae; genus Empis; species Empis stercorea. Next base: position 84,144,906 of record OX457085.1, on the reverse strand, counting down.
AGAAATCACATGAATTACATTAATGGGGAGCATAAATTTAAAGTAAAAAAAAAACGAATGCACTTTTCATTTTTCATTATTCAATGATTATATTTAACAATAAATTAAACATGTACGAATACGGATTTTGCATACTGTATGTATTTTCATAAATTGATATTAAATGAAGACCTCAAAAAAAAAAATACAAGAAAACAAGAAAACTTTTTCGTTTTTATATGAACTTCTTTTCTTATGCTCTGATATTTTATTACAATAAAAATTCTTTACATTAATTTTTATGATTCCCAAAAGGAAAAGAATTTTACCATGAACAGAAACAAATTCATTATTTTTCGTTGTTGTTATATAAAGGGAAAATATTTTATATATAGGATTTTTTTTATTTCTGGTAAATTGGGTAAATTTAAATTTTTACGAGAATATTAAAATAATTTTTTCAGGTTTTTTTTTTTTTATGGTTTATAATAATTTCAAATTTTATAGTTTGCATAAAATTGTTGGAGAAAAAAAAAAGAGATTCTTTTTGTAATAATAATTATTAGAGTGATTATGGTTAATTAATTTATAGAATATATTTTTGTAATTATTTTAGTTTGATTATAAATTTGGTTCAAAATAAAATTTGTTGGCAAATTGGAAAAGATATAATAGTTTTAATGATTTAATTAACCAAGAACTGTTAATGTCCTTACTAATAATCTTAATAAGGACAGTAGGAGTGCTTGGTTCAGACAATGAAATATCATAGTTGTGTGTACCGTCTTTTGAAGTTGGCTACTACTAAAACATTAGTTCTGCGAACGCACAAGCCTCAGAACGGGTACATAAACATAAAGATATCATGATAAATCTCAATAGTTATAGCAGTGATAAGGGACATTATGTAACATTATACCAAATCAATAATGTAAATCAAAATCTAGTTTTGCAGATGATAGTGACAGTGACTCCATCCGGATTTCAAGTTTATGATTCGCGGACCATCACGAAAGTTATTTGAATGTTAGGAATTATTACTTTTTTCTCTACCAAGGATAGAACAACAGAGGAACATTGTACTTGGAATAATGCGAGGATCAAAAAAGGAAACCATTTCGAAGAGATAATAAATAAACTTTCACGAACTCATCTTGCATTCATTTTAGTTATTAACAGTTTTGGTATTATTGAACCTTTCCAATTGACTCATCAGTAAATTTATATAATTGCTGAACGGGCGAATATATTCGGTATGATTAATTACGACAGTGATTCGTTTGGATTTAACTATCAAAAAATTATGTTAAATGACATATATTTCCATTTGGAAAATTAAAAATTAATCTTGTCGGTATTTTTAAATTGAAATTCATCTAAGTAATAGCAAACCGAATTTAAAACAGATAATTATTATTTGTTCTTTCGGGTGAAGGAGTCGAGTCGAAAAGCAAATGAAGAGATGACTTCAATAATAAGACGGACTATCATTTCGGAATCAGTGCAATCGATATTTAAATCGATTCAATCGAATCGATATATATAGATAGTAAATCGATCTTTGTAAAATCATTAATAGAACTTCAGCGACTCTAAGAAATTTATATGCATTTTCTATTAATCAATAAAACTGTACATTGACGACATGAATTTAAAATATTTTCCAAATAAATAATTATGGAAAATATTTATATTGAAAAAAGTGTACTCGATATCGACTCAGAGAATCCGAGCCCAGGATCGTTCCATACAAAAATTAAATATTATCATTAAATTGTTATTTTATTACATTTGAACTTTCTATACTTTAAGTCGTAACATTATTACTATATATATTATTAATGATAAAAAATGGTCATCCTTAACCTTTTATTACTTATTAAATCAACATGATAATAATAATGACAAAAAATTCTCGTATCCTTTTTTTGTGTACGTGTGTCCTTTTATAAAGATGATAGACATGATTGTCATATATATGTAGAGAATAAACATGAATAACGATTATTATCTTGTCTGTTTATTATCCTTTTTACCCACAAGGATATCAAAAAAACAAAATTTATTATTATATCTTTAATGAAATTTAGTTTCATTTTTTTTTGTATATTTCTCTTCTGTGATGGTTACAAATTATTATTAAGGATTCTCATCATTGTCTGATTAATATATTGAAACTTTTCTATTATGGTTTTAGTAAAAATTTCATTAAATTTAAATTAAAGGATGTAGGTATATGAAAAAAATAATATATAAATTTATTATGTAGGTGAATAAAAAAATAATCTATTTAATCTAAAAATTGTTTTTATATGAACAAAATTTGAATAAAGATATTTTCAAATTCTAATGAAATTTGAGATTAAAATTAAATTTCTAATACTTAATATGTGGAATATTTTGGCCGCATATCATAAGCCAACATGAATCTCTGTGATGCAACATCTCAAATGTGGAACTCCATGAAATAGATAACAGAGAGTTGGTCACCAGAGTTCATCGAAAAAACCCGAAACACCGATAACAACAGAGACGAATTTAGTCAGAATCCTCAGGGGAAAGGAAATTGATTTCGATAAAAAATTACACATGTTGACGATCTGTAGTATAGGCCGTTTTTTTTTAACAGTACTGCCGTTTTCGTTAACATGGTAGTTTAATCAACGAGACAGCAACCAGTCGACAGAAGGAGCATTGAAGCTAAATTGGTCGACTTTTCACTGTCTCGATAGTCAAAATACCAGTAAAAAGAATTAATACATTGCAGTACTGCGTTCAAACTGCGTTAACGAATACGGTCCATACTCCTATATAGAATTAGGACAAAAGCATCTTCACAAAATCACAATGTAAAAACAGCATAGGTGGAATATCTATATGCTCCTAAGAGGAGTGGGAGCATAAATGCAATTAAAATTTTAATTTTTTTAATTTTTTGTCTAAAATGTTGACATAAATTTTTATATAATTACAAATTTGTATGAAAAAATTTTATTATTACTAACTACAAGAAATTTTAATTGAAACTATATAAAAGTATAGATCACTTCTCGTATATTCTATAAAGAATTTCCTTTCTAGAGCCAGTTACTTAAAAATGTATATTACGTTATAATAACGTCTATGGAGGAAAAATTATTTGTTTGTTTTTTGTTTTTGTTATCCGACACAAAAACCAAAAAAAAAATTTTTTTACATTTTTTTGGTACCAACATAAACACATACCAATAAATCTACCAATAAATTTTCATGTAGGTACTCTAACTCGACTACTATATTTTCTATAGTATCTGTGATATAAATGTTTAGTCTATAGTCTTTGTTCGTATATGTTGCATGTGCCGTTGAAGGTTATATAACCTTATTTACGTTTCTGTATTTCAATATCCCTAAAAATTTATTTATGCTTTTATGATTTTATAATATGTTAATAACAAAACAACCACATGAGGTTGAAATTTTTTATGTATATATACAAATTATAATTTTTGACAGAGTGTTTTAATTATGAAATTGGACAAGAACTGATATCAAATCGGAAATCATGGCCTAAACTTACTGGACGACCTTTAAGAGCGTTTAACACTGTTTTGGTTTATGATAGAGAGAAAGGCGACGAATGTAAAGTGATGTTTTTGATTAAAACCAACACTGATGTCATTAATTTGATCCCAATAACGAATACGAATGGCAAGTAACCCAATAATACAAATTACAAGTTTTAATAGTTAACCCATTCGCCTGCATTTAAATTTTCGTAAAGCAGTCAAAAAATCATTTAATTTTTTCATATAACAATTTGAATTCAAAAAGAGCCGGGAATTCCCGTCATAAAATTTCGAGAGGTAACTGCCATGACGGGAATTCCGGCAATTAAGGTGAATGGGTTAATTTGAACCTGGAATCTTTCAGTATGAAGCCAGGTGGGTGTAATTACTGTAACACTTTGGTGTTTTAATGAATTTCACCATTTCAATTTGTCCTCTACTACCCAAAGCTTCGAAATTATGACCAAAATAACATTTTGAGACATAATTTCGACTAATTCAGTACAATTTTCGTCATAACCAAATTAATTATTTTGGTAACATTTAATTTATTAACAAAAAAAACCTGAACCATCCTGTTAAGTTTTATATATATACAAATAATAATAATCATATTTCTTATCTGGATAATATTCGAATATTTCCCTCATAAAATATTATTAAAAAAATAAATAAATAAAATGAACCTCATCACTTTCTATTTTTGAAACTGATGAACAAAAATGTATTTATATATTTAAAACTTTTGTGTAAACCAAAATTTCGAGTATGTACAAGAGCAAAAATGCCGCGCAGCCGAACTACTGATCAGTAGTTTTATACTTATGGGCTTTTTTTAAATTCAACTACTCTAAATGTATATTTGGAGTATACGTTGCACCCTCTATCCGCAGAAATTAAAATTATAACTGTGATTTTATACTACTACTTAATAAATTTCAGATGTGACATTAAACCTATTTTTTGGAGCTTATTCAGAATTGGAAAACGCATTATGAAAACTCTTTTTCCATATTTTAGTATTCGGCGCCTCTAGCGGTAGAAATTGGAAATACAGTTAACGGCATCGTATTCCACTCTTAACTACCTTTCCAACGAGTAGTCACACTTAATTTTTGGTGAACATTTACTATATAAAATTATAATTTTTATTCGGAAAAAGATGTTTTGGAAAAATGCGAATAGCGCCGCCTACCGGCCGAATTTTGAAATTCTATCAATTGCATCTGGTTCTCAATAAATCAAGCTTTCCATCGGTTTGTCTATCATATACTTGAGTGTACATTAACCATGTGAAATAACTGGTTTTTATTGTTTACATCGGACGGACAGACGGACAGACGGACAAAAGCGTTAGAATAAGGGATTTTTTTTTTTTAAAAGCCCTAAAAAAGAAAAAAATATACCACTAATATTTAATTTATTTAAAAACATTATTTATATATTTGAATTTGGTTTGTTTTTTGTTTTGTGTGGTGGGGTAAAAAAAAATCACATATAAAAAGAGAATTTTTTAACATAGATTTATTTTTTAAGCGTTTCTTTTCCTTACAAAATTTATGTTTTTACTTTAACAACAAAGAATTTTTCGTGTATGCATGTGAAAAAAAATAAATCGCTAAATTCTATATAGAATAATTATTATTAAGTAATATTTTTTGGGTGAAAATTTTTTTAACTTACCGTAAATAAACAACTGGCAACACAAACTGCCGCCCATGAACCAACCCAATAACGTAATACAGCACGTTCATTTTCTGGAAAAAACATTGCATGACATGGTGCACCACAATCTCGAGTATCCTGGATAAATAAAAATATGTTCTAATTAAAAATTTAAAATTTAAATTGGTATAAAAAATATATTGGTTAATTTTTTGTGTTGATATTGATTAAATTTATATAATTTCGGAAAATTCATTTAACTTGATTAATTCAATTTTCTATGATAATTAAATAATTACTAAATAAATCTATAATCAAATTATTCAAAAATTTATGAAAGTCTAAATTCATGTATAACGAAATAAAATATCTTGTCTCCATCCCACCCACATCTAATTCCGCCTTGGTCAAATTTATACTGAATTAAATCATCCTCAAAGGGTTCAGCATAAATAAATGCAAATAATTTTTTGTGAACAGATTATTTACAGTGATTAATATCGGACTGTAAATTGGCTTTTCAAAATTATATAAATTTTAATTTCAAATAAAATTGATCTTTTAAAAGTGTTCCAACTTTTCACATAATTTGTCCTGTAAGTGTAACATTAATATTTATGATGTTTAGTAAAAATGATGCATAATTTTTTACAATTAATTTAATTTTATAATTAATCAAAGAAGGAGCTAAAATATTTCAAATATGAAAGCATGATTTTTACTATGTATATAAATTTTCAGAAAAACTAAAATAAAGTACGCAGATACGGTGCCTTTACATTAGACATTATTTATGTCGGACATTTCTGTTAGACATTTCTGTCGGACATTTCTAATTTGACAGATCAAAATAACACGCTGGCGATTTTATGTTAGACTTTTCTGTCTGACAAATCATTTGCAATCATGTCGTCAACAAGAAAACAACTAGCTATAAAAATATTAAAATTAAAATATTTGGAAGATTTAGAAAAAAACCTTTTTATCAAAGCAGCCTTTTAAAAATTAACCAAAATGTTGCAAAATAATATAACAAAATTTAATTTTTATCAAAAATCGCCATTTACAAATTAACAAATGTCAAAAAATTTCTACAAAAATTTCTGAAAAGTTGTTTGGACAGAAATCGTTATTTTTCTGTCGTGACAGAAATTCTGGTCTGGTTTACACTAGACATTTTAAAGACAGAACATTTATGTTCTGTCCAAGAAAAAGTCTAATGTAAACCCCAAATTAGTCAAAAATTAATCAAACTATTAAATCATCTTTTTGTTCATTAATTTATTGGAAAATTTTAATCGAACTATTTTTTATAACTCCAATTAATTTACTATCCTGTCAGACATTATTCCATATATCCTTAATTGAAAAAAATTTCTTTTCCATTTATATAATATTTTATGCGTTCTTTGAAATAATTGAGAATGTGTGTAGTAGCATAGAATTTTCAAATCGCCAACTCAATCCAAAGAAAACTAAATTGTTGAAAAATGTTAAATTAATAGTAACTATAATTAACAATTTATTAGAAATCTAATTTTTCCTATACTATATATATACTATAGAATATGAGTGAAAATTTGAAAAATCTAATCAATAAATTAAAAAATTATGTTGAACGGACTAAACATTATATAAATAAATTTACCATTAAAACAATTTTTCTCTCTGTCTTAATTTATAGAAAACATGTTGGGTGGTCAGTTCTTCTCTTTTGCCTTTAAATATGCAACAAGTTTTTTTTTAGTAGTTAATATATAAAATTTATTTTACTATTTGACTTAGAGAAGATCTAAAATTTTAATATTCAATTAAATTTTTCTTGAGAGAGAATAAAGTTTATTATAATCTCCAATTATTCTTTTTGAATTTTCCTGAAAGATATATCGAACAGATAATAAATTTGATGATTATTTGTATAAATAAATTTTAGTATTTTAATATTATACTGTTTTTTTTTAACGATTAAATTAAATGATTAAATTATATTACAAATATGTTTTACAATTTTATAGGTCAAAAGTTCATTTTGGGGTTAGAAATATTTAGGTCAGATGACAATTTTTGTGGTCAGAATTGCATAATACAGAAAGAAGTTCATTTTCTATTAAATTTTTTCACAAATAATTTAGGAAAAATCAACTTTTTTTCAATTATTTTTATCTAAAATTCGATTTCTCAACAAAATTTTCGTTGTAAATTTAATATTAATGCGCGCTCCAAGAAATATTTATAATCTTTTTCTGGGCTTTCGTAAAATTTATGATACTTAAAATTAATTATGATTATATAAAAAAATTATATTTTCTATATAAAATCAATTTTCAATTAATTTTCCAATCACGTAAACATCCCAAACAAGAAAACAATATTTTTGTTGAACAAATATTTTGTATTATTAATTTTCCACAATCACGACCACAAAAATATCGTAATTTTATATATAAGAAAAATTTCATATCGTTTCCGGTTAATAAAGCAACAAAAAACAAAAATGTATTTTCCAATAATAATTTCACCTGTTGATGTTGTTTTACCATCAAACATTGCAAAAAAAAGAATAATCTACTTTCATAATTTTCCATCAAAATATTTTCCATTGGACAAAAAAAAAAAATTAGAAATATGTTTCTGTAACTCTTTTTTTTTCTTATTATTTTTATTTGTGACCATTTTCAGCGAACCATTAAGCGTTTTTATCAAGAATATCGCATTTTTTTATAAATTATTCGATTCTTTTTTTGTTCGATATTTTTTTGTATAAGTTAATTCGATTTGTAATCAAGTTTTCTTGCTGTGTATATATTTAATTTCATTATAAAACAAAACAAAAAAACTGATCATTGTCTCATTAAAGTGTGATTTAGTTTTTCTTTATACAATTTATAAAAAAAAAAAATTTGATTGCAAATTATTTTGAATGCCGGCCTCTTAGAGAGAATATGAAACAGAAAAAATTGATTCAAATCAGTTTTTGTGTTAACTTTATTTAGAAAGTTGATATCGCGCGATTATCGAGATTGTAAAGAAGAAAAATATTTACAAAAAAAAAAATTACTTGCTTTGCTGGTATAAAACTTATAAATGTTACTAGCAATTAACTGTCAAATTATATAATGATATTATGTAATTCTAATATTAAATTGCTTTAGCAAAAATGAAAATATTTCAAAAGTAAATTAATATTATATAAAAAAAAATTTTGGAATTTCATTTTTAATCATCATTTCTTTTACAATAATTTCCAAGTGTCATTACAAACGTCATAAATTACTAAGTGTTAAATAGATAGAAAGTCAATTACACGCTCTGTCAGAAATAAATTTTTAGGTTAGGTTGAAATTTTTATAATAAAAGCGAGTTAATTTAATATTAATTGATCAATTAACATTTGTCTATTTTAAAATCTCATCAAATTTACAGCTTTAGAGACCATTTTAAATTATCTGTCAAATAAAATATTATATTTAAATGTCAAAGGAAACTGAAAATTGTCCTTAAGCCGTTTTAGTTCATAAACACATTTTGATTACAGTACAAGTAATATTCTACGTATTTGCCTTTATACAGGATGGTATAAAAATATATTTAATAGGTGTCAAAATCAGGTATTCTTTTTTGACAGCTGTCAAATTTATTTTAATGTTGAATTTATCCTTCAGTTTGATAGTAAATTATAATTTAGATATTATTATTCTTTTCTTTGACTCAACAATTTTACATGGATCTAGTCTAGGACATACTCCTAACAGATTTCCCCCCACAAATACTGTTACTTAAATTATTAAATTTACTGTATTTCATTTAAAAAAAAAAAACAATATTTATCAGCCTGTGATCAAATTTTGTTACAATTTCTATCGAAACTTGTATAGGTACTATAAAATTTCCAACATGTATCGATAAATTGAACATGTCAACTAATATGTTAAGTAAGTTTTTATGTCTCGTTATAAAAAATAAATAAAGAGGAAAACATATTCTATGATTATTTTTAACATCTTTTTTTTTTTTTTTCCTTTTCTCAAAAATCACATTTTTTTTCCCAATCGATTTTTATTTGGTAAAAATGCTTGTATATCTAAAATATACTGATAAAAAAAAAATGTTGTTTCCCAAAGTAGGTGAATCGGCTCACTAAAATATATTTTACAAGATTTTGAATAAATTAAAAAAACAACTACAAGTAGGGGCAGACTTTTTTTTTCTGCTATAAAGCTACAACCTTTTTTGTATAAATCTTTCGTAAATATATGATCATTGTGGTTCATTGATAGTGTCAGTGATGATCAATATTATTATACTATAAAATTGTGGTTTTATTTTGTATGGTTGTTTTTGCAAAAACACTAAACATAGATAAGCTATTTATGTCAGCTTCAATTTATTTGTTTATGGTTTAAATTTAATACTAAAATTTATATATGGTTTTTTTTTGTTTTGGGTGGTCCAAAAGATTACAGATTAATTTTTTTTCTGGTTCATATTGTAAATGGCATAAAAAACTTTTAAAAATTTCTTTATGGTATTAAAGTTTTTTTTTTGGTAATTTTTTCATGCGAACGGTAATTATGTGGATTTTCGGAGCAAGAATGAGTCATTAGTTAGGGAGATTCTGTAGTTTCTATATACTATGAGAGATCTGCAAAGTCCTGTGGAGCCAAGAAAGAAGGAGAAGAAGAAAAATGAGGAAGGAGAAGAATATACTATTTTTACAAAGTATGTTCGATTACTTTGTGGGGGAGGAAAAGTACTAGGCTGATTTATATTTCCCAGACTTATTAACACTGCAATTTATATTGCATGTATAGATTCTACGGTATATTCCTAAATAATGACTTGATTGTGTTCCAAATATCCGCATAATTAATGTCTATAAAGTTAGGTTGAGGAGGGTAAAACCATCACCGTGTTGCTGGGTATACGAGAGATCTTATTGGGTTCATTGTGGTTCTTTCGTATAGCCCAAAAACACCATTCAATTGTTCGCATTTAAAGAAATCGACTTTCCCTTCCTTATTAAAAGTCCGGTCCTCCATTACCAAAATTTTTGGTAGAATTTAGTAGAAAAGTTTTTGGCAAATCCCACAACTTTTAACCCATATAAATGATATAATCAAATTTATGGTTATCTATTACAAGGACCCCATATCCCTTTATTTTATGGATTCTATATCAAATAATTCATAAATTATTTAATCAAAAATTTAATATTATATAAAAGAAAATCTACTTTAATAACTTTTAAGGATTTATTTCGTATTTATAATCAAACGAAGGTGTTAAAGGGTAAATTTCATATTTTACTCAATCAAGTTTTGGATTAAATAAATTTAAGTTCATTCAAATGAAATTTAATTTTTGCCAATTAAATTGAAATTGTGAACGTTGTAAGTTTGTGGTCTTGTGCATAAAATTTATTATGTTATATGGTAATTAATACATTTTGTGGTTATCACTTTTACGTATAGACAATTTGAGACAGATAGTCGTGAGAAATTTTTGAAATTTTTGAAATTCTTTGTACACATCCTGTTATATACATGTGAAAAGTGTGTTTTAAGAATATCCTAGATGGATTAAAGTATAGAAAAAATATGTTGCTTGGATATAAGAGATGAAGGAAGAGGATGTCATGTGTCATGGATAAAAGTGATTAAGAGATTAATTGGTCAGTAATAAAAATATTGATGATTTCATAACTTACAAGCTAAATATTCAATTTCCGAAATCTTTGATGATAAATTGACTTACTGGGTAAAGATATGAATCAATAATCTTCTTAAAACATCACATTATCAATTTTAATGAAATTCTGTATAGTTAAAGATATCAAATAAAGTCAAAATTATGATCCACATTTGGTCTTAAATTTATATCTAGTTCCGGTGAATAGTTCATTGAAATTTAAATCACTTTTTATAAAATCAAATATTAAAAATTTTAATAACAAAAATTGGTAATCCACTTGAATTCGATATTTTCAATTCAATAAATTGACTAAATTTCAAATTAGTCAAAAAAACGAATTTGATTCACAAAAAAGCTAACTTTTCACAATTTGAAACATAAAAAAGGAGCAATTAATTTAACTTTGCCAAATACTTTAGTATAGAATTTAACTATAAGGACTTTTGAAAAATCTTCAAGAGGATTAATTAATTTAAATATTCTACAAAACTTTAATCAAATAAATAAATTTTGTATTAATCAATTTTCCTCTTCGCGTCGTTATTTTCTAATAATTATTTTCATTTCAAAATAATTTCTTTAATAAATAAAAACCGCATAAAATTTCGTTTAAATTATAAACACAAAATTTATTATTTAAATTTTTCACCGCATCATAAACCAAAAAAAGTTGCATTAAAAATATGAAATGAATTTTTTTTTTATGTTTGTTTTTCAATTAAAATATCCTTGATGTCTGGTTCAAAAACCCAGCAACAATTTTATATATTTTTTACACCTAGGGGGGGTAAAAATTCTATCTAACTAAAAAACAAAATGATGATGATAAATTTTGGTTCAGTATAGACCGGCATAGAAAAAATACTCTGTAAGTTTAGTTAGTTTTCCCTTCAAGTTTCTAATGTTTTGTTCGTTTTCGTGTTATCCTTTTTTTTTTTTGTACAATATTTTTTACGTGTTTCATTTAATAATAATTTCACTCCAACACACCAGAAAAAAAAAAAAAAATAAGGAAAAATTTCATTCTAAAATGGGCGCAATTTTTGTAAAAAAAAAAATTTATTGAAAATTTCAACAGAAAAACAAATTGAAGCATAAAATATTTTATGTTACCCAGAGAAAAATTCGATACAAATTTTTATTTTAATACAACAAATTATTTTTAGTATTTTATTGCCATTGCCTTTCAAAAAAAAATTTTTAGGAAGGTGATTTTTTTTTTCAAGGGGTTTGTCAATATGTCAATATTTATAATAAAGAAAATTTGAAATTTTTTTATGAAGAGTGGCGAATTTTAGAGAATTACCACAAATTTTGATTACTTGACATTATAAAAGATTTTACCTAAATTTTCTAATGTTACCATTTTCATTTTTAACAAATTGACACCCTAATGACGTTGTGTGGCAATTTAGGAGCGAGAGTAAGTTTGTGGTGCTTTGACGCGATGACAAGGAATGTGACATGAGTATAATATTGGAAAGTAATTTGATTTAAATTTTATACTGTAATTAAATTAATTTCAATTATTTAATCGCAAATTATTGTTAAATGTATTTCTCTGCTTTGACTTGATTTGCTTTAACTTAACAAACTATGTAAATGTCAAGTTACGAATGCAAGCACACGAAATCGTCACGAAAGCAAACGTGTGACATTTAATGACAGTAAATGACAGTGAAATTTAATGACAGTAAAAAAAAAGATGATCATTTTATCGTCAAATTTTTAAACTCTTAACTTAAATTTTTTTTAATCACAAAAAGGTACACAACAAGGACTTTATTTGTGCGTCTACCATTTTTTTTACGATTCAAACTTTTTAATAATGAAATTTTCTTTTATTTAAAAAAAAATTCCTGATGGACATTTTATGCTGAGGTAAAAATTCTATAAAGTTTTTTTTTGCCATTTAAAACTGTTCTAGTCCATTTTTTCCCCCATTCTTCCATCAATTTTGTGGTCCACATTTTTTTTTTGCTCTCTATCCACTAAACAAACGAGAAAAAAAAATGATGATTCTTGTTGTTTATTTTATACACGCTTCGTCTGCAAAATATATTTCCTATTTCCACCCGTGGGGTTACCAGAATATTGTTTTTTTTTTTTGAATAGTAGATAGAATGACAGGATATTTCCATCATCATTGGAAATTTATACCGACACAACACAAAAACAGGATACAACAAATATCAAGAAAAAGTTTTTCATTTTAATTCAAATATCACACAAAAAAAAAAAAGGGAAAGTTTTATATTATAAAAATTTTCCCTTTTTTTTTTTTGTCCATTTTCTGTAAGGATAACAAAAATTCCACTAAAAAAAAAATAAAGGAAAAAAACTTCTTAAATTAAAAGATAATAACTCAGAGTTTCTATATTTTTGTTTTTCTGAAAGTAAAAGTTTTACTTGTACTAATTTTTTTTTTTTGGTTGTGGGGGAGGAAAAGTTAAATAATTATTTGATTTTCATCATTTTCTTTTTCTTCTATTTTTTGGTAGAAAAGATGAAGAATTCGAAATTAAATTATAATATATTTATTTTATATATCATTTATAATTAACATTTTAAGGGAAAATAACTAATTTTTTGGGGGGATAAAAATTTTTTTGGTATAATTTAAAAATAATTTGATAATAATTTGACTTATTTTAATTGTCTAATAGAGAAAATTATATCAATTTTTTTTTTTTAATTAACCCTTTGATCTCATTTGACGTATCAGAACGTCATGCATTATTTTGGGCAAAATCGATTATGACGTTCTTGTACGTCATTGAAACTGAGACAATATGTATTTAAATAAAGTTATCCCATAATATCATATTTTTCGTATTATGAATCAGTTTCGCATTTGAATACGAAAATATATAGTTTTCGTATATGAGTTTCTAAATGATTAAATGTGCTCTAAATGCAACAAAAAAATTCAAATAAATATGCGGCCAAAGGGTTAAGGAGGAAATTGATGGATTGATATTAATACCAGCAGAATGAAAACAAATTGAAAATATCAAAGTCTGGCTTTACTTTATATATGAAAAAAAAAAATTACCAAGAAGATGGACAATAAAGCTACCATCATCAATTTCTAACTTATTTATAAATATAACCAATAAAAATAGGAATTAAACGCCCCTAAATGACCAAAGGGAAAATTCATAAAATTCGTAAACATATTTTTTTTTAATACTATAGAATTTTGCTACAAATGAAATATGGTTAAATATTCATCCCTAAAGCAATTATGGTATATAAACATTCTATTCCCTCACATAAAAAAAAATTCTTTATATCGATTTTATGCATGAAATTTGTTTGTGTACTTTTAAAGCACCAGAGAACAGAATCAAAAGTGTTGAAGTTATCTGATGAAAATTTAATTTTTAGTGACAGGTTAATTAAAGCTTAGATGAAATTATATTTTTTTTGAAGAAAATTTCGCAGGCATTTCAGGCATATTCGTTAATTTCAGGCATATTCGTTAATGTCAATTGATTACAACTACAATACGACAATAATTTCATTCGTTTTTTGGTATATTCACATGACAGTAACTTAGCAAGTCGACAAAATGACGTTAAACGATCAAATGAAAATATTTCCGTACTGTAATTGACATTAACGACTATGCCCGAAATTTTCTTCTTCAAAAATTCCTTAAAGTGGTTATGCAGTTTTATAGTTTACACATTATTTTTAATGACACTATGCGGCATCTTTGGTAATTTGTGTAAAATCAACAAATTCTTAACAAAAAAATTAATTTTAATTCAGAATTTATTCCCTGAGAGCAACAAATTCTAAACTAAAATTAACCAAAAACAAAAAAACAAATTCATCCAGTCATGGATCATAAAAAATGTTAAAGATATCAAATTTCATTGAAAGAAATATAGTAAGTATAGTTTCGGAGAATCGTTATATATATCTTCAAAGTTTAACTGAAATTGATATCATTCGCGTCCATCTGACAAATTCTATAAGTTACTCTGTAATTTAATCCTTGTCAAACTGTTCACAATTATAACAAAAAATTACATAATATAATCTTTATTTTGAACAAAAAACAAAATCCTGAACCCTGAAAAGGTTTTCTTGTATCTTTTGTTAAATAAAATACTGAAATTTCTAACCGAAAAAACACCAAAAGATTGTAAAATTTCCGCCCAAGCCAAATGATTCTTTGTGCTATTTTTTAGAAATTCCTACACATGCAAATAGATAATATTTGACAAAATTTAACCAATCAATTGAGAAGAGTCTCATTTGCTGTCCAACACATTCTACTCTTTATTAAAGCCAAACAAAAATTTTGGAATTGTTGTCTGAGTTTATGGTGTGTTATATAGCTTTGAAGTTACGATAATTGCATCACAATTTCGATCTACATAAATGTACAATATTCAAGAGCACATTGCCCCATGCTTATACAGGACAATATATGCGTTTTACAACCAACCTCAATAAACATTAACCATTCCACAAAAAAACAAAAATCATTTTCAACATTAATCGATTTCATTTTAGTGCAAAAATGAGTTCGACATAAATATAAAAAAAAATTATATTTTCAAAGCACATGTTTTTTACATAAAAAAAAAATATAAAGTGGCAATTATTATCTTACAGAGACAAAATATATATATATAAATTTCCTTTAAGGATATATACTTCAAAAGGACCATAAAAAGTCAAAATTTATATTGATGAATGTCGTGTTAAAAGAACATTTATTTTTTTTCATTGGCATTCGATGTGCTTCCGTTCCAATACAAACTTACAAAATTGGTTCAATTTTCTTTATCGTTGAAAAGGACTTGAAGCAAAGAAGACAGGAATTTTACATTTTACTCTTTCCCGTCTTTCAGTATCAGCAAAAAATTTATTTTAAAATTTTTATACCCTTTTTCTGTTTTGGTTCATTTTGAATCTATCGATTTTCTTTTAAGTATAAACGTAAAATGACGGAGACTTTATTTTACATTTTAAGGACAAAAGACAAAAAAAAAAAAAATTGTCCTGTAATATTTTATAGAAAATAAAATTTCATTTCAAATCATTTTATTTATATATCGATTTTATTATATACTCTACATCATTTTTGAATAGAAATATTTACAGAGTGTAAAAAGAGGGTGGAAATTATTGTTATCTATAGGGTCGATGACTATACACGCACAGTCATGTTATCAGTGTTAATTATATGAAACAGACGTAATTATTAGAAAATTTATACTACAATTCAATGGAAATTCAAGGACAAGGGTCGAAAATTTCAATGTTGAATTTTGATTAAACGAAAATTGCGTATATACTTAATTAAATATTTTGGAAATTTTGTATAATAAAAAACAGGATAATTACTTATATCAGAAATTTATTGATTGTAATGCCTGTTAGTATAGGAAATTTTAATATTTCTAAATCAATTTATTTTTTACCATTAATTTTGATGTAATTGAAAATTTATTTATGGAATTTTAGAGAAAATAAATATCTGGAAAACCTCTAAAAGGTAGGGTGTAGGTGGTAGGGCCTAGTCCACATTGGACTATTGAGCCCAAACGTAGAAATATTAGAAAATAGAAAAATATTTCCTCATATATCCTTTTTTTAATCACACTTTCAATCTGCCAGACTTAAAAGGATAACAAAATTTATTGAAAAGAAATTTTGACATTTTTGCCAAATCATGGTAGAATATTGTTCATGTGGAATGATTAGACGAAATTTTGATTATATGTAAAAGAATATTTGACTTATATGTCATATTTATAAATTGGGAAATAATTTCAACCACCACTAATACGAAATTTATATTGTAGCAGCCACGAGTGGAAAAAGTTAACTAAATTTCGAAGAATTGCCATTTGCGATATATTTTTGATTGAAGATATTAAAGAGAACCTTGTCCTTGAATTTCCGATAAGGATCTAATTTTAATGATAAATTCTGATTACCTATTTACGGATTTGAATGAGTTTCACAATATAATTGATAGCTCGTTAATTTTTGATCTTCTGTACATGAATTAATGAACCAAAATTATGCAATTAAATGAAAATTTTGAAGAATATCGTAAAAAAAATTGCATCCAATTTGTTAGAAAAATCATCTAATAGCAAAAATTTTGTCTTTAAGTATTCAAATTTTAAATATTTATCGAAAATATTTATAAGCTAATCTTCCTATACCATTTATTAATTTCATCCTAAAATCAAATTTCAAAAACTTATAATTAAAATATCGTAAAAAAAAAAAAAATATACTAAAAAAAAACTATTTATAATTAAAATGACATCCAACTGTGAAAATTTGATTTATTTTAACTAAAATAATTATTTTAACTTACTTCTTAACAACATTTTTTTTGACTCTCTGGTAAAAATATCCAATGAAGAAAAATTCAAATAAAATACTTTGTCTCTCAGCTTCAATGTAAACAATTTTTCAATAAATTTCTCAGTTGGAAAGAAATTTTTTTTTTTACATATAAGTAAATTTAAAAATACAAAATCTAAAATAAAAAATTTCCTCCTCTCATAAATTTTTCTATATACAAATACATTTGTCATTTTACTAAAGGATAACTTCTTCTTTTCCTAAAACAAAATTGATTAAAATGAAAATTGAAAAAATAAAATTAATTAAATTTAAAGTCACAAATTATTACGATTTTCTTTGACTTTAAAATTAAAAATTTATGCTAAACACAGCGGGGCGTAAATATACTTTGAACTACAACAAAAAAAAAATTGAAAAATTATTAAAATATCAGAGCAATTTTGAAATTTTTTTTCGTAAAGCTAAGTATCCACTTAGTATCCACTTCGGCTGGTAAAAATGATAGTAAAATATCGGACAAAATTTAAATTAAGTTTTAGCTGTAGATGGCGGTGAAAATCAGCTAATTTTAAATGGCTGTGTGAATACTTAAGTGTCCAATATCCAAATGTACAAAATGTGAGGAAAATGCATTTTAAGTTTCAATATGGTTAATTTAATCACGTAGATGCGGACTTACGACAGGATTTTAGAGTTTTAATTGATTTCTCCATACTTAGTAGGTAATACTTCGGGTGGAAATTCGTTTAAATTTTTATAAATATTTTAATTTTTATATATAAAACGTGCAAACGGATGTGTTCCATATTTCATACGTTTTTTGAATAGTAAAAATTACACTCTAACTTACAAACATCAAATTCGAGTTTAAATAAAAGATAAAGAGGAAAATCTATTTCATTATATTAATTAATAAAAGTAATTTTTTTTAGAAGAAAAATTGCATATTGGACACTTAAGTATTCACACAGCAAAAATGTGAAATCCGTTGACATAACCGAGTAAAATAAATTTTTACCCACTTTTTAATATCCTAGCCTAGTATATTAAAATTTCAGTAAAAACTTTACGTTTTATTATACTTAGCTACGCCACCTTTATATCAGAAAATTAAATACTAAATTCCGAATTATTTTTTTGAGGTGGATACTAATAGAATATCAGTAAAAAAAATTGAATCAAAATTTTTGTCTCGGGTAAAATTTTGTATGGAAATTCATGTTTTTTTGTTTTAAGTGGATACTAAGTGGATATTTAGCTTAAGAAAATAATTTTTTTTTGGTTTGTTTTGTATTAATTTTTGAGAAATTTTCTGTGAAATTATTTTATTAGAATGGGAAATTTTTTTTGTGTAAATAGAATTAAAATTTAAATTATAATAGAAAAAAAGTATAATATTAAAGCTTGTAAAATGGCAAAAATTAATAAGAATCGTTATTTAATTCCGGGATAAAATATAAATAAAATTATGTAATTGGTATATTTAAGAAAGAAAATAGAGTGGGTTGTAAAATATGGAGATATAGAAAAATGGTTGTTTGTTAAAGATAATAAATACTTCTTTTTTTTTGTGGAAAAGTAAATTTTGTTTAATACCAAAAAGCCATCAGGAATTTTTTTGTTTTTAAATGAAATAATACAAATTTTTAGGTTAATAAAATATAAATAGAATTTTTAAAGTGGCCGGAAGGAAGGCATTAAAATAAAGAGTATAAACATTTTGAAATTTATCTTACACTCAAGTGAATTTTTATGTTATCGTTTCTTTACATTTTTAAATAGAAAACATGTTATTTGGGTTCACAGAAAAAAGGAGCACAGGAAATTTTTTTCAAAATATTTTGGTTATTGCAAAAAGGGTCGAAACGATAAGTCGAATATTTTACTGATATTATTCCTAAATTTCCTTATTTCAACAGGTAAAATGAACATTTTGGGTATAGGTAGAAGAAATATTTTAAAAATAAGTTAAAACTCATTTGAAATTGTGCCTGTCTACTCATGAAAACGACAAAATTTGCCAGGAGAATTGATAGCAAAAAATTGATTTAGCTTTTTTCATTTCGCAATTCCGAAATTTCAATATTTGAAAGTAACAAAATTATACCTTAACTTTTCAATTTTAATTTTTGACGAAATTTATAAGTGAAATATTTAGACGTTCAATATTTCCATTCAACATTTCCATTCAACATTTTTCGGAAATTAGAAGAGTGAAATTAAAATCAACTTAAAAATGTTGTTGTTATATGTCTCGCTTAAGTTTTTGATGAGAAAGAAAATGTTGAATGAAAATGTTGAACGTATTTTTGGACATCTTCTATACACATTCAATCTTTTTTTCAACAAATTTTTTTAATACAAAAAATGAAGTCTTCTTCCACATTTATCGAACAAATTCGTACGAAATATTCGAAATACTTAGAATCATTATAAGGAAGTTCGATGTTCTGAAGTTTCACTGTATTATTGCAAAAAAAAAAAAAAATTCTTTTAAAATAAAATGGAAAAAATTTACAAAAATTTTATCTTAAAATTATTTACGATTTCTTCAAAGTAGTAAACAAAAAAAAATTTATATTATAAATAATTCTCTTTTTCGTCCTTTCATTTGCTAAGGATATTTTACATTTCTGTATATTTTTGTATATAAAAACATTAACATTATAAAATAAATTTTTATAAGGATCTCCGATATTATAAGGAAATTAAAGAAAATTTCAAGAATTAATATTTATCCAACAAAAAAAAATTTATTTAATTTCCTTCTTATATTTTCTGCTTTTTACTCTTTATTAAATAATTCCAATTTAGAAAATATTTTTATTCACTTCAAAATTAAGATCATATTTTCCAACATAAAAAAGAAACTACGTAAATAAGTTTTCGTCCTAGCATTTAATAACATTAAACATCGCAGTAGAGTTTAATTTTTCAATGTAAAATGAGGGAAAATGGTTAAGGAACATTAAAAATACTCAATTTGTTTTTTTCTTTATTTCATAAATTTTGTAGTCTTTTCGTGCCAGTAACAATTATAAATAACAAGAAAAGAAAAAAAATGCCGCGCAGCCAAACTACTGATTAGTAGTTTTATAATCATGGGCTTTTTTTAAATTATCTACTCTAAATGCATATTTTGAGTAGTATGTTGCACCCTCTAGTGGAAGAAACTAAAATTATAACAACTGTGATTTTATACTACTACTTACTACCTTTCATTTGCGACATTAAACATAATTTTTGGGGTTTATATTGACTATTGGAAATCACATTTTAAAAATTAATATTTTATATATTTTAGTATTCAGCGCCTCTATTGGTAGAAATTTGAAATACGGTTACTGGCATCGTGTTCTACTTTTACTTACCTTTCCAACGAGTAGTCACACTTCATTTTTGGTGCACATTTACTATATAAAATTACATTTTTATTCGGAAAAAGATGTTTTGGCAAAATGTGAATAGCGCCGTCTACCGGGCGAATTTTAAAATTATATCAATTACATCTGGTTCACAATAAATCAAGCTTTCTATTGGTGGGTCAATCATGAACTTGTATGTACAGTAACTATGTGAAATAACTGTTTTTTATTGTTTACATCGGACAGACGGACAGACGGACGGACGGACAGATGGACGGACTGAAAAGCGTTTAACATTAGGGATTTTTTTGTTAAAAAAAAAGCCCTAAAAAAGAATTAAGGATATTATAAGAAGGTCAAAGTAATAAAATTAGGGATGAAACTAACACAACAACATTAGAAACAAGTTTCAAAAAAATTAATTTTTACACAAGCAGGTCGAAAATTTTTGGATAAAATATTATTGTTGTATTTCGGTATTAAGGAGTTTTTGAGAATTAGGACAACAAATATTGCGGGAGAAAGAGTGCGAAAATAAGGATATTTTAGAGAAAAATTATGGTAGGGTAACAGAGGATGAAAATCTGTAAATTATTAAAAGGAATGCAGTGCTGGTAGTAGAAATAGTCTGGAAATTTAAATTTCTAGGAAGATAATCTCGTTGATAATTAGACAATTTTTTTTTTACCAAAATGTTAGAATTATTTACTTCAATGTCAATGCGACGTAAAATGCGTTTTTTTTAATAATTTTTGAAAATATCAAATATTTTGTGGTTTTTTTTTCTGATTCTTATTTCAATTTTTTAAAGTTTTTCGTAATAAATTTCATGTAGAAAAACAATAATGACAGTACAAAACTATATAAAGATTTCTCTCAGATGCAGATCCATCATTCTACAACACGAAACCCTAAAAAAAAACGAACAAATGTTTTAAAAAAATCATTGTTGTCTGTTATAATTGAAATAAAATAGGAATGATTTATGACCTATAATATCATTTCTGTCTACCTGCGACCCTCTGAACATGTTGTAACCAATAAAAAAAACGCAATATTAGCAACCAGGTGAACAAATAATTCTTATGTTTTTTTTATTTTCATATTTCATTTTCTTTCTTCTTCTTTTTAATCAAAATATAGAAAAATCGAAATGATGATTTATAAGTAAAAGGGATTTAAGTCACAAACCGTTAGTTTTGAGTAAATCGAATATTTATGTTGGCTATGAAGCTTCAAAGATGTTGTGGCTTTCAACTTAATTAAAATCTCTCTTTACTTGCGACTAATAATCGTGTAGCATTTCTTTTTGCTAGTAAACTGTTGATATATCAGTTCAAACGCAAAGATTTCTTTTAAAATTTGAAGTAATATATTTGGGGTGAACTATATAATTGCAGTCCTTCTTCTCTAACTACTTTAAAACGACATCCTGCTTCACTTAAAGCATAAACAGATATAGGATCGCCTTTCCTACAAAGTTTCCTCAAATAGAAATTTTTCTGAGGCTCGGAATTTTTGCCTTAAGGCCGGCGCAGAATTGGGGCTTTAATCGATAGCGTTAACTTAAAAAATTTTCAACATATGGAAATCAATGTAAGCGAACTTGGCAAAAACTTGGCAAAATATAAAATATAAAAGTTAAAGTTAACGCTATCGATTAAAGCCCCAATTCTGCGCCGGCCTTAAGTCAGACAAATTTAAGGTTACCATTATGCGAAAAACTATAGATTCTCTTAATGGAAATTATATCTAACTCGTATCAGATAAACTGCCCTAACTCGAATAATTGTTTTATGGAAAAGAAAAGGAAGATAATATTCCAAACGAATACAAACCGGCAAGATTTTCTGAAACCCAAATCCTGATTCGAATGAAAAACAAAAAATGATTTGCTTACCTTGCCACCAACTTTTAACGAATATCCCATACCGGATGGTGTTTTTAATTGTACTGGACATACAAAACCAATATTTCTATGTGGCTGTTGTTGATTATCCAATATACCACTATTAACACCATTTGTTAATTTCTTTCTAGATTGTATAATTTTTGGTGTATGTTGATGAATACGATCTACTAAACCAATATTACTACCACCAATACCAGATGATAATGATGATGATGATGATGATGATTGTGTTGTAGATGTTGTATTTTCAGCAACACACATTGTTTCACTACCATATTCTGGAAATTTTGAACATTCTAAATTTTCTGGCCAATTAAAATTATAATGTTTCATAATTGTTTCACATAAACGTGCTGATTCACATAAACTACGACATGGTGGTATTGGTTCATCTAATATTGTACAAACTGGTACATATATTGAACATAAAAATAATTGTAAATCTGGACTACAATCAATTTTAACTAATGGCGCAAATTGATGTACTTCTAAACCAGCTTCTTCTTGCCTAGTATGACCAATAATATTTGGCATTTGGGTTTTATTATATGGTATATCTTTGCATATTGATATTGTAATTGGTTCACAACGATTATGTTGTGGAAATAAATCATTTGTTGATGATGATGATGATGATGTTAATCCAATATTTGTAATAATTGTATCAGATGATGATGATGATGATGATGGTAAAATTTCACTATTATGTATAAAATGTGATGAACTTGTTTCATAAACACGTTGAACACAATTAATTAAATTTATTGATATTAATAATATCAATAATGATGCGAAATAAATTGATAATTTATTCATGATTTTTTTTTTAATTTATTTTTTTTTTTTTTTCAATAAAATTTTTCTTTCAAATTTTAATTTTTTTTTTCACACTTTCACTTTTTCTTTTTTTTTTTCTTAAATTTTTAAATTTATTTTCATGGGAAATTAATTAATTTCAACTTCATTTTTTTATGATCTAATTTTTTTTTTTTTTTGAATCACTTTTGATTTCTATTTTAATTTTTATCACTTTTTTATGATAATATTTTTTTTTAATTTTTATTCACATCAATAAAACTTTTGATTCATATCCATAAAAAAATATGTGAAATGAACGCGTCAAAATGGAGATTACAAAAATCTCGGAAAGTATATAAAATATTTAAATAAATAATAAAACGAAATATTGAAAACAAAAATCAAAATAAAATTTAAATCAAAAACATTTTACGACGACATTTTCAAGTAATTCGAAATTAAAGTTAAATTTCTTAATTAAGTATTTAATTGAATAAAAATAATTTAAAAAACATAATTTTAATCATTTTATTGAAAAATTTAATAAACTGTTTATTCTTCAAAGAAAATTTAATTTCGATAAATTCCGATAAAAAAAAAAACAAATTTTGTATAAAGCGACTAACGAAATAAGACAAAAAAAACGACTCACGACTATGAATGCCGCTTACAAACTGAGAGATATTTTGTTTGAATTAATCGAAATAACACAACAACAACAAAAAAAAACTGGTTTTTTCTTATTTAACTTGCTATACAAAAATATACAAATTTTAAAGACAATTTTTTTTTTGTAATTGTAGTGGTATTTAGTCACATACATGAATGTGCATTATTGAAAAATTTAGTTTATGTATGGGTTGACTCGACGAGTGCAAAGAACTTTTTTATATATATACATATTTATTTAATTTTTGTTGTTTTCGTCTTTTGATAGAGAATTTTGTTGTAGTTTACCCAACTAACCCATCGCCAACATAAACCGTGAAAGAGAAATATTTTTATATTTTGTTATGATATAAAATTTGGTATAAATATTAATAATTGTTGATTTGATGGGTAATTCTGTGATAGAACAAAGATTTATGACGAAAATTAGTTGATTTGTATAGACATGATATTTTTCTTCATAAGCCTAGGTAATTTTCTGGCTAAATTACAATTTAAAAGCAATTTTGTATCATTATTTATATGATAATTGTATTAAAGTCGCCATTTTAACAATAATTGGAGTATACTATTAACCCGCCATTTTGTTAAGACCGCCATTTTGAAATACAACCGTCTTAACTTTTATTAATTCATTAAGAATGTAAGGAAGTCTTTACTATTCAAGAATTTGGATGATAGAAAGATATGATATTTATAAATTTTCAGATTTTCTTGATTATCAGCCATTTTAATTTTTGCCGCCATTTTAGTTTTTTTTTTGTAACCATTTTGAATATTTATATTTTTATACGAAATATATACATTATTTTTAATTGTAATTACCAACAAAATTTTATATGATTTACAATTAATTTTAGTAAATTTTATATATTAATTAAAAAAATCTTCAATAAAATAATAATTGATCCAGTTAAAAAAATATTGTATAATAAATTGATTGAGATCTGTTTATACAATTTTTATATAAATATATAATAACATTGTATTTGGATTAGTAATTTTATTGACTATGTATTTGTTTTAAGTCTGTAAAAAATTTTAATTTTAAAAATGCATAACATTAAAAATAATTTTACTATAGAAATTATTTCTTTCAGTTTTCGAGGCTAAAAAACGTTTTTTATGATTATTATTATTATTATTTTGTTTTGAATGAATTAAAAAAAAAAAAAAATGTGTTTGTTTATATGTTTACTGAGGATGCGTGAGATTGAGAAGAGAATTTGTGGGTATTAGTTAGAGAGGATATTAGAGAATATATTTTTATCATTGTGTTCGATTTATAGAGCGAATTAATAAAAATATATATCTTTAATTGTATTATAGTAGAAGTAACACTCAAAAATGAGTCAAAAATTTTGAGTTTATTTTCGATTTTAAATTGAAATTTTCTGATAAACAAAATAATGAAATATGAAAATATCAAATAATTGCAATTTATAATTTCAATTTTTAAAAATTTAAGTATTGAAGCAAAAGAGTCTTGTCTTTGAACTGTTGAGTTTAATTTAATATAATTTCGAACTTTTTCAGCAAAATTTAATTAATTTTTTCTGCTAAAAATTTTAATTAGTTTACATTAAATAAAATTTGATATTATTTAAATTTGATTTTTCTTTTGATCAAGATATGATCAAAAATTACATTTAAGAGTATACAATGAGAATTAGGTCGCAGATGATTTTATATATAGTTTAGTCATACAATTATCATCTTTCAAGTGAACCATTGCATATAATAAGAAATTTACAAAATTGACAATGGTAACATTATTATAATACTGATGAGAAAAAAAAATTATTTTACCCAATTATAACACAATGATTAATTATACAATAAATTATGAGATTTTACTTTTTAATAATTTTATAAATTCGTGTTTCTTATAACCCATTACGTGATTTATTTGCTCCATAAGAAATAATCTAATAAATTAATTACATATTTTTTTTAGTATGATTTTCCATTAATTATACCAAAAAAAAAAAAAAATAAAGAGTAATTATGGCAAGAAAAACTCATAAATTATTAATTTTAAAACACTTTCTATTTTGTAAAAGTTATACTCCAATGGCTACAAGCAAAATTTTGTTATTTAAATATTTGAATTAGTTTTTTCAAATTCATTTTTGTTTTTCACTTTTACTAAATTTGTTTGTATAAGTGGAGCCCAAAATCCTTTTCGAATATTAATAATTAGATAAGAGCGGTGATAGAAGATATCCTCTAAAAACTAAACTAATTTCATTTCATTGTAAATAGTAATAGGGAGCGTTTAGAAAAAAGGAATAATCATGAACCTAAAAATAGGATTGCATTTTTTATGACAATTTTATCACAAAAGAAACCCTTTTTTTCATTTTACTTTCTACCCTAAGAAATTCTATTTTTCCCCAATTTTCAAATATCGACATTATTTTGTTATTATGTGTCTCTGTCACCTTTTCGAACTGTCATTTTCGCTTAAATACAGTAAAATTATGATGTGTCGGCTGTTTCTTTGTCGCTTTACGGAAAACTGAAGGGGTCGATTGATATTGAAGCAAGTTAAAATATACTTTGACACAGGTGTAGGGATTTTTCACTAACTAAACACTTTTGAATATGGTATTAAATAATCTTTTGCAATTTCCTGTATAGTTATCCCAGCCTGACGCATTAAATTTTAGAATCATTATCGATTTTAGAATCAGAGTAATGCAAAAATTTATGTTTTTGATTATTGAAATGCGAATTTAATAAAAAACTAGAAGAAATATTACTCAATCTGTGACAATGATTACTAATTACTTATTGTTCAAATTCTTTAAAAATTATTAAACAACAAAATTGTCATCCTTATAAAAAAAAAGCAATTATCCTTATTTTTGTTATGATTTTGTCTCAAATAAATCAAATTCAAACACGTGCCACTGTAGACTCTAGTTTTCTAACTACTTCTGTACTTCTGTACACCGAATCAATGGTTCAAAAATTCTCCACACATTTGCAGTTGTATCTGATTTAAGGTTAGCGTGATTCTTTTAAGGAACTTAAAAAAAAAATTCTATTTGAAGGGTGAAATATTTCACATAATATTTTCACTATGAAGAAGATTGATTTGAAATAGAGTTTAGGGGAGAATATGAAATCGTTTTTTTATGTGATTATATTTTGTAGTATGCATCGAACATGGTATAATCGTACTATTCAGTTTCATGTGCTCATTAAATCTATATATATTTAAATAATTTGAAGGGTTGGTATCATTTATATTCAAGAAATTTTGAATTTCTTTAATATAATGATAAATATTGAAAGTTTAATAAATAAATATTGAAAGTAATTTTTACATTATTTATATTTATAGGTCAATTTAAATTATCTTCTACCCTTCAATTCGATAATGAAAATGTTTTAGATGAATAACAAATTAATTTTCTATATTTTTTTTGTAGAATTTAAATTTTTTTTGTAGAATTTAAATTAAATTTAGTGAAGGATTTGATTTTTTGATCAAATTCGAATTACTGAGTATGGTTTTGATTGCCGAAGACTTTGACGGACATGAAAAAATTAGTTGATTCAACTATAGATAATGTAAAAGATCACATGATCAGTCCATTGCCATTGTATAGTAGGTGGCCTCTGAAAGGATAAATTTAATATTGTATCCTTTGTATAGAAATTCATCGATTTTCCTTAAATATTTCCGAGAAAATATTTTAGTTTAAAAGGAAACACTATATGATGAAGCAATTATATAGGTTAGTGCTTTCACAGTACAATACACTATGATCCCTTCGTATATAGTCAACATATACTCTTCTTAATGATTACTTTCTTAAAAAAATATATATTGTTCTTGGATATTTTAATATAAATTGTAAATAATTAAGTAAAATTTATATCATTAAAATCTCAATTTTTCACAAAAACTTTAGTTGAACATACAAAATTGTATAAATTTACGAAAAAAATTCAACTATAATACACCTGGGTGTAATAATAATACAACATAAAATTTATTCAAGAAAATTTATGTATAATAATAAGAAAAGAAAAATATGTTGAAATAAAGTTTTTGTTTTTTAAGAAAATTTTCTATTATATTTTATGCAATTAAAAGTTTTTACCATATTTTTTTTTATATACTATAAAATAATTTTCTTCTCTATTTTAGTATTTTCGTACATTTATTTTGTCAGCTGATGTTTTCAAAACTATTTACACACATTCAGAAAAAGTTTTTATTTTGTTGGAAAATTACAATTGATATTTAGAAATGTGAAACTATTAAAGAAAAACCTTTTAAACTTTTTGGATTACGAGTAAAATATTATGGAGAAAAGATAGTGAATAGATCGTTCCAGAATAGTTTGAGGGAAGTCTATTGGACTGGACTATATGCCTTGTATAATGTCTTTGTATATTGTAATAACAAAATATTTGGAAATTATTGGATCACATAAATTTTATAATCCAATGAACGTTTTACATTTTAAATGAGAAATAAGTTAGGATTTATTAGCTTTTTAGAAGTAGTCAGTAATTGGATGAGAAGTTTCTGAGATGAATATTGTAACCACAAAATGATTATTACTTTGATATTATTCAATGTTCACCTTACTCCACTGGACTATATTTTCATCTTTTACTGTGGGTTAAATAAATTTTCGAAAACAAACCAAAAGATCAGAGATAAAGGAGCAAATCTTCCCATGACAACTATACTATGAAGAGAAAGATAATTATGATATCCTCTTGACTGTTTTAAGTGGCCAACCTGTTTTGAAGGCTAAAAGTCATTTAGGATTCTGAAAAGCTAGAAAACTAAAGAAGTAATTACTAAGTATTACGCAGAATATTTTGTCGTTTTAGATAAATCGAAACCACTTTTTCTATCATTTGTTCTTTCTTTACCAAAACATGAATATTCTTATATTGTATATAGCTAAAACTTGTTCCAGAAGTTTCAAAAATTTCTACTGTCAAAAGAACATTTAAATTTCAAAATTGATTACAATTAAAAATAGATTTTTCATATGTCAATTTAGCCATATTCGATAAAATGATAATTATAGAAGTGAAAGTTCATCTCTATTTGGAATATTAGATAGTAATTGTGTTAAGTATTTACTTATATATTATATAACGACAAAATTACCATCTATATATTTTTGAAATTTTGTTAATATCATATTGCAGCATATTAATAATATCGACCTAAAATTATGATATTATATTACATAGATGATAAATTAATATTATTTACAAAACAAAAATTCATTTAATAATATTTCATGTTTCCTCCATAAAATCAACCACCATATACACAGAATAAAATTTAACCAAAATTTACGCATGCTTTTACCAGAAATGTGAAATAAATAAAAAAAAAAGTGGTATGGCAAATTCATATACCAAAAATGTTGGTCAATTTTCATAATAATAACAACATAAATTTTCAAAAATTATTATAAACTATAAAATTTTATTACATCCCTAAAGCCACATTACTAACCAATTTAAAATTTCCAAATACAAGCAAAAATAAAAATTGTATCCGAAATATTAGTCAAAAATATATTATCCTGATGAAATTTATCGTCGTTTTTTTTTTTATCCATATCAGAGCGAGTGTTGATAGTATAAATGACATAAAAACGTGACAAAAGTTTTGATATAATGATTTACATTTTGTTGTAGGAATGATGATGATTTAATATTATGTAAACTCTGTCGTTATATAATGGAGGAATTTTGTAGCACGCTCATCATTACATAACCTCAGTTATTTTAACAGAAATTCTTTATAAATATTTGTAGGATAGTTAAGGGACTTCTTGTAGACATTGTAGTGGTTTGTTCTTAATATCATTGAGGTTGAGTTTTTCTACTGATATGATTTGAATTTAATTTTAAGGATGTCTGATGATTTTTAATAAAAAAAAATTATCATTTAACGTCTTCTTCCTTTATTACACATCCTTACTTTTCCATCTTACTCTTTGATTATCAAATATTTTCTTTGATAATTTTGATAATTTGAATTCTAGGTAAAATTTGATTGTTTGAAATGCTCAAAATAAAAATTCTTAATAGATCAATCTTGTTGCCTTCGTAAGGACCAAAAACACTCTTTAAACTCATATAATTCTTCTTGCTTTTATGAAGAGCAATAGAAGATATTTTCGATAATTCCAGACAAGGTTATCGATTATATCGCTGCCACCTGACGCATTCACACTGCACTTGTTCCAATGTATAGTTTATGCCTCAAAGTGACTTAAATTTCTTTAAGACTAAAGAAGATTAAATTTAGATATTTTACCCTATCATTGGATTTTCTTCTACATCTGATCAGTGACCCCCTCCATATCGTATATATATACCTCTTCTTGATCCACTTTACTATCAAGTTTCATGAGAAATAATATTAATAGATCTGAATTTAGTTTAATATGTATTTATGCAAATTCAGAAAATAATTGATTGTTGTGTGCCTTGTCTTCATAAACTAAAAGTCACATGCTATCATATTTCCAGTGATGATAATTCAAAATTTCTTTACCATTTTGTTGTCCATAATATAATAGAAAATTATATAATTATTATTATGGAAATTATATCTAAATTCTTCAATGTTATATAAATATTTTTTGCTACATGACAGACGCATCTTATATACCATTTATTATCTTGTTAGTAACATGTATATATAGTTAGGCTTATACATATAATTTACATAGAAATTAATGCAAATTTATAATTAACATTTTTATAATATACAAGTTTAGATGATTAAATTGTGTAATAATTTATATAAAAACTCGAAAATAATCATTAAAAAAAATTTAAACTTATTAAAGATTTAATGTAGAAAGAAAATTTTTGAAATTTTCGCATGGGGAAAAAATTCGATTTCACAAAACTTTTAATATTTCTAAATTCGTAGAGAAATTACTTGCAAAATTTCGTACAAAAATTTTGTAAATTATATAAAATAGAAAAAGGATCTAAAAAAATTAATATAAGTAATGCTATTTAAATTAATTTAGAAATTTAAAATTGTATATCAAAATTTTCTGTTTTTTTGGTATAGAAAATCATTTAACCAACAAATTCTCCTGAAGACATTTTTTATATATGCAATAATGATAAGTCATAAATTTGAAAAAATAATAAATGTAACAAATATTAATTACATCCGCTATTCAATTAAGTAGTAAAAACTATGATTTAATATTTATATAAAATAATTACACGACTCATTAAATAATATTTTTTGTTTTATATTATGATTTTAATTATCCCTCTCTCCTCGGTTCAGTGTTCAGTCCAAAAGAAAATGGAAAGGCGAATTATATTATTAGACTTATATATAGTAAAAGAAGTGAAAATTTTCTTGTTGACAGAAATTTGTGTAACAAAAAAAACAACAATAATAATAATAATTTATTTTATGCTTCTCAAGTTTAAAACTAGTAATTATGAAATTGTATGGAAAAAAAAGACTCCTTGTTAACATCATAATTGCTTTTGAATAATATACGGAAAGGAGATCGTTTCTGTTGGATGCGGTGATTATTTTTCTGGATTGCTGCTATAAATATATAAGTTGGAAATATGTAATAATTGTTTTCGGTTCATTTAATTGCATGAATTTTTATTTTACTTATTTTTACGATCATAAGTGACAATTTTACATAAAAAATTTACTATAACATTTCTCGAATCAAATTCTTAAGTGAATTGGAAGCTGTATAAGCTACTCTTAGATCATATATGTTACAAGAAAACTTGATGGATTGGAGACAGACATTTGGTTTCTTCATATTTCATTTAGTATATACTAAACTTCATTTCAGCTGAAAATTATGAAGAATTTCAGTTGAAAAATGACAAAATTCATTTGAAAATTATATGACTTGTTAGAAATTAGGCTTAGATTAGATGCCACTAGATGTCACTATTCATATTTTATAGTAAAATTATAGTGATATGATTTATCAGTATACAATCCCAATATGAATAGTAAAATGTGATTTGTGTTGACTAGTTAGAGAGACGAAAAATAGAATTGGAATAGAATTTCGGGAAAGTCTCTAAGAGGTTAATCTAAGTCACATATCGGGTTGTTGAGCGAAAAAGGAAGAAGAACACGACAGACAAACAGACAGGAAAATTTTGTTATAGAAATTTCCATCAATCTGTTAAAATAAATACATAATTGAATTAATTGCCAGATCGTTTAAATCAAGTAAAAATTACACAATTTCAAAGCCTTTTTTTAGTAAAAAAAAAAAATTACTCAATCTTCTATATTACGCACAAATTTTATGATTAATGATCATAATCAAAATATATGTATATAGCAAAAATTATATTAAAATAAATGAGATTTAATAAAAAAACTTAAAAGGATTTATTTTCCTTGTCAAGTATAGAAGTTATCTATATATAATTACTGTCAACTCGACCTATAAGAGAAGAAGTTTAATATTTTCCACAATTTAAAAGTTTTATGAATTTTTAGTTACCAATGAATAATTTTCGCTAAGCTAAAATTGCTATTTCAGATTTGTTTGTATACCAGAATTTTGGTAATTTACTACATTAAAAATATACTGCATTATAATTTATTTTAATTAAATTTTGCAAAACTAATTCATCATTTATCATTTAACTCGAAGTAAACACGATAAATTTTTACTTGACTTCAAAATGATAATAACTATTATATGCATGTGAAAGACTAACGATGGAGTTTCTATTCCTTTTGAACTTGAAAATGTTTTTAAGTGCTCTACATAGATACAAATCAAGTGAACAAATGTTTTTACACTTTAATTTCCGTACAACGAAGAAGAGAACGAAGATTTAGATTAGAAAAAATGAATTTTATAATTGAAAATTTTGTAGTATAGTGATTTTTTTTTTCCATTTCGGTTTTGTAGACATAGCGCAGATGATTTTTTGCTTCAAGGGTGCAAGCGTGCAAGATGTTTTTATATACCTTTTTTGTGAATGGAAAAAAGTATGCGGATTTAATCGATGTCTTTTTGTTGGAGAAAGTAATGAAAAACTATATGTGACTGTGCTAAATTTGTCTAATCAAAATGACTGATTTTCTGTATAGAGGCTTGAATGAATCTCATGATAATCCCAAAATTTTGACCACGATGAAAATTTTTTATAATTAAAATCTGTGTAGATATTTTAGGTTAAGGCATAGAAAATATCAAAGATATCCTGGTTTCGTTTCCCGGCCAGAACTATACTTAATCAAAAAATGGTGAAAAATT
Organism: Empis stercorea; assembly: GCA_949752835.1. Classification (NCBI taxonomy): domain Eukaryota; kingdom Metazoa; phylum Arthropoda; class Insecta; order Diptera; family Empididae; genus Empis; species Empis stercorea. The sequence continues at coordinate 84,111,641 of OX457085.1, read as the reverse complement.
CGAAATTGCGATCAGAATATCAAATTTTGGTAACCGGAGTCCTTCTAAATAATAACAAAGAATAATATTTATGGCTGTGTCTAAAAAAAGTAACAGGTAGCTGTTTAATTAGCCTCCTTTTAAGGGGTTACAATGCAGTGAAATAATTCTTATATGTAATTATAAAGAAGAAATTAAATAAACTTTTCAGACTTTTATATAGTCTCGCGACATCGAATTTAGATTGAATCAACAGTGAATATGCTTTCAATTCAATGAATTTCAATGAATATTATTAATTACAAATAATTAATTTCACTTGAATCAATATGTCAACAATTTGGCTAACTCTACTGTCGTTAGATTATAAAAAATCATTCTGCACATAAATTTCTTATTGCATTTATACAAAATTTTCTGAATTTTTAATTGGTTATTAACTAAATTATTATAAAATTTAATAATTATAAAACTAGGTCATTGTTTTCCAAACTTTAATTTTAAATTAAAAGAAAATATTTTGTAATATGATGAATTTTTTTTTTACATAGAAAATTTTCCTCTTCCTTTTTGAATAATTTGCACAACATTTTTTTTGTTTTCTGGGCATAAAAATTATACAAATATAAATTTTTAATGATGGTAATTAAGTCTATATGAAAAATAAGAATAATAATAATTATTATTACAGTGCAAGCCAGAATACAAATACAATTTTCCTTATTTTCTATAATTATGAAAATAATAATGTATAATTTTTATTTACATAATATTTTTTTCACTTGAATATTCATAACTGTAATAGGAAATTATCTCATAATAATATAATTGCATAAATTTATCTTTTCTTCTCTATTTTTTTTTTTCGACAATATGGAAAATTAAATTTCGTGGCGGAAAATATTAAGTTTAACACCTCTCCCTAAACACCGGCGTACGGCGTACAGCGTCTGTCAAAATCGTTTCATGCAAATACATTTTGTATGAGAGCTCCCGAAATACGCGGCGTACGAACGCCGACAATTCGAATTTCCAATTTTGACGGGCGTATAAAAATTTTCTAATTTGATTTTTGAAATTTAACAAAAAGAAACATCGATCAAAAAAATTTTTTTAATGTATTAAATGTGGCGTTTTATTTTGGGATACGCTGGCGTATCAGCGTATCGACATATATACGCCATACGTTGTACGTCCTGTATTAGGGAGAGGTCTTAAAGTTGGTATTTTTTTTCTTGTAATTTTGTAACAGTAACAAAAAAGAGAGAATAAATAATGAAAAAATTCGGTAGAGTAATGGTGTGCCTTGATAAGAACTAAAGTCTATTTCAGCCCAATTTTTTTTACATCACGAAGTTCAATTTTGGCATTTTTTTTCTATACTGGGAGAAATTTTTAATTCGAAAAACGATATTCTATAAATCAATAATAAACTAGGACAATTATTGTCCTTTAAAACAAATTTTTTATACCATTTATTTGTTATTTATTTAAAAATTTCTCAAAAAAAAACTTTATAAAATAAAAAAACTTTAAAAAAATAACCAATAAAATAAATAAATTGAGTTAAAAATTCAATTTTTTATTTAAAAACCGTTTTTTTTTTTTGGAAAATTTCCAAGGATAATAAAATTTATAGATTTAAAAGAATTTCTTATATATGGAATTCATAAAATTAGAATTTTTTCAATGAAATATTTCAATTTTCTGTTATGGGAGTTTTCATATTTTTTTTGGTAATTTTAAAAATGTTGTTGGCAATATAATATTTTTTGTCAGTGGGTTAATTGTGGTATAAATCTCGTATTTAAATTGGCCAACGATAATCAAATATTTAATATTTAAAGAAAAAAACTCTTGGCTTTTAATTTTGTCGTCAAAAAATTTCATGGGTTTTAATTAAAATTGTTAGATGTTTGATTGATGATTTAATTGTGAAATCAAATGAGTCTTAAAGCCATATTGCAAAATTAAAGCCTCACTAGAAACTCACTATAGAATTAGCTTGTTGCAATAAATAGTTTCTCCGCTACCAGAGGAATTTATGATTCGGAATCCATATAAAACTAATAGTGGGTCCTGAAATTGCAATAAAATATCAGGAAAACCTCTAAAGAGGTAGACCTTGGGCTGTTTTGCCAAAATATAAATTTTTCCAAAATAGAAATTCAACAATTTCAGATATTAATTAATATGATTTTAAAATTACTAAATTCTAAACAATATTTCAATTTTGTAGAAAATTAAACATAAATTTCAAGATTTAAAATTTATTTCTTCAAAATTTAATTAAACTCCTATGGGTATAAAATATTAATTTAATGTAATAATTAATTAAAAATGAATATAGAAAATTATACTATAATTTAGAATTATGATTAAGAAATTTCACATTTTCCCATCAACTAAACATTTAATTAAATTATTAAATCTAGAATTTTTTCAATTTACAATAATTTCCTTTAAATTTATTGATAATATTCTGAAAAATTTAATTTAAATAAAATGTAAATTAAAATTCAAGCAAGTATAAGTAAAATTCTTAGATAATATAAAATGAGATTATTAAGCTTTATGGCTAGTTCATATAAGTCAGAAAATGCTCCAAAATTAAAGAATTTTGACCCCCATTCGGAGTACATCAGCGTCTTCCTTCCATTCTAAAGTCGATGGAAGGACGGCAGAATATGCTAAACCTCTTCCAGATTTTTGAAGATTGTCTGCGTAAAATATTGAAACCAATAAAAATTATAATCTTATCCTCCATAGTTCTAATGAATGAGTTGTAATTCCGGATTAGTAAATAATTAAGTAAATGTATAAATTATATTTGTATCATTTTTTAATGCTAAATAATTTATCTCTGGATTATTTTGTTTCTTTTTTACGCACCAACTTAATCACGATTAATTTACGTTACGTTTTCTGGGGAATTTAAAGTTGAATTCACAATGAGAAAAAGCAAAACGCAAGGTAAAGTATAAAATTGAACTATGAAAATGGTATATTACCATATCGTAATGAGAAACATTGACCAAACTCAACGCAAAACAAATCAAAATTTGTCCAAAATTCAAAATTTGTACGAAGATTAAACACTGCGGAAATTATCACAATTATTATAAAATTGAGCTGCCAAACGCAACGTGTTTGATTTTGCTTTGCATTGTAGCGCAATTACATATTTGTGAATCCGCACACGATAATATGCGTTGCACTTAAGTAAAAATTATTACACAAAATGTATATAGTCATCATATAATATTCATGAGAAAAATATTTAAATTTTTAAATAAAATCTTTCTAGAAATTCCAATAAAAATTTAATAGAAAATTTTTTATAGTTTAAAGTAGATTTTCTTTCATTTTCATTTTTGTATAAATAATTTTCCACAAGTAAAAAAAAAAATTTATATATTAATATTTTTATTTTTTTTTAATGTTTTTCACAATTTAATAAATTGCCTCATAAATGCTAAGCTCATAACTTTTTATGTTTATGCTTAATGTCAACAGAGAAAAAAAAAAAAAAAACATTAGATTTATAAAGATAAACTTTATACCATCATCGAAAAAAATGAATGAATATTCAACATTTTTTTTCCTTGTTCTCTGATACTAAACGATAAGGATAAAAGGAAAAAGATGACGACTAATATTTATATTTACTATAGAACCGAAAAAAAAATCACAAGAAATCTTCTTACAAACAACCTTGAAAAAAGGTTTGGTATATTATTACCAAATATTTCATATTTTATACCATAAGCATTAAACTTTGCTTGGGGATTGGTGCAAAATTTTGTGTGTAACATATTTTGGAAATATGACTATGGTATACATACTAAGTACAAGTGAAAAGTTTTATGTTCAAAAATAATGATAATAAATTATTTTTTTGGTGTATAATTTTAAATATTTTCTTCGTTTCGCGTAAAGTAAAGGTAAAAGACGAGTGATTAAGAAATTTATTTTGAAGTATTAAGGAGATTTTAAGTTACCTGGATGGGAAAGTTGAGTTACTATATATGGATTTTTGAGATATAATCTCAATTGTGTATAGTAATTTGTCTTTCCCATATTCTCCTTTAGATTCAAGTTTCAGTGAAAATGGAAAAATATTATATTCATTATAATTGAATCCTTCTTGCTATTATAGACGAAATCTAATTTAAACCACCTGAAAATTTTAATATTTTTCGGTTTGCAAATTGCAAATCAGGTTGTTCGACATCATTTTTTGACGCTTAAAGGACTTATATTGTTCCTAATTAATTTTTAGGAATTGACTGAATTAAATCAAATAGTTCGAGTTCAATTAGCCCAAATTCAATTAGTTCATTCGACAATATGAGCTAATGACTTGTAAAATGTGTCTATAGATTCCATGACGAGCTCAATCTTTCAAAGCTTCTCTCATTACTAGGCGAATTAAGAGTAGAAATTAGTTCAATAATAAAGGAAACGGATGAATGTTTTATCTATGTCTTGTCTTTACGAAAATATAGTACTGAGAAATGATTAAAGTTTTTGCTGTTAGACCCCGTAAAATGTGTTTGAGATATCCTTCGAAATTTATCTCTTAAATTTATAACAGTTTGTAACCAAATTTTTTTTGACTAAGTACTTCTCTGAACTAAATTATTTATACAAAATTTATGTAGCTAATTGAAATTTCACGAAATTCTAGATTCATTCATAAATTTTGTGACATATTTTCGTAATATTCATATAAGAAATTTTTTTAGTGAAATTCTATTCTCCTTTAGTAAAAATATTTAAGAGCCAAACAGAATATGTCGTTGTCGTCGGTCGCCGTGTTTTTCGCTGGTTTCGCTGTCGTTGTCGCCCCTTGGCCAAACACTATAGATCGTCGCGAATAATTATGTCAATTATCATAATTTAATTTGCGAAAATTACATATTTTCATTATAATGTGCTCTGGAAAATAATTTTTAAATATAAATTCAAAAATGTGAAAACATCGCGAGAGCGAAAATATCAAATATCAATTGAAATACAACGACAACGAAGGGCGACATCATTATATGGTTGAATAATACGAAATACATACTTTTGATTTTTTTTTTTTGACATTTCGCACGACAGCGTCCTTCGCACGACAGCGACAACGGCCTATTCTGTTTGGCTCTTAAGTCCTCATTATATTCGCTGCGAAGCAATTGAAAGATTTAAGAAAAACTTTGAATGTTCGAAATAAAAAAAAAATGATAAAAATAAATTTCAAATGCAAAATTGAATTCTTTTTATTTATTATATACCATAAAGAAAGTGTAATTTATCTTTCAATAATATTTCAAGTTTTTCAAAATTTATTAGATTTATTCGAAAAAGTATAAAAAACTATATATTTCTTTTTCGTCTATATACTTAAAATCTCTAGTGTGCATTTCATTTTAGTATAAATGCAATAAACTTTTCAGAAAACTTTTATTTAACAAATTGCATCATTTTTTTTTTCCCTAAAATCTAAAAACTTTTTCGTATACAAAATAAAATTTTAAGGATAGTCTGAAAAGTTTATTATATAGTTGAATAAACTTTATTAAAAGAGATTTTAAAATAAAGCTAAATAATTTTACAAGAAAAAGTAAATTTTTGCTAATTTTTGTAGAGATTTAAATTAATTATTTGTAAGAGAAATTTTATCATTAATCTGAAAATTTAAAATTTTATAAAAGAAAATACTGAATCATTTGCTGAATTCTGCTGAAACTTTAAACAAAATAATCAAAAACTGATCAAATTACCGAAAAATTGCCAAAATTGCCGGAAAATTGACCTAAAAATTTACCAAATTTACCAAAAATTTACCAAATTGACCAAAAATTTACAAGATTATATTAAGCAATAATATTTTTATTAAAATTTTTGATCTTTAAATATACCTCAAAAAATTTCTTTATTAAAAATTAACCCAAATTTTCACATTTCTAGTCAATTTACTTACCTCTATATTTTCTAATTCTGTAAAAGTCAAAATGTAATTTTAATTTCTATATTTAAGAAATTAATTTACTGACCAAAAACAAATAATGATTTAATTTAAGAAGATCGCCACACACAATTACCAATTAATATACTTAATTACATTTTATAAAAGAAGAGAAATTGTCCATTCATGATTACCTAAAAAAAACAACAAAAGTTTAGTTCATTTAACTAAAGAAAAAACCCCAAGACAATATACAACAACATAAATTTTTTCCTCTCATTTAACTTTATGGCTTTTCTCAAAAATCTATGTTAAAAAAAAAACATATTTCATCCCCTAATAAGGTACAAAATTTCCTTTACATAAACGAAAACACAAAATCCCAAATAAAAAGTGGAATATTATACCTTAATTTACCACATATTCCGCATTAATTTTTATTATTTTTCCTGGGGTATATCAAGGATATAATGTTAATTAGACCGGAATGAATATCGAAAATTGTAAAGTTTACCCATTTGTTTTTTTTTCATCTTCTAATTTTCCTTTTACGACTAATTGTTATTTGTATAAATAAACCAACACAAAAAAAAAACGAAATTTATCCTTACTTGAATTGTCCAGGACCAAGTTAACTAAATTGACATGCAGTCCAATTAGTTAGTTTCTAAATTATGAGCCACTTTGAGGACAGATGAAATGGTAATATTAATTCAATTCAATTTCAATATTAAGTTGCAATGCACTGACCTCAATATTTATATTAATTTTTAATGCAGAGCCATCTTACGTGTGAATTTCTAATACCAGCGCCCAGTAAAATTATGATAAAGCCTCAGCATAATTAATTCTGTTTTATCATTATTTTTCATTAATTTTCCAATCTGGGAATCATTGATAAAATTAATTATAGACTATAGTTGATTTCAATTTCATTTCAAATACGATTCACGCCATCTATAGGTCAAATTTTAATACTGTTAATTAGATTCTAATAATTATAAATTTTGCAGTGTTTATTACAGCAGTGTATACATAAATTTTTACTGTAACTATTTTGTTTTTCAGGTTAAATTAGACAAATTTGTACTTTTTAATATCAAATTTCTCTGCATTTCCAAAATCAAAATTTTACATTTTTCAAATTAAATTCGTCCAATTTCCATCAACTTTATCCTCGGAAAAAAATATAAATTAAATTTCAAATGGGCAGAAAAATTCAAATCGAATGGGCAGCATATAAATTGAAAATCTACGTTTTGACAAAATTTCCAGAAACCCAAGAGAAACTAATAAACAAAATCATTTCTAACAAACTGAAAGTTCCAATTTAATTTTGTTTAAGGATGAAAATTACCTGAAAAAAAAAATACTGATAAATGATGACTAAGGATGTAATGTCAAGACTAGCTCTTTTTTTTTCATCCTTTTTTGATTAACACAAAAAATAAAAGTATAAAAAATCCTTGACTATAAAGAAAATGAGAATAAAACAAAATTGGTAATTTTTTTAATGATCCAGAAAATTTAAATGAATTTTTCTTTTTGGTTATATAGAAATTTTAAATTAATGATTGTGGGCCAAAAAAACAAAATTTATAAGAGAGTAAAATAATTAATTCAACAAATTACAAGGAATTTTTCTTGAAAAAAAAAAAAAATTATTGTAATAAATTTATTAAATCGAATATAAATTCTGAAGAAAAATGGAAATATTTTTTTTTACAAATTCAGAAAATGAAAATTCTTCTTTTTGATTGAAAAACTTTTTAAATTATAAAATTTTTTCTTGTGTTCACTTTCTAGCAATATTTCCATTTTCTAAACATTTGGAAAGGAAACTATCTTTTAATATAGAAATTCGAAAAGGGATAAAAAATAAAAATGGAGTTTTTTTCTTTTAGTTTTAAATTATTTATTACTAGGTCAAATAATATAAATTAAATCAATTTCGTATCGGAAATTGAAAGTATATGCAAAAAATATGTAAATTGAGTGATAAAGTAAAACTTCCAAAATTTTAATAAATCGGAAACCATCTTTCAACTTCTTGGAGCTATAAGTAATGGCTTCATAATGTCCTTGCTCTTCTCTAACTATAATAATATCCTTTCACATCTTAATTCAAAAGCAAAAAATATATCCTTCTAATTTTACATGAAATTCTCTTCCGATTTTTTAAAGAACACGAATTTCTTTTTTGAAGATTTTCTTCTAGAGAATTTCCGAAAAAATTTAATTTACGTCCAATTCAAAATTCACTAATATCGATTACATAAATATTTATATTTTTGATCGTAAAAAATTTTATTAATTTAAAAAGTTTTGAATTTGTAATATGAAAGGAAAATATTTCAGTTTTATTGGAAATAATTGAAAAAATAGTTTTCAAGTGGAAAACTAATATCAAAAATTGAAGTTTTTTAAAAAATTTAATAAATAAATTTACATTACTTAAAATTTAGAAATTTCTCAAAGTTGAAATCAATCAAAAGTTTATTTATAATATTGATAAACTTTTTAGCTATGTAAAGTAAAGAGTGGAGTATGGATATATTTTAAATTTAACTGAAATTTTAATTTAACATAAAATTTAATTTTTAAAATTTATAGTAAAATTGCAGTAAAATTTTTAGCTAGATTTTCAAAGATAAGTCAAAAAAATAGTGAGAAATCTTTGAAATTTAATAATAATTAAAATATAAAAATTCTTCAACCAGTTTTTTCACTTTTGAAAGTTGATAATCAAAAAATTTAAATTAATTATGGAAATTATTTAATAAAATTAATAATTGTAAATTCAAAAATTATAATTTAAAAATTATATTTTAGATGATAATTTAATTGTCTATACCTTTTGAGTATATAGAACAGGAGAAGCTATAATATAAATTTGCCCCTACAAGCTATGTCACCAAGTTTTTGACAATTTTTAGAGCATTATTACTTGTCAAAAATTTGCAAATGATTGTCAAAAATTTGCATATTTTATATAGAAATATATGAAATATTTCTCTTTACCCAACAAAAAAATGCTTCACTTTATTTTAACTATAACATCTCTTGTTCTATATACTCTAAGGTCTATACCTACACGACCATTTACTTACGAGCCTTTTTTTTTTACAAGACTTTTTTCAAGTCTTTTTCGTATTTTTGACACGAAAAGCTTGAAAATTTGTAACTTTTAAAATTTCCAGTATATACTTTCAGTGTCATTTTCAGGACTTTTAGTGTTAAAAGAATGTCATCAGAATCATGAAAAAGGCTTGGAAAAAGTCTTGCAAATAGGCTTCTGAAAAAAAGAGTCTAAGCTATAAGATTAAAAAGAAATTTTGCATCCCAAATGTGACATATTTTTATTATACTTAATTAAATCTAATACTACGTTCGAATTGTCCAATTAAACCATAGTTCAACAAAATCAGAACTGCAGAACTAATTTCGTTCGAGGTTTTTTTTCATATAAAAAATTATAATTAAAATTATATTAGTTGCAAGAAAAGCCTGATGTTTGACGTTGTTTTTCCTTATTTAAAAAATTTCAATTTTTTTTTTTCATAATTTATTATAAATCGTCAAAATTTTAATGAATATCGATAGCGCTATACAAATGCAAATTTCCTTTAATTATCATAATCAAAACAAAAAATCATATTACTATAATACTTTTAAAAGATTACAATATATTTTCACTCGTATACGGACAATTCGTAGAAAAATAATTCCTAGAAAAATAATTCGTAGAAAAAAAATTCGTAGAAAAATAATTCGTAGAAAAATAATTCGTAGAAAAATAATTCGTAGAAAAACAATTCGTTGAAAAGCAATTAATAGAAAACTAATTATCCGGGAAATTAGTAGAAAAATGATTATTAAATTTTTTCTCATACTTAAAAAATGATAGGTACCCAATCTCAGCGTAACTCAGAGCCAACGGCGGGAACGTGTTGGGAATATGGCTCCATTTTTTTATTTTTTATTGAAAAATAAAAAGTTGAAAAATAAAATATAATTCGATTAAAAAAAAAAATATTTCGAAATAATTTTAAATTAAATGTCTGTGAACGTATGTCAAGCAGCTTCTAAGTTCTAAGTCAAACTAATTAAGAACAGAAGAAACCAATATAAATTCTAACTGAAAAGCGCGCCCTCAAAAACCCTCCGACAATCATTTTTTTCAACGAATTACATTTCTACGAACTGCTTTTCTACTAATTGCTTTTCTATGAATTGTTTTTCTACCAATTGGTTTTCTACGAATTGTCCGTGAATCATTTTCACTCTCCATTTTATTACCATAAGGTAAACATTAATTTTTTTGCATAAAATATCTGAATTCATTAATATTCTGTGTAAAAAAAAAAAAACAAATTAACGAGCCATTTTAATGCAAAATAGAACACGCGTGCAATAAATATTTGCTATATGTAAATGTATTTAAAATTTTCATCTGTTTATACCACTTAGATAAATCTATTATAATGTATAATAAATTATTTTATATAAATCCTTTTATTATAGGGAAATTGTAAAACGGATGTGCAACAAATTATGTTGAGAAAAAAAAAGGATTTAAATTATATGAAATTGATTATTTTTTAACGTTTCATTAATTACAAGAAACAAATTTGTTATCGTAAATAATTTACATAATATTGTATGCGCAGAATTAATTGTTAATACATAGCAAGGACACTTTTTCTAATCTAAAAAAATGCTAATTTATATTGTTAACATTGATTCAGTAAACAGAAATAAAATTGTCCTTGTTACAATTGCTTTGGATTCAAAAATTATCTTCGCCTAATTTGATTTCCAAACAGAATAAAACTAATAAATTTTATATGGTTTTAGTAAATATTGTCAGGAATTCAAAATGTCAACAAAATTTGTTTACAATATTTTGTTTTTTTTTTTTGTTATTTATTTGATTATACACGTAAATAAAGTCCTTTATCAGCATTTTTCTTATATTATCTTCGTGTTTCTTCTGTCGGTATTATTATTTTTTTTAAGGACAATTTTATTTGTTAATCTTTTGTACAATCAGACCATTCTACAAAATTTTTGGGAAAACAATTTTAAAAAATTTAAAAGCTTTAGGTTTTAGATTTAGAAAATTTAACTATTAAACGGAGAAAAAATGATAATTCTTATTAGTACTTAATAGTAAACGCGATATTAAAAATTTTGTTAAGAAAAATTTAAATTTCAATTAAACTCACCAAGAAATTTAATTAAATAACACCCGACAAACTACTATACACTATTCACCATTTTAAAAATTTACAACAACAAAAAAATTCAAAAAAAAAATGCATGTCTTACGTATTCAAAATTCGCATTGCGACTGACTATTTAACTTAAATTTTCTATGGACATTAAATTGTGGGAGGAGTTAAAGTTTTTTTTTTTTTTTTTTGCATACAATATGAATAAGAGCGGCCATCATTAATTTGTTTTTGTAAATTCTATTGTATTACCCAGGAAAAAAAATTTAATTTGGTAGCCATTATAAAATAGGAGGTGTTCATAAAATGACGCGGCCATTTTAAATTTCAATATGAACTTGATTGGTTCTGTGGATGCATGAAAATGGTGAATTTTATGAATTGTGAAAATTTAATATTAAATCTTGAATAGATTTCTGTATTAATATCGATTGTCGCACAGTTTAGAAATAAGAAATATAGAAAATACAAAATGAGTAAAAAGCATTGATTTATCGTACATAAATTTATATTAATTTTGATTAAAACAATAATGAAGCAATTTTGTTGTCTACAAATGTCTTCAACCGAATTGGGTAATACAAAACTAATTCTACATAATCATTACTCTAAAATCATTATCTAGAAATTGAAGTAAAATTCTAATTTCTAACTCGGTTAAAATTCCTTTTTATGTAAAAAAAAAATCTCCTGTTCAATTTGAAAATGTTCTTGCAACAGAAATGTGCTTCTGCCAAGGAATTTCTTTTATATATTTTTAAAATTTCACGTACATAGAATACAAAAATAGTTTCCATATAGGATAACAATTTTCTTTCAAAAACAATTTTACCTAAACAGGACGTCAGGTATTCCAAACAAAAAAACAAATTTCGCGTCAATTATAGAAAATTGTTATAAGGTCTGTTCGTTAGCTTGCTCAGGTCACATAACCCGAGTAGGTTAGGTTAGGTTGAGTTAGAATAAGTGACGTCACAGATCACTTTAGGTTCATTTGTGACCCAAACCAAAATTCTGTTCGCTTGCTCAGATCAAATCAGTTGGAATTTTTTACATTTTGCTGCCAAACATAAACATAATTAAATCAAAATTTAAATCAAAGCGGCTTTGATATAATTTTAAATTTTTCGTATGAATGACATATTAAATATACTAACCTATTCGACTCTATCTATTTTGGAAGGTTAGAAAAAAGCAACTCCAAGTAGATCGGATCAAGTTCAAAAAAGCTAACGAACATAGAGTATACTGGACCTAACCTAACCTAACGCAAACGAACACGATCAAATTGACACATATTGATCCAAGTAACTTGTATCAAGCTAACGAACAGACCTATAGTAATTTAATATTTTTAAAAAAAATTTATAAACAATTTTTTCACAATAAAATTTTAGTGTCTTTCGTTTAAAGATAAATTCGTTTAAAAGATATTTTTCCATCCGGATTGCATTCTGAATGTTAAATATTTTCTTTACCATTTTCTGGTATATTGAATTTTCAATTTTGTTCAAAATTTTATATATAGCTCAAATATTTGTTTTTTTTTTTTCGAAAATAAGAAATTCACTTGTGCAAATTTGTGCAATTATTAAATATCGTAACAATTTGAAAATAATATGAATTTTTTTTTTAGATATAGACAAATGTAAAATACTGAAAAACTTACAAAAATAATTTAATTGAAAATTAAATTGAAGTAAGAAAATTGATTTTACTTAGAAAAATAAATTCAATATTTTTATTTTATGATTAAACATTAAACTATCCTCGATATTCGCTTCGATATTATATCCCAATTTACACCACGAGATCCATACATGCGATATATGTTGTACAATATTTGTTGCGTATGGATATTGCGTTGTGTCGCGATATAATTTCCGTAAAATGTACATTAAATATTTTTGACAGCTAAACAGACATGTGAAAAAACATAAATAAAGGAGCGAAAATTGTACTCTGGAAAATTAAATTTATTTATTAATTAATTGTTTAATTGCAAAATGGCGATTAAACGCCAACACAAATGTAATTAAATTTAAATATTATATTTAAAAACTCTATTTTAATAAACAAATTTAAATCCAAGGGAATCTGTTTCTGAACATTGCACAAAAAATTGTAACGAAAAATTAATAGAAAAATATTTGAACATATAACATTTCAAATATTTTTCACACAAATCTCGTCTTTTTAGCAATTTTCTTGCCCAAAAGGCTCTATTTCTTTTTTTCTGATGTCTCAGCCTTTTTTTTTAATTAATTATTGAAATTATTGGTGTACCCTCAATGAAATTACTATTGCATTTAAGGCCTAATATGCTTTTGTTGTCTTTCAGCAAATTGACCAAATAATAACCAAATTTGAGGTTAAATATCATAATTGTTTGATATCTCATGCAACTTTTGTTGCACAGTGTAAAAAAAATCAAAATTATGCAAAAATTTGGTAGAAATGTCATACAATATTTTTGACATGTTCTACAACATTATCGCATGTATATAATGTTGTAGAATTATGTTGATCTCGTGGTGTAAATGGGCTTTTATAATACATAATAAAAAAAATTTACAGATTCGAATCGAGAGTCATCTCATTAAGTAGTCGAATTCAATTTTAAATATGGTCGATTTAACTTTATATAAAATGAAATTAAAATTTTTCTCTAATTTTAGTACAAAACTAAAATTAAAAATTTCTTAATTCGATTAATTCGAAATGTAAGTTCAATCAAATACGCAATTTAAAATTTAAAAAATTTCCATTTAATCTTAAATTTTCCAATTTAAAAAAAAAAAAACAAAACTAAATCACAAAACAAAAAAAAACTTTTAATTACTTTAAAATTATTTTATAAATTTTATCCCTGGATAGAAAAACTTAAAGTGTAATATATTCCCATATATTCCACATTCAAAATATATTCAAATTCTATAAATATAAAAAATATAAATTCATTAGTTTTTATATTCCCCCTAATTTCCATGCCATTAGAGAAGATCAAAGAATAAAAATTGTTTTTTTTTGTTTGTACATTTATTTATTTTCATCATCATCGTCGTCACAGCACATCGAGACGAGTATAAAATTTGAAAATTGGAAATTCAAAAATGATAAAAAGTCAAAGAGAATTTCCATATGACATTATATTTTTTTTTTATTTTCAAATTCAAAGCGAAAAGGGCCGACGACAAATTTAAAAATAGAAATTTTAAAAGATTAAATTTGTATAAAAATAAAACTGAATCAGAAAAATTCAATTTTAACTTTATATGAATTTGTTTATTATATTTCAAAGACATGTAGAATTTTTAATTAAAATTTCAATTTGTTAAATGGAATATAATTTTAGACTTATTTTCTTATTGGAAACAGAAACATTGATGATAGTATAAAGATTGATATATTTTTGTTAGAAGGTGAGAAAATTAATTATATTTTTTTAGAAATTATTTAGTGTCAAGAAAATTTCAATCATTTACAAATCGAATTTATCTTTTTTCCATAATTAAAATTTCGATTTTTGTTGAAATTATAAAATTTTCGTTTTTCAGAATTAAATTAATATTCGTTTTACAAATTGAATTTGGTCCTTCTCTTATATTAATTTGGAATTTGTACAAACTGTGGTAAATCTGAATGCCTATAGATTCATTATGATCACATTGAAATTCATTGCTTCGCCTTCTTTACTGCCAATTAGACTTGTACAATAAGTGAACAATTGCTTGTCGACCCATAAACTCGAATATTTGAAAAAAGAAAGATTTCACTTCGGCAAAAAGAGTAATTAGGAATGGAAATGATTTTATATCTCTTTTAATTAAATTCGACAAATTGGGTGAAGTTAAATTATTCAATAGTGAAAATTAACCATTATAATATGCCAGAAAAATTGAAATTTATAGCGACAATAAAGTAAATTATTAAATTAATTTGAAACTTTTCAATGGCACATATTTTTCGAATTCCTAGAAAAGAATTTTATATTTTAATGACTTCATTAATGAAGTAAAAACTATATGAAATTTTAATGACTTTTTACTCAACTCTTTGGTTAGCATATTAACTAACAATTTCTTCATTATTTCATCATTGATAAATGATTTCACATTTATCTATACACAACAAATTCTTTAACTAAGATGGCAATAGTAAAATTGCTCAACATAATTATTTAAAAAAAAATTTCTTTTCGAAGAATTTTTTTAAAACATTTTTGAAACAATTTTTTATATACCAAAAATTTGTTTGTCTCTTTTTGGACGATAAAAGGAAAACTAAAAGAATTTTTAGTATCCTTAAAATATATCAAAAATAACATAAATATAAAAATATGTAGAAAATTCGAGAAAGAAATGAAAATTTGAACATTTTGAACTATATATAGAAATTTGCTTTCTAAATAAACTCGAATTATATAGAAAAATCTTATAATTAAAAAACCAATAAATAAAATTTTGTTTATCCAATTTTTGTACTACACAATATACCAAAATCCTTTACATAATCGTACTAAATCTTATACATCCTGGAAGCTTATGAAATTTTTTTCTTATTTTTCCCATTAGTATTAAAAATTCTATAATTTATCTTTGCTACATTTTTTGTGTATATTATAACACATTTTCTATATAAAATAAATATTTCGTCCAAGCAACATTTTATCCTATAGCCATAAAGAGATAACAAATATTAGTAAGTCATTAGTTAAGTCCTTTATATTCTTAACAAACACAAAATCTAAACAATTTATTATATAAACTCCAAATGAATATCCGCAAAATGACACTTAAGAGAATTTTCGTAAACTAATTTTCTTTTGAATTTTTTCGTTTTACTATTATGGAATGGACAGGAAATTTTATTTGTAGTGAATTATTAGGGTTTCACTATATACAGAATTATAAAGATTATGATTAGAAATTATTTTTTTTGGGGATTATTCAAAAGGAAAACTGAACGATAAACTTTAATTTATATTTTGGTGAAAATTTATGAAAATTTGTGCGTATATAGAGTTGGCTTAGTGTCGAAAGTGTTTTTTTTTTATATTTATGGGTAGAATTATATGGTAAAGACAATTTATGATGGTCATTTTTGTACTAAATTCTGGAATATATCTTTTTATCTTATGATAAAAATTCATATATTTATGCTCAAATCAAAGTCCAATTGAATTAAATTTGGCAAAGTAGAAATTTAAATTAGAAAAAGTCAAATTTTTTGATTTTGAATAATGGAAAAAGTAAAAATTTGGATTGAAAAATATCAAATATGTTGAAATTGATTAAGAATAAATCAAATTTGTTGAATTTGTTTTGGAAAAGTACAAATTTAGACTAGAAAAAGTTAAATTTGGTTAACTTAATTTGAAAAGGATCAAATTTGCTGAATTGCGGAAAAGTACAAATTTAGAATAAAAAAGGTCAAATTTGTTGATTTTGAATTGAAAAAAGTAAAAATTTAGATTGAAAAAGTTGAAATTTGTTGAATTTTTATTTGGAAAAGTACAAATTTGAATTAGAAAAATTCAAATTTGTTGATTTTGAATTGAAAAAAGTAAAAATTTAGATTAAAAAAGTTGAAATTTGTTGAATTTTTATTTGGAAAAGTACAAATTTAAATTAGAAAAATTCAAATTTGTTGATTTTGAATTGAAAAAAGTAAAAATTTAGATTAAAAAAGTTGAAATTTGTTGAATTTTTATTTGGAAAAGTACAAATTTAAATTAGAAAAATTCAAATTTGTTGATTTTGAATTGAAAAAAGTAAAAATTTAGATTAAAAAAGTTGAAATTTGTTGAATTTTTATTTGGAAAAGTACAAATTTAAATTAGAAAAATTCAAATTTGTTGATTTTGAATTGAAAAAAGTAAAAATTTAGATTAAAAAAGTTGAAATTTGTTGAATTTTTATTTGGAAAAGTACAAATTTAAATTAGAAAAAGTCAAATTTGTTGATTTTGAATTGAAAAAAGTAAAAATTTAGATTGAAAAAGTTGAAATTTGTTGAATTTTTATTTGGAAAAGTACAAATTTAAATTAGAAAAATTCAAATTTGTTGATTTTGAATTAAAAAAAGTAAAAATTTACATTAAAAAAGTTGAAATTTGTTGAATTTTTATTTGGAAAAGTACAAATTTAAATTAGAAAAATTCAAATTTGTTGATTTTGAATTGAAAAAAGTAAAAATTTAGATTAAAAAAGTTGAAATTTGTTGAATTTTTATTTGGAAAAGTACAAATTTAAATTAGAAAAATTCAAATTTGTTGATTTTGAATTGAAAAAAGTAAAAATTTAGATTAAGAAAGTTGAAATTTGTTGAATTTTTATTTGGAAAAGTACAAATTTAAATTAGAAAAATTCAAATTTGTTGATTTTGAATTGAAAAAAGTAAAAATTTAGATTAAAAAAGTTGAAATTTGTTGAATTTTTATTTGGAAAAGTACAAATTTAAATTAGAAAAAGTCAAATTTGTTGATTTTGAATTGAAAAAAGTAAAAATTTGTTGAATTTTTATTTGGAAAAGTACAAATTTAAATTAGAAAAATTCAAATTTGTTGATTTTGAATTGAAAAGAGTAAAAATTTGGATTTTTGAATTGAAAAAAATAAAAATTTGGATTTTTGAATTGAAAAGAGTAAAAATTTAGATTGAAAAAGTTGAAATTTGTTGAATTTTTATTTGGAAAAGTACAAATTTAAATTTGAAATAGGCAAATTTATTGAAATTTATTTGTAAAAAGACAAAATTTCTTTATAAAATTACCAACTATTTATCTGTAAAATAACCAAATATGCCAAAGTTCTTTTAAAAAATTACTCTATCATGGTCAAAATATGTTGAACTTGTCTTGTGAATAAATTTTCCCTATAAGAAAATTTATTTAAAAAATCAATCTAAATCTATAATCAATCTTACAAAAAATTCAAGAACATATAAAACATATGTTAGCCATTTTAACAAAATTAAAGGTCAACAAACTTTAGTAAAAATATCAACAAAAATTAAATTTTTACCCTATATACACACAAATATTTTGTTAAAGGGACCAATACGTTTTTATGGTAAGATAAATGATATATACAAAACTTTTTGCTTATTTGATTTTTTTAGACATGTTCCAAAAAAAATCGCTTACCTTCTTTGCTTCTGATGTTAATCAATCAAATTATGTTAAAATAACATTTTTTTTATACATTTATACCAAAAATATCTTAAATATTAATCAATTTTTGGTAGTATACCATATTAAAGCTTCAAAAAGTTTTGTTTTATTTATCTATATAAAAAAATAAATAAAAGTTTTAGCAAATAAATTATTAACATTTTAACACATTTTTTTTTTTTTCTTCTTCTTTTGTAAAATAATTTGTAAATAAATTTAACTGACAATTTGTTAAATTATTTATAAAAACAAAACTTTTATAAGTAAATTTATCTTCCGCCAAAAAAGAAAAAAAAAAATACAAAATGGAAAAATAATAAATTTTAAAGTATATATGGTTTTTTTTATACGGAATCGATTTCCTTTGCAAATCGAATGGAAATTCATTGGAAATTTATATTATTTTTTTTTTTTTTTTTTTAAAGATAGAAAAACTGCAACTGTTTTTCTGCTTCGAAATCATGAAGAAAAATTTTTTTTAACATTATTTATTATTAATTTCAAATAAATAACAAATTCTGACTTGTCCATTTTTGAGTAAAATTTATTATAATGTAAAATCTAAATGAAATTTTAAAATTCTTACAAGGAAAATTCAATGGAAAATTATTCCAATTTTGAAGAAATCTTTCGTTTGAATTGATTAGTAATGAAGCTAAAAAATCAGACAATTTTTTTCGTATTCAAATTCTATATTTTACCTACAATTTGCGTGACAAAATTTGGTATCTTTAGTGTTCAACAAGTCTTAATTAATTTTTGGTCATTTATGAATTTATTTTGTTGTTCATAATTTTCTAAATTAAATTAGGAAATTTAAGATAACTTAAAAAAAAAGACATATTTTATTCTAAAGTAAATTTACCATTTGTCATTTTGATAATAAATTTAAAATAAATGATTTACTGGCCAGAGTTCGAGGAAAAGTTAGCTAATTATACTCGAAACTTTATCAATTTTCGTATATAAAATTTGACCCATCATATTACACAAATATTATACATACATTGAAATAATTTCAGTTAATATTTTAATTTCTCATACTCTATAATTATTAAAAAACCCAGACAAGAAATTCTTAATCATCGGTAGTCTTCCACATAGTGAAATTTTGTACAATTTTGTTTATATACCAAACCAAATCTAAAAATTTCCAATTCATTATTTTCCAAATTTTAAATTCCTCTTCTACCCATGAAAAACCTTCATTTTTGGCTATTTGTGTGCTTATTTCACTTAGAAAAAAAATTATAAAAAAAAAAAATATTTTACATTTTGGGAAAAATTTTGTTGTTGAAATTTTTGCATTTAAATATAAAAAAATTTGCTGAAATTTTTCAAATTATTTTCACTCACCTCTCGCAGTCTGTATAATTACCATTTATCATAAGTATATAATTTATTTGTTTAAATTGTGTGTTTAGTAATTTTATTTCGCCCACTTACCCTCTGGAAAAATATTTATATATAATTACAAGTCTGACAATGTGCAAATTATTTCGTTTTTTTTTTTCAAGAGTTTAAATACAAATTTAAGCTTTTTATAAGTAAATTTAAAATACAAAATATACAAAACTTTCATTAAAGCAAAATTTATAAAATAATGATGAGAATTTAAATAAATGATTAGACTTAATTATTATAGATTTTTGTTTGAAATTTGAAATTTTAGATAATTGATAATTGAAATAAACTTTTAACCTTTGAAAATGTTATTAATTATAAAATTCAATAAAATTTTCGTTTATTTTAATTTTCTATATAATTGAAGTGTCTATAAATTCATGTATTTTTTTACATAATTATTATGTCACTGACATATGTAGTAACAACATTACGAAATTTCAGAAAACCAACATAATAATTAGTCGTGACATGTAAATTCAATGTTATTAAAAGGAAATTAAACACATTCATACAAAAGGCCAAAATCCTCTTTAATTCACCCTAAAAATAGTTCATTCATGTAAAATTTTTCCTTTGTTATACAAAAATTTTCGTAGCTCTTCTTTTCTTATTTTACCTGATCCCCAAAATTAGTTTCAATGATTTTCTGTGTCAAATTTGTTGCTTCTTGCTCGGCTATATACATCGAAAAGTGAAAATTGTAGGTTTTTTTTAATGTTTTTCTTTCCTGAAAACAAAAAAAAAAATGAAAATATTAAATTTTTCCAAAATATAATTTTTGTCTTTTCCAATAAAAAATTAATTTTTTCAATTTTTTTTTTTGCTTAAAATTTCTGAAAAAATACCAAACAAAAATTCTTGCTTTAAATTATGTTTTATGTTACTTTGTTGGCTTAAAAAATTATAGTAATTGGAAAAACAAACAACCCTAAAATAAAATTTTCATGAAACTGAAACCAACAAAAAAAGAAAAATTATTTTATTGGTAATTTTTTTTTTTTTTTATGTTTTTTGTTTATTTATAAACTTTGGGTAGAAAAGTTTTCATTTCCAAATCACCTAAAGGATAAAATAATATAAATATTATAATAACAAAAATAAAAAATAAATTATTTTTCCATCCCCGTTGGGATTATAATTTTGTATCAAATCTACTGAAAATTATAATTTTCATATTTATGGTTTTTTTTATATGTTTACATATTTCTTAAGATTTTCAGGATAACAATCAAACATTTTTATAATATTTATATAGTATATAATTTTGAGTGGAACATTTCTGAAATATATTTGAGAAAACAAAAAACTTATGTAAATAATTTTTTTTGGAATTTTGGTATATTGTTTATTGTGTCCTTTAAGATGAATACATAATTTCTATGAAATTAATTTAAAATTAGTTAAAATTTATATTAACCATGTTTACTTAAGAACATTTTTAAGATATTATAATTTATCAAGAGTTTTGGTTATTCGTCTTGATGCAATTTGAATTTGTCTACTATTTATTGCATTAATGGTATATTCAACCCCTTAGTTATTTATCTAAAGGATTGATGGGCAATCACCAGTTGACTGAAAGAAAATTTGAAATAGTTTTATATCGAAATTAATTTACAATTATTTTTTAAATTTTAAATTAAATTTTCAATCCAGAAAATTCACCCATTTTCTTATGAGCCACAGAATGAGCCACAGTTATGAGCCACCAGAACCTATTAAATTCTTTTGTAATTTAAAATGGCCGATTGCGCTTCAATTTAAATGTGTAAAAAAGACCATGAACATCTCCTATTTTATAATGGCTTCCAAAATCAATTTTTTTTCCTGGTAATATAATAGAATTTACAAAAACAAATTAATGATGGCCGCTCGTATTCATATTGTATGCAAAAAAAAAAACTTTTAACTCCTCCCACAATTTGATGTCCATAGAAAATTTAAGTTAAATAGTCAGTCGCAATGCGAATTTTGAATACGTAAGACCTGCACATGCATTTTTTTTTTTTGAATTTTTTTGGTGTTGTAAATTTTTAAAACGGTAACTAGTGTTCAGTTAGTTTTTAGTGTCTTATATAATCAATATTTTTGGTAAGTTTAATAAATTTTTGAATTTTTTTTAACAACTTTTAATTAATCTTTTAATTAACTTTTAATTAAATTATTGCTTTGTCAAGTCCCATTTGTCAAGCAAATAACATTGTTCTCGACAAATTTCTACAATTTTCGATCACTTTCTTCATTCAAGACAATAACCTAATTACTGCCAATCCAATTATTTCTGATAGTAAAATTTAGACAGTCACGTACAGTAAGTTACATTACATTCTATCCCTATATGCAATTTAGACAAGTTTTATATTCAGTTTTAAATATTTGTTGTTGTTGTTGTTGTAGCGAATCCAGGCCTGAAAATAGATTAGAGAATCTACCCCCAGTTTTCGATGTGACGATCCTTTCCATCAGCTGGTGTTGATTGCCAGAGTCTCTCCGGTACGTAGAACCGATCGTCGTGGGAGAGTTAACTATTTGTAGACTATGCTTCTGTATAGTAGTCCAACCCAGTAGTTCATTCAATCTTAATATAATTTTTATTTAAATGAGAATATAGACTATAATCAACCAAAGAAATTTCTACCTTTTTACTATATAAATTTTGGTAAATTCGCCATCTAAAATTTACCAATTTCTATAAAAAATTTCCCAAAATCAGCAAAAAAACGAAGCAAAAAATGGAAAAACTAATCAAAAAATAAAGTAATAAAAAAATTTATAATCTGGAAAAAGGTTTTTAGTTTTATTTTTATATACAAAAAAATATTAAATAATCATTTTTTTTTTGCATGTGATTTTTCCCATTTTATTTTTCCCCAAATTTCAAACAAATCAAAATCGTTTTGATCCCAATACAAAAAAAAACAAACTGTAGTACAAAATTTTCGATATGTGCTTACATGACACCATAAAAATATACATAAGGCCACAAAAATATAAAAAAAAGGTGAAAAAAAAATAAAATACAAAAAGAATTAAAGATCAAATAAAATTCGATTTTTTTTTTTATTGATTGTTTATTTTGATTAAAAGCATTTTTGGGAAATTTATTTTGATTGTGTGCAAAAGACAAATAAATTTTGTGTCAACGAGCCTTTTTAAAGCGTACAATATTTCTTTTCTGGTGTAATTCCTAAATAAACTCTGTCACCTATACAAAAAATGTTTTCACCTAGTTTAATGAATTGTCGTTTGTTTGCTCCATAAAAACATTATTGTATATTGAGTATATACATAAATCAGAGTATGGCATGTAATCAAACAGTTTTATATTTTCATTACAATTTTGTATTTATTTTTGGCGGGATAACATGATTTTGTTCATTTGAAACACTTTAAAATGTCGGTATAATATAAATACTATAATAATCGAAATATTAAATTGGATTGAAATTAAATTTGATTTATTGAAATTATTAATCAAATTTTGTTTAAGTAGTTCATTTGACGCGAGAAAAAATTTGAATGATGATATATTTTTGAATTCATTTTTGAGAAGTTATAACTCGAAACTGCGTCACAATTACAAAACCAATTTGTCGATCATTTTCTCAATTGGATTTAACATATATTGTTATTGTTACTTCTAGCGTATAGCGTCTGTCAAAATCGTTTAATGCTCATACATTGTGTATGAGATGTGGCGTTTTATTTCGGTATACGCTGGCGTATGAGCGTATCGACGTATATAAGCCCATACGCCGTATACTTCCTGAATTATGGACAGGTCTATATTAAAGTAATTATTCAGAAGATTGTGAAAAATTGTGACAAATTTTGTTTAAATTTAATATTTTTGTCCTTTACCCCTGGGGGATACATTGAAAGCTTCGTTGATATTTTCAATATTTTCCACAAATTTTTTATATTATTATTTAATGATTGTGATTTTTCCAATATTAAATTTAATTTTTTTTTCTTTGTACATTCTTTTGAATCCAACTAAAATTTTCCTGATTTATTGATATCCTTCAAAAAGGAATATTTTGTTGTTTAAATGGAATTTATTAAATTTTAACAAACATTCTGAAAGTTTTTGAACAAAATTTTATATTATAATGAAGTTATAATTAAATCAATCTTCAATTTGATAATATCAAATTCTTCACATATAAAATCTTCATTGATGAAATCTCATTAAGTTTATTTATTTTTTTTTTGTAATATAAAATTTCGATAATACAAAAAAAAAAAATCGGAAATATTTAAATTATATATGAAATTTTCAAAAATCACAATAATTTGGTAAATTTTTTATGACTTATATATAGAGAATAGTAAATCCTTTAAGGGAATAAAATGAAATTAATAAAAGCTTCATAATAAATAATAAATTTATTTAAAAAGAATCAAAAATGTAATACATAAAAAAATTGATTAAAAATCTCAAAAAAAAAATTAAAATGAAATAATTTTTCGTCCATCCTGTAGACAAGTTTTCCTTCCATTTATAATAAAATAAAATGATTTATTTTTAAATTCAAAAAATTTAAATAAATAAAATGATAAATATTTAAAATTGTATAAAATTTCGAAAAATATTTTTTTTTTTTTGTGTTAAAAAGGACTATAAAAATTTGTAAAATTTAAACTTGGAATTATCTAAGCTATAATAATTTTTATTAGCTAATTTTTTGTCTTCCTCAAAACTTATTAAGTTGACTAAAATTTCATCTAAATTTTCATAACATTTTGTTGTTAGTCATATGAAACCAAAATTTTAATTTAAAATTAAAATCCTTGTAAATATCGTTAAAAAAACATATTTCCAAAATATTAATCATAAAAACGAAAATTCGTAATTATACGTGAATATTTTCAGATAATTTTCAATTAACATATACTCCGTTAGTATATATATATATATATTATATACCAAAAAAGGATAATAGCGATTTTTCATTATTTCCCTATTTATTTCTTCTTTATATATATATTTAATTAACATCCCCAATGAAATTTGTTAAATTTTCTCCAATTAACACGAACATTTTTTATGGATGGGGATTTTTGTAGAGCTACAGTGCCGTGCAGCTAATTAGAAACGACGTCTAATGTTTCGCAGTGTCCCAAAATTATATTTTCCTATCAATGTACTAACTACTAACATTATTTTATAGTATTTTATAGTAATTTTCTAAAAAAAAGTCTTGTTAGTACATTGATAGGAAAATATAATTTTGGGACACTGCGACATTAGACATCGTTTCTAATTAGCTGCACGGCACTGTATATAGAAAATTTCTTTGTAAAATTATTGTTCAAATTTGATAAACTTAAAAAGCACAATGTAAAATTTTAATATTTTATATATATAATTGTTATTATTTTGATAAAATTTAATAATTATTATTTTAATGGAAATTTTATTTAATATTTTCATTTAATGTGAAAGAAAATTATTATAATTTATGATAATAACATAAAAAAAATATATACGGTATATATATATATAAGTATTTTAATTATGTTTTTAATATTCGGAAATATGTAAATTTAATTATGTATAATGTAAATTAGTTATTAAGTCTATGGGTAATTGAAATTAATATTGAATTAATTAATTATATATAATTAGTTTTTAATAATAATGAAAGTTTTTTAGTTTAAATTTTTTGTTTATGTTATACTTTGACAGTAGAAAAAAATTTAATTAATTGTTCTAAATGACTTTATTTTTGATGTTATTGATGACTTCAAAAATATTAAAATATATGGCATACAAATTATCCAGTACTCAGCATATGACAAATAAGTACTCAGCATGACAAATTTAGTATTAGAACGACAAAAATATTAAATACGCGACATCAAAATTCGTTTTTTTTTGTCTCTATACAACAACAGATGATTTATCACGTTGCATGTAATTATTTTGTTGTGGACCAAGAAGTAAATTTGTTTGCCGTGCCGTGCCATTAAAATTTTACCCTTAAAATATTTTAGAGGACCACTTTCACTATTTCCTTCTTATAGAAATTACTGTTTCCAGTAATTGAAATTTGAATTTCATATATTTTCAAAATTATTTGTAACAAGGATAATAAATTGAAATTTGATGCTAATTAATCATCAATAACTGAAAAATTTTATATTAATCATCTATAATAGTAAATGGTTGACTTAACTTTTTGAAAATATTCCAATATTTCAGTCAATTTATTGAACAAAATATTGAAAAATATTGAAAATAATCAAAAAAAGAATTCCCTTTAATCATTCATTTAGAAAATTTAAGGTTAAAATGGGCTTTAATTTTCCTTTGTCATATTACTCCTTAAAAAACCAAATTCTTTTGTTAATTTCGCACGAACAAGAAAAAAGTGATTATCCTTGCGAAAAAATTGTTTCCAAAAAGTCTGGAACTTAAAATAAAAAAGAAGATGAGAAAATTATATTATTTCAAAAATTTGAAAATATTGAAAATGCAGACAGAAAAATATTTTCAAGAAAATTTTTTATCCTTTTTTTTTTTACAAAACAACAAATTCATTTTGTGTCAAATATTATTTAGGAAATTTGATTTTGCTCATCGTTTTTTTGTTACTTGTCTTTCCAAAATATAAATTTTTTTTAAAAGGATTTTTGTATTGTAAAATTGATTCCGTATTTTGTCGATCGCAATAAAATTGAATTCAATTAGTGACCCCATTTTTTTTTTAGATATATTTTTTTCTTCTGTGTAATCAAGACTTTGATTAAGATATTTTTCTTTTCCCCCACAAATAATAAAAAATAAAATTGAAATTGAAATATTAATAAGGATGCAAAAGGGAGCAGACTAAAAATGTCTTTATTAATTTCTGTTTTTTTTTTGTTGGGATATAAATTCTTTATTTCCATTGAGTATTTTTGTTTATTTAGGCTCTGTTTTCAGTTTGTGAAATAAAATATATACAATAATAAAATATAAAAGGACGATATAATATTGATTTATATCCTTGATGAAATTTCAATTGTATTACTATTTGAAAAAGAATTATTTGAACAAATATGGGGTTGAATTAGTCCATTAGAATATATACATAATTTGAACATAGTCTATTTATAATAGTCTAATAGAAAGATGATTACTAATTTTCTATTCTGTAATTTCATCACAAGTTAATTTAATTTTCGATTAGAGTACTTTAAAATTAATTTCCTAGGCACAACAGAGCCTTTAGAGGTTTTCCTTATATTTTATTGCAATTTTAGGACCATAAATTCTTCTATAGCGGAGAAACGATTTATTGCAACAAGCAACAAGCCAATGGCTTTATAGTGAGTAAATTTTTATCAGCAATTGGAATCGACCACCAGCATTTTTCCCAGTTTTAAAATTTACATTGCTATATATTTTATTACCGGTACTCAGTTAAGGCTGTCATCTTAGAACTGTCATCTTAGCTGAATTTTTTTTCTCTAGATTCTAGAAATATTGTTTGGATTTAATTAATTTCCTGGAGCTTATAGTAGTTTGTTAAACATTAATGTATAATTAAAATATTTTACAGATTACAAAACTAACAGATTTAAATCTGCTCTGTAATTTATTAGTTTTCCTATAACAATTTTTGTTGGCAATTTTAAATAATTTTTCGATTCATTTTGATTCTTTCCGGTTCTTGTCGGTATTCACTTAGCTTCGATCAATGATGTCATACAAATCAAATTCAACATAAATCAAAAAGGCAATAGTACCCAAAATAGTAACAATTTTCTTAGTAAAGAAAATTGCACTATTCACAGAAATTATGATTTTTATGGTATAGTAACTTTTACTATACATAAATTTCTATATTTCATCCCAAACCATTTCTCAGTTTCCACATTACAAAAATCATGAAATTTAGCAAAAAAAAAAATCCATTTATTTACTAAAATATTATTAAAAAATTTATGAGCATTATAATGTTTGTTAATGTAGATAGTAAA
Organism: Empis stercorea; assembly: GCA_949752835.1. Lineage (NCBI taxonomy): Eukaryota > Metazoa > Arthropoda > Insecta > Diptera > Empididae > Empis > Empis stercorea. Next base: position 84,083,922 of record OX457085.1, on the reverse strand, counting down.
ATTTATGATGAAAATCATAATAAAATTATTATAAAAAAAAATTTTCTAAATTATTTTACAATGATAGAAAAAATAGCATCAAATCATTTTTCAGTGTTGATAAAAGCAAAAACATAAAAAAAATTGTGGAAAAAATGAATTTTTGAATTATACTAGAAAAATAAAATTTGATTTATACTCAAATCCAAAACAGAAAAATAAACTCTTTGACTAGAAATTTATTAATAGAAAAGCAATTTTATTAATTTTGATTCTTTTATAATTAAAAATTTAAAAATCTTGTCATTTAATTAAATTTTGTAGAAATATTTTTTTTCATCATAACATAAAATTGCAATTGGTTTTAAAGTATTTAGATATGGTTACAAGAATCCATTGAACTCACAAAGTTTCTTTCATGAAATTTAATTTTTATGGAAATTTACATTTTATCGATTTATATTCGTTGAAAAACCAGTTTTTGCATTAGGGAAATTGTAAAATACAATAAAATAATTAGACTATAATAGACACTGGAAATTTTGAAAATATATAAGAATTAAAGCTTTTTGATATAATTTTTCCATAATATTTTCTGTACATCCATTAAATGGTAATAGTCAGTTTCGTTTATTTTTAATTTACGTTATTTTAAATTTTTGTCAATAAATTTTTCATAAATTTTTCAAATGCGAAATTAAAGATTATTCATAATGTATAGACAACAAGAAAGTACACCTACATATTGTACATGTTCAGAGGACGCCAACAACTTTAAACTGAAACCAGTTTCCATTATATTCATTGCAAATATCTTACGGAAAATATCTTCATTGCAAATATCTTATATAAACAAAACCTTTAAGACAACAAAGTGTCTTTAAATATCTAACTTTTGTCGGATTACTTATAACTGAAAATGTTCATGCTTTGACACAATTATACAAAGTTCTTCATGCTGATATTTCTGATAAATGAACAAACATAAATATTATTCATTTAAAAGTTGTTATTCAGTCAACGAAATAATGACGACAAAGAGGCAACCAATTTTATTATAAAATGAAAAATGATATGTATATGAATTTTTGTTTATATCATATACAGATGAACCTTTTGCTATCTGCAAATTCTACAATGCATTACTCGTAGACCATATAGTAAATGGGAAATATAATTTATAGCTCCAGTATAGTAACATTCGTTTGTTTTATTCTAATCAATAAAACAGAAATTTAGTGACTATATTTTAATGTATTTGAATTATGGTATATATGCTTTGACGGAGTTAATTTTAAAGTTATGTCTGCAATGGAAATGATTTAAATGGCTGGATGATTTACCATATCAGACATAAATTTATAATGACCAATGAAAACTTTATATGGGCTAACATGGTTTTTTTACTATTATTATAATTAAATGTGGTAAAATTACTGGATAATCTTATAATCTTATTAGAATCATTCTAATTTTGAAATTATTTTAAAAGTAATTTTTGTATTTCATTAAAGTGCATTCAAATTTTTATTATGGTCTGCAATATAAAGGAATACTAAAAATTTAGACGTCCTTTTTACTGAAACAAAATCTATATACATTAATATTTTTTTTCCATCCATACAATTGATACAATTTTCTTCTGGATGTATATACCATAAGTAAACAAGTAAATTTTAAACAGAGTAAATTCTAATATGTATATACATAATATAATTTATACAATAAAATATCCTTAAAACAAATTTCGTCTATAAATTATCTATATATAAAAACCAACCCATAAAGTAGTGCTTGAAGTATATGCCCACTAAATTATAAAGTATAAAAATTTCAAAATCATAAATAATCTTTTTTTTTATACTACCTATTTAAGTATATATATATTTAGTAAATATTTCTTGTTATTATATTTTCTTATTCATTTTGAGTAACAAAGAGAAAAACGATAAAAAAAATACAAAAATTATTTATATATGCGGTAACTAAATCATTTTTACTATCTCTTTAACAATTCTAAGACATTTATTATTATGTATTTTAAAAAGAAAATTTATTTCTATTATTTTGGAAAATTTTAAAGGAAAAACATGAAAAAGCTTTCGAAAAAAAAAGGATTTTTCAGTATTTAGTCATCGTAAAGAAAAGGATAATAAATTTATTAACTTTTCAAAAATAAATTTATTTGATTTTTAATAAATATTGAAAGTAAAGAAATTTTGAAAATAAGTAAAAAATAAAGTTAAGTTTTAGGTTTAAAAAAATTAATTTTTTTTTTTTTTATAGAATTCTATTTTGAAATCTTACGTCAAAATCGAATTGTCAGATATGACATAGATATTCATATAATTCTGATTATTAATTTGAATTTTCCAACTTAAAATTGGCATATTCAATTTTCAACCTGGCAAAATAAGTACTCAGCATGACAAATTTGGGTTAAAATATTAAATAAGAGACAGATTAATAATTGTATATACCAAAAAAAAAAATTTTCTAGTTTAACATCAAAATATTAAATTAACTTAATTATTAAATTCGTTATTTGTTGCTACTAGAACATAAGTTGAATACACATTTTGTCGTGAAGCAATAATTGTCGTTCTGAAAATATAAATTTATCGCGTAGAAATTACACGCTCCCTTAATTTGCTCCCTTAAAATATATTATATTAATATTTGTTCAATTTTGTTCATAGAACAAAAATTAAAAAAAAAAAAAAAATTAACCACAAAATTGGACCAAAGGATTATTTTATATAAAATATTTTCGTTGTAGTTATTATACTTTTCAATTTATAAGAATATATTTAATATCACTTCAAATATAATTATAATTTTTCGTTGACGATAAATTCAAATGGGGAATGAAAATTTTGTGGTAAATGTTTTGGTAAATTTAACATAATATTAGATTTAGGAAATTTATGTGCATAAAATAGTCAATAAAACGGTCAATATTTGAAAATAATAAAGTTTCTTCCCTGAATTTTAAATGGCGGAATTAATAATTTTAATAATTGGCTAATTTTCCGGAATTATAAACCATGAAAATGGAAAAAAAAATGTTCTTTGGTAATGTTCTATGGACTTTAAGCCCGTAAAATATGCAATTTACTAATAATACATACTCGTATATATGCGGTCATTATAAATGTTTGTAATATTCTTTATATAATTTATTTCCAAAATTTTCACTCCATAATACTTGAAGTTTTCATAATAATGAAACTAATGTCGTTTTCTTGTATACCATTATTCGATGTGGTTTGTTTTTATCACCCTTCAATTTATTTGATATTTAGAAAATGGCCTCGTCAGTTCAAAGTTTTTTTTTATTGCAAAACTTAGGTTTCAACAAAAAAAAACAATAATTTTTAGATAATCAATAAATTTTCTATTTACTGATGGGAAAAACTTTTATCAAAAAATTATATTAAAGTTTGGAATTTCTACAGAAACAAAATTTTATGACAAATACTATGAAAGTTGTTAAAAGGACATAAACACATAATTTGCGGTGTAGAAAAACTAAAGCCCTAAGTGAAAAACTTTAAAAAAAATATTAAATTTTCCACTTTTTTCTTACAAGTTTTTTTTTTTCTTAGGAAATTGAAATTTCTTTACAAAGTCGTGTAAATAAAATGAAAATATTTAAATTCAGTTAACAGAAAGAGGAAATGATTTGTGAAATTGATATATAAAATTGTAAATGATTTGAAATCGTAAATGGAAAATGTCAATATGTTGGATAAAAGAACAAATTTTGCGGTTTGAAAAACTAAATTGATGAATAAATTGATTTTATAAAATTGGAATTTATACAAGAAATCGTTTTTACAATGTTTTTTAATTCGATTTGTCAAAATAGATATTTTTATTTGATCAATGTGAAATTCTAATTTCTTATTGTAAAAGTTAATAAATTTCTCTGAAATTATAAATCTTTTACACTATAATTAAATAAATTATATTTAATAACGAATTAATCAATATATTAAATCAACGAATATCAAAATTATATACCAAAATGAATAAATTCACAAATTATTTAATGATGTTTCTGAAATAATTTTGTTTATTATTTTATGAATTCATTAAAAGGAAATTTCAAATATTTAACAGAATGAAAAGGATGACTTAATTATTTTATGTTAGGTAAAGCAATTAAACAATATTCCTGATTGTATAAAAGAAAATGAGTATTCCATTAAATTTGTTATAAATAATTTACAATTAATTAACCGAATATGTGGGTAATTTACTTTAAATTTTGCATTCAGAAGAAGTGACAAATGAACGAGAACGTTAGTGTCCCTTTAATGAAAAATATTGAAATTTAAAAATTATAATTTCGATATTTGGACTTTATCGGATTTAAATTTGATAGAATTCTCAGAAATTCTTTAACTATTCAAATACTTGAGGAAAATCGTAATGTTCCTTATATTAAATCTCTTTGCTATTGCAATATTTGAACAGAAAATATTCTTTTTATTCCTTTTATATGAAATTTATCTAAAAACAAAATCATTTAACATTATTTTCAATTGAAATTTCACTAGAATTGTTAATTTACATTATTGAAAAATATTTTATAGTTTAGTTTTCGAAATAAAAATTAAATAACTCACATTGAAATGCTCAAATAGTAAAAATTTCAATATTTCAAATGAATTGCAATCACGAATTTCCCATTTCTGTACTGAAAAACTTTTAAATTGCTTTAATTCTCGTATTTAGTTTTAATCGCCTGCATTTAAGGACTTTAATATCCTTAAATGAATATTTTGACTTCATTATTTCGAGATAAGAGGTGAGCGTGAAAATAATTTCCAATTTATACCAAAATCATTTATAAATCCATTAAAAAATGATTTTGATACGTGAGAGAAAATTTTCGTCGATAATTTTTTAATTTTGATTAAAGTGAAAATTAAATTATTCAAAAACAAAATTGTAATACATATTAAAAAAATATATTTGAAGGAAATTTCATGGAATACGCAAATTTAATGGATCGAACATGAGGAGAATATTTTCTGTGTTAAGAATCTTAAGATGAAATTTTGAAATTGTTAGAATATAATTTTTGCAGAAACATAAAAGTTTTAAGAATTTACAGGGAAAAACTGAAAGGTTTCTGGAGTAATCTAGTAAATATATTTCAGTGACCTAGCAAAATAGAACACTCAACAAAATTATAATTTTTAATTTAGTTTTCTTAACAAATTTCATTTTCCTTGGTGAATTAATGATAACAATTTGCGTGTGTTAAGTGACATTGTACGAGAATCAAAATTGTCCTTTTTCTCAGGTGCTAAACATTTAAAAGGTAATAAATCTGCCCTCTCAACAGGGAGAGAGTAGCCAGTCACCGTGGTGGTGGGATGAAAGATATAAGAGTCGATTCTAAACTACTTAAAGGTGCGGTGGCTGGTTCACTCGAGGCAGCATAATTAAATTTAGTTAAGTTTAGTAAATTGTCGTTTAATACGTGCTTATCATTTGATTAAGATTTTCCAAATTATGGAAATGCAGAATAAAAACTAATTAAGAATTGGGTGAAATTAAAGGCGATAACCGGGCAACAGCTGCGAGAATCACGGAAGGCTATTCAATAAAGCAAAACCCTTAGAAGAAAAGTATTAAATAAAATTACAACGTCGTCTTGGCAAAACCACTAACTCATTTTTTTTTAAATGGTTTTTTCATCGAAGTCTTTTCTATCCATTTACATTAACACCTAAGTCAGTTTGTTTGAAAGTATTTTTAGTGACCTATCAAAATAAGATCATTTATGAAAATTGTTAAGTGATTTGAAAACTGTTTTAAAAATCTTGTTGGCAGAAATATAAAGTACATTTTTTGTAAATTGTTGTAATTAAATCGATAGCCGGACTAAAAAGTAGAAGAAAATAACAATAAATAATGACATTCGATGAAAATTTTTATAATTGCAAGTGAAACTGAAAAAATCTGAAAAGTGTAACTAATAACAAAATTTCTAAAACTTTCAGTAATCAGATATCCTTAAACCAAAGCCGTATTTGCTTAAACTATGTAACTTATTTATATGTTCCATGATACATTATATATTCTATAATAAATTTTATAATAAATATAAAATATTTTGTAATAAATTTATTAATATAAAAAAAAATTTAACAAGTGCTAGTAAGAGTAACTAATAACAAATTAAAGATATTTAAATACTTTTACAAAATTAAATTCAAATTTTCCTTCTTCATATTTAATAGATTATTTTCATTTTTAAAATCGATTTCATTTTGATAATCAAAATTTACTTCAATTCGTTTAGTGCTCCTGGAATTCTTTCTCTCAACTTGTTTTTGGTTATTGAGATTTTTCTCGATAATAATTTCCAATTTATATTCAATTTCAATCGCACCATTTATATTAATTAGTTGATATTTTTTCAAAATATTATATAGAATATTATGAATTTCATTAACATTTTTTTTAACAATTTCTTTTTGTATTTTTCCCATTAATTCTGCGTAGTTAATTTGAACATTATCCTTGGAAATATTTTTTGCGAGTAAAATGTTCTCAATCATTTTCTCAAAATCTGTAACTATATTTAGCGAAATGGACAAATTATTTAACTCTTCTGCTTTAGTATTATCTGAAAAAGCTTTGGGTTTGATTCCTGTAAATTTTCGTATAACAACATCAGCCAAGAGTAATGTACTATTTATATTTGTCGAGTTATAGCTGAATGAATCCAAATGAGCAGAATTGTTAGTTGATGATATACTTTCTAAGCCGCGGTTCTCCGGAAGCGGTAAATTTTCATTTGAAAACCAATTGATCATGTTTGAATATTTCTTACTTATCCAGTCAACTAGAATAGATTTTGCCGAGCTTATTTCATAATGAGAAGCGTCACGAACTTTTCTAGTTATATCCTCATCTGTAATTTGATTTTGTTCGTTCTTTTTACTTAATTCGTCATTATCATTTGTGACAGTATTATTGTCACTAGTAGAATCGAATATTAAATTTTCATGTTCTCCTGTTAGTTTATTAATTACATCATCAGTTTCAGATATTTTATAATCAACTTCATAATATTTTACCAAATCTGATTCACATATAGCAGCATTTGGGCTAATATATTGGCCGTGACCCTCCAATTCCAAATCAATTAAATCATTATATTGTGAACTGAGTTCAACAAATTTCTTTTCATTTTCATTGATTAATTGAAATTCCCACATAGCATATGGGCTTAGCATGTAATCAGATGTACTTAATTTTAAATAAACACCATTATAAATATTGGGCATACCAGTAGAATCATTGGCAAAGCTATATTCAATGACAGTTTGATTATTTGTTTTTATTACATAAACCTTATCATCACAACGATAATATGAATTACCAAAATGTGTTAATCTTATCACAAATGTTTTTAATAAATTATTTAATTTTTCTTGAGAAGTTTGATGATGTGCATTTAAATATAAACTTAATATATTAAACTTAACTGCATTTCTTCGATTTTTCATAACATCAGCTTTAAAATGAACTGGTTTTCCAGCTAAAAACTTTGATATAGCAACTTTGTTTTCCTCATTTTTCCATATATAAAATGATTTGTTTGGATTTTTAAAACGATTAAATTTACCTCTTAGTAAATACCGCTCAAGTTTAGGATTAATCACTGCATTGGCTTCAGTGATTTTGGCCAACATTTTTTTAATCCGGTCTATAGCAATATCAATAAAATTATTTAAGTCTTTCTGGTCATGAAGTACTAGATCTTTTGGTAAACTTATTTCATTCATATATAAATCAGCAAATGGGAATAGGTACTGTTTTAGACCATTTGTAGCGCTTTCATATTTTAATAAAATAGTATTTGCTTGTATTGCAAGATTTAACTTATTAATTGCTTTTTGTAATTCACCATCTGAAACTGATATTCTATTTGCATTAGCTGAATTAATATCAGCTATATATGTTGCTAATTTTGATTGATCTTTATAACTTTCAATGCGATCAAACAAACTGATCATTACAGTCATACCTTCTTCCAATTTTTCAATGCAACGTGCTAAGTCTTCTTGAACTTCAAAACCTTTTGTGAGTTGTTGTAATTGTAATTTAACATCACGTATAGCACTCTTAATACGCCATTTTGTTACATCAAGTGCCACATGTGTTTTATTTTCTATACCAGCTTCAACTGCTCCAATATCTTTAGCAACATTTGTTACGATTGGAGTCATAACATTATAAATTTTTTTCTCATATTCTCTTAATTTTTTAATACCTGCCTCAGCATCTTTAATTGCTTGTGCAGCTGCATCTATTTTTTCTTGTTGACCTCTTAAATTGTTGAAAAATTCAATACCAGTATTAATAACTGTTATAGTGTTTTCTACTTGCTCGAGTAGTTTCAGTTTTGGTTTAACAATATTTTTATTTGCATCATCTTTATCATTTTCTAAAGCTTTCTTTTTAGCTTTTAATGTTTTATTCAAATCTCTTCTTAATTTATCAAGTTCGTCCTTATTTTCAGTTGTTTTAATTTTCTCTTGGATTTCTTTGATTTCGATTGTTAGTTCTGGTATTGGTGTATCTCTGAAGTCAATAAGCCTATTAACTTCTTTTAATTGGTTATCAAAAACATTTAGATCTTCTTTGAACTTGTCTTTTGCAAAATTTAATACTTCTTTAACACCGGTGGGTATTGTTGGTAAAGGACTAACATCAGTTGGAGGATTAACAGATAAATTTTCAGCTATATCTAACCCAGCACCAATTCCCGCACTCGCTGCTGCACCTGCTGGACCAAGGAAACTTAAAAAACTTACACCGAATTTTAATGCTCCGAAAATAGTTTTTAACAACAATGCTCTCTTCATTTCTTCGTAATGTTTTTCAGCTTTAATTTTCTGTTTTTCAAATTCCTCACGTTTGTCAATTGTTTCACTAACTAAACGTGCAAGTTGTTTATCAGTTGAATGTAATGCAAGAGTCATTGCTGGTTTAATTTCATTGGTTACAAAATCAATAGCTTCATTGATTTTATTTTTAACATCATCATTGTAAGTTTTCTGATGATCTGCAATAATTTCAACCAGAGAGTATTTTTCAAATGATTTAATTTTCTCTTCTATAGTTTCTAAATAAATCTTTATATCAATAATAATATTTTTATCAAAATCATTATTTATACTACAAATTTTTGTTAAAGTGGCAGTGTATAAATAAACTAAAACTTTCCTTTCTTCATTTAAATTGACAAGATCTTTTCGGTTTTTTGCATATTGCTGAATACGTTCTAATAAATTTTGGTAAAATGGTAAGAAATTAATGTTATCTTTTAATTTCAAATAATGGTTTTCTAGACTTTCAAGGTCATCAACCAAACCCAAGGTATTGTAGTACGATTGAATTGAGATATTATCATTTAATTTATTATAAAATTTATTTAACTTATTTTTCTCAATAGGATTATTTCCGATTCTTTCTCTTAATAAACTTTTAAATTTATTTATGGCTTTCCATTGATTTTTAATAACCATACCCTGGTTCGGTTTTTCTTGTTCTCTATCATTTACTCCTGGCTGGCCTTCTGCTCCAGGAAATGTTTCAAATTCTTGACATTTTACTATTGGCTTAACAGGAATATCACATTTTAAGCGGGGGTCTAAACCTGGTAAACTTGAATACAAGCGTCCTCTACAATAATTACCAGTAAGACCCCCACTACCACCGATCCCACCTTTACCAATCTTTCCAATAATACCATTTTTATATATCTGTTCTATACCATTATTTTTAATAGAAAATTGAAAAATTTGTATTTGTCCAGCTATTCCAGGATGACCACCAATACCCCCATCACCACCAGCTGTACCATTTCTACCACCAGCACCACATACATAGTAATAACCGTCATTATATCCATCTTTTGAAAGGTAATGATTAAAAACATTTTCATAATGATCATTAAAGTTCCAATCTTCACATGCTAATTTTTTCGCCTTTACGATAGTTTTAGATTTTTCATTAAATACAGGTCTAGATTCATCAGTTTCGATCATTTCACAGAACGAATCAGTACCATTTTTACCATGACCACCTTGTCCGCCAATTTGACCATTGCCGCCATTACCGCCATTAACAATAATTTTTAATTTATTGCCATTAATGATCTCTTCACTTAACCCTAAAACTGTACCACCAGAACCACCAGATTTACCCGGTAACCCTTTTCTAGCCGGCATATTAGGATATTCACCAGGATCTGCAGGTTTTTCATATTCTTTACCATTTTCGCCCGATAAATCAATAATTGAATTATCAATAATTTCCCATATTGGTGCAATAATTTCAAGTTTCATTTGTTTGGAATTTTTTAGGTTTGCATCAAAGAATATAGTATTAGTTGCGAAAATTTCTATTGATGTCAAATTTGTTGAATAGTTTTTATCATTGAAAATGTCACTTAATTTTATAAAAGTACCATGAACTTTTAATTTTTTCGAATTTTCTAATTCAGTGTGAGTTTTTTGTAATGTGATTTCTATAACTTTATAAAACAATTTCAATTTCTTGTCATCAAAAATATTATTTTCAAGAACTACATAACCATCCAGAGTATTTGGTTTCATTAAATTCAGTTTAGTTAATAAAGTTTTCACAGTAACTTCATTACTGTTTAATTTTGAAATATTATTTTGAAATTCAATCAAATTAAATTTTTCTTTGTTCTTTTGATATTCATATTTCGCTAATACCTCATATAAATGTGTTAATAAATTATACCATGTACGTAATTTATTTAACGCTTCAGGCATATCTGCAAATTTAGCAGTCCAATCATTGATATTGTAATCTAACTTTTTTTCGCCGATCATTTCAAAAAATTCAATATATTTGCCCAATTTCAATATCATTTCGACACTTTTTCTATTTAATGAAATATTTAACATATCTACTGAATTTGATAGTTGTCTTAAAAACATTTCCGGATTTTCTGTATTTTTTAAATGTTTTGTCAGATCTGAAATTTCTTTATAAATTTCATCAAATTTATTTTTTGTTTCAAATATGTCATTATATTTTTCGTCACTTTTTTCTAAATCATTACTTAAAGCTGTATTTAAATATGACATTTCTGTTTCAATTTCATGATTAATTTCCTTCGCAATATCAAGAATATAATTTTTTGTACTTGCCGAGACAGTATAACCAAAATCACTTTGCACTTTTTCAGTAAATTTTAACTTTTTGTCTATAATATTCTTAATGTTTCTTTTAACAGTTTGCATTAATGGAATCTTACTGAATTCACCTAACATATTTGGGCGTCGGAATAAACCAATTCTTTCATATTCGCCATCCTTTTTCATTAATAATATATTAATGAGTTTTATAGCATTTAAATTAAATGTATTATCTGCATCCGTTTTCAGTTTTGTTTGAAATGAATTTATAGCATCCTCCAAAAATGGTACAGTGCCATTCTTTATAACAGTTTTATCGTCAACTAATTTCCATTTTCCATTAACTTTAATTCGGTGATTTACCAGTTTAGTTGCAATTAGCGCAAAACTATTTTTAAACTTCTCAACATCTTTAATTAATGTTGCTACATGTTTCAATAAATCTTGTAAATCATCACGATTACCACCTTTTACTAAAGATGAATAATTTATGGCCAATACTATTTTAACACTTTTTGCATGATCAATAACTTTACGTATAAAATATGATGCAGCAATATCAATTGATGCACGAGTATCACTAAATCCTGGACAATCATAATAAGCAATATCATTTTCACTATCAACAACCAAATCCGGAAATATTGTTTTTGATAATAATGTTTGTTTATTACTAATTTTATCGTTTTTATCAGTTACTATAAATTCACCTTTTGCATCAGTTGGTTCAGATATTAATAGATCATTATCACCAGCAATAAGATGTGTCAAAGTACTTTTACCTGAACCAGTATTACCCAACACTAATACAACATCCTTATATTGATCATTAAGGATAATTTTCTCATCACCTTCTTTAAGTAGTGCAATTGTTTGTAGTAATTTTGTAGCATTTATATTTTGTATTTCACTTATAGCTGGTTCATTTATCCAATCTCTTAATTTAAACATAATGTATTTTAATTATGTAATTACTTTTAAATTTTATGATTTTGTAGAGCTATCACTGTTGTCTCTTCCTGTGTTAATTAATAACTGAAAATATTTCATTTAATGCAATGATTTATATAAACATTTTCATTATTGATAATAACACAAAAGGTTAAAAGTTTAAAAAAAATTTTTAATTACTGATAATATAGTTTTCAAGTAGAAATTAAGGGCAAACATTTAGAAAAATATTGAATAATGCAAACTTAAATTAGGTAATGCAGCAAACATCAATAAATATATAATAAAGGAGGAATTGCGTGCTTCTATATATAAATAGTTGGTCCCAAATTGAAATAGAATGGCGGGAAAACCTATAATAGGTAAGTATAAATTTTTTAATTTTTGGGTATTTTAAGAAAATGAAAAATAGCCCACAAATAATGAATAATCGCACATATTTTGTGGGCCATATTAGGTCATTTTTCATTATGAAATTTCGCCCACATTTATATGGAGTTTTTTTTTTGAGCGATTTTTCATATTTTTTAGGCATAATTTCCCTGCGCCGATTGAATATTTTCTCAATTATAAATAAATTATCAATTAATATTTGAACTACTTTAAATATTTTTCGATTGAAGTCTGAAAATAATTCATAGAAGTCATAGCTCAAATAAGGGCGAATAAAATTTTTAATCTTTTAATAAAATTAATTATGAAACGTATTTGATTGCAAGATCAGAGGTTTCAGATTTTTTTCGTCCACAATAATTACAGTATTTTTATATAGTTTAATTGCTTGATTCTATGGCAATTCTTATCAAATTTTTATTCTGTTTTGAAAATATTTTTTATATGCAATTAAAATATACTATTAACCTATATATTTCAATTTGATAATTTGCGTTAGTCTGTTGTTATTTCGTCAATTCAATATTTTCATTCCTTTCCATAATTTTTTTATTCTTTCACTTCAAATTTTTATTCTCTCTCTTGAAAAGATATTTGCATATTTAAATTTTGATCATGCATTTCAAGATATACTTTTACGAATTATTTTTCAACATCACAATAAAATTAAAATATTATTCATAAACTTTGTCTCTTCTATATGATGTCAATTTTTCGATCCAAATTTTCTGCTATTTTCCATTTTCCAGCATAATTTGCATTACACTTTTATTATGTTTTATTATGAAAAGGAAACATCAATTTAAAAAGCTTGTAATATTCAAAATGAAAATGATTCTTTCATAAGGTACAAAGTCGTCTTTTTTTGTAATGAAAAACTGCTATGACGAAGAAAGTTCACTTAGAAGAAATAATAGCGTGGAAACGTAATTGTACATTCTTTTTGGCAGAAATATATAGTTAGCAAAAACAAAAATTTCAATTTGTTGGAAAATATTATAACAAGTAATTTTAGAACCAGTAAAATTAAATTTTGGAATTTCTACAGAAACAAAATTTTTTTATAAATAATTTACACTTAATTAACCAAATATGTGGGTAATTTACTTTAAATTTTTCATTCAGAACTAGTAAACGTATTAACGAGAACGTTAGTGGATATCGTACTTAATGAAAAATATTGAAATTTAAAAATTATAATTTCTAAATAACTTTATAATAAATAACTTTATCGGATATAAATTTCAAAGAATTCTCCGAAATTCGGTAACTATTAAAATTATTGAGGAAAATTCAGTTTGTAATGTATTCTAGCTTCACGTTTTCATTGCCCTACTTGTTTCATATATTAAATCTCTTTTCTATTCTAAAATATTCTTTTTATTCCTTTTATATGAAATTACCTAAATTTACCTAAAAACAAACTCATTTAACATTATTTTCAATTGAAATTTCACTAGAATTGTTAATTTACATTATTGAAAAATATTTTATAGTTTAGTTTTCGAAATAAAAATTAAATAACTCACATTGAAATGCTCAAATAGTAAAAATTTCAATATTTCAAATGAATTGCAATCACGAATTTCCAATTTCTGTACTGAAAAACTTTTAAATTGCTTTAATTCTCGTATTTAGTTTTATTCGCCTGCATTTAAGGACTTTAATATCCTTAAATGAATATTTTTGACTTTATTATTTCGAGATAAGAGGTGAGCGTGAAAATAATTTCCAATTTATACCAAAATCATTTATAAATCCATTAAAAAATGATTTTGATACGTGAGAGAAAATTTTCGTCGATAATTTTTTAATTTTGGTTAAAGTGAAAATTAAATTATTCAAAAACAAAATTGTAATACATATTAAAAAAATATATTTGAAGGAAATTTCATGGAATACGCAAATTTAATGGATCGAACATGAGGAGAATATTTTCTGTGTTAAGAATCTTAAGATGAAATTTTGAAATTGGTAGAATTTAATTTTTGCAGAAACATAAAAGTTTTAAGAATTTACAGAGAAAAACTTAAAGGTTTCTGGAGTAATCTAGTAAATATATTTCAGTGACCTAGCAAAATAGAACACTCAACAAAATTATAATTTTTAATTTAGTTTTCTTAATTAAGTTCCTTTTCCTTGGTGAATTAATGATAACAATTTGCGTGCTAATCATTTGATTAAGATTGTTCAAATTATGGAAACGCAGAAAAAAACTAATTAAGAATTGGGTGAAATTAAAGGCGATAAACGGGTAAGAGCTGCGAGAATCAGGGAAGGCAAAAAAATTCAATAACGCAAAAAAAAATCGTAAGAAAAGTATTAAATAAAATTATAACGTCGTCTTGGCAAAACCACTGTAATTGTTTTTAAATGGTTTTTTTCATCGAAGTCTTTAACTGACCTTTTCTTTCCATTTGCACTAACACCTAAGTCAGTTTACAGATTTTGTATTCTGTCATCTCAAATTTTTAAAAACTTCCTTTAAAATGTAAAAGAAAAAACTTTGAATTACAAGCAAAGTTTTATCCTCTTAAAAATCGATAAAGAAATATCAGTTTAAAAAGCTCATAATATTTAAACTGGAAATGTTTCTTTCATAAAGTAAAAATTAGTCTCCTTTGTAATGAAAAGCTGCAACAAAGAAGAAAGATAATTTAGGAAAAATGTTAAGTTATTCAAAAGTGTTTTAAAAATATTTTGGTAGAAATATAAAGTACATTTTTTGTAAATTGCTGTAATTAAATGGATAGCCGGACTAAAAAGTAGAAGAAAATAACAATAAATAATGACATTCGATGAAAATTTTCACAATTGCAAGTGAAACTGAAAAAATCAGAAAAGAGTAACTAATAACAAAATTTCAAAAACTTGAATTTCAGCAATCAGATATCCTTAAACCAAAGCCGTATTTGCTTAAACTATGTAACTTATTTATATGTTCCATGATACATTATATATTCTATAATAAATTTTATAATAAATATAAAATATTTTGTAATAAATTTATTAATATAAAAAAAAATTTAACAAGTGCTAGTAAGAGTAACTAATAACAAATTAAAGATATTTAAATACTTTTACAAAATTAAATTCAAATTTTCCTTCTTCATATTTAATAGATTATTTTCATTTTTAAAATCGATTTCATTTTGATAATCAAAATTTACTTCAATTCGTTTAGTGCTCCTGGAATTCTTTCTCTCAACTTGTTTTTGGTTATTGAGATTTTTCTCGATAATAATTTCCAATTTATATTCAATTTCAATCGCACCATTTATATTAATTAGTTGATATTTTTTCAAAATATTATATAGAATATTATGAATTTCATTAACATTTTTTTTAACAATTTCTTTTTGTATTTTTCCCATTAATTCTGCGTAGTTAATTTGAACATTATCCTTGGAAATATTTTTTGCGAGTAAAATGTTCTCAATCATTTTCTCAAAATCTGTAACTATATTTAGCGAAATGGATAAATTATTTAACTTATCTGCTTTACTATTATCTGAAAAGGCTTTGTGCTTGATTCCTGTAAATTTTCGTATAACAACATCAGCCAAGAGTAATGTACTATTTATATTTGTCGAGTTATAGCTGAATGAATCCAAATGAGCAGAATTGTTAGTTGATGATATACTTTCTAAGCCGCGGTTCTCCGGAAACGGTAAATTTTCATTTGAAAACCAATTGATCATGTTTGAATATTTCTTACTTATCCAGTCAACTAGAATAGATTTTGCCGAGCTTATTTCATAATGAGAAGCGTCACGAACTTTTCTAGTTATATCCTCATCTGTAATTTGATTTTGTTCGTTCTTTTTACTTAATTCGTCATTATCATTTGTGACAGTATTATTGTCACTAGTAGAATCGAATATTAAATTTTCATGTTCTTCTGTTAGTTTATTAATTACATCATCAGTTTCAGATATTTTATAATCAACTTCATAATATTTTCCCAAATCTGATTCACATATAGCAGCATTTGGGCTAATATATTGGCCGTGACCCTCCAATTCCAAATCAATTAAATCATTATATTGTGAACTGAGTTCAACAAATTTCTTTTCATTTTCATTGATTAATTGAAATTCCCACATAGCATATGGGCTTAGCATGTAATCAGATGTACTTAATTTTAAATAAACACCATTATAAATATTGGGCATACCAGTAGAATCATTGGCAAAGCTATATTCAATGACAGTTTGATTATTTGTTTTTATTACATAAACCTTATCATCACAACGATAATATGAATTACCAAAATGTGTTAATCTTATCACAAATGTTTTTAATAAATTATTTAATTTTTCTTGAGAAGTTTGATGATGTGCATTTAAATATAAACTTAATATATTAAACTTAACTGCATTTCTTCGATTTTTCATAACATCAGCTTTAAAATGAACTGGTTTTCCAGCTAAAAACTTTGATATAGCAACTTTGTTTTCCTCATTTTTCCATATATAAAATGATTTGTTTGGATTTTTAAAACGATTAAATTTACCTCTTAGTAAATACCGCTCAAGTTTAGGATTAATCACTGCATTTGCTTCAGTGATTTTGGCCCACATTTTTTTAACCCGGTCTATAGCAATATCAATAAAATTATTTAAGTCTTTCTGGTCATGAAGTACTAGATCTTTTGGTAAACTTATTTCATTCATATATAAATCAGCAAAAGGGAATAGGTACTGTTTTAGACCATTTGTAGCACTTTCATATTTTAATAAAATAGTATTTGCTTGTATTGCAAGATTTAACTTATTAATTGCTTTTTGTAATTCACCATCTGAAACTGATATTCTATTTGCATTAGCTGAATTAATATCAGCTATATATGTTGCTAATTTTGATTGATCTTTATAACTTTCAATGCGATCAAACAAACTGATCATTACATTCATACCTTCTTCCAATTTTTCAATGCAACGTGCTAAGTCTTCTTGAACTTGAAAATCTTTTGTCATCTGGTGTAATTGTGATTTCACATCACGTATAGCACTATTAATACGCCATTTTGTTACATCAAGTGCCACATGTGTTTTATTTTCTATACCAGCTTCAACTGCTCCAATATCTTTAGCAACATTTGTTACGATTGGAGTCATAACATTATAAATTTTTTTCTCATATTCTTTTAATTTTTTAATACCTGCCTCAGCATCTTTAATTGCTTGTGCAGCTGTATTTATTTTTTCTTGTTGCCCTCGTAAATGATTGAAAAATTCAATACCAGTATTAATAACTGTTATAGTATTTTCTACTTTCTTAAGTATTTCCAGTTTTGGTTGAACAATATTTTTATTTGCATCATCTTTATCATTTTCTAAAGCTTTCTTCTTAGCTTTTAATATTTTATTCAAATCCCTTCTTAATTTATCAAGTTCATCTTCATTTTCAGTTGTTTTAATTTTCTCTTGGATTTCTTTGATTTCGATTGTTAGTTCTGGTATTGGTGTATCTCTGAAGTCAATAAGCCTATTAACTTCTTTTAATTGTTCATCAAAAACATTTAGATCTTCTTTGAACTTGTCTTTTGCAAAATTTAATACTTCTTTAACACCGGTGGGTATTGTTGGTAAAGGACTAACATCAGTTGGAGGATTAACAGATAAATTTTCAGCTATATCTAATGCACCACCAATTCCCCCACTTGCTGCTGCACCTGCTGGACCAGCGAAACTTAAGAAATTTACACCGAATTTTAATGCTCCGAAAATAGTTTTTAAAAACAACGCTCTCTCCATTTCTTCGTGGTGTTTTTCAGCTTTAATTTTCTGTTTTTCAAATTCCTGACGTTTCTCAATTGTTTCACTAACTAAAAGTGCAAGTTGTTTATCAATTGAATGTAATGCAAGAGTCATTGCTGGTTTAATTTCATTGGTTACAAAATCAATAGCTTCAGTGATTTTATTTTTAAGATCATCATTGTAAGTTTTCTGATGATCTGCAATAATTTCAACCAGAGAGTATTTTTCAAATGATTTAATTTTCTCTTCTATAGTTTCTAAATAAATCTTTATATCAATAATAATATTTTTATCAAAATCATTATTTATACTACAAATTTTTGTTAAAGTGGCAGTGTATAAATAAACTAAAACTTTCCTTTCTTCATTTAAATTGACAAGATCTTTTCGGTTTTTTGCATATTGCTGAATACGTTCTAATAAATTTTGGTAAAATGGTAAGAAATTAATGTTATCTTTTAATTTCAAATAATGGTTTTCTAGACTTTCAAGCTCATCAACCAATCCCAAGGTATTGTAGTACGATTGAATTGTGATATTATCATTTAATTTATTATAAAACTTATTTAATTTATTTTTTTCAATAGGATTATTTCCCATTCTTACTCTTAATAAACTTTTATAATTATTTATGGCTTTCCATGGATTTTTAATAACCATACCCTGGTTCGGTTTTTCTTGTTCTCTAACATTTACTCCTGGCTGGCCTGCTGCTCCAGGATATGTTTTAAATTCTTGACATTTTACTATTGGCTTAACAGGAATATCACATTTTAAGTGGGTACCTATACCTGAAATCAAACCTTTTATTATTCCTTTACAATAATTACCAGTACGGCCCCCACTACCACCGATCCCACCTTTACCAACCTTTCCAATATTACCATTTTTATATATCTGTTCTATACCATTATTTTTAATTGAAAATTGAAAAATTTGTATTTGTCCAGCTATTCCAGGATGACCACCAATACCCCCATCACCACCAAGTGTACCATTTCTACCACCAGTACCACATACATAGAAATAACCATCATTAGCATTTGCATCTGTACTATATTCCCAATCTTTACATGATAAATATCTAGACTTGCCAGTATATAGATATACAGCGTGCTCGTTATCTAACATTTCACAGAACGAATCAGTACCATTTTTACCATGACAACCTTGTCCGCCATTTTGACCATTGCCACCATTACCGCCATTAACAATAATTTTTAATTTATTGCCATTAATGATCTCTTCACTTAACCCTAAAACTGTACCACCAGAACCACCAGATTTACCCGGTAACCCTTTTCTAGCCGGCATATTAGGATATTCACCAGGATCTGCAGGTTTTTCATATTCTTTACCATTTTCGCCCGATAAATCAATAATCGAATTATCAATAATTTCCCATTTTGGTGCAATAATTTCAAGTTTCATTTGTTTAGAATTTTTTAGGTTTGCATCAAAGAATATAGTATTAGTTGCGAAAATTTCAATTGATGTCAAATTTGTTGAATAGTTTTTATCATTGATAATGTCACTTAATTTTATAAAAGTACCACGAACTTTTAATTTTTTCGAATTTTCTAATTCAGTGTGAGTTTTTTGTAATGTGATTTCTATAACTTTATAAAACAATTTCAATTTCTTGCCATCAAAAATATTATTTTCAAGAACTACATAACCATCCAGAGTATTTGGTTTCATTAAATTCAGTTTAGTTAATAAAGTTTTCACAGTAACTTCATTACTGTTTAATTTTGAAATATTATTTTGAAATTCAATCAAATTAAATTTTTCTTTGTTCTTTTGATATTCATATTTTGCTAATACCTCATATAAATGTGTTAATAAATTATACCATGTACGTAATTTATTTAACGCTTCAGGCATATCTGCAAATTTAGCAGTCCAATCATTGATATTGTAATTTAACTTTTTTTCGCCGATCATTTCAAAAAATTCAATATATGTGCCCAATTTCAATATCATTTCGACACTTTTTCTATTTAATGAAATATTTAACATATCTACTGAATTTGATAGTTGTCTTAAAAACATTTCCGGGTTTTCTGTATTTTTTAAATGTTTTGTCAGATCTGAAAAATCCTTATAAACTTCATCAAATTTATTTTTTGTTTCAAATATGTCATTATATTTTTCGTCACTTTTTTCTAAATCCTTAATTAAATCTGTATTTAAATATGATATTTCTTTTTCTATTTCAAGATTAATTTCTCTCGCAATATCAAGAATATAATTTTTTGTACTTGCCGAGACAGTATAACCAAAATCACTTTGCACTTTTTCAGTAAATTTTAACTTTTTGTGAATAATATGCTTAATGTTTGTTCTAACGGTTTGCATTAATGGAATTTTACTGAATTTACCTAACATATTTGGGCGTCGGAATAAACCAAGTCTTTCATATTCGCCATCCTTTTTCGTTAATAATATATTAATCAGTTTTATAGCATTTAAATTAAATGTATTATCATCATCCGTTTTCATTTTTGTTTGAAATGAATTTATAGCATCCTCCAAAAATGGTACAGTGCCATTCTTTATAACAGTTTTATCGTCAACTAATTTCCATTTTCCATTAACTTTAATTCGGTGATTTACCAGTTTAGTTGCAATTAGCGCAAAACTATTTTTAAACTTCTCAACATCTTTAATTAATGTTGCTACATGTTTCAATAAATCTTGTAAATCATCACGATTACCACCTTTTACTAAAGATGAATAATTTATGGCCAATACTATTTTAACACTTTTTGCATGATCAATAACTTTACGTATAAAATATGATGCAGCGATATCAATTGCTGATGTACGAGTATCACTAAATCCTGGACAATCATAATAAGCAATATCATTTTCACTATCAACAACCAAATCCGGAAATATTGTTTTTGATAATAACGTTTCGTTATTACTAATTTTATCGTTTTTATCGGTTACTATAAATTCACCTTTTGTATCAGTTGGTTCAGATATTAATAGATCATTATCACCAGCAATAAGTTGTGTCAAAGTACTTTTACCTGAACCAGTATTACCCAACACTAATACAACATCCTTATATTGATCATTAAGGATAATTTTCTCATCACCTTCTTTAAGTAGTGCAATTGTTTGTAGTAATTTTGTTGCATTTATATTTTGTATTTCACTTATAGCTGGTTCATTTATCCAATCTCTTAATTTAAACATAATGTATTTTAATTATGTAATTACTTTTAAATTTTATGATTTTGTAGAGCTATCACTGTTGTCTCTCCTGTGTTAATTAATAACTGAAAATATTTCATTTAATGCAATGATGTATATAAACATTTTCATTATTGATAATAACACAAAAGGTTAAAAGTTTGAAAAAAATTGTTAATTATTGATAATATAGTTTTCAAGTAGAAATTAAGGGCAAACATTTAGAAAAATATTGAATAATGCAAACTTAAATTAGGTAATGCAGCAAACATCAATAAATATATAATAAAGGAGGAATTGCGTGCTTCTATATATAAATAGTTGGTCCCAAATTGAAATAGAATGGCGGGAAAACCTATAATAGGTAAGTATAAATTTTTTAATTTTTGGGTATTTTAAGAAAATGAAAAATAGCCCACAAATAATGAATAATCGCACATATTTTGTGGGCCATATTAGGTCATTTTTCATTATGAAATTTCGCCCACATTTATATGGAGTTTTTTTTTTGAGCGATTTTTCATATTTTTTAGGCATAATTTCCCTGCGCCGATTGAATATTTTCTCAATTATAAATAAATTATCAATTAATATTTGAACTACTTTAAATATTTTTCGATTGAAGTCTGAAAATAATTCATAGAAGTCATAGCTCAAATAAGGGCGAATAAAAATTTTAATCTTTTAATAAAATTAATTATGAAACGTATTTGATTGCAAGATCAGAGGTTTCAGATTTTTTTCGTCCACAATAATTGCAGTATATATAGTTTAATTGCTTGACTTTGGCTATTCTTATCAAATTTTTATTCTGTTTTTAAAATATTTTTTATATGCAATTAAAATATACTATTAACTTATATATTTCAATTTGATAATTTGCGTTAGTCTGTTGTTATTTCGTCAATTAAATATTTTCATTTATATTTGTCGAGTTATAGCTGAATGAATCCAAATGAGCAGAAGTGTTAGTTGATGAGATACTTTCTAAGCCGCGGTTCTCCGGAAGAGGAATATTTTCATTTGAAAACCAATTGATCATATTTGAATATTTCTTACTTATCCATTCAACTAAATAGATTTTGCCGAGCTTATTTCATAAGGAGAAGCGTCACGAACTTTCGAACTTATATTTTCCTGCACTTATTTCATAATAAGAAGCGTCACGAACTTTTCTAGTTCTATCCTCATCTGTAATTTCATTTTGTTCGTTATTTTTACTGAATTCATCGTCATCAGTCGTAACAGTATTATTGTTACTAGTAGAATCGAATATTAAATTTTCGTCTATTCCTGTTAGTTTATTAATTATTTTCTATATAGAAAGGTATTCTATATACAAAAGTAGTACTCCCGATGAACAAATTTTATGCTAAATGCATGCGATCGCAACAGTATATAATTGGCATAAAATGTTATATTAGAAAAATTTGTTAGCCTTGTTAGCCAAAATAATAAGATCGTACTAATTATATTCACAATTTGTACTCAAACTATAAATCTATCAATCGTATACAATACATCTTTCGATTAAAGTCTGAAAAAAAATTCAAAAAGTGCAAATAAAGGAGAATATAATACTTTTAATCTATCATTGAATTATGGTATTTTTTTAAATGTAGTATTAAAGGTACATATTTAATTTTTTTTATCGTAATTAATAATTAATTTTAGAGTGCTGTTGTTTCTAAAGATTTAAAAATGCCATTTGTTTTGTTATCAATAATAATATAGTTATTTGTTATATAAATGAGATAAAATATTTAAATAAGGTTGCTTGGCTTCGTCTAACACTAACCGAAGAATACATACTGTTGAAATTTGCATTTAAAAAGTATGAGGCCTTTAATTGAACGTATTATGATATAATATTTCAGAATTTTTGTTTTACAAATCAGGGCTCATCTAGATTACAATTTTGTGTTGTATAATATTATTATTATATTTCCAAACCTCCCTTATACTCCGTTATATCAAAATCTTATTAGATTTTTCTTTTCCAGTGTATGAAATTTTGTATGTCATAAAAATTCATTTTTGTTTTTGCTAAATATACATTTTATTTTAATAATTTTCTTACATTAAGAACTGTGGATAACAATTAAATAAAAATGAAAACAGGTTACTGTTTTAATAATTCTAAATATAAATAATATAATTATATAGTCATTCAGAGGATTGAATTTGATAAGAATAGTAATTATCGAAGCTGAAACAACTTGATATACACTGTAATAAAAAATTACTACTTTAAATTAAGTCATTTTTATTGCCTACATTGAATATAGTAGATTAAATATCAAAATGTAATATTGCGTTCGATATAGTAATCGATTATTATTCTGAATGTAGTACTCTATATTACTTCAATTAATGTAGTAGTCTAAGTAAACAATGTAATATTCCATACTAAGTTAGTAATTCGTTACTACTTTGTAAATGTAGTGAAATACTATTAAAATATAGCAGCATAAATTAAATGTATTAGTTTCTTTTACCAATAAATAATTTAATTAATTAAGACAAATTGGAATACGTACTTTAAAAACATTTCGATTGTGTATATTAAATGTTTTTAATGTATTGTAATTTATCTTAAATATTTAAACTATTTATTATAGTAAAAGAAAATAATACACAATATACCCAAAATTGCAAATTACTCTATAGATTTCCTGTAAAAAAAGGAAATGGAAATGGCAATATTATTTCTCGACTTTCTAGAAAAGATTTGAACTCACTGATGGATAATGCAATAATTACTTGTTTGAATGTAACAAATTTGCATATGCAACTGTAGTGTATACATATCGAAAGCTAGTAATATTAAATGTTTATTATTTAATAAATATAAAAAGCAGTAATATTATGTATTATTTGTTTAATATATTACTAAAATTTGAATATTAAATATTATTAACGGAGATTACTATTAGAAGTATTGAATTTTCCTATTAAAGTATGTAAATTTTTACTACATTTTAAAAAGTAAAATTAATTTTCTTTTCTATACACTGTAGACAATTAATTTTATATAAATTCTGAACCACAAAGATCCACTTTAGCGAATAAACAAAATTATTACCGATAATGGCATTTAAAATAATTCAACTTATTCAAACAATTAAAATCTACCGCTATAGAATTTTTCTAGTCATAAAAAACAAAATGTAGAAAATATTACAGAATGTTCGACACTTTATTTCAAATATTTTAAAACTCATGTTAACTTTTTTATTCACATTTTTATTATTTTCAGCAGATACTATAAAAGTACTAATACTGTACAATAATTTTTCGATTAAAAAATTATTCCTGCTATACAGAATTTTTTTAGGATCATAAATTATTATAATTTTTATTTCATATTTAGCATCTAGAAATAGATAACAACAATATTTATGTAACTACAATAACATAAGATCATAAAAATTACTATAAGAAAACATTATAAAAACAAAATTAACTTATAAATAAATTTCGTAAAGTATATAATACAAATGAATTTATTATAATAAAAAAAAATAATATCATTTAATCACTGAACTTTATCCCAAAGAACTACATTTGTCTGTTTAATGATTTTCCGATTCAAGGAATTAACCAATCATTATTTTCATAACCTTATTGAAATAAGCTATCAAATGTGTATAAATATAATTTTAAGAACTGGGATAGAAAGCAAAAAATAATTTTGAAAAATAGTTTAAATTTTAACTTATAAAATTTATTAATTTTCAGTTTTCTGTTGCACTTCGATGTGGCAGTAAGTAATTTTACTGAATAAACTTTTCTAAATTGAAAAAGATTTTCTAAGCAGAAAATAATTATTGAAAAATGGCTATAAATAAACAAGAAATCATTTCGGATATGAAGCGAATATTTTCCGAAGGCGATAATAAAATTGTCCTTAGTAAGAATAAGCAAATTATTTTAATATTGGGAAATAGTGGTTCAGGAAAAAGTACATTTGCTCAACTTTTAGCTGGTGATAATGATAAGTTAATAGCTAAAGAAAAAGGAGGAGGTTTAGGTGATTATTGGATATACGATGAAAATAATAAAATCAGTAAAGATGACACACTTTTATCGAAAACCATATTTCCTGACTTATTTGTTGATCCAAACTCAAGTAATGTTTTCTATGATTGTCCTGGATTTAACGATAATCGTAATTCTTCAATTGATATTGGTGGGACATATTTTATTCGAAAAATAATTAATCACGCTGAGGCGGTAAAAATAATACTGCTTATAAACTATGATTCGTTACGACAAGGAGAAAATCGTATTGATTTACCTAACATGCTAACACATTCAACAAATTTGATAAAAAACATAGACAAATATAAGCAAAGTATACTTCTAGTAGCATCGAAAGTGGAAAACGACCCGGTTTATAATGAATTAACAAATGATTACGATGATATTGAGGATGACGATGTTGTAATTGCAATTGCTAGTTTCTTGAAAACAGCTAAGAGTACATTTCAAGATAAGGCAACTGCTTCTCAATCTGAAAAGGATAAAAAGACTAATCAGGACTCTGTTAAATTAATCGATATATTCTTACAAAAGCAAGGAGAATCTTACACAAATATAGGATTGTTTCGAAAAGCAAATATGGAAGGCAAAGTTAGCACAATTCCTTTACTTCAGGAAAATAAGAAAACACTGAATAACTTGATTAATAATAATTTGAAATATACACGGACAAGTGATACTGATTTTGGTTACACAATTTCAGCGACATCACAAATGTTTATCAGTGATATAGTGGATCATATAAATAGAGAACTCAGCGATACCGTGACAGGGATTGCAAAGGAAATAACGAATTTGTATCATAACAAGGAAAAAAATATTCGTGATATTTATGAATTAAAATCACAGTTAAATTCAGCAAAAACACTCGTTACTAAAATTATGAATAACATTCAGGGAAAAGAGAATCCAAAAAATATTATTGAGGATATAATAAAAGGTTTGGAGGAATGGAATATTGAAATAACGAAAAACAGTGATATTAAAAAGATAGCTAATCAGTATGATCATTTGGAATTTTTGCAAAAATTAGCCAATAAAAAATTAATGTTTACGAAACAAGAAATAATAGCACCATTTCAAGAGGCTTTTAAAAATGTCCAGGAGTCTGCAAATTGGTATGAATTTTTCACAAATTTTTACGAGAAATTATTCTCATATGATGTACAAGAGCATCCAAGAAAATATGATAAGTTTGTTGAAACAGTTAATGAATGGAAACGTAAAAAATCAAAAGTATTTGGTTTCAATATAAAGGAGAATATTAAAGATGTAGTCACTAAAGTAAGTGGATTCTATAGTATTGAACGATTACAACTTGATGAATTAAAACTAAATGTTTTAAGTGATTTAGTGGAATCAGCTGTCACAAATAATGTAAACATCACTTGTAATGGGAGACGATTAGAAGTAAGAGGTACGTGGATAAAAACTAGTGATTTAAAGAATGACGAATACTATTATTACCATGATAAGTGCCGCGAAATCCTTTCTTCAGTGGAAGTGTTTGCTTTGAGAGGATTTGTAGTTGACACAGATTATAATTTACGTAATCAAAAGATACAGCTTACAATTATTGCTCCTACTTGGCGTATAATGAAAGATACTAGGATAAATTTATCTGGAAATAATGGATACCAGCAAAAGAAACTAACGCCAAATCCAACATATCCGGGTGAAAGGGGATATTCTGGTAACCCTGGTAGGCGGGGAACTAGTGGTGGTAATTTTTTTGGACTTGGTAACAAGTTTATAGGAGGGTCTAAATTAACTGTAGTTTCAAATGGTGGTAATGGTGGAGATGGTCAAGAAGGCAGTGATGGTGCTCCTGGTCGTAATGGACGTAGTAACAGTTGCAAATGGCATGATGGTGGTTTCCAATATGGTCTAAGATGTACTATAACAAATCCAGAAGATAGCGAAGAAGTTGGAAATAGTTGGACAGATGCTGATGGCATTCAATACAAATTGAAAGGCGCTGATGGTGGTATGGGGGGTCAAGGTGGTGATGGAGGGGCTTTTGGTCACCCAGGGAAACGCGGTTTGCTTCAGATATATGAAGTGGGGGGAAAATCTAATATCAAAACCGAAATAACTAATGGTAGTGAAGGAAGAAATGGAAAAGGTGGTAACCCTGGTACTCCAGGAAAGGAAGGCGATGGGTGTGTTGGATACTTTTATTTAAAATGGCCCTATAGATATTGGCATAAAATTTTTTGTAGTATACCATCTGGAAAATTTGCTAAACCTAACAAAAGGGGAGAAGATGGTAAAAATACTTACAGGAGGCGAAGTCCTGATACACAAGCACCAGAAATTGATACAAGTACAATGATTAATAAATATAAAAATTATATTAAAGAAAATTTCAATGATCGTTTCAACTACAAACTGTATCCGGAATTTTATCGTATACTTGATCGTATTCCACAAATACTACGTAGTGACATTGACACAGATCAAGTAAGAGAACGACGAAATATTTTAACTAATGATTCAGTTTCACTTGCATGTGTACAAGACATATACTATCCAAATTTAATTGATATCGAAGAGCAAATGGATAACAATGGCGAATATATATCAAACTTAAATTCTGCAGGATTTACTCTTAATAATACTTTATTACTCGTAGATTTAGTAATCAGGAAGCTTACTGGTTCAAAGCCAGTCAATAATAATTCATATGTCAGAAATGAAAATTCACTGAATATATTAGCAGAATCACTCAAAATGGTTGAGAAATTTGAAAATATGTTGACAAAGTTCTTAAAATCAGAAAAAGTATCAAAAAGCTGTGTAGCAATTGATTTCAGTAACATAGTTGGTAAAATACAAGCTGAATTAATAAATGATTACAATGTTGAAAAGATTTCTAAAATTTTATATAATTCTGTATCTATACATGAAATATGCGACAATAAAATTTCTAACAAATTCATGGAAGTAATAACGAAAATGGTAACAGATAATATGGAAAGAACATTTAACACTAAGATACCGAAGAATGAAAATCAGTGCCATGAACTTTATATAAATAATATTGGAGGTAAAAATGACGTTGAATTATTAGATCAGCATAATGTGCCATTGATAAACTGAACTTTTATTTTGAATTAAAATATAATAATTTTTTAAGTGTTGTTAGGCTAAAATACAATTATGTATTTAATCTTTTTTACTTTTCTAATTACATAAATAATATAAATTTTTTTTTGGAAAATATTTTTTACAATTATTTTAAAATAAAGGAAATTATTTTGTCACTTTATCATTTTATTTCTGAAAATTATACGCATTGATGGTCACTTTATTTCAGAAAATTTTCAGAATATATGTAAATATTATTCCAGCGGCCTAGGTAGCCTAGTGGGTACCTAATAACTGGCATGTTCCGGGGAAAAAACCTTAACAAAATAGATACGCATAATAAAATCTGATAGGAGAGCCATTTTAAAAGACAAACAATCAAACAATCAAAATTTACAATTTTAAAGTAACTTATTTAAATATTATAAATGTTAAATTGAGGAAAAATGTTTCTGTTTATTACATGAATATAATTTTATATTTTATTTATAATTTTTAAACAATTTAAACCCATTTTTATTTATCTAAATAAAAAATTAATATTATTAAAGAAAAAATAGATTAAAAAAATTTATATAATTTGAAATAATTTTAAAAAATTGAATTCAAATTTTCCTTCTTCATATTTAATAGATTTTTTTCATTTTGAAAATCGTTCTCATTATGATAATCAAAATTTACTTCAATTTGTTTAGTGCTCCTGGAATTCTTTTTCTCAACTTGTTTTTGGTTATTGAAATTTTTCTCGAAAATATTTTCCAATTTATAATCAATCGCACCATTTATATTAATTAGTTGATATTTTTTCAAAATATTATATAGAATATTATTAATTTCTTTAACATTTTTTTTAACAATTTCTTTTTGTATTTTTCCGATTAATTCTGCGTAGTTAATTTGAACATTAACCCTGGAAATATTTTTTGCGAGTAAAATTTTCTCAATCATTTTCTCCAAATCTGTAACTATATTTAGCGAAATGGACAAATTATTTAACTCTTCTGCTTTACTATTATCTGAAAAAGCTTTGGGTTTGATTCCTGTAAATGTTCGTATAACAACATCAGCCAAGAGTAATGTACTATTTATATTTGTCGAGTTATAGCTGAATGAATCCAAATGAGCAGAATTGTTAGTTGATGAGATACTTTCTAAGCTGCGGTTCTCCGGAAGCGGAATATTTTCATTTGAAAACCAATTGATCATATTTGAATATTTCTTACTAATCCAGTCAACTCGAATAGATTTTGCTGCACTTACTTCAAAATGAGAAGCGTCACGAACTTTTCTAGTTATATCCTCATCTGCATTTTCATTGTGTTCGTTCTTTTTACTTAATTCATCATCATCATTTGTGAAAGTATTATTGTCGCTACTAGAATCGGATGCTAAATTTTCATGTTCTCCTGTTAATTTATTGATTACATCATCGGTTTCAGATATTTTATAATCAACTTCATAATATTTTCCTAAATCCGATCCACATATATCAGCATTTGGTCTAATATATTGACCATGACCTTCCAATTCCAAATCAATTAAATCATTATATTGTGAACTGAGTTCAACAAATTTCTTTTCATTTTCATTGATTAATTGAAATTCCCACATAGCATATGGGCTTAGCATGTAATCAGATGTACTTAATTTTAAATAAATACCATTATAAATATTGGGCATACCAGTAGAATCATTGGCAAAGCTATACTCAATGACAGTTTGATTATTTGTTTTTATTACATAAATATTATCATCACAACGATATTATGAATTACCAAAATGTGTTAATCTTATCTCAAATGTTTTTAGTAAATTGCTTAATTTTTCTTGAGTAGTTTGATGATGTTCATTTAAATATAAACTTAATATATTAAACTTAACTGCATTTCTTCGATTTTTCATAACATCAGCTTTAAAAAGAACTGGTTTTCCACCTAAAACTTTGATATAGCAACTTTGTTTTCCTCATTTTTCCATTATAAAATGATTTGTTAGGATTTTTAAAACGATTAAATTTACCTCTTAGTAAATACCGCTCAAGTTTAGGATTAATCACTGCATTGGCTTCAGTGATTTTGGCCAACATTTTTTTAACCCGGTCTATAGCAATATCAATAAAATTATTTAAGTCTTTCTGGTCATGAAGTACTAGATCTTTTGGTAAACTTATTTCATTCATATATAAATCAGCAAATGGGAATAGGTACTGTTTTAGACCATTTGTGGCACTTTCATATTTTAATAAAATAGTATTTGCTTGTATTGCAAGATTTAACTTATTAATTGCTTTTTGTAATTCACCATCTGAAACTGATATTCTATTTGCATTAGCTGAATTAATATCAGCTATATATGTTGCTAATTTTGATTGATCTTTATAACTTTCAATGCGATCAAACAAACTGATCATTACATTCATACCTTCTTCCAATTTTTCAATGCAACATCAAGTGCCACATGTGTTTTATTTTTTATACCAGCTTCAACTGCTCCAATATCTTTAGCAACATTTGTTACGATTGGAGTCATAACATTATAAATTTTTTTCTCATATTCTTCAAATTTTTTAATACCTGCCTCAGCATCTTTAATTGCTTGTGCAGCTGTATTTATTTTTTCTTGTTGCCCTCGTAAATGATTGAAAAATTCAATACCAGTATTAATAACTGCTATAGTATTTTCTACTTGCTTAAGTATTTCCAGTTTTGGTATAACAATATTATTATTTGCATCATCTTTATCATTTTCTAAAGCTTTCTTTTTAGCTTTTAATATTTTATTAAAATCCCTTCTTAATTTATCAAGTTCGTCCTTATTTTCAGTTGTTTTAATTTTCTCTTGGATTTCTTTGATTTCGATTGTTAGTTCTGGTATTGGTGTATCTCTGAAGTCAATAAGCCTATTAACTTCTTTTAATTGGTTATCAAAAACATTTAGATCTTCTTTGAACTTGTCTTTTGCAAAATTTAATACTTCTTTAACACCGGTGGGTATTGTTGGTAAAGGACTAACATCAGTTGGAGGATTAACAGATAAATTTTCAGCTATATCTAACCCAGCACCAATTCCCGCACTCGCTGCTGCACCTGCTGGACCAAGGAAACTTAAAAAACTTACACCGAATTTTAATGCTCCGAAAATAGTTTTTAACAACAATGCTCTCTTCATTTCTTCGTAATGTTTTTCAGCTTTAATTTTCTGTTTTTCAAATTCCTCACGTTTGTCAATTGTTTCACTAACTAAACGTGCAAGTTGTTTATCAGTTGAATATAATGCAAGAGTCATTGCTGGTTTAATTTCATTGGTTACAAAATCAATAGCTTCATTGATTTTATTTTTAACATCATCATTGTAAGTTTTCTGATGATCTGCAATAATTTCAACCAGAGAGTATTTTTCAAATGATTTAATTTTCTCTTCTATAGTTTCTAAATAAATCTTTATATCAATAATAATATTTTTATCAAAATCATTATTTATACTACAAATTTTTGTTAAAGTGGCAGTGTATAAATAAACTAAAACTTTCCTTTCTTCATTTAAATTGACAAGATCTTTTCGGTTTTTTGCATATTGCTGAATACGTTCTAATAAATTTTGGTAAAATGGTAAGAAATTAATGTTATCTTTTAATTTCAAATAATGGTTTTCTAGACTTTCAAGGTCATCAACCAAACCCAAGGTATTGTAGTACGATTGAATTGAGATATTATCATTTAATTTATTATAAAATTTATTTAACTTATTTTTCTCAACAGGATTATTTCCGATTCTTTCTCTTAATAAACTTTTAAATTTATTTATGGCTTTCCATTGATTTTTAATAACCATACCCTGGTTCGGTTTTTCTTGTTCTCTATCATTTACTCCTGGCTGGCCTTCTGCTCCAGGAAATGTTTCAAATTCTTGACATTTTACTATTGGCTTAACAGGAATACCACATTTTAATTCGGTACCTGAACCTGAAGTAAGAATCCTTTACAGTAATTACCAGTAAGACCCCCACTACCACCGATCCCACCTTTACCAATCTTTCCAATAATACCATTTCTATATATATGTTGTATACCACTATATTTAATAGAAAATTGTAAAATTTGTATTTTTCAGCTATGCCAGGATGACCACCAATTCCACCATCACCACCAGCTGTACCATTTCTACCACCAGTACCACATACATAGAAATAACCGTCATTACCATATGCATCATTACTAAATTCCCAATCTTTACATGTTAAAGTTTTCAGTCCTGGGAATTTGTCATTATCTATCATTTCACAGGACGAATCAGTACCATTTTTACCATGACCACCTTGTCCGCCAATTTGACCATTGCCACCAATACCGCCATTAACAATAATTTTTAATTTATTGCCATTAACAATAATTTTTAAGTTATTGCCATTAATGATCTCTTCACTTAACCCTAAAACTGTACCACCAGAACCACCAGATTTATCCGGTAACCCTTTTCTAGCCGGCATATTAGGATATTCACCAGGATCTGCAGGTTTTTCATATTCTTTACCATTTTCGCCCGATAAATCAATAATTGAATTATCAATAATTTCCCATTTTGGTGCAATAATTTCAAGTTTCATTTGTTTAGAATTTTTTAGGTTTGCATCAAAGAATATAGTATTAGTTGCGAAAATTTCAATTGATGTCAAATTTGTTGAATAGTTTCATATTATTTTGGGCGATATTTCCCTACGCCGCTTGAATATTTTCTCAATTATAAATAAATAATCAATGAATATTTGAACTACTTTAGTTTAATTCCTTGACTATGACTATTCTTATCAAATTTTGAATCTGTTTTAAAAATATTTTTCCTATGCAATTTCCTATTAGCACATAAATTTCAATTTGATAATTTGCGTTAGTCTGTTGTTATTTCGTCAATTAAATATTTTAATTAATTTCCACACTTTTTCTATTCTTTAACTTCAAATTATTATTCTCTCTCTTTTCATATTAAAATTTTTATCAAGCATTTCAAAGATATCCTTTTACGAATTATTTTACAACATCACAAAAAAAAATTATTAAAATACTATTCAAAAACTATTTCTCTTCTGGTATGTTTTTTTTCGATCCCAATTTTCTGCTTATTTCTTTTTTAGGATGATTTGAATTATACGCAAAGTTTTATGCTCTTATAAATCGATAAGGAAATATCAGTTTAAAAAGCTCATAATATTTAAACTGGAAATGTTTCCTTAAAAGTAAAATTTCGTCTCCTTTATAATTAAAAACTGCAACGAAGAAGAAAGATCATTTAGGAAAAATGTCACCTGTTTTGAAAACTTTTTTAAAAATCTTTTTGGCAGAAATATTAAGTATATTTTTTTTAAATTGTTGTAATTAAATGGATAGCAGGACTAAATAATAAAATTCCATAAAAAATTTCATAATTGTAAGTGATTACTGAAAAAATCTCATTTCTAAAACTTGTATATTTATATATATTTTAATATTAAAGGATGGTAAATCTTTTATTTAAATAAAACTCAAGATTTTCCTTAGTGCAAGTCTTTAATTTATTTATTTCAAGCTTATCAGTTACAAATTAGCCTTGTACAGAACCGAATTACCAGAGAACCCGCATTATTATACACACTTTTTGACTTCTCTTATATTCCATTTATATAAGTTAATTTTATTGACTAATTTTGTTAAATAAAAAAAACACTTTTTATATTTTTAAGTAGATGGTTCTACTTTTATTGAGTTCAGATTAAAGACTAATAATTAATATTTTAAACAATAATTACAAAGCTTTAGTAATAATAATTCTATCCGCACATGCCGCGTTGTCAGCATAAAAAAAATCATGAGAATAAAGTAAATTAATTTATTGTGTGGGAATAGAATAATTTGAATTTATGGAATTTCTTAAATGATCAAAATAAAAGTGTAATGTTACTTAAAATTTGATTCTTGTGTGAATGAAAATGTTGCTTGTGTTAACTCTTCCCCTCTTAAATCGGAATGTCCTCATTTGTGAAATTAGTATTTATGCTTCGTAAAATTTACATCTGGATGTTGCTTTAGGTATTGTTTTAGTATGGAAATTTTGAATTAATTTTTCTTTTGGAAAAGTGACCATTTCTGTAGCTAAATTTTTTTCTTCGTTGTTACTTGTTTGAAATTCTGATATTTTTAAAGGTATTTCTGTTACAATGTTCGGATTTTCTTCATTCATTTTAATAGTATTTGGTTGAATAATTATTTTAGTATTTTTACAGTTTTTTATTTTTAATATAAAAATGATCAACAATAGAATTAGTAAAACTACTAATAATCCATAACTGATTACTTGGTGGGTTTTTTTCTCTGTTTGTAACAAATCTAGTCGAACTGTATTATTAATATGGATTTCTTTCATCATTTCCAGTGATAGAAGTTCACGGTACTGTTTTTCCTGTGGAGTCGGCTGTAAAATTGGAGGTAGAGCTTGAAATGTTGATATCTCCTTTGAAATAAATAACCTGTCTTTAATAGCCATTGTTGCATTGTGATATTTGATTAAAAATTATCCGTTTAGATGGTGTGAAATGTTGTTAAATTCTATGGTACCATTAAATTGATTAAGTAACAAAACTCCTTCTGATATTTCATCTATACTTGGAATGTGCTGATTATTGATTTTATTACATGTAGAATTATAACTTATTAGGAGGTTCGGTATGCAGGTAGAATTACTAATATCAATAATATTATTTTGATTACAAATTGACAAATAATTTAAAGTTTTACATTCATTTTTTATAGCAAAGAAATGTTCATTACTTTTTAAAATATTATTATAAATTATTTCATTAATTACCTTATTTCTTTTAATTGGTTTTATTAACAATTTTTCATACAAATTTTCTATTGTTATTGGAATATTACCAATATAAAACAAAATAGAACTATTTGTAATTATTTTAACATCAGCAAAATATAAAGCTTCTTCTGGTGAACTGTAAGGAAGTTTTTC
Organism: Empis stercorea; assembly: GCA_949752835.1. Classification (NCBI taxonomy): domain Eukaryota; kingdom Metazoa; phylum Arthropoda; class Insecta; order Diptera; family Empididae; genus Empis; species Empis stercorea. The sequence continues at coordinate 84,048,299 of OX457085.1, read as the reverse complement.
TTTATCTAAAATATCAGTTGCCATTTTTATTTCTGATTTTGATAATAACATAGTATTTATAATTACTGATTTAGCCCAATGAATGGCATATTTAATATTAATTAATTCTTCTTTCAATAATTTTAATTTATATTGAATATTTAAAGCTAATTGATCAATAAATTTACCTTCTTTATTTATTAAACTTAAAATTTGATTTGTTTTTTTAGTAATATTATTTATTCTGTCATTATACAATTGATTAATTATTACTTGTTTATTATTATTTTGTAAAACGTTATTCATCTTGTCTTTTATAATTTCGAAATCATCGTGATCTGGATTTCCGGCAATCCATTTCCATGCAGTACCAATCAAATTTATTGATCGTTTAGTTTTATGTGAAATGAAATGATCTAATATGTCTTGAATTTGAATGAGTTCATAATTTAGATAAGGGAATAAAGGGTGCCCTGAAGTAATATCATCTGTAAGTATTGGGTTTGTTTCAATTATAAAATTTCGATACCTTTCTAGATCTACGATATGGATTAATTTAAAGTTTCCATCTTTCACTCTGGCTTCCCCGGTTTTTATAGTAATTATTTGCGAATTTGAGTAGTCCAAAATTTGAACTTCATTTATAGCAGTGCAAATAGCACACCTAAAAAAAAAGATAAGTTTTATCAGTTCCTAATATTACTTTTGTGGACCGTTTTTCCGGATTCTGTTATAATAACAGTATTTTTATTTTCTTTAACTGTTTCCTTTTTATACCTAATTGTTAGCTTAGATCCTATTCGTTTGTTATGTTTTACATAAACAATTTGACCAATTTCGTAATTTTTGATTGGTTTTCTATTTTTATTATGATACTTTATATCGGTTTGTTGTTTTTGTTTTAATTTTTCTATATTATTTAGTCGAATTTTTTCAAAATCTTCAGATTTAATATTTGGATTTCTACCATAAAATAACTCAACAGGTTTTTTTCCTGTGGTAGAGTGAATTGTAAAATTATATTCTTGAATAGACCGTTCAAGAAGTTCTTGAAATGTACGAGTAACGTTATCTGTTTTCAAGCACCTCATTATTTCAGATAAGGTGGAATGAAAACGTTCAATTTGTCCATTAACCTCACTTTTATATGGAGGCGTTTTAAAAACTTTTATTTTTAATTCATCTTCCATCATTGACCTTATAGAAGCTGAATTAAGTGATTTTTCGTTATCGATAACTACAAATTCCGGCACACAAAACTAAAACAATATATATCGTAATGGACGTTTTATGTCTTCAATTGACCTACTTTTAATTATTTTAGCTTGAGCAAATTTCGTAAATTTGTCAATTGCCGTTAATACCAACTGACTTTCAGTAGAATAAATGTCAATGTGAGGAATGTGACCTGGATAATTTGGAATAGGAGTAGGATTAATAATTAAATTGTTAGGATGTCTTTCATATTTATTTTCTTTGCAAACTGTACAACATTTGACTAAATATTTAATTTTTTTACTCATTTTGGGAAAATAGTATTTTTCTAAGATTTGCAATCTATTTTCTTGTGAATTGCGATGTGCTCTACTATGGGTAGTTAATATTATTTCGTCTTGTTCAGATTCATTTATCACGTCTTTTACAAACATTTGCGTGTATCTGATTTTATAGTTTTTAAAATGAATTGGATAAATTTCTTGAATTTGGCCCATTATTGATTCTTCAGTCATTAAACCATTTATAATAGATGGGTTAAGATAACGTTTAAAAATATTTAGCTAGTTTCGTCACCTTTCTTTTAAACAAGCTGATTTTGAAACACATTAATAGTGATAATTTCAAGATAAGATAATTTCACTCATTATTTTATTGAAATTATGTTTAAAATTTATTTTTAAATATTGAACTTTTTCTTTTACACTTTATCAACCAAGGGTCCCTGCTCGGGCGCCAGTTAATTTTATTGACTAATTTTGTTAAATAAAAAAAACACTTTTTATATTTTTAAGTAGATGGTTCTACTTTTATTGAGTTCAGATTAAAGACTAATAATTAATATCTTAAACAATAATTACAAAGCTCTAGTAATAATAATTCTATCTGCACATGCCGCGTTGTCAGCATAAAAAAAATCATGAGAATAAAGTACATTAATTTATTGTGTGGGAATAGAATAATTTGAAATTTATGGAATTTGTTAAATGATCAAAATAAAAGTGTAATGTTACTTAAAATTTGATTCTTGTGTGAATGAAAATGTTGCTTGTGTTAACTTATAGCTCCTAAAAATATGCAAAATGTTCGTTTTTTGTAAAATTTTACATGATTAAGAATTTTGATTAATTATAAGTGTGAGGCAAATGATTATAATTTATTAATTAATGCACTTTAAAAAAATATGATTTTCGAAACTTTTCTCAATATTTGTTTTTAAAAATATGGTGCAGTTATAATTTTACAAGTAAATTAAAATGGTTATTTCTTTCAATTGGTTGGAAATGTGCTAAAAAGGCAAATAAAGGAGAATATAAAACTTTTAATCTATCATTGAATTATGGAATTTTTTTAAATGTAGTATTGAAGGTACATATTTAATTTTTTTAGCACATTTCCAACCAAATTGGAAGAAATGTGTATATTAGTTTCACTCTGTCTGTCCGTCTGTCTGTCCGTCCATCCGTTTACAAAAACTTCTACATCTATTAAGATAGAGTATTAAAATTAGATAGATAGTAATAAAATAATAGATAGATAGTAATAAAATAATAAGTCCAGTAGAACAAAATTTTCTTCTATCTCTTTTCCCCTCTGAGTTATTCCCCCTCCAAGTTCGAAAATTGCCCATATTGAACATCTAATAACTTTTAAAGCAATAAAAATGTTTGAGGTCTGTAAAAGCTATAAGATAGGAAAATCTTTTATCTTAATTGTGAAATTAACAAATTTCTTAAAATTTACTTGTTTGATGTATAAAAATACCGTTACCTTCATACAACTTTTTTTAGTTTTTTTAACACCCTGTATTTCCCAAACTGCTTATTATGGAAGACTGAAATTTATGTACCAAAGATATATCTAAAAAATGACAAGAGTCTCTGATTCTAAAGAAATTGTATCCCTATCTCCCCTCTCCTTTCCGTTGTGGCCCATCAAAAATCAAAAAATTACATTTTTAATTTACTTGTAAAATTATAACTGCACAATGTTTTTAAAAACAAATATTGAGAAAACTTTCGAAAATCATATTTCTTTAAAGTGCACTAATTAATAAATTAAACTCATTTGCCTCATACTTATAATTAATCAAAATGCTTAATCATGTAAAATTTTGCAAAAAACGAACATTTTGCATATTTTTAGGAGCTATATAAATGGAATATTGGATATTATTTCATATCACATTATGTTAAATTAAAAGCAAAATTACAGAAAACTTAAATGATAAGTTTATATATTTTCCTGGAATAATGACCTTGGAAGGAAAAAAAAATAATAAATCGAACTGAGACACATTTTTTAACCTTTATTTACCATATCATTTATTATCTTTCCTATGTATAGTACATTGAAAATAAGTACTACTAAACATACTATACACGTATAGGAATTCCCATTATTTTAGAATAGCTCATAGTTCTACATGAGGCGATTTTGAGGAAATGTGCTTTTGACAAACCCGGGGTTTGTTTATCGTATTTTTTATAGTTACCATAATTAATTTTAGAGTGCTGTTGTTTATAAAGATTTAAAAATGTCATTTGTTTTGTTATCAATCTATATTATTATTTGTGATATAAATGATATAAAATATTTTAATAAGGTTGCTTGGCTTCGTCGAATACTAACCGAAGAATACATACTGTTGAAATTTGCATTTAAAAAGTATGAGGCCTTTAATTGATCTTATTATAATATAATATTTCAGAATTTTTGTTTTACAAGTCCGGGCTCATCTAGATCAAAATTTTGTTTTGTATAATATTATTATTATATTTCAAAATCTCCCTTATACTCCGTTATATCAAAATCTAATTAGATTTTTCTTTTCCAGTATATGAAATTTTGTATGTCATAAAAATACATTGTTTGCTAAATATACATTTTATTTTAATAATTTTCTTACATTAAGAACTGTGGATAACATTTAAATCAAAATGAAAACAGGTCACTGTTTTAATAATTTCTAAATATAAATAATATAATTATATAGTCATTCAGAGGATTGAATTTGATAAGAATAGTAATTATCTAAGCCGAAACAACTTGATATACACTGTAATAAAAAATTACTACTTTAAATTAAGTCATTTTTATTGCCTACATTGAATATAGTAGATTAAATATCAAAATGTAATATTGCGTTCGAATTAGTAATCGATTATTATTCTGAATGTAGTACTCTATATTACTTCAATTAATGTAGTAGGCTAAGTAAACAATATAATATTCCATACTAAGTTAGTAATTCGTTACTACTTTGTAAATGTAGTGAAATACTATTAAAATATAGCAGCATAAATTAAATGTATTAGTTTCTTTTACCAATAAATAATTTAATTAATTAAGACAAATTGGAATACGTACTTTAAAAACATTTCGATAGTGCATATTAAATGTTTTTAATGTATTGTAATTTATCTTAAATATTTAAACTATTTATTATAGTAAAAGAAAGTAATACACAATATACCCAAAATTGCAAATTACTCTATAGATTTCCTGTAAAAAAAGGAAATGGAAATGGCAATATTATTTCTCGACTTTCTAGAAAAGATTTGAACTCACTGATGGATAATGCAATAATTACTTGTTTGAATGTAACAAATTTGCATATGCAACTGTAGTGTATACATATCGAAAGCTAGTAATATTAAATGTTTATTATTTAATAAATATAAAAAGCAGTAATATTATGTATTATTTGTTTAATATATTACTAAAATATTGAATATTAAATATTGTTAACGGAGATTACTATTAGAAGTATTGAATTTTCCTATTAAAGTATGTAAATTTTTACTACATTTTAAAAAGTAAAATTAATTTTCTTTTCTACAGTGATACAATTAATTTTATATAAATTCTGAACCACAAAGATCCACTTTAGCGAATAAACAAAATTATTACCGATAATGGCATTTAACATAAGTCAACTTATTCAAACAATTAAAATCTACCGTTATAGAATTTTTCTAGTCATAAAAAACAAAATGTAGAAAATATTACAGAATGTTCGACACTTTATTTCAAATATTTTAAAACTCATGTTAACTTTTTTATTTACATTTTTGTTATTTTCAGCAGATACTATAAAAGTACTAATACTTTTTCGATTAAATAATTATTCCTCCTATACAAAATTTTTTTAGGATCATAGATTATTATAATTTTTATTTCATATTTAGCATCTAGAAATAGATTACAACAATATTTATGTAACTAAAATGACATAAGATCATAAAAATTACTATAAGAAAACATTATAAAAACAAAATTAACTTATAAATAAATTTCGTAAAGTATATAATACAAATGAATTTATTATAATAAAAAAAAATAATATCATTTAATCACTGAACTTTATCCCAAAGAACTACATTTGTCTGTTTAATGATTTTCCGATTCAAGGAATTAACCAATCATTATTTTCATAACCTTATTGAAATAAGCTATCAAATGTGTATAAATATAATTTTACGAACTGGGATAGAAAGCAAAAAATTATTTTGAAAAATAGTTTAAATTTTAACTTATAAAATTTATTAATTTTCAGTTTTCTGTTGCACATCGATGTGACAGCAAGTAATTTTACTGAATAAACTTTTCTAAATTGAAAAAGATTTTCTAAGCAGAAAATAATTATTGAAAAATGGCTATAAATAAACAAGAAATCATTTCGGATATGAAGCGAATATTTTCCGAAGGCGATAATAAAATTGTCCTTAGTAAGAATAAGCAAATTATTTTAATATTGGGAAATAGTGGTTCAGGAAAAAGTACATTTGCTCAACTTTTAGCTGGTGATAATGATAAGTTAATAGCTAAAGAAAAAGGAGGAGGTTTAGGTGATTATTGGATATACGATGAAAATAATAAAATCAGTAAAGATGACACACTTTTATCGAAAACAATATTTCCTGACTTATTTGTTGATCCAAACTCAAATAATGTTTTCTATGATTGTCCTGGTTTTAACGATAATCGTAATTCTTCAATTGATATTGGTGGGACATATTTTATTCGAAAAATAATTAATCACGCTGAGGCGGTAAAAATAATACTGGTTGTAAACTATGATTCGTTACGACAAGGAGAAAATCGTATTGATTTACCTAACATGCTAACACATTCAACAAACTTGATAAAAAACATAGACAAATATAAGCAAAGTATACTTCTAGTAGCATCGAAAGTGGAAAACGACCCGGTTTATAATGAATTGACAAATGATTACGATGATATTGAGGATGACGATGTTGTAGTTGCAATTGCTAGTTTCTTGAAAACAGCTAAGAGTACATTTCAAGATAAGGCAACTGCTTCTCAATCTGAAAAGGATAAAAAGACTAATCAGGACTCTGTTAAATTAATCGATATATTCTTACAAAAGCAAGGAGAATCTTACACAAATATAGGATTGTTTCGAAAAGCAAATATGGAAGGCAAAGTTAGCACAATTCCTTTACTTCAGGAAAATAAGAAAACACTGAATAACTTGATTAATAATAATTTGAAATATACATGGACAAGTGATACTGATTTTGGCTACACAATTTCACCGACATCACAAATGTTTATCAGTGATATAGTGGATCATATAAATAGAGAACTCAGCGATACAGTGACAGGGATTGCAAAGGAAATAACGAATTTGTATCATAACAAGGAAAAAAATATTCGTGATATTTATGAATTAAAATCACAGTTAAATTCAGCAAAAACACATGTTACTAAAATTATGAATAACATTCAGGGAAAAGGAATTCCAAAAAATATTATTGAGGATATAATAAAAGGTTTGGAGGAATGGAATATAGAAATAACGAAAAACAGTGATATTAAAAAGATAGCTAATCAGTATGATCATTTGGAATTTTTGCAAAAACTAGCCAATAAAAAATTAATGTTTACGAAACAAGAAATAATAGCACCATTTCAAGAGGCTTTTAAAAATGTCCAGGATTCTGCAAATTGGTATGAATTTTTCACAAGTTTTTACGAGAAATTATTCTCATATGATGTACAAGAGCATCCAAGAAAATATGATAAGTTTGTTGAAACAGTTAATGAATGGAAACGTAAAAAATCAAAAGTATTTGGTTTTAATATGAAGGATAATATTAAAGAAATAGTCACTAAAGTAAGTGGATTCTATAGTATTGAACGATTACAATTTGATGAATTAAAACTAAATGTTTTAAGTGATTTAGTTGAATCAGCTATCACAAATAATGTAAACACCACTTGTATTGGAAAACGATTAGAAGTAAGAGGTACGTGGATAAAAACTAGTGATTTAAAGAATGACGAATCCTATTATTATCATGATAAGTGCCCCGAAATACTTTCTTCAGTGGAAGTGTTTGCTTTGAGAGGATTTGTAGTTGACACAGATTACAATTTACGTAATCAAAAGATACAGCTTACAATTATTGCTCCTACTTGGCGTATATTGAAACATAGTAGGATAAATTTATCTGGAAATAATGGAGACCTGCATAGGAAACGAATTCCAAATCCAACATATCCGGGTGAAAGGGGATATTCTGGTAGCCCTGGTAGGCGGGGAACTAGTGGTGGTAATTTTTTTGGACTTGGTAAGAATTTTATAGGAGGGTCTAAATTAACTGTAGTTTCAAATGGCGGTGATGGTGGAGATGGTCAAGAAGGCAGTGATGGTGCTCCTGGTCGTAATGGACGTAGTAACAGTTGCAAATGGCATGATGGTGGTTTCCAATATGGTCTAAGATGTACTATAACAAATCCAGAAGATAGCGAAGAAGTTGGAAATAGTTGGACAGATGCTGATGGCATTCAATACAAATTGAAAGGCGCTGATGGTAGTATGGGCGGTCAAGGCGGTGATGGAGGGGCTTTTGGTCACCCAGGGAAACGCGGTTTGTTTCAGATATATGAAGTGGGGGGAAAATCTAATATCAAAACCGAAATAACTAATGGTAGTGAAGGAAGAAATGGAAAAGGTGGTAACCCTGGTACTCCAGGAAAGGAAGGCGATGGGTGTGTTGGATACTTTTATTTAAAATGGCCCTATAGATATTGGCATAAAATTTTTTGTAGTATACCATCTGGAAAATTTGCTAAACCTAACAAAAGGGGAGAAGATGGTAAAAATACTAACAGGAGGCGAAGTCCTGATACACAAGCACCAGAAATTGATACAAGTACAATGATAAATAAATATAAAAATTATATTAAAGAAAATTTCAATGATCGTTTCAACTACAAACAGTATCCGGAATTTTATAGTGTACTTGATCATATTCCACAAATACAACGTAGTGAGATTGACACAGATCAAGTACGAGAACGACGAAATATTTTAACTAATGATTCAGTTTCACTTGCATGTGTACAAGACATATACTATCCAAATTTAATTGATATCGAAGAACAAATGAATAACAATGGGGAATATACATCAAACTTAAATTCTGCAGGATTTACTCTTAATAATACTTTATTACTCGTAGATTTAGTAATCAGGAAGCTTACTGGTACAAAGCCAGTCAATAAAAATGCATATGTCAGAAATGAAAATTTACTGAATATATTAGCAGAATCACTCAAAATGGTTGAGAAATTTGAAAATATGTTGACAAAGTTCTTAAAATCAGAAAAAGTATCAAAAAGCTGTGTAGCAATTGATTTCAGTAACATAGTTGGTAAAATACAAGCTGAATTAATAAATGATTACAATGTTGAAAAGATTTCTAAAATTTTATATAATTCTGTATCTATACATGAAATATGTGACAATAAAATTTCTAACAAATTCATGAAAGTAATAATGAAAATGGTAACAGATAATATGGAAAGAACATTTAACCCTAAGATACCGAAGAATGAAAATCAGTGCCATGAACTTTATATAAATAATATTGAAGGTAAAAATGACGTTGAAGTATTAGATCAACATAATGTGCCATTGATAAACTGAACTTTTATTTTGAATTAAAATATAATAATTTTTTAAGTGTTGTTAGGCTAAAATGCAATTATGTATTTAATATTTTTTTACTTTTCTAATTACATAAATAATATAAATTTTTGTTTGGAAAATATTTTTTACAATTATTTTAAAATAAAGGAAATTATTTTGTCACTTTATCATTGTATTTCTGAAAATTATACGCATAGATGGTCACTTTATTTCAGAAAATTTCAGAAAAAACGTAACAAAAGGGATCCGCATAATCAAATCTGATAGGAGAGGCACTTTAAAAAACAAACAATCAAAAGAAAAACTGTTTGTGCATATTAACAATTTTAAAGTAACTTATTTATAAGCAGATAAATATTAAATTAAAGAAAAAATGTTCCTGTTTATTACATGAATAAACTTTTATATTTTATTTATAATTTTTAAACAATTTAACCCATTTTTATTTATCTAAATAAAAAATTAATATTATAAAAGAAAAAATAGATAAAAAAAATTATATAACTTGAAATAATTTTAAAAAATTGAATTCAAATTTTCCTTCTTTATATTTAATAGATTTTTTTCATTTTGAAAATCGTTCTCATTATGATAATCAAAATTTGCTTCAATTTGTTTAGTGCTCCTGGAATTCTTTCTCTCAACTTGTTTTTGGTTATTGAAATTTTTCTCGAAAATATTTTCCAATTTATAATCAATCGCACCATTTATAATAATTAGTTGATATTTTTTCAAAATATTATATAGAATATTATGAATTTCATTAACATTTTTTTTAACAATTTCTTTTTGTATTTTTCCCATTAATTCTGCGTAGTTAATTTGAACATTAACCCTGGAAATATTTTTTGCGAGTAAAATGTTCTCAATCATTTTCTCAAAATCTGTAACTATATTTAGCGAAATGGATAAATTAGTTAACTCTTCTGCTTTACTATTATCTGAAAAAGCTTTGGGTTTGATTCCTGTAAATTTTCGTATAACAACATCAGCCAAGAGTAATGTACCATTTATATTTGTCGAATTATAGCTGAATGAATCCAAATGAGCAGAATTGTTAGTAGATGAGATACTTTCTAAGCAGCGGTTCTCCGGAAGCGGAATATTGTAATTTGAAAACCAATTGATCATATTTGAATATTTTTTACTAATACAGTCAACTAGAATAGATTTTGCTGCACTTACTTCAAAATGAGAAGCGTGACGAACTTTTCTAGTTATATCCTCATCTGAAATTTCATTGTGTTCGTTTTTGTTACTTAATTCATCATCATTGGTGAAAGTATTATTGTCGCTAATAGAAATTTTCATGTTCTCCTGTTACTTTATTGATTACATCATCGGTTTCAGATATTTTATAATCAACTTCATAATATTTTCCTAAATCCGATCCACATATATCAGCATTTGGTCTAACCATGACCATGACCTTCCAATTCCAAATCAATTAAATCATTATATTGTGAACTGAGTTCAACAAATTTCTTTTCATTTTCATTGATTAATTGAAATTCCCACATAACATATGGGCTTAGCATGTAATCAGATGTACTTAATTTTAAATAAACACCATTATAAATATTGGGCATACCAGTAGAATCATTGGCAAAGCTATACTCAATGACAGTTTGATTATTTGTTTTTATTACATAAATCTTATCATCACAACGATAGTATGAATTACCAAAATGTGTTAATCTTATCTCAAATGTTTTTAGTAAATTGCTTAATTTTTCTTGAGTAGTTTGATGATGTGCATTTAAATATAAACTTAATATATTAAACTTAACTGCATTTCTTCGATTTTTCATAACATCAGCTTTAAAAAGAACTGGTTTTCCACCTAAAACTTTGATATAGCAACTTTGTTTTCCTCATTTTTCAGCTTTAATTTTCTGTTTTTCAAATTCCTCACGTTTGTCAATTGTTTCACTAACTAAACGTGCAAGTTGTTTATCAGTTGAATGTAATGCAAGAGTCATTGCTGGTTTAATTTCAGTGGTTACAAAATCAATAGCTTCATTGATTTTATTTTTAACATCATCATTGTAAGTTTTCTGATGATCTGCAATAATTTCAACCAGAGAGTATTTTTCAAATGATTTAATTTTCTCTTCTATAGTTTCTAAATAAATCTTTATATCAATAATAATATTTTTATCAAAATCATTATTTATACTACAAATTTTTGTTAAAGTGGCAGTGTATAAATAAACTAAAACTTTCCTTTCTTCATTTAAATTGACAAGATCTTTTCGGTTTTTTGCATATTGCTGAATACGTTCTAATAAATTTTGGTAAAATAGTAAGAAATTAATGTTATCTTTTAATTTCAAATACTGGTTTTCTAAACTTTCAAGCTCATTAACCAATCCCAAGGTATTGTAGTACGATTGAATTGTGATATTATCATTTATTATTATAAAAGTTATTTATTTTATTTTTTCAATTGGATTATTTCTGAATCTTTCTCTTAATAAACTTTTATAATTATTTATGGCTTTCCATGGATTTTTAATAACCATGCCCTGGTTCGGTTTTTCTTGTTCTCTATCATTTACTCCTGGCTGGCCTTCTGCTCCAGGAAATGTTTCAAATTCTTGACATTTTACTATTGGCTTAACATGAATATCACATTTTAAGTCGGTACCTATACGCCTATACCGATATGCACGTTTTTTGGTATACATTTACAATAATTACTAGTACGGCCCCCACTACCACCGATCCCACCTTTACCAATTTTTCCAATAATACCATTTCTATATATATGTTGTATACCACTATATTTAATAGAAAATTGTAAAATTTGTATTTGTCAGCTATGCCAGGATGACCACCAATTCCACCATCACCACCAGCTGTACAATTTCTACCACCAGGACAACATACATAGAAATAACCGTCATTACCATTTGCATCATTACTAAATTCCCAATCTTTACATGTTAAAGTTTTCAGTCCCGGGAATTTGTCATTATCTATCATTTCACAGGACGAATCAGTACCATTTTTACCATGACCACATTGTCCGCCAATTTGACCATTGCCACCATTACCGCCATTAACAATAATTTTCGATTTATTGCCCTTAATGATCTCTTCACTTAACCCTAAAACTGTACCACCAGAACCACCAGATTTACCTGGTAACCCTTTTCTAGCCGTCATATTAGGATATTCACCAGGATCTGCAGGTTTTTCATATTCTTTACCATTTTCGCCCGATAAATCAATAATTGAATTATCAATAATTTCCCATTTTGGTGCAATAATTTCAAGTTTCATTTGTTTAGAATTTTTTAGGTTTGCATCAAAGAATATAGTATTAGTTGCGAAAATTTCAATTGATGTCAAATTTGTTGAATAGTTTCATATTATTTTGGGCGATATTTCCCTACGCCGCTTGAATATTTTCTCAATTATAAATAAATAATCAATGAATATTTGAACTACTTTAGTTTAATTCCTTGACAATGACTATTCTTATCAAATTTTGAATCTGTTTTAAAAATATTTTTGCTATGCAATTTCCTATTAGCACATAAATTTCAATTTGATAATTTGCGTTAGTCTGTTGTTATTTCGTCAATTAAATATTTTAATTAATTCCCACACTTTTTCTATTCTTTAACTTCAAATTATTATTCTCTCTCTTGAAGAGATTTTTTCATATTAAAATTTTTATCAAGCATTTCAAAGATATCCTTTTACGAATTATTTTACAACATCACAAAAAAAAATTATTAAAATACTATTCAAAAACTATTTCTCTTCTGGTATGTTTTTTTTTCGATCCCAATTTTCTGCTTATTTCTTTTTTAGGATGATTTGAATTATACGCAAAGTTTTATCCTCTTATAAATCGATAAGGAAATATCAGTTTAAAAAGCTCATAATATTTAAACTGGAAATGTTTCCTTAAAAGTAAAATTTCGTCTCCTTTATAATTAAAAACTGCAACGAAGAAGAAAGATTTAGGAAAAATGTTACCTGTTTTGAAAACTTTTGTAAAAATCCTTTTGGCAGAAATATTAAGTACATTTTTTGTAAATTGTTGTAATTAAATGGATAGCAGGACTACATAATAAAATTCGATAAAAAATTTCATAATTCTAAGTAATTAAAAAAATCTCATTTCTAAAACTTGTATATTTATATATATTTTAATATTAAAGGATCGTAAATCTTTTATTTAAATAAAACTCAAGATTTTCCTTAGTGCAAGTCTTTAATTTATTTATTTCAAGCTTATCAGTTACAAATTAGCCTTGTACAGAACCGAATTACCAGAGAACCCGCATTATACACACTTTTTGACTTCTCAGCATTTGTTTACATAAAAATGTAAACAAACTTTTATTCAATAATAATACAATTAATTTACTATTGAGTAATTGAACTCAATAATAATTATTATTAATTGTAACTGTTCATACCTAAAATTTGCATACACTGCATAAATGCGCACTAAGCATATATGCTTAGTTTTATTAACTTATTGACACAGTTATTAATATAAATATAATATAAATTTAATAATATATTATTGCGCAATGCGTGTGCAAATATATTTTGTGGTATAACAAATAAAATAAAGAGGCGGCGTGATTTATTCCACAACAATGTAATGTTAAGGACTCCCATCAAACTACTGACATCTTTACAAAAAACTAAACTTTCAGCCATTTCAAAATATTACGTCAACTCTTTTTGTCTATTACGGAAAGACGTTATATTCACACCACTTTCTAAAGGTTCCATTGTTGCAGTCTCGAGCCTAGAAATTCTGCTTTCTTCTTTGGTAATTCTAAGTCCATTACAAGATCATTTAATTCAGCTTGCGTTATCTTATGTGGCTGGAATGATGTACTGTGGAACCCAGGTTTTATCCTGGTGTCTTATGTCTTCGTTAAAGTAGAAAGAATAGGCTTTTTCGTTGTAGGCGATTAAGAGCACCTTTGTTTACTAAATATCACCTCACCACAAATGTAATAAAAAGTTTCGGGATTATTCACACATTTTCGAGACATTTTGCTATTTAATATACTTGATTTTTTTTACTTTTAATACTTTTATCATTTAGTAATATAGAACAGAGCACTAAAACACAATATTTTTAACATTTGATGCCAACTAACTTAGTAAATATCAACGTTATCAAATTCAATGAGGGTGGAATCGTTAAATTCGGAAGATATCTGGTATCGTGAATACTTAAACTAATAAATGATTTTTACTTTACAACTCGTATTCAGCAACCAAAAATTAGTTAAAATTATTCCGAATGCTTTTCCACTGGTAGACCAGTGTAATCACATCAATTTACTTCAATTGGTTTAATTCTTTTTCTCAACTTGTTTTTGGTTGTTGAAATTTTTATCGATAATATTTTCCAATTTATAATCAATAGCACCATTAATTATTTGTTATTTTTTCAAAATATTATATAGAATATTATGAATTTCATTAGCATTTTTTTTAACTATTTGTTTTTCTATTTTTCCCACTCTGCGTAGTTAATTTTTTGCGAGTAACATTTTCTCAATCGTTTTCTCAAAGTCTGCTACTATATTTACTTTTCTATTTTACTATTATCTGAAAAGTTTTGGAATTGATTCTAAATCATTATTTAGCTTGATTTAGTCATGTACTATTTATATTTGTCGAGTTATAGCTGAATGAATCGAAATGAGCAGAATTGTTAGTTGAAGAGAATATTTTCTCTTATTTTCCTCTTCCGGTATAAAAATTCGTAATTTTTATTATGATTTAATAAATATTTGTATAATTAGAATAAAAAAAATTACCTAAAATGTTTTTAATGAATAATTTGTGGTAAGTTTGTATACCTAAATTAACATTTTACGGAAGAATAATGTTAACAAAACCGGCATTTCATTAATAATATTCTAGCACAAAAATTATTAATATGTTTTTTTTTTCGTATAATTTGAAAATGTATTACATTTAAGAAATACATAATTGTACTTAAAATTTAAATTGTATTTGGTATACAAAACTTACAGTTGTACACGAAAGTCAACATACAGCATGAAATAGTTGCAAATTGCGATTTAAATTATAAAATTAAAAACAATAATTAATTAAATTAAAAACAATAATGATTAGATTTATTTCAGTTTATATAATCTAATCATTATTGTTTTTAATTTAATTAATTATTGTTTTTCATTTTATAATTTAAATCACAATTTGCAACCATTTCATGCTGTATGTTGACTTTCGTGTACAACTGTATATAATAAAACTAAATTTTTTTTCAAAATTTTGAAAAAAATAACAAAAAAAATTCATTTAAATAAACAACCAGAAAATATTATGTTTGCTATGACGATTTTCATTCAAAAATTTCTATGTTCAAATAGTCAAGTGTCAAGAAAGAATAGAAATTTAAAAATGAGAGAAAAAAGCATAGAATAGAAAGCTATATTAGCTTTTACAATAGCCAGTTTACTCTTTTCAAAAACCATCTTTCTATTCTATGCTTTTTTCTCTCATTTTTAAATTTCTATTCTTTCTTGACACTTGACTATTTGAACATAGAAATTTTTGAATGAAAATCGTCATAGAAACAATAATTAATTAAATTAAAAACAATAATGATTAGATTATAGCTTAGCTGGCTACTGGAAAAGCTATATTTTTCAAAATTCATACGATTTTTTGTTCTATATCCTACATCTATATATTATTGTCTATGGTACTACTAAAACATACTATACACGTATAGGAATTCCCATTATTTTAGAATAGCTCATAGTTCTACATGAGGAGATTTTGAGGAAATGTGCTTTTGACAAACCCGGGGTTTGTTTATCGTATTTTTTATAGTTACCATAATTAATTTTAGAGTGCTGTTGTTTATAAAGATTTAAAAATGTCATTTGTTTTGTTATCAATCTATATTATTATTTGTGATATAAATGATATAAAATATTTTAATAAGGTTGCTTGGCTTCGTCGAATACTAACCGAAGAATACATACTGTTGAAATTTGCATTTAAAAAGCTTGAGGCCTTTAATTGATCTTATTATAATATAATATTTCAGAATTTTTGTTTTACAAGTCAGGGCTCATCTAGATCAAAATTTTGTTCTCCCTTATACTCCGTTATATTAAAATCTAATTAGATTTTTCTTTTCCAGTGTTTGAAATTTAGTATGTCATAAAAATTCATTGTTTGCTAAATATACATTTTATTTTAATAATTTTCTTACATTAAGAACTGTGGATAACATTTAAATAAAAATGAAAACAGGTCACTGTTTTAATAATTTCTAAATATAAATAATATAATTATATAGTCATTCAGAGGATTGAATTTGATAAGAATAGTAATTATCTAAGCCGAAACAACTTGATATACACTGTAATAAAAAATTACTACTTTAAATTAAGTCATTTTTATTGCCTACATTGAATATAGTAGATTAAATATCAAAATGTAATATTGCGTTCGAATTAGTAATCGATTATTATTCTGAATGTAGTACTCTATATTACTTCAATTAATGTAGTAGCCTAAGTAAACAATGTAATATTCCATACTAAGTTAGTAATTCGTTACTACTTTGTAAATGTAGTGAAATACTATTAAAATATAGCAGCATAAATTAAATGTATTAGTTTCTTTTACCAATAAATAATTTAATTAATTAAGACAAATTGGAATACGTACTTTAAAAACATTTCGATAGTGCATATTAAATGTTTTTAATGTATTGTAATTTATCTTAAATATTTAAACTATTTATTATAGTAAAAGAAAGTAATACACAATATACCCAAAATTGCAAATTACTCTATAGATTTCCTGTAAAAAAAGGAAATGGAAATGGCAATATTATTTCTCGACTTTCTAGAAAAGATTTGAACTCACTGATGGATAATGCAATAATTACTTGTTTGAATGTAACAAATTTGCATATGCAACTGTAGTGTATACATATCGAAAGTTAGTAATATTAAATGTTTATTATTTAATAAATATAAAAAGCAGTAATATTATGTATTATTTGTTTAATATATTACTAAAATATTGAATATTAAATATTATTAACGGAGATTACTATTAGAAGTATTGAATTTTCCTATTAAAGTATGTAAATTTTTACTACATTTTAAAAAGTAAAATTAATTTTCTTTTCTATACACTGTAGACAATTAATTTTATATAAATTCTGAACCACAAAGATCCACTTTAGCGAATAAACAAAATTATTACCGATAATGGCATTTAAAATAATTCAACTTATTCAAACAATTAAAATCTACCGCTATAGAATTTTTCTAGTCATAAAAAACAAAATGTAGAAAATATTACAGAATGTTCGACACTTTATTTCAAATATTTTAAAACTCATGTTAACTTTTTTATTCACATTTTTGTTATTTTCAGCAGATACTATAAAAGTACTAATACTGTACAGTAATTTTTCGATTAAAAAATTATTCCTGCTATACAGAATTTTTTTAGGAACATAGATTATTATAATTTTTATTTCATATTTAGCATCTAGGAATAGATAACAACAATATTTATGTAACTAAAATGACATAAGATCATAAAAATTACTATAAGAAAACATTATAAAAACAAAATTAACTTATAAATAAATTTCGTAAAATATATAATACAAATGAATTTATTATAATAAAAAAAAATAATATCATTTAATCACTGAACTTAATTCCAATGAACTACATTTGTCTGTTTAGTGATTTTCCGATTCAAGGAATTAACTAATCATTATTTTCATAACCTTATTGAAATAAGCTATCAAATGTATAAATATAATTTTAAAAACTGGGATAGAAAGCGAAAAATTATTTTGAAAAATAGTTTAAATTTTAACTTATAAAATTTATTAATTTTCAGTTTTCTGTTGCACTTCGATGTGGCAGTAAGTAATTTTACTGAATAAACTTTTTTAAATTGAAAAAGATTTTCTAAGCAGAAAAATAATTATTGAAAAATGGCTATAAATAAACAAGAAATCATTTCTGATATGAAACGAATATTTTCCGAAGGCGATAATAAAATTGTCCTTAGTAAGAATAAGCAAATTATTTTAATATTGGGAAATAGTGGTTCAGGAAAAAGTACATTTGCTCAACTTTTAGCTGGTGATAATGATAAGTTAATAGCTAAAGAAAAAGGATCAGGTTTAGGTGACTATTGGATATACGATGAAAATAATAAAATCAGTAAAGATGACACACTTTTATCGAAAACAATATTTCCTGACTTATTTGTTGATCCAAACTCAAATAATGTTTTCTATGATTGTCCTGGTTTTAACGATAATCGTAATTCTTCAATTGATATTGGTGGGACATATTTTATTCGAAAAATAATTAATCACGCTGAGGCGGTAAAAATAATACTGGTTGTAAACTATGATTCGTTACGACAAGGAGAAAATCGTATTGATTTACCTAACATGCTAACACATTCAACAAACTTGATAAAAAACATAGACAAATATAAGCAAAGTATACTTCTAGTAGCATCGAAAGTGGAAAACGCCCCAGTTTATAATGAATTAACAAATGATTACGATGATATTGAGGATGACGATGTTGTGGTTGCAATTGCTAGTTTCTTGAAAACAGCTAAGAGTACATTTCAAGATAAGGCAACTGCTTCTCAATCTGAAAAGGATAAAAAGACTAATCAGGACTCTGTTAAATTAATCGATATATTCTTACAAAAGCAAGGAGAATCTTACACAAATATTGGATTGTTTCGAAAAGCAAATATGGAAGGCAAAGTTAGCACAATTCCTTTACTTCAGGAAAATAAGAAAACACTGAATAACTTGATTAATAATAATTTGAAATATACACGGACAAGTGATACTGATTTTGGCTACACAATTTCACCGACATCACAAATGTTTATCAGTGATATAGTGGATCATATAAATAGAGAACTCAGCGATAAAGTGACAGGGATTGCAAAGGAAATAACGAATTTGTATCATAACAAGGAAAAAAATATTCGTGATATTTATGAATTAAAATCACAGTTAAATTCAGCAAAAACACATGTTACTAAAATTATGAATAACATTCAGGGAAAAGAGAATCCAAAAAATATTATTGAGGATATAATAAAAGGTTTGGAGGAATGGAATATTGAAATAACGGAAAACAGTGATATTAAAAAGATAGCTAATCAGTATGATCATTTGGAATTTTTGCAAAAACTAGCCAATAAAAAATTAATGTTTACGAAACAAGAAATAATAGCACCATTTCAAGAGGCTTTTAAAAATGTCCAGGAGTCTGCAAATTGGTATGAATTTTTCACAAATTTTTACGAGAAATTATTCTCATATGATGTACAAGAGCATCCAAGAAAATATGATAAGTTTGTTGAAACAGTTAATGAATGGAAACGTAAAAAATCAAAAGTATTTGGTTCTAATATGAAGGAGAATATTAAAGAAGTAGTCACTAAAGTAAGTGGATTCTATAGTATTGAACGATTACAACTTGATGAATTAAAACTAAATGTTTTAAGCGATTTAGTGGAATCAGCTGTCACAAATAATGTAAACACCACTTGCATTGGGAGACGATTAGAAGTAAGAGGTACGTGGATAAAAACTAGTGATTTAAAGAATGACAAACTCTATTATTATCATGATAAGTGCCCCGAAATACTTTCTTCAGTGGAAGTGTTTGCTTTGAGAGGATTTGTAGTTGACACAGATTATAATTTACGTAATCAAAAGATACAGCTTACAATTATTGCTCCTACTTGGCGTATAATGAAAGATACTAGGATAAATTTATCTGGAAATAATGGATACCAGCAAAAGAAACTAACGCCAAATCCAACATATCCGGGTGAAAGGGGGTATTCTGGTAGCCCTGGTAGGCGAGGAATTAGCGGTGGTAATTTTTTTGGACTTGGTAAGAATTTTATAGGAGGGTCTAAATTAACTGTAGTTTCAAATGGCGGTGATGGTGGAGATGGTCAAGAAGGCAGTGATGGTGCTCCTGGTGGTAATGGCCGTAGTAACAGTTGCAAAAGGCATGATGGTGGTGGTTTCCAATATGGTCTAAGATGTACTATAACAAATCCCGAAGATAGCGAAAAAGTTGGAAATAGTGAGACAGATGCTGATGGCATTCAATACAAATTGAAAGGCGCTGATGGTGGTATGGGCGGTCAAGGTGGTGATGGAGGGGCTTTTGGTCACCCAGGGAAACGCGGTTTGATTCAGATATATGAAGTGGGGGGAAAATCTAATATCAAAATCGAAACAACTAATGGTAGTGAAGCAAGAAATGGAAAAGGTGGTAATCCTGGTAATCCAGGAAAGGAAGGCGATGGGTGTGTTGGATACTTTTATTCAAGATTTTTCCATAGATATTGGCATAAAATTTTTTGTAGTATACCATCTGGAAAATTTGCTAAACCTAACAAAAGGGGAGAAGATGGTAAAAATACCTACAACAGGCGAAGTCCTGATACACAAGTACCAGAAATTGATACAAGTACAATTATTAATAAATATAAAAATTATATTAAAGAAAATTTCAATGATCGTTTCAACTACAAACAGTATCCGGAATTTTATAGTGTACTTGATCATATTCCACAAATACAACGTAGTGACATTGACACAGATCAAGTAAGAGAACGACGAAATATTTTAACTAATGATTCAGTTTCACTTGCATGTGTACAAGACATGTACTATCCAAATTTAATTGATATCGAAGAGCAAATGAATAACAATGGGGAATATACATCAAACTTAAATTCTGCAGGATTTACTCTTAATAATACTTTATTACTCGTAGATTTAGTAATCAGGAAGCTTACTGGTTCAAAGCCAGTCAATAATAATTCATATTTCAGAAAAGAAAATTCACTGAATATATTAGCAGAATCACTCAAAATGGTTGAGAAATTTGAAAATATGTTGACAAAGTTCTTAAAATCAGAAAATGTATCAAAAAGCTCTGTAACAATTGATTTTAGTAATTTAGT
Organism: Empis stercorea; assembly: GCA_949752835.1. NCBI lineage: Eukaryota > Metazoa > Arthropoda > Insecta > Diptera > Empididae > Empis > Empis stercorea. Next base: position 84,027,103 of record OX457085.1, on the reverse strand, counting down.
TGGTAAAATACAAGCTGAATTAACAAATGATTACAATGTTGAAAAGATTTCTAAAATTTTATGTAATTCTGTATCTATACATGAAATATGTGACAATAAAATTTCTAACAAATTCATGGAAGTAATAACGAAAATGGTAACAGATAATATGGAAAGAACATTTAACACTAAGATACCGAAGAATGAAAATCAATGCCATGAACTTTATATAAATAATATTGGAGGTAAAAATGACGTTGAATTACTAGATCAGCATAATGTGCCATTGATAAACTGAACTTTTATTTTGAATTAAAATATAATAATTTTTTAAGTGTTTTTAGGCTAAAATACAATTATGTATTTAATATTTTTTTACTTTTCTAATTACATAAATAATATGTATAAATTTTTGTTTGGAAAATATTTTTTACAATTATTTTAAAATAAAGGAAATTATTTTGTCACTTTATCATTGTATTTCTGAAAATTATACGCATAGATGGTCACTTTATTTCAGAAAATTTCAGAAAAAACGAAACAAAAGGGATCCGCATAATCAAATCTGATAGGAGAGGCACTTTAAAAAACAAACAATCAAAAGAAAAACTGTTTGTGCATATTTACAATTTTAAAGTAACTTATTTATAAGCAGATAAATATTAAATTAAAGAAAAAATGTTCCTGTTTATTACATGAATATACTTTTATATTTTATTTATAATTTTTAAAAAATTTAACCCATTTTTATTTATCGAAATAAAAAATTAATATTATAAAAGAAAAAATAGATAAAAAAAATTATATAATTTGAAATAATTTTACAAAATTAAAATCAAATTTTCCTTCTTTATATTTAATAGATTTTTTTCATTTTGAAAATCGTTCTCATTATGATAATCAAAATTTGCTTCAATTTGTTTAGTGCTCCTGGAATTCTTTTTCTCAACTTGTTTTTGGTTATGGAAATTTTTCTCGATAATATTTTCCAATTTATAATCAATCGAACTATTTATATTAATTAGTTGATATTTTTTCAAAATATTATATAGAATATTATGAATTTCATTAACATTTTTTTTAACAATTTCTTTTTGTATTTTTCCCATTAATTCTGCGTAGTTAATTTGAACATTATCCTTGGAAATATTTTTTGCGAGTAAAATGTTCTCAATCATTTTCTCAAAATCTGTAACTATATTTAGCGAAATGGATAAATTATTTAACTCTTCTGCTTTACTATTATCTGAAAAAGCTTTGGGTTTGATTCCTGTAAATTTTCGTATAACAACATCAGCCAAGAGTAATGTACTATTTATATTTGTCGAGTTATAGCTGAATGAATCCAAATGAGCAGAATTGTTAGTTGATGAGATACTTTCTAAGCTGCGGTTCTCCGGAAGCGGAATATTTTCATTTGAAAACCAATTGATCATATTTGAATATTTCTTACTAATCCAGTCAACTAGAATAGATTTTGCTGCACTTACTTCAAAATGAGAAGCTTCACGAACTTTTCTAGTTATATCCTCATCTGCATTTTCATTGTGTTCGTTCTTTTTACTTAATTCATCATCATCATTTGTGAAAGTATTATTGTCGCTAGTAGAATCGGATGCTAAATTTTCATGTTCTCCTGTTAGTTTATTGATTACATCATCGGTTTCAGATATTTTATAATCAACTTCATAATATTTTCCTAAATCCGATCCACATATATCAGCATTTGGTCTAATATATTGACCATGACCTTCTAATTCCAAATCAATTAAATCATTATATTGTGAACTGAGTTCAACAAATTTCTTTTCATTTTCATTGATTAATTGAAATTCCCACATAGCATATGGGCTTAGCATGTAATCAGATGTACTTAATTTTAAATAAACACCATTATAAATATTGGGCATACCAGTAGAATCATTGGCAAAGCTATACTCAATGACAGTTTGATTATTTGTTTTTATTACATAAATCTTATCATCACAACGATAGTATGAATTACCAAAATGTGTTAATCTTATCTCAAATGTTTTTAGTAAATTGCTTAATTTTTCTTGAGTAGTTTGATGATGTGCATTTAAATATAAACTTAATATATTAAACTTAACTGCATTTCTTCGATTTTTCATAACATCAGCTTTAAAAAGAACTGGTTTTCCAGCTAAAAACTTTGATATAGCAACTTTGTTTTCCTCATTTTTCCATATGTAAAATGATTTGTTAGGATTTTTAAAACGATTAAATTTACCTCTTAGTAGATACCGCTCAAGTTTAGGATTAATCACTGCATTTGCTTCAGTGATTTTGGCTAACATATTTTTAACTCGGTCTATAGCAATATCAATAAAATTCTTTAAGTCATTCTGGTCATGAAGTACTAGATCTTTTGGTAAACTTATTTCATTCATATATAAATCAGCAAATGGGAATAGGTACTGTTTTAGACCATTTGTAGCACTTTCATATTTTAATAAAATAGTATTTGCTTGTATTGCAAGATTTAACTTATTAATTGCCTTTTGTAATTCACCATCTGAAACTGATATTTTATTTGCATTAGCTGAATTAATATCAGCTATATATGTTGCTAATTTTGATTGATCTTTATAACTTTCAATGCGATCAAACAAACTGATCATTACATTCATACCTTCTTCCAATTTTTCAATGCAACGTGCTAAGTCTTCTTGAACTTGGAAACCTTTTGTCATTTGTTGTAATTGTAATTTAACATCACGTATAGCACTCTTTATACGCCATTTTGTTACATCAAGTGCCACATGTGTTTTATTTTCTATACCAGCTTCAACTGCTCCAATACCTTTAGCAACATTTGTTACGATTGGAGTCATAACATTATAAATTTTTTTCTCGTATTCTTTTAATTTTTTAATACCTGCCTCAGCATCTTTAATTGCTTGTGCAGCTGCATCTATTTTTTTTTGTTGACCTCTTAAATTATTGAAAAATTCAATACCAGTGTTAATAACTGTTATAGTGTTTTCTACTTGCTCGAGTAGTTCCAGTTTTGGTTTAACAATATTTTTATTTGCATCATCTTTATCATTTTCTAAAGCTTTCTTCTTGGCTTTTAGTGTTTCATTCAAATCCCTTCTTAATTTATCAAGTTCATCTTTATTTTCAGTTGTTTTAATTTTCTCTTGGATTTCTTTGATTTCGATTGTTAGTTCTGGTATTGGTGTATCTCTGAAGTCAATAAGCCTATTAACTTCTTTTAATTGTTTATCAAAAACACCCAGATCTTCTTTGAACTTGTCTTTTGCAAAATTTACTATGAATTTAGTAACACCGGTGGGTATTTTTGGTAAAGGACTAACATCAGTTGGAGGATTAATAGATAAATTTTCAGCTATATCTAATGCAGCACCAATTCCCCCACTTGCTGCTGCACCTGCTGGACCAGCGAAACTTAAAAAACTTACACCTAATTTTAATGATCCGAAAATAGTTTTTAACAACAACGCTCTCTTCATTTCTTCGTAATGTTTTTCAGCTTTAATTTTCTGTTTTTCAAATTCCTCACGTTTGTCAATTGTTTCACTAACTAAACGTGCAAGTTGTTTATCAGTTGAATGTAATGCAAGAGTCATTGCTGGTTTAATTTCATTGGTTACAAAATCAATAGCTTCATTGATTTTATTTTTAACATCATCATTGTAAGTTTTCTGATGATCTGCAATAATTTCAACCAGAGAGTATTTTTCAAATAATTTAATCTTCTCTTCTATAGTTTCTAAATATCCCTTTATATCAATAATAATATTTTTATCAAAATCATTGTTTATACTACAAATTTTTGTTAAAGTGGCAGTGTATAAATAAACTAAAACTTTCCTTTCTTCATTTAAATTGACAAGATCTTTTCGGTTTTTTGCATATTGCCGAATACGTTCTAATAAATTTTGGTAAAATGGTAAGAAATTAATGTTATCTTTTAATTTCAAATAATGGTTTTCTAGACTTTCAAGCTCATCAACCAAACCCAAGGTATTGTAGTACGATTGAATTGTGATATTATCATTTAATTTATTATAAAATTTATTGAACTTATTTTTCTCAACAGGATTATTTCTGATTCTTTCTCTTAATAAACTTTTATAATTATTTATGGCTTTCCATGGATTTTTAATAACCATGCCCTGGTTCGGTTTTTCTTGTTCTCTATCATTTACTCCTGGCTGGCCTTCTGCTCCAGGAAATGTTTCAAATTCTTGACATTTTACTATTGGCTTAACAGGAATATCACATTTTAAGTCGGTAGCTATCACGACAAGCACGTGTTTAGATTTACAATAATTACCAGTACGGCCCCCACTACCACCGATCCCACCTTTACCAATCTTTCCAATAATACCATTTTTATATATCTGTTCTATAACATTATTTTTAATAGAAAATTGAAAAATTTTTATTTGTCCAGCTATTCCAGGATGACCACCAATACCCCCATCACCACCAGCTGTACCATTTCTACCACCAGGACCACATACATAGATATAACCGTTATTACCATATGCATCATAACTAAATTCCCAATCTTTACATGATAAAGTTTTCAATCCTGGGAAATTAGATTTGTCCTTATCTATAATTTCACAGGACGAATCAGTACCATTTTTACCATGACCACCTTGTCCGCCAATTTGACCATTGCCACCATTACCGCCATTAACAATAATTTTTAATTTATTGCCATTAATGATCTCTTCACTTAACCCTAAAACTGTACCACCAGAACCACCAGATTTACCCGGTAATCCTTTTCTAGCCGGCATATTAGGATATTCACCAGGATCTGCAGGTTTTTCATATTCTTTACCATTTTCGCCCGATAAATCAATAATTGAATTATCAATAATTTCCCATTTTGGTGCAATAATTTCAAGTTTCATTTGTTTGGAATTTTTTAGGTTTGCATCAAAGAATATAGTATTAGTTGCGAAAATTTCAATTGATGTCAAATTTGTTGAATAGTTTTTATCCTTGATAATGTCACTTAATTTTATAAAAGTACCATGAACTTTTAATTTTTTCGAACTTTCTAATTCAGTATGAGTTTTTTGTAATGTGATTTCTATAACTTTATAAAACAATTTCAATTTCTTATTATCAAAAATATTATTTTCAAGAACAACATAACCATCCAGAGTATTTGGTTTCATTAAATTCAGTTTAGTTAATAAAGTTTTCACAGTAACTTCATTACTGTTTAATTTTGAAATAGTGTTTTGAAATTCAATCAAATTAAATTTTTCTTTGTTCTTTTGATATTCATATTTTGCTAATACCTCATATAAATGTGTTAATAAATTATACCAAGTACGTAATTTATTTAACGCTTCAGGTATATCTGCAAATTTATCAGCCCAATCATGGATATTGTAATTTAACTTTTTTTCGCCGATCAATTCAAAAAATTCAATATATTTGCCCAATTTCAATATCATTTCGACACTTTTTCTATTTAATGAAATATTTAACATATGCAATGAATTTGATAGTTGTCTTAAAAACATTTCCGGGTTTTGTGTATTTTTTAAATGTTTTGTCAGATCTGAAAAATCCTTATAAACTTCATCAAATTTATAATTTGTTTCAAATATGTCATTATATTTTTCGTCATTTTTTTCTAAATCCTTAATTAAATCTGTATTTAAATATGACATTTCTGTTTCAATTTCATGATTAATTTCCTTCGCAATATCAAGAATGTAATTTTTTGTACTTGCCGAGACAGTATAACCAAAATCACTTTGCACTTTTTCAGTAAATTTTAACTTTTTGTCTATAATATTCTTAATGTTTGTTTTAACAGTTTGCATTAATGGAATCTTACTGAATTCACCTAACATATTTGGGCGTCGGAATAAACCAATTCTTTCATATTCACCATCCTTTTTCGTTAATAATATATTAATGAGTTTTATAGCATTTAAATTAAATGTATTATCTGCATCCGTTTTCATTTTTGTTTGAAAAGAATTTATAGCATCCTCCAAAAATGGTACCATGCCATTATTTATAACAGTTTTATCGTCAACTAATTTCCATTTTCCTTTAACTTTAATTGGCTGATTTTTTAGTTTAGTTGCAATTAACGAAAAACTATTATTAAACTTCTCAACATCTTTAATTAATGTTGTAGCATGTTTTAATAAATCTTGAAAATCATCCCGATGACCACCTCTTACTAAAGACGAATAATTTATGACCAATACTAGTTTAACACTTTTTGCATGATCAATAACTTTACGTATAAAATATGATGCAGCAATATCAATTGTTGATGTACGAGTATCACTAAATCCTGGACAATCATAATAAGCAATATCATTTGCACTATCAACAACCAAATCCGGAAATATTGTTTTTGATAATAATGTTTGTTTATTACTAATTTTATCGTTTTTATCAGTTACTATAAATTCACCTTTTATAGCAGTTGGTTCAGATATTAATAGATCATTATCCCCAGCAATAAGTTGTGTCAAAGTACTTTTACCTGAACCAGTATTACCCAACACTAAAACAACATCCTTATATTGATTATTAAGAATAATTTTCTCATCACCTTCTTTAAGTAGTGCAATTGTTTGTAGTAATTTTGTATCATTTATATTTTGTATTTCACTTATAGCTGGTTCATTTATCCAATCTCTTAATTTAAACATAATGTATTATAATTATGTAATTACTTTTAAATTTTATGATTTTGCAGAGCTATCACTGTTGTTTCTTGCTGTGTTAATTAATAACTGAAAATATTACATTTAATGCAATGATTTATATAAACATTTTCATTATTGATAATAACACAAAAGGTTAAAAGTTTAAAAAAAATTGTTAATTATTGATAATATAGTTTTCAAGTAGAAATTAAGGGCAAACATTTAAAAAAATATATTATTATGTAACCTTAGATTAGGTAATGCAGCAAACATCAATAAATATATAATAAAGGAGGAATTGCGTGCTTCTATATATAAATAGTTGGTCCCAAATTGAAATAGAATGGCGGGAAAACCTATAAGAGGTAAGTATATATTTTTTAATGTTTGGTTATTTTAAGAAAATGAAAAATAGCCCACAAATAATGAAAAATCGCACATATTTTGTGGGCCATATTTCATTTCTTAAAATTTAGGTCATTTTTCATTATGAAATTTCGCCCACATTTATATGGAGTTTTTTTTAGCGATTTTTTATATTTTTTAGGCATAATTTCCCTGCGCCGATTGAATATTTTCTCAATTATAAATAAATTATTAATTAATATTTGAACTACTTTAAATATTTTTCGATTGAAGTCTGAAAATAATTTTCATAGCTCAAATAAGGGCGAATAAATTTTTTAATCTTTTAATAAAAATTAATTATGAAACGTATTTGATTGCAAGATCAGAGGTTTCAGATTTGTTTACTTCGAAATAATTGCAGTATATTTAGTTTAATTGCTTGACTTTGGCTATTCTTATCAAATTTTTATTTTGTTTTTAAATTTTTTTTTTATGCAATTAAAATTTATTATTAACCTATATATTTCAATTTGATAATTTGCGTTAGTCTGTTGTTATTTCGTCAATTAGATATTTTAATTCCTTTCCATAATTTTTCTATTCTTTCACTTCAAATTTGTATCCTCTCTCTTGCTTGAAAAGATATTTTCATATTTAAATTTTGATCATGCATTTCAAGATATACTTTTACGAATTATTTTTCAACATCACAAAAAAAATTATTAAAATATTATTCAAAAACTTTGTCTCTTTTATATGATGTCCATTTTTCGATCCAAATTTTCTGCTATTTTCCATTTTCCAGCATAATTTGCATTACACTTTTATTATGTTTTATTAAGAAAAGGTAACATCAACTTAAAAAGCTTGTAATATTCAAAATGAAAATGATTCTTTCATAAGGTACAAAGTCGTCTTTTTTTGTAATGAAAAACTGCAATGACGAAGTGGAAATAACTTGTAAACATAATTTTACATTCTTTAAATATTAGAACAACTAAATTTAAGGTAAATTGTTTTTTTAGTTAAAAGACTACAGGACTAAAAGGAAGAGAATTTTCATAATAACAAGTGATTATTGAAAGAAATCTTAAAATAAAAACTATTAAATTTTTCAATTTAAATGTAAATTTCTTTCCACAAAATCTGATTATTATCTCGTGACGTGAGCAATATTAAAGTGTTAAATATTGACACAATTAATGCCTATTTTATAGTTTATGCCTCATATAATGCTTCGTTACTATTTAAATGTATAAATGTTTAATTCAATTTTAAATAGCACGATATTTTTCCCACTTAAATCAAAATGTCACGCTGAAAAGTTACTTCAATATTTTCAATTCGATATTTTTATAAATCCGAATCTGTTAACCCAAAAAGTTTTTAAAAAAATATTTTTATTTTATTTTCAATTTATTTAACTTGATTCAATCTCAATTTTATATTTTTAGCATTAACATTGGCAAAAGTCACGAACTATTTTCTAGTATGTATATGAAAAATATTACAAATATATTTTTTATTATTTCCAATCAATTTGATATCATAAAACAGTATCAGGTTTCGGTTAGAAAAGTTCATAATGTCAAAGAGTTATCTTTTCATTCCATTTATTTATAAAATATAAACAAATTTTTAATTTTATGCGTGAATTGTAAATAATTATTGGATTGTTTAAAGTTTTCGTAATTAAATTAAAAATTATATCAAATTTATATAAATGAATGCATAAAAATATGTAAATTATATAAAATATAATTCATAGATAATTATTGTTTGTAAATAATGATAATGAAAGGACAATTTTAATTGATATAAATAAATTTTAGTTAATTAAAAACCAAAATTATCATTTTCAATTTTTAATTAAAAAAAAATATATTCTCATTTTAAATATAAGAATATACATAATGTCGGCACTAATTCAATAAAAGGGCCTAAGTGACAAAGTGTAAATTGTTCAGGAGAGCTGTTAAATATATAGTTTAATTAAAAGTAATTTTGCACTGAAGCTGCCACAATTGTTATTTTGTAATATATTTCTAAATTATAATAGAGTTCTTTTCAGCTCCATTTTTTCCTCAAACTTTTATATTTTAGGAAATAAAAGAGAAAATCAGTTTCCGCAGTTTTTTAAAATAAAGTAGATGCTTATGCGATTTGGTTGTTCCAATTGTTCGATCAATTTCATTTGCGTCAGATGTCGCTTGTTCCGCATTTATTGCCATTCGCGTTTTTTCAAATTTGAATTTTGTTAGAGCTACCATTTGTATTAACTCTTTTTATATTGTAAATTGAAGAATTTACAATACCAGGACATAATTTTTTAAAAAAAATTATTATATAATATTTCAGTATTCTCTTCTGGCGGTTCTGGTTTTTCACCATTAAATTTTCTTTTATTGGATTGAGTGCCATATAATTAATGAGAAATCTCCCCGCGAATCATTTTCTGAAAAAAGTCAAATGGCACAAGTGCAAAAATCAAGTGCCAATTTTATTGTATTATGGTTTATAGTTATTTGTAAAGTAGCAAAAAAGCGACAAATTGGCATCAGAATCCCAATTTGGAATTTTTGGCCGCTTGTGCCCTTTTATTGAATTAGCGTCGGTAAATTCAATGTGAAATTAAAGTGAACGAAATAATAAATGATTAAATAAAGGTTTTTACTAACATTAAAACTAATAGATAGTTCACTTTTTGCTATTAATCAGTTTACAAAAATTCTTTTATAGCTTTTAATTTAATTTTTATTAACAATCTCGGTTTCAAAATTTTGAGGAAAAATCAATGTAGTAGATCATAATATGTATAGGCTTCTTAAATAATATAAACCTAAATTACTAGAAATGGTCCTGTGTATCAATAACATACCTTATTGAACTCTTGCTTTTAAAGACAATTATTTCATTTGATTATGTTTTTTTTTGTCATTTGTGTTACAGGTTTTCATGACTAAAATTTATCCAGATCTCTTACCTAGACCCAAATAATTATTTGTATAACTTTATCATTCTTCCTTTAATATATTTCAAGAATTAAAACTTTTATCCTGACCCGAATGGAAAAACTCAAAAAATAATAATTTCTATATAAAATTAATTTTTATCATTTTTATCTTACATGTTGCAAATTTTCCATAAAAATTCACAAAAAAATATTCATTTTACTTTCCCTTTTATGGGAAAGGTCTTGACGAGTACATCTCATTGGACGGTGGTCCGGGGGGCGCCGTGGGTCATGTCGGGCGCAAATCGGGGCAATTTTGGGCTCCATACATCTCAATGGAGGTAGTCGGGGGGCGACGAGGGTCATGCCGGGGCCCAAAACGGGGGCCATGTTGGACCCCATATTACAAAAAATCGTGAGGGGTATCAAATGTAAGGTTTTGAAGTGTACATCTCAATGGGGTGTATTTCGTGGGGCGCCGTGTGTCATGTAGGGGCTAAAATGGGGGCAATGTGGGGCTCCATCATACAAAAATCATGTGGGGTATCAAATGAAAGGTCTTGAAGAGAACATATCGTTGGGCATCGTGGGTCAAGTGGGGCCTAAAATAAAAAAAAATCATGTTGGGTATCATATGGAAGGTCATGAAGAGTACATCTTAGGTCAAACGGGCCCAAGACCAGTTAACAGAAAATGAAAATGTTAAATGTTGAAATTAACAGAAAATGTAAATTTAACAGAAAATGTAAAATTTAACAGAAAATGTGGAATTTAACAGAAAATGTAAAATTTAAAAGAAAAATGAAAATTTAATAGAAAGTGTCAAATTTAACAGATTTAATAGCAGATGTAAATTTAACAGAAATTGTAAAATTTAACTGAAGAAGTAAATTTAACAGAAAATGCAAATTTAACAGAAAATGTAAAATTTTAAAAGAAATGTAAAATATATTGCAAAATGCAAAATTTAACAGAAAATTAAAAATTTTACAAAAAATGTAAAATTTATTACTTTCCCTTCTATGAATTCACACTTCCAGTATATTTATTACTTTCCCTTTTATGAATTAACACTTCCAGTATGTCGGTATTTCGGTATCTCCTCACCTGGCCATAACTCTTAAATGGCTTGACCGATTGAGCTCAAATTTGGAAGTTTGGTGCCCTATAAATTTGGGGTCTTTTTGATGAGGGGGAAGGGGGCACGGAGGGCCGCTTAAATTTTTAAATGTAACTAAAAAAGCATGTCGGGACCCAAAACGGGAGCAATGTTGGACCCCACCACACAAAAATCATGTGGGGTATCAAATATAATGTTTTGAAGTGTATATCTCAATATGGTGTATTTCTTGGGGCGCCGTGTGTCATGTATGGCTAAAACGGGGGCAATGTTGGGCCCCATCTTACCAAAAACCATGTGGGGTATCAAATGAAAGGTCTTCAACAGTACATCTCAATGGGTAGTAACCCGGGGGGCCGCCTCTCGTCAGGAGCCCTGCGGACTCCCCTCCCCCTGCCGGACGCCCCTCACGGGGCCCACCGCCCCCCGCGCGTTGCGCACGCACGCCGGTTGGACAAGTGGTAGGAGTGGTCCTTCTGAGCACTGCATTTCAGCCCGGACTGGATCAGGCAGCTTCTCTGCCATCACGTCGGCGGACTTGCAGTCAGAGGGTGCACAAAAAGCACTTGACATTTTGTAGTGTTCTGGTACAAGGGAGCGGCAGCTCCACGCCGGTTGGACATGTTGCTGGTGTAGTGACTACAAACCAAACACGCCATCCCCGGACTAGATCAGGCAGCTTCTCTGCCATCACGTCCCCTGAATGCCTCATATATCAAATGTTATATACTACAAAGTATATAATGTATATATGATGTATAGATGAAATCTATGAATGATGTAAAGAAACTAGAGCAACTGAAGGTGGACGTGACCACCTGCCTGTCTGCGACCTGCCTCTAGACACACAACTAGGTAGATGAGCATTTGGACTGGTCCGTTTGGACCGATAACTTGGCCTCACGGTCCCAACTACTTGTGCCATATGGTAAATTCTAGTACATTCTGTACTATGAATTGATCATATTACATATATACTTTAGTATATTCTATATATTGTATATATTATAGTTTACTATGTTATATATACTAATGTTGTATATATTATATTAATATTGATATACTTTAGTATATTATATTATATATTATATATGGGGCCGCCTCTCGTCAGGAGCCCTGCGGACTCCCCTCCCCCTGCCGGACGCCCCCTCACGGGGACCACCGCCCCCCCGCGCGTTGCGCACGCACGCCGGTTGGACAAGTGGTAGGAGTGGTCCTTCTGAGCACTGCATTTCAGCCCGGACTGGATCAGGCAGCTTCTCTGCCATCACGTCGGCGGACTTGCAGTCAGAGGGTGCACAAAAAGCACTTGAGATTTTGGAGTGTTCTGGTACAAGGGAGCGGCAGCTCCACGCCGGTTGGCCATGTTGCTGGTGTAGTGACTACGAACCAAACACGCCATCCCCGGACTAGATCAGGCAGCTTCTCTGCCATCACGTCCCCTGAATGCCTCATATATCTCTGCCATCACGTCCCCTGAATGCCTCATATAAATGTTATATACTACAAAGTATATAATGTATATATGATGTATAGATGAAATCTATGAATGATGTAAAGAAACTAGAGCAACTGAAGGTGGACGTGTCCACCTGCCTGTCTGCGACCTGCCTCTAGACACACAACTAGGTAGATGAGCAGTTGTACTGGTCCGTTTGGACCGATAACCTGGCCTCACGGCCCCAACTACTTGTGCCATATGGTAAATTCTAGTACATTCTGTACTATGAATTGATCATATTATATACTTTAGTATATTCTATATATTGTATATATTATAGTTTACTATGTTATATATACTAATGTTGTATATATTATATTAATATAGATATACTTTAGTATATTATATTATATATTATATATGGGGCCGCCTCTCGTCAGGAGCTATTGATAATATTATATATTATATATGGGGCCGCCTAATATTATATATTATATATGGGGCCGCCTCTCGTCAGGAAATGTTATATACTACAAAGTATATAATGTATATATGATGTATAGACGAAATCTATGAATGATGTAAAGAAACTAGAGCAACTGAAAGTGGACGTGTCCACCTGCCTGTTTGCGACCTGCCTCTAGACACACAACTAGGTAGATGAGCAGTTGGACTGGTCCGTTTGGACCGATAACTTGGCCTCACGGCCCCAACTACTTGTGCCATATGGTAAATTCTAGTACATTCTGTACTATGAATTGATCATATTATATACTTTAGTATATTCTAAAGGTCGTGCAGAGTACATCTTGTGGGCCCAAAATCTGTTCCGAGAGGTACTCTGGGTCTTGTGGGGCCCATAACGCAAAAAGACTTGAGATGTATCAAATAAAAGGTATTGAAGAATACATCTCGTTGCGCAGTCCGTATGGAGCTTCATAATTCATGTTAGGGCCCAAAACCTGTGTCATGTGGGGGCCCATCATAAAAAAATCGATGGGGTATCAAATAAAAGTTCTTGAAGCGTAGTCCGAGCAGTACCCTGGGTCATGTGGAGCCGATTATACAAAAAACATCAGCCACATGTGGAATTCCGAATCGTGGGCCATGAGTAGCTCAAACAAATCATACCCAAGTTGTCAAAGTAATTAAATATTTTTAGTCGGTTAAATGAATAAATATTTGACCGACTAAAAAGTGTAAAATAAAAAATATAAATAAAAAAAGTTTTTTAAAAATACTTTCCCTTAAAGAAATATTCAACTAAAAAGTAATAAACAAGCAAATAATACCACATCAATGTACTTTCCCGTTGAAATTGAGCAACTGTCAACAATAGTAAGGGAAAGGTAGACCTCTTTATAAATGGCATTAATTCTGATAAGGTCTACTTTCCCTTACTATTGTTGACAGTTGCTCAATTTCAACGGGAAAGTACATTGATGTGGTATTATTTGCTTGTTTATTACTTTTTAGTTGAATATTTTTCATAATAATATTCATCAGTTATCCTTACTGGTACACACCTGTATGCATAAAAGCAGACAAATAGTATTTATGTATACATGCATGACATCCTTTCTAAACCCAAAATATTGAATAAATTTTTTCTATATGTTTTTGAATTATATCTATTTCGTGATGGTGTAAATTTTTGTATGCGTTTTTTTTTTGTAATGTGTTAATATAGTTACAATTTTAAGAACGACGGAAAATTTAAACATAATTATTAATTGTATAATAATTTATCAGTATCACTTGTATACCAAAATAGAATTAAAATATTAATTTTAATATAAAATTTTATTAATAAAGGATATTTTTTTACAATTAAATTTATTTAAATTTACAAAAATTATATTATATGTAATTATTTAATTGTTATTTTAAAAAAATTTCAATAAGAAAATTCTATTTACAAAATTAACTTATAAACTAATAAATACAATTTCTTAAGACAAAGTTTCATACACAGGATATAAAATAAAATTAATGTCCTTGTACCCAAACAACAAACAAAATGTAAAATTAAAGTCAACAAAATTTTCTTGTGTTAATTTCTATTGTCAATTTATACCACCATAGAAAATTTCAATAAAAACTTTTCTATTCTTATTATTATAACTTTTAATAATAAAAATTTCCAAAGAAAAATTTTTCTGCTTTTTCTTTCAAGATACAAAATTGAAAATTTTTTGAAGGAAAATTTTGTAAGAAACATTTTTATTAGAAAATTAAATATTGAAAAGAGAAAAGCAAAAAAAAAGTAAGAGAAATTAAAAATTTTGGATAAATAGAAAATGTGCAAAAATTAAGTAATAAGAAATTTGTATACCAAAAATTTAAATAAAAGGAATTTGCTGAAATAAATTTTATAATTTTACAATTATTTATTTAATAAGCAAACTCTGGAAATATTAATTTTATTTATATAGAATTTTTATTATTAAATTTAGGAATTATTATTCGACATTATATGAGTTTAAGTTTATTAGTAAAGTTTTTAGTTTTGTAATAATAAAAATTTACTTTAGAATTTTTTGGTAACTAAAATATTGTATAAAGTGATAAATTTATGGACTAAATTTTGGTAATTTATTTTATGGTTAGAATTTTGTTATATTCTATCAAATAAAATATACAATTAATCGGTCCTTTTTGTTAATTCAAAATTTCATTTCCGTTGCCATTTGAAAACAGAAAATAAAGTTTCTTTTATTATGGAATTAAATTCAATCATACTAAAAAATTACTTCCGTCGAGTCGACAGTAGAATCGAATGACAAAATTGTCACTTCAATATTAAAGACTTAACCATATATTAAAAATTTAAAGGTTAAGTCTAATTTCTAATTATTAAGTCTACTAAGAAGAAGAAGAAGAAAAATGATATTTTTTGAATTTCCAATAATATTGTAGAATTTAATAAATTTTAATTTTAAAACTTTATTTTGTAAATTTTTTTTTTACTTTCTACTAAATATTAGTATAGAATAATACTATCAACTATAACCAGCGTGGACTTGTACACAATATATCAACAGCAACAAGTTGCAACTGATAATCAAAGCAATGAAATGGAGCTGGATACACTTAAGAAGTACTCTGTTGATGTATGTAGACAAGATTTGTCTAAAAAACCCGCCATACAGAGAAATAGTTGAGTCTGGGTAAGGACGTGAAAAGAGATCAAGTTGTTACCAAAGAACTGTACAAGATGGAAATGCTGTACTGACGCCCTATACTACATATAGAAGTAACATGAACTAAGAATAATAAGAAGGAGATTTCGTAATGAAGGAATAAGTTGAAGTTGTTAGAAGTTAATAAGTTGAAGTTGTTAGAAAAAATATGTATACCATTTTTTTTTTGAAATTATATATATATTTGTATTTATATCTAATAGATAAAATAATTTAAACATAATAATATTTTATAAAAATTAAACACAAAAAAAATATAAATTAAATTAAATATAAATATAAATATTAAAATATGAAAATTTACTAAAATATAAACAACAAATTATAATTAAAAATTTAAATTTGATATTATTTTTCTTTTTAAAATTTTTTTTTTCTATATAAATCTACAAATTATTTCTGATCCATATAAATATTTATTAATTTTCTATATGTATATATATATATGTAATTTAATTTTAATCTAAAAATAAATTATAAACAACCATTACCCCAACAACCACACCATGGTATTTTACCACCATTATGTGAATTAATTGATATTTTACGTCGTTGTGATCTCATACTTAAACTAGTTGATGATTCACCAGATGATGGTAAACTATTACTATTTCTTTCTGATATTGATGTACCACCACCACCACCACTAACACCAATTATATCCTGATGACTATCATTTAAACCATTATTATCATTATTTTGATTTATTGATTGTACAGTACTTTCTGAATATCTTCTAGAACATTTATTATTATTATTATTACCAATATTATTTGTATATGAATTTGATATTATTGATGATGATATATCTTGACTCATTTTACGTCCATGCTGATGATGATGATGACGATTCTGATGATGAGATCCTTTACGTTGATTATGTTGTTGTTGTTGTTGTTGTTGATGACATTGACTACTATTACGACGTACAATGGAATGTGGTGAATTTGGTGTACTATTATTTATTAATTGTTTATCTATAAAATTATTATCATCAATTTTAATTATACTATTTGTTGATGATAAATTACTATTATTAATAATTGAATTATTATTTTGTATTAAATTCTGTTCAGATAATGATTTTTCTAATGGTAAACATATTTTATTTGATATTGTATTTTCTTCTGTAATACGATTTCTTTCATTTTCATTTAAATTTTTATCATTATTATTAATTTGATTATTTTTATTATTACCACGAAAATTTAATATTGATACTCGTCGAATTGATTTACGTTTTGTTGTTTCAGAACCAGATGAACTCTAAAATAATAAAAATATAAAGTAATTTTTTTAATTTAATTAATATAATAATTAATTTTTTTGTGCTAAAAATAATATTAAAATTGGAACGAAAATAATGTAATAATAATAATAATATTTTTTTTTATAATCAAAATGGAAAAGCATATAATTTTTAATTGCAAATATTTTAAGGTTTTAATTTCAAGAATATAAGCAAAATTGCAATTTTTTTTTTTGAACAAAAAAAAAATGTATGTTTACAAAAGCGAACACTTTTATGTATGACATATTCATTTGACTTAAAACTAAAAATTATTTAAAATAGGACTGTCTTTCATCAATCACTATCATGGTATCATCACATTTTTCCTATTAATTAATTAATATATATTAATAAATAACAAAACGTAAAAAAAAAATTCTAATTTGAATGTCGTTATTAAATTAATGTCGTTATTGAATGAATGTAATTTAAATTTTCTTTGAATGAATGTATAATTTAAATGTCATTAATTGCTCATAATTATATATACTTAAATGAGCGGAAACACATCATTGCACCAGAAAATAGAAAGATTGAATATTAAAATACTAAAAAGGAGAAAAAGTGAAGTTGAAAATAATTATTTTAGTGTCCACCCCAAAGTGACAGGTAAGTTGTCAGCAAATTACGACACATTATAGTTAGTTGTCAGCAAATGACGGTAAGTTGTCAGCAAATGACGGTAAGTTGTCAACAAATGAAGAATTTTAAGGCTATTATGTATAATGAAGAAATCTCATTTGATTTAATTCTACTCTGTTTACTGTACAAATAAACAACTACTATAATTATTAGTTGAAAACATAAGAAAAATAAAAATCTTTAAAATAAATATTTTATTTTGGAGTACTTCACAATTATTATCCAATTTGACAGATTTCGTTCGAAAAAATTTACTCTTTCCATTTTGATTTTTTCCAATTGTTGATAATACCTTTTCATCATTATTTAATATTGTTGTTGTATTATCTTTTGTTGGTGTAACTGGTGTTGATGCTATTAATAATCCATCAATTTGTATATTTTTATTATCACCAATAGTACAACTACTTTCATCTAAACTCTTTATATATTGTTGTTGTTCAATTAATTTTTTACGCATTTTTAATGGACTTTGATGTATTGTTGCTGTTGGTGTAGTTATTGATATTGGTGAAATTGTTGTTGGTGATATTGGTGAATTAGTATTATTATAATTTTCAAAACCATAATTATGTTGTTGTTGTAGACTTTTTATTAATTGTCCTTGATATACTAATGGTGGATATTGTTGTTGTGGTATTGTTGAAGATTGTTGTACTTGGGTTGGTGATTTATTTATGATATTATTATCTTAAAATAAATAAAAAAAATTAAAAATTATTATAATTTAATAAAACAAAATTTTTTTATACCAATTAAATTTGAATTGATTATTGGAATTTGTTGTTGTGATAATAATAAATCATTTGTTGTTGGTGATATAATTTGATTATTAATATTTTGTTTTCGATAATTTTCAAAATCTAAATATTGTAAATTTTTTGGTAATAATTTCATTGGATTTGGTATTAATTCTTTATCATCTGATTGATTATTATCATCATTATTATTATTATTATTATTAATATAATAATTATTATTATTATTATTATTAGCACATCCTAATGATGTTGTTGATGTTGATTTTTTAATAATTGGTGTTATTATTTGATTATTACCATTATAATTTAATACTAAATTCATTTCAGAACGATATGGTTTATTATTTTTTAATAAATTTCTATTATCATTTGATTTATTTAAATATTGTTGTTGTTGATGATAAATATTTTCTCTATCTTTTTGTTGATTTAATTCAATTTGATTTAAATCCCTTGATAATGATTCAATATCCATTAAAAGTTCTTCTAGATTTCCACCATTCTAATAAAATAAATGTGATAAATTAATATTTAAAAAGAAATTAATAATCAATCGTTAAAATTGATATTCTGTAAAATATTATAAATTTTAATTATAATAAGTTAATTATAATTATCAGAAAAAATATTTATTTTACTTTTGCAACAATTTTAAAATTACAATATTTCTATCATTATATAGTATACCAACATTTTTTTAGTATAAAACACTATACAAAAAGCAAAAATGATAATCAGGGTAAATGCACCAATCACTTATCCCTTATTAGTTATCAAACTTATCAAAATTTATGATAAATTTTATGAAAGGCCCTAAATTTATTAAAAATAGAAATTTTATGTGTCAATTAACTGCTTTAGGTATTATTATATGTACAAAATATATATCAATAAAAAGAAATTTAGATATTAATTTTTATAAAAATTTTTTTAGATAGATGTCTTTATGCGATTAGTAAAAATAATGGGTAAATGTCGTGATATTGAACAAATTGATCCACGAATAGAAAAATGGAATATAATAAGCCCAGAGATTGAACTAATTGTTTCGTTCCATGTTCGGGTATAATTAGGAAACATATTTTTTTATTACAGAAATTAAATAATTAAATATTTATTTTAAATTTGTTTTTTTTTTCAAGAAGCATCAATTTTGTGTTTAGGTAATAAACGTTCTGTAATATTTGATACTAGAAATAAAAAATTCATAGAAAATAATTCCTAAAAAGTTCTTGAAGAGTAAGTTTCAGAATAGTAAAGTAAATTATATAAATTAAATTATCTATTAACTATACATATAAAATTGTTGTAAAATTTTGGAAAATTATTAACATTTAAATAAAATCTCTCTCCTCTTTTAGTGATTGTGATATCACAGAATATCAAGGCCTATTAAAATGCTAAATTTTGTTGTACAAATTGTCATTCCATCCCATATAGATTTCCTGTCAACTGTTAAAACATCAAATCTAAGTTCTTTATGCTTCCAGATTAAAGAAATTCGACTATTTCTTTGGTTGAAATATTCCAGATAAAAAAAAAAGAATACCGAAATTTCAACAATTTATATTAAAAATATGTTGAACGTGTAAGACCCCACTAAGATCACCAGTAGTTTACGAAAATTATAATGAAATGACGTAGTAAATACATTAAAATCAAATTAAACATAAAATTTATACCTGAAATGAATTTGTTGGACTATTGCATGCTGTTCTTGATAATATTTTGTAAATTTCTACAATTCTGTGAACTGCTGCCTAAAACATTTGTAAAACAAATATCTGGTCCATCATATTGTTGTTGTTGATTTTGTTTAATTGAATCGTCTGGTCCATATGGTGTTGTTGGTGATGTTGTTATAATTGACTCAGAATAATTCTTCTTTGGAAATTGTTGTTGTTGCTGTTTTTGTTGTGGTTTAATTGGTGAAAAAAAATGTTTTGGACTTTTCTGTTGTTGTTGTTGTTGTTTTTCTATTGGCATTGGCGTTGGCATTACTACTGATAATTCATCATCAATTTTATCCTTTTTCTGTAATAATAAATTTTGTTGTTGTGTTGATAATGGTGATATTAATGATGATTCATTAATAAGTTTTTTTTTTGAAAATGGTGATTGAATATTAAAATCCCATCCATTTGCAGCTATAACTGTTTCACCAGTTGTTGTTGTTGATGTTGTTGTACTATAGTTGGAATCATCTTTCAATATATATATATATATATATATATATATATATATATATATATATATATATATATATATATATATATATATACATATATATTATGTAAAAGGATACAAAAAAACATTAATAAAAAATATATTGGATTACAATATAAAAATATTTTTTGAAATATAATGTAAAATTTTAATATTACGACGAGCAGACAAACAGACAGACTGAAAAAATTGTAGTATAATATTTTATTTGTTAGATCTACATGAGATAACTATCTGAAAATCATTATTCCTAGATAAAACAAATTTCTACTTCATTTACTACCCAAAATTCTGTCGTTTTTTAATAATTTAGACAAATTGTCTCAGAGTTCACATTTAAATAGTAAATAGCATAAAAGTGAAATTTACTAAAATGATAATTAAATCCATATTGATTTAATGTATATAAATGCAATAAGAAGAAGAATTTTTCCAATATAACAAAAGAAAAAACTTTGATACAATTTCCAAATTAAATTAATTTTTCAAATAAAATTGCAATTAAGGATACCAACTAATTCTGTATGGATTCCGAACCATAAATTCCTTTGTAACGGAGGAACTATTTATTGGAACCATATACCTGAAGGCTTTTTAGTGAGTCAACAATTGTTGTCAGCA
This sequence comes from Empis stercorea, assembly GCA_949752835.1. Lineage (NCBI taxonomy): Eukaryota > Metazoa > Arthropoda > Insecta > Diptera > Empididae > Empis > Empis stercorea. Next base: position 84,005,826 of record OX457085.1, on the reverse strand, counting down.
ATTGGACTCGGCCAGTAGCATTTTTCTCAGTAGATTTTATTATAGATAAAATCTGAGTGAACTTATAACGACATTCTGTATTTTTCCGATTTAAAATTTTCACATAACGACGGTTAAACGACAGTACCTCGTCAATTAGAAAAATAATGAAAAAAAAATGTATGGCCTATGATCAAATTCACCTTTTAACATTGTCAGATTTTTATTTATTTGTTCTAAAAAATTTTTTTTAAAGTTGGTGTTAAATAAAGTAAAGTAAATAAAGTTGGAGCTAATAAAAATGATTAGGACCTCGTAAGTTTACCATAATCTTAAATTCGAAATGCTGATGATTTTTATTGTCTATATAACTTTATTTTAATTTTATTGAAATAATTTGAATTGATTTAGGACTAATGTAAAATTCCAATTTAGTTTAACATACCCAGATCCTGTCTTATACAAATATACCACCAGGTCCTGGTCATTAACATTTTATCGTTTTGTGATAAGACTTACTCGTGGTATATATAGTATTTTAAATCTCTTGTAAAACTTGCTTAAATCTTAAACGAGGTACTGTCGTGTATATAACCTCGTCGATATATTACATAATGGAATATTTTTAAATATACATAATATCAATAAAAAAATATAATTATAATTAATAATAAAAAAAATTAAAATTTTATATTATTTACCTATATTTTGATTAAACCGTTCATTAATAATATTTTCAAAATGCGATAATGGTGGTATTATTGCTGCTGTTTGTAAATCAATTTTGTTATCATCACCTAAACAATTATCATTATTATTATTAATAATATCATTATCACCATAACATTTAATTAATAATATATTATTATTATTATGATTATTATTATTTATACTATATGATTGATCATTATTATAATAATTTTGATAATAATAATTTTGATTTTGACCAAAACTTGATAAATATAATTTTGATGATGATAATGATGATGATGATGATAATAATGATGATGATAATAATGATAATGATGATATATTATTATTTAATAATAATTGATTATCTAAATTACCCATAATATTATTATTATTATTATTTATTGTTTGTATATATTTATTATTATCATCAATAATTATTGTATTATTATCAATATTATTATTATTATTTTTTATTATTGATGAATTACCATCACTACTATTTGTTAAATTTTCTTCAGATACAATTGATAAATGATCAAAATTTATATTACTATTATCTTTTTGTAAATTTGATATGGATGATATATTAATTTTTTCATTACGATATTTATCAATTTTTAATGATGTTGTTAAATTATCATTATCATTATTAATATCATAATTATATTGAAATTTTTGTTGTTGTTGTTGTTGTTGTTGTTGTACTGGTATTGATGATATACGCCTTGGTGGTGGTGGTGGTGTTGATGGTATTGATTGTAATGATAATGATTGTTTTATTAAATCTTTTGATGATATTGTTGGCTGTTGTTGATATAATGATGATGATAATGATGTTGATGCTATTATTGGTATATTTTCTTGTATATTTGATGATGTATTATTATAATTATCAAAATATTCAATATTATCATCATTTTCTTTACATGTATCACAGGAATCTGAATCCTTTATTATAGAAATAAAATATATAAAAAAAATAATTACATTTTAATTAAAAAATAATAATACGGTAATAATTTTAAATAATTTACTTCTGTTATACTATCACTATTTATATCATTTTCACAATTACTACTTTCATTTTGATTTTTTGATGTTTTTAATAATTTATTTAATCTATCATATTCATCACGTAATGACCATATTTCACGACGTAATTGTTCATTTTCTCGTCTTAATTTTCTAATATCAGATTGACCTATGTATATACAAAAAATATTATATAATTATATTTTATATTAAAATTACATATTTTTTTTTTTTTACATATAATTAATTGATTTTATTGTTTTCAGTAATTGAAAATATTTAATATAGAAATTATAATTTTAATTCGTTTTCGATATTTTTAATCTATAAGCATTAAGGGCTAACCATAATGGAAGACTTTTGCTGGCTTAACTAATTTGAAAAGTCAACGAAACGCCAGGAAAAGTCTTATCAAAATCGTAATTTACGAATGCGCAAAGTTTTTTTTTTTTTAACTGTTAAATTTTGACACGGAATGTGCGAATGAAATCGCATTTGCTTTTCGTTAACATACCAACGTATGTTAACGAAACTTGACGATACTCAGCAATAAGTCTGTATGGTCACACCATACATTTTACATGTAATCGTACATTTCCTTAAGCTGACTCTTAATACAGCAAAAGTCTTCATATGGTTAGCCCTTTACAGAGTATTTAGTAAATGATGATAATTTAATCATTTAACACTGAGACTAAAAATTTAATTATAAAATTATATCTTCAATCACTCAATAAATTATTAAAAAAAATATATATATTACAAACCTCTTTCTACTTCTGCATTTATATTTATTGTCCTTATTCGTAACTCTTCATTCTCATATATCATTCCACGTGAAGATTTTCTATCTAATCTACAAAATAATTATTAAAAAAAAAAAAATTAAATGTATAATTATTAATAATTTTATTTAAATTAATTTATTTAAAGGAAAATATTATATTATAATCACCCGCCAAATATTATTTAATACTTATACTAGAAAAATAATTAAAATTTCATCTCAATTATTCTTTTGAGATGAAATTAGATGCTGAAACATCTAAAATTTAAATATTGATATTTAATCACGTCATCACGTCAATCATTGTCGCTAAATACATAAATTAGAAAGAAGAAAATGTAATAATGTAAATACTTATAGTCAAAGATTTATTAAAATGGCCGCGCAGCCGAACTACTGATCAGTAGTTTTATAATTATGGACTTTTTTTAAATTTATCTTCTGTAAATGCATGCCAAAGAAATTAAAATTATAGCAAGTGTGATTTTATACAACTACTTACTACCTTCCAGACACTACTTACTACCTTTCAGCGACATTAAACCACATTTTTGGGGCTTATTGACTATTGAAAATCAAATTTTAAAAATTAACATTTTATATATTTTAGAATTTAGCACCTTTAGAGGTATAAATCTACTCTTAAATACCTATCCAACGAATGGTCAAACTTCATTTTTAGTGTACATTTACTATATAAAATTACATTTTAATTCGGAAAAAAGAGGTTTTGGCAAAATGCGAATAGCACTACCGGCCGAATTTTAAAATTCTATCAATTACATCTGATTCTCAATTAATCAAGCTTTCTATCCATCGGTCTATGATAAACTTGTGTGTTTTTTTTTTAAAAACACCCTAAAAAGAATTCATTCAATTCAGGGTCAAGGTTTCAATAAAAATACAATAGTGATAATCTATTAAACTTTCAAAGATTTAGTCAAACATTAGGGACCCGATGGCATGTGAGATTAACTTGTAAAAAAGTCATACTGCAATTTTTCTCAACTTAAATCGATTAGAGATCTGTGGAATTTGATAATATGATTCTTAAAGAGGTTTACCAATCAAATTTTCATTTTTACTAAACGTGATAATATAGTATAGATAAGATTTTTTCTCGACATCTTAATTTTCCTCATTAATTAGATCTCAGTTATAAGTCTAACTCTTATTCTACTTAGGCTACTGTAGACTTCTTATGTTGTAGTTTTTTTACGCATAAAATATTTAAACCATGATTTTGACACGAATGCACAACAAAAACAAAAATCTCGATCGTTTTATTTCTATTAACGAGTTAATATTTTGTCTCATAGTTTACAAATACAACCAAACAAATATATACATAATTTAGTCTTATAAATTAACGTCAAATAGCATTATCCACTATCCGTATATAATGAAATGACAACCTCCTTAAAAACTCTTGTACATAACCTACAAAAAATTTAATTTCCATTGATATTATTTAAAATAAACGAAAACACAAAATTATGACAGATTAAAGTTAAAAACTGATGGAGATTATCCTATAGGGATTGAATACACTAAGAATTTGCTCTACTATCTCTGTCTCTCTCTCCCTCTGTAGCCAAATGCCCATGACCCTATTTACTTTTCATAATTATCTTTTATAATCAATTTAAAATTTCTAAATAAATCTTTTATTTATTACAAATTTTCAGGGTTTATAGCGTTTATACGGTGAAATTTTTTTGTAAAGGGAGAAGTGTATAATTTTTATAACATATATTTTTTTTGTTTTTTATAAAAATTCTATTAATATTTTTTTTTTTTTTGAAAATTTTCATATTACAATAATATTGAAAGAAGAAAATGTATTATAAAGAGAGAAGCTATTTCTGTATACTTCAATTCTGGTATAAATAATTATATACAGCCTTGGCCAAAAGTATTAGGCACCCTATAAAATTGTTAATATCTTTAAAAAGCTAAATTTTAAATGAAATCAAAGTAAGCAAATATGGTAAATAAATAGTTTTATTAAACATAATTAATATGTGGTTGGGCCGTCTTTGGCTTTTATGACAGCAACGATCTTTTTAGAGCTAACTAGCTTGCGGTACTCTTCGGAAGAAATAGCACACCACACTTGATTTTACACATTTTCCTTAATCCTACGCTTCAGAATACCGCATATGTTCTATACATGTTCTATGAGGTATTCTGAAGCTTAGGATCCAGGAGTACTCTATTACATCGAAAGAAACACTTAATAATGTGTTACAGCAAGAGTGGAGCTATAGTTAGCTCTATGCCTAAGAGGATTGTTGCTGTCATAAAAGCCAAAGACGGCCCAACCAAATATTAATTATGTTTAATAAAACTATTTACCATATTTGCTTACTTTGATTTCATTTAAAATTTTGCTTTTTAAAGATATTAACAATTTTATATATGGTGCCTAATACTTCTGGCCAAGGCTGTATATCTATGTATATACAAAATTATTTTTTTTTCACAAAATTTTTTTATGTTAAAAATATGTAAAATTTATTTATAAAAATAAATCTTTACAATATTATAATTATTATTTTTTTTGTTATTATTATTATTATTTTTTACTTTCTAGATGTCCATTTATCTCCAGATTTTCCATATTTCTTTTTATCACCATAATTTCCGCGTTGATCACTACTAGTACGTGAACTTTTCATTATATTATTCTTTTAATTAAAATTAATAATTTTATAATAATTTTTAAATTTAATTTTTTATATTATCACGTTTTTTGCTTTTCAAACACTCAGAAAAATATTAATAAAATTTATTCCAATTTATTCCAAAAAAAAATATCTTTTTAATTATATAATTGAAATTTTCATTTATAATAAATATATATTATATGTAATGTAAATTGGGGTAAAAAAAAAGTATTTAAAAAAGGATAATTTTACAACAATAAAAAAAAAATTGTGAAAACACAACAAAAAAAAATAATAAAACAAAAAGGAAAAGTAAAGAAAATTTTAATGTTTAAATCTTGACAGTTTAATCATATCTGAAGATGAGGTTTTTTTTTTTGTGGGGAATTTTCTCCCGCAAATTTAAATGTGTGAATTTTAGTTTAGAAGAGAGACCGATCGACAATTTGATATACATTTTTTCGTATATGGCTTTTTTTTAAATATGAGATTTATATAATATCAGTGAGGTATTCTAGGGGAGTGTAAGGGGTAACAAGTATATACATCATATAGAAAAATAATGAAATAATTTCTAGTTATAATTGTGATTGATTTGGATGGAAAAGTGCCATACAGAAAACTTTTTCGTAAAAAATTCATATTTTCTTTCATTTGATTGCAGTATGGAACCAAAATTGGACGTTGCAGAAAAAGTTACCGGCTATCAGTTAAATAAGAAACTTTTATAGAACTAAAAAAAAATTTTATTGATTAAAATAGTTTTAGATATTTTTAATATTGGCAATTTTCGTACTTTGATCGGTTATAACTCGAACCGCCAAACAGATATAGATGAAAGTTATATTATACTGTATTGATTTATTTATTTACGGTTAACATTTTGATTATAAACGAAAGTATAGACAAATGGACATAAATGAACTAATATTCCCCATTAATAGGTTTATTTATGAAAAATGATATCTTCCAGGTGGTGGCCATTTTCGGCTTCGCACATTCGTGCTCGTTCCAACAAAAATTCCATAAGCTTTCGCAAAATTTCAGGTGTTATGGTCTCGATTTCATTGCGAATTTTGTTTTTCAACTGGGGAATGGTTCTTGGTTTATTAACGTACACTCTTTTTTTTCAAATATCCCCAAAGGGAACAGTCAGAAGCTGTTAAATACGTTGAAAGAGGAGGCCAATTGAAATCGCTTCTGCGCGAAATAATGCGTTCGTCAAAAATATACCTAATCAGAGCAATTGAGTCCCGTGCAATATGAGCTGTTGCTCCATCTTGTTGGAACCACAGGTTTGGATGGTTTTCCACAGCTGGTCTTAAAAAACTTTCCAACATCGTCCGATAGAGCACTATTGTTGGAAACTACGACACCGTCTTCATTTTCAAAGAAATATGGGCCAATGATCCTTTCTGACGATATTACACCGCATCAAACAGTACACTTAACTGGGTGTAATTGCCGCTGATGAGCTTATCTTGGATTCTCCGTAGCCCATATCCTCCAGTTTTGTTTGTTTACGAAGCCATTTAATTGGAAATGGGCTTCATCGCTCATTATCAAATTGTGAATAAAATCGGGATTTTCTTCCGCTTTTCGCCGAAAATAAATGGCATAACTTTGGTTCGTTGTTCGGTTGTGCACTGTTCCATTAAAAATTCCACCAGTCTCTACAAAATACTGTAGTAAAAAAAGAAAAACTTAATAGAAACGAGTTATAGGAAATTGAAACCACAACGTTCATTTTGCGCCACCCTGTATATATGTATATATATATATATATTATCAATTTGGTTGGAAATGTAATAAAAATAGTTCTGCAAAAATTATATATCAAATATATAATTTATATATAATTATATTATTAATATACATTTTTAACTTCTTATGAATTGTAAAACAGCTTTCAATATTAATTATAAAATGTAAAATATTTATTATCGTCACTATAAATAACACATTTTTGTATTATTGCCCAACCATAATTTTTAATAAAACTCACTTGACTCATCAAAATAAACAATGTTATTCAGGCCAGGTAGTTTAAACGAAATATTATTCAGTAATTATATAAGCCTTTATTAAGGAACTGATGCTAACACAAAAGTGTATAATGAATATTTCCAACCATCATTAAAGTAACGCAACGGAACTCAATTAAATAAAAGAATAAATGCAATAATATAGTTTTAATTATGAAATTTATTTTTTCCAATTATATATTAAAAGTTCTCTGAGCGTTAGCATTCTATCACCGTTGAAATTCAATTACGATACAATCCTAATCCTAAAACTGTAGGACTGTATATATGTACATTATACATAATTCTGGTATATTTTATTTCTACCGCAGATAACTTTGTAAATTCACTTTATTTTAATCACTTTATTTTAATAACTACGAATTTGCGAATAAATGATCGAAAGTGACTTTGAAATACTATTATGATTGCAATGCATATTTTGAAAGAGATATTTTATATAAACTTACTAATACTATTTATAATATAAAATTTATGAAAAGTTAGAAAAATGTCTCAATTGTGGCCATAACAATTATTCAAACAAGTCTTCAATAACAATATCAATTTTTCATGGTTAAGGCATGTGGTATCTACAGCCATACCTGTAAACGTATTGATTTCATTTACTTATATTTTTATTGTAATGATTGTGACAGCATACAGTTGGTAGTAATTATTTATTATTAAATTAATACATATATATATATATACTTTACTTATGTATGTAAGAAAAAATTAATCTAATATGGATAATAAATCGTATAAATAGGGAAACATAAATTTTACTTACAACAGTTCGAAATTATAATTTAATTGATACAGAACAAATTTGTGACAAAATAATCATTATTAAAACTATTATAAATATGTAATGCTTTTGTTCTGCTAGCTTTCTTGTGTGGTGTGTTCAAACGAATCAGATGGAATAATAAATTTTTCAAAATTTTTCAAAACATATAAAACGACATGTTATAAACCAATTACGATTACTTATCAATGGAAATGCGTTGAAGTGTTCAGAACACTTCAATGTTGGTTTGATCATGTGTGTCCTATAATTCCTCCTAATATATAGTAGGAATCACATCAGGACACACATGATCAAACCAACATTCAAGTGTTCTGAATACTTCAACGCATTTCCATTGATGAGTATATTATTTGCTTTTGTTCTGCTAGTTTTCTTGTGTGTGGTATTCAAACGAATCAGATGGTGGAATTATACATTTATCAGAGTTTTCAAAACATAAAACGACATGAATTTAAAATATTGAATTTACAAAGAATGATATTTCGTTTCAACTATACATTGGCTAATCAATAATATATATTATATAATGTATAAATATAAATATTTTATGAAAAATAATTTGTTTTTCTTCTTATATGTTCCTATATTATGTATATTATGTATAAGTATAGATCCTTAATCATATTGAGGAGGAATTATATATGTATAATTAATATTAGTAATAAAATAAACCATAATTATATAGATTAAAAATGCATATAATTCGAGAAATTGTGATTAAATAGAGTAATTAAAATATTTTATTTAAATTTTTAGTATGTAATTATTACAAGCCTTCGATTGTATATTATTTATTTACATTGTTTTTACTTTTGTTTTTTTTTTGTGTTTAAAATTAGTGTAAGTAAAATATATATACATTTATTTATAAATTGTTTTGATTTTCATGTATGTATATAATAATGTATCATTTTAAAATTTACATAATTTTTAAATTTTTGTATTTTTATTTTTGTAATTGTTCCCAGAAGATGTCTAAATAATTAGACAAAATAATTAGCTAAAAAGTGATTTTTAAAAAAAATTAATAATATATATGGCATGGCACTTAAATAAATGAAATATATGTGTAATACATGTAATACATTATATTTATATATTTATTCTTTACAAGCACAAACTTATAAATAATTAAAAGGCTATAGCCTATATTTTAGTTTAATTTTTAATTTAACGAAATAACATTTTTTTTATATATAAAAAACAATAAATTCTTTAAAATTTGATGGTAATTTATATAATGTAGCACTGAAAATTTTATTATATAAAAAATAACTAGAAGATTTAAAATGAATTTTTTATTCTGGTTTTCATGAAATCCACCAAAAATCATAAAAAATGATTCACTAATTATATTTGATATACCAAATTAAAATATAATCTTTCTAGTTTCATAATCAATAAACTATTTAATAGCAGCTTCAAAAATTGACGATTTTATGTAGCACAAACCTGAACATGTGTTTTTTTTTTTTGTTATTTTCGTGATATAATGTAAAATTATTATTATTTACCAAAGAATATTAAAAAGTAAAGATAAGATGTAATATTCAAAATTATTTGGCTTGGTAAAAGATAAAATTGATATAGACACCAATATGTATATTTCGAGATTAAATTAATCAATAATTTATTTTAAATCGTCAACCCAAATTAATAATTATTGTAGTTTTATAAATTTAAGGGAGAAAATTAAAAATTTAAATTACTTTGCTAACGAATTTATAGTATCATTATTGGCGATATTATAATTACATATTTAAAATTAAATAAAAATCTTATTTAGATTGGAAATTTAATTGTTATACAATCAATTTTCATCTATTAGAATTTTCTTTTGTAATTTATTGTATAATATGTAAGTTTCCATAACGTTTCGTTTTTTTAATAAAATTATTACTATATTTCTCTAGTCGCTTTCTTTTCGTGTCATAAAACTGATTTGATGTTCAAGATTAAATAATTATTTATTTACATATTTTAAAATATCAATTTTATAGGAAATCAATATTTATATGAAAATTTCTTATTTAATATTGATTAGTCTCTAAATTGGTATTATTTACAAAATTAATGGGTTTGCTAAAAATATAAGGATTTTCTTAATTAATTTATTTTTTGTATATGTCTCTAACTAATTCCATATAGTATTAATTATCATTTTTTTAGTAGGTATTTGTTGAATTTCTCAAGGCCTGTCTAAATTAATATAATATTACTTAGTCTCTCTCTGCCTCTTGTTACCATAAGGGATAGAGTTTATTGTAGCAAATATGTTTAGGTATAATATTCTTGTAAGATAACCAAACAAATCTAATTACATACCCTCTTATTTCTTTTCATATTAATTTATAACAGTAAATCTCTGTTAAACCCTTACGGAACATATATAAGTTAGCCCGAATCAAGTAAGATTCGTACATGTTTTTATCTAGTAATATCGCGTCATATATGTACACCAGTCACCAGTCACCAGTTTTAATAAAAGACACCAGTCAGTAAATGTTTTACGAACATAGCTTAGAGTGTATATAGATTGAAATACCTAAAATTCCACCTCTAAACTTTAGGCAATATTTTCCATTTCATATTATAATATTTGAAATCTTGTTAGCAGATAAAATTGTTGCAAATCTTGACCTGCATCTACATATAGTAAATGAATCCTTGACTGCGGCGTATAAAACACAAAACTATTCGATCTACTATAAACTATTTTGTAATAATCAAAATTTTCAACAGTCAAAAACAATGAAAGAAAATGTACAAAATTATTTAACTTTGTCAAGATTATTTTAGAAATGTTACAGTAAGGTGTCTATAAATTTAACCTTTCTTTTGGCTAAAATAAATTAATTAATATATAAAATGTAAAAAATTATTAAAATTGTAAATAAATTCCATATTTTTTATAAATTATTTTTATTTACCTTCTATTTGGCTTATAACTAGCATGTCGTCTTCGTTCTCGTAGCATAATTTAATTTCATTTTCCATTGTCAATAAAATTATAATTTATTTCATATTTATTTATCATTTTAATTATTCTTTTATTTTCTATGTTTTTTTCCTTTTTTTATAATTATAAATATTTAATTCATTTTTTTTCTTGATAATTTAATTAACTTTTTCATTATTATAAAATCACAAAAATAATAAAAACTTTAATTTTTTTTTATATAATATTTAAATGGCGGCATCCAACAGCACCAATAAATTTTTATAAATTTTTTAACTTCATGAAATTATTTTGAAAATATTTTTAGACTAAAAACAAAAAAAAAAAAAAATGAAAAATTTAAATGCATAAATTGCAAGAAATGAATTTTTAATTTATGGTATATATAATTTTTATTTTTTTACATAAAGGAATTTAGATTTTGTTACAGCCATCAGTGTCGTACTCGGTTACTCTGTATTGTACATCATCTCTTGAAATTTATATTAATTAAAGAGCCTAATGAGAAAAGAAATTAACAGATATAATTTATTGTACAGTTCATATAGTTTTGTCAGAATGGACATGGATGAAAAGAAGGACCATTTTTTGTATTAATTAATTGCTAATATGATGCGTACTATGCTTAATTTCGGTTGATATTGATAGCAATTAGTTAGCTTCGGAATTATTTTTTATAAAGTAGCTATACTAATAAATGAAATCAGATCGAGAACTATAGATTATACAGACAACAGACAATATAAAAAACTATTATAATAATAATTTTCAATTTGTGGACCACTTTGTGGACCATTTTGTGGACCATGCTGCAGACATAATACTAAGCAGACATGATTTGCGTACAAAAAAAAAATGGCTAAACTCTATGAAAAATTCACGAGAAAATCTTAATCATAGGATGAATTAATTTTTGTTATAAGTTCTTAGGCTTTTGAACGACTCTCAGACACAAAACTGTTGTGTCCGTATCTGTTTTCTAAAAAAAATAATTAATATTTATAATTTTTGCCGATCAAAATTTATTATTACATTTTACATTTCTCCTCTCTGTGTGTCTCTCTGTCGGGGTGGATAATAATTATTGGGTACATAAAGTACAACATTTGGTCTACAACTATATCTCTATATCTATACTATATATATAATATTACAAGGAATACAAATTTCATTAGACATCTCTAAAAATAGTCTAAAACATTTTTTTTCTAAAATTTATGTTGTTTTTTTTTTGTATTATGTACATAAGAGAGAGAATAATGTAAAAGAAACACTCTCACCTATATTTTATATGCTTCTTTGTTTTTATGTACTACAGCAAAAAAAATGTTTATAATGACAATAAGGACTTATGGATGGCATATTGTATTTTTAATAATAGATAAAAAAAAAAATGATTTTCTTTTATAGATTTTTCTATTATCCTTTTTCTATTATAATATATATATAGAATTTGTTTTTGAAGTATATTTAAAAATTTTTAATAATAATTTAATTGATTTGATAATTATTAATTAATTGTGTTATTTTTTTTTATATGAAAATTTGAACTTTAATATAAATTTATTCATTTTTAAATATAAGTATAGATCAAAATTTTTATTACTCTATAAATTTAGATGATAATGATTACTCTTGTGCTCACTGCTAACTAACATAGCGAATATTTCAGATTTTATTTCACTAATTGAAAAATTTCCTTTACTAATTTACAAATAAGATATCATTAGGTATATAGTGTAGTGTATTACCAATTTAATTGAACATAGTAAAATTATTAGCTAAATGCATATAGACACAATATAGAAATTATCATATTTCAATAATTTGATATCTAATATTGACATTGTCATTCAAACATTTTCAAAAAAAAAAAGAAATTAAACATTCACGAAATTAAACATTAAACATTGTCATTCACAATTATATTTATGACTTCATTTTGTTACGAAAATATAATACTGTGCACAACCGCAACAGACAAACAAAATTTCTTATATTTATATGCAAAATAAATATATATAATTAAATTATATAGACACACAAAAATTTATGTAATTAATTAAATTATAGAATTAAAAATTAATGTTCTTTTTTTTTCGACAATTTTGACAATATTGTTGACAATTTTTTTGGTAATTGATGGTGGATTTGAATAGTCACTGGATTATTTTTAAGAAATTTGTATCATAAACTAGCTAATTGTTTACAATATTTAACTAATTGTACACAATATATTGATAAATCTGGCAACAAACAACAAAAATATTAAATTTTTTTTTTTTTTTGACAATTTTCTTATTTTGATGACAATTTTTGTCAATTTTACGATTTCCTCATTTTTTTTTTTTAACTTTAATTTAAATTTCAAATCTATTTATACATATACTTAGGTTTTCTTAAATTTAGAATTTTATCATGGAAGATAGAATGGGTCAAAATTATATATAAAAAAAAATTAAAATTGATTTATACGTCCAGTATATAAATAGTATAATTAATTATACCAATTAAAATGCAACAAAATTAACAAAAAAAAAATAAAAATATTTTAAAAAAATTTGCACTTTTATTTTACTTTTATATTTTTAATGTATTTTATTATATCGTATTTTAATATCGTAATTTGTTTTTTGTTTTTAACAGTAAAACTATCATAAAAATAAACAAAACACAAAAAATATAAAAAACATGAAAAATTATTTAACAAAAAAACAAAAAAACTAAACACTTAAAAATTTATATAAATAATTTTTAGAAGGAAAAAAAAAAACAATTTTCGTATAATTTAACAAAATTATACTATGGATACATTTTCCCTCTGCATCTACACACACACTAAAATTTAAATAATGAATTTTTTTTTTTTTAAAAAAAATAATATTATATTAATTCCAAAATGGAAAAACTAGAAATTTTCCTCCATTTTCCACATAATATGTAAAAAATCAAAAAAAATATCTACTCGTATATATATTTATATGTAGGGTAAGGTTAACTCTTGTTGACCATTATTGTTAAAAGTTTTTAATTTGAATTTCAATCAACTGAGCTATTAACAATTCCCATGCAACTTTGGTTTTTTTTTAAACATAAATTTATAAATTTAATTTACTAGCAGAAATTTTTAACAAATTCGAAATTAAGAAATTTATGACAGACTAATTTTATAACAGATAAAGTTTTTAAATTTTCTTTGGAAAAATAATTTTTAGATAGATAACCCTTTGACTGTCTAATTACTCGATTGTGCGATGTGATTTAAAAAAATTCTAAAACCATAATAAATTAAGTTTTGGGCTTAAGTGTGGAAAGCATTGGTTGTGTTATGTATTTTTTGTTGCACTTGTCTTACTCAAGTTTAGGGGAAACAATTATTTTTAGATTTAAGTTCATTATAGTGCATCCTTTGGCTAAAATATTGCAGTGTCTGAAATTTCGCTCAATTCGAATTTTCATTTCCGCCCGTCAAAGGGATGAATTTTCATTTCCGCTCGTCAAAGGAAAAGTTTTTAAATTTTCTTTGGGAAAAATTATTTATTGTTTAATAGTCCTTTAACTATAGTGTAACCAAAAATTAAGACTACCAATATTGAAACAAATTACCTAAACCTAAAAAAAAAAGGAATAATAATGGAACTCTTACAGTGACTTTGACAGTGACTTAGTGACGGAGGTAAATCTAACAGATTGTTTTCGTCACTGAAAATAATAACAGTGACTGTTAAGATTATTCTCCCCTACACATTTTATTTAAAAAAAAAAAAAAAAAACAAAAGCGTAAAGAAAAATTGAAAAAAATTCTAAGAAAAACTTGAATAAAAAAAAAAATCTTTTCATTATATTTTAATATAAAATAGAAAATTATCGGTTGGAAAATGGAAAACTACTTTGATTATCGATTAAAAACAACACCGAGAAAAATATAATATTATAAAATAGAATAAGAAAATATTATTTATAAAGTGAATGAGTTGAAATTTGTCGTAAATATACATTAAAGCCATAAATTCTTCATTAATTTAGAGTAAACTCTAAGAATTCCAAAGTATCATTCAGTAGTTGTCAATGTCATTAACTGGGTTAACCACCACACCGATGATAACAATAAAGTAATGCAGATGCTTCCATTATGTATTTGAAAAATTTATAAATGCAAATGAAGAACTATTATTCAAGCTATAGACTATGGTAGTCAGAAATTATTATTTCATATCTGTCAAATTGTGAGCATGGGACGAGTGTAGTCTCTATTGATATATAAGATCGATGTGGTATACCAATAAATATATTGCCAATTTCGTGACAGGTGCGTGATAGATCAACCTTCAACCTTCACTGTATACGAGTACAAGGTATTGTATTTAATATTTTTGATCTGTTTAATACTTTTACTTCGGTTCCTATAATTAAGTAAGTATAGTTTGATAAATTATTTCCCAAAGAGCATCAATTTTCAATTTTTTCTATTTCCATATTATTAGTAGTTAATACCATTTCGTTTATATTATTTAAGCCTAAGTTATGTAATTTTACTTTATTGTATATTCTATATTATAATATGATTTTGAATTATTCCAGAGTAGAACAGAAATTTTTTTAATGTAAACATTTAAAATGATTTTTTTTGTTTTTTTAATCAACATTGTTATAAAAATTAGATCGGTTCTATATATAATTATTATTTTTGATGAAAGATATGTTGATATATTAAAAGCATTATTAAAATAAAACAAATGTTTTTACGATTCATTTTTTTTTTTTTTTTGTATAATTAAAAGTTTCAAATAAAAATTGTTTTGGAAATGGTTTTTTTTGAATTTTTTTTTGATTGATTATAAAATTTTTAATGTTGAATTTGATTTGAGAAAAAATTTATGTTTGCAAAAAAAATTTTTGTAATATACAAAATTTAAGTTAAAATGATTTTAGTTAAAAAAATGTTTCATATTTTATTGTTTTTTTTTTCACTTTATTGAAAGTTAAATTTATAATTTAAAAATGTCTTACATCTTGTTTTTTATTTTGTTAAGAAATTCTATTTTTTTTTATATTCTTTTAATTTGTTTTCTTTTCCATATCCTTTCATTATCTATAGAAAAATTAAACGACAAAAAAAGAGAGTAAATGAAAATTTTGTATAGTTTTTAAGTACTTATAATTTATTTCATCATTTTTAGTTCATTTTATCAATCTTGTTTTCTTGAGTTTATTTTCTGTTGGTATATACTTATATGATTAATTTATATAGCAAAATAATCAAAGTTGTAAGGAAAGCATTATGATAATTTAATTACGATAATCTTTATTATTGAATTCGATTTCAATTCGATTTCAATATTATTTCATTTCGAATTCGATTGATTCAATTCGATTTCAATATTATTTCATTTCGAATTCGATTGAGAATTCAGTTCGTCTCTATCTGGTAGATATAGATAGACAATCAATCTTGTTACTGAAACTAGATTCTATTGTCGATTCATTTCGTTTAATTGATTATTCAATTCGTTAATTTGTTATTGAACTAAACTCAAATCTTTAAATTCATCTCGTTTTTGTATGTTTAATCTTTCCATTTGATTATGGTTACGCATCAAATATTTTATTATTTTAAATGAACAAAAATATATATATAAGTTTGATTATGAAATTGACATCAGTTTTCCGAATTTAGTTGTATATTTTATTCGCCATAATGATCTTTTTGAAATAAATATATTTCATTATAAAATTATAAAAACTAATTGTAAATAATCTGAATTGCCATTAGCAAAACTGAAAAAATATTAATATCTAGCCGAAATATTTTTGTGCGATAATTTAGAAATGTCCCATAGTTATAGTGAGTGACGTATATGTTAAGTACAATCATACAAAAATATTTAATTCCGTCGAGTCAAGAGTCCAATCGAAAAACAAATAACGAAGCGAATTCAATAATAAGTATGAATGATAATGAAAAAATTATTGAAAAGAAAAACTTAAACTGTTTGTTGGTGGTTTAAAAACAAAGTATACTAATTAAAAGTTTCTGAGAAATTACAAAAAAAAAAATGAAAATTATATTAAATAAAAGCAATATAAAAAATTATATTACATAAGTATATGTATAAAGGACGAAGAAGGATTAAGAAAAAGTAAATTTTTTAATTATAACTTTTGTTGTATATCATCCATTACTTGTATATGTTTAAAAAGGAAACTTTTTGAGTTTGTAAATAAAATATTTATTAAACTTTATATAATTAAATTTAAACAAAAACTTTTTTTTTTAGATAAATTCGTTTATTTTAGTGACACAGAAGGAAATTAAATGACAGAAAATTTTATTCATTTATATATTGTAAAATAGACAAAATATTGAACGAAAATTTGGAATGCGTACAAGTTTAATTTATGTCTATTAGAAATAACAAATTTATAATATGATTAGTCAAGTTTAGATTTTAGCCAAATTAAACAATCCTCTGGGATAACATTTATTTATTTCTCTCAAAAATTTCACATAATGGAAAATTCAATAATAAAATAGTAAATTTAAATGACATCATATACCATCAGAAAAATTAAAAATTCGAATTAAAAAAATTATTCTTGTAATTAATAAATTTTAAAATTTAATATATTCAATTTTATTGAATTTTTTATTTAATTTCTTATCAGAAATTTTTCTTCAATAAAATTCGAAAAAGTTTCACTGAATTTATAATTAATTTAATAGATACTTTAAAAATGAATCGTCCTTTACAAAAATAAGGTAGAAAATGTATATAATTTAAAATTATTTTTCAATAATCGTAAAATTAAATTATATAGGGTAAACTACCCAGTGATCAGCACCCCACCCAGTGGTCGGGCACTGAATTCGAAGAAATCGATTTTTTAAGAAATTCAGCAATAAGAAGAGAAAACCTTATTACACAATTTGTAGGTTTAATAATTCTCTACTGAATTTATTTTGCATGATATATCGTAACTCGTCAGTCATTAATAATAATTCCAATTGGAAAGACGTATATAAGTGCATGTGCAAAAAAAAGTGATTTTTCTAAAGTTTTTGTTAAGGACAGAGGTAAATCTTTTTTTAATTTACTTCAATTTTAATAAAGTTATAACTAAATAAGATTTCTTAAATGAACTAGAATTAATCAAATTTGTATTATATATATATAATATAAGAAAAAATATTTAATTATGTTAAATAACTGGTATGCCGGCCATTGGCTTTAAAAATGAACGAATTTCCAATGATCTGCACTGTGCCGATGACTTGGAATTTTTGTTATATTTTTCTGAGCCAATGATTGGCACTGTACCGACCACTTGGAAGTTTTGTTATATTTTTCTGAGCCAATGATTGGCACTGTAATTTTTTTTAAAAATTTCTTTCACTTTTATAGTTTTCTTAATATTTTTTTTTGATAATATTTTAGAGAAATTGTTTCTTTTAGGCATAAACTCAAAATATTAAAGAGTATAAAGATATAAGAACTTTAACTATCAATATATTACTCTCTGAGTAATATTAGTTTTAATTTCATATTTCTCCTTAAGGGTGCCGACCACTGGGTGGTTTACCCTAATACAAATTAAAAACGATATCTTAATAAATGCTGCAAACAAAAAAATTAAATAATGGTTAATTGATCTATACTCGAAAAATTAATCTATATATAAATTTAATAAAAATGTACATAAAACCATTTGACATGGGCACATTGTATTCATAAATAACGATTAAGGATTAATACAAAAAAAAAATAAATTTTATTTGTTTTTTTCAAAAATAATTTTGTAACCTTCTCAGAGTGCGGTAAATAAATATAAAATATTTTATGTTTATATTTTTGTTGTATCGTTATTTTCAATTTATGTTATTTATAATATGTAAAGGATAATATAAATCCCCGAACTTAAACCATGTATGTACTTAAAGGATATTCTTTTCAGATACTTTAAATTTTTAGTAATAAAATTTATTAAATTCTTTTTATAGTTTTTTAGTATATTAAAAAATTTCAAATTAATTTAATTCGATTAATAAAAGTATTATAAATGTTATAGAAATGTTGATTGTATAATTAATTTGAAATATATAATTTGCAAAAATATTCTAGAAAAAGGGATAAAATGAATAAATTATTTTTATTACCAATTAATTAATTAATTTTAATGTCCTTAATGTGTTTAGGTCCCTGAAAATTTTATATTAAAAATAATGAATTTTAATGACAATTTCAAAATTTCCAATAAATATAATTCAAATTATAATATAAATTGAATTTATATATATAAAAAAAGATAATTTCATCCTTTAAAATTTGGAATTTATAATAAAAAAAAATATCTGGATGCAATTAGGCAAAAAAAAAAAAAGGATATTCAGGTAAAAATACTTTTATAATAAAATTTTTTTTCAAATTGTTTCCCTCATTTCTCGTTGTCATTCTATAAAACCTGTAAGCATCCAAATATGTGACTTTAATTCATAAATTTTTCACAATTTTCTTTTCTTTATTTTGACTACAATTTTTCTATTGTTGAAAGGGAAAATTTTTTTCTTTCTTCTAGAGCATTAAAAAACAAAAAACTGGGAAAATTGTATTTTATTAATTCACTAGTGGAATATAAATTTTTTACCAATTTTTTTTTTCTTCAATTTTTCCAAAAATGTTTTATTTATAATTTTGGATTTCCATGAACAAAAAAGTTTAACTTCTCGTAACTCGTTCCTTAGCACCAGAACTTCTCGTAACTCGTTCCTTAGCACCAGAACGTGAATCAGATGTGTCAACACTACAACAGAATGAAGAAATTGATAAAGAACAACGAAAAGAAATAGCGCCAGAAGAAAATGCTAAAAATGATGAAGAAAGCGAAATAGGTGAGAAAATTAATTATTTTATTAAACCAGATAAAGAATACTTAAGCAAGTTTTTGAAAATTCACCCAATACAACCAAATTTGGAAGCAAAATATAATATAAACAAAAAGCTATATTTTCGGAAAGATGGAGTGCGTCGCAGTTCGTTATCTTTAAATGAAGATACCGGAACACTGTATTGTGCGTTTTGTTTAGCTTTTTGTAAGGATACAGACCAGTCGATATTTATTAGCGGTTACAGCCTCGTACAGGTTAAGCACATATATCAACGAGTTACAAAACATGAAATATCGTTCTTACATGCTTCAACAACAGAAGCATATGTTTTAAAAATCAATAATAGAGATATATATACCATTGCCAAGCAAAATCATTTTGAAAATATCAATAAAAATATACAAATTTTAGACCGGGTGATAGAGACTATCAAAGTTATTGGAAAACGTGGTTTAAGTTATCGAAGCATAAACGAGTCAACTTCCCAATTACTGAATGCTAATTTAGATCATGGAAATTTCTTGGAAATACTTATACTAATAAGTAAATTTGACCCATTTCTTAAAGCTCATATTGCTGACTCGGTTAAGAAAAGTACAGATAGTAAAGGACGGGGCAGTTTTGTGACATTTTTATCCAAAACTACTGCGAATTCTGTAATAAGCTCTATTTCACAAGTAATGAAAAATATAATAAGCAAGGAAATAAAAGATGCGCAAGTGTATAGTATCCAAATTGATACCACTCAGGATATTAATGTTGAAGATCAATGCTCAATAGTTGTGCGATATGTAAAAGATTGTGTTTATGAAAGATTAGTATCCGTTGTGAGTTGTACTTCTACAACCGGAAAAGACCTTTGCACGTTAGTATGTGATGTTTTCAAAAATATGAACATTGACATATCTCAATGCATTGGAAATTGTACTGACGGCGCTGCGAACATGCAAGGTGCATACAAGGGTTTTAATGCATGGCTGAATGAAGTATCACCCAATCAAATTCACACTTGGTGTTATGCACATGTTTTGAACTTAGTTATTACAGATATAACACAAAAATCTACTGAAGCAATTTCTCTTTTTGGGTTACTCAATACATGTGCAGTTTTTTTAAAAGAATCTTACAAACGACTCAATGAGTGGCGCAAGTTAAGTAAATATAAATTTATTTCTGTTATTGGCGAAACACGCTGGTGGGCCAAAGATAAAATATTACATAAAATGTTTGGCAGATATAACAGCACAAATGGCATAATATTTTATGTTGATGTTTTACAAACATTTGAAAAAATATCAGTTTCAGAAAATTTTTCCAAAGATATTCGGCATAGATCCAAGACAATATTGAATTCGCTAATAAAATTTGAAAATATTCTTACCGCCCACATATTTTTAAGAATATTTGAAGAAACAACACCGTTATCGTTGTATCTGCAAACTAAAGGTATGGACATAGTAGTAGCATTTCGTATGGTAAAAGAAACTGCAAATAATCTCTCAGAAATATCACGAGACTTTGAAGGAGTATTTGAAGCAGCAACTAAGTTTGCAACAGCAGCGAATGATGAATTGGATAAACGAGAACTGGATTTATTTGTAGAAACAACTTTAGAAAGGAGACAAAGAAACACAACTATTAGTGCTGGCGATAAATTTCGCATAAATGTATATAACACAATTATGGATCAAGTTAATTGTAGTTTAAATCAACGATTTTTACAAAATGATAATTTATACAAAGATATTTTTTATTTAGATCCCCATAACTTTGACCAAATTGTTAAAAATAATATAACTGATGAAGCTTTTGAATTTTTAGCTAATAACAATCAATAAGAAATTTAATAAAGATATAACAAAAGAAATTATTCAAACAGAATTGAAAGATTTTGCAAAAAAATGGAAGATTTTCAATCAAACATTAACTCAAGAAGTTATAAGTGGAGATGATGAATATGATGATGATATAGAACAGTCAAAAGATATTAAAGAATGCAAAGACATGAATGTTTCAAGCTGTAAACTGTGTAAAAATTGTATGATATGTTGTTATTCCGTTATACAAAAGTTTAATTTACACACATTAGCATATTCAAATTTATTTTTTGTTTATAAATTTGTTATAACATTATCTTCATCCCAAGTTTCTTGTGAAAGAAGTTTTTCAAAATTGAAATACATCCTAAATAGATTAAGAAATTGTTTAAGTCAAAAGTAGTCTCTTGAAAAAATGATTAACTTAAAAATAATAATATAATATACTATCAACTTAATATTAAAAATAAGAAATTTGTAATTAGAAATTTGAAAATGAAAATGGAATTTATGGGATGTTTTATTTTGTTAATTTTATTTGATTTCAATTTTTTAGTTCATTTTCATTTATTTTGTACTAAGTTTAAATAAATAAAATGAATAAAAATTTATTTAAAAAAAAATTGCAATTTTGGTGGACTTAAATCGATAAAAAAAGTATTATGTAATTTATAACAGATGAAGCTTTTGAATTAAAGAAAAAAATAATTAATCACCGATCGATGATGGGGGTTGCCAGTCCGATCCCGATGCGGCTTCTGTTGTTGTGGGTTCTGTGGTTGTGGTTGTGGTTGTTGTTGTTGTTGTTGTTGTGGTTGTGGTTGTTCTAGGTCGTGTGCAATCATCTTCATCATCGAAAATACATTTTACAAAATTAAATACATATTCACATTCAATAGATATAAATTCTGCAGTATCTTTTATACAGTCATTAATTTGTGATAATGCAATATCTTCTATTCCACCAATTTTTTTAACAAACTCATTAACATTAATTCCTCCTTTTTCACTATATAATCCCGTTTTTTCAATTACACATTTTAACATACACTTTTGATTTTCAGTTGTATTATCAAATATATAAACATTTGTTGCCAATTTTTCCATTGTCCAATATGACCAACGTGAATTAGCTGTTACACATGATGTTGTTATTTTCTTGTTTACCGTTTTAGTTATACATTTTGTTGTTTTTTTTAACACTTTTTTTGATTTTCTTATTTCATCATAACATTTTAATTTATTCGATCTATATGCCGAATAATGACCAAATATAAATGTATCCTTTTTTGTTTTGTTTTTAATATACCATAAATAATAAATAAATATAATTAAATATATAAATTAAAATATATATAATTAAATTTTATATAAAATTATAAATTTAATTACCATACTAACAAACCATGAAATTAAAAGAAATATTATAAAAAATTTTGTTAAAATATTTTTCATTATTTGTTTGTTATATAAATTTAAATTTTATTATATAAATTTTTGTATTTTTATACGATTTACGATATATAATTAAATTTTTCTATAATTTTTACTTTCAAATAATTTTTTAATAAACTGTTTAAAAATTAAAATTTGTTTTACCTTTTTATCCAAAAAAAAAAAATTCTAATTATCTAATTATAAAAATATATTAAAATTGTATTTTATTTAAATATAAAAATTATATTGAATCACCTATAATGGAATGTAATCATTCATTAAAATGTTTAAACATGTATTATATATTTATTATACAACAATCAGTGCAAAAATGGCAGACGACAGGAATAACTTTAACAAAATAGATAATTAACAAAACAAAAGCTGATAACCAAAAAGACACTTCTGAAATGCTTAGATTAGGTTTAAGATATTGGGTATATGGTAATTATTTGCCTCGTCACTGTCACCCAGAATGACTTATTGTGACTTTCTTTATATTTACTCATTTCACAAGATCATATTAATGATTATGAAGATATCCAGTTTTGATGATAAATGACATATAATGTTCCATGAGTCCGATGACGAAATTATATGGGTTTGGTTTAAATTTCTTCTATTCATGGAGGGCGTCGTATGTTATGTCGTTTCATTAAATGTGCACAGTCTTTCCCATAGTCTGAGTGCTAAGAAGAGTGTACGAATGTTTTCTGAGTTTATTATATACATAGTCTCCTGTTGGGAAGCTTACTTAGTACTCTTTGTTTTATTCTTTCTGTACCCGTTGGATCAAAGCAGCAATCATTATTTATTGAATTATTTTAATAATACACATATTATTAAATTTTTGTTTGAATCAAAATTTTTTGCGAAAGCAATCATAGTGAGTCATAAGTCAAATCATAGTCAGTCACAAATTATCATCTATCTATCAAATTCTGCTATAAACTACATTTAAATTTCTTTATAATCATTATATGGTTTGGTTATAATTCAAATGATTAATTAAATGTCCACAAAATGTTTGATAAATTTTTGTTAATAAAATATTTAAATTTGGTAATCAAATATTTTAATTTTTTTTTTTTTTTGTACCATTGCAAAGTATATAAATGAAAATAATTTATAATTTTTGATTATTATTTTTATAAATATTAATAATTTAGATTTTAGGAATTTCTAGATTAATTTAATAATGTGAATTTGATAATAAATTACAGAACACCTTGTTTCTTATAAACAGTTGAAAATATTTCATTATTTAAATTATAGTAATAACAAAAATTTATTTATTCTTAATGATTTTTTACTGGGGATTGTTAAATTTATTCTATCAATTTTAGAATTTAATTTCTTCTGGTTTTAATGGTTTTGTCGTTTAAGTAATTTTATTTGTCAAATTAATAAACTGATCCAGGGTAGGGAGGATATTATAAAGCAACTATAAAAGAACATTAACAAGGAAATTTATAAAAAAAAAATACTATAACATTTGGTAACCCTAATAAATTTTGTATAATAGATTTATTTGTTACATTAATACACCTAAAAGTATGCAATCAGAAATTTATGTACTAAATTTTTAATATTATGCGATATAATATAAGTGAATTTTATTTATTAGATTTAAAAAAGGACTATTTATAGATTTTTGGGCTTATTTAGCTCTGAAACAAATTTGGTATACAAATAATTTTTTTTTAATTTGTAGAGGAATTTAATTACAAATTAGATAAAAATCAATCAAAATAATTCAAATTTTCAATCAAATTAATTTCTTTAAAAACATTAAAAATGTGTTTCTATTTTTCTATGATAATAATTCTACGTTTGTATACTGTGTTATGTATGAGTATACTTTGATTTATATATAAGTAAAAAATTTATCTTTGAAAAATTAAAAATCCTTTAATAAATATTAACACATTGCGTGCCGAGGTAAAAAATAGCCTATTTTTAACTTGATCGTGTCAAGCAAAACTGACACTGACAAAAACTTCATATGAAAATGTTTCTTTGTCAGACATATATATGTGTCTGACAGAAGGGTTTATAAATATATTACCGTGTTAGACACATTTTATAAAATCTTGATCATTTTTCAATACATTTTATCAGATAGATACCTATATGAATGTTTTTGACAAAAAAATTGTGGTATATTCTAATTCTCAGCCAAATTGACCGAGTTACACATAAATTACTCATATAAACATGAAATATTGTAACGATACTAAACGATATTAGAGCGAAAGTGTTCGGGTGATCTCGAATGTGAAAGCAATGGCACCCAATGTTTTAATCACTATAATAATAAATAATGAAAATTTCCAATTTTATCCTTTATGTACATATATAACAAATTTAAATTAATCAAATTTTCGCCTAAAAATTTTCGACGTAATTCAATCAAACAATTTTTTTTAAGTACAAATATTTATTTTTTATTTAAAAAATACATAAAATAATAAAAAAAAAAAAATTATATATAATTTGAAATAATTTTTGTTTAATATTATATAAGTAAAAGTTACATAAAGTATTTGGATTTGTATTTTTGTTTTTTTTTACAAAATACATTTTTCAAACCAAAAATTTTTCAAATACATTTTACATTTTTCATTAAATTTTGTTTCTGGCATCAAACAGAAAAAAAACAATATCCTTTAAAAAAAATAGAAAATTTCAACTTTATGGCAAAAATAATAATTAAAAGAAATATTACAATAATTAATAATAATAATAATATTAAATTTTATTAATAAAATATATTTTTTTTTTTTTTTTTTGTAGTTATTGTTTAGATTAAAAAATATGTGAACTACGCAGAGTTCGAGCGAAGTAAAATTTTAATGCTATCCCTCCTCAAAATCTCCACGATATTTATAGTTGAAAAGTCTTTTACGTTTAACGAAATTCTATTTGTGAAAAATTGAAATATGAAAATTTTCATTTATACTTCAACTCAATTTCACCTTAAAATTATTTTATAATTTTGGAGATTGCTTTAAAATTTCATTTTACCATATAAACATAAACTCTATACAGACAATTTATATTAGAATAAAATTTTTGTCATGATTTTCTGGCTCCATAAAGAGAAAAAATTATATATGTATTCTGGAAAATTTAAAATAAAAAGTAGAGAAATTCGTTTCTCTCTTTACTTTTTTTTCTATATTTCCTAAATTTTTCCACAATATATCATTTTTTCTCTTTATATGGAGCCAGAAAATCATGACAAAAATTTTATTCTAATATAATTGTCTGTATAGAGTTTATTAGTGTTTGTGATTTTACTCGAAACTCTCCGTAATGGTTTTAAATTTTTCATATAAATATAATAATAATTTTTTTTTTACATAATTTTGTTTCAAATTATATTTTTAAAGCTTGTTTTAAATAATGCAACGTTTTTCTGTTGCGTTTGATTTTTTTTTTTTTTTTTGTAATTTCAATTTCAATCAATTTCAACACCAATTAGCGATGTTTTTGGGGTCGGAAAGCAATTTTTTCCGTCGCAAAGCATTTTATCCGTCGCATCGTAAAAATTATACTGTTGCAACAGCTACGCATATAAACAAATTTTATAAAAAAAAAAAAAAAAAAAATTATAATTTTTTTGCCATTTTATTTTGTGTTAAATACATTTTTTTTTTTTCAAATTTTTAATAAAAACAAAAATAAATAAATAAAATATTAAATTAAATAAATATTAATATGTGGCGCGTAAAAAATAATGTAAATATTTACCGATGCATTTGCGAAATTCGTCGCGTCGCATAATCTAAAACAAGCTGCCGTTATAAATTATTTAACCAAAAAAAAAAAAAAATTAATAAAAAATAAAAATTAATATAAAAATAAAACAAAAATAAAAAATATTTAATTTAAAAAAAAAAAATATATATTAAAATAAATAATAAAATTTAAAAAAACAAAAATTGAAAAATTTCTTTCAACTTTTTTCCTTGAATTATATTTTAAATTTAAATTTTTTATAAAATTGCACACTCAAAAATTTCAATGAAAAATATCGGAAAAATCATTTTATTATTTTTATAATTTTGAATAACATTAAATTAATTAAGGTGGCAGCATAATGTGCGAGCTTTAAAAGCCAGCGGTAATTTTGTTAAAAAAAAGTTTTTTTTTATACATACGAAAATGTATATAACTGCAATTTTAGCTGAAATTTTAGTTGCAATTTTAGCTGCGCAATTTTAGCTACATTTTAAGTTTTAAACAAATTTTTTTTAAATAATATTTATAACAACTGGCGACTGCAGCAAACGCATTTTAAATCATTAGACGTTGGTGTTGTTCTATATTTTACTATATTGCTAAACAAAAAAATAATTTACAGGTGTGTACCGCTTTGGCTACAAAACGCTCACATTATGCTTTCGCCTTTAATCAAAAATATCGTAAAAAAAAATATATATATAATTATATGTTTTTTTTTTACAGAAATATTTAATAAAATTTATTAGCCAAAAATTGAATTTTATCCTTTCTATATTTAAATAAAAAACGAAAATAATTAATGGCAAGAATTTTTTTTTGAAAACTTAGCAAATTTTTAGAAACTTTACTAAAAAAAGAGATTAGAACTTGCTAAATAAATTATATAATTCTGGTTATTTTAAAATAATATTAATAATATAATAATAAAATTATATGAAATTCTTATAAATTATAATAATAAACAACATTAAAAAAAAAAATATACATAAATTAATTAAATGATTATTATTTTTTTTTTTTCATATTTTTTATATTTTTTTGTGATTAATATTTTTTTTTTTTGTTTTGTTATTTTAATTATAAGCTTAAATTAATGTAATTTTGACTGATCCCGATGGGAGTTGTTTCATAAAATTCCATGCATCAACACGTGTCATTTTTGATGTTGTTGCACCATTTATAAATAATATTTCATCACCATTTTTAATATTGCCAGCTTTTTGGGCAGCACCACCTAAAATCAAATAAAAAAAAAAGAAATTGAAATAATAATTTGAAATTCAGTTAAAAAAGGAGAAAATTGCAATATATTAAAATTTAAGAAATAAAACTTAAGACTATTACACTGTAGAGTTCGTAGCAATTTACTAGACATATGTAGTTCTTTCTCTCCTCTGGCTAAACAGTCTGTAGACTTAGGGATTTCTTCATATTGAGTTTTTCCTAACTTCTGGGACTTGTGATTTTAAATGGATTATGAACCATAAGTTCCCCTGAACATAACAAGCTATAGATACTGCAATAAGCCAATAGTATAGTGAGCTGGCCTCGACTACCAACATTCTTCACAGTTTTCAAATTTACATTTCTGTATATAGTATTTAGGTCTAGTATACCTTTCAACTGAAAATGATTTCGATTTCCCGAGAATCGAACTATTAATTCATTCTCTTTCTACTCTAATAATTACAGTACAATTAATTGTTTTTGTTTTTTCTTACCCATAAATACTTTTTTCACAATTAATGGTCGATTGCCCATTGGTGAATCAATACCACCTTCAATTGAAAATCCTAAACCACAACTATCTTTGATTATTTCAACTGTTCTAGCACCAGAATGAATTTCATCTTTAAAAAAAACAAGTAGGAGTAATTAATATAAATAATAAATTATAAATTAAGTGATAAAATTACCTCTCTCTGATGCTAAATTATTTCTTGTCTCTCTAACTCTTTCCAATATTTCACTAGTACTAATCATTTTACCAGATTCTCTCATATGTCTTTTAGTACTATTATTATTATTATTATTATTATTATTATTAACATTAATAACAATATCTGATGATGGTGGACTTGATGAACCAGTACTACTTGTCATTGATATACCACCACCATTATTCTGATTATTGCCATTATCATTTGATACAACATCCAAATCTAAATCTAATGATCGTGATGCTTTATGATAATTATTATGTTTTTTCTCATATTCAATATCATTTAATAATGGTTTATCATTTAATGAACTTAATGAACCCAATGATGAACGTTTTTTAGTTAATGGTTTTGTTATAACTGATTCTGATCGTGTTACAACTAAAACAACTTCAGGTCGTGGAGTCTATAAAAATGTATGTACAAAAAGATCATATTAAATTATGAATTAGTAAAAAAAAAAAACTTTTTAATTAAATACGAACCTTAAGTACTGAAATTGATTCACGATGTGTTAATCCACGCATACTTAAACCATTCACAGCTAAAATTCGATCACCTTTCTTTAAACGACCATCTTTAGCAGCTGGTGAATTTGTTAAAATTTTATGAATCTAGAAAAGAGAAAAAATGAAAATTGAATCATTAATCTTAAAATATTTTAGCAAAAATTATTTCTGTTTTGTACATACTGTAATTTCTTTAGCTTCATAATCTGCACCACCTGCCAATGTTACACCAATACTACTTTCTGGTGTATCTCTTTGTAATACAATTATAAATGCTTCTGGTAATTTTAATGGTGGATCAGCTTCTTCAATAATTAATTGAATATCTTGAGCTGTTATTAAACTTTGATTACTACCGAATGATGAAAAACTACCAAATTCAGTTGTTGTTTCTTGATTTGATTGTAAATTTTGATTACTAGATGATACACCAGATGATGATGATGCTATTGAATCCAATGATGAAAAACGTTCATGATAATTTTGTTTATCTTTGATTTGTTTATTAATTATTGTTGTTGTCAACATATTATTTAATGTATTATTATTATTATTATTATTATTATTATTTTGTGATTGAACCAATGTTGTATTACGTTGTTCAAATTTCTCACGAATTTCATTTGTTGTAATCTTTTTTTGTGATGATTTTATTTGTGTATTTATTAATGTATTACCTAAAATTTCTTCTTTTTCAATTGCTTTACACATTCTATCAGCTGCAACTTTTGTTAAAATTTCAGATTTATTTGTAATTATATCAATTTTTGATTTAGCTACTTCAGCTTGTACCCATTTAGCTAAATCATTACTATTTTCTGTAACGGAGACATTATGTTTCATTTGAGATGATAACGAATTAGTTGATATTGTTTTTGTTGTTAATAATTTTTTACGGCTAATTGGTTTTTGTGTTGGATCTGATTTAAAACTAGCTTTTCTTTCTTCATCAATAAACATTATATTAATTTTTGATGGTGATGTATCTGATTTACGGCTACTATCATCTGTATCCGATGTTATTTCAACATATGCAGCAACATTTATAATTTTATCAACAAAACTTTCATCTTTTGAGACAAGTTTATAATTAATTGGTGCTAAATTATTTGTTGTTGATGAAATTGGTGCACATCCATTAATTATTATATTTTTATTTTGTGATATTAAATTATTATTGGTTCGTTGTTTAAATTTTGGTGTTTTTCGTATTTCTTCTTCATCATAACCATCTGTACTATCTTCATCTTCATATCTACGATTACGTAATAATGTTGATGAATCATCACGTCCACTGCGACATTTAGCTGATGCTAAAACATTTTTACGATTAATTGATGATGGATCACCACCACCAGTACCACCACCTGAATTTGATTTTATAATACGTCGACTCATATCAACTGTTGGTGTACTACCAACTGAACTACAACTTGCTTGTGAACCAGAACCAGATGTTAATGTTGATGTTGTTGAACTAGCAATAGATGTATTTGTTTCTGAACTCAATGTACGTGTTAAAGCAAATTTTTCTGGTATTGCAGATGCAACAATATTCGGTGACATTGGTGGTGTTGATATTTTTGAACTAAATACAGAATCTGAATCACTTTCTTCCATATGAATAGCAGATGGTCGATTAGAATTACTACTACTACTACAACTGCTACTACTACTATTGCTATTTGTTAATATTAATGATGTTCTAGGTGGTTTAACTGGTGGTAATAATGGACTATCATTTTTCTTTGTTAAACGATTATTATGATATTGATTTTGATGTTCAGATGTTGTAAATATACTTTTATAATTACCATTACTCATTATATTTATTGATGGTTGATTAACAATAACATGATTACGTATTGATGATATTGTTGTTAATGGTTTATCATATAATTCTTTACGTTCGTTATAATTTTTATTTAATTGTCCATATGTTAATTTATTTGAATTAATTTTTATTTTTTCACTATCACGACTTTTAATTTCTGGTAAATCTAATATTGGTTCTAAATTTGTATTAGATAATAATTGTGATCTTTCTGGTATTACTAATCCTCTTAATTTTGACATTGATTTACGTCTTTGCTCTAATATATTTGTAATTGCTGCTTTACGTGTTGCATCATTATTATTATTATGGAATGATTGTGTATTACCATTACCAGTAAAACTAATTGTTCTAGTTAAATTTGATGTATTACGACGTGGTAATGATGCATAATTTTGTGTATAATCTGTATTTAAATTTTGCATTGATTCACTAACTAATGTTGTATTTGATAATTTTCTTATTATTGGTACATCATTTAAATTTTCAACACTAATTGCTTTTTTTGTTAATGAATTACCAAATATTGGTTGATAACGATTCATACCTGATGTAATTGATGATGATGTTGAATCACGTGAATCTAATAAATTTTCTGTACTTTTAGTTAATGGTTTAATTTTATTATTATTATTATTATTAACATTGATATTATTATTATTTGTGTTAGTAATACGACAAAAATCAATTTGATCTTGTTCATTTGAAAACATTGCAATTTTATCACGAACAGATTTTTCTGATTTTTCATCTTTACGCCAATCACCAGATTTTCGATTACCATTTAATTGTGTTGATAAATTATGATGTTGTAATATTGGTGATGATTTCTTTATATAATTATTATTACCATTATTATTTAAATCAAGTGTTAAATCATTTATTAATGAATTATTATATGAATTACTACGATTATATAAATTTGTTTTATTATTACAATTTTGTTGTGTTGATTCTAATCGCAAATAATGATCATTTTTATTATTATTATTTAATTTATTTAAATTATCTTGATTTAAATTATTAGTTGATGATGATGATGATGTTCGTAGTATATTATCATCAATATTTACTAATAAATCCTGTCGATATAATGATTTTCTAGGAACTGTTTGTGGAGGAATTGATTTTGGTAATGGTGGACGATCATCAACAAATATTAATTTATTATCTTGTTTATTATTATTATTATATATTTGTTGTTCTGTTATTATTGTTGTATTTGTAGTTGTTGTTGTAATTGGTAATTGTTGTTTCATGATTTGTTGTTGTTGTGGAATGATTAATGGTTCAGTAAAATTTGGTGGAAATTCATGTCCATCTGGTGGTAAACGTGAATATGTTGGTGGTGATGATAATGTTAAATAATCAGTAACAATTAATTTTGATGGTATTATTTGTATACTATTATTATTATTATTATTATTATTTGTATTACTAGTGTCCATTTTTGTTGTAACTGTAGTTGTTTTAGATTTAATTGTATTATTTTGTCTTGTATCAGATAAAATTGAATCTGTGAAAAACAAACATTTATAAATTTATTAGTAAATAAACATAAAAAAACATTAATTATTTCTTATTAGTAAAAACATAAATAAATAAATAGATGGCGCTATAGGTATGGAATATATATAAATATAGATGGCGTTATTAATAATTTAACGAATTTTCCATGTGAACCTATACTACAATAAATTACTACCTCTGTAAGGGAGAAATAATTTCAATAAGCTTTAAGTAATCTCCAAATGTTAGAAATTTTCTAATAAATCTTACAAGTTATATTAGCATAAATTTTACTATACTTGTACTAAATTCTAAGCTATGAACTAAATTTAGATTGATATCAATTCCTTCCGGCCATGAAATGAACCCTACGATCTCATCATTCACCACATATAAATATAGTATACAATTTTACACTAAACCACCGCCGCTCTATATAATTTCGACAGAAACAATTTATATTCCCTTGCGACTATAAGAAAAAATTCAAGTTGTTGTTTGTCAAGTTCAACAAAAGATCATTTAGAGAAGAAAAAAAAAAAGTCATTCATCTTTCATTCGATTCTATGCCTTGTCTAAAATGAACTATCACGTTGCAGTTTTATATTTATTATTATCAATATTGAATTATGTTGATGATGGATGATTGTCAATATTATTTGTTCGTTTGGTTTTTACGAAACATTTTTTTAATGTTTCTTCCTGAACACTAAATAATATTTTTATACTTGTTTTCATTATTATTTCTTCTTCCTCTTTATTTCATATTTAAAATTCTACAAATTTATGCGGTTGTATTAATTTCTTGTTCATTTTCAAAAAATTTTATTTAAAAAAAAAAAATTCTATTGATTTTCTAACCGTCTGTCTGTCTGTCTGTTTGTCCGAAAATAAATCAAAATAAATGTATGAGGATAAGTGTAACGCGGTAATTGTAATATTTGAATCGCTAACCTAACCACAAATTCTCAGTATCATGAAGCACCATATAAGAATTTTATTTTGAATTTATTGGTTTATCTCGTGTTGCAAACGAGAATGAAATACTACTGATTTATAAAGAATCCTTGTAACATTTGAATTTAAACGCAATTGAAAGAAATTTAAAGTTTGTTCGTTTAAATGGCGTTATTCGCCTTTTTCGTTCGACCAAGTCGGCCACGCAGTTAATTTGGTAAAGGACAGAGAATATCAAACTAATTTTAAATTTAAATAATCTTAGTTTTTTTTAAAAAAAACATAAAGCGCATAGTTATGAAACTGCTCTGCATAATTATATAGACGCGCGCTTATGAATGATTCATTACAATAAGTGCCTAATGCTTCAGTAAAATAAAATCAATTCTTCATTATCATTCTTATTTTTCTATTATAATTATTATTATTTTAGAATATTTTCTGTTTTTGTTATTGTGTGGTTTGTTGTTTTTTTTTTTTCTCAAATCAAAACTGACCAATAAATTGAAAATTTAATGTTAAAACAGAATGTTAGCTATTAAATCGAAGCAGCAAACTCAAAATTACTAAACCAAAGAAAACATATAATTATAATATTCTTTAACCATCAGTTAAGCGAGTAATTTATTTTCAAAAGTGTACTTCTGGGTGCGTAATTAAAATTGCCGATGACGTATATATTCTTCAAACACGCTTAACTGATTAACATGCGCTGCCCAATACAATTCATCTTAGATTTTACATATTCCAATCTTGATATAAGTGTAAACTACACTTTTACATGACATTGTTTTAAGTTTTTACTAACCTTTTTAAATTTCCATATTTTCCAGATTGGAATATGTAGAGTCATTCGACTCATATATACGTCAAACGCACCATAGAAGCACTTACACTTGACGTATATATACGTCATACGCACTTAACTGGTTAAAACTGAGCCAGTATTAGATTCTTTTCACAACAATGTGGTACTCACGTTGTTCAGATTTCTTATAAATACAGTTTGCGTTGCGGTTTTTAAAACGCTCACATTCTGTTTCAGTCTTAAGAAATTTTGGTTTTTCTCGAAAAATTAATCTTTTAATTTATAAATCAGAAACATTTACTTATTATTATTATTATTATAATAGAATGAAAATTGATTGATTGATAGAAATTATTAAAAAGTGATCATAACATTTAAATAATAAATAAATAAAATGTTTTTTTGTTTTGAATATTGTAAAACTTTTAAAAAATTCTTTTAATATTTTTCGAAAAAAAAATAAAAAATAACAAACTTTTGAAAAATCGATTATTTTGCTATCAAGAGAATTTTTCTGAATTATATATAAGAAAAGGGTAAAAAGTTCAAGTTCAAACAAATTAAGAAATTTAAAAAAATTAAATTAACTTGTTTAGCTTTAAAGAATTTTGATATATTAAATTAGCAAGAAAAGCGGAAGCATTTATGTATACTCTTCAAAGAATGACAAATTAAATTTCCAAAATTTTACCATTTTTGATTCATCTTTTTAAGGAGCTATACACAAAGTATGCAAAGTACTTTTGAATATTTTTATTTTGTCCAAAATCGGTGAAATCGTCCGGTAAAATTAGCTATTGAACCATAAAAATTTCTATTAAAAATTAAACCACAAAATAAATATTCTTTTCGCAAAGTTTAATTTAATTTTTTTTTTTTGTAATTTTCGAATGGAATATTTTTGTGTCTTATTTTTCTAATCATTAAAATGAAAAACTAAAAAATAATTTGTTAAATTAACCTTTCATCTTTATAATAATTTTTTTTTTCTTTGGAAAATATTTTCGATGAAAATTTTTTAGCTTGGTTAATTTAAATTAAATAGTGGTAATCCATAAATAAAATGATTAAAATTTATAATAATTTAATCATAAATTCTGTTGGCACAATTTCACATAGTTCAAATTAATTATTCCCCCGTATATTTAAAAGGTCCTTTACATCCTTTACACATACATAAAAAAAATCTCTACTTATATGTTCTTTTCTGTCCACAAACAATAAGAAGCACTTATTTAGCATACTAAACGTATACACACAAATTTATAATGGACGAATCGTTTGAAAAGTTAAGGTATTGAAAACGAAATATAATTGATAAAAGTTTCAAATTCGTTCAATATGCGGCGCTATTATCATTTTTTTAAAACATATATTTTGCAGCCTAAAAATGTTATTTACTATAATATATACTAAAAGTCCGAAGTGTGGACTTTTCGTATAAAAATATGAAGTGTGACAAATTCGATGGAAATGTAATAAAGAGCATATATGATACTAATGCCTGATCAATTAGTTAAAAAATTTGCCACTAGATCCGCTGAAATCCAAAATATGTTAATTATAATCTTTAAAATGTAATTTCGAGTAGTATAAATTGGTTACCGAAAAATTATAGCCAGACGTGTTTGAATGGCAGTCTCTAGAGTGGTAGTACATATATGTAAAAAACTTAAATTACAACATAGTAAGATGTTTTTGTCACCAGGGGCACTATATGACGCAATATAAATTACCTAAGAAAGATAACAAATATACTTAATAATAACAAGAAAAAGCTAGTGATTATAAAACTACTGTACGCATAATTAAAATTATTTTCTGATGGTTAAAATTATAATAATGGGAAAATATATGTAACGATAATTTGTATAAAAGATTTTGTATACAAGAAAATTTGTCGGAACAAGATTGAAATTATAAATTTACCATAATAAAATGTAAATTATTTGTTTAATCATTTTCTTACAGTAAATTATAAGTAAAATCTATAAAAAATTATAATTATAATTGAAAAATTTAATTGAAATTTTTTTATAATAATTTCATTTATTTCAATATTATAATCTTTATATATAATTACTATAAAGCCAAAAAAAATTTTTTATTTAATCTGTAAATCATATTTTGCGCCCCTCTTATTAATTGTCCAATCCAGTATAGTAATAAAAATAAATATTTTTATTACAATTTTTTGAATTTAAAAGAATTTTTTCAACCATACACAAAATACATAAGTAATAAATAAATTTAAATTTAAAGTTTATTTAAGACTTTTGACAAGAGTTATAATATAATATGGTGACAAATTTATGCTAAGTGCCCACTAAAATATTTCTCTATTACATATACATTATAGGGTGATTCATAAATACACAGTATACCATAATTTTTATTGTTGTAAATTCGTTGGAATTGTTCAAAGTGGTTCATATTCGTCATTAAACGTCGATGGTCGATGGAAATTTGTATACTTCTTGATTTTAAATATATATAGATCAAAGAAAAGTATTTCGTGTATTTTTCGTCCATGATGCGGCTTTGGAATGACATAATAAGGGGCATAGACTTTAGGCCGCGTGACTTTTGGCCGATGTAGAACAAAATGAAGGCGGTCTAAAGTCATTTTCTAAAATAACTTAAGGCCGCGCGGTCTAATGTCAGTTTTTATCGCGGTCTAAAGTCACGCGGCCTAAATTCAGGGAGCCACATAATAATGTTGGATCAGTATATATGGTTCACATGTAATTTTGATATATAGGTAATTTTATATATATATGCAAAAAATGCCTGTACCCAAATTTGATTGAAAAATTTGACTAGACCAAAGCAAAATTGATATTCGAAAAAATGGTGTAAATTCAAATTTTCAGGATTTTCGAAAATGTCTATATAATTATTTATAATTTGTAAATTGGTTACCAATTATAAATATTCCACTGTACAATAAATTTTATATTGAAATTATTTTCTTGTTTAATAAAACTAATTTTCCTGATTGATTTATTTATATAACGACAAATTTATTGTATGTATTTTTTTTTTTGTGGAAAACGTAAATTGGGTGTGTGACGTGAATTTATATATAGAAAAATAAATATTATATACTCCTAATTTTTTTCCTTTAATTATTTTGCAGCATTATAGAAAAAAAAAAAAACATATTAAGAGAACAAATAAAATTTGTTATAACATAAATTTTATATTGCAAGCAAATTTGTTGTCTACGCTCTATGGTATACAATAATTTTTATCTGTCATGCATAATGTAAAAATATTCACTTAATAATAATAATTTAGATTTATTGCATTTATATGTATACTAAGTATATACTACTTACAATTACCTAGGTAATTTTTCATATTAACCTCACCTGAAATGACAAAAAAAAAAAAAAAATTTAAATTATTTAATAATTGACATAAAGGAAATTTTTTTGTATTAAAAAAGTTTTTTTTTTGTGAGAAAAATTCATCACCTTTTAAAATTCCATTATAAGAATTTATTTTTGTTTTTGGTTTTAAAAATATTATTCTTGGTTCGATATTATCCATAATTAAATTCGGTTTTTTTTTTTTTATCTTTTTTATTATTTAATGTTAAAATATTTTTAAAAAATATAAATAAATTAAGACACTTTTATTTTATTTAAAAAATTTTTGTATATAAATTAATTTTAAATTAAAATTTGTCACATGAACTGTCACCATTAAATATTTTTTATATTTTTTATGATTTTTATAGTAAATTTCTTAAAATTTATAAAATTTAAAAATAATTTTATATTTTAATTTAATAATTTTATATTTTAATTTCATTATAATTGACAAATAAAATTTAAATATCAATTAAAATAAAATCGAAATAATTTTTTAATGATGGATTTTTATATTCAAATTTAATTTAATTATTTTTGGACAAAATTTTTATTAATAATATTTATAATATGAATTTATAAATTTGTTAGAATTATATTCATTAATTTTGGTAAAAGATAAATTTTTGGGATTAAAAAAAACTTAATTAATATTTAAAAAAAAAAAAATCAGTTTTCTCCGATTTTTTCGGCCGAAGTATGTAAATTTCAATGAAAAATAAAGTATATTCGTTGGATTGGTAATAATTAGTACAATACAATTCCTATATAAGTATATAATTGGCATTTCTGCCACTAGGAGGCACTAAATTAATAAATATAATCATTTTGAATGAATCTCCAGAATATAATATAGAATTTAAATTAGGAACTGAAATTGGTATATGTCCGATTTTTGACAAGAGAAATAACAACAGTAGAGTATAAATAATTCAATTTACTACAATTTACATTTTTACCACTAG
Organism: Empis stercorea; assembly: GCA_949752835.1. Taxonomy (NCBI): domain Eukaryota; kingdom Metazoa; phylum Arthropoda; class Insecta; order Diptera; family Empididae; genus Empis; species Empis stercorea. The sequence continues at coordinate 83,967,082 of OX457085.1, read as the reverse complement.
ATGGCATGACATATAATGTTTATATGCATATCCTGAACTGTCATTTTTCTAAATGTTTAGCAACAAACTTGTTGATAAACATTTCCAAAAATGTTCAAAGGTTAGTTTGGAATTAAATAAAAATGCTTCTACATATTAAAAAAATTGTATAATTCAATTTTCGCCTATTAGATAACGTTGCATAGCAAATGTTACAGATCAAAGGTGCAGACTTACCAAAAACAATTAATAAATTCATTTTATCAATCACTATCTTATCTAAATTATTTAAATTTTTTAAATTTTTTTTTAGTACCAAAATTTACTGAACCATCACAAAATTTACTGAACCAATAAGGAAATCATTCAAAAAAAAATTATTCAATTCATTATCGACAAATTTCTAGACAAGTAAATTAAAAACCAAATATTCATCTTCAAATAAAAAATTTATTCTCTTTAATTGATTTTTCAAAAATAATAATTTCCGCAATTCAAGATTCCAATTTCTTGTCTATCGTTAGAAAAATAATTTGTTATCAAATAAATTATACTTTACTTTTAAATTCAATAACAATAAATTTTCAACCTTGACTTTGGCTGGTAAAGTGATAATTAAAATATTCACTTAATTCTTATTTTGTTCAGTTGATGGTCTGATTACATAATTATGATTTTTGGAAACACAGAGGTAACACTCGAATTTATACACTTGAAATTTTCATTTCATTTCTCCCACATGATATTGTTCGATGGGCCGGATAAAGTTTTAAAAACTGAACAATAATTTTTTTTTTACTTTGGAATCACGAGCTTGCAGACAGAATTAGAAATTTCGTCCATGATTCAAAATCATATAATCTTCAATAAAATATTTACAATTGAGATTACTTGAATATCTGAAATTCAAATGAATTTTACTATCATGGAGCTCTTACTCTATATTTTATCAGAACAAAATACGAATTGACCTTTTTATCATAATCTTTGAAATTTCTCAGAATTCGAACATTCTTTTTGTTTTTTTGTTCAAGTCAAATTCTTTACAATAACCAAGAAAAAAAAATTATAATTCACAATTAAATTCTTTATAATTTCCATGATAATCTGTCGCGTATAACAAGAATAGGGTAACATGAATTATTATTTGCAACAATAACAGACAAAAAAATGCATTTATTTATTTTTTTGGTTTTCTTAGAAAAATTTTACACAAAAAACAAACCATCATTGGATTACATGGGAGAAAAAATTCCGAACAGCTTAACTAATGTGCAGTAGTTTCGTAATCATGGGATATTTTGTTGTTGTTAGCATAAAAATAATCTTCATTATTTCTGCAACACATTATTTGTCTATCTTAAATTTGGGTAAACATTTTGAATAATGTAAATTCTTATATTGCGATATAACGCTCCCTGGTGGGTGGCACCAAATTTATAATTTTGGTTTAAAACGAAGATTGCCGAAAGTTTGGTCCTATGATTCCAATACAAAACCCTTCCAATAATTTTGTCTGTACTTTATTTACTATGTTAAAAAGTTTCAATAATTTTAACATTGGACAAACAGATGGACAGTAGACTGTAAACATAACAGACAGAATAGCACATTGGAATTTCATGTTAACAAAAAAATTTAAATAACTAAGTAAATTTTCTAAAATTATGTCTGAAATTCATCTTCTCAATTTATCTACTTTGGAAAAAAAATATAGATAAGAATCTTAGGAAATTTTTATTTAGGAAAATTAAAATATAGAAATGCAAGAAAAACACAAAATTACTTTTTCGTAAAAAAAGAAAAATCAATGATTATTATTTATTATACTATTTTTATAGTTGAATGAACTTTTTTTACATGATTGTAAATTATAATTTATGTGATTTTGAATTTTGAATTATGAGCACGACAAAGAATTAATTGAAATCGAAAGTAAAATGAAGATAATACACAATAAAATATTATTAATTAGAAATTATATTAAAATAAATAATAATAATAATAATAATAAAAAAACAACCTCACCACCCACTTCAATATACCGGGCAACAATATATTTGACTTGAATCATAAATATAATGACTAACCTTGGTTTAGTAGTATAATTAGCACAGACAATTGATTGAGTCATGCAAAAATTGTATACATAAGGAAATATAAATTATAACAGAGATTTAACAGATATTTAACATTTAGTAAATGTACAAATAGATTTATTATAGATAATACATTGAAAAATCTTAAAATATTTAGCCACCAAATCAAGTTAGAAAGAAAAAGTGAAAAAATCACATTGTAGCAAATTTGTTAACTGATGTTTAAAAAATTAATTATTTAATTTAGTTTTCTGCCACTGGGATAGCACTGTTAAATTTATATATATGATACTAAGATTAATAATAGGATGAATAGTAAATTATATCAAAATTATGAATCATGTAAATCAATTTATAATTTTTGAATAAAATTAAGTATATAATTGAGTTGGCCAAATAAAATATTATAATTATTTTGAGTTTGAGTATTGAATGATGAATAATTAATTTTAAATTAAAGAAAAATAAAATAATAAAAAATATTTTATAAAATTTCACTTAGACTTCAAGGACCAAGAAAAAACACAAAATTATTCATAGATTTTTGTATTTTAGTATAAAAATTTATAATCTTAAAATTTATTTAAAATATAAAAATCTCAAAATTTCAAAAAAAAAAAATTCAAATATATAATTTAAATTTTCCTCAAAAATTACAATTAAATTAATTCTAAATCACTTTTCCCAATATTGATTAATATTGATTCACACTAAGTATGTAATATACAAAAACTAATTAACACCAAAATCTATATTTATCTTTAAAATTTAAAATTCGGTCCACATTTTACTCTATTTTCAAGAAAATTGAAACTCAATTACAAAATTTTTTTTTTTTTTTTTAAAACCCACATTTTTCTATATATTAAAATTCAAAAACCGTGTCCCCATGATTCAAGATCAAAATTATATGCAAATCACATAATATATTTTAAAAAGTTGGTTGATCGTGAATATTTTACTAAAATTGCAATAAAAATTTAAAATTTCCTATACTTTTTAATAAACCACAAATTTTAATTGCAAATTTTTTTTTGTTATAAATTTCAACCCAGAAAAATACTAAACGTTCGCGCGTGATCCATCATCAATCGAATACAAAATCAAACTGATTTCGATATCAACTTAAACAGAATACATTTTTTTTTTTTGAAGTAAACATTTTTTCGACTTTCAAATTCTATGATTGTAAGCGATATTAAAAGATTTATTTTGAATGTTTTCTTTGTCATTTTTAGTATTGAGGTCTTTTTTTTTTCGTTTGTTGTGATTAATTCCAAAATTTATATAAAAAAATTTACGAATTTTACGTCATTTATAATTTAAATTTTATAGTACGTTCTCACCAGCTCGAAATTACGTAATTTTGATTATTATCGTGACCAATGTTGACCAAAATTAAGTTCAAAATCATGTAATTTCCCATACATTAAGATGATTTTTAAATTACCATCAAATATAGTAATTTTGTAAAAAATTATGTTCCAAGATCATGTCACAATCGAATGTTCAATCCTATTAATCGATTTTTAATCCTAAAAATTTAATCCTGCCAACTTAATTTAGGTAGTGTGCCAAAAAATATGTTTTTTTTTAAACCAGTATTTCTACGTGCCGATCCCATTCCATAAATTAAAATAGTATTGAAATAACAGAAATAAAATAATTTAGACTTATTTATTTTCACAAATAAATTAATTAATTTTAAATAATTAATTAAATTAATAAATTTTGGCACGCGTACCATTTAATTGCGACCACTGTTATAAATCGTAAAGAAACTTAAAATGTCAAATAAAATTATCTCAAATTTGGTGTGAACAGTTTGACGTAATTTCGAAATCACGAACCGAAATTACATAATTTCGAGCTGGTGAGAATGTACTATTAGCTTTTGTTTTTCATCGTTTTGATTCTAATATTTTAAACTGAAATTAATTGTGTTCGAAACAAAAATCAAAAACGATGACAAAAATTTATAATTTTTGAGTCACATAATAAAAATTTTTTTTTGATTGTTAAATAACCTAATGAATATCAAATTTTATATTGTACACTTGATAAAAAGAAATTGATTGATTTTTTTTTTTCATTTTATTTTATTACAATTTAATTGAATGATTTACGCAAATTTATTAAATTGATTTATTATTATTAATATTATTGGTCCATCAATTTATGTATTGGACCATTAATGTTGAGTTAACTAGGAATTTAGATCATAATTTATTTAATTTTTTTGTTGAAATATTGAAAATTTGTTTTTAAATTTGTACAGAATTCAAATGAAAATATCAGAATGTAGAAAGTGATCTATAAATTAAAATCAACTGCAGCTTAACATCACATGAAGAAGAACCTTTTTGAGAAAATGAAAATGAAGAGAAGAATATTCGGCATTACCTTCTCAAAGCCAATCCAATAAGTTTCCAGCTTCTGCACCAATATTAAATTTTCTTACCACAATTCAAGCCCCAATAAATTTCCTACATTAAACATAGTAACCATAATTAATCAGTAACCATGCCAGAATAGTAGATGTGTTTACAGGTAACTGGCTAATCGGTGAACATGCAGCCAGACTAGGCATCCCCTTCCACCTATCCTGTCGTAGCTGTCAAGAATCGGACGAAAAGGAAACAGGAGTGCACTAAACTTGTAAGTGTCCAGCGCTAGCCAGAGCTAGATACTGTTCTTTTGGCAGTCCTTTTCTTGACAATCTCAGCAGCCTAGCCACAATACTACCAACAGATATGGTACATTTCCAAAATGCCACAGGGTGGCTCTAAACTACCTACTCTTCTTCCATAATTGAAATTGGTGGTTCACGAGTGTCAGTGGTAACAAAACGGCGCTATAGCGTTAATTGGAGCCTCCTGAACAGCCGGGTCGAGGCTCACCACTTAAACCAACCAAGCCAACCAAACAGTAACCATAATAATCATAGTGAAACATAATTATCTTTCAAATTTAATCTATATTTCATTTTTTATCTATAAAATAATATTTTTGTTTGGGTGTAAATTTTAATAATTTTAATATTTTGATTATTTTTATTTTAAAACATTTAACTAAAATACTTAATTTTAAATAATTTTTTATAATAATTATCTCAAGGTTTTTTGGTTTTTACTTGTTTCATTTTAAAGTATAAAATTGTCGCTTAATTTTTACTAACTACAAACAATTTACATTCTATATAAATCTACTTTAAGTAAAGCGATTCTAAGAAAAAACTAAAATAAAATAATTTTCATTTTCAATTAATTTATATTAAAAATCAAATTAAATAAAGAAAATCCACACCCAAAATTAAAAATATTTTCAATAACAACATACAACAAAAATAAATAAAATAAAATCCAAGCTCACGACAAGAGTCCAGGCTCACTTTTACATTATAAAAAAAAAATTTTTTTAATGACTTGATAATTTTCCCTCGTTCAATTTTCTAATCCAAACAAAAAATTTATTTGAAAAGATAAAAACTTTAATTTAATTTTATTACCTAAATTGGACACGATAAAAAAATTGATAATTGATATTTTACCCTAAAGGAATAATCAAATTATTTAAGTTCTTTTCAGTTGTTTTCCACTTTATACGTTTTTCATTTGAAGTTAATTTTCTTGTTTATTTTATCGTTTTTTTGTTGAAAAATTTGCTTAGTTTATTTTGGTTGGAAAAACCTTTTTTTTTTTGTTATTAAGAGATTTTTTTAAATTTTCAAATTACAATCATTTTAAATGTTGATTGATTTGTCAATTGTCCACAAGATTTTATTATTTAAAAAAAAAAAAATTGAAATTAAATGAAAATTGTAATGACTACACAAATTTTGCATTTAATTTAAACTAACATTGTTAAGTAATTGGGAAATCGGAAAAATATTTGAAAATTATAATGTAAATTTTAGAATCTAAAGGCCTAACCATAATGGACTTAATGTAAATTAAGAAAACTTTCGATATTTTCATTAAGTTATCGAAATTCACTGTCAAATCCCTTTTGGACATAATGAACTTATGAAAAATTTAGAAAATCACAAAAAAATATTTCACAAATATCAAAGTTTGAAAGTGACAAACGTAAAATAAATTATGAGTTTTTTTATTTTCATCATGGATGCCATGGATTTTATTTCAGCAAAACAATTTTCTTAATTTTTCTTAAGAGCTCAACCTAAACACCGGCGTACGGCGTATGGTGTCTGTCAAAATCGATATTGGTACATACATTTTGTATTGGAGCACACGAAATACGCGACGTACGTACGCCGAGAATTGGAATTTCCAATTTTGACGGGCGTATAAAAATGTTTAATTTGATTTTTTAAAATTTAGCAGAAGGAAACATTGATCAAAAAAATTTTAATGTATATAAATGTGGCATTTTATTTCGGGATACGCTGGCGTATCAGCGTATCGACGTATATACGCCATACACCGTACGCCGGTGTTTAGGTAGAGCTCTAAGTTTTGTACGATAGTAATCGTCCATCATTAAGTTAACGAAATTTTTGAAAAGTTAACGAAAGTCCCCTAATTTTTGTAAAGTCTATTTCGGTCATTTGGCGTATTTTCATATAGTCGTACGCCATCTTAAGTTTTCTTAATTTTCATTAAGTCCATTATGGTTAGGCCTTAAATCGACAATAAGGAAATTTGAAGTTTTGTTCGATTGTTTGAAGTTTTGTTCGAATCGACAATAAGGAAATTTGAAGTTTTGTTCGATTGCTATTTAAGCCAGAATTAACTTTATATGCTTTGGCTTTGTGGGCAACGATAGTCTGTTACGATATATGAGTTCTTGGTAGTGAATCATGGCGAAAAGCATCGATGTTATTATTCGTTGACTTGTAATATAATTCTATAGTGGTCGACTCCAATATTGTTGACAGCAATTCTGTATTCTTTTTTTTGCAAATTAATAATTGTGTCTCTCTACTGCCGGAGAGAGTTTGGTTCAGAATCGATATAAAATTTATTAGATCACCACATTGTAATAGAATATTTATGTGTGAATTGCCTAAGAGAGGACATCATCGGATTAGACTGTTGAACCAAGAGAACAAGAAGAAACATTTAATGGTAAATCGACTAATTTTAAAATACGAAAAATTCAATAATTCGATAATTATTACTCAATTATTATATATATTAAATCGATAATTCTTATTTTGTGTATACAAAATTAATTTTGAAAATTAAATTTGTTAATAATTTTTATATAATCAAAACAAAAAATCACCATTTTTTACTATCAATTTCTATAATTTTTATTTACTTTCTTTGTTTTTCTAAGTTAGCACGATTTTTCCAACACACAAAACAAATTTCATCTCATCTTCTTTTTTGTAATTTTTGTGATTGTTTGATTATTTTCACTATTAAATTCATTAAAATTGGATTGTTTCTAAATTTTTTGGTTACATCTTAGAAAAGATGAAAATTAAATATTATAAATCAAAGAAATTGGAAAGAAAAACTAATTGAGATAAATTTTTTTTTTCTGATCATAATAAATAAAACAGTGTGATCGCTGCTGGAGCGCCAGTAGTAGTGATGATTATTATGGTAAAAACATTATGCGAACTATCATTTTCTTATATCAGACACAAAAAAACTATATAATTTCACTTTTTAACGTGAAAAATAATGAAAAATCAGTGTTTAAACAAATAAGTAATTAAAATATTAAAAGTAAAATGAAGGCGTGGAAATTTTTTTTTTTTTTTTTTGGTTTTGATTAAGAAATTTTTATAGTTTTATTGTGAAAATTTGTTGTAAGGTGTGACAAATTTTACACGAAAAAATATTTACCTATGATTTAATTTATTATGCGATTACCCACAAGACAACTTAACGAACCAACACAGTTACCCACATTTTACTCTAAAACAGGTGTAAATATAGTTAAGAATGTGCTAAACGTGGATTAGCTTTAGTAGAGTGCATGAGGTCGTCGTAGGTGTAGGCATTAACATTGCACACCAAAACATGTACATAGATTTTCAAAAATTTTCAAAAACAATTATTTTAATTGATTGTTAAACAAATATTATAGAACAATTAATTCTACTTGAATTTATATCATTTTCATGTTAAATTAGTCTTTTTACAATTCAAATTGATCCATTTTAAAGAAATTTCCAAAATTTTGATATCTGTTGGTCCCTTGAATCACTGTTGGTCCCTTGAATCATTTAATTTCATCATATTAATTTATTGCAACTTTCAAAACGATATTTTTGATTTTAAATTTTAAATTTTTAAAAACAATTATCATAAAAAATGCACACAAATTTTGTCTAAAACTAAGATTAATGTCCTAAACACAATTGGAACTACAAGCGAATTTGTAGCTGTCACAGCAATTAGAAAACACGAAATTAAATGAGACTAAACACAATTAGGCTACAACTACGAGATACAACTACAGAATTAAGTTAATTTCTAATTTTGCAGTCGGAAGTCGGAAGCTGTCAGAAAAAAAAAAAAAAAAGGAAAATCTCAAAAAAAAAAAAAAACAGTGTGCTTGGAAAGATGAATTTCAAATATAGCAAAAAAATATATATCTAGTCGCTGGTAGTCGGTATTGTGTTTACATCAGTAACGTAGCCGGTAGTTGTGGTACGTAGTTGCAGTCGGTAGTTCCAATTGTGTTTAGGGCATTAAATTTAATTCAAAATTTAAAAATAAAAAAAAATTTTCTAAAAATAAAAAATTACTTAAAAAAAATATATATTTTTACTATATTTACTTTTACATTTCCCCACAAAAGTATATTAATCAAAAATTTTCAATTAGCTATAAAATATAAATAATAATATAATATAATTACTTAAGAAATCTTCAAAACCACAAATAACACTTTCCAAGATTTCCAAAATCTGTCAAAAAAAAAAACAAAAATATCTAAGAAAAAATTCAAACCAAATGCTAAAATAATTTTCTGTTCAACTTTCTTGTACTCCAAAAAAAAAAAAAAACAAACTCAATTCTAAAAATTGATTTTGGTTTGTATTTTTCTTTTTTTAGATTTCATATTTTTTTTTATGGGCTCCAAAATGTCTAAAAAAAAAAATTTAATAATTTTGAAAATTTTAGTTTAAATTTTTGTTTTTTTTTTTTAGATACCAAAAACAAAAACAAACGAGCAAAATAATAAAAAAATCATAAACCATTATAGTAATTTTTGTTGGTTCATATATAAATCATTATTATTATTATAAAACCGCACATTTGATCATAAACTAAATTTTGTTTTTTCTAGCTCATAATTAAATCCATTAAGATAAGAAAATTATGATAACGCGCACTCGTTAAACAATTTTTGTAATATTTTTTTTGAAGATAAAAAAAATTAATATTGACATGAAAAGTGAAATTTACCACTTAAATTAAAATTTCACTATACATATACAAATTTAATGAAAAATGTTAATCAAAAATTAAAAAAAAAATTTGTTGTCTAGTCAAATTAACATCACTTGAACTGAGAAAATAGCACAATCGCGTTAATAAAATTTATTGGACCTTCTAATATAATAATTTTGACCATAATTTATGTCTCCATAGAAAAAAAGTAAATGATTTAAGAGTTTAATGAAATCATTGAAGTTGAAGAGAAATTAAAGCATTGACTATTGCCTATATCAAAAATCAGCAACACGTTACAATTATTGTGTTACTCAGAGGAAAATGGTGCTTTGTTAATTATCCGGATATTGTGACATATAGGTAAACAAAATTGAGGATAATCTCGCTGAAAATAATGGCAGAAGCATCTCTGCCGAAAGTGTTAGACCATTAAAATTGCAAAGAGTTCTCTGTAGCAAAACTCTGGTTGAGGGCTAGGAAAGTAGTATAGACCGAACGACATGACAAGAATAGTCCTAAGCAACGAAAGACATTCGCAAAAAAAATGCAAAGACTCTGTATACAGAATATTAAAATCCGGACCATGTTCTTATACCAACCTTTTGAACACTATTTGGTTCATTAAATTTCTCGTAATTGTATCGCTAAGGATCCGATGTTATTGTCGCGGTCGACTATTGCCACTTTAACCTAAACGAAGTTGATCTAGTTTAAAGATAATGAAGTGACAATGAAATGCAAAAGTTCAAAATGAATGGATTAAAAAAAAAAATAGGAAAATTTCTCAGATTTTTTCGACTTTATAATCAAAATGCGGCATCTTTTTTATTAAAAAAAATGCAATTTATTTAGCTTATGGTATTAAATTCCAAAATCTTCGATTAACAAGACTAATAACATTTAAGTAACAAAAAGTGATTTTTGAGTAAATCGAATATATTTTTAAGAAGTATTATTATAAGAATTCAAAGATTTAATGGTTCAACAGAATTAAGATATGATTTTATTTAAATCTTGTCTTATACACAAGGTTATCTTGTTTTGTCAGCTTAAAATAGAACAGTTTTATTTTATACATTCTATATAAATAATAATAAAGTGACTTAATGCCTTTTACTTCTGGACAGACATATTTTAGCTAAAAAGCTAAGCTAAAAAAGAGTCAGAAAACTGATAACATTTAATTTTAAATTTAAATATAAAAAAAAAAATTTTTAGATTAATAAAATTATTATTATCTCTGTTTAATAAATTCAAAAAATATCTTGGATATAGTAAAATAATTACCGATCAGAGACCTAATTGCAAATCTATGTTCATTGCAAGAAAAGTAAATAAATAAAACTTTTAAACTATTTTTTTTTTTTTTTGTATTTTTTTTCTTCCTAGTTTTGATAAAAAAAAAATTAAAAATTTTTTTAATCTGGACGAATTTTATTTATTATGCGAAAAATTTCAAATTTAGTATATATATAAGACAGTGAACATTTTCAAATTACAATATTTATACATCTATATAACATTAATAGTCGAGGTCGTATTGAAATTATTGTAAAAAAATGCCGAGCAGCCGAACTACTGATCAGTAGTTTTATAATTATGGGCTTTTTTTAAATGATCTACTGTAATTGCATATTTTGAGTATATGTTACATGTTACACCCTCTAGCCGCAGAAATTAAAATTATAACTGATTTTATACTACTACTTACTAAATTTCAGATGCGACATTAAACCTATTTTTTGGAGCTTATTCACAATTGGAAAACAAATTTTGAAAACTCTTTTTCCATATTTTAGTATTCTGCACCTCTATCGGTAGAAATTGGAAATACAATTTACGGCATCGTATTCTACTCTCAAATACCTTTCCAACGAGTGGTCAAACTTAATTTTTGGTGCACATTTACTATATATAAAATTACATTTTTATTCAGAAAAAGATGTTTTGGAAAAATCCGAATAGCGCCGCCTGCCGGCCGAAATTTAAAATTCTATCAATTACATCTGGTTCTCAATAAATCAAGCTTTCCGTCGGTGGGTCTATCATAAACTTGTGTGTACAGTAACTATGTGAAATAACTGGTTTTTATTGTTTACATCGGACAGACGGACGGACAGACGGACGAACAGAAAAGCGTTAACATAAGGGATTTTTTTTTTAAAAAAAAGCCCTAAAAAATATTTTTTTGTTAGCAAATTCGCATGGAAAAGATTTTTGTTGTTGTTTTGTAATTTTGTCACAGGGTTAGTACGAGATACGATATATAAGCTGATTTTTTCTATAACTCTATAGTAATCACTTACTTAATACTAAAACCCTCCGAACTGAGTTATAGGAATGGTCAATAGATGTTAGACAATTTTAACAAAGTTAGACATTCTCTGTCTTGAAAGACTTTATTTGCAAATGTTAAACAATAAGCTCGTTGGTTCAGCCACCCTAAGAAGCAACCGGCATGTATTCATGGAGATTGGATCTTTGCACATCTCTTGAACAGTTACAGTAAGATATAATTATGGCACTGAAAATTTTTGAGGATGAAGGTCTCTATATATAATATTGTATATACTAGTCTAGATTTTGGAAGATAAAGTTGATATTATGAACTTAATATTTAAGATAAACCATAGAGAATTACAAAACACCCTGTTAAATTATTTATTGGTGTGTATAAATACATAAACTTTTCGTTTCTTCCATATAGCAGACAAGAGGATTAACTTAGTAAATTAGCAAAAATGATGGTTAATAATATTCTTCTTATACAATTTTTTCAATTCGCGTTTGAAATTCTTTTTATGATTATATTACAAACTTTAAATGAATATTTTTATAGTTAAAAAAAAAAGCCGCTCTGCTAAATAGATTACTTTTGTATATATATAAAATGAAGAAAAGTTAGTTTCATTATAATTTTCAATTTTTTTTTTTTTTTTGTATACCATTTTTTTTCCCATGGTTTGGAAAATTTATTCAAGAAAAAAGAAAAATAAAGATAAGCAATATTTACTTGCGGTTGATTTTTCAAGATATTAAGGAAAACTATATAATATTAAAAAAATTTGGTTAGTAAATTAATTCTTCTAAATTTTTTACTAATCATTTTTTTAAATTCGAAATTTAATTAATTCGAAATTTATTTAATTTGATTAAAATTTTATTTCCTTTTTTTTTTTTTTGTTAATTCAATTTGCTTTAACTTTTAAAATGAAATTATTAAATCATGCGAAACATAAACACGCAATTAATTTTTATCATTTAGAATTCAACAGCATGAAATATATGTCAAAAATATAGTTTAAGAAATAAATTAAATTTTAAGGAGAAGATGACTTTAGGCATGCTAGCAACTACTGTTAATGTGTACTACTAAATTATTTATATAAAAACTATATAATAAATTTTCTTTGAAAATGTCAAAATAATGTCAAATAAAATTAAATTGAATATCGAACTTCCTCATATTATTTACTGTATTCTGTATATAATACCATATAAACAGCATGAGAAATGATTGGTATATAAAACTAAGACACTGTTTAAAAAAATATATTAAAAATGATGGGAAAAAATGTTAATTGAATTATCGATTAGATATACAGTTAATCTTAATATTGTTTAATGGCTTACCAATTACAGTAAAATTATCTCGAGATGCTGGGGTTCGAATCATTGGAAATTTCCTTATTAAAATATATGAATTGCAACCAAAGAATTCCGAATGAGAAATAAAAATTTATTTGGTTGGTTGGATTGAAAGGAGATAGGGCCAAGAGCCCTCCACCGCACCAAGACCACTAGGGCCTATTGTACTCTCCACCGACGGTACATTTATTCTAGATCACGTCGACCAATCCTCCTCCCAAAAGAACGAAAAGATGGAGGCAGGATTAATCTTATCTGCGTGCATCAGATCCGGTATAAAGTGACAATCTAAGTGTTTCAGTCTTCTGTAACGGATAACGGAGCATAAGCAGAGAAGGTGTTCAATGGTTTCCTCCTCCTCCCCGCAGCCTCTACAGATTGATATATCCGTTAAATTGATTTAAATTTTATTAATGGATTTATCACAAAAAAATTACTATTTGTGTCCAAGAATTACAAAAACTTTTTAAAAGGATAAATGTATCAAATGATATAGTCTAAACGTCTAAACTTTCATTGGTGGGGCTGACCACAATTTTACATCGTTGACTTTCCGTAAACGACATTAATATGTATGCGCGGTCTAAGTTATAGTTATGAAAAATTTCAACAAATAGCCACAAAATAATTTGCAGGGAAAATGCAAAATGTCTTGTTTTTTTTTGTTATATCCCTGAAATTTAATAAATAAAAATACTTTTAAGTTAAGATTTTTGAAGAACCCTAAAATTTCACAGTAACTAAATCAAATTGTTAACAGTGTATCACATAATACATAATACCAAACTTTTAACTACCAAATAGCCATCAATATAATAAAAATCTTCTTAACCATTTAATATTAATTTTAACCACGCATATTAATATAATATTCAAAAAAAAAAAACAAATCTAAAACCATATAAATTTTCTGTCTACTATCCAACCGAGATATTGGCAATAAATAAATTTTATAATATAATTTTAGTGAATTTATAAAAATTTATTACGCATAAAAATAAGAAAATTTCCATTAATCTTTTATTCACGCAGGAAAAACTTGTAAAATCTTTATGATTATTAAATTTTTTAGTAATAAATTTTCATAAATTTTGAAAAAGAAGCCAATTTTCTAAACAACTCCATAGGTAGATGTCGAATAAATAATATATTTTCTTATTTTTCCATTTACCAAAATTGAAAATGATTTGTTTTTTTTTTTTTGTTTAGGAAAATTTATTAAGTATTTCCTGGTATTTTTTTTCTATTACACTTTTTTTTTTCATAACTAAATTGTGTCATTATAAAAGTTAGAGAGAAAATTAATCAGAAAAAAAATTCTTAAATAAAATTGGGTTTTTTTTTTTTTTATGTGAAAATTTTTATTTCTTCGCGCTGAAGTTATCATAAATTATTGGAAACGGCAGTAGTTTGGATTGTTTGGACAGAAATATATTTGGTTGTAAATGAGGAAGTTAACTAACATGACCCTAAAAACATGAATTGGTTTATCAATTTGAAAGGTGATTAAAAAAATTTGTTGGCATTTAAAAATAGAAATTGATTTTTTTAATTAAATTATTTATTAAGCGTAGCAGAGCTACGACTACTGTACTGGAATAACAGAAGAAGATAAGATGTTTCGATTTACTTGTCTAAGTTTAATGAAGAAGAAGAGTATATTTCTGCAAAGTAATCCATATTGCTATCTTTTCGGTTGCCAGTCTACTACGTAAAGTATATTCGTTAAAATTATTTGTTAAACTACATTTTCCCCTGACTATAATAGAGTAAATCGCCGATAGCGTACTGTTTAACAAGGGCAGCAGTAAAATCCAACCAGTAAAAACGATTAGCTTGTAAGTATCAGCACCTATGCTACAGAGAAACTTATATGTTTCGGCTCGGAATTCATATAATAAATCAGTAATCCTAATTGCAACACAATGACAGGAAGATCTGTAAGATACGTTGCATTGAATCAAGACAAGAATAATAGAAGATCTTTTTATAGCCTACCAAATAGGAGATACGTTTTTTTTGGATTGACAAACGACGAAAGAACATCCTATCACATCGTTTATTATATGTACATATATTATTATATTATGTGTTCAACCTAACAAAATACTTTTACTCTTACCAATAAAAGGATTACAGCATAAATTTAGGCTTCACCATTTGTATCAAATGGAATATCTCAAACGAAGATTTTTACTTTAGCTCTTCTTCAAATTATCAAAGGTTTCCCTTTCAACACAAAAAAAAAATCCAATAGTTTATGGCAGAATGTAAATTAAATCAAGTGCAACGATACAAAACACTTTTCCTTCCCCCAAAAAACATTACATTATTATGAAAGAATAATGAAGACTAAAAAATTTATAATAACCAAAAGAATAATCGAAGTTAGGTAATCCAGAAAAATGTATAAAATGCACTTTATTATGTTCAGCAGCTGTGAAGTTTTTTTTTTCTCCATTTTGTCATTCTACCAGTGTAAGTGTAACAGCTGCAGAATAAAAGTCTATAGACCGGAGCAATTTTGAGATGAAATACAAAACAGCAAAACTTATCATACTTATAAATATTTAATAATAAAAAAAAAAAAATACTTGTGTCTACTGTAGACTCTACAGTAAAGGTATATAAAATTATTTGGAATTTGAACAAGTACTGACCTCTCCTCATGACACATCAAATCTTGAAAATAAAATTGCTATAGTCAATAAGTAGAAATTTATAAAACTATTTAATATAATAGTAAAATGTCGTGTTTGCATCAAAGTTCATGAATTTTTATCGTGGAGACAATTCATTAGAGAAAAATCATCAACGAAAGCCTTATCACAGGAAATTGAATTGATCCATCCAAAATATATAAATTGGTATTATTACAAATCAATTTCAAGTGTACTACACTTTTTCCGAGAATTATCCTTTAGTCTTTTGAGTCTATATAGATATGAAATTGATTTTCGGAAAATAAGTTTCTGACTATTTACAGAAAGTCTCAAAACTTGAGGATTTGATTACCTGTTTCCGGGGAAAACGATAAACACAAAATTTTTCCTGCGATGAATTTTCTTTTGATGAATTATCCGTAAACCGAAATATGTATATAAAAATTGACATGGGTATAAAACAGTGGCGGGCGTTGTATATTTTTGTTTGTTTTGATTTTATTTATTTTTTTTTGTTAATCTTGTCCTAACCATTTTTGGTTTTCCTTTATTTATTTTTTTTTCTATACACTTATTAAAAGATCAAAAACAATTCTGTGATCGATAACGTTTAAAATTTTGCAGCCGACTTGTAGTAGAGAAAAATATTCAAGGTTTTAAGTCTACATTATATTATATAAAAACCAACCATATAGTAACAAACCGCCATCCATAATAGATTTTGGTCAATTACGAATTTTTGTACAATGTGCAAGCACAGGTCAAGTTTTTTTGTTTTTGTCTTCTGTTGGATAGTATTATATAAAACATGTTCTCATGATAGCAAAATATTAACTAGCAAATAAATATATGTATAGGAATGTAGGTATATATAAAAAACGCATTTCAAGAAAATGAAAATGCAATATAAAATGTATACAAGAGTTTTAAAACCGCGATTTTCATCTTGTTCACCTTGAAAACTAGCATAAAATTCCTACGCGAAAATATTATGTACATATAGGTTTATTTTGTTGTTATTGTTGTCTTGCTAGCATTCAATCTATGCTCAATGCGAAACATAAAAACAAGAATTTTTGTGTGTGTGTGTGCTGCAACACCCAACAACAAATCTATAAAAACTAACACGAAATTGGGTATAATCAAAAGAGACTATGGTTAGTATAATAAAAACAAATGTTATTAGCTATGATTTTGAAGGAAGATTTCTTCACGAAGAATCGTATAAAAGGGATTCTTGTTGTTGTCTGTTGAAACGTTTAAGGATTATTATTACACTATACAGACTGATCCAAATGTAGTTTTTCCGGTGGTTCATTGCGGGACGAGAAATTCGAACATTAATTTCAATATGAGGATGTGGACAAAGAGAAGACTCTTTAGCAGGTGCATCTTTTCTCTTAAGAAGATCTTTAAAAAAAGAAATTGTATTAACATAATTTTGGTTCATAATTTTGTAATGGTTCAGTATAAAGAGTTCATTTAGACATTTGTAATGCACCCTTAATTAATAATGGCTTTAATGACAGATATAGCATCAATATGGAAAATTTGTGAACACTAAAAGGTTATTGGTTTTAATCCTTTAATCATTGAAGGAATCACTTTAATTATCCACTCCTTCACGAAATATAATTTAATTTAAACAGAATGTCCTTAATATTTTTCTCTTTGAGTAAAATGTTCTGGAAGTTTTACCTCGCCAAATAAATCAACAAAGAATTATATGGATAGTGGATCACTTACTTACGGACCACTCTGTATATAGTACGAATAGATGGAATGTGCAATTGAATTAAATTTATTATATAGATAGAAAATTGCATTTTTATATTATATTATTTTTTTTTTTTCTTAATTTTAATATTAAAACAAATTTATTTTTAGAATCAGTGTATAATAGTAATTGTAAGAATTTGTATATAATCTCGCGTGCCAGACACGCAAAATTCAATATCTTGCAAGAAGATTTATAAATTTTGTTTTTCCTTTTTTTTAGA
This sequence comes from Empis stercorea, assembly GCA_949752835.1. Taxonomy (NCBI): domain Eukaryota; kingdom Metazoa; phylum Arthropoda; class Insecta; order Diptera; family Empididae; genus Empis; species Empis stercorea. Next base: position 83,949,311 of record OX457085.1, on the reverse strand, counting down.
TAGCTAAAAATAGCCTATTAGAGATTTAATGTTTTAAAAGAATTTTCCATCTTCTGTGTGATTATTTTTAGTATAAAGATGAAAAGTCAAGTTTCTTCTATTTTATTTTTATTTTTTTCGAAAGTGAAATAAAATATTTACGATTTTAATATTATAACAAAATACACACAACAACAAAGAAAATATGAAAAATAAAACGCGGGTTTGTCAAAAGCACATTTCCTCAAAATGAAAATCGCCTCATGTAGAACTATGAGCTATGCTAAAACTATGAGCTATGTTACTATACATAGGAAAGATAAAAAATGATATCGTAAATATAGGTAAAAAATGTGTCCCTGTTCGATTTTATCAATTTTTTTTCCTTCCATGGTTATTATTCCAGGAAAATATATATAAACTTATCATTTAAGTTTTCTGTAATTTTTATTTTAACATAATGTATTTATGAAATAATATCCAATATTCCATTTATATAGCTCCTAAAAATATGCAAAATGTTCGTTTCTTGCAAAATTTTACATAATTAAGCATTTTGATTAATTATAAGTGTGAGGCAAATGATTATAATTTATTAATTAATGCACTTTAAAGGAATATGATTTTCGAAACTTTTCTCAATATTTGTTTTTAAAAATATTGTGCAGTTATAATTTTACAAGTAAATTCAAATGGTAATTTTTTTATTTTCGAAGGGCCACAACGGAAAGGGGAGGGGAGATACGGATACAATTTCTTCAGAGACTCTAGTTATTTTTTTAGATATCTCTTTGGTACATAAATTACAGCCTTCCATAATAAGCAGTTTGGGAAATACAGGGTGTTAAAAAAACTAAAAAAAGTTGTATGAAGATAACGGTATTTTTATACATCAAAGAATTAAATTTTAAAAAATTTGTTAATTTCACAATTAAGATAAAATATTTTCCTATCTTAAAGCTTTTACAGACCTCAAATTGTTTTATTGTTTTAAAAGTTATTAGATGTTCAATATGTGCAATTTCCGCTTTTGCAGGGGGAATAACTCATAGAGGAAAAGAGATAGAAGAACGTTTTGTTCTAATGGACCTATTATCTTATTATTATCTATCTATGGTCAAAATTTTGAAACTCTATCTCAATAGAGATGTAGAAGTTTGTGTAAACGGACGGACGGACGAACGGACAGACAGAGTGAAACTAATATAAACATTTCTACCAAATTGGTTGGAAATGTGCAAAAAATGAAAACAGATTTAATGATTGTAAAGTAAAAGATACTTGAAATAAAAGTTCAAACACCCTCAGAGTGGAATTGGTTAAAAAAAATATATTTTTTATGAAAATTCTTTTTGTAGTTCATTTTTTATTTTATTTTGTTAATTTTCCAACAAATATAAATAAAAAAAAAAAATTTTGTTTATTTTTTTTTTAGATGATGGAAAATTAAATATTTTAACACCATCCATACGTCAACGATAGGAAAATTGGAATAATTTTTTTTTTTTTGGTTGGTTTTGTGAGATCAAGAAAAAAAGAAAGGAAAATTGAATGATGAGACATTAAGAAGATTTTCGTAGTATAAGGGAATTGTTAATCTTATTGAAAGTGAAGTTGGCAATAAATATAGATTTTATTTTTCTAAAAGGTCAAGGTACTAAAAAGTATTTCAATGTTTGTTTGTTTTGTTTTATTTATTTAAATTTGAAGATGAAATTTTTTTTTTGTTGGTGTTGCAAATTTTTCGAAAGGATTACATTTATAATTATAGAAGATAAATTTTTCGTATTTTTTTGTGACTGTAAGTGGGAAATGATGAGGTGATAGTTTAGTTTAGGGTATAATTCAGTTGTTGGGTAAAATTATCTTCCATTACTATATGAAATGTAATTATAGTTAAGTCTCATTAATCCTATTGCTTTTTTTGGTTTGTCACAAATATTTTCTCAGAAAATTTTGAAGTTTTAATGTAAATCGCTGTGTCCTTGTATAATCCTTGATGGTAGTGTTTGGTACTACGAGCATGTAAGATAATTTCTGATATACCTTCTTTTGTTCTATAATTTCTATATCACTTTCTAACTGAGATTCTTCCAGAGAACTGAAATTCCTTGAATTAAATCATTTACAATAATTTCTAACATTCTTTATGGAAAAAACCTTGAATATGAAGAAATCCTTCAAATTGTTTTTTTTTCCTTGTTCACTCCTTTTGGGAGCATAGGGCTTCTATACAGAGTTTCCATCTGACTCTATTTTGTGCCATAACCGCCCATGTTTTGTTAATCGTTTCTATTTCTTTCAGTATTGTGTTCTTCTCCATGTGGTTGTTTCTTGGGCGGCCAACAGCTCCATTTCCTTGTTGGTTCCATTCCATCGCTTGTTTTGCGATTGAACTACTTGATGATCGTCTCTCAGTATGTGTCCTATCCATCTCCACCTTCTTCTGACGTATAATATGTTTTCTGATAGGTTCTTGTTCTGTAATTCTCCATAGTTCTATGTTTGTTATTCTTCTGGGGCCAGAATATTGTAACAAGTCTTTTTAGTTGAATATCGTAATCTTTAGTCAGTAATATCGTAAATTTTTGGTTGGTTTAACATTTTGCATAATCATATAACATGTATCCCCCAGTTGAATGAATCTATATGTTAAAATTAAACTAAATAAAATTATAAATCTAAATTATCACCTAAAATTTAAATCCTCTATATTTACTCTATATAAAAAAATCTAATTTCAAGTGTTAAAAACTTTGAACTAATATAAAACGGTCAACGATTTAAATCTGTGCTAATTATAAGATTAATTAACAAACCAAAACTTCTTTATTTTAATAAAACTTTCTTCAATAATAAACACTTATTTGATATTTGCGCGTCAATTAGCTTCTATTATCGAAAATAATCTTCAAAGCTTAACAAAAAAAAAAAAAAAAAATTAATAGAAAAAAAAAATGGCACTAATTAAGCTGTGAACCAAAAATTAATCCAAATTTTTTTTTTTTGTATCAGTCGAAATTTTCACACCGCAACCAAAAAAACAATAATATACTTTTTCTAAGATTTTGTTTAGATAATTTAATTTTTAATTCATATACAAAAACAAAACAAAAAAAAACATATAGAAACATTTTTAATTCACCCGAAAAAAATAATAATAATAAAATAAATTTTTTATTGTGTTTTGACGTAAAAGTGTAGAAAACTTTGTTTACCTTACACAAGAATTTTTGAATCTGTTTCCATTTTATATTGTGAAGAATTTGTCAAAAGATTTTTGTCTTCTTCTCTTTTTTTTTTTTTATGGTTCAATTTTATGGTTTCGGAGTTATAAAAATTCGATTAAGACCATAAAATTTTTGAAAATAAAATTTATTATATCTATTTTTTTACGAATACAAAATTTATTTTGATATAAATATTTACTTTAACCATCAGGTTGATTAATTTTTTTTTTTTTGAGATTTGTTAAGAGATAAAATAATGTCAAAATGAAACGAGATCTGTATAATAATTAATCTTTTTTAGGTTAAGATTTTCTTTTTAATAGATTTATTAGTATAAATTTGGTGCGCCGAATGAAATTTAATTTCCGGATAAATAGAAATATTTGATATATTACCAATATATGTCAAAGAACGATCACTGGGAGCAATAATAATTACACTAAATTTCATCAGATTTACGAGGACTGACTAATAGACTAAACCGAAAATCACATTATTTGAATTTGACAATCAAAATAATTAAAATGGATCATGGAATGGTTATATAAAACGATACTACAGGACGAAAGATTGGCGAACAGTACAACAAAATGGGAACAACTTGAAAACAAATAAATTGATTGAACAGGAAACAATTTGATTTAAATAATGATCTAACTGACTTAAGATCACTTTTTATTCAATTTAAAGTTATAATTTTAAATTATCCTCAAATTATTATTATAAAATTTGAATGATCGTGATTCAATTTAAACGAAAAAAAAAAATAAACTCTATTAACGAATTAATTTAAAATCTTATTACAAAAAAAAAATTTTAAAAACCAATTAGTACAAATCAATAACCAAATCTATTTTGTCATGTAACAAATTATAAATGATCTTGCAAGTTTTTAAAAAAAAAATTCTAGAAATTAAATTGATTATTGACTGAATTGCGATCATAAAATTTAAATCGTAGATCAAGAAAAATCATAAATTAAAAATTTAAATTAAAAAAAACAAAAAATTGCGATCACTGTTTTCATGTTATTTAAAAAAATTCATCAATCTTTAATATTTTGTTTTTTAAAATAATTTTTTTTTTTATCTTGATTAAAATTTCAATTTAAATTATTTTAATTTTCAAATTATCAAAAAAAAAAAAAAAACAAATTTTAATTACCAATTTAAAATGGTGAAGAAACAAAACAAAAATGGTTTCGTGCAATTTCAAACTTTGTATAATGAACCAAATTAAAATGAATTTGCACGTACCAAATTTTTTAAGGTTCAAAATTCTTGATACAAAAATTTTTTATCTAAATTTAATTCTATCTAAATTTAATTGATTACATTCTTATGATATTTTGCAATTAAGCTTTTATATATTTTTCATTTTAAAACGTAAAATTTTATTCATTTCTGTATGATCATTTCGTTCTGCACGATCATTTTCTACCAATGATTTCAATTTCTAACTCTTTTTTGTTTTTTGTTTTTTTTTTTGTGTTTTGTTTGGTAGTCCACCAAATATTACCAAAATGAAAAAAGCTAATTTCTTCAAAGGAGAAAAAAATCTAATCAGTTCTGGGATTTTACCAACATAATTTTATTTGTTAGTGATCATGGATCAATGATAATAATTATCTGTAAAAAAAAAGGGTGATCATCATTTATAGAAAGAAAAAAATAATTATTTCCAATAATTTCTTCACTGATTATGTGATTAGAAAAATTTTTATATATAGAAAGAAATTCTTCAAAAACATGTTTTTAAAAAATTCTTGAAATAGTATGATGCGCAGCTGAATTACTGTCTAATGGTTTCATATTTTTAGAATTTTTATGCTAATATGTATATGTATATATAAAATGTTTATTTTATCTAATCTTTCCACTTTTTCAATCAACTCGCGTTCGCGGACACCTCCTGCAATAGCAGTGGAGTGATCATGTGATCTTTTGTTTTAGCTTTAGCTGAATCACGTAATGTTTTTTGTGTCCGCCAATGTGTTAACATAGGAAACCGTAAGTATTTTTAAATATTGAAATATATTTATAGCAAAGCAGCGCCTCTAGTGGAAGTGATTTGAATTAAGAAAACTAAATTTTTTCCAACTGTGTTTAGTTGTAATTTTTTTTTCAAAGTTTCCGATGTGTTCATCAACAATCGATCATAAATTTATGTGTTTCATCAACAATTTTAAATAACTGTTGTGAAGAAGTAATAACATCACCCTTCACCCAGATCCCATAGATGGACAAACCGACAGACAGACAAACAGTAAAACCTTAAATAACAATTTTTTTAACATTGACTAAAAATTGTACATCATAAAAAAAAAGAAACAAATATTTTATTATTGTAAATTTTTAAAGAATGATTCAGAGAGTGCAATGAATCATAGTATAATCAAATTCATCCAGAACAATTAATCTTGGTTGATTAATTCTTTTTTTTGATTTTGTATAATGTTTCAAGAGGCCAAAAACGGAGGGCAACAGAAAAACATAATAAAATAATATCAAGAGTGAAATGAAGAAAAGGAGGAGGAGGGAGGTAAAAAAAAATATGTTTTTATTTTTATAATTCTTTTTTTTTTTTTTTTTTTGTATGTCGTTTTTTATTAGAAGATCACTGACATTTTGGTGTGAAAATCGTGATTTTTGTATATTTTTTTTTTTTATACGCACATAAAAATGTTATTATTAATTTTTGATGTTATATTTTTAAAAAATTGATTTGTTTTTCGAAATTTTGGACAGGGTGTTTACTTCCCCAGGATATTATTTGAAAATATTGAAATTATATTTTAATATTACATAAAAAAAAAATTGAAATTCAAATTTAAAGAATGATGAAGTCAACAAGAAGATATTTGGTTCCCAGGATATTATTGTAAATAATTTGGATTATTATGATCTATATTTATTTTAGTTTATTTTGCTGAATTATTATTGTGAAGTGAAATATCGATCATCTTTATAAACTAAAAAGTATAGTACTATTTGATCGATCATCATAAATATGTTAGAGTGAAGATATATGTCGAATAATCTAAAAATTATCATCATAATTTTGTCATAAATTCTGAAATTATTAGACTAAATTAACCCTTTCACCGCATTTGACGTATCAGAACGTCATGCATTATTTTGGGCAAAATCGATTATGACGTTCTAGTACGTCATTGAAACTGAGACAATATTTAAATAAAGTTATTCCAATATCATATATACATTCATGAAATAAATGAATTCTTGCATAAAATCTACTGCTCTTACAAATTACTCTATTCTCTAAAAAATTTTCGTATTATGAATAAGTTTCGCATTTGAATACGAAAATATAGTTTTCGTATATGAGTTTCTAAATAATTAAATGTGCTCTAAAATAAATGTGCGGCCAAAGGGTTAAATACCTTATACATGACCAAGTATAAATTCTATTGAATATAGTATTTATAATTTTCCTTTATTTACTAATTTTTTAAATTAAATCTTTCCTCATCTTTCACTTTTATTCACTTTTATTCAGTTCTATTTAATTTTTAGACATCCATGTACATATATTTTAAATATAAAAATCATTATCATTAAATTGCGGTGACATTTCATTTTGTTTTATAAAGTCGGGTAATTTTTATATGAAATATATTTTAATATTTTTAATCTTGTGGAAAAAAATCATTTCATCTCCTTCCCAAAAAAAAAGACAATATTTATTTATAAAATTCTTTTTATGGTTTCATCTTATTTTTTGTTGGAAAAAAATATATTTTAAAAAACGCAAAAAAAAAAATGTTATGTTATTAGAAAAATTCAAATAAATTCGGCGATGATTGATCTTTTTTCCTAAATTTTTTTTTGTAAATTTTTGTAAATAATATAAGGATAGTATATAATAATGGAACATAAATGTCGAGTAGTTTAACTAATATGCGTTCGCGGTCGTTTCATAATCATGGAACTTTTTTTTACTTATAGTTACTAATTCCAATTAATTCTTTAATTTTGATTAAATAATCATTATTTAAATTATATGTAAATTAAATATATTGTGTTTAAATATATACCTATAGTGACACAAAAAGCCACCTAGTGACACAAAATGGTTTGAATTACTTATGATGATTCACATATTAATTGAAGTATAAATTAGATTTCCAACAACTATAAAATTTGGTTAAAATTTCTTGTTTTCTCTTAATGATTAAGTGTCGTCTATATGAAGAAAATATTTATTGTCTGACAGCGCTCCTTGTGGCCCAAATTATTATTATGACAACTCAAAATTTATTCAAATATTTATATCCCTATTCCGACAGTCGTGTCGTATTTAACGCTGTGAAATAATTTCGTTTCGTACCGACTAAAAATATGTATTCTCAGAGGCGTACGAAACGATTGATTTATTCGTTAATATTATTTATTTCCAATAGATGGCTTTAATGATTTTTTTTTAATATATTTTATTTTTTATATTTTTTATTTATACTTGATATTAATAATAAAATACTACATTTTCGTTCTAGTCAATTGTAAAATTGCTTACGACAAAAATTATAGTTTTTTGACAAATAAATTCAAGTCGTACGCCTCCAAGAATACTAGATTTTGTGTCTGTTTCGTATGACTAATTTCGAATTGATACGACTCTCGTTTTTGTAGTCGTATCTTACGCCAGCAAATACGACTGTCGGAATAGGGGTATAATATTATGTTTCCAATGTGTGGTTTTATTTCATTTTTCACTGATATTTACTTATAAATAAATCGAATTTTTTTCTGGAAAAAATAAGTTTTCGGCTAAGAACGAATAACGCCATCTACTGGACAGACTTTAATTTTGCTTCAACTGAATTGAATTCTAAATATGTCAGATTTACCAAAGACAGATTATAAATTTACAAGTACATTTATTATGTTAAATGACCATATTGTAAAAGTCTATACATTAAATTAATATACGCAGACCAGACGGACAGTCGAACAGAAAAGCTTTAAAATAAGTTATTCATTTTCATTTTTCGGAAAAATCATTAAAAATTATGATTTATACACATGAATTTTGCTATCATATTTGTTTTTAATATAGTTTATTCAAGTTACAAATAATATTGAATATTATTTATTCGGTAATGATCTTTGCAATGTCATGGCAAATATTATCAAAAAAAAAAATGTTATTTTTAACAAGCAACATAAAAAAGTTATGTTTCAATTTTTTTTTTTTTGATACTTTTGGTATAAGAAATGATATTTTTGACCGTGAAATTTTTATAAAAAAAAAAAAGAATTTATAAGAAAGATTGATTAGTGTAAATGAACTTATAACTATTACATTTTTTGATTTATATTATTTTTATTTTATTTTTTGTGGATATGTTTAGATAAGTTTTTTTTTTTGGTAAAAGGAGAAGAGATTGATTAGATAATATCACCTTTGACCTTTTTTATTGTGTAAATTTTATTTAGAGAAGAAATTTAAAGAAATTCTGTTAGAAGATTAGTGATTGTAATAGCTGTAAAGTTATGGTTCTTGATTAAAGATTAATTAAACTTTCATTGAAATAATTTGGTTTGAAAGGAATTTAATTTGATAATTTGGCATTCTATTACAGAGATTGGGTGGATCAAAATACTAACCAAATTTAGAATGAATATTTTTGGTACAATTTCAGAAGTTCAGAAAAATTAAGTAATATTTATTAAAGTTTCAATTGGATATCGTCATGAACATGTTCTTATATATACTTCAAACTTTCTGAATATTTTACGCAAAAAAAAAAAATCAAATATGAAAAAGTGGCTATCTTCCTGACTCGTACGACATTGAAGGATAATGAAAAATAACTGATTCGATTGTAAAATAATTCACGGAGTGTTAAGCTTAGCTAGAAGTTAGATGAATTTTAATGCAGTGATTAATAATTGAATACCATTATTCTCATTAATTTCCGTTTTAAAATTTAATGGCCTATATTATATATAATAATTTTGTAGGGAAAAGTCAGAGTCGATTCTTTACATACAGTCATGGTCACAGAAATAGATCCACCAAGCAAAGTGATATAAAAATGAAATTATTTATTTATGATGAAATGAAATAATTGCAATTCCATAATAAAAAATTATATATTTCTGTGACCATGACTGTATATGGTTAAGTTGATTTTTAGAACAATTATCATTACTAGTGACTGTATGTTTATCTTGGACCTGTCTGTGTCGCTGTTGAGAAGAAATTAAAGAAGACACAGAGTGGAATATCTGGTTGCTTAAATGTAATCCAAATAATTGACATAGAAAACTTATCAGTTTCTAACATCATAGCCACATCGATAAGACTCCTGATAAAAGAAAATAAGTAAAATTCTTAATCTTAACAATGATTCCATACTAGGGATCTTAGGATCATTCGATTTCTTCGGTATTGTGTAATACAACATTATATGGTTATCGAACATCCTTTCTCAATCTAACCTTCTAATCACTTATAAATTCATCTAAATTTAAATTTCATTATTTTACCAAATTACAAAAATTGCATATATCACCACAAAAAATTTCCAAAATCACCGCCAATTCTTACAAACAAAAAAATGGGACACAAATAATCATAAATAAAAATAAAATAAATTAATAAACGAAAAATTGCTTCAATAATCGAGGTGATCTTGTTTCTACAGTTTTGCAAAATTTTAATTATTTATTTTTTGATATTGATTATTTGATATCCGTCGCTTCCCGTACACATTATTGTAAAGCAAAATCAACAAAATGGCAAAAATAGATAAATAAAAAATATAAGAGCTTTGTTTCTAAATAATATAAATTAGTTTTTATTTTATATATATATAGTTTTGGTTCCATTTTCGTGATGTGTTTAAACTGATTAAACAAAATAATAATATAATATTATTTACTAAACAATTGAACTACTTTTGTCTTGTAAGTGTTAAACAATCTAACAAAATTTTTTATATACAGATTTTTTTTTTCTTGTAGTTTTTGAAAATCCGGAATCATCGTATAATTGAAGGCGGACAACGGATCTGACTACTTATACGACAACAACAACAAAAATATACCAAATAAAGTATTTAATTTATTTTGTTTATGTGAAAGTATCTAATAAAATAAATAATTCAAGTATAAACAAATTTTTGCACTTACTCCAAACAACCAACAACAACAACAAAAGAAGATAAAATAAAATAATAGAACAGAATTTCCAATTTTTATTTGAACTACTTATTTTGTCTTAAAATTTGACTTGAATTACAGATGACACGAAAATTGGATTAGGTTTTTTTTTTTTTTTTTTGTAAATAATATAAATTTTCAAAAGTACAATAACAAAACTTTAAAATGCTAATTTTTTATCTATTTACTTTTTTGTCGTAGAAGGTGTAATGAGGTTATATGGAAATATATATTACCTAGTATATACCATAAGGTAAATTATTATAATGAATTCTTTAAGAAAAAGTGTAACTCGTTTAATATGGGTTTTTAGTAATAGGACAAATTTTATATGATCATTTAAATTTAATTGGTCAATATAAATTTTACAAATTTGAACAGAAATTATGAAATTTAATCATAGAAATTTGTCTAAATTTGAACTGAAATTGTAAAATTTGACTTTACATTTATCTAATTTCACATGAAATTGTTAAATTTATTTAAATGTTGCCAAAATAATCCATAAATTGTCAATTTTAAGCAGAAATTGTCAATTATGACCAGAAATAGACAAAATTAACCATGAAATTGTCAAATTTAATCAGAAATTTGTCTAAATTTGAACTGAAATAGTAAAATTTGAACAGAAATTATCAAATTTAATCAGAAATTTGTCTAAATTTGAACTGAAATTGTAAATTTTGACTTTAAATTTATTTAATTTCACATGAAATTGTTAAATTTATTTAAATATTGCCAAATCTAACCATAAATTGTCAAATTTAACCAGAAATTGTCAATTATGACCAGAAATAGACAAATTTAACCATGAAATTGTCAAATTTAACCATAAATTTGTGTAATTTTAATTGAAATTGTCAAATTTAATCAGAAATGTGTCTAATTTGAATTGAAATTGTCAAAGTTGACAAGACATTGTCAAATATAACCAAAAATTGTTAAATTTGATCAGAAATTGTCAATTATGACAAGAAATCGACAAAATTAACCAGAAATTGTCTAATTTGACTTTTTGACTTGAGAAATTTGACTTGAAATTTATCTAATTTCACTTGAAAGTGTTAAATTTAATTAAAAGTTGCCAAAGTTAAACAAAAATTGTTAAATTTGACCAGAAATTGTCAAATATGCCCCGAAAATTTAACAAGAATTCAGTTGCTGCGAAAGTCGTTGAGAAAATTCTCATTTATTAGAAATTTTTTATCATTTCTACTTAATAAAATTTATTCAATTATTAAATTCAAAGATCAGAGACCCATTTTCTATTAGTACACAATAAAATTCCCTCCATATAAAAATTAAATTTAGAACAAATCTTTACAATTTAAGTGTAGAATTTCTAAAATCACTTTTATTAACACTCTTATTGAAACTTTTCTCCATATTAATATTATATCGAAGAATAATTTCAAGCGATAATAAATAAATTCGATTTTCTAAATTATAGTTTGAAAAATTTCAATTTTGTAAAGGTTTTTTTTCTCCTAAATTTTAGTCCTAAGATATTTTTAATTGCATTTATGTAAATTAGAATTTTTTTTTTTTTTGTATATAAATTTTATTATGTAAATTAACTTTCTATTTTGGTATAAGCGAAAGTACTTTGTTTTTTGTTTTTTTTTTAATTTAAATCATTAAAATAAAAATAATCTTCTTTGAAAATCTCTTCCTGAAACAAAAATATGCTGCAATATTTTCCTAATAACTATAAAAAAAAATATTTAATATTCTTATCTCTCCTATATAATATTTTGCCCAGTGACACATAAATTATTCATTACAAAAATAATGCCATATAATAAACACTGGACCAATATTATTTATATATTTATAGTAAATTCTAAATCTGAATCATTGATGTAAAATACTTTATTTTTCTGTATTTATTAAAATTTTGTTAGTTTAGTAATAAATCATTGATCCGTAACATAATTTTGTAGGTATAGTAATGTAATGGTTTTTATTTAGATTTTTACTGGGTGTCTGAGTTTGAACGAAAGTTTAAGTTCATTAGGTAATAGTTGGTAAATTTGTGGTTTAGTCTGACAATTATACCATTAATGGTTGTACCGAAAAGTTCTCCAAATTGAAAAAAGCTGTTTTTTTGCCCTTTTTTTTTTATGAGAAACGTCATCTACTAGGACTGGAACTTTTCTCTGTAGTATGTAAATTTAATTACCTTATAAATTAGTTTTGTGAAATTATTGCTCATGTAAACATGAATCAAAACGAAGGGCGCCAAAAAAATTATAGAATTTTTTTCTAAAAATTTAAATTTTCCTACAAAAAAGTTAGCCAAATTAGATGGAACTTCATATTTCATTGCTTGGCGAACCATTAAAAAAGTTTAAGGAGACCCAAAACATCAAAGATAAACCAAGAAGTGGTTGTTAAATCCAAACGATCCCGGTATGGACAGAAATTTAGAAGAAAAAATATGGTGGTCCTTAGTAAACAAAATTTTGCAGATCGGTACGAGATGTGGTCGGAAAAAGCCATACAACTAAAAGTATGGTCCAAAGGATGAAAAAGAGAAATGCTGTGCAGACCTTAACGAAGCAAAAGAATCCCAAAATAACCACCAAGCTATTCAACAAGAACATTTTATTAGCAAAGGAACTGTATATAATTTATTATTTTTGAGAACTTTTCGGTACCACCCTTAAAGGTCAAAAATGCCAGATAACTTGGTATAACAAATTGAATTTAGTTCCATATTTTTATTAATTTTCTAATGAGTATTTACTAAGAGACCACAAATAAAGTCTTTCTAGAAATATGACTGAAAAATTTCGTTCAGAAAAAGTACGAAAAAATGAAAAATCGGTTAGAAAAAAATAATTTTTTACTCGTCTATCTCCATCTGTTCGTTTGGTCATATGTTACCCTGGAGACACCCATTATAGACTAAATTGCATTTTATATAATTTTTTTTTTCTAAATTACTATTTATTGTTAAATGGAAGACCAATTAAATATTCATTTTTAATTTAAAATTTATTTTATAATATTAGACATTGACCAACCCAAAAAAAAAAAAAAGTAAAAAAAAAAAAACATGATTTTAATATCAAATTTCGGTTAAATTAACAAGAAAGAAAAAGAAAAACATATTAAATTATAATTAATTAATTTTGAAAAAAAAAGTTAAACGTGATTATTAAATGATAAATGCATAATTTTTTTTTTTTTATCTTATTGAAATTATAAAGTCAAGTTTAAAAAAATAATTTTAGATTTATTTGAATTTTATAATAAATTTTTGATATATAAAAATGGATCGTTTATTATTATTATTTTGCATTGCCATATAAGTTTTTTTTTTTTAGCTTAATATGATTTAAATTTTTTATAGATTTATTAACTATTAATATAGATTTTCACTAAGTTTATTTGCTTTTGCTAAACCAGCAAAATAGTGCAAATTAATAATATGACTGTAGTAAACAAAAAAGTTAAAAAATCATTGAAAAATTATATTAACAAAATAATTATGGCAAAAATTTTAGCTAAAAAATTCAATAAATGCAATTAAACTCCAAAAACTGAGCGAAAATTTAGCAAATTTTTATAAATAAATTAAATAAAATCTTTAAATAAAATTAAGAGCCAAATAGAATATGTCGTTGTCGCGGTGTTTTTCCCCAGCGATGGTTTCGGTGTCGTTGTTGTACCATATGGTCAAACACAATAGATCCTCGCGAATAATTGTCAATTATCATTTAATTTAATTTGTGAAAATTACATATTTTCATTATAGTTTATTTAAAATAATTTTTGTCAAAACATCGCGACGAGCGAAAATATCAAATATCAATTGAAATACAACGACAACGACAACGAAGGGCGACATCATTTTGGTTGAATAATACGAAATACATACTTTTGATTTTTTTTGTTTTTTTTTTTGACATTTCAATGCGAAGGACGACAGCGACAACGACAACGACATTATTCTGTTTGGCTCTTAACAACAAATTAGATTAATTTTATCTTAGATATATATAATAGATAGCAGTTCTCATCTAATAGCAGTTTAAATATCAAATTTAACAATTAGACAAAAATTAATTTTTAGATAGCAATTGATTAACAGATAATTCACAGATATTATAAAAATGCTTATAATAAATAAGTAAATTACAAATTTCTAAAAAATTAAAAATTTCTCCAAAATAAATTAAAAAAAAAAAAAAAACTATCAAATTTCAGATAAAAACATTGAAATTAAATTTAAAAAAATAATAATAATAATAATAATAACATAAATTTAATCATCAAAACAAAACAAAAAATTTAATGACCCAAAAAGTGTGACTAATTAAGATGTCTTTCTATTTATGGTCAACAACGCGATGACATTTTCTCTTCAATCATAAAATTTCCCAAAAATTTAAAAAAAAAAAAAAAAAAAATAGTATTGATTTCACACCTGATAACCCTCTACTATACATACAACAAGATATTGATAAAATATTTGTCGTGAATCAATCAAAAACAAAAACAAATCATTGGACCAAAATTTTATATTTTTCAAATTTTTAATCTGAAATTTTTATGATTTCATTTAAATCAAAATCAAATTTTTTTTTTAATATTTTAAATAATGTCTCTATATTTTTCGTGTTTGAACCGAAAGTGAATCACAAAAAAAAAAAAAAAAAAAACACAAATGACATTATTTTCTGTTTAGTAGCCACAAAAATCAACATCAACAACAAAAACACAAAATCAAATGACAATCTAAAAATTTATAAAGTCTACAAAAGCTAAAACAAAACCAGAAAAAAAAAAATTTACATATTTTCATCAATTTTCGATTTCAATTCTGCCACTAATAAAGCTGATATACTGAAATGTTAAAAATTTTCTACCTACTTAAAAAAAATTTATAGGGTAAGAGCACTAGTAGCCAGCCAGTTAAGGATTTTTTTCTATAATTTGACTCGTTATATTAACTTAACTATAAAAGCAATCAAAAATGTTTTTTTATGAAATGAAAGATAAAAATGTTCTTAAAAGAATATTCTAATAAGTATTTTTACCTAGTAAAATATTTTTTTTTTTGTTGAGTAAAATAAGTTTTTGTAAATTTTGACGAATTTTTCAGTAACCGGGCAGTAAAATTTAGTATACGACCATCAAATTTTTAG
Source organism: Empis stercorea (assembly GCA_949752835.1). Taxonomy (NCBI): domain Eukaryota; kingdom Metazoa; phylum Arthropoda; class Insecta; order Diptera; family Empididae; genus Empis; species Empis stercorea. The sequence continues at coordinate 83,933,756 of OX457085.1, read as the reverse complement.
TATCCGGCCAGGATAAATCTAAAGGAAATAATAACAAATTTTGCAATTGCAATAATAATTACCAAATATTGGTGGTAGCTTCTTATACAAAATAATACAAGATAAAATTATTCATATAAGTAAAAACAAAATTTTACTGCTTTCTATTTTTCCACCATTGGCCGGAAACTATAAAACTTTATGTGAATAACTTTGTTTTATTTAACGGCCAACACCATTAATTAATTATTCTAAAATATTTTTATATATTTTTTGCTCAAAAATCACTAATTTATTATATTTCCTAACATTTAAAAAACTTATAAAACACTACTTTTAAGAAAAATTAACTAAAAACTGACCCATTTCGTTTTTTGACATCCTAAACACAAAACATACTATATAAAACTGACTTTCTATATGAAAAATTTTGATGCAACTAAATGCATTTATTACAGAAATTTGCGGAACACTTCAACAAATGAATGTAAACTTAGAACTACCCACACTTTTTTATAGTTACACTAATATTTACAGATTAAATTGAAATTGGCCGAATACTAGTGCTGGCCGGCTTCTAGTTCTTTTACCCTAATATTTTTTTAGAAATGATTTTTTTTATTATTATTAGTGCGATTCATATACCATTTTTTGGTTACAGATTTTTTTTTAGACATTAAGATTGTCTGACAGATTGTTACCAAAAAAAAAAACAAACAAAAAACTGAAACAATTTTTTTTTTTTTGTGATTTATAATTATGAAAAATTGTTTGGTGGCCCTGTTGAATCAAAATGCGATTTGCTCTAAATAATAAAAAAAAACTAATAGTGGGTTGTTTTTTTTTTAATCAGTTTTCAATGTTGTAAAGACTATGAGAAGCGCGGATTGAATTAATAAAGTATTTAGTTTTTTCTATACCAGAAAAAAAAATGGAGCTTTCACTGATTTTATTTCAATAGAAATTTTGTTTTTTTTTTTAGAAAGAAATTTAAGGAAGAGATTTATTTATATTTTTTGTATATACTCTTGGATTCAAAATTGTAGGTGGATTTGAAAGAAATTGAATGGCGCCTAAAAATGAAGTGAAGATGAATATTTTGTTAACACTAAAGATAAAAAAATTAAGTTGACAACATGAAGAGAAATTTAATTTTTTTTTATTTTTTATAATTCTAAAATTATTATTTGGAATGGAAAAAATATTTGAAATTATTGATTGAAATTTATAGGATATTTGTTCCATTTTTCCAGTAGTATATATTCCACAATATTTTCTAATATTATTTTGAATGCAACTTTTTGTGTATATACCAAAAATTTGTTTTTTTGAACCAATAAATTTTTTCAAATTAAAATTAATTTTTGATTTAATTTAATTGTTTTATTAAACAATTCATAGATAAATTTTTTACATTAAAAATTTGAATAATTTCGAATCAAAAATCGGTTTATCTTCACTTAAAAATCTTCTGTTTAAATGACACTAAAAAAAAAAAATAATCATTCAAAAAATTAATCATAAAGAATTTTAACGAATTATAACCAAAATTTAATTAAAAATATGTCAAAATTATTTTCTGTTTTGGCATCGACAAGGTCATAAATTTCCAAAAAAATGTCATATACCATAAGTAAATTTTTTAAATTTTAATCACAAAAAAAAATTTCATACTTTCTTTTACAAAAAAAAAAAACAAAAAAACAAAAATCATTTTCTTGTGTACCACAATAATTAAATTGCCATCATTTTTTTTTTATTAATCAAAAGAAAAATGCAAAAAAACCAAATTGAATTAATCAAAATTTATTCCCAGTTCTTTTTTTTTTTGGGTAAACAGAAAGTGTGATAATAATTTACGATACATTTTTGGTAAATCATTAAAACAGATTTTATGTAAGCCACGAAAATTGATGAGAATTATTTGTCCCTTAGGTAAATTTAAATTTAATAATTCAATTTCTTCTATTTTTTTTGTGTAATATAATAAAATTTTATAATTGCTTAATTTTCATTTCAAAACATTTTTTTTTTTCTTGTGTGTTGTAATATTTATCATAAAAAAACCATTATAATATTTTATAAAATTTTGAATCCGAAAAAAATTATATTTAATTCTACTTTTTTTTGTACTTAATATACCAAAAAAAAAAATAAATTTGATACCAAAATTTTTCATGTGTAATTTAAATCCATAATATTTAAAAAATTAAATCCATTTAATAAAATTACTAATTTACACTTTTTGTTTTTTTTTTTTACTAGAAATTTTTGAGTTTGGTCAGAGAAATTTGTTCTAAAAAATAATTTGAAATCCGACCTAAAGAGTCTACTAAAATATATTAACTAAATTTCGGCAAAAGACAAAATTTAATTCCAGTCAATTTGTGTTGACCATTTTATAAAAAAATAAATTTATGACGATGACGATTTTTTACAACAAAAAATAAAAATTAAAAAATCGATACTTCCGTTCTCACGCGATCAATGAAGCGCAATCAATGAATTTTTTTTTTTTTTTTTTCATTTTGGTAATCCTAAAAAAGATTTAGGCAAACAAAATGTTGGCAAACAAAAATTAAAGAATTTTCATTTATATATAAAAATTAATATTTAATTATTTATCGTTTATAATTATACACTTTTTTTTGTACTGCGTGAAATTTCGTTGTTGTTGTTGAAAATAGTAAATTAAAAAAAAAATTAGATTAAAAATATGAAATGAATAAAAGTGTGTATCAAATTGCGTTTAAAAAAATAATATAATACTTAATACATAATTAGGAAATTAAATAGAAAATAATTCAAGCTTGGCGAGCAAAAATTTTGAATTTTTTTTTTTTTTTTTTTGTAATTTTCAATTTTCACACGGAAATTTAGAATGTTAAAGAAAAATTATTGAACTAATTTCCAAAATAAAACTCTCAAAATTTAGTAATAATTTTTTTTATTTAAGGAATTAATTAAAAAAATCGAAATAAATTTGATTAATTTTATATATATAATAAAAAAAAATACTATAACTGATGGAAGTGAAATGAAATATTTCAAAATTATTTACACTAAAAATCGTTAATTTCTTTAACTAAAATAGCAAGCACAATGCTAATATTCATTTGAATTTTTTAAGACTTAGATTTGTAAAATTGCAAAATTACTTTTTGTGTTGTTGCCGCCATCATTTTGGAAGAACCATAAAATATTTAAGTAAAGAAAATAAGATTATAATGAAATTGAAATTAAACAGTTTTTCGAATAATTATTAGGTCTATATGTGTGGACTCAGTAGACTTAGATCCTCGTTTTGCCCAATTCTAACCGTCGAAAAAGGAAGATATTTAAAAAAAATTATATACATATATGATCGATATTATTAAACTAAATCGATTCTTGAATTGGTACTTGGACAATTGACCACAAAAGACTTAATAAATTTTAAATGACAATTTTCTGACAAAAAAAAAAAAAACCCCCGACAAAATTGACAAAAAAAAAAAACCATTATCTTCGCCATATTGACTAACACAAGTTTATGACTTTGTCGTTCATGTCTTCGTTTCGCCATTGAAGTCCAAAAGAATATTTATAAGAATATTTTACAATACAAAAATAATATTACATTTAAATTATATAATATATTAATCAGAATCAATTCCGACATCTTCTAACATAAAAAAATCAATTTTGTATTTAAATTTTTAATCTTCAATCAAAGTCTTTTTTATTTTTGTTTTTTTAATTTCCTGCTTCATGATGATTCAAAATAAATTTTATTGCAAAAACAGAATCAAATTTATTTCTTAAAATATAATTAATCTTTTTTTGATTCATTATCTCATCGAGGTTAAAATATATGGTTTCATGATAAACTCTTTTAGATTATAGTCTACTCTCTCTCTGAACAAAATATATATAATTAAAAATTATCAAAATAAAAATATTTTTTAGCCCTTATAACACAGTCAATCATTAATATAATGATCTCGCGTCTCTCTTTGAAACAATCAAATTATTTGTTTTAATGATGATATAGTCACATAAATATAATACCAGAAGGCATCAAATAAGAAATTCTATTTTAAATTTCTAAAATTTATTACTTACATTAAAAAAAGATTATTTAAAAATTTTAACAAAGTTTCGATCATAATTCAAGGAATTTTTTATATCAACTTAAACTAAAAAAAAAGAAGTTCTTATTGCTCATTTTATGTTGTCGATGTCGAGTGCATCCGGGATTTTTATACATATAGAAATTATATTTTATTTTTTTTTTTCCTGACTTGCAATATTTTTCCGGACAACATAAATAAAATAACAAAAAACAAAAAAAAAAATGAATTTTCAAATTGTTGCAATTGAAGTTGAAATATAAAACGATCATTTGATTTACAAAAAAAAATTCTATGGGAACAAAAAATTGAACAACAGGAAAAACAAAATTTTTGAACAGATTTACAAAAAAAAAATTGTTGTCGTAAACTTTCTGTCCACTACTGATGTTATTCAAACGTTTTCTATCCGTAGCGAAACTGTCACCTTTAGTCAAATCTATCGGTAGTCAATTGAGCAGTAATTTAAGTCAATTCGACCTGCGTTCAGAAGCCTCAATTGATGCGCGGATACATTTCGAATCAAGATGGTTCAAAATCCTATAATTAATATTTTGGATTCCATTAATAATTTGTCTGCATAAATTTACTCCGCATTTAAACCGTTGAAACACCGAAAGTGAATCAAATTCTAACTAATTTTGTAAGAGACGAATTCTTTTTAAATTCGTTAACACCCAGAAACTAATATTGATTTGTGGAATTATTGACTTCTCATATATATACATAGTATATAGTTCAGTTTGCCATCATTACCTTTCGATCGCATTGACTTTCAGTTATGTTCGCTTTCCGTTTGCGATGCATTTTGTATAAATTCAAAACATAAAGAAGGACGAATAACAAAAACTTAATTGTAATTTGAAGAAATCATAATTATTATTATAGAAGTCTTGAATTACATTAAATTTTATAGAATTTGGTTCATTTTTTTTTGGTTATTAATTGTCACGGTATGCGATGACAAGTAAATGAATATTTTTTAAAGAAAGTGTCAATTGAAGCGGCTTTCTTAGAAGTTGAAATTTTTAATTATTATTTTATTATTATTATTTTTTTTCTTTTGATTGAATGAATTTTTGATTTCACATTTTTAATTTTTTGGAAGCTCAAAAAAAGTGAATATGATTTCGATTTCAATTGAGCATGAATTCACGTTTTTCTTCTTTAAATTGAAATATTTATAATATAATTAAATAAACATTATATGAATTCCAAAATGATTATTAATATTAATTCTAAAATCATTATAATTTATAAGAGCATAGGGGGGGAGAGATATAGACACTATATGGCAATTTCAAAGAATTATCATAAATTATTTATGAATAATTATGGAACTTTCTTTAAATTATTATTCTGCATTACAATTATTAAAATTAAAAAGTAATAGTAAAAAATTACAAAAAAAAAAAAAAAATTGATTAATCATTATTGATCATTTAAGTGAAATTATGATCTTCAATAAATTAATGATATTCATTATTAATATTTTTTTATTGATTATATATTAAATCTAACAGAAATTTTGAATTTTCAAAGTAAAATTATATTACATATATTTTTTGAAGACCTTGTTCTATCCCACGAACAGTTCATGATCAAAAATTTTTGATCAATTTTTGATTGAAATAATTTTTTTTGACATTATTATAGTTCATTTATAATGGATCAAGGCTCAAAAAATTTTTTTATAATTATAATTTGAACATATAGAAGGATTTATAGCTATAGATTATTGATATATATATATATATTAAATATCGAGACTCGATCATTTGTATACCAATCGATCAATATTTTTATAAGGAGATTATTAGAAACAGACATAAAAATTTTGATCATTAAATTATAGATTGAAATAAATGAATTACTTTTCAAATAGAAATAGAAAAATTAGTAATCAAAAGCCAAATAATGTAGAAGATTTTTCATCCATGATCACTTATTGATCATGTTCACCTATACAAACAATAATTCTATTGCTAAAATTTCAATAAACTATGTTAAAAAAAAATTTTGATTCAATAAAATTCTTCAACGTCAGAGCAAAAATATATATTTATTAATCAAGAAATTCTATTTTACGTAACTGATCGACCAGTAAAATAATTGACCGTAATTTTAATTTGAAAATTAAATATTTCAAAATTATTTTTCTATATCATTTTAGCAAGATAATAAAATCTTAATTTAATCTTCGTTTTACAACAACATTTTCTGTAATAATTTTAATTATTGCTCTTTTTAACCATTTTTTTTTTTTTAATAAATATAGAAAATAAAAATCCACCATCAGCATTAAATTTTATACATATTCAAAGTATTATATAATATTTCTTTTTGTAATAGTTTGACCCATTAACTATATACAAAAATTAAGTTATAAAACATAAAAATTTATGACAAAACAATTTCCAATAAAACGATGAAACTTTTGTAATAACAAAAATTTCTAAGAAAATTTTTTCTTTATATTTTGTAAAAATTCAAATTTCTAGCAAGCAACAAAATAGAAAATTTTATGGAATATAAAATATTTAATTAAAAATTATAATGTGAAAAAGGAAGTAAAAATCCTTTTGATGTTTTAAAAACCAGGAAATTTAATTAACATAATTAAAAAGAATCATTGTAAATTCAATATTTCCTGGTATATAAAATATTTGTATATAAAGTAAAATGAAGAAATTTTTTAATGGTAGAAATTTTATACTATGTATTATAAAAACCTGGAAAATTGTAATTTGTTTAAATAATCCTTTTTTTTTTATTATTATTTATATAAACTTTTCACTTAAAATAACGATTAAATTTCAGTATATCAAACGAATTACTTTCAAATATTGATTAAAATTTTAGTATTAGATCAAAATTAATCGATTATATAAATTTCTAAAAAAAAAAAATTTATTTTCGATACTCGCGTAACACAAAAATCTTCACTTTATTTATATATAGCAAATTTTTTTTGGGGGATCAAAAATAATTTTTCAATTATATCCAAAAAAAAACAAAATTTAATTGTGTTAAATATAAAACAACAAAAAAAAATGCACAAAACACGATCATTCACTAGACGCGATCAGTCACAACGCGATCATTTTTTTTTTATAACAGAAAAATCACGATGCTGACTGTTAAATGGTTTAACTCAAACTGAAAATATTAAATTTTTTTTTTGTATATTTTTTATTTGTAAATTTCATTTTTTTTTGTATAAATTCAATTGAACTCTGTGTTGGCTAACATTATAATATGAGAGGTAAAAAAAAAATGCTCGCGATCATACACCATAATATATTATAATATGAAAAATTCCCCCCCTAAACATTAAAAGTTATGCTTAGATCGTATTGTAGATCGGAATATAAAGATAAATGAGCAATTTTTAATTTTTTGTATTCCTATGAGATTTTAATTCTTCTTCTTCTTCGTCTTCAATTCGCTGTTCGAAAAAAAAAAAAAAAAAAATTGAATATTAAAAATGTGCTCCGTTCAAAATAACTGATGATGATGCTGTTGGCAGCACTTCAAATATTGTGGTTTTTTTTGTTGTTGTTGTTGTTGTTTTAATAATAATGAAGTATGTATATATATATAGAAATAACTACTGTTTCATTGGTATTACCATAAATAGGAGAAAGAGTTGTAAACTGGAGCGAAAGCAATTTTTTTTAAAGAATTTTTATGTTTCTTTAAGTGAAAATGAGAGTGTGTTGTGAACAAGAGGTAACAGGCCGTCTCCACTATCCATGACCGTTTCCATTTCCATTTCCATTTCCATAGCCATTTCCATTTATAGATTTCCAAACAACAAAAAAACTGGGCATTTCATGGACTGAAATATTATTCGAAATATCATTGAAATTTGTATTATATTTTGATTTTCAACGTGTAAAATTGTTATGTATGTATTGGTAATATAGAATATTGGAAATACAGAACGAAAGTCAATTAATAAATTAACCACAATATGAAATATAATTTACAAATTAAACCACTTTCCGCCATTTTATTTTTGACATATTCGTCCATAAACTTATCCATAAATGGACGTCCATAAAATTTGCCATTTATGGAATGGCTGATGGACGAGTGGTCTCCATTATCCATAATGGTTTCCATTTCGGTTTCCATTGCCATTTATGGACAACATTATGGATAGTCGAGACCCCGTGGTAAAAAAGAATATAGTGCAATACTGTAGCAAACGTTTTTGGTTACATAAATCTAATATAATTTACATTATTACACTATAACTATAGTAGCTCTTTTTCAGCTCTTCTTCACTTTTACAATCACTTTATCATTTTATAAAATGTTAAATCTTCAGTTTTATCAGTTTTAATAATGGACTTAGGCTCTCTTTAAAGATTATGTTAATCGAAATTTAAGATTTTCAAATTAAATTGGTCTTATTAAAATTCAATTTGATCAGATTTGAAATCAGATTTGTTGTAATTTTCTTAATCAAATTTATTCCTGGGGTCTAAATAAAATTCGTGCGCTCTATAAAATGTTCCTCTCTATTTTCAGAAAAAAATGAATATGAAATATAAAAAAAAAACAAAAAGGAATTTGAATTGAATTTACCATAATTTAAAGAATATATTTATAATTTTTACCTCATTATCCTAAAGATTTAGATTGAATCACAAACTAATAAACTAAATGTATACGGACGATTATATATTAGAATATCATTTTTGTCTACAATTTTCTGGCTCCCCAAAGAGAGAAAATGATATATTCTGGAAAAATGTAGAAAATGTAGAATAAAAAGTAAAGAGAAAAACGAATTTTTCTACTTTTTATTCTAAATTTTCCAGAATTATTTCAGTTTCTCTCTTTGTGGAGCCAGAATATTGCAGACAAAAATGCTATTCTAAATATGTATAATCGTCTGTTTGTGATTGAACTCTACTGATTAAATCTATCGATACAAGACTATAATATACAACTGAACCATTCCAAAATTAATATATCCTGATTGAAAATTACTTAAAAAGTAACCATAAGAATTTATATTATTCCAGCATTTATAGTTAGTTACCATCTCTAATACCACGATCAATGATCGCATAATAAACGGTGCAATGCCATATAGATATATGTATATAACTTTGGTTTTTTTTTTCTGTTTATGCTTGGTTATGGGTAAAATATAAACAGAAAAAAAATATGTTACAAAAACAAAAACAAAAACTAATATTAAAACTATGTAATATATGTATATACATATGAACAGAAATTAAAGCAAGTCTTCTATTATTATGCTGAGTACATTTTAAACCGAAACAACCGATCAAATAATGCGGAATAACCGTTGTGCATATTTGGTTTTTTTTTTTGTATTTATAACAAAAAAATATGCTAATGTATGGCATATTAATTGGCAAATTATTAATTCATAATAATGTTTTTTTTTTTTTTTTCATATTTATATTAATTCTTTTTGAATAGAATTGAAAACTGTGTTTATATATGATTTTAAATAAATGAGTTACTATAATCACAATTGGATTAATTGAAGTTTCTGTAATAATTTTGTTAGTTTTTTTTTTAATAAGAAGGTGGGAACTTTAATAATTAATGTGGATCATAAATGCGGACCAGGAATTTTAATATTTTATCAGAAATAATTTAATTTTTCATCTGGTTTAATGATTTACCGAAAGATAAATCAATGAAATAAATAATGACTGAATTATATAATATAAAGTATAGTGGGAATTTGGAATAGATTCCATCAAGTGGCTGCATGCAGAATGGTTTTTACAATTCGTCCACAGACCTTATTCAATTTTTTTTTAATAAATTGGAGTATACTAGGAAAATTCTATGGAAAAATCTAAAATTAAGATAACCATTTAATGAAAATTTAAATAAATAGTTGATCGGTATTATTTTAACCACGATCGCTAAGCCATTTTTATGGTTTCAGTTCTAGAATTGAGAAGAAAATTGTCTAATTTCTGATTTAAAAGAATCAATTTTAGACTCTGTTTAATTTGTTTACGATATTATCAGATACTTTACTATGTTTCTCACTAGTTTGAGAAGATCATTTATAGAGTGGAAGAGTTAATCAAAGTCACAGATTATCACAAGCATATGCACTTTATTCAGTTTGTTCCAAACGCTCATTAAGGAGTCTATTGAAATATTATTTAAAGGTCAAAAAACATAAATAAAGTCTATAATTATGAGAAGCATTATGAATTTCTGCTAATATTTAATATTTTTGACTACCGGCACCGTGAAAACTGACCGAAAACTCAGCCATATTCAACTACCGACCTCAATATTTACACAATTTCATTCCTTTTAATTATCATTTACATAATTTTTTCTGTATATATCTTCAAATTTTACAATTAAATTTTCTGCTATAAATAAAAAAACAGAATTCCCCCAAAATATCAAAAAAATATAATACATATTTTTAAATGCATTGCATAAATAAAATGAAAATACCACTGTAAGCATTTTAAGTGAATTTTTGAACAAGAATGCAGTCATGTATAACAAAATAGAGTAACCTGAAAGTAGTAATAAATAAATTAAAGGAAAAATACCAACAAAAAAAAAAACCAACTTAATTTTAAATTCAGTTTTTTTTTTTTTTTTTTTTTTTTGACATCAAAATTATAGAATGAAATTAGTGACCAATCGAATTTTAATAAAATTCCATATAACAAAATTTAGGTCCGTAATTGAAACGGCATTTTGTACGTATAAGCAAAATTTGTCGCAAAATTTAAATTACCATTTTATAGAAATTCAAAGAAATTAAATATATATAGGTGACATTTTTTTTTTTTATACATTCACTTATGAATATTTGCCAATACATTTCTATTATTTATTTTAAAATGTTATAGAAAGAAGTGAACCAGACACATGTAAGTTAATGGTCAATTAATAATGAATATTTCAGTAACAGAAACCAAAATGAATGGAACCTTTAAAAAAATCTTAATAAGTAAATTAATCGTCAATATTCTATAATTTTTAATGATTTTCGGGGAAAACAATCATAAATATTAAAAAAATTGCCATATACCTCAAATAGTCAAATTTGTAACTATACATTTTCCCATTAAAAAATTATTTATTAAATAAAAAGAGTTTCAGAGATTGAAAAATCATTTTCGTTACGTCGAATATTAACCTATTTGAAAACTGTTACTATTCTGTTGTAAATTTAACCTGTTATAGTCTACTATTACATTTTGTTAACATTTTTATAAAAATATTCCTACCTTTCTGGCAAAGTAAACTCTAGCAACAAAATTAAATAGTAAATTTTATTATATGATAAATTATTCTTAATGAATCGACCTATAACCAAATTTTTTTTTTTAAACAATTACGTTATGCAAAAGTATAATTAAATATGTCATATAGCTATGGGTACATATAAATTTTTCCGCGCGGAATGTATATAAATGCAATGTGATTGAGTACGCGTGGGAGATTCCTTTTAGTTATAATATTTACATATAGAAGCTAATATATAGTTTTTTCTTCTTCTTCTTATCTTCATTATTGTGAAGCACACACAATAAAATAAAAAAAAATAACTGAAAATAAAGGCCCGTAAAGGCACGGACATCAATGGAGGAAAATTGACGATTGATGATGCCAATTAATTGAGGACTTTTTTTTTTATTTGTTAATTTTTACAATTTAATTTTTTTCTAAATGGTGTTGATTTCACAAGAAATTCAAATAAGAAAAAAAACTTACCTAAAAACTTGTCTCTGGTATTATATAGTATATAAAGTAGCTCAATATACGAATTTCAATGGTTCACATATACCAATTTCATATACCAATTTCAATACACCAAAAAAAAAAACCAAACAAATTTATTGTCGCTATATACTTCTTATTGATTTTCAAAAGAGTTTTTAATGTCAAATAAGATGTCATTTAATTTAGCGCTATTTTATGTGAAAGTGACATTTATGTGTGGTAGGACTTACCTGAAAAAAAAAACGAAAGAAAGAAAGAAAAAAATTTATTAGAAATATTTTATTTTAAAATAATAATAAAGTAAATAATTAAATAAACACAAAACTTATGGAGAAATTTTTGCTTATGGTTTTGTCTACATTAATTATTTGACATTTCAATTAAAATCATTTTTTTTTTTATGTAAATCTTAAAATTACTACTTCAAATTCCATCAAGAAATTATATTCATATAATGGGATTATATATATAAAATTATCATAAATATATAAAAAATATTCAAAAATATATAATATGAAAACAGATATGATAACTAAAATTTGAATAGATGATGCCAAAAATTATTACAGATGGCGTCAAAATATTTAACATAGATGGCGCCAATTAATATCAATTAAAAATTTAACCGCCTATATTACAATTACGAATTTACTAATTCATCAAAAATATGTATATGTATTATTATCTCACACTTTCAAAAAATTTATATTGTCCTAATGTGTACCAATAAAACTCATAATTTATAAATGAATTTGAGTCTTAAAAATCTTCAAAAATTCCTTAAAAAAAAAATCGAAAAAACTGTATCATAAAACCTTCTATAAAACAACTCCTCTATGCTAAATAAATGATTAATAATTATTTATTATTCTATTAATTTAAATCGAAATAACCTTTTTTCACAATTAAAATTGTAAATTTCTTTTAATAATAACAGAAAAAAAAATAAAATACGAAAATTAATGATTAATTTTTCATCACAAATCGTCGTGTGAGAAGCGAATTGTCGTAACTGCAAAAATGAAGTTCCGAGATAAATGAATATTAAGTTTTTGAATTTTTTTCTGAGGCCTTTAAATGCATTTATCTCAATAAATAATATTGTGACTCCAATAAATTAACACTCTATTACAAAGATGGGTTCTTTAGCTATCTAAAACAGTAATTACTTTGGTCTCAAATAGAATTAGAGGATTGTTATAGTTTAATTTTGTGATGCACCACAAACTTTACAATAATTTAATTTTTTATTTAGATCTATGGAAAAATCTCAGAAGGTTGTAAATGCAACTTACCACAATTTAAATCATACGAATTATCACTATTTGTTTCAGAATTATAAACCACAAAATGTAGTATAGTTAACATACAATAATTAGAACAACTTATTTGTATTGTAATTTATTTTTATATTATTGTCGTATGACGAAGATACAACAATTTGAATATAACATAATTGGAATTTTATAGTAAAAATTTGTTCTTAAAGTATATATACAACATTTTGCAATTCAAATGATGAACTACGCTACACGACCAAAATACCGTATAAAATGTATACAACATTTCGCAAATAATTAATTTAGGTAAATACAACTTACAACAATTTAGAATTTCAATTAAATAGTAGCCAGGATATTCTCGGATCGAATCCGTCTGAACACAGGGCGATAGATACTTAAATTTTCTATCTTCCTGTATCAATACTCTCAAATTGACGTATCTAACACTTACGACAATTCGCTTCTCACACGACGAAATTTAAATCGATAAAAGATTAATTATATTAATGTATAGAGTGCAGTGATTTAAACGTCTACATAACAAAATTATGTATATATTAAATAAAATATAGGATAAAAAAGATAGATTAATAATTTGAAATCATTTGTCACAAACAATTATAATATTTTTATAGCTAACAATAAAAAGAATTGTTTTTGTTTTTGTTTTTTTGACAGAAGACCCTCTGGTATTCATAGATCGTCTCAGTTTTATACAAGCCAGAAGGCATTAAGTCATAAAAAAATTTTGATTTTGATTTTTTTTAGTATAAATCAACTACATATTTAATAAAGTAAAAGTGTCTGTGAATCATTTTTAGGATTTAATAGTTTTCCATCTAATTTAAATGTTTTTCACAACATGCAACTTATATGATGGTGTTTAAATATAGAACTGATTCAAATTTATATACAAATATACATCAAATAAATTTGTATATGTAAATATGACTTAATGCCTTCTGACTTTGGTAAACTGATCACGATAAGAGTATTTATAGTAAAGATAATTTATATATTTTGTATTAAAAATTTGTATTAAAGTTTTATTGAAGAAAAATATGGGTTAAAATATTTAATAGCTATATTGTGTGTGCTCGCAGCAGGTTGCCTAACACTTATATGTATTATGTTATTTAGTGGTGCCTGATGCGCCTCCTCTTCAAAAATTCAAAATACCAAAATAAAAAAAAATCCTATATTACATATCGTCGCCCTAGAAACATTTTGTCGTAAGCGCCAGAATACGAAAAATTTACCTAAGGATCAGATATTGATCGTTTTTGCAAGATCTATCGATCTTTGCAATCTGTATGCTGCTACCTGCTATAGTTTCAGAGATATCCAGTGTCAACTTTGACGTATATATTCCACTAAAATCTCTTAAATTATTCTTATACTCACGTAAGCGTCAGATTTTTGGATATACGGCAAAAAATCGTGTAAATATTTCAAAAAAAAATACGTAAAATTATTTTGACGTATATGCAAAACAACCAACCACTAACTTTAAACCCAATTTCCCAACAATCAGTTTTTTGGATTTACGCCAAAATAATACTGGGCCGACGATATATATCTCATAATATGAATATTATAAATCATTTTATTAGAAAATATCAAAATACCAAAGCGAATATAATAAATATATTTAATATTAATAATAATAATAATAATAAAAATAATGGTAGGTGGGTATAATGAAAGGAGGCGTTAATATTAAAAGAAATTAAATAACAAAACAAAAAAAAAAATTATTGAAAATTAATAGATTTTTTTTTTTGCACAAATAATAATTGAATATTTAGAAATATTTAATAAGAGTTTTTTTTGATAAAGAAATTGTTTTTATATTTGATTAATTTTATGTTTAATTTAATTTTGATTAATTGAACAAATAATAAACTGAAATTATAATAATAATGATAAATATATTATGATAGATAAATCGAAAAATTGATTATTTGCCTACGCTATCTGGTGAGCTATATCTAAATGATATTTATGGATGATTTCGAAACCATTATATAGATTCTACTTAGGATTTTTCTTATAGTGAAGAAACTGTATAATAAATCCAACGTTTATGATATGATCTGGGATGGTATGTCGAAAACCTTGTCAAGTATTCGACAATTTCGACATGTCGAATACTTGTGGTAGACTACACAAGCAAAATCAAGTAGTCTACATAGATTTGTCGAAAACTAAAAATATAACTTTTAACCAATTAAGGAATTTTCGCCCGAGGAATTTTCGCCCGAATCGGACTGTCAATACCGGGATTCGATCATACTGGGATCGAACCTATACAAATTAACGATTCGGGTGAAAATTCCTCGGGCGAAAATGCACTGCACCGTACAGACAATTTACAGCAAAATACAGAAAATTTTAATTTATTTCTTTTAACTTTAATCTATATCTTCATTTCTTCTCAATTGCTGTCATCCTCGACTATTTCATCGGTTGACCGCAACGTGAAATATAAGGTTCTCCTAATATGAAAAAAGTCAAATCTCTAACGAATAAATTCAAATTTAAGTGTTCCATTCTATACGTTTTCAAACGTTTAGGACTTTTCGACACAAATGAAGTTTTCGACACGTCGAAAAGGTAGACTACAGTTTACGACGTATAGACTACATACATGTTCCATAAAGGCGTACCCAGGATATGATAAAGGAGAGTATTGTAACACCATGTCCCTAAATCCATCCTATGATTTAGATTTTTCTATATAGTTTATTCAATTGGACAGGAGATTACTACGTCAATTAAGATGAACATACGGTCCAATATCATTTTTAACCCAACTGATATTTCTTCAGTGAATTCAAATTGAAACGTAAAAGAAGCAAAGGAATATATATGTTAGATTAATTCAATAGATTTAAAAATTTTCGATTAATGTTGCTTCTATCTTTTCTGAACATGTAAATGCTTCACATGCAAAATTCATTTATATACCTGAAATATCAACATAACTTTGTGTATCATAATGGTTCAACTAAATGATTCTCGATATTATATTTACAAATTTCCACAATCTCTTTAAGAAATTTATTGCCGGAAAATGGTCTAAATTTTTCAATATAATAATAAAGTCTTCACTTTTCAAAATAATCTAATGTCAGCCACAAAAAATAAAAATGATTAATAACATAATTAAAGGATATTTCTTAATCTAATTCTAAAGAACCAACAATTTTTAACTAAATCAATACTCGTGACATACCAAACCGAAAACTCCAGTTTTCGTGGTTTTCAAATTTCAAAAATGGAAATTCACAAGGTTTTAGTGCAGTTTTCCAGGAACAAATTAAAAACACGAAACCTACAAATTTGTAAGGTTTTAGCGAAAATATATGCCATCTAAAACAAAATAGCAGAAATGTATTTTTCAATTTGGCATAGCTAAGTAGCTAATACAAAAGTAGCAATTTTTGTGATAAATAAATAAAAAAATTCAAAAAAAATTTTTTTTAAAAAAAGAAGAAAAATTAAATTTTATTAATCAAAATTCGTCATTAAAAACAAATAATTATTTTTGTGTCTTTACGTATAGAGTTTAAAGAAATAAATTTTCATAATTTGACAATCGAAAAAGCGAAATCTCGCTCCATTTTTTGGTATGTCACTATAAAAGTTTTCAGCTTCAGTTTTCGCGAAAACTTTGGTTTTCAATTTTTTGTGTGTCTTAGGGTATAAATCATCGATCTATGTTTTTAATTACAAACATATCTTCAACCATCAAAAAAAAATACATAATCATTACTTCATTTACTCTGTCTCATTAATTTATATAACGCAACAAAGAGTATATATATAATTGATTAGTGTTGCAAACAAAAATCATATATACTAACGAACATAATCATACATCCAAGTAATAATATACTCGTAGGAATTTCAATTATCAAAATTTTTCTTATATACAAAAAAAAAAAATAACTAAAAATTTATTTATATCTTCATTACTTAAATAAAAACTTAATCTTGAACTTCAATCTTTCACAACATTTTTCCCATCATCATCAACAACAACAACAAAAAATAAAATACCATAGTCTTTAAAAGTATCATAACATAAAAATTATGACATAAATTACCTAGTATACTAAAATAATCATAAAAAAAAAGAAAAGAAAATCTGTCAATTGATTTCACACTGCACAAAATTATTAAAGAAAAAAAAGATCAATGCCATCATTAAAAAAATATATAAACAAAACAGCATCGAAAAATATATAAAAAAAAAAAAAACAATGTAATTTTTTCAAAAATGTCTACCGCACGATGACACATGATCTTGATCGAAGCATTGAAGGAAAAAAAGAAGACATCCCCCATTTCTAATCTTCAAACACGAATTCAATTTTTATGTGTTGGAAGACGACAATACGAAAAATCTTTTATAAGAGTTTTTAAACCTTCGGGAGAATTTTTGTTATATAGGATCTCCCACGAAGTTCAATTCAAAATTTTTTTTTTTTTTTTTAAATAGTGTCAAGAAAATTCTATTTTGTAATTTTATACTTCATTCTTACTTAAAACTAAGTATTTTTAATAAACAGTTTTGTAAAAAATTAAAAAAAGAATTTAAAGAGAAAAAACCCTAAAGGTATAAAATGATTGGATATCAAATTTTAGATTATGTCTAAAAAAATTTGTTTTTATAGATTTTGTTGGCAACTAAATTTTTTGATGATGATGATAAACGTTTTAAGATTTTTAAATTGATTTAAATTTGTTGATTATACAGGATGTGCCAGATATAATATTTCCAAAAGGATAGAAGTGATAAAAGTCAATTAAAATGAGTAATTCCAATGTCTAACCATTTCGGAATGCGAAATATTTTAACAATATTCAACATATCCGTGATGCATATCATCCTCTCCTCAGAAGCAATTAGAGTATACTAGAAGTTTCAATGATTTCTCCTATTTCCCTGCGTACTTTCTACTTTACAAGAAGATATTTTCCTGGTTTCACTGGTTTCACTTAATCCTGATTTTACTTAACTATAGGAAAATGACATTCTTTTCTGGTTTTAAATATTTGTGTAACAATTTGTTAAGCTTGAAAACAGCATTTGCATTCGCCCAGTATTTAAGAATGAAAGGAACAGTTTATTTTGTTTATACATTGCCTAGCGGTCTAAAACTAATGATAAGACTTGAAAGAATCAGTATACAAAAGTTCTTAATTATTTTCAATGTTTACCAAATTTATGTCCGAGTCTGGCAAATTATCAACAATATCTTCGATCTAACTTAATTTCTAAAAAAAAAAAAAACTTCAATTTGTAAATTCAATTTTTCATGCTTCCATTTTCGAAATTTAATTGAAACAATGAAAATTACACAATTTAGATATTATTAATAAATAAATTTTCCTAAATTGTCTTTCATTTTCATTCACTAATTTTATACACGCGCCAAAAACATTTTTTTATTTTTTTAATGATTCTAAAACTTAAACTTTATTGTCAAGTTGTCTCGTATTTTATTTATCTAAATTTTATATGCTGCATTCTCCTAAAATAATATTTACAAAAACTAGGGGCATAGGTCATCCTCTAAAACTGTTAAATAAATTTTTAATGTGCTATATTTTTTTTTGGAGCGCGTGTTTTTTTTTTGTGTTATTGCTGTTTAATACTCGTGTATACGCGCAAAACGAAATTTATATATTGCTCCCAATCTGTCGACATTGGCTGTCGACTTTAAAATAATAATTTTTTGTTAGTTGCTTTTTTTTTGTTGTTTGTTTGTTCATTATAATTCGTTAATAATAATGGGCCCGGCCGGTAACTTATATGGTATTCATATATAGTAAATTTTATAATACTTCCATCAAAAAAAAAAATTGTTACGTTGATCTTTTTGGTCTTGTAAAAAGTGGTAATTTTATAATCATTATTATACCAAAAAAACAGAAACAGCAGTCAGCTATACAATCACTTAGTGGTACACAATATATATAATAGTAGACATTATGACGTTTAAAAAGGTGGACGTTTTTTATTTTGTATATAGATCATTTTTGGATAAGATATGAACCATAGGTAAAGAATGATAAAATGTTATACTTTGTTTTTTAGGGCAGAGAAAAAGAGTTTTTAGTTCTGGATCAAAACCAAAAAAAAAAAAACCAAAAAAAGGGCAAAGTATTAAAGTGATAGTTTTATGGATATAGTTTAGTATATAGAAATAGGGAGTAAATTTAGAAAGGATAATCAGGAAAATGTCATGTTTTTTGTCATGAGAAAAGGTTAAATCGATAGTTGAAAAGGAAAGAAATTTTGTTTATCCATAAATCAGAACAGAAGGCTGTAACCCAATCTAGCAGCAAAAAAAAAGCATCAGTAGTAGCAGCAATTTTTAAAAACAATAGAGTTTGTATGATATGTAACACAGCATGGCAGTGAGCAGCATCAGCAGCGGCAGCAAAATCCTAATCTATAATTTTCTGCTTTGCTGCCAACATGAAATGAGTAATTTTGACAAAGCATACTAAAAAATTATTATTTTAATTACAAATTATTTGTCAGATTACTGTCGCTTCCTACTTTTTGCTGCTATGTTCTGTTTTAATACTTGTTTAGCTGTTGCTGCTACTGCTGATGCTTTTCTTGCTGCTAAATTGTGTTACAGCCTAGAGCCTTGTGTATACTTTCATCACAGTCATAGTTGAAAGAATTTCTTGAACTTTAAAAGAAGTTCCTAAATTTCAATCTCGATAATAAATTGTTCGAAAATTGGTTAGCCTTTCTAAGTCTCTTTCTACAAAGTGACGACATATTCTTACCATAATTAAAGTTTGTTGTTAAGTTTGCCGTTAACTTATTAAGTTTACTACTTAGAAAATCATAGACTAATCATACTGAATCTGAATATCGTATTAATAAATCCATCAGAAACTTCCACTCGACCTACTAAATGAGAAGACCCTTCTTAGAAAAAAAAATGTTATATGGAGTAAGGAACAATGGAGCAAGCAGATAATACCAAAGTACAAGCAATTAAAATAATAAAATACATTCTAATCGAATTTCAAATTTTAACTGAAGAAGAATGAAACTCAATTTCATCCACAAAATATTAAAAAAAAATATAAAATTAATAAATTGAAACTTGACTTGATCATTTACTCCCCCAACAGGACGCATCGTAATACTAACTTGTAACAAGCATATTATCATCAAAATGTCAATTTTTTTTTTGTTATATTCTCCATCCCATAACAAACACATAATGATTATTATATGACTTTATGGTCAACTATCCACAATTTATATACCTCATCTTTTCGACAGCTTTAAATAATTATAGGCCTCGGTTAATTTTTCTCATTTTTGAACCATGTTTTCTTTCTGTATATATGCAATTATAAAAAAAATTTTACTTATTTTCTCCTAACAAAATAATATAAATTCACCGATTAACATTTCCGGCATTGAATGGCAATTTTCATTTCTTTGTAAAAAAAAAAAAAAAAAAAAAAACTTTTCCAAACTTTACATTTAAATTTTGCACTTTTTTCTGTTGTTTTTTTTTTATAAATATTATTTTACTTTATTTATTTATGTTTAAAATGGTTAATATATTTTTTTTATGCAGATATATTACTAAACCGCCTCCTTCTTAAATAATAATAATTGTGTGCATTCAATTCTTGTATATAATAGTTTGAATAAAATAATAATAATATCATCGATAAAACTCTTAAGGAAGAGATTTTTTTTTTATATTGAATCTATTAACCCTTTGGCCGCACATTTATTTGAATTTTTTTGTTGCATTTAGAGCACATTTAATTATTTAGAAACTCATATACGAAAACTATATATTTTCGTATTCAAATGCGTAACTGATTCATAATACAGGTTTTGCACTCCAAATTCAACCTTTTGCAAACCAAATTCAACTTTTTGCAAATCAAATTCAACTTTTTGCAAATCAAATTCAACTTTTTGCAAATCAAATTCAACCTTTTGCAAATCAAATTCAACCTTTTGCAAATCAAATTCAACCTTTTGCAAAAAACCGAATTAAATGGTTCTATGAAGATTATAAATAATTTTAATTTCAATTAACATCAAATAAATTCAAATTATAAAAATAAATTAATAATTAGAATTTTTTATTTTCTTTGAAATAAATAAATTAATTAATAATTAAGTATAGATAAATCATGATTACAGTGATTCTCCTGCAGCGGCTAATGGCAAGGGCAACTGCATATATACATATGTGTATAATAATTTTTGCAATTTTCGGGGGTAATAGTTGCCACAGCTTGTTCAATAACTTCTACTAAATTATAAGAATTTACACATTCAGCTAATAAATTACGCACATAAAATTTGATTTTAGAAAAAACTTCTTCAATGGGATTCATCATTGGTGAATATGGTGGCAGAAATACAAGAGTATGTCTTGTCCGCGCCACAAGCTCACGAATTTCCAGACTTTTGTGGAGCCGAACATTGTCTAAAATTAACCACGCTTCTACAATCATGTTCTTCTAAATTTTTAAACTACGAAGGATATCACAAAAAATATTCGAGTTCACATTAGATCGTGCAATTATATCATGGAATATTATTCCCTGAGTATTTATCGCTGCAATCAGGGATACATTCCGTTCTCTAATAGTTGGTACAATTACCCGGGCCGGTGTATTGACTGTAGAACGTGCTTTTGTTCTGCGAAGATGGTAATTAAATCCAGATTCATCAATAAATATTATTTTGCTTACTTGGATTATAAATTATCTAATTATTAATTGTTTAACTTAAGGTAAAAATTAATTTTTCGAATGTTTTTATAAAAGGTTGAATTTGATTTGCAAAAGGTTGAATTTGATTTGCAAAAAGTTGAATTTGATTTGCAAAAAGTTGAATTTGATTTGCAAAAGGTTGAATTTGATTTGCAAAAAGTTGAATTTGGTTTGCAAAAGGTTGAATTTGGAGTGCAAAACCTGTACGAAAAATATGATATTGGGATGATAACTTTATTTAAATATTGTCTCAGTTTCAATGACGTACCAGAACGTCATAATCGATTTTGCCCAAAATAATGTATGACGTTCTGATACGTCAAATGCGGTCAAAGGGTTAATGTATTATGTTATTTTTCATACCCCTTTTTTTTGTGTCTATTATCACAATTTTTTTATAGTTTTTTTGTTGTTGTTGTTGTTGTTAGTCTAGTAGTTCATTTTATTATTTACTATTCATTTCTAGCCAGAAGCTTTTGAAAATTGGCCAACAACAATAATAGAAAATGTCTACTTATATGCTTGTTTATTGCGGAAAATTTATGTTGAAGCAGAGAAGTTTGAAAGAAGATGAAGAAAAACGAAAAACGAAAAAAAAAAAATTGGACATTTGTGAAGAAATAAAATTATATTATTATTATTAGATTGGCAATTTAATTTTCATTGTCGATATATACACTGGTGGTTAATGGAGCATTTAAATATCATGGACTTTCCTTTGAATATGGTCGTTGTTGTTTTTTTTTTGTTTTTTTGGTTTGTTGCCCGGAAAACTTATAGAAAATATTTTTAGTTTTATTTTTTTTTTGCTAGTTTTTTATTGAGGAGGAGGACAAATTTTTTTATATTATTACACTGTTTGAAAATCTTAATTGGAATTTTTTTGTAATGAATTTTTTTTTAATTTTTCAAATTTTATAATTAAAGATTTTGAGAAACCTCTTTTGTCTTCAGTCTGTCTAGACTCTATATCTAGACTATATTTTTCATTACTCGCTATTACCACTCACCATTACTCCCCAACAGCATTTAACTTCTCCTTATACTAATCAAAAATCATTGCATTTATATCAAATTATTTTCTACTGTAGAAAACTGCCTCACTCTTCTACTTTGATAATAGATGGCGCTTTAAACAAAACTTTGTTAAAAAATTATATTAAATTATTATACTCGTAAATATATCTCAACATTTATAATTGAATTTCCTAAAACTAAATGAGTGTAGCAAGACTTCTTGAGATCTTTTTTAGATAAAAACTAAGAGTGAGGACCAGCCTATTGAGTGAACAGTTGACTAGACCATGCGCTAACAGCTAAACCATTGATATTGTTAAGAAGTTGACACATATGCTTCTTTGATTACCATTACAAAAACGGAAAAGTAATGAGAATTTAAGGACTTGAGAGTGCTAGAGGCGTCTAACTCCTAATAAATATTATAATTAAATGGTCGAGTCATAATAATTATTGACAAAAATTTATTTAGTGTGTTAATTATTGAGCCACAAATTCATAATCACAACTAGAAATGAACCTTTAGTTCAGAATTTCTTATTAATAAAATTAATAAAATTCAAATTAGAAAAATTACCGATATAGCAAATCTTCATGATATCGGACTACATCTCTTCATATCGATTTAGTTGAACCAATAAATAGAAGAAAAATATAAAAGTTACAATTGTCATCTATGAAATAGAAATGAATCACTTCAATTTTTTTAACAGTGTAGTTTTTGGCCAAAAATTTTCACAATATTATAATAACCTATATATGTATATACATATATTTATTTCGTTGTCTAATGGCATGGAAATTTTATAACTCTGTCAAAAGCCGAGTTAGAAGTAAAAAAAAAAAAATCTGCCATATTATTGGTGTTAAATACCTTCCAGGCAAAATTTATAAAAACTAGAAATACTTAGTTTTTCCATATCAAAAATTTTATATAGCAAAAATAGCAAAACAAAAATATATAAATGGACCATGAAACTTTTTTTGTTATTAATACCACAAAATATTTCAATACTACAAACATTTTAATATATATATATATCGATTCTCAATTTTCTATAGTTACAATAATTTCTTTTTGATTTTGATTTTTTTTGAATAGTCGAGAAAAAAATTTTTCAGTTTCGAAGTTCAAAAATAAAATCATTTTTTTTTTTGTTTTTCGTTGTGACTTTCAAAAAACAAAAAAAAAAAAAAAAAAATGAAGAAAATTGGTTAACATAGATTTCATACCTGGGACAAGAATGATAATTTTATATATATATATATATATATATATATATATATATAAAGAAAAAAAAAATCGTGCCTTATGCTCATCACGATTGTTATGTTGTGGGTCGTAAGATTTTTTTTTATGTGTGTTTAGATCATTTTCTTAAATTTTTAATAAAAAAAAAAAATAAAAAATAAAATAGTTTTATTTATATTCGAAAATACGAAAAACAGAAAAAAAAATGTAAATAAATAATATTTTTAGTTACAAGTTTTGGTTAATTTGGAGATTTTTTTTTAATTCTGTATCTTTGTTCTGTTGATTATTAAAATAATGATTACTATTTTTATTATCATTTTTTTTGTTTTGTTGTACATAATAATTTTTAATAAATATATAAATACTAAATAAATAATTATGTAAATAAATTTTTTTTTTTTTGTGGAAAATTTGTAATTGACTTAAAGAAGAGTAAAAAGATAATTATTTGAATTGAATATATAATATATTGATTCATTATTTTGTATATAGTTATATTTGTATAAATAGACTAAAAGGAAATTATTATATATAATTAGGATAGAAAAACAATGTGAGGCAATAATTAGGATAGGACAATAACAAAATTTAATTTGCACAATTATCAAGTGAAAGAAATCTTATCATTTTATTTGTATATGTAAATATCCTTTTAAATATTTAAATTTAATATATATACCATTTCATATATATTATTCAATATATGGAGCCGTTGATTTTGAAAGTGGGGCGCAAGTCCATTTTAAAAAAAAATGAACGCATTTGAAATATAATTGATTAAATAAAATTACTAATTACACATTTATACCGAGATATTAAGGATATTTATTGTGAATTGATTAAAAACATAAAGTTTATATGAATTTGTAATAAAATTTAGCTTTAACTAAATTTTTATCACAATATGAACTTACCCCACTTTCAAAATTAACATATTGAATAATATATGAAATGGTATATATTAAATTTAAATTAATTAAAATGTCTACGATAAACAAAAAACTCTTATTACTGCATTCTGATTCAATATTAAATTAGTAATTCGAATTTTATTTCGACTTTCGATTTGACAGAACAAATATCTGGTGTTTAGTATAAATTCATTAATTTTGATATTTATACGTGATCCTTAATTGAAAAACACTGAAAGCGCGTAATTTTTTTTTGTTTGTTTCTTAAAGATGGCAAATCAATTTATTTTTGGTAATTTTAATATGAATTTTATTGTAAAATAACTAACTGAAATTTAAGAGCGTCTGAAGATTTTCTATTTTACATAATTAATATTATTATAATTTAATTATTTTTTATAAATTGTAGAATGGTAATATTTCTTTATTAAATTTTTCCTTCAAAATATTGACTAAAACATAATCACAAGGCGAAGCGAGTTTAATTATAAAATTGACAATATTACCAAGTTCAATTTCGTAACAGATCGTCAACCAGTCATTTAATTAAATTAAATCATATACAAAACTTATATAATATCAACGACACATGCAAATTTCATTATTTTTATAACCAAGTTTCTGGCTTATAAATTGAAGTCTTTTGTTTTAAAGGTTAAATTTTGAGCTAAATTTTAATTATTTATCGAGTAGAATTTGAATATAAATGAAATGCTACAAATAAAAGTTATAAATCTACATTAATTGTGAATATCTTCGTTAAAATTATCATCTTCGAAAATTATATAACGACAAACCCAAAAAAAAAACTTGTACTTAAGTATAATATTAATAAATTATCTCAATAATCATTTTATATAAATTCTTTAGTAAAAGTATTGTAAATTTTTGTATTTTTTATTTTTTACTTAATGTTCTTTCTAACCTAGATTTAATTTTTTTTATATATATAGAAGGAAATTATCATTATTTATCGCTGCAAAATAAATTGAAACAATTACAGAAAATTATAACTAAAAAAAAAAAAAAACAGAATATCCAAATTTGTAATAAATATTTCTTAAAAATTTATATATAAATATAAAAAAAAAATATTTAATTTTTAACGATAAATAAATAAAAAAAATATATAAAATAATTTTTTTACGTTTTGTTTATAAATTTTTTTTTTAATAGGTGAAAGGTGCAAAAAAGTAATACAGATTATTATTATTTTAGGTAATCACGGCGCTTGTAATTTATATATACAATTTTTTTATTTTATTATTGGAATTTTTCTTCTTATACATATAGATAGATCGCAAGATTATTTATGATTGTTTTATATCAAGTATCAATTTTTATTACTTTAAAACCAGATTCCAAATATAAAATATCAATAAAAAATATGTATTTATTTATTTATATATATAAATTAAACTTGTATAAAATATTTAAAATATTATATTGCTAATTTTTGTATAAAAATAATAAATTAATGTCAGATTAAATATAAAATTTTGTATATAAATTAGAACTTTTACAGAAATATTTTTCGTTGGTGGTTTTTAATTTTTAATTTTAATTATGGGAAAGTAAAATTTTGTTCAAAGGAAATATATATATAATATGACAAAATTAAATTGATATATTTTATTTAAATATTAAAGGTTTATGAACCTGAAAATATAACATTATTTTATAGGAAAGAAATAATATTGATTAATAGATGAAAGTAAATTTTTGGTATATTAAACATTAGAGGTTGTTTTTTTGTAATAAGTTAATTAAAAGATATTTGAAATTTGTTTAGATATTTTTATTATAATCAAAATTCTCCGTCCATAGATACTAAATTTACCTATATTGGAGAATTTCGATATTTTCGATACTATTTTTTATTGACATAAAATATCGACTTTCTCCAAAGGAGACACCTCGGAACAAAAATCGAAATTTTCCAATGCACATTTAACTCAAAATTGTACTAAAATAAAGGATCAATGTGGGCCATAAATGACTAATATATTTTGAAATTTACAAGATCAAATATGTATACACAAAAACGAAAAATTCATTAGGATAATTTTTTTTTTTTCATATTTTTCGCTTATTTCATTTATGTGCGATATCCTCCTAGCAGAAAAACAGATGTTATAAAGTCATTGCAAGGTCCTTTCATCAAAACTTCATCTTACCTTAAAATCTAATTACGCAATTTTACCTCGCTTTATTTTAATAGAACGAAAAAATTATCCAACAATTTTGATTTTGAATCTTGTAAATATTTTCTTTCCCAACAAAATTTTAGTTAAATATTTCAAATAACTTCCAACATTAAAAAAATTATATCAAATATCAAAATTTAAATATCACTTAAATAATTTTAAAATAATCAATTTAAAAATCAAGTTTGTGGCTTAAAAAAATGAAGTCTCTTGTTTTAAATGTAAAATTTTCTGCTCAATTTAATTTCTTTTTTGTTTTTTGCAATATTCCCGTTTAACTACAAACAATTTCTTATTTTTTCATCATTTCCTTTTTAACATTTTAATTCGTCCTTCCTAAAATAAAAATAATTAACCTTTACACTATATCTCCAGTTACATATATTTCCTCTTACTCGTCCATTTAAATTATGAAATTTGATATTAAATGAGTATTTTTTGTTCATTTTTTTTTCTTGCTCCTTCATTGAGTTTTATTTCTGTTCCTTCATTTAAATTTTTATCAGACCAAAAAACTTAATTCATGTTTTGAATTTGAAAAAAGTTCATTATACAAGAACATATGGTTACGATGATCATAAAACTTCATTCTACTATATTAAATTTTTGTAAAGTAAAATGAAGTTTTGATGAAACGACCTTGCAATGACTTTATAACATCTGTTTTTCTGCCAGGAGGACATCGCACTTAAATGGAATAACCGAAAAATATGAACAAGAAAAAAAAATTATCGAATGAATTTTTCGTTTTTAGGTATATTTGATCTTGTAAATTTCAAAATATATGAGCCATTTGTGGTAAATTCCAAAAAAAGTATATACAATTTGACAATGTGATTAAAGGAATTTTGCCAAAAATAAATATTATATTAATACAAAATATTTATTGTACAGTCGAACATTAATAATGACTTTGTTTAATAGGAACTTATGATATCAGATAAAATTAGTAGATCGTTAAGAGCAACAGGATAACAGTAAAGTCTCTTTACTATCATAGGCCCACATTGATCTGTTATATACAGAAGAACTTTATCAGCAGTTTAAATACAAATATCCGTTTTAACATTCAACAAAAATTTTGGTTTGCAAAACTTCTGTCAAAATTTATAAATGAACGAAATCCTCTTTTACAAACCAAAATTATATTACAAAATTTAAATTTATTGTTACATTTATTATTTTTTAATTAGCCCAACTAAACTTAAACCCACCTACAACATAATACGAAACAAAAAAAAATTGTCAGCATGTTGCTTATATTTATATCATTTTACCACCAATTGTTCTTCTTTATATCACAGGTGAAAGCATAGTTTTCTTTTTTAATACTTTAACATCACACAAACAACAACAAATTTATTTTTTTGCAATATTTATATAAATTTTTACCACCATCATTTTTTTTATTATTACTTATTTTTGGAGACCTAATTTCAATTTTCTTCATTTCTACAAAATTGTTCATTCAAGTGTGAATAAATGATGATGATCTTTGAAAAGTAAGTGTTGCTCGACTGACCTCTTTTGATATCCCCAAAAAAAAAAAAAATTCAACATTTTATTGGAAAATATTGTTTTTAAAATTTTTGGTTTGTTAAAGTGGTTTTTTAAATCAGACACAACATTAATAACTACGAAAAAAATATAAAATAAAATTTCCTTTTAAACAGATTATCATTTTATTTTTATTTTTTGCAAGAATGAGGAAACAGTAGAAAAGTATTTTTGATTAATGATCCTTTCGGAAATTTGATATCACTAAATATATAATGTATATTGATAATAATATCCAGAGCTCAAGTTATTTCTGTTTTTATTATTATTATTAATTTTTGTGTTCATTAAAAACTATATACGATTTTTTTTTGTTGCGGATATGCAGCAAGAAATTTGTGTTGAAATATTTATTTATTTTTGGTGGATAATTTAGAAAATTTTGCTGACAACACTGGTAGAAATTTATGGTAAACATAAAGGAGGATATTGATTATATTTGGAGGGATAATTATATTATTATTGAAGTAACAACTGTGATATGGTGTTAAATTGATTATCCAAAATAAAAATATTTTCTGATTTTTGACAGTTAATTTATTAATTTTGAATAATTGGAGATTTTCTTTTAAAATCATCTCTTTGGACTGTGTCATGGTACAAATTATAATTATAATTTCGACAACCAGGAGGGTGTCTAGTTAAATAGTATTCATTAATATTAATTTATTCGTTAATTAATAGAAAGTTTGATAGAAAATTTATTTATTAGATATCACTATCTGCATAGTTATATCATTCATAATTTTTGATGAAATTTTAAATTGAAATTTATAAATTATTAGTAAAAAAATATTTCAACAAAATATAATTATCGATAATTTTAATTTTAATTTTTTTCATTAATTTTTTTTTTTTAAATAATTTAAAAATTAATATAAAAATTTCTAAAATCAAGTTTGTGGCTTATATAAAAATTGAAGTCTTTTGTTTATATATATATAATTGAAAGTTTTTTTGGTATTTATTTAATTAAATTAATAAAAATTAAGTAAATTAGATGAATATTAATAGAAAATTGAAATAGAAAATATTAAAATAATTCAATAATAAAATATTTTTTCAAAAAAAAAAAAAAGTTTGTTGTTTTTAAAATTGAAGTCTTTCGTATTAGAAAGAAAATTTTATAGTAATTTTTAATTTTTAATTTTTTTTGATAAGATCATAGTTAATAATAAAATTGATTATTTTATTCAATTTATATTTTTTAACATTTATATTAAAATTTATTAAAAATTTGCATTATAAAATTTATGCCAAATGCGATTATCAATTTAGGTCAATATTAAAATGTTTACTTTTTATTATGGTTGTATATATAAAAATTTAAATTATTATATAAATTGAAAAATTGAAATATTATTTTAAATGATTAAAATCGAAAGGAAATTCAATTATTTATTGTTATTATATATATATATATATTTTTTATAACACCTGAATTTTATGTACGTTACACATAATCGTAATAATTTATGCGTACAACAATGTATATTACTTATTTTTTTTCGATTAACTGAAATTAAAGATTTCATGTTTACCCCCACATTAAAATGCAGACACATTTTTCTTAAAGTTCAGTTTTAAAGTGCAAAAATAAAAAATATGATAAAAAAAATTGTTTTTATGTTTTGCGTTAAATTGAAAATAATAATATTTTTTTTTGCATATGAAGATGATAACAACAATATTTTTTTTTTTTTAGTATTTATAACCCACATAACTAATATCAATTTCTTTTCAGACACACTTCCTTACACTTTCGTACACCCTCCATGGTGTAGAAAATTTTTGCGTTCTTTTGACTACACCTTCTACACTTTCTACACCTTTTTTTACATCGGCGCCTAGAAAAAGTGTACACTTTTCTACACCCTCAAATTTGAAAGTGTAGGAAGTGGAGATGTAATTAATTAATTTTTTTTTAAACTTTTTAATGTGGAAATATATACTATTCGTCAATTAAATAATGTTTTAATCAAAAATTATGAAAAAAAGTATAACAATTCAAAATTATGAAGAATTTTGTCAGGGTGTAATAAAAGTATGTTTTTTTCATACCTTACATTTTCCTACACCACAGATTTTTGACAATTCCCACCATGTTGTGGTGTAGAAAAAAAAATGTCTGAAAAGAAATTGGTATAAATTTGTTTTGTTAGTTTGGTTATCCAGTGAATATTGAAGATTTTGAATGAAATGAGAAATTGAGTAAAAAATATATATTAGGATACAACAATTTTCTTTCAATTTCACTAGTTTTTAAGAATAAGTAAGAAAAAATACTCAGATTTTCCCTTTAAAATTTTAAATTTTACTTTTATATGTCGTAAATATATTTAAATATTTCATTTATATATTTTTGATTTTGAACTCCGCATTTATCAAAAGATAACTGAAATAAGATTATAAAACATTAAAATGATAGTAGAATATAGTACTGCGAATAATTTATTCAAAATATCATAATAAATGTCTTTGCATCCGACCCAAAACTTAAGATAAGAAATATATAAATTTGTCGATGATATTTTGCATAGTTAGGGTCCAAATTCTTCGTTTAGAATTATAGTGAATCAGATTTAGGATTCTATATTGGCTCTGCATTTTTCTCATAATATTAATATTATTCTCTTGACTAGATTATTAGATTTTTGATTAGGAGTCGTCTAATAGTATAAAAACTTTATATAGTACTTTTTAAATTAATAGAAATTTTATTCAAAAAAATCATTATTTTTGTGGCCAAATTCTTTGGAAAAAATTATAGACTTATATTCTTCAATTTTTCAACTTTTAAAAATTATCAAAACTTTCTATACCAATCAATATTCCATCCTCATCGAATATTTTTGCATCCTCAAGAAAATAAATAATTATTATTAAATTCTTATTTATTTATTTCTCAATTTCTTATGCTTTTCACTGGCATTTTGTGATTAGTTATTTTCATGTTTTCAAGTTACATATACATATATATTGATTTATTGGCTCTGCAGTATTCAATATCTTTTTAGGGCTTTTTGTAAAAAAAAAAAAACCGTTAACGCTTTTCTGTCCGTCCGTCTGTCCGATGTAAACAATAAAAAGCAGTTATTTCACATAGTTGCTGTACACGCAAGTTCATGATAGACCCACCAATAGAAAGCTTGATTTATTGAGAACCAGATGTAATTAATATAATTTTAAAATTCGGCCGGCAGACGGCGCTATTCACATTTCGCCAAAACATCTTTTTCCGAATAAAAATGTAAATTTTATATAGTAAATGTGCAAGTTTGACCACTCGTTGGAAAGGTATTTAAGAGTAGAATACGATGTCAGTAACCATATTTCAAATTTATACCGCTAGAGGCGCTGAATACTAAAATATATAAAATATTATTTTTAAAATGTGATTTCCAATAGTCAATAAGCCCCAATAATAAGTTTTAATGTAGCATCTGAAAGGTAGTAAGTAGTAGTATAAAATCATAGTTGTTATAATTTTAGTTTCTGCCACTAGAGTGTGCAACATAATACTCAAAATATGCATTTACAGTAGATAATTTAAAAAAAGCCCATGATTATAAAACTACTGATCAGTAGTTCGGCTGCGCGGCATTTTTTTTTTTTGTTTTTCTTGTGTAAATTCACATAATTTTCTTCCTCTGATACAAAAAATTTGTATAGTACAACAAAAAAAAATTTTTTCCAATTTGAAAACTTTTTTTACTTATTACAGTTTTTATCCTTCATTTATTATTATATTGTTAAAAGATTTTCTTGGACATAAGCCAAACACACAATAATAACATAACATGAAATTAAAAATAAATATATATATATAAATATATATATATTTTCACAATTGTTTTTTGGGCTAAAAAAGGGCAAAAATCTTTGCAAACATGAAAAAAAAAATTTTCTTATTGCTTTTTGTAAAACAGAAAGACAAAAAAAAAAAAAGTAAAAAAAAATTGTTGAACTGAAACATGGAGTGTTACTTGGCAACTTGTTTCTTTCTGATGGCTACAACATAACACATAACAACAACAACAACAACAGCAACTGTAATGAAAAAATATTGAAGAAGAGGAAATTTTATATAAATATAATTTTGTAATTGTAAAATAAACTACTCAAGGTCGTTTGATTATCCTACACGTCCTTGATTGGTCAGTTCAAATAATAATAATAATAATAAAAAATTTAAAAGAAGAAATATTTTGCTCATTGAATGAAGAATAATAATCATGGTTAGATGATGCTGATGATGCTGATGATGAAGAAGAAGAATGTAATAATTTTTAAAAAAAAATTTATAGACATAAAAATATTTAAAGCATTTATATAAAAACAATGTTTATGATTAGCTTTTAGTATGGTACGCACCTAAGTTTTATCTCTTATAAAATTTAACATTTGAAAATTATTGAATTTTCTTATTACATAAAAAATTTAAATATTTTTTTTTTTGTAATTCTTGATTTTTTAATTGAAAAATTCATTAATTAAAATAGGAGAAAATTTGTAAAATTTAATTTTTTCATAGAGAAATATGCGGATAAATAATAAATTTCTTTAAGAAAATTTGATATGGATTTATTATTTGATTTTTTGTATTTTTAGATCCACTCAGAAGTACCGACTCAAATTTTCCGTCAAATTCCATGAATTTTTCACTCAAAATTTAATCGAAATTTTGAATAAAATAGTAATGTAGGAAAATTCTATAATTATAGTTTAGAAGTGAAAATAACATCTGAGTAGATTAATTTATAGTTAACAGATTTTTAATATTCAATTAACAGTTGATTATGAATATCAAATTTTATATTGAATTTGACGATTTGACGGAACCATTTTAAAATTAGAATTTATGTATTTCGAAAAAAAAAAAAATTCAATTAGATAATTTTGAAAAATATGTAATATAATTTTTTTTAATATTTTTCCAATATTTTAATCAATATAAATTTTTTTTTCCAATATGGTTTTTTTTTTTTAACTGAAATTATTGTAAATTTTGTTACCATATATAAAAATATTTTGTATAAAGTCCACCAACCTTAACCATTTTCTTCATTATTATTATTATTTTTTTTTTTACATTATTTACGTTTCAATTGTGTATACATTTATATACAGGGTGTTCCTAAACTACCTAAAATAGGTAGTTAGAATATTGTATGAACTCGATTTTTACTTTTCCATTAATCCAATTTTTTGTTCGTCATATCTCCGTAAACAGATTAATGTAAGATCTTGAAAATGATTCATTATTGAAATAGCAATAAAATCATCTTTGCAGCGATGGGTGGTGTGAAGGTAGAGGCTTCAAAAAAGCATCAAAAATTCACTGGCATTTTAAAATTGAATGTAACTCATTTTAAGGACAAGAAATTCTCTAATTTTAGGGTTTCAAATAAAAAAATATGTATTCCCATTGAAGTGTAGAGAGCCTCCGAAGCCATAAAGGCTTAGTTGAAGGTACAAGTTTCTAGTATCCGGAGAATAATTGCGAAATAAAACTTCTATAGACAAATAAACGGTCGTTTTGATAACAAATCACCTTCCTTTTTTAAATCATTATATATCTGAGACATCCAAATTCTTTCATTTTAAGGGTTTAACTCAAAAAATTTGTATTCACATTGAATTTTATATTGCATCCGGGTATCTGAAGCCATAAAGGGTTAGTTGAAGGTACAAGTTTCTAGCATCCGGAGAATAATTGCGCAAGAAAGCAATTGTCTAGCTTCAATAGACCAATAAACGAATTTGTCTAACTTCTCCTTTGATAGGAAATTACTTCATTTTTCTTTCAACTATTTATATCTCAGACACCCTGTTTGTATAATATAAAATGTTTATACAATATTTTTTTTGTTATCATTGCTAAAGAATCTTCAATTCAATGATGATGATGATTTTTTTTTTCTCTTCTCTGAATGTTTGTATAAACTTTTGTGTTGCAACAAAAAAAAACAAAAAACATTTTCTTCATCGTCTTTTTTTTTTTTTGCACAGAAAAAGAAGAAAAACCATTTTTTTTTATATATATGTACATAATATTTTATTTATTGTTGAATTTTCAGTTCCCCCGAGGATGGAGGATAACCAAAAATAGCAACAATACACGCTATACAAAAATTGTTTAACCATTTAAAAAAAAAAAAAAAAAACTTGAAATCCATGAAAACCGATCATAGATTTCTTTTTTTTTTATTTTTAGTTTTGGTTTTAAGGAAAAACGCGACAAAACATAGAAAAAAAAAATATAAATAAAATTCTGCTTTTGGTTATAACAAAAAAAGTTTTATAATAAATATATTGTTTTTTTTTTTTTTTTGCTTGCTTAGGTTTTGCGTTTAGGTTTTTATGGCTATGTTAAATGTATATATACGACAACAACAAGAAAGATAGAAAGAAGAAAAAAAAATATTGTGTACACCAGAGAACCTAGAACTTGAAATTGAAAACTAGTTTTCCCTTTAACAACAAAAAAAAATATTAAATCTTCTATGCTGAATTTTATGTTATTTTTTTTTTGTTGTTGTTGTTTATACCAATTTCTTTTCAGACATTTTTTTTCTACACCACAACATGGTTAGAATTGTCAAAAATCTGTGGTGTAGGAAAGTGTAAGGTATAGGCCAGTATGCTACTCGCGATTAGGTAAGATTACCATACAAAATTTAGCTCAGCTAAATATAAGATTACGATTTATCTCGAAATTTCGCTGAGGTAGTACGCTACTCAAGATTACTAAAATCATGAAAAATCGGCGCCTTGTCAAAAGTCTCCACTAAATATTTCACGTGAAATAATGTTCTGAACATTATTTCGTGTGAAATTTTGACGTTTGA
Source organism: Empis stercorea (assembly GCA_949752835.1). Classification (NCBI taxonomy): domain Eukaryota; kingdom Metazoa; phylum Arthropoda; class Insecta; order Diptera; family Empididae; genus Empis; species Empis stercorea. The sequence continues at coordinate 83,898,030 of OX457085.1, read as the reverse complement.
AGAAAAAAAAAATCAAATTTTGCAAAAATTAAAATATCAAAATGAGTGAAGAAATTTATTTAGATAGACTTGGAATAAATCGATTCCGAAACATAGCATTAGACGTCAAAATTTATCTCTACACAATATTTTTTCACAATATTGAGAGTTTGGAGATCGCGTTAAAATTTAGCTAATCTTCAGTAGCATACTATACTTATGAAAAAAACATACTTTTATTACACCCTGACAAAATTCTTTATAAATTTTAAATTGTTATACTTTTTTTCATAATTTGTGATTAAAACATTATTTATTTGACGAATAGTATATATTTCCACATTAAAAAGTTAAAAAAAAAATTAATTAATTACATCTCCACTTCCTACACCTTCAAATTTGAGGGTGTAGAAAAGTGTACACTTTTGCTAGGCGCCGATTTAAAAAAGGTGTAGAAAGTGTAGAAGGTGTAGTCAAAAGAACGCAAAAATTTTCTACACCATGAAGGGTGTAAGAAAGTGTGACTGAAAAGAAATTAGTATTAAAATAATATTTTCTCCTTTTTTTTTTGTATTTAAAAGACCAAATGTACTTAACTTTCTGGTGTAGATTTGAAAAAAAAAAAAAAAAAAATACATATAAAAGCAAAATAAGGCAGGTATAAGTGAATTTGTGTACCATCCAGAAGAGGTTCTTGTTTCTCTGTGTCACTGATCTGTAAAGTGGTGCACAGCAATAAGAGAAGATTTTTTTTTTCTTATTTAACTTTTAAAATTTTTGTACATTTAAGTGAAAAATTTATTTTCCAAAAATATTCAAAAATAAATAAAGAATAATTTTTTTTTTTTATATAAAGGGTGTGTGTGAATTGGTTAAAAATTGGTTAAAAATTAAAATTATGACAGTAAAATTAAAATTTTTGAAAGTTTTATTCACCACAAGAAGGCGCCGAAATTTTATCTGCTCTGGACCTAGTATAAATTTTGACACTTTAGTTAAATTTTTGATTGAAATAAATTAATTTTAAATTCATTTATTTTTGAAAAAAAATAAATTTTAGATTGAAATTTAAATTGATTTGTATTGAATTTTGTTTTGAAAATAAAAATAAATAGTTAATAAAATAATAAATTTAAAAAAAATAATAATATTATATTATTATTAAAAATTTATTTTTGTTAAAATTAGCAAAATTAATGGGAAATATATTTTAAATACTCTATCCATATTGAATTTTCCTTAGAATTTAATTATGTAAAATTTTTAACCAATTCACACAGTTAAAATTTTTAAAAACACCCCACAGTTAAATTTTTTTTAACCTCGTGGGGATTATTTTTTAACCAAATTATTTTTAACACTTTGACACACGCCCAAAGAAAGAAAAATTTTATTTTAAATTTTTTACTTACAAAATTATTTATTGGGAGATTCAAAATTTTTTGCAATCACTTACCTGAAAAATAAGAGAAATATAAATTTTAATATAATAATTAAAAAAAAAATTAAATAAATTAATAAAATAATAAAATTTGTACTAAGATGCAACAAAAATCTTATTACTGTAAATAATCGGATTGAAATTCGATCAGTTATAATCAATTTTTCGATTTGACTCTCTCGACGCAACAGAACAAAAATTTATATGGTTTTGATTGAATTCGTCTCGTAATTTAGACGATATTTTAATTAAAATACGCATCGGCAAGATGAAATATGTTTTTTTTTGTTTTGGTTTACAAATGATCCAAATGCATAATGAATCGCTAAATTGAATCACAAACGAGTCATAAACAAAATAAATTTTCTTCTACGATGATGTACAAATTTAAGTCAATAGACGAATTTTATCATATTTTTAATATCGAGAGTCTCTAAAGTGTAGAATGAAGAAGTGTAATCCTAATTTTTGTATATAAAAATCAAGGCAAAATATTAAAATTAAGTTATGAGAATTTTAGAAAAAATGTTCAGCTGAATTTTCACAAAACTAGAGAAAATTTATTTTAGAAAATTTACTGATTGAGAAGTAGTTGAAAAATTGTAAGCTAAAAAATGTATCAACAAAAATTACTCCTATTATAAATTTTTTACGACACATAGTTAGATTTCATAAATTCTCAACAAATGCTGCAGAATGTACATTAAGTTTCCAGATAATTTTCAGCATAATTACGTACCACTTAGTAATTCATCGTTTATTAAGACAAAATTCATCGTTGGCATGGTTAGTAAATCATTAGCAAAGCTTTGACATGCAAAATACCCAGCAAATTTTAAGTCATCACAGAAAACTGTTTATAAAATTCTGCAATTTGTTTATATGTATACATATGAAAATTTCAATCAATTCGACTGAAAGTAGAAAGTTTCTTATCAATTTTAAAAATACAAGAAAATTATTGCACAGATTTCTTTTAGTTGTTCTCCATTTTTAGCACATTTCCAACCAATTTGATAGAAATGTGTATATTAAGTTTAACTCTGTTTGTCCGTCTGTCCGTCCATCCATTTACACAAACTTCTACATCTATTAAGATATAGTGTTAAAATTTTCACCATAGATAGATAGTAATAAAATAATAGGTCCAATAGAACAAAATTTTCTTCTATCCCTTTTCCACCTCTGATTTATTGCCCCTCTAATTTCGAAAAATGCCCATATTGAACATCTAATAACTTTTAAACCAATTAAAAATGTTAAGGTCTGTAAAAGGTAAAAGATAGGAAAATCTTTATCCTTTTTGGTGAAATTAACAAATTATACTAAGTTTAATTTATTGTTGTATAAAAATACCGTTATCTACATACAACTTTTTTTAGTTTTTTTTTACACCCTGTATTTCCAAAACAGCTTATTATGGAAGGTTGAAATTTATGTACCAAAGAGATATCTAAAAAATAACTAGAGTCTCTGAAGAAATTGTATCCGTATCTCCCCTCTCCTTTCCGTTGTGGCCCTTCGAAAATCAAAAAATTACAATTTTAATTTACTGATAAAATTCGAACTGCACAATATTTTTAAAAACAAATATTGAGAAAACTTTCGAAAATCATATTTCTTTAAAGTGCACTAATTAATAAATTAAAATCATTTGCCTCATACTTATAATTAATCAAAATGCTTAATCATGTAAAATTTTGCAAAAAACGAACATTTTGCATATTTTTAGGTGCTATATAAATGGAATATTGGATATTATTTCATATCACATTATGTTCCATTACAACCAAATTAGGGAAAACTTAAATGAATTAATAACAATTCAAAAAAAATTAATAAAATCGAACTGGGATACATTTTTTCCCTTTATTTATAATTTCTAAAAAAATACTATATAGGAATTGCTTTTGGTTTAGAATAACTCATAGTTCTACATCTACATTGAGGCGATTTTAAGGTTTGTTTTTCATATTTTTAAATTTTACCTATATACCATAAATATTATCAATAATTATAGAAGCAATATATTTCCTAAAGAATTTAAATTTAAATTAACTATCATATCTTGATAATAATCTAAAAAAAAAAAACTGTTCTTAAATTCCAACATAAATAATAAAAAATGTTCCATCAATAATAAATTTTGTTATATTATACTTTCAAAAACACAATTCAAAAATGATCATCATAATTAGTCAAAAAAATATTCTATTTTACTCCCATTTCTGACAATAAATCAATAACAAATAATTTTCTATTTTTTTTTTTTTCTTCTCTTTTTATTTTTTTTTTTTTGCATAATTTGAAGTAAAAGAAAAATTATTTGAAATAAATATATCCATAAAGGTCAGCATATCATTTCATCATAGTCATCAAAACTAGAAAACTAGCAAAAAAAAAATATCATCTCTCACTCATAAAATATTTAAATTGATGATCATAAATTTCTATAATTTATTTTTTTTTTTGCATTTATTATTTTATTTTATTTTAATATTTTTTTAAAACCTCAATAAAAAATTCATCCCTGCTGCGAAAAAAGGTAATAAATTTTGAACCGCAAAAAAAAAACAACAAAATTTTTCTTTGCGACTATTTTTTTTTTTTGTATATTTTCATCACCAAAAAAAATTTCTATATTCAATCCTCCCGCTGCTCATTATTATTTTTTTATATAATATAATTATTTATGTATAGGGTGTCTCAGATTTAATGATTCAAATGACAGAAGATATCATCAGGATGAGTTAAAAAATGGCGTAGTTGAGAGTAATTTCGTAAAAAGTTAGGAGTTAGAAATGTTGGTGCAATCTTTGTTTTGTTTACTAAATTCTATATAATATAATTCTGCTGGTCAGTATTCCGGCGATTAGATGAAAATCGCCTCAATCCTGAACAGAATATGATTAGAATGAGTAAAAAATTGTCTAGGATCGGTGGGTTCTTTCCTATAACTAGTTCAGAATTAAAGTGCCTTGAATAATTTTTCGATTTTAACTTCAACCTGGACCAAATTTTTCATCTAAATTACATCCTGAACGGAATATAGAGTAGAATCTCGACATAAATTTGAAATAATACGAAATTTTTTGGTATATAAATGCCATCTGTGGCAATATTTTCGAAACAGTAAAGCATAATAAGCTTCAATTATTCATCTACGAATTTAAAGTAACTATACATATGTATATACCATATCTGGTGACACCTTGTATATTTTTCTTAATTGACTCTTAAAACATATATTTCCATTTATGGTTTTGGACTAACATAAATCCAACATAAAAAAAGCTGAAAAAAAAAAACTGAAAAAAAAATTTCGTCTCTTATGTCCAAACCTCCCCCACTTTTTCATCATTCCAAACTCTGGGGAACAAAAACAAAAAACAAAATTTGCATTTCATATGTGACATACAAGTTAATTAAAACCTCCTTCATGTCACAAATGAAATAAACAAACCAAACATAAAATTATAAGTTTTATATTTTCTATGCTTATATATGCAATCATTATAACATTAATTTTATGCTTTTTATGCTTGAAAAAAATTATACAAAATAAAAAAATATAATATATTTTTTTTTGTTAAAGCTTCGTTTTTCTCTTTTTCCACCTACAAAAACTAACAACAAGCAAAAAATAAATAAAAAAAAAAATTACCGATGAAAAATCTAAAGAAAATCTAACAATTTGGACATTTCATAAATAACCATAAATATATAATGTATATGTTACAATAGCAACAACAAAAAAATATAATCATTAAAAAAAATATTTATACTATTTATTTTTATTTTCATTTATATGTTTAAATTAATGTAATTGCAAATATCATAAAAATTATTTCAAATTGTACATAAAAAAGAAAATTGTTAAATTTTGTAAAAAAATTTATATGGTATATTTTTTTTTAAAGGATGAGGGTAATTGCCGGGGGAGAGTATATGGAATTATATATATGAGTTTTACTGCTAGTTTATATATATATTTACTAAACATAAATTAATATAAATATTTTGATTCGATTTGCTTCTGCTTTATAGAAATGAATATAACAAAAAAAAAAAAAATTGATCGAAAATTAATTATATCATCAATTTCATAGAATATATTATCGTTTAATTCATATGGGGTTGATCACATTCGGAAAATTTCTAATAAAATTTAAGTAAATCTAAAATATTAGTTTAATTTCCTTTATGATTTCCATCATAAGACTTCGTGATTTCAAATCTAAAATGGCTGAAATCGTTAAACGAAATACAATCTTCTCTGTCTCTCTCTCTCTTACTGGTTTAAAAACTTCTTTGAATGAAACTTAATCTCGAAATTATTTTCCAATCGAAGAACTATTCGATTCTCTTCATATTTATGTAACTAAAAAGGATTTCTTTAACTCCGTATATCTTTGTGACTGCCTTTGCAAAGGCATCGATTTCAAACAAATTTAGCTAAAATTACAAAAAGTGAATTATCACTAATTTAAAATTTAACCTACTCATAAGCTAAGATTATTTATTTATCGGCTTCATCTGTCAAAAAGAATTATTATTATTACAGAAAAATTAATGTATATGTACTGTTTTTCTTTCTAAGTTCAATCCTCAGCCGATTTTCTTTCTAATAGCATTAACAATTTTTCAAAAAATTTCAACGTTTTTTATTTCAGTCCGCATACCTACAATACTTTAAAGTTTTCAAAGCCGCCACAATGTTCAAACTTAAAACTTAAAGTCTAGATTCGAAATTCTTTTATAATAAAAATGGTTTCCATATGCAGATTAAATTGTTATCGACAAAATTTCCATGCAGAAGTGGTGGCCCCGTATCTGAATATACACTTAAATGTTTAATACAAATTAATAGTTCAAAGAAAAATTTTCTTTGTAATAAGTGACAAACCCCTTAAATTAAATTCATTTAATAAAATTCAATTAAATAAACTATAACATTAAATTAATTATGTTCAAAGAAAACATAATTAAAATAATAAAAAAAATCATGTAAGTAATAATTAAATTTAACAGAAGAAAAAAAAAATTTTATTTAAATTAAAATTTATGAATTTAATTTTTTTATATTTTTTTTAAAGAAATTTATGCACACAAATCTCGGCTTTTTATTTTTATGCTGTCGTAGCATAAATTTTATATTATCATAAAATTTCAATAATTTTACCAAAACAAAAATTTTTTTTTTATATTTTATTTGCTATTTAAGCAAAGTATAAGTATCTACTTAAGCTAAGTATCCACCTAGTATCCACTTAAAAAAAAAACATGAATTTCCATACAAAATTTTACCTGAGACAAAAATTTTGCTTAAATTTTTTTTACTGATATTCTATTATAGTATCCATCTCAAAAAAATAATTGGGAATTTAGTAGTTAATTTTCTGATATACAGGTGGCGTAGCTATAATAAAACGTCAAGTTTTTACTGCAATTTTTACTATTTAGAGAAAAACGTATGAAACATGTTCAATATCAATTTTGCACGTTTTATACAAAAATTAAATTATTAATAAAAGCTTATAAAGATTTAAACAAATTTCCACCCGAAGTATTATCTACTAAGTGGAGAAATCAATTAAAATTCTAAAATCCTTTCTTAGTACCCATTACGTTATTAAATTAACAATTGAAACATTTATACTTTTGGATATTGGACACTTAATTATTCACACAGCGCCATCTACAGCTCAAACTTAATTTAAAATTTTTGTCCGATATTTTACTATCATTTTTTACCAGCCGAAGTGGATACTTAGCTTTAAAATAAATATAATTTTAAATTAATAAATTAAAAAAAAATTATAAATTCAATAAAAAAAAAATAATTTCGATAAATATAAAAATCTTGTAGGAGTGTTTTTAGCATATTTTTAATGATTTTATACTATCGATGACCACTTAGAAATGATTTGCTTTTAACAGTTTTTTTTTGTTTAACATTTAACACGTTTTTCTCTTTAACAGTTTTTTGTTTTAAAAAATGTTAAATTTTTTTTTTTATATTTTCGATAGAATTATAATATAATTTAATTAAATTGCACTTAATAAGAAATATTATAGTCAAAAGAAGAAAAACAAAAAACAGATGTGAATATTTAAGAATAGAAATTAAGAAGGTGTGAAAAAAAAAAAAATTAATTAGCATATTTTTTTTTTTAAATATAGATTTAATTTTTAATATTATAAAATTGCCATATAAGTGAAATTAATTAAATTGGAATATTTAATATAAACTGTATTTAAAATTTAAATAATTAGAAAATACATAGTAGAATTTATTGATAATTACAAGTTAGATTTAATGTTGATTATTGTAATTGCAGTAATAACCATAGAATTAATAGAATGAGGAATATCCTAAACGAACCATCACAATTAAAAATTATTACTAATCAACAATCAATTTCTAGAATTTCTATAGCTATTAATTTGATAGTTGTCTTTTGATGAGTGGAAATTATTGAAAATTGCAAATGTATAGTCGTCAATATAATTATTATATATTTACCGAAGCGAACAGCAAGAGAAATAAATTAAATTATATCATACTAATCGACAGTCAATTTATTGAATTACTGGGAATAGTCTGGGAATATTACTGGAAATAGTCTGACAGTCAGAAATCAATAGTATCCAGAAAATTATTCTTGTGAATATAATATTTGAATTTGAAAATCAAATTATGTCAATATTATATCTTCACCGATTTAATTTTCTACCTTCATCGATTTTTTTCGATATCTTCAACAATTCAATTCGATATGTTCACCGATTCAGTTCGATATCTTTAACAATTCAGTTCGATATCTTCACCGATTCAGTTCGATATCTTCAACGATTTAGTTCGATATCATTATCGATTCAGTTCGATATTTTCTACGATTTAGTTCGATATCTTCAACGATTCAGTTCGATATATTCAACGATTCAGTTCGATAGCTTCAACGATTTAGTTCGATATCTTCACCGATTCAGTTCGATATCTGCAACTATTCAGTTCGATATCTTCACGGATTCAGTTCGATATCTTCAACGATTTTTTTCAATATCTTTAACAATTCAGTTCGATATCTTCACCGATTCAGTTCGATATCTTCAACGATTTAGTTCGATATCATTATCGATTCAGTTCGATATTTTCTACGATTTAGTTCGATATCTTCAACAATTCAGTTCGATATATTCAACGATTCAGTTCGATATCTTCAACGATTTAGTTCGATATCTTCACCGATTCAGTTCGATATCTTCAACTATTCAGTTCGATATCTTCACGGATTCAGTTCGATAACTTCAACGATTTCCTTCAATATCTTTAACTTCACATTATGTACAATCTAAAACTAGTCGAAATAAGTTTTATTACAATCAATTTAATTTTGAAGTAATTTTTTCATTAGAAATATGTCCTTTCAAAAGAAACTGAAAAATTGATTAATTTTGTCATATTAAAACTTAAATTTAACTTACATCGATACCCCGAGATATACACAAACGATTTAATATTTATATCACATAAAAATTTTCCTTTTCTATATTTGAATATCCTTTCATAAAAAATAATTGCATAACAAAAAAGTAAAAGGTTTTTGTCAAAAGACTTTAATTTTTTTTAAATAAAACACTCAAATAACTAAAATTTCCCAGAATCGAAATATATATACATATATTTTTTTTATATACATATATAACAATAATTTTTATGGTTTTTTAAAACCAAAATATTAATTATGATTTTATTACAATTTAAAAACCATTTTACTTTAATGTTCTGGTTTAGTAAAACAATTTTTTTTTTTTTTTTGTATATTTTTCTGCAAAATGTCATAAAAAAATAAACAAGAGAAAATATATTATTTAATATATTCAAAAAAAAAAAAGTTTTATAAATATTTATACCATAAATAATTTCAATTTTTTCTGGTATTAATACTAAAAATGTTATATATATTAACCTCCTCTCGAAAATGTCTATAAATATATTTTTCTGTTGTAATTTTTACTTCTTCTTAAAAAAATAAAAATTACAAAAAAAAAATTGACGATTATTAAAAAAATAAATAAATTCATGCTACAAAATATTGTAAGTATGTATATATATTTTTTTTTATGATTATAAATATAAAATTACATTTATGAAAGTCAATTTTTATTATGTAAATAATATATAATATTTTTGAATTTTGTAATAAATATTCATTGTGACAATAAATTTTTACTTATAATATTATTCATTGCCTGCAAGATAAATTTATTACCCAGTGTTTGTAAATAAATTGCATGCAATAAAAAATACCAAAAAATAAAAACTATTAAATTCAAATAACATGTTTGAAACAAAATTATTGCATGTAATTAGATGCATTTCATAAGTCTCCAAAATATATTGCATGCAATATATTTTCAATATAAAAATCTCCAAAATTTATTATACTTTTAATATATCGCATATGTGTGACAAATGTCCATCATTATTGCATGCAATATATTGCATGAAATTATATTATATTGCATGCAATAAATTTTAAAAATTAACCTATTAACTTTGATAGAAATAAATATATTGCATTTGACAAAACTATACAATATTTATTGCATGCAATATATTGCATGAGAAAAATTGAACAAACATTTATTTTAATAGAAATAAATTTTTGTGATTTTTTTCAAAACTAATAAAATATGAAATTAATTAGATAACTCATGCTAGAAAATATAGTTAAAATAATTTTTATAATATAAAATTAAGTATTTTTTAAAACTTTTATTTAGGTCAAGTAAAATTATGCAATTTAATAAATATTAAAAAAAAAATTCACTTAAATCATTAATAAAACCTTTTTTTTTTCTCACCTTTTAACTTTTTAATCATTAATATATGTATATCAACAGAAAAAAAAATATTAAAATAAATTAACCTAATAATATATAATACTATCACTAAACTCTTATAACATTGAACGTCAAAATTCTTCATCGTATCTTCTTCTTACAAAACACACAAAAACTATACAAAGAAGAAGAAAATTATATTTATCATTAAAATTAAATTAAAACAATAAATTTAACATTCCAAAAAGAAAAACTTCTTCTTCATTATTATTTATTTATTTTTTTTACAAAATTGTGTTCAAAACTAAAAATTAAACCAAAAATTAAACCAAAAAAAAAATGAATATTTATTTTCATAAGTCATGTTCAAGAATTTATGTAATAAAAAAAGTTCATTAGCCTAAGATGAGCTAAATATGGTATTAATTTTTTAAATTCTACATAAATTTTTCATAATAATTTACAATATATTTTTAATTATCATAATTCATCATAAAATTATTATACCATCCAAAAATTAAAATTGTAATTTTTTTTGGATTTTAGAATTATATTAAAATTATTTTCTCTCTGATTTTAGCCTAGATCTTACCACACATAAATATAGTGGATTGTAGATTCCCCCCGACCATCTTTTTTTTTTGCAGGAATTTATAATAAAATAGAAAATTTACCAAAATAAATAATTTCTGATTATTCATAAAAAAAAATTACCAAAAATAAATTCAAAATCAAAATATTTATTATAATATTTTTGTCCTACCCACCCACATCACAAGAAGAAAATTATGAAAATTAATGAAACATTTTCAATTAAATCAATTTTTTTATCTTTTTTAATTAATTTCCAAAAAAAAAAAATTTTTTTACTAATCATAATTTTTTATTAGTATATACGAAAAAGATTTTTTGTATATAGGGTAGAATGGGATGCATTCGTCAATGGGGTACATATGTAAGTATGTCTACTTCAATTTGACCGAGTTAATTGTGAATTAAAATTCCCAAAAAAATTGTGAATTACCCTTTTTCAATTGTCTTTTGATTACTGTAATTCTGCAATTGTATACGTTGTCATTGTCAGTCATAGGATCAAGACGCGATTCCTCGAAATTGAAGAACCCAGTATAATATTTTTGGTAAGAATGTAAGCCTTTTTTGTTATATAGTATTTTCGAGAAAAAAAATTATTTCGCAAAATATGTTGAAAGTATAATCAATTATCTTTAATATTTTTTACACATAATAAACTTTTTGCGCGTGTTTATTACAACAAAACAAGAGAATTTTTTCAGTTCGGGTTACATTCGTTTATGCTCTTCCGGGGAATATTCATTAACACTAATGTGTACCCTAAGAGTACATTACTCATTTGACGAATGATCCCCTACGGGTACATTAGTCATTTGACGAATGTACCCATTAGTATTTAAATTACAGCAATATCGTTATGGTTCGTAACTACATACATCAGGTAAACGAAAATAAATGCAATGATGTTTAAATAATTATGTTATTTTACAATATATTTAGATAATTATTTCCGATTCATACCTCTAAATAAAATGTTTGACAAATGTTCCCCCATAAGGTGACTTAGCTACCCCAGTTCGGGGAATTTTCGTCAATTTTTAACGTTTTTCTAATTTAAAAAAAAAACACACACACTTATCTGCAAAAAAATTTACAAAAATTGTAAATATAGCAAAATAATAAGAAATAACTAAAATAATATTATGCTATTTTACAAAAAACTAGAAATATGGGCTGGATTTTTTTAAAATCTCCATTCAAAAAAAAAGGGACGAATGCACCCCATTCTACCCTATATACGAAAAAGATTTTTTTTGGTATCTATACCAAAATATTATAAATCCTAATCAATATTTGATATCACATAAAAATGATTATAAAAAAAAAAACTATTTTTAATTAAGATAAATTTTTGTATTAATTAAAAAAATATAAATATATTATGTAAATTTTATTATCATATTATAAAGGAGGAAATTGTTTACTGTAAATTCCCACCCACCTAATTTTTATATACATATATACAATTTCGTTATCTTTTCTGATATTGACCTGAAATTTTTATATTATTATATTTTGCTTGTCATTAAAACAAGATCGTGGTGTTTAAAAAAAGTGTGATCAAAATTTCTTTAAGGCGTTTTGTTTTTTGTTGTAGAGGCAATGAGGAAGCTTTCAGAAAAATACATAAAAAAAAAAACAAAAAAAAAAAAATTTATCAATTAAAAATTAACCAAAAATTAAATGTTTTTTGATCTTATTTTGTGGACTTCTATTTTGTCTAACAAAACTTTTTTTTTTTTTTTTGGAAAAAGTTTACCATAGAATTTTAATTAGAATTTAGTAGAAAGTTTTGGGGGGTTTTTTTTTTTTTTTTTTGGTTTCTGTTTATGATGATGACTTAATGAAAATAAAGAAATTGATTTAATGAATTTTTGGGTAGAGAAAAAAAAAAAGTAATTAAATGAATTTATTAATTTTTTTTTTCATTAGTTTATTTTTTTTTTTTATAGAAATTGCAATATAATTTTATAAAACAAAACTGTGTTTAGTTTATATATAGTTGAATTGAGAAAGTGGGCGAAATTCTATAGTTTGTAGGTGGAAATTTATAAGATAAAAGATTAAAAATTCTTTTATTTTTTTTAATTTTTTTTTTTTGGGATTATATTTTAGGGTCGTTAAGGCGGTATTATATTTAATGAGACCAAATAGAATATGTGACCTAGATTAGGATTATATAGTATAGAAAATTTATGAAAATCGATAGATCTTCAACACACAGAACAACATCTACTTTCGTTTACCTAAAACTTATAGAAATTCAGGTATTTTATCAAAACAGAAAAATATTTATCGCATTTAATGATTTCGAATGGTATATCAAATTTATGCCAGAGATTATTTAGTATTTAGAAGCTGTTTACAGACCGACATTTATTCCTCATCCGATTGTAAAGCTTATAAAGCAATTACTATAATATAGTCAACGCTAACAAAAATTCCCTGACGACAATAATTGATTCATGTGCAATAAATATTTTCTCCTCTAAATATAAAGAAGTTATGGTTTGGAATCAATTTAAAATTAGATGATCTCCATTTGCAACATAAAGTTTGTTAAATCTGTAAGAGGTAGGCTTAAGCCAATATCGCGATCGGTTGACCCAAAACGAGGAAAGTATTTAAATCGAAATTAATGGATAACTGAGCACTAATTTGTACTTTCGAAGATTCAAATGAAAAGCAGAAAACTAACCCATCAGGGGAATTATCAAAAATTAATGAATATCCAAACAAATATAGATATAGAATTAACTAATTAAATTTATGCTGATTCACTCATATATTTGAATAATATAATTACATTTTTAATTGTATATATACAAAGAATTTCAGTTTCAAATATATGTTTACATTATATACTTAAAATTTTAAATGTTAAATTCTTTCATTATCACAATTTTTAATATTTAAAGACATCTGTTCATTTAGTATAAATAAACATAAGAGTTCAAAACATTTTTTTATCAATTATTTTTATTACAAAAAAAATAGTAGAGTATTCAATATAATTTTTAATCGTCAAAAACGAAAAATTATTGATAAAAAGTTGTTCTTCTTTTTTTCCCCCCCACCGGTGCCCGGTAAACAAAAATGTGTGGTGGTTCATTTTATTAAAAAAAAAAAAGGTTAATGAATCATAAAAAATTTGCAATTTCAATATAAAAAAAAATAATCTTCCACTTATTAAATATTTGCGCAATAATATTTTAATAAATGATGTCGTCATCGTCATTCAATTCCGCGATACATTTTAAAATGTACAAAAAAAAAAGCAAGTTTATTAAATTTTGTCAAAATATTTAATTTAATTTTTCCATATTTTATTGATGAAAATTATTGATTTTTTTTGTTGTTGTGTTGCTAAATTTTTATCATTTTCAATATAATGAAAATTACTTGTTTTACCAGGTGAAATAATAATAAATTTAATTCAATATTTTTTCGAGTATAGTATTTACAAAATAAACCACAAAAGATAACCAGAAGAAAAAAAATATATTATAATTTATACTTTGTACATTATATATAGGAAAATAATGAAAAATATTTGGGAAAAATTTATTGTATAGAAATTCAGAAATATTAAAATTGAAAAATTATAAAATTTCACTTTTATTTTATGTTATTATTTTTATTGATTATGACAAAAACATGCGGGAGGTTTTACGCAAAAATTTACCATTCAAATTTTTTGTATATAGAGAAAATTATAAATTTTTAAGTGATTCGCATAAATACATGTGATCCATGATTATATATAACTATTATGTGTGAAGAAAAATCGTATTGACTTTAACCTCAAAGTGGTCCATTTAAAAAAAAAACAAATATGGTTTTATATATATTTTGGTTAATTACTTCGGAATGAATCAATAAATCAGTAAGGTATTATATGTTATTAGTAAGGTAATTAAGTGCCCTTTAAGACGATATGACGAAAATCCTGAAGAAAAGTTATTTTGAATTTTATATAAGGTCGCAAAGTTGAAATTTTGAATGTTTTATCGAAAATTTGGCCAAAGTTAGGACAACATTGAGTTATTATTCTTCCGAAGTGAATGATTATTTTAATATAAAAGTTTTAGCATCTCTCTCTCTCTAATGCTCTTTATATAAAAGTAACCTTATCCGCTGTAATTCTCTGCTATCTGAAATATGAAATTTGATTTTTTATTGTATAACATCTTTCAGGGAAATGTTTACATTATTTTTTTTTTGGTGCAGTGCATTTTCGCCCGAGGAATTTTCGCCCGAATCGGACTGTCAATACCGGGATTCGATCATACTGGGATCGAACCTATACAAATTAACGATTCGGGCGAAAGTGCACTGCACCTTTTTTTTTCACTATACTGTGGATCTTCTGATAAATGAAAATGTTAAAAGTGAACCATAGAATCAATATTTTTATTATACAATTTTATCTCAATAATATCGATTATTTATTTAAATGACATTTAATAATTACTTCACTACTGTAAGTAATGCAAAATTAAACCACAAATTTTAAAACTTAATTTGCAAAATCCGCAAAAACAAATACAAAAATTGATGACACAAAATTTTAGTTTATATATTATGTCACCGAAAGTTTCCTTTTTCCTTGAATTTGAATCATAAAACCATAAAATAACATTTTCTTCTTTATTAATCATTAAAATATAAACAAAAAAAAAAAAAATTACAGAATTCAATAATAATAAAAAAATCATCATTTACTACCACCAAATATTTTTTAACTCTGAAACTTCATAATTATTTTTATTTATTTTTTTGTATGACTAAATTTCTTACCAAGGACAAAATTACGTAACAATTTTATTTAATAATAATTTTTTTATATTAATAGTTGACAATAAAAATTGGGAAGAAATTTAAATAAAAGTAATGATGAAAATATGCACACACACACAAAATAAAAAAAAAAATGTCGCGCAGCAGAACTACTGATCAGTAGTTTTATAATTATGGGCTTTTTTTAAATTCAAATACTCTAAATGCAAATTTGAAGTATATTTTGAATACTCTAGCCGCAGAAATTAAAATTTATATAACACACTTAAACGTTTAATAATTTAAGAAGCAAATTTCCTTCAATAATTTTAAACAAACAAGCTGCATTTATTAATTATTTTATTATTAACAATTAATATCAGTCAACTCTCGCCAACGCCCAGCACTTGACTCCACTACTCGTCTCCACTATCTAAATTTAAACAACTTAACTGCCCTAACTAATTTCTTCTACTGCATAATTCTTTTTCTATTCTATTTCTTTTATATCCTAAACTTTATTCTCTCTAAATCCTTTTCTTTGCATTCTTTGCACACGTGTGACTTGCTCTACTCTAATTACCAAATTATTCTCAATACTAATACATTACATCAACTAATGATCTATTATTTAACTACTTCCTTGCATATTAATCTCTTCCTTGCACTCATTATTATCTCAAAATAAACAAATGCTAAAACTAATTCTACTACACTTTTACCTAATAAGGAGCTTTTCGTTGTGTCAAGTCGTCGACGAGAGAAGACAAGTTGTTTTTACAACTATCTTACCAAATTTCATGTTACAACATGTCAGAGGGATTTTTCTGACGTTACAGTTCGGCCAATCTACTATTTCACTGGCCTCAGTGATCACTGAATTCCAAAAATTCAACAATTAAGCATCAACCAACCAATTGGTTTACACAAACTACCTGAACCAGTAACAGCCTTAGGTTCACTTATCTTACAATAACCAGATTCAGCCTTTGGTTATATTTAGCACTTTATTTTTCGTGCACATTTATTATATTAAACTATGTAATTTAATGCCCTCTAGTGGCAAAAAATCAGATTAAGAGAATATCTGATTTATTTTAGTTTAGATTAGCTTTTCTGCGCTTGTTTTCCTTTTATTATTAGTTAAATATTCACTAAGTTAAATAACATTTTTAAAAAACAATATAATTATATGTTTCGCCCTCTAGTACTAGAAATATAAATTATAACAACTGTGGTTTTATACTACTAATTCCTACCTTTCAGATGCTATATTAAACCTAATTTTTGCAGCTTATTGGCTATTTAAAATCACATTTTAAAAATTAAGAATTTATATATTTTAGTATTCAGCACCTCTAGCGGTAGAAATTTGATATACGGTTCATGGCATCGTATTCTACTCTTAAATACCTTTCTAACGAGTGGTCAAACATCATTTTTGGTACACATTTACTATATAAAATTACATTTTTATTCGGAAAAATATGTTTTAGAAAAATGCGAATAGCGCCGCCTACCGGCCGAATTTTAAAATTCTATCAATTACATCTGGTTCTCAATAAATCAAGCTTTCCATCGCTGGGCCTATCATAAACTTGTGTGTGCACTAACTATGTGAAATAACTGGTTTTTATTGTTTACACCGGACGGACAGACAGACGGACAGACGGACAAAAGCGTTAACATAAGGGATTTTTTTTTTACAAGCCCTAAAAACCAAGGTAATTTACATTCCTTTCTTCGTTTTTTTTTATTCTTCGTTTTTAATAAGCTAATTTATCTTTATGGACTCTTTAAAGTCATAATATTTAGACAGTCTCTGGAAAAAAACTTTCGACAAAATTTAATTTTTAGAGTAAAATAATTAATTTTCCAAAATAATATAAATTGAAATTTTAAAGGATTGATGTTATAAGTGAGAAAGGATAGTGTGGTAAGTCCGACTAACACTCATTTGTGATGAATTTAAAGATTTTAGTGTTATTAAAAATGAATTATATGGAAAGATAAAATTTGGTAGAAATTGGAGGGAAAATGGTGGAATTATCAAAATTTATTGATCAGTTAACAATTTTACGCAGGGGTAACGTTGGAAATATTAAATTTAACTTCATTAAAAAAATCTAATTTTAAATGACTAATTTTCGATCTATTCTTATGGAGAGAAACGAAATTTTCAAAAACTAATTTTTATCTATTCTTGGAGGAAACCAAATTTTGCACTACCTTAACATATATGTTTACCACTCATGCATGTTTTGAGTTTCATGTAGAAACTCATGAGCAAAATAGTATGTCCATATATATGTGACATAATTTAGTCCAGGAAACCGCTGGACACAAATATATGTCATATTCAACCAGAAACTAAATTGTGCAACAAAATTACTTACCCCCCCCCCCCGAATCTACCGCAAAATTGTAACTAATTACATTTCTAATAAAATTGTGACCCATATGTGTGACATGAGTTTCAGGGAAAACTACAATGTCACAAAAATACGTGACGTTGAGGGGTGAACGTGTTAATCTGTGACGAAATTTCTTCATACGGAAATAAATATAACTTTGATTGCTTCATTTCATTACAAGAAACAGAAAAAAAAACCTTAATAATATTCAAAATTAGAATTAAAAAAATGTTTCATTTATTAAATCTAATTTGAAAAATCTATTAATATAATTATTAGAAAATTAATAATTTCACCTTGAAAGTTTACCAAAAAAAAAAAATTGGAACAAATTTCAAATAATTTTTTATAGATCATTTTAAAAATTTAATTGATTTTTTTTTTTTTGGTTTATATAGGAAAAGACTAATTATTTTAATTATTAAAGCAATTTAACAAGCAAAATTATATATTTTTTGTTACCATAATAATTATTATTATAATTCATGATAAAATTAAATTTTTCAATAAAATTAAGTTGTCAAGTCAAAGAATTAAATTATTGTATAAGAAGAAAAAAAAAACAATTTCATTTTTTGAATTAAAATCCCTTGAAATCAATTTTAACAGTAATTCCACCTCCTCCTCCTACTTTGTTTTTTTTTTTTTTATTCTTATTTGTGATTAAATTTACGATTAATAATAATTTGTATTTCTCACACCTTCGCGATGCATTACCAGAAGAAACGAAGCAAAAAAAAAACTAAGAAGAAGAAATTATGTTCTTCTGATGGGTAAAAAGGAATTTTAATGCTGGCCAGAGAAGAGCATAATAATTTTTAACAGACACCAAAAAAAAAAAAAACTATAATAAGGAAGCAAGTAAGTCCTTAAGATCGGAAAAAAACTTAATCCATAATTTTGGGGACCGTTAAATACACAACGTAACCCAGAAAAAGTGAAATATTATTTCTTTTTATTATATTTTGTAAACCATACGAAGGAAATTTGAAGAATTTTGTTTGAAAAATCGCAGTAAGGAATCTTTACTTAAGAAACTGTGGGAAGCAAAATGAACATATATAAGATGACTATATACATTTACTATATACCAAAAATCTTTACTCTGATTCTGAATCATCGAAATTTTATATATGTAAATATTGTAAATGGATACGTTAAATAAAAAATAAAACAGTTTATGGATCAGACAGAAAAATTAAATATATATATATTAAAAAAAGTTGGGGTTTGTTTATAGTTTTGCATAAAGTAAAGAGAAAATTTCAAATTAAAAAGCGAAACAACATTTTTTTTAAAAGAATAATTTTCAAATATAAATTGTAAGATGAAAGTTTTTAGCTTCGTCGTAAAGGAAGAACGATCAGAAATTGGTCAAGAAGAATGGATAAAAATTTACTCTAGGTCTATAGAATTTAAATTGAATCATAGTTATGGGTAATTTTTCATTATCTTCGTGCAGAAATGACCCAGAAATTTTTCAGTAAATAAAAATTGTTCAATTTAATTTCTTGTAATTTGAAAAAGTTTTATCACGACAAAGAAATTCTTGACAAAAATATAAGTTAAAAATTGTCCTGGGATTGAAGTCAGAAATTAATTTAAATCATTTATGTTGTTCTGTATTTCCGAAATTTTTTTGCATGAAGATTTATTGAAATTTGTTCAGAAATTATGTAATTATTCTAATTAAGAAATATAATTTTTTTTTCAATTTCATCAAAAGTTCTACTTCTATACGAAGAAGAAGAAGAATGATCACCAAAATTTGTCTATAAAATTACATAAGAAAGGTTGTTTGTGACCAAATTGAAAATTCAATTTTGATTGTATTTCTTTGTAAGTCTATTTCAACAATTTTAATTGTAAGTCTATTTCAAGAATTTTAATAAGTTTAGTCAGTCACAATTGACCGAAAAATATAATTTAAAAAATCTGAATTCAAATTTAAATAATATTATTATTAAATCATGATTATTGCATCTATAATCAACCAATAATTTGATTGACAATTGAAAAGAATGCCTGTAGAAGCCGAAAATTCAAGCACCGAAAATTATCATAATCAAAATATTCAAATTGATCGTCAAAAAACAACAAATTTTAATAAAATTCTTATAAAAATTCCCAAAAAAAAAAAAAATTTTGAAGATCACTAAAAAATTTCTTATATAATTCAATAAAATTTACCTTATTAAAATTGATGAAAAATCCATTAAAAAAATTGTAAATTATTTTTTCCAATTTTACTTATTCTTTTATAATACTGAAAATATTTAATATTCTATTAAAAATATTGGTTTTACACCATTAACAGAGCTTTTTCTCTATTTATATTTCTTCGTTTATCACGAAAAACAAAACAAAACAAAATCAAAAAACAAAAAAAAATTTTGCACAACAAAAAAATTTAATTAGCAAATTTTTTTTTAATTTCTTATTTTTTCTTAAATTACAAAAAAAAAACAAAATTTTTGAAATAAAACAAAAATGTGCTTAAAAATTATTTTATGTTACATTTAACAGCAAAACTTGTTTCACATTTAAATCGATAAAATTCTTGAATGCGGAAATGATCGCTTTTTAAGAAAAAATGAAAATATTTTTTCTTGTGTAATTTTTTTAATTGTTGCAGAGCACATAAAAATTCTTAATGAAATTTTGTGAACCAAACTTCTTAACACTAAACCAACGCAAAAAAAAAAAACAATCAAAATCAAAGTAAATTTTTCTAAAATTAAATTTTATTTAAATTTTTTTTTAAATAATAAATTTATTTAATTTTTTCTAGTCAACACAAAACCAAATTCAAAATATCAATTTTCATTATAATTTATGAAATTTTTGCATTATTTCCTAATCAAATTACAAAACTTGAACTATAAAAAAAAAAAATTATTTTCATTTAAAACAAAAATTCTGTTTATTTCGCGATTTTCACGATCAATTTTAAAATATCCAAAAAAAACAAAAACAAGAATTTAATTTAAAATTTTTTATTTCACAAAAAAAAAAACATTAAACAAAAAATTTTCGCGTATTAACAATTTTGCGACTTTATGGTGGAGGAGTCATCGCCTTATTGCGAGTTCTTGTTTAACCGATCAAAAGTTTTACTATATGTAGTAAAACTTTGTGAGCGCAAGCAATATTTTGTTGTTGCTGTTGTTGTTGTGGTTGTGTACACACCATAAGAATCAGAGATACTTTATTTCTTTTTATTTTTGCGAGCCGCGATTGACTACTTGGCTTTAACGCTATATAGACTCTTCTATATCAACGATATTTTATTTTAATTTACACACCAGTGTTTAAATATATCACCGGGGCGACATTAAAATGTTGCTGGCTGTTGCTTATTTAACCACCATCGCTGATGCCACACTCATAATATATGTATATATAAATATTTTGGCGAAGATCGGTTAAATGGTTATAGGAAAAAATTATATTTTATGTACAATAATTCTTTTTCGTTTTTCGTTTTTCGTTTTTTTGTTGTTTTTTTTTTTTTTTTGGTTAGGTAAATTGTAATTGCGCGAACACATCCAGAGTTAGTTAAAGTAGCACAGAACACAAGTTAAATAGAAGAAGAAGAAAAAGTTAAACTGGACTTACAACAAAAAAAAAATTCTCCAAAATCGAGAGAAAAGAACTATTTTTTTTTTTTTTGTTCAATTTCCTTGTGAACTTTTTTTTTGATGAAGATACTTTTCAGCTTTCCGTATATTTTCCGTATATTATTCGGAATTGTGATACGGAAAGCCGAGAAGTATTTTTGTGGCAAAATATTATATTAGAGAGAAAAAATTTAAAGAATTATGGAGAAACTTATTTATTTTTTTTTTTTTGATTGGCTAAGAAGAGAAAAGTTTTTGTGGACATTGTAAAAGTTTTAAAGGGAATCAATAAAATAAAAAAAAATTAATATTATTTGTGGACTTGTACTCTTATTTGGAAGAACTTGTTTTTGTTATAGTATAAAAGGTAAACACATTTTAGAAGCACTAAATCTTTTGGATTATAAAACTTTTGATATAGATTTAACTTCTCAATTTTGAAAAATTCTTTATACAGGATTTTTTTTTGAAAGCTTTTGCGTTTATTTGAAATTGAATTTTGGATAATATGAGATAAACTTGTTAACTCTTATTTTGCAGTATAGCCTCTTGAAACTGATGTGTCACAAATTTTGTAAGTTTGTCCAAGTTTTCAAGTAGACCCTTTCGAAATTCATTTCAGTCTTTGCTATGATTTATTAGGCAAGAATGTTGATTCTCATTGACTTGAAGAACAGCAGATGACTTTGAAAATATTTGAATTATAAAACTACAGATAAAGTAGGAATCATTATCCTTATATCAGCATATGCTGGAAAATAGAAAAGAAAAGGAAAGCTCATTTCTTCAGATCATTTAATATTATTTTCTATTGCAAATATTTCCAGTTATCTTGTATAATTCCTATTCTTTACCAAAATGACACTTGTAGATTATCAAGCAGAATCTTATTTAAACAAGTCTTCCATATTGCTCTTCTCTTAAAGCAATATTACACCTGGGAAGGATTATAACTTTCTGTATAGCTTTTTCAACTTAACCTTTTTTTATATCTCTTCTGTAATCAGTCTTTCTACAGCTCTTCTCTTACACCTGATTTATGTCCATCATCAACAATAGAATATAATTCTCTCTTTTAACATTATCATCTCACCATAAACTTTAATTCTGTATTCTGTTGACCATCATTTTAATACCTCTCTAAAATTAATCTCTTTTTTAAGCTTCTGGGATGGTCTCAACAATATTTTCTCATTACTTCTTCTTTATCATAATTTTTTTTTTTTTTTTCTTTTTTTTTTGAAATTCTTCTTCATTTTTTGCGAATCTTTTCCTTCTTCTTCATCTTTATCATAATTTTTTTTTTGTATAAAGTAAATAATATTGAAAGCATTGAACTTTTTAGTATTTTAGAATTTAATTTTTTTTTTTTACATAAATATAATTTTTTTATTTTTTTTCCTTTCTGTTAAATTATTACGATTTTTACTTTCCTCTGTTTCGAATTGTTATAAAAATGACTATATGACTTTGCAATAAAGGAAAACTTTTGTTGTTGGTTGTGGTAGTGAAGAAAATAAGAATAATGAAATGCTAAACTTTCTAACAGAAAAAAAAAAAAAAAAAAAAAAAAAATGAAGAACTTTTTTTTCTGAACACTTTTAAAGTATGAATTTATGTTTAGAATGGTTTTTTTTTTCAATTTTATGTTCTGTATAGAATCTTTTTTTTTTTTTTTTTTGTAGATTTCTTGTTGTTTCTTGTAGTATGAATTGGCAAAAATATTTAACGAAGCGGATAAAAACTTGAACATTTAGAATAAGAGTAACAAGTCGATAACATATATATATATATATATATATATATTTTGCATTTATAGTAGATGCCTTAGAGGTAAAAGGTGTGTTATAGTTAAGGGTCTTTTGCTCTTGTATAAATAGTTTTTAGATATTTCTTTTATTGTCCATAAATATTTTTTATTAAGATTTTTTTTGTTTTTTTTTAGAAATATACATATTTAATGTAAAATTGTTTATGTTTATGAAAATATATGAAATTAGAAAGAATTGTTAGACTATGTTGGAAACTATCAGTGACCATGCGTTGCATCGAGTTTTGTAGACCTGACAATCTTAAAGGCTTGGGTATACTGTCACTGTCACCATGAGATTTTATTTTAATTCGTTTAATTTAAGTATAACGACTAACTAAAATCCTGAATATTCTTGTCAGATGAACTTCACACTATCTTTCTGTCGATTATCATTCTTGTCAGATATTCTATAGAGACAATTTAGATATATTGATTAAAATTATTTTGCAGCCTTAAAAATATTAATTTATTTCAAAACTCTACCGAAAGTCTGATTGTTTTTATACCATGAATCACAAGGGTTGAAATATCAATATAACACCTGGGAATTTTTTTATAATTACGAAAACGAAATGATTATGGTGATAAGCTAATGAATGCACCCCTATTAATATTACTAACATATGTTTAACTGATGATATTATAGTTAAGTTGGAAGCATAATGCAGGAAAATAATAAAACACTAAACCGGAAGAAGGAGACCATAGTAAATTCAGACTTTCGAATACTTGCGTTGAAAAGTTTTACTACAAGTTCAACCAAAGACAAGAACTAAAGAACTAATGAAGAACTGTCTTACTTAAAACTGAGTAGCCTATAGGGAAGTACTTAAAACGAAATGTGAAAACATATTTAATTTCATTAATTGTAAATTCAACACAGCATAATTTGTTCGAAGACATTATATAGAAGTGTAATTGTCGGGTCTCGTGCTGTCGGTCCAAACTTAATAATGGATACGATACTCTTCTAGGCATGGACCATATCATTATAAAACTTAAATGAACCATAAAAACAAAAAACAAAAATCAAAGATTAATCTATAA
The DNA here is from genome assembly GCA_949752835.1 of Empis stercorea. NCBI lineage: Eukaryota > Metazoa > Arthropoda > Insecta > Diptera > Empididae > Empis > Empis stercorea. The sequence continues at coordinate 83,873,493 of OX457085.1, read as the reverse complement.
AATTAACCAAAAATATTGAATCTACTAAATCCTTCTTCGTTCTTTTACCATTTATACCATATTCCAAAAACAAACTCATTAATTTGCTACTATATTTATTAACCATTATTACGCGGGCAGATACCCAAATGTAATTATTATCCTTATATATATGTACACTCAAATGCGGAACAATACAAATGTCTTTTTAAACACAAATTTTTTCATTATTACTAAAAAAGTTTCTTTTATCTACTAAAGAAGATGAAAGTGTATTGTAAATTTTTTTTTTTTTCTTATTACCAAAGGCAAAAAAAAAATTATTATAATAATTTATTTTTCTATATATATTTAAAATGCATAAGAAAGTATAAGTAGAATTCTAGAACTTATATATGGATCATCCAATGCCCCTATTCCGACAGTCGTATTTGTCGGCGTAAGATACGACTACAAACATTTTGTATCACGAGAGTCGTATCAATACGAAATTAGTCATATTGATACGAAACAGCCACAAAATCTAGTATTTCTTGGAGGCGTACGACTTGAATTTATTTGTCAAAAAACTATAATTTTTGTCGTAAGCAATTTTGCAATTGACTAGAAAAAATGTAAGTATTTTATTATTAATATCAAGTATAAATAAAAAATATAAAAAATTAAATAAAGTAAAAAAAAATCTTTAAAGCCATCTATTGGAAATAAATAATATTAACGAATAAATCAGTCGTTTCGTATACGCCTCTGAGAATGCATTTTTTTAGTCGGTTGGAAACGAAATTATTTTACGGCGTTAAATACGCGACACGACTGCCGGAATAAGGGCATTAATAATAAAACTAAAAGGCAAAAATATTATATAAATAAAAAATTCTATTATTTTTATGGTTATTATATTTGAAAGTTAAATTTATGCATTAGCATAAATAAATATACATAAATGTATATAGTTTTGCTGTTTTGCCAGTTTGTTACAACCAAAACCGCATTAAGTCTTTGATTACCTAAAAAAAAAAAAAGATTATTTGCAAAAGGTAAAATTTAACTATATATTATATACTCTCTTTGTATATTATATAGATTATTTTTAATTTCAATTTAAAATTCGTCTTTTTATAAGTCAAATTTAACTAATTTTTTTTATTTTTCAATTTTGGTATTTTAGAATAGAAATTTGTTTTGATTTTCCGAATAAAATTTCTTCTCTTTGCTCAAATCAAATTTTTGTACATTTCCAAGACAAAATTGTCTTTTTGCAAAATAATTTTTTACCCTCTACTTCGGCAAAAGACTATAATAATTGAAATTCGAAATAGTTAAAAAAAAAACAAAAAGACTAATTTAACCTAAATATTATAAAAGTATATAATTATTATGTGTTGCAAAAAATAATAATTATGAAAGTTAAAAATATTCAAATCGCATAGTTTATAAAGAAATATTATTTTAATGATTTTTTCTGAAGAACTAAAAATTGTATATATATTTAAAATAAGAAAATTTATATATTAATTTTTTTGTAATTTAGTTTCCAATTAATTAAATGTAAAATTACGTTATTTTAGTTATTATATTTTAGTTAAAGTCACCAGACGAGATTACCAGAAAATTATGTAATGGTAAAAGTTCTTTTTACATTTTCCGGGAAAGAAAACTATTGCATCGATTGTATATTATGTCTTGTATATTGCATCGATTGTATATTGGATTGAAAACAGAAAAACTTAATGCTATATTGACGGATTAATTGGACCAGTACAATGAGAAAATGTGCAATTTATTGAACATAGAATAATATGAATTACTTCAATTAAGAGTGTTCTTAACCAATCACATATAATAATTAACTCTTCATATAGTTCTAATCCTAATGGAACATTGATATGCCACATAATGATTATGATTCTAAACATAGTCTTTGACATTCTACTAAACCGTATGTCAAATCTCGATGTGGAGATAAGAAATTTAATTGGCTGATGTTATACAATAATTTTTAAATTTCAATTGACACAATATCTCTAACCCTTTCTTTTTTATACAATTTTTTCGATTATTATTATGAAATTTAATCATCTATATCCATAATAATAAATATATATTTAAATTTAACACACTCTAACGAAAAAAAAAAACAAACAAACTCATTTAAATAATATTTAACACAACAAGAACAAAAAAAAACAAAAACCACAAGAAAATATAAATGAATATGCGAATTAGCATAATACAATTCAAAGGTAATCATATACATTTTTCATCCTTTTAAAGATTATTATTACTTATTCTATTTTAGCCTTCAAAATCAACAAGAAGTAGAATTATAAATAGTATAGAAAAAATGCCGCGCAGCCGAACTACTGATCAGTAGTTTTATAATCATGCGCTTTTTTTAAATTATATACTGTAAATGCATATTTTGAGTATTATGTTGCACACTCTAGTGGCAGAAACTAAAATTATACCAACTGTGATTTTATACTACTACTTAACTGACTACCTTTCAGATGCGACATTAAACTTAATTTTAGGGGCTTATTGACGATTGGAAATCACATTTGAAAAATTAACATTTTATATATTTTACCATTCAGTGCCTCTAGCGGTATAAATTTGAAATATGGTTACTCACATCGCATTCCACTGTTAAATACCTTTCCAACGTGTGGCCAAACTTCATTTTTGGTACACATTTACTATATAAAATTACATTTTTATTCGGAAAAAGATGTTTTGGCAAAATGTGAATAGCGCCGTCTGCCGGCCGAATTTTAAAATTATATCAATTACGTTTGGTTCACAATAAATCAAGCTTTCTATTGGTGGGTCTATCATGAATTTGTGTGTACAGTAACTATGTGAAATAACTGCTTTTTATTGTTTACATCGGACAGACAGACGGACAGAAAAGCGTTAACATAAGGGATTTTTTTTTTAAAAAAAAGCCCTAAAAATAATCTTAATATCGATGGCCTAATGCGAATAGCACGTAACAACATTTTTTACCGTTTTCACTCATCGCCTACTAACTTAAAAATAATAATACTATTAGTCAAAGTGTCATTTTTTCGTACTTTTAAACACGGCGGAACATCATGTCAATATTTTTTCCTTACGAATAACACGTAACATCAGTTAAATATTGCAATAACAGGTAACATCAAAGCTGCAAGGTAAATCTGACATTGCAACAACACGTATCAAACTCAATTCCATAAATTAGCTTAAATTACAAATTTTCATTTCAACAGTATTTGATAAATAATAAAAAGACAAATATAGTTTAAAAAAAAAGTACTATACTCCCAGAGCAAGTTTCTGAAATATAATGTATATTGCTCCTCCCTCCTGAAAAAGTATGATTTTGTTGTTACGTGCTATTCGCATTAGGCCATCGATATATAATTGTGCGAACATTTTGAAACATAATCTCATCTTGAAGTATAAAAATTTTAAAGTACATATATATAACTAGAATTATTTATATACCATATCAGTAGCCAAACAAGAGCAACAGAAAAGGGAAAGGTATACAACCTTTTATATATACATACTTATTATTATTATTTATTTATGTAAAGTAGTTCAAAGGAAACATAGAACTATAAATATCATCATGGGAAATGTAAAATTTTATATAACATTTTAGAATTTCTTATAATGATTTTCTTTTTAAAGAGAACGTTTTTTTTTTTGTTTTTTATTATTTAAATAGAAAATGAAAATACATTATATCATATTTGTTTTTAACTTTGTAATTTAGTTATAAAAATCGTGGTTTTCGCAACAAGTTTTTCTTGCCAAAAAGAATTAATTTCACTTCAACAGACGCGAGTATTAAGTTAGCCTTTTTATATACAGCCTTGGCCTAAAGTATTAGGCACCCTATAAAATTCTTAATATCCTTAAAAGCAAAATTTTAAATGAAATCAAAGTAAGCAGATATGATAAATAAATAGTTTTATTAAACATAATTAATATTTGGTTGGGCCTTTGGCTTTTATGACAGCAACGAACGATCATCTTAGGAATAGAGCTAACTAGTTTGCGGTACTCTTCGGAAGAAATAGCACACCACACTTGCTGTAACACATTTCTAAGTTTTTGTTCCGATGTATTTGAGTAATTCTTGATCCTACGCTTCAAATACCGCATAGATACATGTTTTGTACTCAAAAAAATTTTCTTTTACTCAAAATAAATGAATAATTGTGATATCTACTCAAATTATGAAGACAAGCGAAAGAGCACAATTTTGTATAGAATTACTTACCGAATGCTAAATGAAGATTTAAACATATAGATTCAAATTAATTTAAATTTGATTTTCCAATTATGAGTTAAATTAAATTTGATTTGATTAGAACTTATTTATTCAAATTATTTTGAGTAGAAGAAAATTATTTTGAGTACAATTTATTTATTAAATTATCTTGATTTTTCGATTTTGAACCGAACTCAAAATTTATATAAAAAATCGAGTGAAAATCAAAAAAAAAAAAAATTTTTTTTGAGTAGAACTCAAAATTTAATTCTTAAAAAATTGATTTTTTCAATATTTTTACGTCCTTCATTTCTTTTTTTATTTTTTTTTTTTCAGTTTAATTAAAGAATATATTTATATATTATTTAAAATTCTACATCACTTAACTTTAAATCATTGATCCTTGTTTAAACCAAACAAAACATCAATAAAACACAAATTATTATTTCGCCATTTAATAAAAATATCATGTAAATACGTATAACAAAATTAATTTCTTTCCTTGAACATAATTTTTCAAAAAAAAATTTTGACTTCCACCAGATAATAAAAATTATGAACCAAATATTTAATTTATTAAATGATATTAAATACGAATTGTAACAGCTTGTCATAACCATTTAGTGCGGTCAATATTATAAGAACAAGAACCCATCATTCTTATTTATAAAAAATATATATATATACATATATATATATACATATAAATAAATAAAAATGTCCTCGAAAATTTATTTAAAAAAGAATTTCATTCTTTTTTTTTGTGTAACCAAAATTCTTTAATATAATTTTATTAAGAAAAAAACATTTTTTTTTGTTCGTGAATTAATGTTTTCGTCATAAAAAGAATCGAAATTTAATATTTGAAGAAAATGATATTGTATAATAAATGTAATAGGAGAAAATTTAATGGAGTGAGGTGAAGAGTTTGAATAATATTAAATTTTTTCTTTAAACATAATGAAAATTTAAAATTAATGTTTGGTAACGGCGGAGTTAATTCAGTTTAACTAAATTCGATAATATGAAGAATTTTTCTACAAAAGTCTTGCATTAATATTAATACTCTTCACAAATATTGCTAAAAAAAAAAAATTTAAATAATTTCAGTCAAAATTTGATTATTAATATGTTAGTAATCTTCTGACAGGATTTGTTACAAAAAATTAGCACATTTCTTCGTCAAAAATTCATATAAAGAATAAAATTGCTGTCGGAATTCTTTCAGAAAAACTATAAAAATTTCTATTGAAATTCATTAATAAAAACAAAATGATTTCTAGTAAAAATTTATTTCTACAGTAAAAAATTATTTCTACAGTAAAAATTATTTCATATAACCAAAGTAAGAATTCGTTAACTAAAAAAATAGACATTTTTAGTGTTCAGAATTATGTTAAAGACAAAAAGTAAGACTTTTCTTACAGAATTCCTATACAATCAAAATTTAAAAGTCAGAACTCGGTTAAAAAACCAAAAAATTCGATATCTGAGAATTGTTTTCATAAGGATTTCATTTCTTTCTATACCAAAAAAAAAAAAACGCTTCAAGCAAAATTATAGATTTTACTTAAGTAGAATTAGTAAACGTTTTAAAATTTTCTATCCGAATTATATAATTCATTTATTATTTCAAAGTTCATCATTAATTATTTAACGAACAAATAATTTATATACGATATACCAAAATTTTGAACCATTTTTGTTCAATTTATGGAACAATCCCAAACCTAATGCAAACTAAAATATTTTTATATTATTATAAATTTATTTATATATTTTTCAATAAAAAATTAAATAAATAAAAATATAAATTAAAAATCAAACAACTGAAGGTCGATTTATTTGAACATTGTCCAATAAATTAAATTCCCTCTAAATTACATCTGTCCGTAAATATTTCAATTTTTAATCAACAAACAACAATGAAAAATTTCGTAAAAAAATATTATAACCAAAAATTCTTTATGAACCACAAAAATTCTTTAACAAGAATATTTTTCCCATTTTTGGATATTATTTTTTTTTTTTTTTTCATTTTTTAGTCAATGACACCACCAAAAAATAATTTATTAAATATAATTTTTTATTAGTCCAATATTATATTATTTATATATTTATTTTCCGGTGTTTAATAATTTATTAACTCTCTTGTAAAAATTATACATAAATTTTGAAGAAAATATAAAACGGGCGCGAGGTTGATTGATGGTAAACAAGAATTTATAAATAATAATTTATTTATTTTTTTAATATTTTTTTGCTGTTCAACAGTTTAATAAAAAATTTTTTTTTAATGTAAAATTATATCACAAACTAAAAAACAGTGATCTGATCTGGTTTAAAAAAAAAAAAATTATGTTTAAACGAATTTGAAGATAAATGTAATTGTTTTTTTTTTCCTGCTGGTGTATAAAATGCTTTTTTTAAAGTATTTATGGTTTTTTTCAGTCATAATGTGAAAATTAAATAAACATTTTAATTATAAATGAAAAATTATAATTTTTTTGTCCAAAGTGAAAGACCAGGGCTCGGATTCTCTGAGGCGATATCGCGTAGAACGTTAATCGAGTAAAAATTTCGATGACGATTCTCCAAAATAAAAAATTGGAATCACGACAATCGATTGATATCGTATCGAAATTATTTGAAAAACTAGTAGATTTTACTTCAATAATTATGTCAAAATATATATGACAAATATAATTTCAAATTATATTTCAAATTATATAGTAAAGCCTAGTACGCTGCGCTTGCTAAACTAAATTTTCCATATAAAATTTAACTTCAATTATTAAAATATTAATAAGTAATTAATTATTAATTAATAATTAATAATATTTAATTACTAATTATTAAAATTTCATTATTTATCTCTACTATTTCATTTAGTTTAGCTAGAGCAGCGTACTAGGCTTTACTATATAATTTGAAATATAATTTGATTTTAATTTTATTATTTATGATAAATAATTTCATTCGATAACAAAATAGCTATCAAATGAAATTTATCGTTTTATACTCGATCAATCGTATGATACAATTCCAAATAGAAAATTTATCAGAGAATCCGAGCCCTGGCGAAATGAAAATTTCTTATAAGTTAAATTCTGTTGTGAAAAAAATTAAATAAATTGAAGATTTCAGTGATAAGTTAAGTCGAGTGGCATACAGTTTAAGTTTTTCATATATAGTTCTCTTATTTCATATATGAGAGAATTGGTTAAAGTTAGTGACATTTGAATGAAGGCAGAATAGCGAGTCATAATATTCTTAGGTCAATGGGAACATAAATATCTGACGTTTACAACTTATTGTAGCATAACTTAGAGAAGAAGTTCATAAACTTTTTCAAAAAGTTGCACATTCACTTTTAGGAACATTTGAGGTTCGTATTTTATTATCAATAGGTTTTTTAACAGGCCACTGTTCATAGAGATACAAAAATGAAAATTAAGATAACAGTGATTCATAATACTTTTGGTTTGGGTGATGAAGAAATTTTTTTCGGAATGTAAGTCTTGATGCCAGAGGAGGTTACTGACATATTCGATTTATAGAATTCTAAATTTTCAGTAGATTATAACTAAGGCACATTATATTTTTAAGAGGTTTACTCTCTACATAAGTGCGGAGAGGCAGTAGAAGACTTTATAGCAGTAATCCTATCTTCAAAATAAATATAATTCCGCATATAATTTCAAAAATTCTCTAATTCAAAAAAATTTACGAAATATTGCAAAACTAATAATAATTTCGCAAAAGAAAAACATCTGTAAAAATAATAATTTCTGAGAAAATTTCAATTTCAATTTTTGATCCACAATAATATATGTCCTTAATAATAAATTATATAAAAATACCATCCTTCTTTTTGTTTCTCGTTAGACAATTTTTAAATTCAAAACAATAAATTTTAAATTTAATTTATATTCATTTTTTGTTCACGGATAATAAAATTTCATACAACAAAATACAAAATAGAAGAAATTCAAATCTAAAAAAAATCCACTCAAAAAGCAAAATTCTTCGTTGGTGGTAAAAAAAAAAGCAACAAAAAAAAATATGCAGAAAAATTAAAAAAATGGAAAAATATAAAAAATTATATAATAAAAAAAAACAAAAAACAAAAACTTTCAGGATCATAAAATTAAATATATTTTTTATTTTATTATAGTGACAGAAGGGAGAAACAGATGAAGATTTTTCTGTACATACAACAACAAAAAAAAACCATAATAATTTTGGATGAGGTAATAATTACCATCACAACAACACAAAAAAAAAACCCAAAATAATAATTTTCACCTAAAAAAGATATTCACTGGCAGCAGATGGTTGAACCATTATGATAGGTTCAAATTTAAATTTTGTTGGTAAGAAAAATATTTTGCAATTTTTTAAGTTTTTTTTTTTTTGGGTCTAACGCGCAGTGATCCACTAATCAGAGAGAAAAAACTATCTAAATTTGGGGTAAAAAAAAAATTAAAACAATATCCATAGGGAGCCAACCGAAAAATAATAATAATAATAATGATGATGATGATATTATCGAATAGAATCTGAAAGTCCAGGACCTACCACAGAGCTGAAAACTTTGTTTTTGAAGTGTCTTTTGTTGAAAAGGAAAACAAAACAACAAAACTCTTTTTCTTTTAATTTGATGAGGAATAGGGTAAACTACCCAGTGATCAGCATGCCACCCGGGGAACGCACCGAATTCAAAGAAATCGATTTTTTAAGAAATTCAGCAATAAGAAGAGAAAACCTTATTACACAATTTGTAGGTTTAATAATTCTCTACCTTAAGGGTGCCGACCACTGGGTGGTTTACCCTACACCACAAAACAACAAAAAAAAACAATATTTTCATAAATGGAAATTTGAATTTAAATAAAATTTTAGGTTTTTTTTTTGGGGTGTAAATTAAAAACGAAAAAAAAAAAAATATTTTTTTGGTTCAGGAAATTTAGGTGAAATATTAAAATTTGCAATTGTTGACTATTTTAACATTTTATATACGACAATTTTCAAAATAATCAAATATTAGATGGCAAATTTTATGAACCAATGAAAATATTTGTAAAATTCAAATTGAATTAGAAGTTAATAAGATAAAATTGGTATATTAAAGGATTATGCATTAAAGTAATAATTAAGGAAATTCACTGTACACCACAGCAATAATAATATTTTTGGATTGTGGATCATTCTTAAAATCATTCTGGAGTCAATTTGCAATTTCTAATTATAGTTCTTTATTTACTTAACCTTAAAAAGTTGTTTATATGAACGGATCAAACACGAGTGATGCCACACTTTAGCTCAAAAACGTGGTAAGGAGTGTTTAATTGTGTAATTTATATAAATTTTGATGTCTTCACGGCCATTTTGTACGATTTCAGGAATAAATGTTGATACAATTATGGCCATTTTCAAAACAGATATTTTTACAATATTTTGTGGCCCATTTTAATTGTCATATGATTAAGAAATTAAATAAATATATATATGGAAATTTTGTAAGATTTTTAATATTTCTTATTAAGTTATTTAAGTATACTGAATTTTTCATTAAACATTTTCGTAAATATTAATTATGAATATATAAATAATAATTCACAAAAATAAATCTAAATTTCTTTGAATAAAATTTAGATACAATTCCAAATTTAATTTTATTATGGTTTTATTGAATTTTTATTATTCTGTCATTCAATTTTTGTTATAAAAAAAATTACATTTACAAATTACAAAAATTACAACAGGAGAAAAAAATTTACTCGATGAATATGAAATAAATTTGCCATTTTTGACCTGGAAAACTTATTTTTCCATACTATATGCGAGTATAAAATATGAAACAGTAGCAAAAACGATCTATATAAAAAAAAAATTACAAATTGACTCCACCTTTAAAAATCAACAAAAACAAAAAAAAATTTTCCAATTTTATTTTAGTTTTTTGGACTTTAGAAGTAGAAAATATAACTACAATAAAATTTATCATTAACTGAATGATTCACAAATGGTTCATAAATATATAGCAATAATAAAAATGATCGAAAAATATAATGTGTATAGAATGGGACATGTTTTTTTTTATAGTGTTTACTATGGTCAAATTTGTCAAATTTTCCCAAATAATTTGAACTCTTTTTTCAAAATAAAATTTTTCCTTTTCCACAAATCAAATTCATTGTAATCAATTTCTGAATCAAATTTATTAATAATTTTTGAAAATTCATCTTTAATTTTGAAAAAAAGTATAATTTGAAATTTAAAGTTAAATAAATACTTTTTGCAATTGAAAAATTAAACCATTAATTTGGGAAATTATATTAATTAAATAATACTTCTAAGTAAAAATACAATGTAGAAATTTAGATCTTATTATGAGTCCAAAATGATCATTAGTAAAATTTCTAAAAAGTTTTGATTATACTAAAATGAATTAAACTTATTTTCATAGCTTGTCGAATGCAAAACTTTACATTTTACTTTAAATTGAAATATATAATCGAGTAACTCCTTATAAAATATGGAGTAAATTTTAGTTGGAACTTACATAAAAATGTCCAAATCAACATGTAATTATTCAAATAATTAAAATACGTATATAAGTAATAATGTTTGACCCCAAAAATGTCATTATTTTTGTGCCACAAAAAAAAAAACGTATAAAATTTCTTACTAACCCAAAATTGAACCACTCTTTCTTACACCCTTTAAATATTTAGAAGTTAACACTTTTCTATACTTCTATAATAAATTTTCAAAACCGAAAATATTATTTTCATTTTAAACTAATAGTGGGATACAAAAAAACCAAAACTGAAATAAACTATTGAATCATTCATGGTTCATTTTCTTGTTTTGTTGTTATAACCTTTTGGTCTCTAAAATATGAAATTGCGCGCGCTTTTTTCTATATAGCCAATTATACTTTTAAGCAAAATATTCTAACTTTGAAATAATTTTTGTGTATTCACTTCTGAAGGTTTACAATTTCTTGTATAATTTTTTTTTTATTATTATTTATTCATTTTGGACTTTTTTTTTTTTAGTTGGTATAATTTTGTGTTGAATCGTGTTTAGTTGAATGTGTTGTTGTACCTTTTTGGTTCCGTTTTTTTTTTCTATTTAATCTTAATATACAAACAATTTCAGTCGTTGTATAAAAATGTTGAGTTGATAAAGTCTAACAAAATGATAATCTGACAATGATTGAATGGCTAGTCAAATCAAAACGCGCGCTTTTTTTTTATCTCTTCCTAATCATTTGAACATCAAGAAGAGAAATAAGAAGAAGAAGAAGAAAAAACTGAAAATAAAATTATAAATGAAAATGTGAATTTCCTTATTTATTTATTTACTAGTTTTAAAAACGACAACAAAATAATTTAATATTTTGTTGTCTGTCGCCATTATTATTAACTATCATAGAAATTTATTAGTTTTTCATTTTCGAAATTGAAGAACAAAATTCTTGTGAAAAACTGTTTTTGCTGCAAATGAAAAATGGTTAAATCAAATTGTGTTTTTTTTAGAAAAAGTGTAAATATTAATTTGTAAATGGTGTTTCTTCGACCATAACTCAGTTATACTAATGATTGTTGAGCCGAAAACGTTGAGATGTAAGTAATGTGGTTAAGAGGCTAGAGAATATCATTTAAAAGGCATCCAAATATATTAATCTTTCAGTTGAATAACTTGTAATTATTATTTTCCTAAAATCCTCAAAACTAAATTGGAAAATTATCCCAAATCGTTTGAGTAAAAGTATCACAAAAATTGTCACAAATTATAATTATATAAAAATTATGTGTAAAATTTGGAAAATTTCTTGACAAAATAAAAGTTAAAATAAATCATTAAATTTACTTTAATTGTCTTAATTCTATTCAGTGAAATTTTTCTTATTTGATATCTCAAAATCGATATATCAAAAATTGTGTTAACTATATAGATATCTTAAATTAATTCAAACTGTCCTCAAGTATCAGCAATTAAAGTGTCCTAAAGTGAGTCACATTCAACTATATTTAATTCTATAAAAATTAATTCCAAAATGTCATAAAATTCATTAAATTAAAGTGTCCTAAAGTTGCTCTCAAATCATCCATCCAAAATATACCAATCTAAAAAATTCAATCCGTCTCTGAGTAATCAAATATATGTATTATATTGTCATCCCACCAAAATGAAAAATTCAAATCAAATAAAATTACATTTATATATTATTTATATTGGAAAATTTAGACTGTTGGACAATTTAAGATCAATTGACGATCTATTGTTGACCAAAAATGGATCTATATTTTTAAGAATAAGGTGATCAAGCCTATAAATAATTTGTATATTGTGTGAATTTGAAATGTGTACACATTAACTTTTTGCATTTATATAAACCATTCAAAATTCAATGTAACAATAATAATAATAATAATGGAGGAGAAACTAATAATGAAAATTTATTGAAAATTTTAAAGAATTGGAGCCTTAAATGACTTTATTTTTATTCGTATTGAAAATTATTTAAAAAATTACGTAATCGCGAGTTTATGCATAAAGTAAATTTATACTTTAAATTTTATTTTTATTATAGTTTCTTTTTTTTTTTAAAAAATTTGAAACTTGATTTTCTTTTATTATTTTTATATCTCATAAATTTTGATTGAATATCAGATAAAAGTTTTGTACTTAATTTTTGTAAATGATGAAATAAAAGTTTTTAATTTTCTTGGATGTCGAACCTTGTACAATAAATACAAATATTTTTTGTGTTTATATGGTTCAGAATATTTGGGATTATGTAGGAAGTATAGTACGAATTACGGCGCCTAAAACCATTTAAATATTTTTGGAATATATTAAAAAAAAAATTTTTTTTTGGGAATATATAACGAAGATCATTTTTCTTTTAGAAATCCAAAGATTATTTGATTTTTCTGATCATATTTTGCATGGTTATAATCATGATTTTCTATATTAAATAGTATAGTCAGTCGAAAGTTGCAAATATTTTTACAAAACTATAGTAAATTATAGATTGAATAAATCAGAAATTGATAACCAGAATCAACTGATCAGGAAATATAAAATTCTTACATCATTTACTATAAAATTTTCGACAAGTTCCTCAAAAAATTCATTAAGATCCGAAATAATTAAAAGATTGAAAAACTAATTTATTTGGTCTCAATTTTCATTTGATACAAAACTCAATTAATAAACTTTACTTGTGCTTTACTGTGCTTCATGAGGCAATGGGACCGAAATAGTACACCAGTTATGCATTTAATTCTCTAATTTAGATCACCTTTAAACGAGTAGCAAGTAGAACCATTTGCGATAAAGTCCTATACCCAAATTGATCTATATAACTAATTAAAGACGAATCATCATTATCTATTATGAATCTATATTCCATATTCCTTACAAATAAACCATTAACAAATTAATAAAAAGTCAATTTATGTGCATTATAATTTTGCATTAAACACAAAACCATAATTAAAATTTTTCACTATTTTTAAGCAAAACAAAATATTGCATTACCTCATCACAAAAACATTTCCACGACAACGAAAATACAATAAAATTTTATTAATTAATAAATAAAAATAATAATAAAAATAAAAAAAAAACAAAGTTTCGCAAAACAAACAAATTAATTAAATTCATATTAAAATTTCTTTTCACACTTGAATAAAAATATTATAAATCTTTAAAAAAAAATTTCTGATGCCCATCCATAGAGTCTATAGACCCAAAAGCGTTCATTCACCAAAAACAAAAAAAAGAGACAGAATTTTTTGTAATAAATAATTTACCAATATTGTATAGTCGTCTTTTTTTTTGGCAAAGTCATTTTGCCACTACAAAATTATATAAAAAAAAAATTGAAATATTTTTTGGTATATTTCTAACGAAATTGGAAAAAAATTGGCATATTTTTAGTTTTAGCCTGTCTGTCAGTCCGTTTACGAAAAGATTTTACATCATTTATGAAAGAGAAATCTAATTTTACCAATATAATTATTGAGTATTGTTCAATTAGGGTTCAATTATACGAATTTCTATACCAAAATTTATATCGAATTGGTATATAATGAACTAGTGTCTCTAATATATTTTAGATATGTACCATAATATGATAACAGCAATAACAGTAAAATGTAAATGTAAACACGCACTATTAAATAGCTAATCCCTGGAACAATTATAATTCTTAGAAGCAAGTGATCAACATGGGTAGGAATTGCAATACAGTTTTGACTTAATATATCAAATATTGCCCATTTTTTGTTTGAAATATTTCACAAGACAGGAAATGTGCTTTTGACAAACCCAAGGTTTGTTTCATAAATTTTGGGTCTATAAATTCAGCATATTCTATTTTTTTTTTTTTTTAAGAATAATTATTTTCCTGTGTTGTTAGGGCTTTTTTTAAAAAAAAATCTCTTATGTTAACGCTTTTCTGTCCGTCCGTCTGTCTGTCCGATGTAAACAATAAAAAGCAGTTATTTCACATAGTTACTGTACACACAAGTGTATGATAGACCCACTGATGGAAAGCTTGATTTATTGAAAACAAGATGTAATTGATATAATTTTAAAATTCGGTCGGCAGGCGGCGCTATTCGCATTTTGCCAAAACATCTGTTTCCGAATAAAAATGTAATTTTATATAGTAAATGTACACCAAAACTTATGTTTGACCACTCGTTGGAAAGGTATTTGAGAGTAGAATACGATGCCGTTAATTGTATTTCCAATTTCTACCGCTAGAGGCGCATAATACTAAAATATGGAAAAAGAGTTTTCAAAATTTGTTTTCCAATTGTGAATAAGCTCCAAAAAATAGGTTTAATGTCGCATCTGAAATTTAGTAAGTAGTAGTATAAAATCAGTTATAATTTTAATTTCTGCGGCTAGATGGTGCAACATATACTCCAAATATGCATTTAGAGTAGTTGCATTTAAAAAAAGCCCATAATTATAAAACTACTGATCAGTAGTTCTGCTGCGCGGCACTTTTTTTCTATTTCTTATCAATCAATGAGAATAACTAAATAAAGTTCAATTTTTTTTTGTGGTATAGAATAGATTATAGAAAATTAGAATTTTCTCACACTTATAAATAAAAAATTAAACCGTGCAATTTAAATAATAAATAAATTATTACCCCGGAATATAACGAAAAAGATATAAATAAAAAAATTTAAATGAGCAGCAGATTTTTTTGTTTTTAATTATTTTTATATATACGATGATTTATATTATTATTATTTTTACGACACGTCAGATTAATTTTTTACAAGTTCAAGTGGAAAAAATAAATAATTTCAATATAATATTAAATATCTTGGTTTGTTTGTTGTTAAAGTCAATTAGTTAAAAAATTAGCAAATATATAAAATATTTATTCGACTATAGGTAAAATTATTGGTTAATAGACAACTACAAAAAATGTTGTACATACTATTAATTTAAGTATGATCGAATCCTTCCTAAGGTGTGTACCGAAAAGTTCTAAAATTCGAAAATTTTTCGGTACACATCTTAGGAAAGATTTTTTGCCCTTTTTTATGACAAACGTCGTCTACTATGCCTGGAACTTTTCTCCGTAGTATTTAAATTTAATTAGGTTATAAATTAGTTTTGTGAAATTATTGCGCATGAATCAAAATTTTATAACATGAATCAAAAAGAATTAGGGTTTCAAAAAAATGTTTGATTTTTTTTTTTTTCAAAATTCAAATTTTCTTATAAAAAAGCTAGCCAAATTATGCTTTGCGAACGATTAAAAAGTTTAGGGAGACCCAAAACATCACAGATAAGCCCAGAAGTTATCATCCAAAGGGTCCCTTGGACAGAAATTTAGAAGAAAAAATAAGAAGGTCCTTAAAACGAAATCTTAGCTGATCGGTACGAGATGTGGCAAACAAAAAGCCATACAACTACGAGTATGGTCCAAAGGGTGAAAAGGAGAAATGCTATGCAGACCTTTAGGAAGCAAAATAACCCTTAAATAACCAACCAAAGGAACTGGATAATTTATTATTTTTTCGGTACTCTTAGTTCTTTACCAAAATTTGTCTGTCTTTTTCTGTCTTGCACAGTCCAATCTGTAACTGAAAGAGAAAGTAGAGAAATCCATCAGATGGGAATATTCTTCTCCTCTACCTACACGCATATATTCAAAATATTGCTGCCTTACACAGTCTTAGTCCACCCAGCTCTCCATCTTAGCTGGGGTCGTTTTCTCTATCGTCTTCTCTACGCATTCAAAAAGAATGAATCAGCCACGTCTTTACCACCTGTTAGAGACATATGTCTACCCCTTTGCTTCTCAGCAATATTTTAGCATAACATCAAAAATTTACAATTTATTTTCAAAATTCTATCTGCTTATGCTACAACATACAATATATTACCAAACTCCTCACATTCAAAGGTGTTAAAGTGACCATTTTTATGTAAAGAAAAAAAATTCATGTTGAAAAAATCAAAGTTTAATCGGTTTTTTTTTTTTTTCTTCAAAAAGAAGCAACAAAGTTTTTATAATAAATGATTAATTACTTTTGAGAGCAACTAAAATTCAAACATTTTAAATTTTGACTTCAGTGATTGAATTTTTTTATAGTAATTATTTTGTTTTTAACAATTTTTTTTTTCTTGATATTTTTTTTGTCTCGTGATTTTGAATTTTATTTGCTATAAGTTTGAATATTCTTATTGTTGTTATTCAATCCAATCTATTTTTTTTTTTTTTTACTGGATTGATGGAAAGTAAAATATAGTCAAATATTTGTTTATTTATTTTAATTTTTTATTTTGGACAGAAGAGTACAAACAAAAAATTTGGAAACCAGAAGTCAGAATAAAAAATAAAAAATCAATTATTGAAGCCAACAAGTTCTTTAGTTGTTTTTTTTTTTTTTTGATAAGCACATAATGTAGTAAATTGTTCACTTGGATACTTTAGTGTCTTAATATCATTTTTAAGATTACTTATAGCTTTTGAATAGTATTTTTCATATTTTATCAATATATATAGGGAATTATCCATCCATCCATCCAATGATAAATCAATTCGGTATCCGGCTAGTTTATCGCAATAACAAATTCATAGCAAAGTTCATCGCCCGCAATTCGTAAGCAATTCATCGTAAGGCAATTCATCGTAAGCAATTTATCGCAAGGAAATATACATCGCGAAGTTTATGGCGATGAATATCCGATACCTAATGAATTCATATACCTAATGAAATATTCACTTTGTATTTTCCAAAAACAAAAATCTAGCCTTAATTGGTAATATTTGTCAAATATATTTTCTAATTTCAAAAATCAAAAATTATTCAGAATAAAGCTGAATAAAAATAGGGATACCTAAATGGAGTTTGAATTTTCATACGTAGAAAGTGAGAAAGGTAAACAACAAGTTCTTCTTGATGGGTTTGTTTGATTCTAGGCTCGTTTATCGCAGGCAATTCATCGCAAGCAATTCATCGTAAGCAATAATTAAGAACTTTATTACTATAATATTGTTTTTTTTTCATTTTTTATTTTTTGTATATACAATAAATTTCGTTATGTTTAATTTATAATTATTTTAATTATTTAACTATGGTAGCCAGAACAATCGCGCGATTGCGATAAATTGCTGGCGATGAATTGCTTGCGATGAATTCCTTCGCGATGAATTGCTTATGATGAATTGCTTGCGATGAATTGCTTGCGATAAACGAGCCTAGAATCAATAATTCTAATATAAAAGTTATATTAAGAAATAATCTAAATATTCTCTCCTGAACGGTAGAGTGAAATCAAACATCTTAGTCTTAAATAGAATTTATCAGAGGAGACTTAAATAGCAAGTAGTACGATTAATCTATATGGAAAAACTGGTAATGGAAAAATTTAGATATCAAATGCATAGCTCCAGGAAGAGTGATTTCAGACTATTCTTCTCCTCTTCCAATTTTTAATTTCAAATTTTATTTAAGTACTGATTAATTTTACAAATATTCAACCCTTAGGAAAGCAAATTGTGAACATAACTCAAACTTCATAAGTTTAAATGCCAAAAAAATATTCTGGAGTACTCCCGAGTAGAATTATCATTATACATTTAATGTCTACACCAGAGTAATTCGAATTTTAGGTCTAAATAAAACGCTAGTATTAATTAGCAGTTAATACAGTTTTAACCAATTCCCATCACTCTAATCTATTTACAAACTTCTTGTACTACAATCAACCATCAAGGTGAATGGGTGCGTACCATATTATGGTTGAAAATTTATGGAAATTTGTCTTTTTATTTGTTGATGTCTGGTTTCTGTTTATGAAAAAAAAAATATATATGATTATTTATATAAAAATTTCAAGGGTGTAATGGGAAATAAATAATTATTTGAATACAACAAAAAAAATATATTTTTATATTTTTATGCGCCAGCTAAAAGCTAAAAGAATTTATAGTACAAAAAAGAGTGTAGGTTTTTCATTTTAAATTTTTTGTTTAATAATTTACAAACATATAGAAGCGAGAAAATTTATTAAATATAAAAGTTTCCTTTTATTTTAAAACAATTTTTAATATAATTATTAAATTAGCTTTTTGATAAATTAAAGATGATGATTTCCTTAGGCAAAGAATGAAGAATTTCATACCTAATTAATCTTTGCAAAAAAAAAAGAGAAGATATAAAAATTTATATAAACGAAATTTAAATTATAAATTTTGGCTTTAAACAAACTTTCTTCTCGATTGATTATAGTTTATGGATGATTTCAATTTCAACGTCATATTTTTTTTTTAAATAAATTTTTTATATAAATAAAGTTATCAATTTATCATGTCATCTTATTATCGTCCTTGAAAAAAAAAAAACATGTCTGCCTTTCTATACATTTAAAATATAAAAGGCATAAATTCGTTTAAAGAGTATAAGGTGTATAAGCATAAAACAATGTTGCAATGAAGAAAATATAAAGGCAAATGGAATTGTATAAACCATTAATTTATTATTATCATTATCATCACCACTGAATATATATATATAGCTATAATATAGCTATGTACCACCTGTGATAAAAATTTGATTTTATACTAATTTGGGTTATAAAAAAAAAATACAGAGTAGCTGAACTTATGTGCAGGTGTTTCATAATCACAGGGTTTTTCTCTTTCAACACATGATTCGTTATTCATATACGCTCCCTAGCACCAGAAATTTCATTTAATAATATGTATATTGACTAGGACTAGGGGATTCCACTGATCCACTGTTTAATATACCTTTCCGATAGTAAATTATATTATTAACATAATATTTTTCAGTGACTTGGTAAATAAAAAATTCCACCGTCTACTGGGAAAACTTTATATGTGTATATCTGTTAACTTTGTTTTGATTCTAAATATTAATATCAAGGTTTACAATGCACGGTTAATCATTAAATTTATATTTATATATTTACTATATCCAAAATATCTGTCGGAAAATGTTTCGGACGGACGAGCGAGACTGACAGAAATAAATTTTAAATATAAGGGATTTTTGAACTAATAATAATAATAAAAAAAAAGTGTATTTTCAAAACAAATTAAGCATCAACAATAATTATTTAATTGGTAAAGTTTATTGGTAAAGAAAATTCATTATAAAATTATAATAAAATAAATTTAATTGACACAAGTTGTTGAGTCTTCTTTTGTTAACACTATTAATATAAAAGAGAATTGAATTTTTTTGTAAGGTGAGTTTGTTAGAAAGTCAAATGAAAGATATAATTATAATTGAATTTAGTTCACTTGAAAATTAAATGTATAATATTCACTAATAAAAGTCCATCTAGTTGGTACGTAATTGTAGCAAGATAATTGATATAACTGAGATAAATTTACTGGTATGGGTAATATGCAAAAATCATAGAAATTATATTCGATGCAAAAATTGATAAAGAATTTATGTAATACAAAAAAAAAATCACCATGATAATTAATGATAACACCCTACTAATAAATATCACATACTTAATAATCACCATTTTAAATTATAACCAAAAAAAAATTACACCATTTTAAGTAGTTACAACAGGAGGGGTTCAAAGTATTATGTTGTTAATATTTTTAATTCAAGCGGCCATCTTAAATCCATAAAGCAACTATATAAAGTGAAGATAAATTGTCGATTTTAGTTTAAAAAATTAAATTTAAATAATTATTAGAAAATACTGCAGAAACAAAATATAAGAAAAGAAATATAATGAAAATAAGAGTTGGTTATATAGTATAAAATCATTTAAATATGTTTAAAATGAATCATAATACAATTTTCCATTAATAGTATATAATGACTAAAAGAAATGTCTTCAATATATTTATAAATAAATTATTATTTTTCTAGATTAACAATATTATTTTCAATAAACTAAAAACAATCACATATTTACCATATAAAAGCAAAACAAATCAATAATTGTTTCTGCAACATTGTAAATTTTATTTAGATAATAAATTGTCTAGCAGCACTTGGAAAATAGTTTATGACAAAAAAAAAAAAAAATCGTAAAATTATTTCAAATAAGATTATCTTTATTGCGTTTATTTATTTCACCCCAAAAGATAAAAGGAATTTGTCCTATAATATTATAATTATAGTCTTTTTTGTAGTCATTTATAGTACGCGTAGTCAGAAATTTTTTTATGGATTTAGATAAATATAAAAATAAGAGAAAAAGATTTTTTTTTGTTCTCATATTATAACAGAGCTACAAAGTTTCTTGAATGCATATACAGTTGCTCACAAAAGTATCCGGCCACCCTACTTGGTTCAAAATATTTAATGTTTTTCACTTCAATTTCAATTAAGTATTTTTTTTAATATTGGCTATAAAAAGCCTTTACTAATGCACTTTATAATACTAGAAAAACATATTAGAAAAATGAATTAATTATCAGAAAAACTTACATAGCTGACCGAACTCATAAAACAATTGACACTAAAGTCGGCCACTAAGTGTGTATGCATACGGGGGACTTCCCCAAAGTAAGTTTAGTTACCAAATAGTTTCCAAATAGTGCGTCATTCGAGAAAAATTGCATTTCCGTTCCGAATTATGTACTTAATTGTTTGGTTGTCGATTTTTGCTAAAGTATATTTAATTTTGATATTTCTATGATTGGATTATAAATTACAAGAATAAATAATGTTAAAAAAAATTAATTATTTGTTTTCTGATATTTAAAACTTAATGTCTAAGATTAATTCTACTGAATAAAAGAAGTGGCCGGATACTTTTGTGAGCAACTGTAACTCGGTTATTCAACGCCACTAGATAAAACTTATCCATCACATATTATATACTTAAACTTTAAATAAACAAACTAAATAATTTCCTTCTTCTTCTTGAATTCCTTTATCTTGGGCATATGGTATCTTTTAAATGAAAAACGTTTCAATGTACTTCTGGTCAGAAAATTAGAGTAAACCACTAACAGTTTTGCCTACCTATAGTCTTTATATATTACAACACTCCATTAAAAACTTAAGTGAATTTAAGTTAAATATCAATGACTCTATGGGGAATTGAATGCTCTCATCTCATAAAACTGATTATTAGAATATTTGGCTGGACACTAAGCTACCGATGGGTCATAAAATTATTAAATGGACTAAAAATATTTTCCGAAAGATCAAATGTAAACAAAATTTAGTTGTCAGCTCTTAATATACATATAATTATTCTTTTACTTAAAATTTATGCCATGAATATAAAATGATTAAATTTTAAAATACTCTTTTCAATACGCCTTTATATATGTAAATTCAGGTAAACATGTCAACTGATACATAATATTTTTTTAAGTTTTCTTAAAAAAAAAAAAAAGGATTCCAAACAAAAACCAATTAAAAGAATCAATAAAAAATTGAGAATGCTATTAATTTTTTATTTAAATGTTTCTAGTATAATTATTAATAAATTATATACGAAATTGTAAAACAACTTTATAATATTAAAAAGGATTTTTTTTAATTCACTAACATTGATTTTTATTTTGTTTTTTTTTTTTAGTAAGAGCGCTCCCTAATAGAGGACGTACGGCGTACGGCTTCTGTCAAAGTGGTTTTATTTTGCTGATAACTCCCGAAATAGTACTTAATACGCCCGTAAATATTGGAAAATCCAATTTTTACGGGCGTATTAAGTACTACAAACAGTTTTGATGTTTTATTTCGGGAGTTATCAGCAAATTAAAATCACTTTGACAGACGCTGTACGCATATTCTGTTTGGCTCTTTAAGCATGATACAAATATATAAAATATGGCATTCCTGCGTTTCATTTTGACACTGTTCTGCGCATGACGTCACAATATCTATAAAATATTCAGATTATAAAAAAAAATCTACGCTATAATTGTACGAAATCTAGCTTTTTCCGCTAGCGTTAATAAAAGTTAAAGTTAAAACGCTATCGATTAAAACCCCAATTGTGCACCGGCCTTTACTGATAGTCTTTCCTATGCAATGCAAAGTAGGCATTGCGAAGATAATTTAATATTTGTTTGACACTTTTACCGAAAAATGAAAAAAATTAATAGAAATAATTATTTAACCATATAAAAACAAAAATGTATTTCAAATTAATAAGAAAATATTACAATATTAATTTTTGCATAATATTATTAATAATAAATTTCAAATTCATTAACTCATATAAATATATAAATAATAATTTTATAATAAATATTAAAGAAATGCAATCAGAACTTATCAATGAATTAAAGAAATATATAGAAATTTCTGAAACATATTTAGGTGTTATTCAAATGTGAATCACAAAAAATCATAAAAATTAAATACTTTTTTAATAATTTTTTATATTTTTAGGAAACTCGACGAAAATGTGCAAATTCATGATAAAAATTATTTTTTAAATCCAATTAACGCATTTAAATATACTAGGCAACTTATGGATTGGTCTTATTGTGAACTATTTATAATGGATAAAAGTAGAAAATAAAAATTATATTATATAATTCATAAAATAAAACAAAAATTTCAGATTTTTTTGAACAAGTTCAGTATTTTATGAAAATTTTCCAATTTCCATTAGATGAAGACTTTGTTATAACAACTTTATCATTTTTCTGGCTCCAAGACGCTTATAAATTATCAGCCAATCAGTTATCTAATGGAATAATAAATGGAATTCAATATAAGTTCAGTTGATTACAAATAAATTATTATCATAAAATTTAAAATTTTCTTCTTTTTTCTCAGTACTTCTTTAAATGCAGGAGACTGTTTTAACCTAGGTTCTATGGCATATTATCAAAAAGATCATTATAAGGCATTAATTTGGATGAATGAAACTTTATTGAAATTAAATAAAAAAACTGAACGAATAAAATTAAACACAACTTTAAATATACTTGCTGATTCATATTATAAATTAGGTAAACAAAAAATTTAAAATCTGGTGTGAATGCGCGGTAATTACAATAAATTTTGAATTCTAATGGAGTTTGATTCATGTTAGTTTAATAATTTACAAAACATCCCAATGACGTTAACCCATATATATTTGTGCTGAGTACGATTTCTGAATATTATATGAGCCATTATTGTTGATTCACAACAGAATTTAACCATAATGATATTCAACAATAATTTTAAGTGCCTTAAAGTGCGCCAGTTTAAATTTTTTTCCACATCAAATTGTTTTGGGAAAGAGCCGTATTTGATTCGGAAAAAGACCAATTTGAACACGAAATACTATACATAATGGAGAATAATATTAATTTGTATATTGAAGCTAAAAAACCCAAATTAATATTAATTTGTTTTTAGGTGACAGCAAGAAAGCTAATCATTATATTAAGGAATACAACAAGTATTTTCCGGATAATCAAATAAACTATTATACAGATGAAAATATCAATAAATTTACCAATTATTATATGGATTATGTGAGTGTCGCCAGAACCATATTTGTTAGATCATTTTTCAGGTCAAATTTGTCATTTTCATAATTCACATTAAATGGGTGTAGTGATTGATTGGAATATTTGGTTTCCAAATAGAAGGCTCCTGTCTTCGGAAACAGTAAGTTGTATTAAAACTTTATTAAAATAAGAGGTTTAAATACCATTCATATAATTAATTACAAATATGTATGTATATATATAAAAATCTTGCTCTCATATTGCGCGAATTGCAATATACAAAAAGTAGGGTTTTACACGGAGTCATAGTTTAGAAAACGAACAAAATTAGAATTCGTGTACCAAATCATTTTCTGCTAAAGAACAACTTTACCAGAGAAAAAAATATATGTAAATATATGAAGTACAAATTCAAATTGTGAAAAGACGAATTTGACGAGAAATTATTTTATATGTATAATATTAAAAATAAATTTACTAAAATAAATTTTTCTTATTTGTAGTTCCTCGAATTCAAATATTTACGAAATTTTATTATGGCACCACATATTTCAGTTAAAAGATATACAACATTATGTCGTGAAGATCAAGAAATTAATCCAATTAAATATAATAATCGTTTATTATATTGTCAATATACTAATAACAATATTCCATATTTATATATTGGACCATTAAAACAGGAAATTTTATCTATTGAGCCAATATTAATAATATTTCATAATGTTTTATATGATAATGAAATTAAAATTATACAACAAGTAATAAAATTTGATTTTCGCCCATCATCAGTAAGTGATGGTATTTATCTCGAAAATTTTCGGTCAAGTAAAAGTGGATCATTAGATTTAAATAAGAATGATAAAACTATGGAATTAATTAAAAGAAGATCTGGTTATATAACTAAATTACATATGGATTCAACAGAATTCTTTAATATTAATTATTATGAAATTGGTAATGAATATGCAACACATCATGATTGGGGTCCAGTAAATATGTATATAAAAATTAAAATAAAAATAATTTTAATCAATTTTTTTTTATGTTATTCAGGATGATAGGAGAATCGCAACATTAATGTTTTATGTTAATAATTTCATAACAATTTCTTGAAAAATTTTATAATTGTGAAAATGATTTTGTTTTAGATGAATAATGTTGAACAAGGTGGTGCAACAATATTTCCAAATCTTAATATTACTGTTTGGCCACAAAAAGGATCAGCATTATTTTGGTTTAATTTATATTCATCAGGAGAACAGGATTTTAGATTTCAACATGCTGGATGTCCAATTTTAGTTGGTGTAAAATGGTGTGCCACATTTTGGGTTATGGAACATAACCAAGAATTTTATCGACCATGTGTTAATTCATCACGAATATAAAGTAGCAATTGATTACAATTCTATTCTTAGTGTAAATTAATTATATGCTAAACAATTACATATATAAAAAATTATACAAATATTGATTATTTTCTTTAGAAATATTTTACTTATTTCCATAATACCTTTTAATCATTAATTTTACAAAACAATATTTTGGTTATGATTTCGATTAATATAATCTGTAATAGTTTTTCAAATTAATAGATTTTCAGAATACCAGTTCTCCTGCTACTAATATTAGAGCACGCAGACAGCATTTCACTAATATCATCCTTTTTTTGTAGTATCCGGACTATCTCTATAACTGTGTTATGAAAGTACAAAACTCTTTGTAAATTTTCGTAATAGAGAGCTTTAGATTTTCCCTGTTCGAATGTCAATATCTCCTCCTTCTATCTGCATTAATTTTTAGTCACTGTATCTTTGTTTCACTTGTGACGCCTTAACTGACCTTGCAATTGGGCCTATTGATACGAGTATTAATGCACCATTCTCTTTGTTCCATACTCTATATCCTATGAACTCGCCTAAAATGTCAAAAAAATGTTCTTTTATTCATTCTATTTATTCTATTCACTCCATTCCGTGTTCTTTTATTCATTCGGAATATTCCGAATACAATTTTTTCATACTAAGTAGAAAGGTAGAATAAAAAGGAATATTCTTTATTCTAACCTCAAAAAGGAAAAATAATTTTTTTATAATTTTAACATTACCATAATAATAAAAAATATACTTTAAAACTATAATAATTTAAATAATCCTAGCATAGCATAATTTTGTAAACAAAAGAAAACATTTAATTTTACATATGATTTTTACATATTCCATTTATTCCTTTTTCGTTCTTATCGAATGCGTTTGGAAATATTCTGGCGTGACGTCATAAATATTATATTCCTTCTATTCCTTCCGCGGAATGAATAAAAGAAAACACTCACTTATACTTCTCATGATACGCATATGTATATGCGTCGTATAAGTCGAAGATCTGCATCTGCAACGTTTTTAGACATATTGTTATTGGTATAGTATAGAAAGCTCAGAAATCGGTTTTTTGGACAATATTATGCAATCATACTTATATATTTCATTCAAAAATAAAAAGGCACCCCATAGTGAATATTACTTTTATACATTATTGTATACAAATGTATTGACAACTCTAATGAATTGCATGGAGATGCGGTTCTCTTTCTCTTGTTTTGTATTAATTACAAGCCAAACAAGAAGACTTTTTTTTAACAACGCGATTATGAAACAAAAAACTATCCAAAAAAAAAACTTTATTTATGGAATAAAAGAAGAGAAAAATATTCATGAAAAAAGAAATATAATGGCAAATTATAACAAAAATATTTTTTTATAAATTATTAAATATATTATATAAAATCTTGAAATGCAGCTCGCGACTAAATGTCAAATCGTTTTGTTTGATATGTCTGTAAATAATTTTATAGTATAACAAAAAAAAAATGATTTTTATAAAAATGTTTATAGCAATTATTTTTTTTTTTTTCATTTATTATTTTGTTCAATTTCTTGTTTTTATGAATTTTATTTGTCATGAAATGATGATGATGACGACAGGATCAGATAAAATTTATAAAGAGTTTGACGTAAATATTAATGTATATATTATATATACATATATATAGGTGGCGACAGCGGTATATCATATTAATTAAGTGAAAAGGAGATGGCGACTATATATTTTTTTTTTTTTGCTTCTTTGTTTTTGCTAATTGGAAGCACTATATTCTATATAGGAAAATATTTATGCATACTCGTATATGTATATTTACTTCTGGCTTGTTAAATTTATCACGAGTGTTAGAAAAATGTATACAATAAAAATACAACAAAAGAATTATTAAATACTTTAAAGAATGATAATTAGAATTACGATAAATTTGTGGAATTTTTAAACAAAATAAAAACGAAGACGCAAAAGCTTTGATAAAAATATTTTCACATAATTAACTGTAAGAGAATTTCATAAAGCAAAAGCGTTAAAATATTATGTATATTTTTTCTATAATGATACAGAAAAAAAGTGGATAATTTAAAAAAAAAAAAAAATTCTGGTCAATAGTTTAAATAAAGTTAATCTCCTAAATATTCTAATAGATTTTAACAATATTCAACCAGGCATTCATTAACAAACATTGTGAACGAATTAACAATACAAATATTTAGGACTTAGGAATGAGGTAATTTGAATTAAGCAAAGATTATTGCACCAGAATATTACAAAGTTTGAAACTTTCGTAAATATTTAATTGTGATATTATATGGAAAAAATTTATAAAACAAAATAACAAGAATATAATAACAATAATAATTTAATGTATATAAAAATAAATTTAAAAAAATTATAAATTGAAAAAAAAAAAAAAAATACTAAACACTGTCAGTGAAATAGATACGATTTGCATAATTAACAATTAATAATTAGGACTTGTCATTGATAGTGATAGATATCTTTATAAATTTCTTTTAACAGTATCCGATGAAAGCCCAAAATCAATGACATCTGAGTAGCTGTTATAGATATTCAGAAAACTATTTAGGAGTGAGTATACTGTCCATAATTAGTACGCCTTATATCCGTAACGAAGAATCTCCAGTGTTGTAGGTTTGGACAGGGTATATGAAAGGGGATGAAGCTCAGAAGTTAACACGATCCAATTTCAGAAATTACAAGACGTTGTATAAACATGACATTACGTCTAGATCTAGAGGCTAGTGTAGACATGTTTAATAATTTAAGCCCATTTTCATATCTTGGAAGGTTATGAACATCGCTCCAAGGTAGTCCTCTTAGTGCGAAACGCAACTTATTTTTATGTAGTGAATTACTATTTCAAGGATCAAGAAGTCGTATCCAACCAAAGAACACTGGACACCGGAAATTTCTCCGGTAACTAGAAAATATGTAATTTGATGTAATCGAAATGGAAATACTAAAAAGAAACTCTATGATCCCAAATTGATCTTTTCTTAATCACAATGTGTATATTTTTTTTGTAATCTTAAATTAGACAGTTTTTTTTTATTAACTGAACAGTTAGAATAATATATATTACGAACCAGTTATCCTTTTAACAAGTTATCAAAGTTTAGTTATTAACCTAAAATTATCAAACTAAAGAGTCATAGTTAAAATTGTAGAAACAGAAATTTAATAACCATTATATTATCGATTAGAACCAATTAACATAATAATACATTATGGTCCAATTATCGACATATTTTTTAATACATCAATAATAATTATTATTAGTTTTATAATTATTTCGTCATTATTAATAAATAATATTTCTTTACAGAAAATAAATTAATATCTATTACCAAATATTGACTTATATACCTTATAAATACAGTGTCAAAATATTCTCTAACTAACCTAACCCAAATTTCTCTTCAAAATTTTAAAATCCAAGGTCAAATTTAATTTTTTTTTTGAGCGACAGTAATTTTTTTTATATAATGATAACAAATTACTTTCTATTTTCCTTATCATACAATTATGTATTTTTAGATTATTTCGAACATTATTTATGTTTTAATTGAAACATTGTTAATTCCATTTAATTATATAGATAAATTAACTTTATATAATGCTTCCTAAATTTTTGATTAGATTATATTAAAAAAAAAAAATAAAAAATTAGAAAATTATTTGCTAAAATTTATTATCAAAATTATTATACCTTCTAATAATTATTTTAAGATAATCAAAATAATTGAATATTGGATATTATTTATGAAATATTTAATCTATAATCAAATTAATCATATATTTATTATAGTGAAATTTAATTGTTTTTATGTTATAGTTTTTTTTTTAGTAAATACAAAATGTATTTTTTAAATGAACTGAAAACATTAAATTAATATTGACGAACACTTTGTATATAATTAAATAAATAAAAGATACATAATTTCGGCATAACAAATACATGATACACTTTAGATATAATAATATACTCTTTCAGGATGAAATTGGCGAAAAATGTCTCGTAAATACCGTAAATTGAACATTTTAGATAATGTTATAAAGAAGAATGGAACATACCCCAGTCATTAATAGAAATCATCTACCAGAGTACAATAAGTGTACTATATAAGAGAAGAATGATATTATACTAGACTCGCCTATAGTTCAATTCCAATAATATTAAAATTTCAGCATAATTACAAAACTATTAATAGAAATTGTACATAATTACACTTAGGGATGTTAGTATGGTATACATTCTGCAAGGATTTCAATCAAACAACTAGAATTTCTCATATTTTTTACTTCTAAATTTTACATTACTTAAGAAATTTTTTTATTTCATTAGCAAACACTCTTATATCTCATCAAATTCCGTGAAATTTAAAAATTACTATCAATTAAATATTTCATTATATTATTTAACTATTTTTTTTTTATTGTTGCCTAAGTATATAAATATCACAATCCCCTTACAAGGTAAACATCTTTAATCTTTAATTACTTCTTGATTTGGCCTTTATTTTGAAAAAATAAATAATCGTTCTTTTGCACAAAACAAATATTACCGGCCATCTAACAAATTCTCCTCCGGGATCATCCATCAATATGTTATTGCGCAACATATATATAGAGACATTACAACAAGTCTCTTAACCTTTTTCAACAAACAAAAACAAACAAAACAAGATAGAGAAGAGATGAAATTTTACTAAGAAGTTATTTTCTTACCATTTAATGTCATCACAACACACATATACATAAAATCTATCTATATATAGTAAGTATATTAAAATAATCGTCGATATTATTTCAAAATTCAAATTGTATTTTATATACCAATATGAGAAAAAAACACAACAAATTCTTTTAAATCTTAAAGGAAAGTCACCTGTCTTTTTGCGAAAATGAAGATGAGGAATGTTGTTAGTATTTCATTTCATTTATGTTTTATTTTTTCTTTATTCTTCTAGAAAAATTTTTGTCCATTTTGTACAAGACAGTAAAAGAACGAAGCAATATATATTGTATAAATGAATATTTTTTTTTTCCTGGTTTGATTTTAAAGATTATATTGGTAATAGAAAGCATATCAAGTCAAGGGTATTGTATAATATCAAATGAAAATGATTTGTAGTTAAAGTGAATTTGGTTATACCAACTAAAATAATTCTTATAAACATTTCGAATGTAATTTTGTCAAACTGGGCAATGTTGCTATACATTTTCAACTGGACAATATGGACAACACGAATTAATTAAATTAAATTGGTAGAGTTTTATCATAAATTGACAAATGGACGATTGTCCAATTTACAAAAATTCCAATGATTGTCAAAAAATTAAAATGACAAATTGATAATATGACAAACGGAAAATTTAGGTATAATTGTCGGAATTATAGTTGACAATTAATAAATTATTATATATTAACAAAAAGTCAATCTCCAATTTGCCATTTAATTAGGTTAAAATTCACAATTTCACAAGAAAAAAAAAATCAATTACCAAATGGATCGTTAAAAAAAATTAATAAAATTAATTTCTCAAATTATTGACAAATAGTTAAATCTAAATTATTTAGCATATTTTCTATAAAAAAAAAAAACAATAAAAGAAAAAAAAAATACATTTAAACATTTTTTCCTTTCATTTCAAATAAAATTACATGAGTTTTAGAATTCTTCTTTTAAACCAATGATGGTAAACACAATTTAATATATATATATATTTGCTAAATTCAATCCTCAAACTCTTATTACTTCATCAAGGATTAAGATTATTATTATATTGACTTATTGCCGTGACATTATATAGATGCAAAAAAAAAATTAAAATAAAAATAAATAAACAATTTCCACCGAGGACAGAATTAAATTTTTAGAAAAGAAAGAATTTTATTGTGTTTTTCTTGTTGTAATCAAACTTGTTGAACTACCAATCTTGTGGCGCCTTTTTCTGTCGCTTACTATATTACCTTTCACCATGTATTTTCATTATAGTAACTAGAATAAAAAATTTATTCTGAATTAAAAAAATTGGCTAACACAAATATAATAATTCAGTTTTTTAGTTTTTATTTGATTCCTGGGGTTGAAGGAAAACATCTTTAAAAATTGTCGTCAACAGTTTTATATGATTATACAATTTTATGATGCCGTGTCTGGCTAAATTCAATATTATTATATATATAGAATTTTTTAATTTTTATTATAAGATTATATGATGAAAGTTTGGAGTATGTATATGATGTGACCATTTAAGGAGCAATAGCAATAGTGAAATGATGAGATTTTCTATTTCTAATAAAATGTTAAATTAAACATGATTCAAAAAGAAGATATTGTACATATAAATTTTTGTTCGGTATTTGAGTTTAAAAAAAAAAATATATATTGATCACGAAATTGAAAATATTATTGTGTATATAAGAATGAAATGTTTTTGGGTAATTATCCTGGATTAAGATTATATACAATGCAATGTTTAATTTAGTTTTTTTAGATAGTATGGAATTCAACAACTTAAATTTTAAAAAAAATATTAATTGAATTACATTATATTTAAATATTAATTTTGATATTTGCAGAAAAAAATTGCTAAAAATTTCAATATATATAAAAATTAAATTAAAATTGAGATTTAATTATAATTACTAATAATTTTTCAAAATCCACTCGAAATTTTGCTCAACATTGTTAAAAATTTAATTAAATAATTTAAAGGCCCAGGTCCATTAGTCTTTTTTAAAAGTCGTCACCACTTTTTTCTAGAAGAAATGATGCAAGATACAAAAAAGTATGCGTTCGATAAGAGAGGGAACAACGACTTTTTATCGAAAAAAAATGGTTGTATTCGAAAAAAAGTTGATAATTAACAACTTTTTTTAATAAAAGTTGGCGTTTGACATATACTTTAAAACATTTGTCATAATTTTTTTAAAAAAATCTACATTTTTTGAATGGCAATCTATTTTTTTAAATTTTATATTTTTTCAATAAAGTTTATTTTTAATAATAATAATGAATTTTCAAAATATTTCAATTAAAAAAGGTACATACTTTATATATAAAAATTAATTGTGTCTAATTTAATGCTAACTAGACCTAGAAATCACAAATATAAAAATAAATTTAATTTTCTATGTTGTGTGTACAGTTTGAAAATTATTTTCAAGTAAAAAAATAAATTCGAAATGTCATAAATATTTCGAAATTTTGTTAAAGAGTGGGAATTTTTATCTCTCTCTGTACTGTATAATTTTACATGTTATCTCTTTTCTGTTTTGCTAGAAAAAAGTGGTAACGACTTTTAAAAAGTCATCACAACTTTTAACAAGACTAATGGACCAGGGTCTTAAATGAATTAATTATAGAAAAGATTTAAATCAAATAAAATTGAGATTTACTTATAATTATTTAATTTTTTGATCATCAAACTTGAAATTTTACACAAAAATTTAAAAAATATTGTATTAAAGGGTTAATTATTTGTTCAAAAATGTTTGTTTAAAATTTTGTTAATTCAATATTAATTAAACATTTTTAACAAAATAAATAAAATAATTAAGCAAAGATGTAAAATCTGTATAAGGCTGTACATTTGCAATTAAGTGTATAGTTAAAAATAATATAAGACCAATAAGACCAACTACATATTCTAATATATTTGAAAAAAAAAAATATAAATAAATAATTAATTCACTTTTTCTTTTCTCCAACTTTCTTATTCCGCTCATTACCAACAACAACTAAAATTTTCCATTTCCTTTTAATCAAAGAATTTTTAAAGCAAAAGTGCAAATTTCTTAACATGTTGGCGAACACTTACTGCATTTGCAGTGGACCGATCATGTGATCTTTTGTTTCAGCTGTAGCTGAATCATGTGATGTTTTTTGTGTCCGCCAATGTGTTAAACTACAATCTATAAACTTACAAATGGCTCCTTATAATTATTTTTGCCCTCACGACATATCTTAATTTTCATTTAATAAATTTTTTTAAAATCATTTTTCCTACTATAATTCTAACCTTCTACAGTTTATTAGCAAAATGTAAATTTATATGAAAATGATTCTATATAAAAAAAAAACTTATTAACAGTTTGATTGCCGTCATAACAGTTTGATTGCCGTTTGATTGCCGTCATTAATAATACATTCATACGGTGCCGTGTAGTATGTTGGCACTCGAAAACTATGTTGTTTTTTTGTTGCAATAGTATTATGTGTGTCTATCGCCGGCGTTACACGTGGCACATGTATAAAAATATAATGTGTAGCGCCGGGCGTGTCACATGGCACTCAACCTGTTAAGGAAATATATGATAATAGGGGCCAGCATTAAAAATATTTATGTTTACATTTTGAATTTTTTGTTTTTTTTTTTGCATTATTTTTTAACTTTTCTTGTGATACATTTCATAAATTTATTGTGTGTAAAAAGAAAAATAGAAGTCAAATTGACTTTTAAAAAAAAAAAATATTGCGTAAAAGAATTTATATAGAGAATTATTTATCGTCATGACCAAAGGGAATTTTTTTTTTCTGTATTATTTTGCTACCATAGTTAATTTCATCTTGTAATGCTCATTGGAAATTCCATTTCCTTTTCGAAGGAAAAATATTATATATATACATATATATATTTTTCTTTCACAATTGTAGCTAAAGAAAATAATATTATTATAAAGTATAAATATTTAAAATGGTATTAAAATTGATGTTTAAGAATTTATTATTTATTATTTTTCTTGTTTGATTTATTTGAAATCTAAGAGAAATACAAAAAAAAAAAAATAAAAAAAAAATATTGTATTATAGATTTCATATTATTTATGAGGGTTAAATGGAAAATGTTTTTATAATAATTATTTTATATTTAATTCTTTGATAGATAAATTCTTATTAAATTTTAAAAAAAGAAATTGGAATATATATTTTATCATATATTTTTATAGTTTTAATAATTATGTTTTTGGTAAACTCTTACATGACAAGTTTATCATTTTTACATTTTAGTTTCAATTCTTATTGTTCAATTTTTCTTATCAGATTGAAGTAAATTTGACTAAAAGTAAAATTTGATAGCAAAGAATGATAAGAAGAATTTCCACTATAGACTATTTTATAGATTTATCTATAAAAAAGATTAATAATTAACTAAAATTATCTAGAAGATTTTCTTATTATAAATTAATTCCAAAGTTCTTATAGAATTTTTGATATTTTTACAATATAAATTTTTTGTTAAAATTATTACACCGAAAAATGCATAATATAATTGTCTAAGTGAATAAGAAAAATTTCAAGAATATACGCAGGAAAAACGAAGAAGATATTTGAATGAAACAATATAAAATAATGCTATACCGTTCGCATCCATATGAGCAGAAATTAAGAGCAATAACTTTAGGATTGTGTACTATATGGAAGAGAAAAGTGTAAAACTATCGGGTTATACATTTTGTGCTATTATAATTACAGAAGAAGAACAAATTTATCCTAAATTCAATTTCTTCACAGAACAATTTATTAAACATTAATATTTATGCCTATTATTGACAATATTTCAATTTAAATAATAAATGTTCTTTATATCAAAACAAAATTTATTAAATGTCCCCCCCTCATTGAATTTTAAATATTATGTTAAATGTCCTTCTGATTTAATTATAATCAAATTTAAAATTTCTACAAATATAGTAAAAAAAAAATATATATATATTTAAAAAAATTCGCGTACACCATAAATTTTAATTAATTTAATATTTTAATCATTTTATAATTAATTTATTACCATTTTTTTTTCTGCCATAATTTTTTCTTTCTTTTTTAATTCAAAATAAATAAAATTAAAATTAAATATTTCAAATAAAACATAAAAAAAATCACATTCTTGAATTCAATTTTATGATTTTTGTTAATTATTTATCGAAAATTTTTATAAACATACATAAATATGTATATGTAATTATGTACAAAAAAAAATTATAATAATTATGTTCTCTGATAAATGGGAAAAATATTGCATTTATTTGGAAATATTAATTAAATTTAATCATTATTTGTTTTGTGATATAAATAATAATCAATGAAATATGTTAAAAATGTTATGGTAAAATACAATTTTCATATTAAATTAGTAATTTTTTTGTTTGTCAAAATATATAATCATTTTTCTAAATTGACAACATTTTTTTTTAATATGTACTCAGTTTTTCACGAATGATTTAAAATTCATTTTTCCAAAAAAAAACCTTCGTTGGGTAAAATCCCAACGAAGGAAGTTGTGAACCAGTTTTGTGGTATAGCAATTATTGTCCCTTATGGTTTCTTAAATGTGTCTTATAAATAATTGCAATCAATGCACTCGTGACACAATTGTCATGAATAATCAAAACTCCCATAACCATTATAAGTTAAAGATTAAAATTAAGTGATAATTGCCGCCACTATATACAGACATCATTCATCATTATCTGTCACAGGAAAATAATTTCAAAATAAGCTTATAAATCAATATATGAAATCTAATTAAATGAATTTTTTAAAATAATTAAAATATTTTAAAAAGAATTTCTTTTTAATATTTTTTTGAAATTTCTTTTAATCTTTCAATCTGAGAAATTCTAATTAATTTAATCTGAGAAATGACATAACATGTTCATATTCTTTAACATTATCCAACAATTTTCATTTAAATTTACATATATATAATTTAATCTATTTGAATATTAATGATAATTGTAAATATTTAATTATAATAGTTAAATATTAAAAAATTTATGATTAATCAATAATATTTTGATATGATTCAATTTTTTTTTTCATATACGGTATCTGAACCATAAATTAAATTTGGTGGTTTTCATTAAAAATTTATTTTTGCAATATTTTCAATCATAATGTATTTACATATATGTATTATTATTAATAATTTAGTAGAGTATATAAATATTGGAAATTTTTAATATATTATATTTACTATATAAAAATATTCTTATATTCGTGATTTTTAAAACGATTTTTGTGGTTTTTAACAAACAACAGAATTTTTTTTTTGGTGGTCGAAAAAATTTGTATAATAAAAATGGTCGGCAAAAATTTACCTTGATCTTGAAAATGAAAAAATTAATATTATATAAATTAAGAAAAATATGTACATATATTTTTTTTTATTTTTCAGAAAAAGGTGCGAATAGAGAATGAATAATAATTTCACCAAGATACAATAAATAAAATTATAATTTTTGTATATACAAAATTATTACAAAAATTTCAATAATTATTGGTTATATCAATAAGTTTTATTATGAATATTGTAAAATCCTCTTTAAAATTCATATAAATCTTAATTGGTATATATGATAATTGAAAATTATACTAAATTTTTCAAAATCTATTATTTCAAGTATAAATTTATGTACCTACTTAAAATTCGAATAATATTATTCAAAAAGTATTTAAAAAAATTATAAAAAAAAAAAACCACAAAGAATTATAAGAATTTTCCAAAAAAAAAAAAAAAAACTTTTTGAGACAACATTTTCTTAATGACATAAAAAGAAGATTATCTGGATTAAGTGTTAGAAAACTGAAAGTGGCCAACAAAAAAAAAAAGAGTATTAACAAAATTATATACTGAAAATGTCAAAAAAAGAGTATATAGCATTTTCGAGTCAAAATAGTCTTTTTAAATTTCAAATTAGTCTTTTTAAGTAAAATCAAATAAAGTCATTTTACATAATTAGTCTTTTTTTAATTTACGGACAACATTTATGAGACTAATTAGATTTTTTTAAAAAAAAACTAATTAGAAATTTAACAAGACTATTTTGACTCGAAAATGCTATATATAACAAATGTCACAAAAAAAAAATGTTCAAAAATATTTCACAAAAATTTAAAAATACATACTAGCAATTTTAAAAAATTATAATCTACACAAATTGTTAATTCAATGTCAAAAAAATCTAAATATTCTAAAAGTATTTTAAAGAAATTCAAATCAACTGTCAAATTTCACTACCAAATGTCAAAAAAATGTCATTTTTGTTATTAAATGAATGAAAGAAAAATCGAAACAAACAAACTGTCACATTTCATTTTGAAAATGTCTACAAACTTTATTGAAAAATATAATCATAAAAATATTAAGTATTATTTGAAGAAAAATATGTTTATTAATAAAAAATAAAAATATAATTATTTTATGCCATTAACAAAATTGATTAGCTACGAAAGCATTAAAGTAATTTTATTAATATTATAAACTCATATAGTCAATTAAGAAAATTGGATTTTCATTTTCTTTCTTTAAAAAAAAAAATTAATAATAATAAATAAATTCAAATCTATTATTAATAATAATAATCATCATCTGTAAAAGATCGAAAGATATAAATTAAAAAATCTTTTATGTTCATTACAACATGAAATCATTTAAAAAAAAAAAAACAAATCCTTTAATAATTATTTATAGTTTTCAATGTCAAAATGATTTTAGTTACTTTAGAGCTCTACCTAAACACCGGCGTACGCCATACGCTGTACGCCGGTGTTTAGGGAGAGGTCTTAATAACAAAATATAATAGTGAAAGAATCATATAATTTTGTATTGCTTTTCATCATTTATATGTCAAAAGATGTACTTGAGAGTAGATAACAAATGGAACAATAATTGAATATTCATGAAGTATTTGTTGGTTGATTTAATGCTAGATGGATCATAGTCATAGTATAAAGGTAAATTTGAGAGAAAGTTTTGTTAAATTAGTAAATCTCCTCAAAACGAGAATGCTGGAGCAATTTCAAGTACTTGGGAGTATTTTTGAGAATATGATAGATAAAATACTATAAGTAGATAGTTAAAATAGGAACCATTCAACTAGCTGTAATTTTACAGAACTATTTAAGAAATACATCTCCCAAATTCCAAGGACATTAAAGGCCGGCGCAGAATTGGGGCTTTAATCGATAGTGTTAACTTAAAAATGTTTCAACATATGGAAATCAATGTAAGCGAACACAATACCAGCAGTTAACGCTAGGCGAAAAAAAACGCCAGCGCTGGCTTTCAACAAGTTGAAAAATGAACGCCAGCGCTAGACTATTTGAATATTGGTGAATAATCAATTTTTTGGGAGGCAAAAACTTGGCAAAATACAAAATATAAAAGTTAAAGTTAACGCTATCGATTAAAGCCCCAATTCTGCGCCGGCCTTAAAGTATTTCCAAGTCCTTAATCGAACATTTGAAATTTTTAAAATGATTTATCAATGAGAGAGAGAGAGAGGGAGATGGAAAAAGAGATAGAGTTGAGTTTTTGTATATTTCAACTGAGAGTAATTTTGTGTATAGAGTAGACTAAATAATTTACTACCATTAAGTAATTCTGCGAGAGTGATTCAAATACTTAATTGATACAAATGTAATGCTGATATTCAAATAATTTTTAAAAATGGAACACAACTAATTATTATGATAATATTAAAAAATCTTGTTTCTTGGTTTGTTTGTTTGTTAAATAATAAACAGGACAATAAAAAACATTAATATAATATAAGTATATATATGAAATTATATCCCACACTCTTCATTCAATCAAATGAGTCCATATAAAAATTATAAATAAGTACATATATACATATATTATATTTTTCCTTTCAATAATGGTTTAATAGCATTTAAAAGGTCATATATATCCCATATTCATCATATACCAGTGTGATTCGGTCAATAAAAACGTGTTGAAAAAAAAAAAAAACACAATAACAACAACTGAGAATTAAAAAATAAAACTAAAGTTTAAAAGGTGTTGTGCCCTTTTACTGACTAAAAAAAAACAAAAAAATAAAAAATCTGTTTGATTGTGTGGTTTCAATAATTTTGGTTTTGTCGATTTTGTATTTTTTTTTTTTTTTATAATTCATCAAAAAAAAAATTGCAATGGAAAGAAAAATCTCAATTTTTATTGGCATACAGATTTACTTTTATTACATTCTGATTGAGTTTTATTGTTTGTTCGAAATATTTATATTTAAATTTTACCAGAATATAAAACATATTTTTTGTATAATAATAATTTTACTTTTTATGATTTATGAAATGAGGTTGTCTGCAAATAATAAAAAATATTAAATTAAAATTGTTATTGCATATATTGATTTTTTTTCAATATTTTTTTTTATATTTTTGGATATTCCTCGAACGTGGAAAAAATATTTTTTTGTTGAAAAAACCACAAATTTAAAAATTATACAAAATTAAGGACCAAATTATAGAAATTTTCAATTTTTTTGTTTTGAATGTTAAATTTTGGTAATATTTGAACCACAAAATTATTAAGAGTATTAAAAAATTGTATACCATATGAAAACTATGCGAGCCTTTCAGAATTTCTCCTTTGCAGCAAAACAAAAAATCTATTCAAATTTATACCTATGGAGAATAAAATTGAGTAAATTCAATTGAGTTAAAAATTATTATATATATATGTAATGTGTAAATTTGTAGGACCACGGACTCAAAATGGCTTAAAATGGCTCAAAATATTATATTTTAATTTATACTTTAGTTGCTAAATTTGAAATATATTAAAAAATATAATTTAGATTAAACTGAAGGAAAAAAATATATATAGAAAAACAACTAATTTTGAGACACAGTCCAATCCCAATTATTCCTGAGACCAATAATATTTTCACTATCGACAACAACAACATATTACAAATTTTATGTGACCACTGAAGAAGCTTTTTAAAAGAATAAATAAAATTAATTAAACTCCTCTCTAATTTCCATCAAGACTTTAATGTTATTTGATCCAAAAAAAATGATCCTAGATTTTACAGATGGTCCAATACAGAAAAAAAAAAAAAAAACAACTTTGTTATACAAATTTCTGATCAACATTGTGTGTAAAAGGCAAATTTAAATTATAAACCGATTAAAGTATTTTATATCAAATTTATTATCATCTTGAAGGAGTCATCACGATAGTAGCAGCCTAATTATTCAAGCAGCCTAATGAACCCCAACAAAACCAAGCCATAATTTAAATATTTATAAATGATAATAATAATTCTTAAAAAAAAAAAAAAAACAATATAGTTAATTGAACAGTAATAAAAAAAATGACATTAAGATTTATTATTATTTTTTCAAAACATTAAAATTTATTTATTTTTCGCTATCCAATTGTGTTGAAAAAAATCTATAGACATTTTTTTTTACCTAATTCTTAAGGCGATATATATTTTTTGTCTCAAG
Source organism: Empis stercorea (assembly GCA_949752835.1). Classification (NCBI taxonomy): domain Eukaryota; kingdom Metazoa; phylum Arthropoda; class Insecta; order Diptera; family Empididae; genus Empis; species Empis stercorea. Next base: position 83,832,608 of record OX457085.1, on the reverse strand, counting down.
GAGAAACAATAATCTTGTATAATAATTGAGTTATTACTAAAATTGGAAAAAAAGATTTAAATGATTGCATAAAAAAAAAAATATTGACTAAAACAAAATAAATATTTTTAATGAAAAAAAAAAAAATTATTTAAATTATTTAATGTAGACATAGACATTACAAAGCGTAGACGAGATCATTAATATAATTTATTAAAAGTATTGGGTATGTTTATTAAACACATACTAAAATCAAGCTTCAGACTACAAAAAAAAATTACGATATAATTTTCTTCTTTTACAGACTTATCAGTTCTATTGTGAACCGTGGCATTCTATGTCTTCTTCTACTTCTTCTTTTGACTTAAATGACTGGCTGTTAATTGAACTTGAGACCTCATGCACTGTAGAATAGTACACTGTATCTAAACCACCAGCCGCTATTATACTATGACGGTCTCTGTAAAATAGGAATCTACACTCTTATTTCCGACGGAATGTGTTGTTTGGGCTATACACTATACACAAACTAAAATTTATTCAAAATATTTTAAAAATTTAATATTCTTTCTTTTGTCTAGTTCGAAATAGGGCCAACTTCAACTTTTTGTAGTACATAATTTGAAAATTGTTCCAATTTTATATCAATTTTCAGATATAATTTAGTTTTCTTTAGAAGAGAAGCTATTGAAATGACAACAAACTTTTAATAGTGTGTCAATTATTGACAGCTTTCTTTATTATTTGCTGTTATATTACTCTGTATTTCTGCACATAAAAATCAATAATCAACAATCAACGAGTTCAAATAGTTAAATTTTTTGTTTTTTGAGAAAGACAAATCAATGAATTCATTCCGAATAATTCGATCGACACAACAAATTGACAAAATAATAAGCATATTTTTCTTAAGTACATTTCAAAATAAATTTACCTTAGTCAATGATAAAACTATAATTTATCATTGACTAAGGTAAATAAAGCAAAATTATGAAAATCGTAATAATAATTTTTTTTTTAATATGTATTTTTAGGGCTTTTTTAAAAAAAAAAATCCCTTATGTTAACGCTTTTCTGTCCGCCCGTCTGTCCGTCTGTCCGATTCAAACAATAAAAAGCAGTTATTTCACATAGTTTACTGAACACACAAGTTCATGATAGAACCACCAATAGAAAGCTTGATTTATTGAGAACCAGATGTAATTGAAATAATTTTAAAATTCGGCCGGTAGACGGCGCCATTCACATTTTGCCAAAACATCTTTTTCCGAATAAAAATGTAATTTTATTATAGTAAATGTGCACCAAAAATGAATTCCAATAGTCAATAAGCCCCTAAAATTATTTCCAATAGTCAATAAGCCCCCTAAAATTAAGTTTAATGTCGCATATGAAAGGTAGTAAGTAGTAGTATAAAATCACAGTTGTTATAATTTGAGTTTCGGCCACTAGAGGGTGTAACATAATATTCAAAATATTCATTTACAGTAGATAATTTAAAAAAAGCCCATGATTATAAAACTACTGATCAGTAGTTCGGCTGCGCGGCATTTTTATTATTAATTAAATTGTAAAATTTCATTAATGAATCATATTGTACATTAATGGTATCGCAATTATTTAACCAACAGTTGTTAATTTATTCGAATTTAAAGCATTCTTAATTCCGGGTTAAAAAACAAAATTAACTGATTGACAAATTGTTTTAAAGTTTCATTAATAATGAATTTTAAATTTATAAAAAAAAAAAATTTCTACATTATATACCTTTAATTTAAATAATTTCACCCTCCATAAATATAAATCAGACAACTGATCTACATGAAAAATTTCAAATTTTGTTTTTAAGATTTAGTACATATATAAAAACAAAAATTTCCACTAACCTTTTTCAATTCCTCTTTCATCATTTTCATTATTACCAGATGTTTTATTCAATGTCACGACATCGATGCTTGATTTCTGTCCAACATTTGGTTCATTATTTGAATTATCATTAACAACAGCAATAGCATCATTACTATCATCTGTTTTAATCAATTTTCCAGAATTTTCATTTAAATTTTTCTTCATTTCATTATTATTGTTATTATTAACACTTTCACTTTTATCTAAATTTTTGATTATATTTTTTCGACTAATTGGTTCATTTTTATTCAATTTAAAATCATCACTTGAATCAGATACGATAATATAATTTTCTTTTTGTATAATAATCATTTCCTCATTATTATTATTTTGGTTAATTTGTTTTATTTCATTTTCATTTTGATTATTTTCAACACCTAAAATAATACGTTGTTCAATTGGTTTTGGTTTAATCAATATTATTGATGATGATGATGATGATGATGATGATTGATTTGAATCATTAGTCATTGTTTTTTCAATATTATTTAATAATTTTAAATTATTTATTTCATTTTTTTCAACAATCATAATATCATCTGATGATTTTTTCAAAACTGATGGATTACTACAAGATAATGATGATGATGATGATTTTTTTATTGTAATTGGAGAAGATTCTATTGCTGTTGATTCATCACCACTTGGTTCAGTACGATTTATATCTTCATCATCATTATCAGAAATTTCATCATTTTTAATATTATCATTAATTTTATCATTAATTAATTCATCATCATTATTATTATCTAATTCACGTATTGATTCATCAAGTAATTCATCAATAATAGATGATTGTGATTTAATTAATTTATTTGATTCATTTAATAATAATTTTGGCATTACTTCAATAACTTTAACTTGGAAATTATCATTATTATTATTTGATTCAATAATTAAATTTTCATTATTATCATTATTATTATTATTATTTTGATTATCATTAATCATCATTTTATTATCTTCAATTTTTGAAGATAATTGAGATTTTAATGGTTGTTTCTCTACTATAGTTTTTGTTATACGAATTGGTGGTATTGGTGGTATTTTTTTAATTGATTTTAATGATTCATTAGATTTTGATTTTATATCAATATTTTGAATCAATAATTTTTTAATTGTTATCGATGATAATAATTCTTTTGTTATTAAATTTCTTTCATTACGTAATAAATCAATTGTAGCTAATTTTATTAAATCATTTGAAGTTTTCATCATTTTTGTTGTAGACAATTCAGTTTTATTTTCAATATTTTTTAATGATTCATTATTTTTCATAATTGTTTCATTTAATTTTTCATTATTTTCATAAATTTTATTTGATTTATGACCATTTTTATTATTATTATTATTATTATTTGATTTTTTATCAATTTTATGATCCATTTTTGATTCACTATTATTATTATTATTACCACTTCGACCAAATAAACTTTTTTTAATAATACTAACTAAAATACCTTTTTTATTATTATCATTACGATTATTATTATGGTTAACTGATGATTGTTTATCTACAAATTTGTTATCATCTAAAACAACTGTCGATTTTGATAATAATTGTGTTGTTATTCCAGTTGTTGATGGTATTATTAAATTTTTTATCTTATCATTAAATTTACCATTATTATTATTATTATTCTTATCATTAATTAAAATATTTTTATTTTGTTGTTCATTTGTGCAAATATTAATTGAACTATTTTTAATTATATTATCATTATTTGGTTGTTCTAATAATTTTAATGGTTCTATTATTGATGGTGTAATAATTGTCGGTGGTAATGGTGCCGGTTGTTTTGATTTTATTATTATTGATTGATTTTGATTTTGATTTTGTTGTAGTTGTAGTGTTTGTGTTAATTTAATATTTTCTTGTACCAATTTATTATCATTATTTAATAATTTTTCATTATTAATTTCATTATCATCAATATAACTATTTGTTGGTAATATAATTTCCTGTACAATATTTTTATCCATATTATCATTATTTGGATTTAATTCCAAATTTTGATTAGATGTTGTTAATATTATATTGGGTACATTTTTCAAATTTAATAAATTTTTATCAATAATTGTCGATGAAATTGAATTTGATTGTAATTGTTGGATTGGTATAGTTAATTCTTTATATTCATTTTGTTGATTTCGTTGTTGTTTATCTATTTGCTGAAGGTTAGGCAATGTTTTTGGTTGATTGTTATTTGTCATTTTCTCAGGAATTTTTGTAATTTGTTTAACATTATTTATTTGTAGTGATGACACATTTAAACTGAAATTTAAAAAAATAGAAAAATTAAACAAAATTATTCAGTCAAAAAAAATTTTGTAATTTTTATATGAAAATATGTATGTGTGCAACTGAACTGCCAGTAGTTTCATAATGATGGTCATTTTTGTGGTAAATTATACTAAAAGATAGGAAAATAATTTTTCTTATTTTTTGAAGAAATTATTTATGATTAATCTTAATGAACATTTTTTCCAAAATCATTTCTTGAAAACATTTACTACATTTAAATAATTTTTTGGCTGAAAATTACACCGGCTACCGGGACGAATGGCAAAATATTTTGAACTGTATTTGGTTCTATATATTTCAAAGTTTCCAACACAAGATCAATCAACAATTTATGTTTACATTTATTATATGATTATCAATCAATTACAGAGTTGTAATCGAATGGTCAGATATACTGACGGAAAGACAGATAGAATAATAAACAGACAGACTGACATTAACATTCTGGTTTTTATCGAATTTTTTGGTATAGTATACTAATATAATACTTACTTATTGTGATTATGATTTTGTTGTTCTAATGATGATAATTCTTCTTCAACTTCACCAATTGTTGGTAACATATTTGTTAACCAATGAAAATTAAAATATGCTTCAGATGGTCCAGGACCATTTACTAATTCTGGTGGTCCTAATTTTTCACCATCTTCAATTTCATAAATTTTTTCATCATCATCTTCTTCATCATCATCATCATTATTCTCATCATCATCTTCACTTGAACTAGCTATAATATCAATATTATCATTTGATATTTTAATACATTTACCAATTATAATATTATTATTATTATTATTATTATTATTATTATTATTATTATTATTATTATTATTATTATTATTATTATTAATATTATTTTCAATTTCTGTAAATTCTTTTAAAATTATATTTTCCTTTTCTTCAATTTCATCATTTTTAGATAAATCAGATTTCATAATATCATCATCATCTTCTTGTTTAATCAAATCAATATTTATTGATGGTGATGATGATTGTGGGTGTTGCATTATATTATTATTATTATTATTATTGGTTTTTGGTACAAAATTTATTAATCTTGGTAAATTTGATGAAACTGATGATAATAATATATCATTAATATTCAAATTTGTTTGATTATAAACTTTAACCGATGATGATGATTGTATTTTTGATTGATTCATTGATGTCAAATTTCGATTTAAATCATTTGTCATTTTTAAATCATGTTCTAATTTACTATTTTCATATGTTTGTATTTTAAATTTAATTTCTTTATTATCCTTTGTACTAATTGGTGATTGTTGTAATTCCGGTTTAACAACACTTTTTATTGAACTTTGTGGTTTTGTAGTTATTTCTGCTGATGGTGGTAATGATTTAGGATTATTTGTTATTAATGTTTTAAATGTTTTCATTTCATCAGTTGTTGGTGTTGTTGGTGATAATGTTATTAATTTTGGTATATTTGTTTTTTGTAAACTTTGTATACGTTCTGGTGGTTTTGGTTTTGGACCACGTATTTTTTGTATATCCTGTTTATTACCAATTATTGTTAATTTTGGTATTTGTGTTAAATTTTTATCTGTAGTTGTTGTTATTCGTGATGGTGTTGTTGATTCAGCTGAATTTGAACGTTTTAAAATTTCTTTAATTGGTGGTGAAATTGGTTTTTTAAATGTTGGTAAATTATTTATTAAACGATTATCATTATTTAATATTGTATGATATGAATTTAATTTTAAATCTGTTTCAGATTTTTGTTTTTGTAATTTCATTAATGATAATTTTGGTTTTACTATAATCATTTTAATATCATTATCAATTTTTTTATTTATTGGTGATAATATAATTGGTATTTTAGATGATGTTTTACATAATTTATTTAAATCATCATATGATTTATGTTTAATTTGGATTTGTAAATTTTCTTGTGAATCATTTATTTCATTTTGTAAAAAATTATCACATTTTTTTTTTAATTCATTTAATTGAATACGTGATTTCATATCAATTTCAGTTTTAGCACGTTCTAATATTTTTGGTGCGGATGATAATGATGATGATGATGATGAAAATACAGATGCAATTGCTTTTGGTATTTTTGTCATTAAATCAGATGATTTATTTGTTGGTGATGTAATTGGATTTGATTTTGATTCAATTAATTTTTTTTTAATTATTATTGATTTATCATTAATATCTTGATTATTTTTATTATTATCATTTGATAATTGATTTTTTGGTAAATTAATTTTTCTTGGTACTGGTAAAATTTGACGTTTTTTTGGTTCAATAATAATATTATTATTATTATTATTATTATTACCAATATTTGTTTGTCGTGGTTTTGGTGTTGGTATTAATTTAAATTCAATATTTTCGTATGATGGATTCGTTTCTTCTCGTTCTTTAATTTCGATATTTTCGTAATTATTATTTTTATTAATAATATGTAATTGTGATTTTTTATTATTATTATTTATATTATCATTATTAATATCAATATTTTCATATATATTATTATTATTATTATTTGTAATATTATTTTTAATATTTTCATAATTATTATTATTATTATTATTATTTGTTTTTTTAATAATTTTAGCATATTCTGGTTCAATTTTTTTCAAATTTTCAATCATTTTTATAGAATTATTATTAACATGAAATTCTTCTTCTAATAATTGAAATGGTTTTAATACTTTTGCTAATTCGGATTTATTCATAATATTATTACCATTTGTTGTTATACAATTATTATTATTATTATTATTATTATTATTATTATTATTATTATTATTATTATTAATAATTATACCAAAATTAGTTAAATCTGTTTCTGATGAATAATTTGAACTAATTGAAAATTTATCAATTACTGTTGATATTGAACTACCATCACTTTCTGAACCAGTTATTATTGATGATGTATCATCTGAAAATAAATTTATATAATATTCAGCATCTGGTGGTGGTGTAAATGGTTTATCATCTTTAATTTGTATACATTTTTGTTGTTCAATTGATGATGTTGATGATGATGTTGATGCTGATGATAATTTACGTTTTATTAATTTACGTGGTGGTACTGGTGGCGGTGGTGGTGGTATATTATTTTTATTTAAATTATTTATAATATTATTATTATTTTGATTATTTTCTATAAATATATTATTATTACCATTACGTATTTGTAATTTAATAGCAACATTACTATCTTTTAAACAACGTACACATTCGATACGTGTCATATCTGTAATTGATTGATTATCAATTGTTAAAATTTCATCACCTTCTTTTAAATGACCCCAACTAGCTTTAACCCGTGATGATGGACTATCATTTGCACATGATTGTATAAATAATCTTTGTATTTTTTCATTTGATTTTGTACCACCTTGAAATTTTAAACCAAAACCTAAACGTTCACCAGGTAAACGATATACCAATACATTTTCAATTAAATCAATTAATGGTTTTGATATTTGCTTTTGTTGTTGTTGTTGTTGTTGTTGTTGTTTTTGTTGTTCTTGACTTGAACCATTATTTAGTCGTGATTCACACTCATTTATTGATAAAACTGTTATAAATGATGAATCTTCATCTAAATCATTTATTATAGTTTTACTATTTGTTGGTAGATGGTGTTTTAATAATTTATGATTTGGATCATCATCAACTTCGACAACTGTTATATAATCTTCCATTTTCGATTTTATATTATGATAATGTTGTTGTTTTGTAGATCAGTTTATGGTTTGTGTTTATGGTTCGGCATTTGTTGGAACTGAAAATATACAAGAAAGAAAAGTAGAAAATTAGTAAAAATTATTATAAAATGTACTATTAGTAAAGTGGAGAATTTGAATAATTTTTTAATATGGATTGAAAATTAACCTTGATTCATTATTGTTAAAATTAAAAATTGAACTATTTTCAAAGAAAAATTCCTACTAAATCAATCATTAGACAATTTCCTTAGGCTACAAAATAAAAAAAAATAGTATTTATTGATCTTGTTATTGAACTATATTAAACCATAAAAAGATTTAATTATTTTTATGAGAATTATTTATATTGTATCCAAATATTTGGAGGACAGCAAAAACTAATTAAAGAAAAATTTTGATTGACAATATTTATTAAAAATAACGATCAATTATGATTTATATGAACTTTATAAATATCAAACGAACCAGAATTTGATAATGAAAAGTCAATTTAGAATTTATATATGATAAGGGAATTTTTAAAAATTTTGTATTTATAATCGATTATACAATATAAATAAAAATTATTATCAACTGATCTTTTCAATCTAGTTTAAATTATTATTGAACCAAAATAGTTCAATTATTAATGAATTTATATATTTGTTAGCAAAATGAATTTGGTAAAAATAACTAATTAAATCTATAATTTCCAATCCAATTTGGAATTAAAATTAATCTATAAATTCTTGAAATTCAAAATGTATCATAAATGATGGATCATATTTTTATTAAATATTTAAATTTTACTAAAAAAAAAAAAAAAAAACAAATAAAATTATCTTCAAAATTTAAAAACTGAAATTGCTATTATGATAAATTACTCAATAATTAATAAAAAAAATTCTCTTATTATTATTAATATTATGATAATTTTGCTCTATAAATTTTCCCATTTATGACTTGCACTTTGCACTTACATAAAAACACAAAATTATTGTTGCAATTAAAAAAAAAAAAAAAATTCATTGAACTTCATGCCAAAAATGAAAACTACCAAAAAAAATAAAGTATAATACTTTTTTTTTTTATTTTAATTAAAAATTCTATAACAGCAAATTAACTCCACACTTTTCCCATAATTTTTATTTTGCTTCTTTTATTAAACCAATTAGCTTTGCTTCTAGTAACTGTATACGAATAAAAAAAAAAAAAAAAATCTAGAAATCATAAAAAAAACTTAAATCTTTTATTTACTTTGAATTCTCTTTACGGAATCATTTTATATTTGAAACTGAATTAATTACTTCCATGCGGTAATTTAATTTTAATTTTTTTTTTTGTTATTTTGTAATCCAGATCAAAGTATCATAAGATTTAGATACCCAAATGTTAATTTTTTTCTTTTTTTTTTTGATATTTCAAATTTTATGTAGAACAGGTAAATAACAGGTATATAAACATAAACAATTTTAAAGACCAAAAGATTACATAGGTATAAAAATAATATGGTAAAATATTTAAGCCGTTACTTTGGACATAGACACACAATAACGAAATTTTTTTTTATAAAATATTGTTCCAGAACTAATTGTCTAGAAATTTTATTTGTTAGATTTTTTTGTTGCGGTCTATTTGTAAATGGAGGTCAAGGGGTTTGTCATATACTGTTTCGATAAAAAAAAGTCTTGAGTTCTCATTTGAATTTAAGGATTTTTTTATAGTTGTAGGAAAATTTTTTGAAACTTACCAAAAAAGCTGCAATATGAGACTTAATTCAGTAAAGTGACAAGGAGACTGTGACCATCAAAATGGACTACCAGACAGATAGCATCCGAAAGATATTTAGTTTCAACAGTAAGACTTTTACATGTCACTCTCTATTAGTAAAGATGACCAAAAGGCACGTAGTCGCAGTGTCTCACAACTGCAGAGGTTGTCAAGATATTGCGGAAGTACGGAAGATATAAAACACTTGACTTTGGTATAATCAGTTAGAAGCAGTTAGAATAGTATTTATTGGATAGAAAAAAATCTTTCAATGTTCGTCCTGCTCGCGTCTGTACAATAAATGTGTTCCGTTAGTGCTAAGAATTTTTACACTGCATATTTCTGTAAAGTAATTAGTTCCGTACTCAAGGATTTTACATAGATTCCAGCAATGGATATCTTGAGGTTTATTACAGAAACTTATTCAGATAAAGAATTAAGTTCAATTACATATAATATGGTTATATAAAAGAGCCAATTATTGGCATAGTGTTATGATAACATCTATAATGTTAATAAATTTTAATATCTCTACTAAAGTAACTATACTTTTCAACATTTTAAAAACAGAATATGAAGAAAATATAATGAATATCGTCAACTCCGGTAAGTTTGGTTTTATTAATCTACTACAAATCAAATCGATCATAAATTCAATTTTGTTCAAATGATCTTCAATATGAAACATTTTAAATTATATTGAAATTGAATCCTTCTAATTGTTTCAAACATGAGACGTTTGAGAGACGATTGCGACAGTCGCGTATCTTTAAATATGGGATTTAAGATCACAGGAGACGACAATCGTCACATGCTGTCAAAATTATAATGTCGTATCGCGTACAAAACGATTTTACTTTTATACCAATTAGTTTAGCATCATATGAAACGATATCGTAAGATGTATATCGTTTTATATATCAAATTTACAAGATCTTATCTTAGCAATCGTGTAAATATAAAAAAAATAGTTTTATTTGTAATGTTTGAAAATTATTTTAGAAAATTATAAAATAAAAAAGTTACTATATGATCTAAAATTAAAATTTTTGTCAATAAAAAGTGACAGCCAGACATTTCATATGCTTAGGTTGTCAATAAATTTAATATTTTAAGTTGGCAATATTATACCAAATTTAAATTTATACCAATAAAAAACGATAGCAATGCCATCGCCACCTGTGATATTAAAAAATAATTGCGACTATCGTCTGTCGTAATTTTTCACGACATTTTAATCAATCGTGTCGCGTTCTTATGATTCATACCCAGTTTACAATAATTATTCGTTACTATACAATTTATCATACATCAGAATTCTTCATTTGTGTTGTAATATATCTCAATTTTCTTACAATTTATACTCTATACTATATATTATGTAATATATGTTTATTCTAAAAAAATATCCTTCATATTTTTCTTCGGTAAATATAACACTAATAATAATCCATAATGATTTTACAAAATAAAATTATTATAATAATTACAAAAAAAAATATTGCATAAGTTAATAACCCCTTAATTTTATATAATATTTTTTTAATAATATAATTAGAAGGCCTCCCAAAAATATCACACCTTAAAATATTTTCACAAAAAAAAAATTACCAAAAAAAATATCATTTATTAAATATAAAATTATTTCTTTACCATAATTTTTTTTTTTTTTTGCTAACCATTAAATACCAATTTGACTTTTGTTTATATACCATATAATTACACACATATTTCTTTTACTATAAAAATTATTGTCTATATATATAGTTTGAAGGTAAAATTATTTAAAAGTGTAATGAAAATTATCTCATGGTAATAATAATATAGATTAGTTTGTTTAGAGTGAAAAAAAGATTGGAATTTAAATGGTTGAATGATCTTTGTTTTTAATACTTTTAAAAATACACCATTAAATACTTTGTGTATACTAATAGTAAATCAAACAAGATGTATAATATATTTAATATATATATTAAGTTTACTATATATGCAAGGTGGACAAGATATTTTTAGAAATGATCACTAAAAATTACAAAAAAAAATATATAATATTTATTCAAATTAACAGATAATTTTAATATAATTTTATATGGAAATTTGATATTTATAATTTTGGTATATTATATATATGAAAGATAGTGTGGGTTTGAAAAATTCCAATATTTTTTTAAATATTAATATTAATAATAATTCACCTTTGACTAAAAGTTATGGTATGAGTTAAAGCATGAAAAGTAGATCATAAAAATGCGCAGAATATTATTTTTATTGATTCATAATAAAATTCTCTTTTTTTTTTTAATCAAAATTTGTTTGTTAGAATTTATAGAAATTCACAATAAAACATATGTATATATATGTATATGTATTTATGCTTGAGAAACGATCTTAACCCGTTTTTGATCAGTAGTTGAAATCGCTGTCTCCGATTCCATTGATTTTTGGATAACACACTTATTTTCTAATAAACTAAAGATTTTTGACACTATTTTGTTTATAAACCTAACCGTCTGGGAGCAAGCCCATGGTTGCGAAAACGCAATATTTTTTTCCCACAATAATATTTACACTGGAAGTTCATGGTGCGAAAACGCACCAATGGCTAAAAACGGGTTAAAGATTTTAATATTATGAAATATAAAATACGAATTATGGTTATTTATTAAATTTAAATAAATTCTTGTGTGATATTTATTTTGTATAAATTTATGTCATAGACATTCACTTTAATAAATTGTTAAAAATAATATTTATTTCATTTATATAGCAATAAAAAATAAAATTATAATTATTTGTAATAATAATTTAATAATATAATCCTTGAATTTTTGTTTAATTTGACAATTTTAGTTAATTTTTGTTACTATATATTTAAATATTAGTAAAATTATTTTAGATTATCTAAAACCATTTTTTTTTTTTTTTTTTTTTTTTAGAATTTTAAATAGTTTTAGTAAAATATAAATAGTCGAAATTGAACTTTTCTAAGCTAAATTTTTGAATAATTTTAATCTCCATTTTGGATTTTACATATTTTCTAGACTATATACAAAATCGTTGACAAGCCTTAAAATTTTATTTTGACCGATGTATGAAATTGTGAAAAGTTGAAATAAAAAGAAGACCTTTTAACATTTTTAATTTAAATTTATAAAATAAAATGAAATTCTGGTATTAGTTTTTAGAAAAAGAAGGACAGATTGGCGTCGAACGACATTGTCGTTGTCATCTGTTGTTAAGAAATCTATTTCTAATTTTGTCGTCGCGCCAAAAATAATTTCAAGTGACTTTGGTAATATTTGTAGTCTGCCATTGTATCTTTGGTTCTGTTTGGATCATTATACTAAAAGCTTATTTGGAAATAAATCGAAATTATACAATAATCGTTAATTTTTTTCTTCAAAAATCTAAAGCACAGATGCTCTGATCTTAGATAACGCACTGCTTAGATTTAGGAGAAAAGAGAGTAACGGAGAAGAATTTAAATGAAAAGTAATAATTGTAGAATTCTTCATTTTATTCAAAACTAAGAAATATAATTTAACTTTGATTCATATTTCCCTGGTAATAGGCATGTCACCTGTAACTGTAAGGAGAAAGCTATAATGTAATAGTAATTATGAAGACCATAAATGAGTAATGTTAAACAAGTTTCATACTTTGTAATAAAGTTATAATTGATAATATAAATAACATTCTATAAATGAAATTCGATATTTTTTTAGGTATATTACAGAAAATTTATTACTTTAACTAGACGGAATTTTGAACGTTAAATTTCTCAGTATATAATTTGTTCAATAACTATGCTTGAATTTTAAATAAAATTAATATAATATCTTCATCCAAAATGAATCAATAAAAAAAATATGGATACATTTCTATTTATTAACCCAGATCATTGAACCGCCACTATCAGAAATTTGTGTCCGGAAATCAAGATTTATAGAATTACGAAATGAAGAAATTTGTAAATTCTTCACTGAAAATATATATGTATAAAAATTTTTCTGGTCAAATTGGTCATGTAGCAGATCAAATTTATCCCTTTACAATAACAATTATTCATTTTTTTTATTTGAAAATTGCCTTTCCTTCAATATAAAATATGATGATCGTTTTATAAATTTAAATTTAAATTTTTTTCCCGGTAAATATACAAACAATTTTTTCTATAATAACAAATTTGATTTGAAAAAAAAAAAGAAGAAGGAACTAAGAAACACTTAAAATAGACTAATTTGACTTAATAATGATAATATATAATTTATTACAAATAAAATTTACATTACTTGGAAGGTGGTGGAAGGTGGTTTATTAAAATTAACATAAATTTTATATATAATTTCATATAAAATTTCTCACTATAAAACAATATTTCAAATATTTTTATTAATAGGTAATTTTCTCTCTTCCTGATGTGTTCATTGTTTAATCAATGATTTTTTTATCAATTCTTTTTCTAAATAAATATTATTATTTTTTTTGTATTCTAATTTCCTATAGAATAACCCATAATTATTGTATTTTATTATACATTTCTTTATTATGTCTTATATATAATATATTTTAGTCGGTCAGTAAAGTATTTAGGCTTTTATTTATATTTCTTTTTTTTTTTTTATTTTCCAACCCAGAAATACATACATAAATACATAACACAACATAAAATAAAACATAAAAAAATAAGAAGAAAAAATAGAGTGTATATTTGTAATGTACACAATAAAGTTTTTTTTTTTTCTTCTTATTTACTGAATCGAGGATGCCAACAAAAATAAAAAACAAGTTAATTTCTCATATATTTAAACTGGTATTACCAGTTCAAAACATTGTCGAGTTTATCTATATTTTTATTTGATGGAAATTAAGAAAAAAAAAAAATCTCTAATAAAAAAAAATTTTCTCATTGCAATTTTTATTTTGCTTAACAATCGATATATCGATGCCCTAACAGTGATATAACGTAAGTGACAATTTGTCGTTTTTTAGGTTTAAATGTCAAAATGATCCCCGTGAGAAGCCGCATCTAAATCATATGTTAGTGACATTGTTTCTGTCTTAATTTTATCTAAAAAGACGCGAATTTAATAAAACGTATGTGCAGTGCATGTTAGAAAAAAATTGTCGTGAGATAAACGTATCTCTCTGTGATAAACCGTAACTAAGAAAATTTATAAGGAAATATATTAACGTGAGAAAACTTATCTCTCAAAAACTTAATTATAGCTATGAATTTTTGTTCTCAATTGTCATATAATGTTAGTGTAGATATTTTTTAATGAAAGTTATAATGTATTTTCTTTCTCCTGTAAAATCAGGTTTTTCGAGTTACGTTATATCACTGTTAGGCCATCGATATGCAATTTTACATGATTTTTCAAAAAAACTACATACTACGAAAAAGTAAAGGAAAATATTTTCAAAAGATAAAAACAGAAAAAATTCAATATGTGATGTGTACAAGTGATTATAAATATTTTTGTAAATCCGTGGATATGCCGAAACACTTTGAAACTTTAGTCTTTGCCACAAAATTTACGAATATATAACCACTAACCAGAAGCATCAGTAGTAAATCTAAATGAAAATTGAGGTATATTTAATGGGTTTGTTGTTATAAGGGTGTTGGTGTTATAACTCCATCGTTTCTTCGTTATCAATTCAGTCTCTACAGATATACTATGCCCATAAACTAAGACATGCGGGGCATCAGAAGACTGTCGCCAGTATAATCTACATATGATTGTGTTGATAAGATTACTCTAATCCTTATATAGGTATATTTAGTGAACTCCTGTGATATATGTAATCATCCACGTTTCAATTCGTATTTGTGAAGCTGATACACTTTCGATTTTAATAAACGATTTTTAAACGATGAAATTTTCTTACCTTAGGAAACGATAGAATTGATTGACCCTAACGCTATATAGAAAATACCTTAGACGCTTCAAAAAAAATTTGTATTTACTAAATGCCAACCATTTCCAAATGAATCAAGTTTCACTACTATTACGTTTCACTATTACGAAAATGTAACTATATATTTGAGTTATAAATGAATAAAATTTACGCTATTCAATTAAAAATTGCCAACTCCATTGATTACAAAGGATTGAGTTGAGTTTCAGACATTAAGGCCGTACTTTTTTAAGAAGAGTGTGCAACAACAACAACTTACATCATATTATGAAAATTGATCCATTCTTGTCCCCTAAAATTGCATGTTAATTTTCTTATATGAAAATTATATCTTAACCATGAAATTTCATTTTAATAACAGACAAAATCATAATTTTATTAAGCACATTTTCGCTTGTCCAATAAATACTCAATATATTCTATTCTCTATTGGTTATAAATACAACAAAAATCATCAGCCATTAATGTGTCTAAATAAAAACTAAAATGTTGCACGCAACTTTTTTTACGATTCATAAAAATATGTTGCAAATTTTTATTAAATTAAAAATAAAATCTACAAGATAATAAAACATCAAATAAAATGGAAAAAAAAAACAGTAAATTTCAATAAAAACAAAGAAGTAATAATTAATATTTCTTCTTCTTTTTTGTATGTATCCCGGCAAGAAGTGATTTGATGACTTCCTTTCGCTATAATAGTCAGTTTTCTAAGTCTGTAAAAAGAAATATATAAATGTAAATCTTGTTTCAAATTATTTAAATGAAAGTTTATTATTCAGGTTTTTTTTTTTCAATTGATTTTTCCGCGGAAAGTTTATGATAATTTCTGTGAAAATAATTTTTATGTTAGAGAATAATTTTTTTTTTATTATTATATTTCCATTTCAAATCAATTTTGATTAGTAAAAAGATAAATTTATATTGCTCCAAAAATTGTTTCATGTCTAATTTCCATGCCTTTGAAACTGAACAGTATTATATGCCTCTTATTATGCCTATTATGCACAAAATTTGATAGTTACATACTAAATCCATAGCGCAGCGAACCTATACAATGTTTTTTTTTGTATCTGAGCCATAGAATATCTAACTTGTAGATTTTAAATACAAATTTTACTAATAGAAAATTCAATTTTTATCAATCAGCAAATTATAATTCCAAATTCATGAACCGAAGACACCTGGTATTTAGTGAGTAATTAATAATAAATGATATAAATGACTTAATTAATGCTATTTAATACTATCTCATTCGTGCCATGCCGCTCGAGTCCTTTTAGTATCATTCGAGAAATTTTGTGGCCTTTAACAACCCTTTTGTTGAGAAAGTTATAAATCACAAAATTGGTCCTCATTCAATCACATTATGATTTTATACAAATACAATTCTATAAATTGGTTCATTTAAAAACAAAAAATTATTTTTTTTTTTTTCCCCAAATTTTTTGCAGCCTTTTTTTCGATAGTATATTCCCTCAACGAGCTCATCACTCAACTATCCACCTCATTATTAGAATTAATTAATAAAAAATTATCCAAAATCCATTTCGGCAACCCCTAATTCACTTAGTTTATTCACTTTACTATATACTATCAATTTCCACCCGAAGCAACTCATTCAATGCCTAATTATTTTCAAGTTTTTTTTTTTTTTTTTTTAAATATTCAAAACATTTTCTAATAATCATGTAAAAAATATTGTATGATTATTAATGATTATTATACGAGTACTCTCTCCTCGATGGTGTCATATCTCAATAATAATAATAATTAAATATTTTTTTTGTTTTTACCCAGTTTCTACTATTAAAATTTTCATATTTTCATTATTTATCATTATGATATTTCCTTTTTTCACTGTTGGTGACTATGGTTTTTTTTTTTTTTATTATTTTTTGTATTTTTAGAAATCATAGAAATGAAAATTATTATATACACAAAATAATAATAAAAAAAAAAAAAAAATGTCATTAGGTCAGTGATGTTAAATAAAGTGAAATTATTATTAATTTATTTTTCTAATTTTTTGTAAATATATTTTCACTTTTCTTCAAAATTTCATAAAATATTTTGGAATGCAAAAAAAAAAAAAAATATTTATATAAAATTATTTATTAAGCGTTTAAAATTTTTTTTGCGAAAGTTTTTGGTTAAATATATTTTTTTTAAAGTTTCCATTTATGTAACTAAGTTATATACAATGTATAAATAGTCAACATTTATACATTGTATGTATACTAGTTGAATTAAAGTATCCTTTACTGAATAATTAAGCTCAGAAAATTTCTTCAGTTGGTTTAAGATCATATATGCAAGCTTTACTCCCAAATTGGATTTTATAATTAATTTCATTGTCCTTAAGGTGGGGTAACTATAAAAACTACTAAATTTAATCCCAAAATGGTATAACAAGTAATTAATTTCGTTGTTCAATATATTGGTTAAAATTTTATAGTGAGCCTACAAAATATTTCGATCTAGAATTTGGTTACCAAGAGTGTAAGAAATTAGATTATTATTATAAATTAAATTTGATATATATTTAAACGTAAAATTGACAGAGCAAAATTAATTTAAGTATATGTATATAATGGTAACCGAAAAAAATATATTTCAACAATTATTTATTCTAATTGAAAATATTTTAATGATTATTTGGTTTTAGTGATGAAAAATCATAGAAAATTGAACAGGAAATATATGAACAAATATAATATGGTAAGCTAATTGTATTTGAACTATATAAAATAGATTAAATTGGTAAATATTATTGGTAATTAGTCAATTAAAAATCTCAATAAAAAAATTATTTAATGTCTATAACCATTTTAAACTATTATACACAAAATTTGTAATCAAAATTATATTATATATACGAACGAAAAGTTTTCTACAAAATATTATCAAACATTTTATTATATTTATATGTAAAAAAACATTAAATTTTATGTATAAAAGTTTTATTACCTAATTGGCCAAAAAAAAAGAAAAAAAATCAAAAATATTCTATGAGAATTTGTTCAGTTTTCTATATGGAATAATTGTTAAACTGGGTCTTTAATTTTTCTTTAGATTCAAAATTTTAACTTTAATTTAATTTAATTTAATTTAATTTATGATGCCTTAAATGTATTTTACAAAGTTTTAATATATAATTATCTTAAAAGTAAAGTTTTAGGTAGAAACCTTTACAACTACAATAATTTGTTTTTTTTTTTTTTTTAATTGAATAATTTTAAATATTCGATAAATTTTAATGTTTACAAGGAAAATGGCAATTTGTAAAAACCTTGATAATTTTTATTTTATTATGTAACTTAACGCTAAAACTACTAACTAAACTTCAAACTAGAATAAAATGTACAAATTGGCGACATTAAACATAATAGGCTGTGGTGAACTAAAGGATTTTCGAAATCCTTATATTTTTCTTCAAATTTACATAATAACATTTGGAATTTTGTCAATTACGAAATTGCATTTTGAAACTTTGTGTAATTTAACGGTGGAGTAATAAAAGGGTAGATTGTTAAGGAGCTTTAAAATTTGGTTTTGTTTTGTTTTTAAACTTTTAATATGAGTTAGTGCGCATTTTCCCCAAATTTCATACCCATACAATAATATGCTCTCAAAAATTTTGTTTAAATAAAATCATTTTGTTCTCGATGCAAAGTTTAGGTTTACGGTGTATTAGCGGATATAACATTTTTTATTATTAAATTGTATTTATCAATAGTTTTATCATCTATGTGCACACGATATATTAATTTGGTATCTAAATGGAAACACAGATATTTTATTGAATTTTCCCAGGGGATAGTAATTCCATTCAATATAAAAGTCCTCTGCTAGGAACTAAAGAAGATTTTTTCTATTTCTTGTGAAGAAAATTGCCTGAGTTTTTTGGCAATTAATTTTAATTTTCCATTTATAATAGTACTTTTGTACATCTTCAAAAGCTTGTCCGAGATTTGTAATGATATCACCAGGAAATTGTGACGATGTTAATATTGATGTATCATCAGCATAAAGACCAAATTCGCAGTTATTCAGATTAGGGAAATGTGATATATACATATATAAATCATATAAGATAGGAGATAAAACGGAACCTTGCGGTGTACCTGCAACTTATATCAAATAACTTTGAAGTTTGTGTTAGAGATATTTACAAAAAAATTTCTGGATGAAAGAAAGGATTTTATTATTTTTTATAATATACAACGGAAAACTCATTATTTTTAATTTGTGCAATAATCCAGCATGCCAAACTGAATCAAACGCGGCTTCAACGTCAAGAGTGATCATACCAGTTGAATTTTGTGTAGTGAAGCTTTCTTTTACTATTTTATTTAACCTAGCTACTTGTATACTAGTGCAATATTTTGGTCGAAAACCGAATTGTTGTCGAGGAAGAATATTGTTATCTACAGTAAAATTCAGAATTTTATTTTTTAAACATTTTTCAAATATTTTACTAAGCGAGCTCAACAAACTAATAGGTCTATAACTATTTATTTCATTTTTTTTTTTTATTTGGTTTAGCGATTGGTATTATAGAAGCTATTTTCCAATTATCTGGGAAGTACCCTATTTTTAGACATGCGTTAAATATTTTACAAAGTTTTATAAGTGATTTTTTGTCAATGTTTTTCAATAAAATGTTTTTAATTTTTAAAACAGTTATAAAGTCAAAGGAAGTTATTGCAGAATTGTTAATATGATTAATGGAATTTGAAACTAGATTCTTTGTACATTGATCATTGAAATTATTTTATGTTTGTCAGCAAAATATTTCCCTAAAACTTGAGCATTTTCAAAATTTGTGCAATATAATTTTGATTTTGCTATTAGAGTAGGAATACCCTGATTTTTAGCACATTTCCAACCAAATTGGAAGAAATATGTATATTAGTTTCACTCTGTCTGTCCGTCTGTCTGTTTACACAAACTTCTACATTTATTGAGATAGAGTATTAAAATTTTGACCATAGATAGATAGTAATATAAAAATAGGTTCAGTACAATAAAATTTTCTTCTATCTCTTTTCTCCTCTGAGTTATTTACCCTCCAAGTTCGAAAATTACACATATTGAACATCTAATAACTTTTAAACCAATAAAAATTTTTGAGGTCTGTAACAGCTATAACATAGGAAAATCTTTTATCTTAATTGTGAAACAAACAAATTTTTTTAAATTTAATTCTTTGATGTATAAATATACCGTTATCTTCGTACAACTTTTTTTAGTTTTTTTAACACCCTGTATTTCCCAAACTGCTTATTATGGAAGGCTGAAATTTATGTACCAAAGAGATATCTAAAAAATAACTAGAGTCTCTGAAGAAATTGTATCCGTATCTCCCCTATCCTTCCCGTTGTGGCCTTTCAAAAATCAAAAAATTACATTTTTAATTTACTTGTAAAATTATAACTGCACAATATTTTTAAAAACAAATAATGAGAAAACTTTCGAAAATCATATTTCTTTAAATTGAATTAATTAATAAATTATAAACATTTGCCTCACACTTATAATTAATCAAAATGCTTAATCATGTAAAATTTTGTAAAAAACGAACATTTTGCATATTTTTAGGAGCTATATAAATGGAATATTGGATATTATTTCATAAATACACTATGTTCAATTAAAAGCAAAATTACAGAAAACTTAAATGATAAGTTTATATATATTTTCCCATTATTTTAGAATAGCTCATAGTTCTACATAAGGCGATTTTGAGGAAATGTGCTTTTGACAAACCCGGGGGTTTGTTTATCGTATTTTTATTTTTAAGAGCCTTTGTTACATTCCATAGTCCTTTATTATTTTTTCGTATATGTACATCCAATATTATTTAGCAAAATTATCATTATATATATTGTTAATTTTAATTTTAATTCATCTATTGAGAAATCCTACCCGACCTTTATATAAGGGATGTCTATATCTATGCCATATCCTCCTAAATGTATTTCGGAGCGAGATTAGTTCGATGATTACTTGAGGTAAAATTTTAACAGTAGATTTCTATAATTTATTCGAATTTTTAAAAAAATCTCTGATTTAAATTTCTATTATCAAATTTCTAACTAATTCAAATTTCTAAACTAAAAGATTTTGGGTCACAAAAATATCCATAATTTTATTTTTTATATTTTTACCATACTAAAAATATTTAATCTAATAAATCTTTAAAATACAAAAACATCACTAATCATCATTCATTCATTTAAAAAGTGTAACAAATTAAAATTAAATTCATTTCAATTATGTGGGAAGTTAAGAAAAGAATTTGTCACCTATAAAAGTCATTCAATTTTTTTCTATTCTCTCATCTTAACACAAAAAAAAATATTTCGTTTCTTTTTGATTCAAATTTGTTTCCTTATCTGAGAAAGATACTTTTTTGTGTGATTTTTGTTTTTTGTTTTTTTTTTTGGGGGGGGAGGGGATGGAAAAGTCAAAAATGAATATAAAACATTAAATTAAAAAAAATCTTTAGTAAAATTTATATACATAAAATAATAGAAATGTCACAATGTCACCATTAATTGACCAACTTTTTAAAAAGTTTACACAAAAGTTTTAAATTATTTTTCAAAAGTTTAATTTTTTTGTTTTTTTTTTTTGTTTTTTGTCTAAAGGAAAAATATCTCTGGGAAATTTCTCAATTTTCTTTAATAATACATTTTTAATAATCTTAATTTTTGTTATAAATTTGTGTGTACGAATCGATATATAAAAATAGGAATCGATAAAATTCAAAATCAATGGAATAAAAAATCAAAGATTATATAAAAGAATCATAAAAAAAAAATTATGTTTCAATAAAATTTCATATAAAAAAAAAAAAAACCATTTAGGTCAGGGCAATTTTTTTCTTTTTTATATCTTTGATTTTTACTTGATTTTTTTGTATCGAAATTGCATAAAAAATTGATTTAAAGATTTTGAATTTGTGTGTTTAGAAGGGTATTATGATAGTAACTAAGTTAGAAAGTTAATTGGCGCTAAAAGTTGATTGTATCAGTTTGAATACATATCAATTACGATAGGGAGACAATTCAGCTATACTACAGAAATTCACCTATATAATATTTAAGTGAAACTCGTCGATTTATAAACCAAATTTGTCACTGAATTAAATGTTTAAAGCATTTTTTATAAGTTTCATTTAGATCAAGTAAGATTATTTGAATATTTTACAATAAGTGAAACAATTGAAACAATATTCTAAGCATTTCATTTATAGTTTTGATAATTTTGTGACGAATTTTACTTAAAAATGTTATAATATCTTTAGTCTATGTGAAAGTATATAGAATTACAATTTAAGATTTTTATTTGCTTATATACGCAAAAATTGTGATTATACTTTTTACTACCAAAATAACAAACTTATGATAAATTGTGATTTTGTTATTAAAATATTAACTATAAATTTAATATAAAATGACTTAGAAAAATCTCAAATCAAAAATGCTAATAAAATAATATAGAAATTGACTATAAAATTGATTAGTGACAATAAAGTGAAAGCTTAAGTCTCTTCTAATTGCAAAATATTGTGAAAACGATATGCTCAATGGTAATGTTAACTCATAGTAAAGCTTAAACTGTTGAAATCATATATCAACACGAAATTGTAAATCATTTAAAATATTTACAAGGATTTATTCAAAATAATCGCTTAGTTTTAAACGAAATTTAATTGTTAAATTATGATATAATCAAATTATAATATTCCTAAACCTTAAGGATACAGTATAATACTGACAACTGACATCTACATTACAAATTTTCTAATGTAATACATTTTGTATACCAAAATTTTCAAATAAAATTATTAAAAAAAATTTAATTAAAATGTTGAAATTACCAAAATCTATATAATTTACCAAAACAGTTAAAATTACCCAAACAGGACTTAATGGTTCCACCCCTGCTAAAACTACAATAATAAATTATAAAAATTTACTCATTTTTATCTTTTAAAAAAAATAAAAAAATTTAAGGTGTGGTAATTTTCTTGTTTCTATCTTTAAAATGACATCACAATTTTCAATACTCCAACTAGCAAAACAGTAAAAGTCTTGACCAGTTTTAACCATAATTTTGTGTTATTTTTTTTTAATAATTTATTAAATAAAAAAAGAATACTATAAATATTTTTTATATTCCAATAAATTTAACATTGAAACTATTGTATGGTGGTTTTGGAAAAAGATATAATCGATTGTGATTCTGAATTAAGGTGTAAGTCATTTTTTTTTTCGCAAATTTTACGAAGAACGTGAAAAAGTAAAAGCAAAATCATTTCCCACTGATTTAACATTTAAGCCATACAATTTTTGGTATTTATTAGTCAAATTTGATCAACTAAATAGTTGATCGAAATATGGGATTAATTGATTCTTCAATTTCATTTTCAAAATTGTCTTTATTGTCTTGAATTAATTCGTAATTTGACATATGACAACAATTGACATTCGTCATATTGCAAATTACATAATGTCCCTTGCACGTTTTAGTCAAGACATTAATTCAATTGAAAACTGAATCAATCATTGTTCATGTAGTCAGCCAACTTATAAACTTATATCCATTTTTCTATATTAACACAAAATGGAAAAACTTGAGATAAGTTTATTTATCATAAAAAAAATGGGAATTTCCCGAAAAAATTCATAGTCAAATTAATTCATAGTTCTGTGAGACATCTCCTATTAGGCCACTATTAATTTGGCTACAGACTATCCATACTTATATAGTCGTTAAATTTAATATAAAAAATGTTGGCCTATAATGACAAACTTTATATCTCGTACACGTCCAATTACAAAATGCAACATTGCGATATTAAAAAAAAAAAATATGTCATAAAATATGTTAATTTATGTTAAAATCAGCAGCATACAACAAGAAATCTTAATTAAAAAAAAAAAAAATTTCATATTAATTTTTTGTTTTCATGTCGTGCAAACAAAATTATATGAGAATTTGCATTGAATTTTTACTATAATTAGAAAATTGTATACACATAAAATATAAAATGAATGGCAAATATTTTATTGACATAACTTTTAGCATAAGTTAATAATAATGAGAAAAAACAAAAAGATTGTAAATATTTTTATCGTTTTTAATTTTTTATAGAAATGGAACAGTTATTATATAGTTAAATACTTTGTTCTTAACTAGGAAAAACTATTTTATTTTGCGCTAGTTAAATTGGTTTATAAATTTGAATGTTTCTGTCTCTATAGGAGGGTTGGGTTTAAAAAATGTGGAATTTAAGCGGTATTTACATGATTCAATTTTTGCTTGCAAATTTCTGACGAAATTAACTTCTGATAAACGGCTTGGCCATAACTGATAAACAGCTTCACCGATTTAGCTCAAATTTGGAAGTTAAGCTCCTGTTGTCAGATATAGGGTGCCCTATAAATTTCAGGGGGCCGCATGTACCAAAAAAAAATCATGTGGGGTATCGAATGGAAGGTCTTAAAGAGTATATCTCATTGGGTAGTCCGAGAGGCACCCTGGGGCATGTGAGGCCCAAAAGTAGGCATGTGCCGTTAATAATTACGGAGGGTTTTTACCCATATTTCGATTTTATTAAAATATAAATCATTTTATATTCATTATTTTTTTAGCTCATATATCTCAAATATTCAAATCGATTATGTAAAAGTTATCTCTAGTTAGTTTTCATTGATAAACTATTTAACTGTAAATATATTATCGGTCTTTACTTTAATCAATACCAATAAATTTTTCAAAAAAAAACTAATTTTACAATAGCGGTTTAGCTACTAGTTTTTAAAAGATTAGTCAAAATGTATTTTAATTATTGACGGTTCTTTGAAGAGGAACTTCCAATTTCTTTCACATTCCCCATACATCAAAATGTCCAACAAAATTTATAAGGGCATCATATATCTGACAACATTAAGATCACTTCCAAATTTGAGCTAAATCGGTCAAGATGGTTATCAGTTTATCAGTTATAGTGAGGATATATATAAATATGTATATCTATTCTGTATATCTGTTCTGTATATATTCTGTATATATATATATATTATATATATGTATATATATATTGGAAGTTTGAATTCATAAAAGGGAAAGTAAAAAAAAAAATTTTTATCAGTACGATATGATTTTTGTTTTTACAAATTACATAAATTCTGGAAAATATTTATTAACATTTTCCTAGACGTAACTGCTGATTCACAATGAGAAACGACGCGCAAAGCAACGGAACGCAAATCAAAGTTAAAAAGTTGAACTATATGAAAACAATACTTCTGTTCACAATGAAGAGAGAGAGAGCCGACGCGACGCGTAACAAAGCAAAAGTTGGCCAACTTTCAACTTTTACGATAAGATATTCTTGAAAAGTTATGTTCAAAAGTTATTTATAATTTACCGGTCTACATATAATATACTGTTAATATCCAATTCGACATCGATCACTAGTTTTTAAAAAAAAATATAAATTATAACTATTTATAAATATTTTTTTTATCACTTTTATATAAAAAAAGAAATGAAATATTTATAAAAAATAATTACAATTGTTGAAATGTTGCAAAAAGTATTAAAACTTTTATGCTAAATCATAAATTTAAATTTCTCAACATTTTTATTTTTGGACATACAACACTTAAGAACTGAGGTGACGATTTGTATATTAAATATACCAATTCTAGTAGTATTTAATACTATTAATATGTTTTTTTTTATTTTATTATTTTTTTGTGGAAAAAATGGACAAATGGACAATTGACTGAAATAAATGAAAATCAAAAGTCATTTAACGCTGGAAATACCAACACATTGTGAATTGAAAAATTATTATACCGTCGCTTTGCTTTGCGCTTGCTTTGATTTGCGTTGAATAAATTACATTGTGAATCAGCTATAAAGTTTGAATTCAATTACAATCTTTGGAATGTCTTAGACAAACAAAGTAAATAAAGCTATACATATAATTATGAATAATAAAATGTTTTCAGCTTTTTTATTAAAATAATATTAATATAAATATAAATTCTTAACTAATTATAAATTGTAAAACAGCTTTCAATATTAATTATAAAATGTAAAATATTTATTATCGTCACTATAAATAACACATTTTTGTATTATTGCCCAACCATAATTTTTAATAAAACTCACTTGACTCATCAAAATAAACAATGTTATTCAGGCCAGGTAGTTTAAACGAAATATCATTCAGTAATTATATAAGCCTTTATTAAGGAACTGATGCTAACACAAAAGTGTATAATGAATATTTCGAACCATCATTAAAGTAACGCAACGGAACTCAATTAAATAAAAGAATAAATGCAATAATATAGTTTTAATTATGAAATTTATTTTTTCCAATTATATATTAAAAGTTCTCTGAGCGTTAGCATTCTATCACCGTTGAAATTCAATTACGATACAATCCTAATCCTAAAACTGTAGGACTGTATATACATTATACATAATTCTGATATATTTTATTTCTACCGCAGATAACTTTGTAAATTCACTTTATTTTAATCACTTTATTTTAATAACTACGAATTTGCGAATAAATGATCGAAAGTGATTTTGAAATACTATTATGATTGCAATGCATAATTTGAAAGAGATATTTTATATAAACTTACTAATACTATTTATAATATAAAATTTATGAAAAGTTAGAAAAATGTCTCAATTGTGTCCATAACAATTATTCAAACAAGTCTTCAATAAGAATATCAATTTTTCATGGTTAAGGCATATGGTATCTACAGCCATACCTGTAAACGTACTGATTTCATTTACTTATATTTTTATTGTAATGATTGTGACAGCATACAATTGGTAGTAATTATTTATTATTAAATTAATACATATATATATATATATATACTTTAGTTATGTATGTAAGAAAAAATTAATCTAATATGATAAATCGTATAAAAAGGGAAACATAAATTTTACTTACAACAGTTCGAAATTATAATTTAATTCATTAATTTGTGATAATAAATAAATAATAATGAATATTATGAAAATATTAATATTTTTAATTATTTCTTTTATAAATTTAAAAGAATTAGTGGATGGAGTTAAACATTTATCCGATTTTAGAAGAGAAAAAGCAAAATGTTATGATAAATTACGTAGATTACATAGAACTACTTACACTCACCGTTCGACTTACTGGACAAATGCGCATCGGACAACCATATATTCAATGTTACCCGTAGACGATTTTAGATACGAAATGCCTTTTCCACTTAGGGCTGATGAAAGGCCACACCACCATTGCTTACTGAAATGTATTTTTGAAAATATGGGTATGTACAGCGATAAACAGGGTTTTATATTAGATAAAGTATATGAACAAATTGATGGCAATTCGGAGCCTAGAAGTGCAAAAAGAAGAATAGCACAACAATGTATAGCTAATAATACTCATGGAGATTGGAAGTGTGTTGAGGTCTTTAGGACGCTAGAATGTTATTATTATTCAGAGTGTCCAAATCGCCATTTTGGCTTTAGATTCTAATTATTTATATATAAATTATTATGTAAATTTAAATTAAAATGTAAAGTAAAGAATAAATAAATATATATATATGTTACATATTTCATTTATTTAAGTGCCATATTATTAATTTTTTTTTTAAATCACTTTTTGGCTAATTATTTTGTCTAATTATTTAGACATCTTCTGGGAACAATTACAAAAACAAAAATACAAAAATTAAAAAATTATGTAAATTTTAAAATGATACATGCAGACATTATAATATACATACATGATCAAAACAATTTATAGATAAATGTATATAATTTACTTACACTAATTTTAAACACAAAAAAAAAAGTAAAAACAATACTTTTTCATATTTAAAAGTAAAAAAAATATACTTTTTCATGTTTAAAATGGGCTGTCTGGCTTTCTTTTTAATCATTAATTTGGTTAATTAATTGAA
The DNA here is from genome assembly GCA_949752835.1 of Empis stercorea. Classification (NCBI taxonomy): domain Eukaryota; kingdom Metazoa; phylum Arthropoda; class Insecta; order Diptera; family Empididae; genus Empis; species Empis stercorea. Next base: position 83,804,025 of record OX457085.1, on the reverse strand, counting down.
CTAATTCAATAAGTAGAAGAATCTTTAACAATTCTTATCTCAAATTAGTCTTGATCTAAAAAATAATATAATAATTAAGTTTACATTTACATGAAAAATTTTGCCGAAAAATGCATTAAAAATCTTTAAAAAAAATTCATATTTTTGCCATTTTCTTATCTTAACGGTAAGAAGCATTAAATGGATTTTTTTTATTTAGTGCAATAGAGGAAAGCTTCAGAATTTTTTTTAAATCAACTAGTTCTAACAAAAGTCTTCTTTTAATTGGGATCCTACAATTTACCGTTAAGGAGGAAATGGCAAAAATATGAATTTTTTTTAAAAAATTTAATGCATTTTTCGGCCACTAGATGGCGTTTGCGGGTAAAATGACATCATTATTCGGAGTCCTGATGTCATAAAGTACCGTTATGTAATGACGCCATCTTAAAAGCTCGGGCCCGTTAATCGGAAGTGTCCCCGAAAAATGTTTAGGCGTGTACCTCCTTCCTTTTTTCTTTTCTCAAATATGATTTTTTTTTTTGTATATCGATGGCCTAATGCGAATAGCACGTAACAACAAAATCATACTTTTTCAGGAGGGAGGAGCAATATACTTTATATTTCAGAAACTTGCTCTGGAGTAGTACTTTTTTTTTAAAACTATTTGTCTTTTTATTATTTATCAAATGTACTGTTGAAATGAAAATTTGTAATTTAAGCTAATTTATGGAATTGAGTTTGATACGTGTTGTTGCAATGTTAGATTTACCTTTTAGCTTTGATGTTACCTGATGTTACCAGTTATTGCAATATTTAACTGATGTTACGCGTTATTCGTAAGGAAAAAATATTAACACGATGTTCCGCCGTGTTTAAAAGTACGAAAAAATGACACTTTGACTAATAGTATTATTATTTTTAAGTTAGTAGGCGGATGAGCCACACTTTTTTGAATAATATTGCGTCAAAAAGTGAAAACGGTAAAAAATGTTGTTACGTGCTATTCGCATTAGGCAATCGATATTCAAAGTGGCGCTTCAAAAAGAAGGTTAATCAAGTTCATGGAAAAAAAATTTGTATTATAAATTTTGTGCAATAATTATTTTTGAATCATAAAAAAACTTTAGAAAAATTTTCATGTATCTTTGCGAAGGTAATTTTTTTTTTATATAAAATTATTTTGATTATAGATAAATTAAGGTCATAAAGAAAAATCCAATTTTTTTTGTTTTTTTTAAACGAAAAATTACCTCAAAATATACGAGTAATAATGAAAATTTTATAATATAATTTTGCAGTTTGCAAATTAAGGTCATAAAATAAATATTGTCATTAACTAAAAATTTTTTTTTTTTTTTGAGACACAAATCTATGGTAATACTCAAATTACCAAATATTTTTTTCATTCTATAATAGGCGTGTTCCATTTGACCAAAAATCGCACTCCTGAGTACTCCGGAGTACTCTGGAGTAAGGTTGAAATGGAACGCTAATTTCGTACTCCGGAGTACTCCGGAGTAAAGTTAATGTTGAAATGGAACGCAATGTCGTACTCCGGAATACTCCGGAGTAGAAAATTTGCAGGTTAGCAAAATTTGCAGGTTTTAGATACACATAAAAAGGTTGGCGGTTATGAAACATTATCAACATAAACAAATTGTAAGTCAGAGCGGACGGTTGGAAAAAAATTATATGTTTTGTTGTTAATAAAATTTAAAAAAAGTATATAAAAAGTAATTTTATTAAATTTATTTTTTTGACAACCAAAACATATGTTTTATCCATCTATTGATTAATAGTTGAACTACAAAAGGAATGTGAAAATTGTCGAACTCTCGCGGAAAAATTAAGCGTAACTACTCTTGAAATTTGTTATTTTCTACGCCTAAACATAAGCAGGTGTAGATGGAAATGTTCAAGAGTATACTTAGGAGTAAAAAATTTTTCAAATGGAACACCTATAATATGTACATATATAGTATTCTATAGTACAAAGAAAATTACATAAATTATTTTGTATATATGTACATATAATAATCAAATTATGAAATTTTTAGTAATTATTTTCAAATAATTGAGTTAAATTATGATATAATAAATTTTAGTAACTTTGAGATAAGAAATAAAATTTTAGTACTAAACATTAATTCAATCCTAAAAATTAATGATCTGAAATGATCAAAGACAAAAATTTGAAATTGAAAGATAAATGAGAAATCTTCAATAGTTCATTACAATGTAAAAATTCTAAGAAACAAAGCTAGAAAAATGAAAATGTAAATCTCAGTATAAAAGACGTTAAATGATTTTTGGTTCAAATTCGTTTTTTTTTAAAGTTCAAACTCGACTATTTCAACTTTTAAAGATGAATCTGAACTGAACTATATAAAGAGATGAATTTGGCACTAAAATACTACATTATAACTATTTTATTGCTGGTAGAGGGTCATAAAGAATCATAATTATGACTAATGTACAGGGTTAATTAGGGACCCAGGCCCACAAATAGTATAAACCATAGTTCATAAAGGTACAGAAAGTAAACATAGTAGAATTGAAAGCTTAGACCATTGTAGAATGCTAGATTTAATTACTTCCATAGCAGACCATTCCCATTGTAGACCTTATATTAAACTATAGTAGACGATGGTGGAGCAAAAAAAAAACATGCAATTAATTATCATCAAAGAAGTAATAATAAATAATAATATCTTTAAATGAAAGTTTTTCATAATTAATGTTTTGAAAAATGACAATTGAAAAAAAATTATTATAAATTTCTCATATTCCTTTTACATTATAAAGAAACTATATTTTTCATGCAAAATTATATTGTTTTTATTTATTAAAGAACATTTTATCATAATTAAAATAATTAACAGAAAAAAACATAAAGAATTGAATGAAAAAAGAATATTGAATTATTCTGCATAATTTTTATTTGCCTTAGGCGCAAAGTCAGCTAAGTAAAAAAAAGTTTAATTCATTTTTACTCATTTTTCTTCTTCGTTTGGAAAAAAGAAAAATGCAATTTTTTCCCTGAACAGATTCCCAATATCTTCCTGGAAGATAGTAATAATAATAATCAGTTTTGATTTTAAATTACAGGATGGATTTTAGATGGGAATTTTGATCATTTTGAATTTTATTATATGTATTTACTAATATGAAATGAATTTGGTATATAAATAAAATATTAAAATTAATTGAAAGTTTATTTAACTAGTAAATTGAATTTAAGTCATTGATAGTCTTTAGTTAAAGTAATTTTAGCTGAAATAATATCGTCGGTCCCATGCCAAAACCGCGAATGTGCGTTTTTTATGAAATAGAGTTTTAAAATTCCAAAATCTACAATATGCAAAAACCACAAATATTCAATTCGTCGTAGTTTTTTTAATATTAAAAAATTTCCCTATCGCTTATGTTAAAATTGCTGTATCGCTTATATAAGAATTTCACAAATCGGCAAAAATTAAAACGCAATTTTCTCGAAATTGTAATATTGTACATTCGAGGTTTTGGCATGGGACCGACGATATGAGGTAATATTGGACCCTTCAGAACAACAATTTTGGATCACAATTTCAATTTTTCAAAATAATTGTCCAATCAAAAGTCATTTTTAAATTACAATAATTGTCCAATTAATTTGTGGATAAAAAATTTTTCAAATCATAATTTCTCAATGTTGAAAAAATTCACTATATAAATTATTTAAATTATAGTTTCAAATTGACATAATTTACAGCAGACAGTGTCACCTGCGCACAGGGACATTAAGCCATATAAAAAATGAGACGAAGACATAATAAATTTTAAATATTTTTTATTGATTTGAATTTTATAAATCCTAAAATTCATACCAAAAACTTATATAAAATATGGCAATTTAATTCAAATATGACAAACATTTGAATTTTGAATACCATAAATTATTAGGTAAATTAGAAAATTTCTCCAACAAGAAATTAGGGTTAAATCAATAAAATCTATTTCTTTAATATAATACTAAAATTTGAAGAAACACTTGATTTCATAGGTAGTAGTCTCTACAAATTTCTACAAAAACTATTTCTCAGTATAATCTACTACAAATAAACCACCTTTTGTTAAACATGAATCGCCAACATTTTTTTTTATTTGTACACAATTTGAAATCTGTTAGATAGTGTGTAACATCTCTTACTAAAAATCAAGTAAATTTTAAGTAAAAAAAATCTGTTAAGAAATACTGTCATTTATTATTTACCAGTTGAATATTTATAAATTCATTGCATGTTTTAAAAATGTAAAAAAGACCTCCAACTAAAACACAAAAATAAGATTGACCCATTTAATCCCATCGTACCAATTTTGGCACAGAGATTGTTGCCGATTTTGTGTTTTTTTACTATTAAACTTTAATATTTTCATAATAAAACTGATTTATTTCCAATAGATTTTCCTTGGTATCTAATGGGTTAATAAGATTCTTATTATTTTTTTCGATTAAGTTATTTTAAAAAAATGAAAATATTTTTTTTTTTAATGACTTTTAAAGAAATTAATTCAATGTCAAAAAGTGTTTTTTTTTTTTTATAACAAAAAAAATATTATTATTTCTTTATTTTTTATCTACTAAAATAAAATATTTAAAATTTATGTTAAACAATTTTTTGTTAACATTTCTTTGAACAAAATATTTCTTTTTTTTCCATGTAAATAAAAAAAAAAATTAAAATAGAAATTTTTTTCATAAAAACTAGAAAAATTTAGGTTCTAATTTTTTTTTTTTGTTAGAAATTTTATATAGATTAAATTTTGTAGGTTTCGATATAATTCCCCTTTTAGATATGCCAGAAAAAATAATAAAAATATTATTCATGAAAATGTTGAAAGATAAAAATTGATATAAGAAGTGATTCAACATAAAATTATATAAAAGAAATTTATAAAATCAGATGTTAAATTTCTGTTAATAACGAGATTTTAAATTTCAATTTTTAAATTAGATGTTAAATTTCTATTAAATTGTTTTGATTTTAATTTTAAAGGCTATTATAATTTAATTTTCAAACAGATAATTATATTATTGGTATATCTATCAAAGATATACATAAATTAATGTCAATTTACATAATTCTTAAAAAATTATATATATTAATTTAAACCGAAATCTAAAATAATGACGAAACTTTGATCAATATTTTCCCGAAATTGACAATTTTTCATCAATTCTAAAATTTTAATTTTTCTAACATAAATTTATATTTACTAATTGAAACATAAATGAATATGAATCTTAAACATTATTAGTTTTGGCCAAATTTGACCGACATTTAACAAACATTTGAACATAAATTTGACGAAATATGCCACAGAAGAAAACTTAAACTTATTCTTTTATGTAATCAATTCTGGAATTTAAATTTAAATATTTTATCAATTTAAATCGAAGTTTAACAGTTTATTAGAACTTTTATCTTTAACCATTATTGAATTGATCAAAAAGCACCGAAATTGTTAAAACATTGATCAGAAATTTACCGAAATTAACCGAATCAATTCAATTTTTGATTTATACCGAAATGAAAGTCTTTTTTTCCTAATAAAAATAAGTTATATCATGTATTATTTAAAAAATTATGTAAAAATTTATTAACCTTTGACATTAATAGTTTTGCCAAAATGGACCAAACTTTAATCAGCATTTTCACGAAAATTAATCGAGCAAATAGTCATTTTTTAATCAATTCAGAAAATAGTATCTTGGTTCATTTATAATTTCGGAAATCAAAAATAAATTTTAATTATCAATTTAAACACATTGTAAGAGTTTAATGGAACTTATTAAATTATCAATTTGGCCAAAATTGAGTAATAAATTATTTAATGACAAAAAAAAAATTTGACGAACATTAAACTTCTCCTTAAATCACTCAGTATACCAAATAAAAAAAAAATTTCAAAATATAAAATAAAAATAATAGAAAGGTTAAGAATTCTTAAAGGTAAAGAAAAATTCTTCTCATTTTAACCAAAAACAGACACAAAAAAAACCAAAAAACAAAATTTCTACAATCTCTGACATTGATTTGAGAATGAAATTTATTTTCTGAAGAAAATTAACCTTTATATTTTATATATATATACATATACATATACATAGTATTATTATATTTTGAATGGCAGCAGCATTGCATTCAACACTGACTTAAACGAGTAATCTTCATTTTTTTTTTTATAGATGACCTAAAAAACAAACAGAATCTTTCTCTTCTTCTTTTTTATTTTGATCAAGTAAAACCCGAAAGATGAGTTTTTTTTAGAAATAAATGATTAATTTTTTTATGATTCAAAACGAGGGTGGGGGGGGGGGGGTGGTTTGCAATAATTAAGATTCATTTAAATATTCTCAATAATTTATCATATTTTTTTTTTTATCAAATTTTCGGCAAAAAGAAAATATTTAAAAAATCACAAAAATGATTTAATTGTAACCCGTAATTAATTATCGGTATATAATGACACCATTTGGTCATCTTCAACATCAAAAATAATAATGTTCTTTAAAGAAACCACTAACAAGAAGAAAAAAAATCATTAAATGATCATAAGAAAATAAAGAAGCATAAGATAAAGACACAACATGATACGAATAAAGATTCATGTGTGTTTGATGTGATGATGATCATCGCAACATAACCGATAAAAGTTAAGAGTTTTTTAGATACTTTAGAGTCACCGATGCCCAAACTTATTTGAACTTGGGCCAAAAAAATTAAATTTACGGCGGGCCAATTTTTTTGGAAAAAAGGTGGAAATTAACTACATTTATGTATGTAAGTGCATATAGCCGTATTTATGTTTTCGATATTTCCATGGAAATGTCAGCTTTAATCACAATTTATCATTTTTTATTAGATGCCATTCTGAAATTTGAGTTTTTTTCTATTATACTAATTGACAAAATTTTTCATTTTTTATAAATTCAAGAAGAAAAAGTAGATTTAATGCACTTAACAGAAATTTTTTTTTAAGAATTTTCTTCTAAGTACGACGCAAAGTTCAGAATTTTAATTGATTTCAGAATTTTAATTGATATTTCCTAATTTTAGGAAAAAAAAAAACTGCACGACGATTAAAGGGCCAACGAATTGAGGCTGTTGAGGCCAGATTTGGACCCGCGGGCCTTAGTTTGAGCATCACTGCTCTAAAGCATACAATTTATGTATTTGTATGATGATAGTGTTTAAATACCGAGCAACATAAGAATATTTTTTATTATAACCGTAAATCCATCTATTGACCTGTATTTTTATTTATGTTGTGGTCGGAAACATTATTTATTTTGTTGAGCTTTTATATATAATGGAAAACCCAAAATATTAAAAATAATAATAATTTCTTCGTTTATATTCTTCATTTTTTTTTTTTTTTTTTTTTGAAGACCATGAATTACAAAATAAAAAAAAAACTTTTGGTCAATAGGAAGGAAATGAAGACAGCATGTGGTGATGTTATTAATTTAATTACATAAAAATATTCGAAATTTTTTTTTTATTAAATTTTACTAAATATTTAAAAGAAATAAAAATATTATTTAGATTTTTTTTTTTTTTAAATAATTAAATTTAAATTCATTTTTTGTTTTTTTTATTAAAATAGAGGAAATTTTTTCTATTTGATTGTAGGTTTTTTTTTATTATTTTTTGACATTTTAAATAAAAAGTTAATAGGATTTAATAATTAAATTGCGATTTGAATTTTATTTTATGTTTTTTTTTTTTACATTTAATTTTATCAATTATAATTTTAGGAAGGATTTTTTGCCCTTTTTTTATGAGAAACGTCATCTACTAGGCCTGGAACTTTTCTCTGTACTATGTAAATTTAATTACCTTATAAATTAGTTTTGCTCATGTAAACATGAATCAAAACGAATTAGGGCGCCAAAAAAATTATAGAATTTTTTTCTAAAAATTTAAATTTTCCTATAAAAAAGTTAGCCAAATTAGATGGAACTTTATATTTCGTTGCTTGGCGAACCATTAAAAAAGCTTAAGGAGACCCAAAACATAGAAAGATAAACCAAGAAGTGGTCGTCCAAACGATCCCGTCGACAGAAATTTAGAAGAAAAAATAGGGGGGTCCTTAATAAACAAAATTTTGCAGATCGGTACGAGATGTGGTCGGAAAAAGCCATACAACTCTAAAAGGGTCCAAACGATGAAAAAGAGAAATGCTATGCAGACCTTAAGGAAGCAAAGAAACCCCAAAATAACCACAAAGCTATTCAACAAGAACATTTTATTAGCAAAGGAACTGTATAATTTATTATTTTTGAGAACTTTTCGGTACAGTTCTTATATAGTAAATTGACGAAAAAAAATATAATTTTTGATAATGATTTTTCCAATTTTATCTAAAATAATTTTAGTGTTACATCAAAATTTAAATAATTTGATAGAAATTTTTTTTTTTTTTTTTTTTACAAAATTTGTGCAAAGTTTAAGTTCGATTAAAGTAATGATGGCGGGGCATCAGCCATTACGGTCTCTCGTCATTTAAGCGCGAATCACAATGAAAGGAGCTATTTAATAGCAATAAACACAAAATCGAATGATTTCAGTGCTTACACTTCAGTCCTTAACATTTACCTGGTAGCCAAGCGCCGGACAGTGTAGTAGAGCGTTCAAGAAATAAATCAATTTCTAAATTTCAATCTTTTCATTTTGACCACAAAAATTTATTTATAATCAAATAAAATTAGTTTCAAATCGGATTTTTTTTTTATAGATTCATTAACTATTTTCAAATTTCATCAAATACACGCGGAAAATTTAAAATAATATCAAAAAAAAATTTAAATAAATTATTTAACAAAAAAAAAACGTAATTTTGGACAAAAATGATTTCTTCATTAATAATTTCCTGAATCTATTTAATTGAGACATTGAATTAAATATTTAAAATATTATATAAAAATATCCTTTTCAAGAAAATTAGACAAACTAATAAAAAAAAAAGATATTTAAATTGTTTAGTCATGATTTTATAAAACAAAACACAAAAATATAACTAATTTTGTGCGGTTAACCTTTAAATTTAATCTTGTTTTTTAAATATAACAGGAAGTTTACATAACATAATCGAATTTCGTGATTGATATTATTAGTATAAATGTATACACAAAATAAAAAATAATTTGTAATCAATAAATGAAATCAAAAGTAAATGTTGTTAAAATAAAATATCATACCTTATTCAAAATACTGTTTTTTTTTTTTTTATTCAAAATTTGGTCCAAAATATTGAATCTGTAATATTCCACAAAAAATGATCACAATTTTGTAATTTTTTGTCGTTGTATTGAAAACTTATAGACTAGAATTGCAATTCTAAATTTTATAATATATTTTTTTAACACTTAACACTAGTTTTTTTTACTAAATTTTAAATATTGTATTTTTAGTTAAATTAAAATTAAATATTCTGTAAATTTTTCAAATATTAATAATTAATTTATTTTAACATTTTGTTTAAATTATAAAATTTTGAATTAGAGAGAAATTTTGATTAAATTTCCATTATTTTTTTAAAAACACGATTTCAATCATATTTTTAATAGTCAAATAACAGGTGAGGAAACTAACTAACAGTTTGTTAATAACTTTTTAACATATAATTTACAGTTGACTGTAATTTGTTAAAATTCAAATAAGAAATGAGGAAACTGAAAATTTGCTAATAGTTATTTAACACATACAATTAACAGTTAATTATATAGTCTCTGTTAACACTCAAATAATAGATGCATATAAACAAATTGGTTAGTTATAGTTTTTTAACATACAATTAACAGTTGACTGTAGTTTGTTAAATGTGCCTCTAAAGTAGTCAGAAAAATATTTCGTTCACAGTCTATGAATATTTGGGTAGCAAGGTCAATTAACATTATTCATTAATTAGCAGTTATGCTCATAGTAATATTAAAATTTAATATCAAAAGTTAAAATAATAATGGACACATGCAATTTCTTTATTGAAATAATGGTAAAACGACAAATAAATGACATTATCTAATTAGTTTTGATTGAATTATATGATATATGAATTCCAAAATGAGTATAGAATTTAATTTAGTATTTGAACTTTGATTGTTACCAAACTTGACTATAGATTCATTGTATGTATAGTTTAAATTCTAAGAAATAAAATTGTCTGATAATAAATTGTGTAAAATTCTATTTAGAAAAAAACTATTCCCAATTTTCTTATTCTCAACATTTATAAATTTCCCTTTTTCTTAATTTTTCCCATATGAAAAACTTAGAATAATTATAATATCTTAATGTAAAAAAATTATGTATATAAATTACTTTACTTTCATTACTTAATTAAACTACAAAAAAAAAATCATCTTTTTATAGTTTGTGAAAGAATTTTTATAAAAAAAAAATATCATGTAATAATTTTACATTATACTACACACTATGCTCTGTTACGCTTTATGATTACATTGTTTTCTAAACTAATATGTTGTCTATAGTCTAGGTGGTGCGATTATGATAATAACGTAATAAATTTTTTTAATTTCTTTACCACATAAGTGTAACATTTAACAAGTATTGGCAAAAAAACAGTATATATAGAAATTACGAAATTTACAATTGCGATTTGCGAGCAAAGTAACCAAAAAAAAAATTTAGAGAAAAAAACAATTTGTGCTTAATAAAATTGAAAAAGTTATAATAAATATTACATTAAAAAAATTTATTATTATTAAATTTTTAAAATAAAATTTTGCGATAAAATTTATTTTTTTCTCTCTATTTTGTGACCAAAGTCAAATATATATGTAATAATAGTAATACATACAATTTTCAATTACTATATTTTAATCACCTTGAAAATGAAGTGGTGTGGCGGCTCATAAAGTGTCATAATAGATATTCAAAAATGAAAATGTCTCAAATAATTTTTAATTATAATTTTAAATTGAATATTAATTATTATATTTGTAATCATAAATAAATGGTAAGGTATAACTTGACTTTGATTTTTGAATAATTTAAGTATAACTATAAGGAGTTTTTATGTCCAAATTTTTTGGTCAGTTTACTAAAATTTTTTGGTAATGTCAAAAACTAAATTTTGGTGATGTGACTTCATGGCTTTAGAGTACATTAAAACCTTGATTCTATTATATCATTATGTTCTAGCTAATTTCATTCGATCATAAAGTCATAAATATGATTTTTCGTAATTTAAAATTTGAATTATTTTATTTACAAAATTTCGGTCATAAAAGCAATAATTTATTCACTACATTGAGTTTTGGTATTTCATTTAAATGTAAAACTAAATGTTTTAAAATTATTACAAAAAAAAAAAAATTGATTTGATCAAATGCCTAAATTTCTTATGGCTTTATTTCACAGCACCCAAAACAAATGTTTTGGAAATTTATTGATTGCAATTACAAAATAACAAAATTGTTTTTTTACTGAATTCAATTTAAAGAAAAAAAAAAACCAATAACCTGATAAAATGAAAATTACAAAGTGTTTCGATTAATTTAAAAATTTACACAAAAAAAACAGTGTATATAATTATTAGTCAATTGCACAAAACTTTAAATTGAAATTAACCAAATATAATTAATAATTATTACTCTATTTTCTAATTTAAAATTGAATTTTGAAAATCTGTTTTTTTTTTTTGCAAATTATCAAAATAAATTTATACTCTAATTTTTACTTGGAAAAAACAAAAACAGATAGGAATTTTAATTAAATTTTTTAATATTATTTTTTTACAATTTTTAGTATAAAATTTAAAAAAAAAAACTGATTAGAAGACCACATTTTCAAATTAAAAAATTTATTTAATTGAATTTATATAGAATTACTAATTAGTTTTTCGTGTATAAAATACTTGAAAACTATAATAACGGAAAAATTATTAAAAAATTATACATAATTTAGTTAACAGTCAAATAACAGATGAGTAGTTAACAGTCAAATAACAGATATCCGGTAATTATAGCAGTTTCATTCATAGTTAGATATAGTTAGTATATTAAAATTAATTAATTGGTTACTAATGGAAATTTTTCTAATTAAGGAAAATTTATTGCAATAAATTTTTTGGATGCAATTTTTCGTAAAGAATTTTTCATAATCTAAATAGAATAAAAGTGTGATAACATTTTGATTATTCTATATACTTTCTGCTTACAACAATTAACCTAATTTATGACTACTATCTTGTTTACTAATGATATATTTCTAATTTTATAACTTTAGTAATAAAATTTCATCGGGTTCACCAAGAGAAGAAAATATATTAAGTTACATCAATCGACTATGGAAATGTTTAAATTATAATTTAAAAAAAAAAATTTTAACTATTTTAAATTATTATATCAAAAAAAATATCAACAGAACCACAAGAAAAATTAATCATAAAATTTTTATAAACTTTCATTTTAATCATACACAAAAATTTTTAACACCAAAAAATTTTAAACCGAAATTTTATTTAAATATAAATTTTATTATTAATTTTTTTTTTTATTTTATTTTTTGTTATTTTCCTTATCCTTAATTAAAAAATTGTTCACACTTTTCATGAATTTTAATAATTTCTTCAAAACTTTTTTTGGAAAAATTTGTATATCACTTTATTTGTATGAAGATCAATGACAATTATTACTGCGGTGTTACTATATAATATATATTCTATATATATTGCGACACAAAAAAAAAATTTATCAAAACAAATTAAATTCTTTAAATAAATATTTTCGATAAAATAAAATAAATATAAAAACCACTAAAAGATTTATTTGTTTTTTTTTTCATATCCGCAATCCTTTTTAGTTCAAAAAAAAATTTCTCTATAATTTTTTTTTTTTGTATAAATTCCGATCAATTATTTTTTTTCACTGATATTCAAACACAGAAAAAATTCTAAATTGCAAAAGAAGAACTGAAGAAGAGAAAATTAAAAATCAAAACAAAAAAAAAAAACAAAAAACTTAAAATTTCTGCTGAATTCCAAAAATAAAATTGACACTAAAAACAAACAAAAAAAAAACCAAAAAACTGATTCTGTAATGAACTTTAAGAAAAGAATTTATCTTATATTGAATTGCGGAATGATCACCAAAAAAACAACAAATAAAAAAATTGCAATGATCACTTTTGTAAAATTTTAAATTTTATTTTTAACACTAAAAAAAAAATTTTAATTCCCAAAAAAAAACAGCAAAACTTTATAGAATTAAACAAAAAAAACAAGATCAGTGATCATAAGAAATTTGAATCCATTTTTGTTGACATATGATCACAATTATGCGATCATCATATTTTTGTTTTTATATGATGATCAAATTTTCTATATTTTAAAGTAGAAATATAAAACTTAGACATTACTTGATTTTTTTTTTAAATAAATTCCAAAATCAAATAAATAATAATAATAAAATTAATGTTGACACGATCACAATTTTTTTTTTTTTTTTTTGTATTATAATATTCAACACTTGTTGAAATTCACGATTAATTTGAAAAAATGAATCACTAAAATAGAGAAAACCGCGATATTATAAATAAAAAAATGTTGTGTTTTTTTTCCATTCTGTACGCGAAAGTATCACTAAGATGACTGGCTGGATCACAGGAGAGCTCATAGTTTTCAAACCGTGTATAAAATGAAACTATAACAGAAAGTTTGTGTTTTTATTTTTTAGAAGGGTGGGGGGGGGGGGGGTGGTGTGGGGGGGGGGGGGTTTGTTAGGTTTAGCATAACATAGTGTATATAATATTACAAAATGTGTGGTTTTATACACAACTTCAGCTTGGAAAGCGACTATGGTTAATAATGTAAAACAAAATTTTGTTGCCGCTTACAAATTAAATCTGCTACACACAGAAAAAAAAAAAACTATCTTTCTGGGCATCGTAAGATGAAGACCGGTATTTGGTTTATATATATATATATATATATATATATATATGTAGTATTAATATTAACAATCAAGTCTCCTTGGGATCCATTGAAAAAATAATGGTAATATTTACGTTTTAGGTGAATGTAAAATTAAAAATAAAAAAAATTGGTAAATATTTTTTTTTTAGAGACAAAATGTCAAAGGGGAGTTAAGATACAACAACAACAAAAAAAATTTTATAAACATAAGAGGAAAATCTGAGTAAAATGAATAAAATATTTATAAGTAAAAAAAAATTTTTATATACCGGTATGAAAATTTATTTTGATTATATACACTAAGCAAGTTTATTTACTAAGAAAGTGGGAAAAAAATTAATATGATATAGTTAGTATATAAAAAGTTTTGAATTTTATATTTAGATTAACTATAAGAATTTTTGTTGGAAAATTATTTTATATGTTAATTTATAAATAAAATTTCTACTTTTATTTAGAAAAGTTGCAAAAAAAAATTTCTAATTTAAATATAGAAAATTTTGTTTAAATTTTAAAACAAAAATGTCCCAAAAATTTCCATATTTTAAAAATTAATTAATTAATTTAATTAATAAATTAATAAAGTTAAAAAATTCAAAAAAATTTATATAGAAAAAATTGTGTTATTTCATAGCAATAGTCAAACATATTTGCACATTTATGTATATACTAAAATAAATGATTATTGTGAAATTTTATAGCAAAAATAGTATATATAAAATTTATACTTTTAAGCTTCGTGATTAGGCAGAATACAATGGTTCGGGTAAATGTAATCCAAATTCCTACAAACACATACATAAATGTATATAATAAATCATATTTAAAATCCAAATCTGACCATTAAAATAGTCAAATAGCCGAAAAAGCTATAATGTTATTAGGAAATTAGACAATTTTATAGTAAATGAATCTAAAATTTATTTTGAAAAAATAGGAAAATAAAGAAAAATTGTATAGAAAATGACAAGCAATTTAAAAAAAAATCTGGAATTTTAAAATTTTTACCATAAATTTTTATGGTAAGCTTGGTACCCATATATTTATAATTTATTTTAATTTTAATACGAAGTAAACTTTTTGTCTTAGTCAAAAGCTTTTTTTTTTTTTTTCTTACTTTAAAGAAAAAGTAAAAATTTTAAAAAGTAATAAAATTCTTTAAAGTTACTCGCTTATTTATTATTTTATGGTGCGCGGTGATTGAGCGAAGAATGTTGAAGTCTTTTGTATTTTAAAGCATTTTTTTTTTCTCTCTACGTTAGAAACTTTTATGTAGTAATAATTTTTTTATAAACTTATAAAAGTAGTTTATATAGGGTAAAATTTTGAAATGTTGGCACCTTCACAAGTGTTTGAATGAAACTTTGGTTTTTGTTAATATTGTAATACAAAAAATTAAATTAAATGTTTACATAAAATCTATATGCAATTTAAAGATAAATTTGCAAAAAAAGTTAACCTATTTTTTTCAAATTTACATTTTTATAGGACGAATTCTTTCTTTATAGGACGAATTCTTTATAGGACGAATTCTTAAACACCATTTATCTACATAGAGAATATATTTCCAATTTATTTAAATAGAAGTATATTTTAATTATAAACATTTAAAGCGATTAATTCACTAATTTACCAAAACATTTAAACAACCCATGAAAAAAATCTCCTAATATATCCCATCTTAATCGAAGTAGACTAAATTAATTTCTCACTGTATTACTACCAAATATAACCCTTCTTGACATTTTTACCCTATTCTATACCCTACCCTTTTACCCTATTATAATTATTCCAAAAATATCAATCATTTTTCAGCAAAAATTTTAAAATAAATAAAACTATTACAAATTGTAATTCTCTGCCTTACTTTACTTTTAGTAATTTCTATATTTTAATTTTCCTTTTAGTTATTTAATTTTTGTCCAAAATTAAATTCAGATCATGTTTTTTTTTTTTCCTATTAAAGAAATTTTGTATTTTTTGCTGTCAATGATAATTAAAATTTGAAAAAATTACGCAATTTCTTTATGAATTGTAAAATTTGATGCGGTCATCGATGTGATGTGATTGTCAAAAATGTAAATGAGATGACGATTTTTTTTGGAAGAATAGTTTCAGTAAAAGTAAAAAAAAAAAAAAAAGTCTAGACCAACAAAAAAAAGAATCTGAAGAAAGTTTTTTTTTGTTTTTGATAAGAAAGACAAAATTTACGTTAATTACTTAACGAGAAAAAAAAAATTGGAAAAAGAAATAACATTATTGAAGTATCAGGAAGTATCAAAGTTAAAAGTATTTAAGGAATTTTGCTTATATAGTAAAATTATTTGCTGGAATAATTTCCAGAATTTTCTTAAATTATTAATTTTCTATAGTATTGATAGCAAATTAATTTCCTATACAAAAAATTTCAAAACTCTTTTACCAACATTTTACCATTTTACCAAAGAAAATATTTTACCCACCATTGTAATAATTTTAATCATATATACATATATATGTAATTTTTGTATATATTGCCTTTTAGCTATGTACAACAAGTTCTATCTGTGCAAAACTATTTTATATTATCTTTTCAATAAAAAAAATTATAAAAGTTATAATCAATTTCTTATATATGTGGAAAAAATTACATTATATATTGTTGACTCTCCTCTTTAAAATATAAAAAAATTATTTAACTTGAATTGTATGTAAAAGAGTTTTGTAAAGCATAATTTTCATTTCACAAAACAAAAAACATAAAAAAAAAATTTTTGAGGGCGAGAAGTTATAAAAAATTTAAAATATTATAGGGAATGATTGGTTGGAATAGATAAAATATATAATGAAAATATATAAGAAAATAATGGTTAAAGGTTAACGTATAAATTATGCAATGATCTAATTCTGTACACATAAAAATTAAATATCAAATATGATTAATTTTTCATAAAATATATGACATAGCTATAAGGTAAAATGGTTAATACATAGCTCAGAGATAAATAATTGTTGGCGTTATTTTTAGATTAACATTCCTCAAAACATTAGAATATTGAACAATTGAACTGAATTCTTAGATTGAACACATTTTGAACACAGTATTGGATTAACTTTCTTTATAACCAAACGTTCACGTATATAATGTAGTTAGGTACAGCTAAAAATCTAACAGTGCGAATATTATGAACATATGGACTCTTGTAGAGACAATTAGTCCAATCTGGAGTTGAGCGAAATATGTTCAATATGTAGATTTTGGTCCAGAAGCTGAGATTTTATCACTATAGAATCAATGATAATATAGAATGATAGAATGATAACATTGTCTAAGCTCATTTAATTCAATTAATTTTAAAATTACTAATTAGCTGAGCTGGCACCAATAATCACATTATGAATTTTCAAATATGCGATGCAATCGAATTACTTGAATAATTTTAATATAACTTTTGTGTTCATAGCTTAACAATATTCTTATTTTACTCTGAAGAAATTTTTTTTTATGAAAATTTTCAAATGTAAAACCAAAACCAAGACTTTTTACTTTTTCTAAAGATTAAAGATAGTAATTAAATTCTAAAAATTAAATATTCTGAAAGTCATGAATAGTAATTTAAATATAAATTTTATTATTTCAATCGAATTGTAATTATATTTACTATTATATTAATTAGAAAGAAGAATTCCAAGTCCAAATGGAATCTTATAGAATTATATATGTATATATTAACCCTTTGAGTCCGCGCGTACACAATTGTGTACATCACTTCGGTAAGAAAAAGTAATCGAACGGCTAGCGAATGTACGTAATTATGTAAAATTCAATAATTTAATTTAATTAATAATTTAATAAATTTTTGTTTTTATAATCTCTTGATGTTGGCTAAACCATAACGCAGGATATTCTCTGTACAAATTAATAATTTTGTTAACCTCTTCATTATAAATTTTTTCTAATTATTGCACAAAAAAAAATTAACAATAACAATATTTTATAATAATTTTTTTTCTCAATTATCAACAATCCCAAACAAAAAAAAAAATTAAAAAAAAAACTTTAATTTACATTCGGTCCAACAGCGAATTTTACAACGAACGAACGACCGAAAGAACGAATGTTGTTCGTTGGCGTTCCAGAAAAGAAAAAAAAATGGTTCGGCTACGAACGAACAAATATTCGTTCGTTCGGCGTCCACACCACAGACCACACATACCGAATCTTGATCGAATGTTCGTACGTTCGTTCGTTCGTTCGCTGTAGATTCGTTGTAGCTTCGCTGTAGATTCGTTGTTATAGCAAATGTTCTTTCGTTTTTTACTATATATATAAATAATATATCATTTGAACCAATTCAGTTAAGTAATAAATTTAAAAGTACAACAAGGAAGTTACATCCTCTCACAGATTTTTATCTAGATATTCAATATTTTCGTAAAAAATTGCATATAATGTATAGAGTAATTTTAAATATTTAAACCTTCAAGTAATTTTATTAACAATATTTAAGAAGACCATAACGAATTTCACATATGTTATATGTATATGCTATACTTAAATATTAGACATTAATTTATTATTTATTTTTTTTTTGAAGATCTCTTCAAAATTATTTTTGATCAATTTTGAATGTCCATTTCAAAAATTCAAGGTTTTTTTCAGAAAATATTTATATTAAATCAAAAAGATTATTAAATATTTCCTGAAAATTTTTGTGTGGAATTTAATTAATTAACTTAAATAAATTTTTTTTTTTTTGAAAATATAACCAAAAAAATTCTATAATAAACTAATTTATTATCTTTGCCATAAAAAAATAATAGCAAAAAAATCGAAAGTTTTTAACTATAAACAAATATAGAAACTTGTTATATAATTTTATGGTAAAATTATCAAATTAGTTGTTTTTTAATTAAATAAATAATATTTCACAATTTCATATTTTTAGATTTACAAAAAAAAAAAAAAAAAATATTACGTAAAATTTCCTTTTTAAGATTTGTAATTTTTAAAAGATTAAAAAATTATCACCTGAAATATAAAAGAAATTTTGTTCCTATTAAACGGCGTCCACATATACAGCGAACGAACGAACGAACGAGCGATCGTTGGTCCGAATGTTGGTCCGAATTTAAATTCAAAAAATTTTTTAAATTTTTTTTGTGTTGTGATTTTTGAAAATTTTAGAAAAAAAATTACTAAGTATAAAATATTTATTACATTCGCCAGTCGTTCGCTTATTTTTTTTTATCACCGAACGAATGTTCGCCCAAACATTCGCAAGATCGCAAGTACAACGAAAGTACAATCAAAATGTCTCTAAAAAAATCAAAATATATTAAAAAAATATTTCATTCAGTCATTTTAGCAATTGATCCAACATTTAAAAAACAAAAAAAATTGTCCTATATTTGGAAACCATAATATAAATAAACCTTCAATTATTTCAATAATAAAAGACTAAAAATAGGAGCTTCAAGCTCCATTTCAATCTCTTCCAGAAACGGGACTCCTTGTTAATTCTCCAACAATAACAACAACAACAAAAATGGATCCCAAAATTGTTACAAGTTACAAAAAAAAAACAAAAAGAAAGATTCTTAAAATTATCTTCTGCAACACAAAAAAAAAAATATAAAATTAGGTCAAAAAATTTTTTTATTTCTTTTTAGCTTCTTCATCATTTTTTTATTCTTCAAACTTGTTTTTTCGCACTTAAAATTTATTAAAGATAAAACGAAAAAAAAACATAAAAAGTAAGAAAATTAAATGTAAAATTTTTATTATAAATAAATATACATGATTCGATCGCTTAGACATCATTATTCCCTCAGTTTTAATATATCCATTTAAATATACATGCACCCCCCCCCCCCTCCACCACACCATAAATAATCTGAACGTTAATATAATCGTTTTAAAAGATTTTTTCTTTATTAAAAAAAATAAATAATAACGCACTTTTTTTATGAAATTTTAACCCTCAAAAAAATTAAAAGTTCTCTAATTACTTTTTATGGTAATTTATTATAGCCGACATAGTCGGGTTACAAAAACATTTATATTACCATTTTTGGGTAAAAAAATTTATTTTTATTAAACATTTTCAACTACGTTTTATTTACCAAATTAATTTTATTTTTTTTTCATATTGCATAATATTTTACTCTATTTGAAATTTTTATTTGTGCTTAGAATTTTTAATTAAAACATTTTTTTTTTGTTTTTTACAATTTAATATAAAAAACTTTTTACGAAAAAAAAATTAATAAATATATTTACGATACCAAAAAAAAAGAAATGAAAATGAAAATGTTTTAATAATCTAAACATGTTTGAAACAAATATTGTTGAAAGACTTGGTACAAAAATTTTTTATAATATAATTATATTAAAAGTGAATTTTTTTTTGGTTTCTGACATTATCGCATACACAAAAAAAATTTAATTTGTAATAAAAATTTTGAAAAAAAAAATATGAAAAATAAACCGCGGGTTTGTCAAAAGCACATTTCCTCAACTATGAGCTATTCTAAAATAATGGGAATTCATTAATGTGTATAGTATTTTTTATTAGTATTTTCAATGTATTAGGAAAGATAAAAAATGACATGGTAAATATAGGTAAAAAATGTGTCCCTGTTATTTCAGAAAAATTTATTAATTTTTTTCCTTCCAAGGTTATTATTCCAGGAAAATATATAATAAACTTATCATTTAAGTTTTCTGTAATTTTGCTTTTAATTGAACATAGTGTATTTATGTCATAATATCCAATATTCCATTTATATAGCACCTAAAAATATGCAAAATATTCGTTTCTTGCAAAATTTTACATGATTAAGCATTTTGATTAATTATAAGAGTGAGGCAAATGATTATAATTTATTAATTAATGCACTTTAAAGATTGTGTAAACGGACGGGCGCACAAAAAAAAAATTGGATTTTGCTAAAAATATTTGCTTAGAGGGATTAATGTAATAAAATTTCCGAAATTCAAATATACGAAATGAAGTAGCTTACTTTTCAAATTTATAGTTACCATATTAAAATTTAATAATTTCCCATTAATTTCCTTTTACTCGACATGTTGTTCTTGATAACTATGTAGACGTAGAGTAAGGTACAACAAAAACCATACAGATACTTTACTCTTATAGAGTAGAGTAGGAATAAAAAACGCAGCTTGTATCTCCACAGTTCACTTTGAGTTTTTGTAGCTAAAATTTTTATATATGTAGGTAGATTTTTTATAATTGTAATTTAGAAATGTCACCATTAATTAAATTATTTTTGTAAAGGCTATGACTTCTAAACCAAGTGGAGCTTTTTATAGGAAAAAAAGAAAATATTTACTGATTATTCCTTTTTTTTTAAATAATACTTTTTTTTTAGTGTCGGGAAAAAAAGATCAAAAAAAGTCTCAAATTAAATATTAGCTCAGGGCGCAAAAATCGTATTTACGTACGCCACTGCAGACAGAGTGAAACTAATATACAAATTTCTACCAAATTGGTTGGAAATGTGCTAAAAAAATAAAATTTTCATTTATTATTATTCAAATTAACCAAAGACAAAAAATATATTTAAGCGACAAACTTGATTTTTATATGAGAGACGATACAAAAGATTCAAGTAACAAACTCGATTTTTTACATCAATTAAAATTTTGTGAAAATTTGTTTTAATGCTTTTTTTTTTTTTTGCGGAAAAATAAATTAATTACATTTTTTAGGTAATAAAATAGTAAAAATAGAAATCAGGAAATGTAAGAAATTTTAATGAGTTTAGTCGAAAATTTGATACAATGAAGAATATACATATATTAAAGATTTTGTTTTCAATCATTTCTTTCTATATATTTTGTCTAACTAATTTTTAGTCAATTTAATTCTACAACCATAACTGGTTTATATATTTCCTTCCCATAAAATCAAAATATTTTATATATCAAAAATATTTACAAATCAAATCAAAGAAAATTATTAAAAAACAAAAAAAATTTTTTTGCTAAAACTAAGTATTCACCTCCAAAACAAAAAGCTATCAAAATTGTGAGCTATATTATATTTATAATATGATATATTAAAAATCTGTATAAAAAAATTTTTGTCCGAAAACACCTTTTTGGTCTCGAAACCACCAGTTTTTATAAAATTCAAAATCATCTGATCATAGCTAATTATTTAAAAAAAAAAAATAATATTACAAAATAAAAAAATATTTCAAAGTAAAAATATATAAATTCTAATAAATTTTTTTTTTTTATACCTTATGTCACTTTTTACAGGATTTTTAATTGTACGAGCAATTAAAACTTGGGTAAAAATTTTAGTATTCATTTATAGTAGCGCTATCTAGTTTTGAAATATTCTTAAATTTTATTTCGAAATTTTTTTTTTTGTTTTTTAACTGAGTACTATGTGAATACCTAGCTTTATAGATTAATTTCAAAATTTATGTGAAAGAAAATTTCCGAAAAAAAATTATTTATGGTAACAAAAATAAATATTTAATTTATATAACGAACAAAACTAAATAATAAGAAAAAAACCACCTTACAAATTAATTTTGTGAAACCATGAAATTGAAAAAAAAAACAATTTTTTTTTTGTTTTGTTTTGTAATATCAGAAAAAATATTGGTGGTAATTTAATTTAATTTAATTTAATTTTTTTTTTCGGAATACGGTCAATAACCGTCCTTTCAAATTATCTAATTATATTAACAACTACAAAAAAAAACAAATTTATAAATTTAATATATAATTTTAATTAGTTTTCTATTTTATATAATCTAAAAAAAATCAATATCTCTATTTTTTCTTTCTTTTATATACCAAAAAGTATAACAAAATATGAAATTTGAAGTTATAAATTTTGTGAAAATTCTTTCTTATTAAAAAAAAAAATATGAAATATCATTCTTTAGTAGGTCAGTTAATAATAAAAAAAAAAAAAAAATATTATTGTATTTATAAATTTTTTTAAGGTAATATGTTTAATATAATAATATAAACATAGAATATATAACCGATATAAACTAAATAAAGAAGAAAAAGTTTTTATACATTTATACTATAAGTTAGTTTATTTATATATAACTTAATCAATGGAATTTAAGAATACTTTTAACCATAAAGAAGAAATAATAAAAAAATTAATATTTTAATTTAATATATAAAAAAAAAAGATATGAAAAATAAACCGCGGGTTTGTCAAAAGCACATTTCATCAAAATCGCCTCATGTAGAACTATGAGCTATTCTAAAACAATGGAAATTCCTTAATGTGTATAGTATTTATTAGTAGTATTTTTAATTATACATAGGAAAGATAAAAAATGATATGGTAAATATAGGTAAAAAAATGTGTCCCTGTTATTTGCGAAAAATTTATTAATTTTTTTTCCTTCCAAAGTTATTATTCCAGGAAAATATATATAAACTTATCATTTAAGTTTTCTGTAATTTTGCTTTTAATTGAACATAATGTGATGTAAAATCATTTCCAATATTCCATTTACATGGCACCTAAAAATATGCAAAATATTCGTTTCTTGCAAAATTTTACATGATTAAGCATTTTGATTAATTATAAGAGTGAGGCAAATGATTATAATTTATTAATTAATGCACTTTAAAGAAATATGGTTTTCGAAAGTTTGCTCAATATTTGTTTTTAAAAATATTGTGCAGTTATAATTTTACAAGTAAATTAAAAATGTAATATTTTTGATTTTCGAAGGGCCACAACGGAAAGGGGAGGGGAGATATGGATACAATTTCTTTAGCGACTCTAGTTATTTTTTAGATATCTCTTTGGTACATAAATTTCAGCCTTCCATAACAATCAGTTTGGGAAATACAGGGTGTTAAAAAAACTAAAAAAAGTTGTATGAAGATAACGTTATTTTTATACAACACAGAATTAAATTTTAAAAAATTTGTTCATTTCACAATTAAGATAAAATATTTTCCTATCTTATAGCTTTTTACAGACCTCAAAACGTTTTATTGGTTTAAAAGTTATTAGATGTTCAATATGTGCAATTTTCGAACTTGGAGCGGGAATAACTCATAGGGGAAAAGAGATAGAAGAACATTTTGTTCTAATGGACACCTATTATTTTATTAATATCTATCTATGATCAAAATTTTAACACTCCATCTTAATAGTTGTAGAAGTTTGTGTAAGACGGACAAACTGAGTGAAACGAATATACACATTTCTATCAAATTGTTTGGAAATGTGCTAAAAATGAAAAAGAAAAACAAATTACTATATTCTCAACATCATTCTTTGGTTTTTTTTTTCTTTTTTCGAGTCCGCAAAAGCATCACCTTAACGAAAATCTTTATATAAAACTTTTAATAAAGTAAATTTTTTTTTAGCACAATAAATAAATGAAATCAAACATACAAAAAAAAATAGAGAGTTAAAGGTAATGGAACGTGTGGCTATAAGATAATTAATATATTTTGACAAGTAATGAATTTACTTGTAAACTTAAAAGACACAAAAAGATCGACAATTATACTCAACAAAAATTATCAAATTATTTTTCTTTAATTTCGTCATTTAAAACTTATTTTAGTTACTTTTTATCGTATCGTATATATAGTATTAGTTCAGTTTTAGGTATAAATATTTAAGATCTGTCAGTGTCGTATTCATTTATTAAGGACAATAATATTTTAGAATTTCAAGTGACAAGTGAAAATGTTTACAAGAAATTTAATATTCTGTAATATTTTTTCTCAATTGACTCTTGCCGTGTAGAATAAAAAGTTTCAGAAATTAGTGCTTTTTAATATTTTTGCAGCAATATTTTTTTAATCGCTCCTCTATATTTGGCGATCATTGAGACTGTAAAGTACTCTCTAGAATATTGATTTGTTTAATAGATGAGGTGCAATAAATACCAACCTCATACTTAGGCTATATTAACTTGTGTGGTCCAATTGATGTGATAGCTTACATATAGGGCTAGCTCCAGCACATCGATCCATCCCACTTCATTAGAGAAAAACTTTATACGAGCTGGATTTGTTTTGCTTGCTTCGAGATCCAATTAAATCTCACATTTCATATATTTCAAGCTTTTTCATTGGACATAGCGAGACAGCTACAAATCATATAGTTATTCAATTACTTCCTGTTCCTCGTCACAGAATCTAAAAAAAGATAACTTTTAATTTAAAGCTGTTTATCATAATTTTACAATGAAATTAACACTCCATTTCTAATTTCTAATCTTCATGATTTTAAAATATTCTTTTTATAATGATTATACATTTTAGTAGAAATTCTTTTATTATTATTATATATTTTATATTTATTTAATAAATAACAGTTTATATCTTCTCTTTACCAATCATAAAGGAAGACCATAAAAAGATATTTTTTATCTTTTATTTTTTATACACTATATTTTTTTTTTCGGATTCTGTACTAAAAGACCCAAAAAACAAAAAAAAAAAACAACATTCACAAACAAAACTATTGGTCTTTATATATAAGAGTTTCTACTTGTCATCGTTGTTAAATACCTCCGCAGAAAAAAAAACACCCAAACAACACACAATGTGATGGTATTTAGTTTTATGTTGGTTATACCCCCAAAGGGGGGGCTGATGACAATAATTGAACAATAAATATATTTAACCGGCGGCAAATAGTAGTAATACATCAAATTGTTTTACAATTATTTATTAATTTTTATCATCATTATTAATTTTTAATTCCGCAGACAGAAGAGAACAGATAATTTAGAACAAAACATAAAAAATAATTGAAGATTTTATGCTATCACACTAACTGGTATATAGAAAGTTTACGTCATTTTTCTTTTCAATTTATATAAAAAAAAAAAAAATAATTTGTTAATAAAGAGAAATGGAATTTAGAATAAAAATTTCTAAATTTTTTTTTTTTTTTTGTTATTGAAAATCTTCTTTCCAGGTATAACAGGAAAACAGGTGCGACAATATAATAAATTTTTGTTTAAATATAATAAAAAAAAAAGTATGTCAAATTTAAGAAGAAATAATTACTATTTAAGAAATAGATTTAATTACTTTTGTAAATTATTTGATTTTTGGTATAATATAGCAAAATTTATTTTCTTATAATATATATAATAGTGATTTGATGATGGAGTCAGGAACCGGCAAAATTAAAATAGTATAAGAACAAAATTCCAATAATAATACTGTTCCCTCCTGACACCAGCGCATATACAGCAAACAGAAATGGAATTTTGGATTATAATCGGATCCGTAAATATCTGGTAATTATAAAAGGATTTGAGAAGGAAAAGAAGAGAAAGATAGTGGAAAAGTGGAGGATATATCGCTGACGAACTCGACATAGTAAAAGGCCTGTAGTGGAATCACATAAAGTGATTTGTGACTATCAACTATCACATCTTACAATTTTTACATAGAAATTTCTTTGCAATAATATGATATGTGATAGTTGATAGTCACAAATCACTTTATGTGATTCCACTACTGGTACCTGGTATCATTAATTGTTAAGAAAAAACTCTACAACAAAAAATATTTCTCTTCTCGCACAAAAGTTTTCCGATTTTTATAATTTTAAGGCTGGTATATAATATCATAAAATTACAGAATTGTAAAACACATCAACAAATAAAATTCTTATTAGAAATTTTTTTATAAAATACTCGTAAATCAGTCAGAATATTTAACTTGTTTTGTAAAACCAAATTCTAAATTATGTATATAGTTTTTACATGGAACCAAAAAATTATATCGAATATAACCTATAAAAAAAATCAACCTTAACAACAACAAAAAACCCACATTTAAATTAATTTAAAAAAACACAGTTTTAATATCAAATATTACTAAACAAAAAAAAAACAAAATAACCGCATAAAACTTCCACCATTTCCGGTTACAACTTTACACCCCATAACAAAATCCCAACAAAAAAAAAAACCTCCGAGATGTCACCACCATCACACAAGCACAACAACTAAAATTCACCACATCTAAATTTTTAATTCAAATTCTAACCACAAAAAACGCTTCAATCACAATCATATGTTTAGCACGTTGGAAAAAATATAGTAAATGACATTTTGACATTTCACCTTGTTTGTCATTAAAAAAAAAAAAAAAATTCTAGCCTTCACAAAAAAACTAAAATAGAAAAAAAGTCAAATTTTTTTTTTTAAATTATAATTTTTTTTAATTTTTTTTTGTTTTGTCGCGTGTACTTTTCAAAATTTCTTTTTTTTTTCTATTAAAAAATTAAAAGTAAAATTTTTTGTTCTTCAAGTGTTTTGCTCTCTCGCTCTTTTCCCCACTTGCCCAAAAAACCTACAAAATTTATTGTTGTAACTTTTGTGATTTGAAAAAAAAAAAAAAAAAACTATACTTAATACAATTTAATTGGAAATTTATAACGCAATTTTCCTCCGGTTTTAACTCTCTAAAAACGAAAACTAAAACTAAATAAATATTTTAAAAAAAAATTTGATAAAAATCATTTCAAAAGGAAAATAAATAAAAAAGAAGAAGAAAATCAAAAAAGAATGCGTGAAAATACACCACCTCGTATCAATGATATTTCGGATGAAGATGAAGAAGGTGAATTTATATTTTTTGATGATGAAGCACCAGAAGAAGAATTTGAAGAAATTGATGAATGTAAGAAATTTTTGAAACAAAAACCAATTTTCCCGATAACTTTTATTTATAAATTTTCATTTTTTTTTTTAGCCGATTTAGATAGTATATTAGCTTTAGGTGGTGGTGATGATGCTGATTTACCACAAATGCGTATACCAGAAAATGATAAATCTGAATTAACATTTAATAAACATATAGCACCAGTTTTTTGTTGTTCATTACATCCAACACGTAATATTGCTGTTAGTGGTGGTGAAGATGATAAAGCATATGTATGGAATATATATACATCAGAAATAATATATGAAATAATAAATCATAAAGATACTGTAATTAGTACATGTTTTAATCAAGATGGTAATTATTTAGCAACTGGTGATATGTCTGGTGAATTACAAGTATTTAAATTAAATAATAATAATATTAATAATAATGATGAATTTATAAAAATATGGGAATTTTCAATGGGTGATATGTGTTGGATGAAATGGCATAAATATGCAAATATATTATTAGCTGGTAGTGATAATGGTGAAATATATATATGGCGTATACCAAATGGTAATTGTAAAATATTACCAGCAAATGGTGAAAAATGTGAAACAGCTGAATTAACATATGACGGTAAAAAATTATTTGCTGGTTATGGTAATGGTACTGTTAAATTATGGGATATTAAAAATTGTACATGTTTAGTTGAATGTAATCCAGATAATCCAATTGGTCATAAAGATGGTATTGCTAGTGTATCATGTGATATTGATAATCCATTATATGCATCAGGTGGTGAAGATGGTATGTATATATATATATATAAATTAATTTTAATTGAAAAATAGATATATTTATGTAATGAAACTAATTAAATTAAACAAAATAATTTCAATTTTTTAGAATATTTCCTACAATTTTACTAAATTCTTTAATGAATTATCGATTATCATTAATAAGTACACACAGTTGTATATTAATTTCAAATGAAATAGAAGAAATAGAAATTGTCAGTAAAATTCATTAAAAAAATTAACTAAAAGATTGAAAATAAATCTCCATAATAGTGTTAAGGTTGATTTTCAGTCGCAGAACAGGATTATCTGTTATATGTTAAGATACATCCACAAAATTCATATTGTACTAACAAGGTTTTTGTATTTAGAAAATGATTATCTTATTGGAGAAATTTAATTAAATGGGACAAATATTAAACTCTCTAATATGAAATTTTTTCAACCAATTACATATTTTACCAATCCAATTAAAATTCCTTTTCAATATTACAAGTATAATTAACATCGTCAAATAAATCAGTTTAATTTCACAATCTAAATGAATCATAATATAATTTCCTTTATACTTAAGTCATAATTTCCTTAATACATATGTAAATAAATCAATGATTCATATCTGTGTATAATACTAATTTTATACCATTAAAAATTAAAAATTATTTCAATATTTTTACATAATATTTAAAGATCCAAAAAAAAAATAATTGAATTTCAAAAAAAAAAATCATTTCTTTTATGCATAGGTAAAATTCTTTTTATGAGTAATAATGGTCCAGTTGGTGCTGTTGAAACTGAAGGTCCAGTTGAACTTGTATCATTTTCACCATATCCCGATTTAAGAGTAATTGCTAGTGGTACATTACATGGACAAATAGCTATATGGGATTATTCAAAACATACATTACGTACTGTATGTGAACATCCTGAACCTGATGATGGAATTACAGCGTTAGTATATATTATTTATAAAAAACAGTTTAATCTTTAATTTCTATTTTAGTTTACAATGGTTACCTGATTATACATTACTAGTTGGTACAATTCAAGGTAATATTTATGGTTATGATGCTAGAACTGGTCAAAGAAAATGTAATTTATCTGGTCATGCAGCTGAAATATATGATATTGTTTATAGAAAAGAAGAAGGTATTATATTAACAGCATCAGAAGATCATACAGCAAAAATATTTAAGTATCCTTGAAATAAAAATATATATAATATGTCTTTAGAAATATCCTTTTTTTTTTTGTTATATTTTATTTGGGAAAGGATAAATTTTTTGTAATATATAAAATATATAAAAAAAAAATAAAATAAAATTAATACTGTATTTAAGTATAAAAAAAAATTGAAATTGAAATTTTTTTATATTTAAAAAAAAAGAAAAAGAAAATTTTTATATTCAAAATTATTTTTTAGAGATTGAATTGAAAATTATGTTGTTACCACATCGAAAGAGTATCTTTAATATATAATTTATACAAAAAATTCATTTAATAAAATTTATCAGAAATTTAAATACTAAAATTTGATTAGTAATCATCACTTAGAGATATTTTAGTAAAATTTTATTATCTGCAAAACAATTTTATTTGTAATTTTAGTGGTGATTAAAAATTATCAGTTTATAATTGTATTTTTATTGTCTGATGTGCATGAGGTCATGGTAATCTTATTTCTGTATAATAAATAATTTTTAGGTAGAGTAATTTAAAAATTTCTAAAAAAATATTAAACGATTCACAATATCATTCTAAGTTCAGTTTTTTATTTTATGCCCAGAGTTGTAAAATTTACATAAAATTTTTTAAATTAAAAATGTGATCCAGTGGTTTCAATCAATAATTTCTCAAGAACAATTTAGTGGCCATTGGTCACTAGTGGTGTGAAATTAAAGAGTTCCAGGGAAAGGTCTCTTAAGAGTTAGTTCAACCTAGGCCGACTAGGAGCTTTTGAGCCAAGAGAAGAAAAAATATTATGTAAAAATATTATTTTAATCTTACCTAATATGAAATTTCTATATGGAGGAGAGTTGAATGGAAAATTTATAATTGACAATAAAATTTTCCCAGATAGAAAGATAATTAATTCATGAACTTTGTTACAGGCTAAATCAATACAAAAAAAAAACATAAATTACAATCTACACCATATTTTAACTTACTAATCATCTTTTGTAATCAAAAATTTGTAGGCATTTTAAAAAATCTTTGCCGAAATTCATATTTTTTCCATGGAAATAAAATATTGTAATCTGTAAATATGAAATTTGTCATCGGAATATTAATTATCTTTGATATCATTTTAAATAAACAATAAATTTCATATTAATTAAATAATATATTATTTTACTATAATTTATACACCAAAAATTTTTTAAATATGTTATTAGTTACATTTTAAGTAGGAAATTTAATTAATTAAAACATAAAAGTTGAATTTTTTGGTGGGATTGGGATTATATAGACACAAATTCTATTTACATCTATTTAAAAAAAAAAAACGAATAGAATAGCAATTAAATTGCAGTAAAAATTTAACATGATTTCAATGGAATAGAAATATAATTATTCATTACACGAAAAATAGTCGAATGCAAGAATAATTTTAGGTCAAATTCTTCTTATTAAATTAAAAAATCTTGCACATTTCTGTTGAATCGATAGAATTGCAATATGAAAATTTTACCAATTAAAAAAGTATTTGTGTCTAAATGAATATTGTTAATTGCAATTCTATCCATTTAACAGAAATGTTAGAGACAATTTTGAAATATTAAAAAGGTGAATTTGATTTGAAATTGTTACAAAAATAATTAAATTCAAATTCTGATAAGTCAAAATTAAATTTAGTCAAAAAGATTGTTAAACTTCTTTTAAATTTTTCACTTTCAAAATTTGAACATTTCCTAAAAAAAATATTACCAAAAATAAACCTTTCTGAAATTTTGTACTAAACACCTAAAGACTAAATATTTTTTACCTATTGCACTTAATACTATTTGCAACTATATTATGTAAATCAATTTATGAAACTTTTATCATAAGAGAGAAAATAATTTATGCAAAAAAAAAATTTTTTTACCACATAAAAACTTTGTACAAAACTGGTGGAAAAAGCACATAATTTTATCAGTCAAGTTAGTAGTTAGTAGTATAGTTCAAATCAACACAAACTACAAAGATTAGCTTTGATTTTTTTGTGCAAGTTCCATTTATATATTCACCATCACACCACAATATAGTAAAATAATTTTCCTAATCAAATCAACTCAATCAAAAAACTATTTAAAATCTTCAATGATTTTTATAGTTTGAGTTTGAAATATTTTTTTTTGCTGTTAGTTGATCTTTGTAAGTTTAGTAGTTATGATTGAATCAGTGCTCTTCATATTATTATTATTATTATTTAAAATATTTATAGTGCAAATATTTAAATAAATTATTAACACCCTCTAAAAAAGTGTTTATTAAAATAGTAAATTTAATTTCGGTTCATTATAAATTAAATATAATAATAAAGTTAGAGGGTAGTTTAATATATAAAATCGTCATTTTTGAATCATTTCCGTAATTTCATTTAAGTATAATAGATAAAAAAAAAGTGGTCATTAATTATGTATCATTATTTTTTGGTATATACATATACATATTATATGTATTAAATAAATATTATTTTATGATAAATTTTTCTGTAAAATAATTGGATTAATTTTATTTCAAGTGTAATTTTTTAATAGATAATTTTTTTTTTATAGTTGAAAATTAATTTTTGATATTAAATTAAATTGAAATAGAAAATTTATAATACGATTTTTGTAACAAAATAATAATGATATTGGATCGATATTAGAAAAAGGGAACCGCAGTGTAGTGAATCAGCAGTATTTAAAAAGGATAACAGAGAGATACATAAGAAAGAAAGTAAATCAGTATATTAAAAAAAAAGAACAGTGATTTCATTAGGTAATAAAAATGAACTATGTAGTGGATCAGTAATAAAAAAAAAATAGAACAATGAATCAGTAATAAAAAATTATACTTAAAAAAAAATTTCATTAATTTAAAATACAAATTTTTTTTTGTTTTTTTGGTATAAATGAAAATTTAAAGCAAATTTAAACGAAAATTTCAACTAAAATGGAAGTAGCTATATATGTACATAAATTTTGTGATTTTTTCCAGTAAAATATTCAATTTTTTTTTTCACTAATAAATTGAAAGTGAATCAAAGTAATATTTATTATATTTATATAGAATTTTATTTTCAAATGAACCCTTAAAAATTGTTTAAACCGGAAATTAATAATAATTTTCGCGCAAAATTTACGAACATAATCTAAAAAAATTAGCGAATTAATGTCACACACACACAAAAAAAAAAATACTATTTAAACATGTAATTCAAATTTCAAAAAGATTTTGAATTTATCTTTTAATATCAAAGAAAAATTCCAAAAAAAAAAAATTCCTTTTAATTCATAAAGAAAAAACAAATATTTTTTATAATCCACAAATTTGATTCCTTTACATAAAAAATAAAATAAAATTATACTCATAAAAAATTTTATTTTGAGTGGTTTTTTTTTTATTTATTATTTTCTATTGTATAAAATATAAATCATATTTAAATAAATGTGCCAAAATGATATTAATTTAGTAAATAATATCAGTGATTTTTTATTATATATTTATATTTATATATGTATATGTAGCTACATAAATTTAGTAATAGTTTCCGGTGCTCTTTGTTATTTATATGCCT
The DNA here is from genome assembly GCA_949752835.1 of Empis stercorea. NCBI lineage: Eukaryota > Metazoa > Arthropoda > Insecta > Diptera > Empididae > Empis > Empis stercorea. The sequence continues at coordinate 83,770,862 of OX457085.1, read as the reverse complement.
CATTTTAGACTAATTTTTTATTTTGGTATACAAATTTATGAGATTTTTTCCATTTGAAAATTATATAGTTTTTTTTTTCGGTTATTATTATAGTAACAAGAAATTATTATTATTTTACTTATTTAAAATATGGTTCAGATTATCAAAATATACAAAAATGGGTCTATTCATGATCTATTATAAGAAAATTTAATCAACAAAAGAAATAAAATTTATATAAATAATATTAAAAAGATTTATAGGATAAATTAAATTTTTGGAATGAATTAGTAAATAATAGAAACATTAAAAGCTTCAGATTTTTGTTTTGTATATAAATGGAGATTAATCAAGGAAATATAATTTATATAAATAGTAAGGTCAAGGGAAATATTAATGATATTAAAATTATTTTAGATGAACTTAAAAGGGCTACACTTTTTTTTTAAATACATTTTTAAGGTTGCAAGCCCTGAAAGGGTTAATCTAACAGTCTATATAACAAATGAAATGTGAATCTCACAGTCTCTACACGACATGAAATTAACCTTAAAGTAATATTCTGAAAAATTAAATGGCTGTAATAAATACAAAAATGTTTTTAGATAAAATTTTTTGTATATTTATAAATCCATTTAAATTTTCTTGTTAAATAATTAATTTAATTTTTTACCTTGTATTGTATGTATATTACTGTAATTTAATAATTAATTACAAGAAATACCATACCATAAGATTACATGAACGATTGTAATGTGTAATGTGTAAATACAATTTGTTTTGAGAAATCCATGTATAATCCATTGAAAAAATTGTAATACAATTATTGTTTATGTTATAAATTCATGATGTAATTCTTCATGTTACATAATAAGTGTAATTTATTAAGGTATAATTACTGTAATATTTTAATTAATTACAAGAAATACTGTAAGATTACATGAATGTAGAAATGTAATAATGATCTTAAGTGCAAAATGTTAAAAAACATTCTTGTAATTTTTTATGTTACATACACACAGAAAAATGGGCCGGGCTGTGATAACATCAATTTGCCCATCTCTAATATCGCGGTTATGGTGAACCCAAACTTTAGAGGTACATTTTTCCGGATCATAATCATGTAATTTTATAATAACAACGAGAATTACTGGAAAAAAATTACATTAAAATTTTTTAAAATTATTTTGCAAACTTATACTAAACAATAAAAATTAACTTTAAACCGTAATTATAATTAAATTACATTATTGTACCAATTATTTACATAAAATTACGTAATAACAATAACAAATTTTTAGTATAGTAATAACCGAATATTATTAAAAATTCAAAAATTATTGTTAAAATTTTTTTTTCCAAATTATATTAATTTAAACAAAAAAAGTTGACCTTAAACTTCAACTCATTAAATCATTTAAATTAAATCATGAAAATATATTTAAATTTAAATTAGGGGAAAATGACCGAAAATTTATTATTTATTCAGAAATAATTGATAAATATTAAATTTAAAAAAACTCAAAATAAATTAATAAATTTTAATTTAATTAAAAAGTAAAAATATACCGTATTTTAATTATTAAAAATTACGGAATACCTTAAAAAAAATTTTAAATTTTAAAACGACTGTTGCTTATTTTTAGATAGTAAAATTTGATAGTAAAAATTACCTAAAATTTGTTGAAAATTACATTATCCAATTTCTTGAAACTTAATTTCTACTGATACATTTTACTAAAAATATTGAATTATTACTGTAAATTAATTTATAGAAAATTTATCGTACAAGGATTTTCCCTGCAATCAATTTACCCTCTTTATTAATTTTTCGAATATACTTAAAATTGAATCACTGTCAATTGAATCAATTGAATCAAAATTGAATAATTTTTTGTAAATTAAGAATGAATCGTCGCCTTAAAGTATGTAATTATTTTTAACTATAAAAAATGCTCAAATGTATTACACGTAAAAAATTAATCTAATAATTTAAATCTATATATTTCAAATTAATATAAATGTCAAATTATTTAAGAAATAAAATTTATAAACTTAAAAATAATTAATGAACTTGAAAAAGTAGAATTAAAAGTAAAATTTACGAAATATTTGTTCAAATTATTATAACAAAAAAAAATTTAAACTAAAAAAATATGTTGGAAAAAATTATAAATTTTACTAAATTTTACTAAATAAAAAAAAAATATTGAATTTTATTTATTTAATTAATAAAATAAATGTTAATTTAGTTTCTTAAGTAAATTAAATTTTAATAAAGAAAATTTATGGAAAATAATTAGAAAATTTTAACAGCGAACTTACCCAAAAGCAATAATTCTTCATTCTGACATATTTGAATCATCCATCCATCACCAATAACCTGAAAGATCAAAAAGAGATTTTATTAAAAAAAAAAAAAAATTCAAATATACTTCTTATTAAATCTGATATAGTGTAAACGACCTTTTAGATATTATAAGTAAATTAAAATAATTTTTCATAATCTTAGATGACAACTGTTTAAATATTTACTATTTTATAGATATTAATAAAATTAAATTGATATTTTTATTAAAATAATATGAAAATAATTTGTTCATTTTTTACGTAAAAAATTAAACTAATTTAAAGTTTAGAATTTTTTGTGAAATTAATTTGAAAAAATGAATTTTCCAATTGGAACATTTTGGATATTTCAGCATAGAATTTTCAATGTTCAAGAGTATAACACCAGAAAATTTATCTAGAACGAAAAAATAATCTTCTAATTCGATTCCTTCTTTGGAATTTAAGTTTCCAGTTTGGTAAGAAGTTAAATTTAAGGTAATTTTACTATATAGTATAAATTTATTTGAATTTAAAGAGAGCTTCATGAAAAAGGAAGTAATCTTATAAAATTTTGAAAAAAGTTTTGACGCCAATTTAAGAATTGTAAAGTATGTATATACAAATTTGTATTAGATAATTTATGTAGAGCTTTTTACTGCATCGGTATTATGGTATAACCAATTTACCAAATTTTTTAGAGTTTTATAAATATTATATTGATTTTAATAATGAACTATTATCTGTACTAAAGCTAGAACCTTCAGTTCACATTCAAAATTCTTATTGAAATTTTGGGCTAACCAAAAAGTTTCGACAGTCTATTAGAGGGAGACTCCAATAATGGTCCACTTAAGAATTATTAAGTAGACACTTTGGTAAAATAAATAAATGAGGATAATTTGTTGGAGAAATAAAGAGATAACTATGATCGAATTAGTATGTCATACCGTTTGGCTAAATATCTCCTCTTCTTGTAACCTAATTTTCACCTCATAAAACTATTATTATTATGCAGTTCATAAATAAATCTTATAGGCTTAGACTTAATTATGGAACTTTATCAGGCAACAAAAGCAAACAGAGATAATAATTAAGTAAATTTAATTTACCTTTTTAGCACCATTCATTTTCTTATAGCTAAGAAATCTTAATTAAAATATTTATGCATTACATCAAATAATTCTATTTAACATTATTCAACAAGAGATTTCTTCTATTTACCTATAATATCAACTGTTATATGCTATGTAGATATAAATTAAACTGGGCTATCATAGATATTTTTACTATACACTATAATTTTAATATTAAACATTTCGCACATATAAATTATCACATTTTAGAAGATGATTTAATTTATATCTAAATATTGCGTCATAACAAAAAAATACCTCTAATAAAGGAAGCATACATATTATACGTATACAATAATATAGTTTGTCTGATCAAATAAAATTCCGATAAAAAATTTTCTAATTAAATTTCAATTCTTTTTATACGATAACACTTTCACACCTGTACAAAAATTTCGTAAATAATATTCGAAAAATATAAATGGGGAAATTCAAAAACAGTTTCTCTCACTTTTCGATAATAATGAACCATCATGCATGATACAATTATAATTATATCTTGATGAGTATTATATATCAGCTATATATCAGCACAGCACAGCACAAGGCACAAGCAGTAGTTTATTTGGTATTTCCCACTCATTAAAATATACTATAAAACTTTGGTTCAATTATTGAGTATAACAAAAATATTGTTATATATGTGTGCTTTGGATCTCTATGAAAATTGCAAAAATTCGAAAATCAAGCACGAGGTTTCTTTTATATTTTAACTCTGTTATATTTATTAAACCAAAATAATTTGAAAGAGTTTTATTTGGTTCACTACTAAATAAAAAAAAAATATTTCTATTTCATTTTTGTATTTTTTTTTGTAGTCAGTATTGAACAGTCAATCAGTCTGGACAAGAAAAAGTGCAACTTTTATAATAGAACCAACACAAAAAAAAATTTTAATCGAAAAATTAAAAAAAAAAAAAACTTTTAACTGTTTTACTGTTTATTTGACGAATTTTACCAAAAAGCCACGCGTTCATTAAAAAAAATATAATTAAATAAAATAATTTTTAAATTTAATTTTATTAATTAAATTAATTAAATAGAAAAAAAAAATGGATAATTATTAAAATAATAATAAAAAAAAATATAATGTAGAAATTTAAATTTTAAATAAATTTTACAAAAAAATTGAATCAAAAGTGCGAATCAAAATATAATTCAAATTAATAAATTTTTAATTTTATAGCAAAAATAAATTATTAGTATAAACCAATTTTAGTATAATTAATATAAAATTAATTATTTAAATTTAAATCAAAAGTGGTTTTTTTTTTTTAAAATAATACTACAATTATGGCACGTGTTAGTATTGGTGATAATTTAGTACCAAAACAATTATTTGATGATAAAATATCAATAAAAAGTCATAAATCTGATAAAGATGATGTTGGCGATGGTGATAGTAGTAATGGTAGTAGTGGTGTTAATTTAAAAAAAGAAATATCATTATTAGATGGTGTTGCAATAATTGTTGGTGTTATTGTTGGTGCTGGTATATTTGTTAGTCCAAAAGGTGTATTATTATATTCTGGTTCAATTGGACAATCATTAATTGTATGGACATTATCTGGTGTATTAAGTATGGTTGGTGCATTATGTTATGCTGAATTAGGTAAGTAAATATATTAAATATAGAAAAAATATATTTTTTTTTTTTTAAATAAAATTTTCCTTTTACAATTGACAAGAAAATTCAATAATTGATTTAATACACAGTTTTTTTTGTTGTTAGTATTTTTCAAGTCAAATTAAAATTAGTCTTTTTATAAGTCAAATTCGTCTTTTTCCCAAATAAAATCAAATTTTTTCATTAATTTTGGAAAAGGATTAATTTTAAGACCAAAATTGACCTGAAAATACTATGGTCTCTAAACTTAAGTTATATAATTAGTCGAAATTATGAATTTTTGGCCAATATAGATGGTGTTGTTAAAAGGCTTAGCAATAAACTTAAAAATGATGTTGTTCCTTTCGATGTAAATTTTTTACTATGATTTATGAACAATAAATAATTAGGTTATGGTAGCTTAATAATGATTCAAATTTCTTTTATTGGCCCATATAGGTTAGATCAGGTTGAGAAAGATTCACACCAATTCACACACATTTAGTGAACAATACGAGAGACCTCATTGGATTCATTGTATGGTTGCCTCGTCTCGTATGACCCAAAAAATATATCCTTCAATTGTTTGGTTCATGAATTCTAGTATGAATAATTGTCGTCTGATCTTCTATTAGAATAATGGATTTAGAAAAAAGATTCATAACTTTCGATGTCGAAAGATGGCGTTGTAACACTCCTCACCTAGGTGAGGAACACCTAATTAAATTTTATTATTTACCTATAGTTATTTTTTTCAAATATTTTATCAATAATATATTTGAATTTGATATTATAATCGGATTAAATTTATTATATTTAACAGATATTTTCACATTAGCTTAGAAACCATAAAAAATATATAGAAATTTTAATGAAATTAAATAATAAAAAACCATTTTTTTTGTTTGTAAGAAACTAAATTATTACTCAATTATTTAAATTTCAATTTATTAAATCAATATATACAATTAAAAATTATTTCGGTTTAGTATATATTAAATTCCTTTTAATAATTCAGAAAATTTGAAAATTAATTAAAAAATTTATAAAAAATTTTTTATCAAATTTTAATTATAAATATTTTAAAAGATCAACCCACAAATTACAACGGTGATTTATAACCAATGCATTGCAATTATGCAAAAAGGCACAACAAACCGCCTAAACCATTTTTATGATTTAATGTTCACAAAAAATTTGTGTTAATTTAAATATTTGATTTTTTTTTTTGCCAAAACTGCAGAAAAAAAACTATATATATAAAAGAAAGAAAAAAAATTTATATTCACATAGAAAAAATAGGGTCAATAGCTTCTTAGCATATATGTAAATACGAATTCGACCACTAAAAACCGGAAAGAATTATAACAAACAAACACAAAAAGTAGATTCAGAAATTTTACTTAACATTTAACATCCTATAAAATTTAAAATATTTCTACCCTCACCCTCTTAGAAGCATACATATATGATTTAAATTTTTGTAGACTTTGGGGACTATAATGAGAGAGGGTTGTAATTTACATATTAGTACTTCATTTCCATGTAAAATAAAATTTGAAAATTCAATTTTCTTACCAATTTTTTTATACTAAATACTATATAAAAAACAACGTGGCAAAAATTTATATTGATCAATTAGTATACTTAAAATTGTATATAGTGTGAAATTGAAGTATTTTTGTACTCGTGAATACCAAATTTACTATAAGAGATGTGGATGACGCAACATAAGCCACATGTTGCTTTAAATATGCCGGCAAAAAAAAAAAGTACCAAGAAAAAAAAATAACACTGCCGAATTTATGTAAAGAAGCATAACAAAAATAATGTTTTTTATGATTTTTTGGTTTGGTTTGGTATACTATATTTACACAAGCTACTATAAAAACATTAATTACGAGACGTAACAATTTTTGTAGAGTAAATTTTGGTTTTATTCCATTTCTGCATTTTAAATGAATCTCCCCCCAAAAAACAAAAAACAGAATTAGATTTAAACTAAAAAAAAATTATGGGTCAGAAATTAACCTTGAAAGCATTTTTTTTATATTTTATTTTTAAATTTATAATTTCGAATTTTCGAAATTGGAGAACAAAAAATTAATATAGGTACTTCAGTTTTTAGCACATTTCCAACCAAATTGGAAGAAATGTGTATATTAGTTTCACTCTGTCTGTCCGTCTGTCCGTCTGTCCGTCTGTCCGTCTGTCCGTCTGTCCGTCCGTCCGTTTACACAAACTTCTACATCTATTAAGATAGAGTATTAAAATTTTGATCATAGATAGATAGTAATAAAATAATAGGTCCAGTAGAACAAAATTTTCTTCTATCTCTTTTCCCCTCTGAGTTATTCCCCCTCCAAGTTCGAAAATTACCCATATTGAACATCTAATAACTTTTAAACCAATAAAAATTTTTGAGGTCTGTAAAAGCCATAAGATAGGAAAATCTTTTATCTTTTTTGTGAAATTAACAAATGTTTTAAAATTTAATTCTTTGATGTATAAAAATACCGTTATCTTCATACAACTTTTTTTAGTTTTTTTAACACCCTGTATTTCCCAAACTGCTTATTATAGAAGGCTGAAATTTATGCACCAAAGAGATATCTAAAAAATAACTAGAGTCTCTGAAGAAATTGTATCCGTATCTCTTCTCCCCTTTCCGTTGTGGCCCTTCGAAAATCAAAAAATTACATTTTTAATTTACTTGTAAAATTATAACTGCATAATATTTTTAAAAACAAATATTGGGAAAAGTTTAGAAATTCATATTTCTTTAAAGTGCATTAATTAATAAATTATAGTCATTTGCCTCACACTTATAATTAATCAAAATTCTTAATCATGTAAAATTTTGCAAAAAACGAACATTTTGCATATTTTTAGGAGCTTTATAAAGGGAATATTGGATATTATTTCATATCACATTATATGTTCAATTAAAAGCAAAATTAGGGAAAACTTAAATGATAATTTTATATATATGTATTTTGTTGGAATAATAAACTTGGAAGGAAAAAAAATTAATAAAATCGAAAAGGGACACATTTTTTACCTATATTTACCATATCATTTTTTATCTTTCCTATGTATAGTACATTGAAAATACTACTAAAACTGCACAATATGCACATATAGGAATTCTCATTGTTTTACAATAGCTCATAGTTCTACATGTGGCGATTTTGAGGAAATGTGCTTTTGACAAACCCGGGGTTTGTTTATCGTATTTTTTTTTTATGATGATAATCTCAAAAATCTCCTTAGCGTTTTTGCTTCTCTGTTTACCTGGCAAAAAAACGCAAATTTTTTATTGGAAATTTTTTAATATTTACAAAAAAAAAGAATTTTATGTGAATTTTTATGGAAATTAATTTTTGTTTACTGTCGGTAGAATTTGAATTTAAAACCAATAAAAAAAAATCATAGTAAATGATTGATAGCGAAGCGATATATTACTATATATGTTAATGGTTTTTGTTTACGCCGAAAACATCAAACATAAAAATTGTAATCAAAATATAGGTATATGTACCTATATATATATTTTTTTTTGTAAAATTTTGACCCAAATGATTTATGTTTTGGATCATTGAACCTTTAATAATTATTATGTATTATTGTATAGATAAAAATTATAGATAAAACAAAATCAAAACTATTTAATTTAAATTGTTTATAGTTTTTAAAATGAAAAATGATGACATGGTTAAAAAGAAAACTTTGGACAGATTGAAAGTTACACTTTTTTTTATTACAAAAAATTTCAAAAAAATGTTTGTAGATTCTTTCAAATTTTTATATATTTGGCAAAAAAAATACTTCAAAAGTATTTAACGTAAATAAATCAAAAAATTTGTATTAAATTCGTGTACTTAGTGAAATTCAAATTTTCAGTAATTTTAATTAAATCAATTATGACTATTTTAATCAATTGATCTCTTCAAATTAAGTTAGAAATTTAAATATTTTTGCTAATTTATTAAAATTTCGTTTTCATAGTTTAAAAAATAAGGTAAAATAATTTCAAAATTTTTACCTTAATAAAAAGTATAAATTAAATTTTACTAAAAAAATAAATATTTTAATTACTAGTTTTTCTATATAAATTCTTATTAATATATAACTTCAAATTTTTAGTAAATAGTTTTCCACACCCTAAAACACGATAAGCAAATTAACGCTCTAGTAAAAATCATTGACACTCTATTCAAAAATATGTAGGCTAAAAACATGATTAATTTTAACATTTACTTATATATTCTTATGTAGTACACAAATGATAAATCTTACATTTTACATAGTAAAGTTAATTGAAAAAATATGTACATTATATAAGTTGCAATTTATGTAATAATATATTATGCAATTTTAGAGAATCAAACAAAAACTTTTTTTGGGTTCACTCATTTTCAATTTCTTACAAGTAAAACAACTTTGGTATATAACCAATAAAAAATGTCCATATAATAATAAAAAAGTGAATTTTTCAAAATATTTTTACTATAAAATGAAATATATATATTTTCGTTTGGTGTATATGATTATTTCAGTTTCACTTTGATACTATATACCCTCTGTTATTTCAGTCGGCTGACAACAAATCTATCTATAGACCCCCCCCCCCCCCCCCTCCCCTCCTGCTCCATTGTAAGTACAAGAACTGGTTCAAATTTGAAATTATAAATAAAAATCAAAAAAATAAAATAAAAATATTATTCTTTTTTTCTGATCCAATTATATTGTCAGACTTGTGTCACCAATTTTTACACTATGCGCAGTGCAACGCCACATATCATTAACCATAAAAATAACAATAATAATAATAATATTTATATGTAAATATTAAAAAGTTCAAAATTATTATAAACAATGATATTATATATTATATATATTTAAATTGCCAATCATTATTATCAAATTAAATTTATTAAGAGGAGAGGCTTAAAACAACAGAAGACCAACAGCAAAAAATAATAATGTTTGTTTATTTATTTATTTATTTTAGTGTTTCAGTAAATTTCATTGAACATTTTTTTAATATATATTAAATTTCTAGGTTTATTAAAATGATTTTTCTTGTGAAAATTTTATTTAATACTTATAACAAAAACAAGAAAATAAATTGATTTGTGTAAAATTAGTAAAAAAAAATTGAAATAACACCTGAAATTTAAAACTTTATTTAATAAAATTATGCACAATTAAATCAGATTATTTTTATAAAATATTTACTTATTTATAAATCTTTAGAAAATTATTGTTAAAATGATGTATAAACATGAGTTACTTAAATCAGTGTTGCAAAACGTTACATAATAACGTAACGAAATAACGGAATAATGAAATAAATTTGAAAAATAGTGGTTACCAAACGTTACAAATTTCTCAATTCCGTTTCATATCGAAAAACCTAAGGAATTAGACGAAAAGTCGGAAATAAACTTTTAATAATGTTGATGCAAAAAATAACAATAGTTTTATTTGGCCAATTAGCCCAAAATTTAATATTTTAGAAAATCCTAAACGCTAATACTTTTGTTTTTCGTTACGTCATTTATAAAAATTGATATTCATGCCAAACGAAAATCCTATAAATAATCAAATTTCGAATACGACGGCGGCTATGTATATTGTCTCAGGATCTTTTACTCCGTATTGCCAACTGCATGCACATGGTCAATATAGTTATTGAAACATATGTTTGTCACTGCCATCCAAATCTTTGAAATTGTTGCTCCAAATTTAATAAAATTAATTTATATTTTTCAGGTTCTATTTGACATATTCAGGTTCTATTTTACGTTCTAAACGTAACGAATTAATTTGTTTTATCGTTATTTTAACGTATATTACAGAATTTTCAATTCCGTTTCAAAATTAAACGCAAAACGTTATATGAAAAATATTTCCGTTTTGCAACACTGATTTAAATCTTTTTAACATGTAATTTAATATTGCTATTATAGCATAAATTGGGTTTATAATTTTTTTTTATATGAAATTTGTTGTGGAAATAACAGCAGAAAATTAAAATTAATTCTTTAAAATTAGACCAGAAAAATAGTAAATGAAAATATTAGATAATATTTTAAAGAAAGGATTTGATCACTTAAAGAAATCCTACTATAATATGACTTACCATTTACAGACAACAAAATGGAAATAAGACCCAAATGTATATTATATAAAATTTTATTATATATTACAAAAATCTCCTAAATTCTTTATCAATTTCTTAAGTGATCTGACCAAAAAAAAAAACAATGTCTACTAATATTATAGTAATAATATTTTGCGACACAATAATATGGAAATAAACCCCGAATAAATTATGCCTAAAATATTTCTATAATTACTAATCAGAAATTCTTTTTTTTTTTTATATGTATATATTTCTTCCAGGAACAATGATACCAAAATCTGGTGGTGATTATGCATATATTGGTGTAGCATTTGGTCCAATGCCATCATTTTTATATTTATGGGTTGCATTATTAATTTTAGTACCAACTGGTAATGCAATAACAGCATTAACATTTGCCAAATATTTATTACAACCATTTTGGCCATCATGTGATGCACCTGTAGAAGCAGTTCAATTACTTGCTGCAGTAATAACATGTATAATATATTTTCAAAACTGTCCACAAGCATTTTATAATTAAAGATTTTTCTCTGTTTTAGGTCTTTTAACTGTCATCAATTGTTATAATGTTAAATGGGTAACTAGAGTTACAGATATATTTACTGGTACAAAAATTTTAGCATTATTAGTAATTGTATTTGCTGGTATTTGGTATTTATGTTCTGGTAATACTGAACAATGGTCATCACCAATGATTGGTTCACATTATACACCTGGTTTTATAGCATTAGCATTTTATAATGGTTTATTTTCATATTCAGGATGGAATTATTTAAATTTTGTTACCGAAGAATTAAAGGATCCATATAAGTAAGAAAAGCAGTATAGTGTGCTCCTCTTATAAAATTTAAATTCATTTTCTAATTATTATTTTTTATTTATAGAAATCTTCCAAGAGCTATTTGTATATCAATGCCAGTTGTTACAATTATTTATGTTATTACAAATATTGCATATTTTTCGGTATTATCAACTGATCAAATATTATCATCAGAAGCTGTTGCTGTAACATTTGGTGATAAAATGCTTGGTTTTATGGCTTGGTTAATGCCATTTTTTGTAGCATGTTCAACATTTGGTTCATTAAATGGTGCAATATTTGCATCATCTAGATTATTTTTTGTTGGTGCACGAAATGGACATTTACCAGCAGCAATATCATTAATAAATGTTAATTGTTTAACACCAATTCCATCATTGATATTTTTGGTAATAATTATTATAATTAATTATGAATTAATTAAATGATTTATTTTATATTATTATATTATATTTTTTTTTAGTGTTGTTTAACATTAGCGTTATTGTTTATACGAGATGTTTATGCTTTAATCAATTATGTTAGTTTTGTTGAAGCATTATTTACATTAATGTCAATATCTGGACTATTATGGTTGAGACGAACACAACCAAAGACTGAAAGACCAATTAAGGTAATTTTTATAATAATTTTTCATATATATAACATTTTAATGGAGTAGAATGGTTTCTTAATTATTTAAAATAATTTCAAGTACTATATAACAGTTTTGTAGTAAAATAGTTTTTTGTATAATATACATATAACAGTCTATAAAGAGCACATTTTTCATGATACATATAAACATATGATAACCATTTTGTCTGTATAAAACTGCTATACAGCCAAATGGTTATCATATAAACATTTTGTCTGTATAACAGTATAACAGTTTTTTTTTGTATAAATTTCCTCTGTATTACAGTTTACTTTGTATAACAGTTTTTTGTATAAGAGTTTTTTTTTTTTGGTATAACAGTTATAATTTTATAGCTAATTTTTTTCTTCTCATATATTTTCTAGGTCAATCTAGCTCTACCAATTATCTATTTAATAACATGTAGTTTCTTAGTGATCTCATCATGTTTTATATCATTACTTGAAGTTGGTATTGGTACAGCAATTATAATATCTGGTATACCAGTTTATTATGCAACAATACATCAACCAATATCATATTTAACATCATTATCACAACGTATTAATTTATGGTGTTCAAAATTTTTCGTATGTATGCCAAATCAAGAGAAATTTAACTAGCAGAAAGCAAAAAAAATAAAAAAAAATAATTATATTATAAAAAAAAAATGGACGGACAATAATCAAAGAAGACAAATCAAGAAGCTGAATTTAATAGAAATAGAAAATTTATTATTTGTATTTTAGATATTAAAAAAAAAAAAAAACAACCCCTAATATTATCATTTTTTTTTTAAATGTAATAATATTAAAATAAACAATTTTTTTAAATATAAATAAAATAAAAAAAATGCCAGAAATATTTATAAATAAGAAAATCATATTTTTAAAAAACAAGACAAAATAATGTTAAAAAAATTAATTATATAATTTAATATGAAAATTTAATAGTAATTATTATACCAAAATTATATGATAGAGATTTTATAAAATAAAAGACAATTTTTTTATCAATTATAAAAATTAATTAAATAAATTATTAATTAAAAAATTTATAATAATAAATCTGATCGAAGAATTATTTTCTTGATCAATAACAGGGTTTTTGACTAAGAAGATCATCTAATCAAAATATTATATTTAAATGTTCATCAGTCAATTAATTTAATGTATAAAATTGACTTTTCTTTTAAATTTTATTAAAACATAAATTTCAAATTAGTCAATAAATTCAATATATTTATTTAATATTTTATAACCAATTTGATCTTCGGTTACAAAGTACTGCATATTATTTTATAACTCAAAATTAACACAAAATTTTTATAATTAATAATCCAATTTCACGTATATACGTAGAAAGATCACGATAATAATCGTGGTCAGACTGTATTGAATTTGGGTTTAATGATCAATTTAAATAAAGATAACCGAATTAAGTATTAATTATTTTGCTAACGATTAGTTCATGTTGAATGTAATCGAAATGATTGTCTATTTATTATCAACCATTTGAATATAGTGAAGCCCATTTAGTCTTCAACTGACTAATAATCACTTAGTAATTTATTTCAAATTAAGATTCAGTAATTAATTTATTAATGATCATTTGATCCAGTGAAGAATTTTTACAATTTAAATATTTATTGTCAATTATTTTCAGTGATCCATTAGTCAATTATTTAAAATAATTTTTAATGTATAAATTAATGAAGTATTAAATATTAATTATTCAAAATTATTTAAGATCAGTGATCTCTTCATTTCATAAAATATTTTCTAATTTTAGGAAAAATTTAAGTTTTTGTAATAAAATTATTTTAAATTTTATCCTAAAAGAAGAATAATTAAAATTGCACTTAAATTATTTGACGATCCTTATTGTATTTAATGTGAGATATATAAAAATTTTAAAATTACAATCGTGCCTATTATTGCATTTAATATATATTAGTTTAAATTTTATAAATAATTTACAAAAATTTTAATCAGATTTACAGACCAAACTTACAGTTCAATTTCAAAATTACCTTCTTAAAAAAATTTTAATTTCTACATAATTTTTCAAAGATCACTGATCTTCCAAATCAATTAATTTATAGAAATTTAAATTAATTTAAATTTGTAATAAAAAAAAAACTAATAATAAATGTACATTTAAAAATATTCCAATTTTATAAAAAAATGAAAAAAAATATTAAATAAAAATATATATTAAAATTTATTAATTATTGTAATTTAAGAATTTTTAAATAATATTTTTAAGATCATTTACAAAAAAAAAACTTTGTTTATATACAATAAAATATAAATTTAAAATAAATATTTTTCATAAGAAGAAATAAATTTTATTATTGGTATTTTTATATTTATTAAAAAAATATTTTTCCTCATTATAGTATACTAAAGAAATGGTAAAATTATATAAATTTCTTTTAAATAATTGTAATTTGATTTACATTTTATTTTAAATTGAGTTAATCGTATATAAAGTATAATTTTAAAAATATATATAAATCAAATTACTGTAGACAATATTTAAACTTTAATAATTTTATTAATAATAATTTAAAAATGCTTAATTAACAAGAAATTTTTATTTATAAATATTATTTTATAATATCATTTTTGCAAAAAAACATAATTGATGTCAAAAAAACAAAAATTTTACGACTGCAAAATACATAAATATTTCGAATTCTTTTAATTTTATTCGGGGAATTTTTTTTTATATAAAATTTTCCATATAATTTTAGTTAATTAAAAATTACCATAATATATTATTACTAGTGTCAATGTACGCTCTGGTATATAAATTATTAAATTTTATTTTATAAAATTTGTTCATTTTTCCATATTCCATATTATCCGATAAAAAATTTTTAGTTTATCGCCATCTATATTACAGAATATATTAATTGCTATTTGATATCTATCGGCCAATTTAATAAATTTTAATATTACTTGCTTGATCTTCGATATATTTTTATTTATGAATTAGTGGTTTTTAATCGTTTTTAGCAGTGAAGATCAGTTAAAAGAATATTTCAATTAATTGCGATCATTTGGATAATTTAATCATTATTATTTAAAAAAAATAATGATTATTAAATTATTTAATAATTTATTTAATTATGACCTAATTATAAAATATAAATAATTTAATGATATTTCACCTTCCTAACTGCTTCCATCAGTCTATAATTTATTGCCCATCTAAGGTACAGAAGAGCACCAAAAGCTTTGGTTTGGAAGTTAAGTGTTTTTGGTATGCAAGTGTAGTTTAATTATCGGCCAAGGCATCGTTGATGTTCTAAAAGTTGAATTATTATAGCTTTAAGTAAATAAAATTAAGCATAGTGCGAAATTGCAA
Organism: Empis stercorea; assembly: GCA_949752835.1. Lineage (NCBI taxonomy): Eukaryota > Metazoa > Arthropoda > Insecta > Diptera > Empididae > Empis > Empis stercorea. The sequence goes on along the minus strand of OX457085.1, from coordinate 83,754,848 downwards.
CACAAGTTGAAAAAACCCTGTAAGATGTAAGAAGCCTATTCGGGCTGTTGAGGTAAAAGAAAAAGAAAAATCATATAAAATATATTTTAATTCATTGCCATCTGTCGACTAATTTCATAACTATATTTTAATTTTTTACTGATCTTCAGTAACAAAATAGATTTCTTAATGAATATCATCATTTAATTAACTAATTGTCGCTCAAAGTAATGAAGATCACTTAACAGAATAATTTTCAAATCATTCATTATTGCCATCTATCAGATAATTTTATAATTGTATCAATTTTAACAATAATGACATAATTATAAGTAGGGTCGTATATATAAATAATTAAATATAAAAATTCCAAAAATAAAATTCTTCTAAAATAAACAAATAAATATAATAAAAATAATTTAAATTTTTTTCTCATTAATTTTGCATTATTAAATCCTATATAATTTTTTTGAAATCTTACAAAGTAAATATATACCCAAAAAATAAGAAATTGTTTGTTATCACATTACTCTCTGCAACGCTTATACACGATAACACATCAATCAAAAGATATTTATTTTTTCTAAAAATTTCTTTTTTTTTTTTTCTTAATAATATTTACATTTTTTGTCGGTTGGTAGTAAAACTTTTTCTTATATAAAATTTTTTATAATAATTTTTGAATTACATGAATTTTTGAAAGACGACAACAGTAACAGAGAACAGAAGAAAATATACAAAACATTCAACAAAAATCATAAAATTAAAAAAGACAACAATCACACACAATAAAATTCCAAGTAAAAAAGCTTTAAAAAAGCTTCAATTTACTCTTAAGTGAATAACAAAAAAAAAAAACAAATTATCTTTTAGTACTTTTTGTTATCTAAAAACAACAAAAAAAAAACGACAAAGTTACTCGCGCACTTGTCCAAAAACTGAACATTTTAAATTGAACATAAAAAATTATAAAATCATTTAAATTTTGTATTTGTTTCGTCAGTTTGAAAATGTAATTCGAAATGTTAAGTCGACTTTAAAATTGTCTCATAAATTTCGTATCACATTTTAGTTTCCTCCAAAAAATAAACAAACAAAAATTACAGAAGATTTTTTATTTTTTTTAAATTTTTTGTGTTCTAAAAAAAATATATTTTTTTTTTTTTTAAGTTTTGCGGTGGCGCGTAAATATTAATAATTTAAAAATATAAAATAACCAAAAAAAAAAAATTATGTTAAAATTTAATAAAATATTTATTATTTATGTAGTTTTAATAATAATTTTAACTACATTTAATACAAATAATAATAATAATTGTTTAGCAGCAACATCTAAAAAATATAATCGTTTTTTAGCACACATTTTTAATAAATACGGAAATGGTGGAACGATGTCATTTGAGGTAAAAGGAATAAAAAAAAAAAATATATTTATATTAATTATAAAATTAAATTATTTTTTTCTTTTCTCGAAGATAAAAAAAAGGGAAAATAAATAATAGGGAAATTAAATTATAAAAAAAAAGAATTTAATATAAAATATTTAAAAAATTAGATATGTAGTTACTCTTAAAACAGACATCAATAATTATTTCCTATAGAAATATCGAATTGCTATAGAAATATCCATTTTTGAACAAATTTTTCAAAGTGAAAATTGATAAAAAAAAAAATATTGTCGAATAGAAATTTTATGTAAATTGTATTTGAATTTCGTATCATAAATCTATAGAAAGATATTATTTTGTGGCAATAATTAATTAAATAATCATTTAGTAAAGCAAATTATGTATTTTAGTCCAAGACCAAAATTAACCAAGAACTATAACTAAATAGTAATTTAGTCTTGGCTTGAAATTTTCACGTGACAGTACATCTTTATTTAGTACTTTTACTATAATAAATTCTTGTATACAAAATTGAACCGATACAAAATCGCTAATTTAACACTGAAATCGATCAATCATTAAAATTGTTCTATAATATTTTTGAAGATTTAAAAAACTTCATATAAATATATTAAGTATACATATATCTATCACCTTATCATCCAGAAAATAGGACAAGCTTTCATTATAGTTTCAAAATTAACTATTTGTGGTGATTATTCTTCAATTTGGCTCTCCAATCCGCAATTACGAAAAATCCAATAACCATTACACATCGGACTACATAGTATTATCTCAAGCTTTAGATCAATTTGTGTACAGTCGGATTTACGATCGATCAATTTTCTTTTAGGTAAATTAGCAATAAAGTTAAATTTTTGGTATTTTTTTTTTGAATGAAAGATCATTTAGTTAGATTTTCGGAAAATTGATAATAATTTTTGGGCTTTTTTTCGAATTTTCGATATCAAATTATCAGAAAATATATTACCTTATATATATATAAAAAAAAAAAATTGAATAATTTCAATTTATTACACAATTTATAATATTTATTAAAATTTCATAACAAAAAATTCCGATTTCTTCTCGAAAATTAGTCACAAATTTTAGAATAAATATTTATGAAAATTAAAAAAAAAATTTCACGATATTTAATTAATTATATATAGTCAAATTTGTAAACCGAAACATAATTTTTTAATATAGACTTTTCACGAATTGACCTTTTAAATTTGACTTAAATTTGAAAAATTTACTAAACTAAATATATGATCATGACTACATATAAATAACTATAAATATGTAGTATTATAATTATAACAGAGATTTTAGTCAGATCAGTCAACCAATATATTTTAAATTATTTATTAAAAATTTAATTATTATTTTTTGTATAACCATAAAAAAAAAAAGCTCAAATTATAAATTAAACATAACCAAAAAAATACCAGTCAAATTAATAAGTAGAAATATGTAATTATATAGATCAAAACAAATTTCAGAGATTTAAAATTAAAATTAAACCAAAATTTTTTTTTATTGAAAAAATCACATTATTTTCACATATTTTTACATAATAAAGCGGTTGAATGAATTCCATAAATATAAGCATAAATTTTTATAGATGACAATAAAAAAAATAAATAATTTAATTTGTATATAAAAAAATCTTTTAAAAAATAATAGGAGTCATTTCTTTGTGCAAAAAAAATACAACAATTTTATGATGGTTTATAAAAAATTTATGATCATATGATCATAAGATTTTCATAAGAAATTTTTTTTATATATACATAAAAAAAAAAAGAAATGTCTTTAAAATCAATTAGAAAATAATTCAAATAATCTGAACAAAATATTTTATTAAAATATTAAAATCATATAAAATAGAGTATACTAAAATTATTTTAATTAAAGGTTCCCTCAAACTGCTGGTGCATTTGTTTGCGCTGCAGCAAGCAAGCGACACACATGTCATTTTCTTATGAATATATATGTACATATATGTATGTACAAGTACAACCAGACGCGATTTGTTTTTTACAGTATTTTTTCACACGATTTCCGCTTCGTAATGTATAGTAAATAAATCGAGACAGGTTTACGGGGGAACCTTATATAATTATTAATAATCTTCGGATTTGTATAATAAAATTCGGAAATAAATATACCACAAAAAAAATTTGAATGATAAAAGTTTAATCACTGATGCATAGTTGTACATATTAATATTTTGTTTAGTTTAAAAAAATATATATATGTACATATATTATGTATAATATTTTATTGTGATTATAGAAGACTTTTAAATATTTTGTTTGACCACTTGAATAAATAAAATATTATTGTAATATGATAAAAAAAATAAAAATAATTAATGAACAAAATATTATTAAATATTTAAATAAAAAAAATAATAAAATATAAAAAAAAAAAAATTTTTTTTTAAGGAAAACATTATTCAAATACTCCTGCAATACTCCTGCACGAATGAATTTCGTAACGTAAATTTAATTTTGGTATTCCTGAAAACGTAACGATTATTTATCGAATCGATATATTCTCTAAATGATTTTTTTAACGTTTCGATTGAAATTTTTAACGTCAACTAATACTCGTACTGGGTCATTATATTTTATTTTAGATAATCACAAATTTGTAAGAATTTTTTTGTATAAAATTAAATTGATATACGATTTTTATATATATAATTAAAAAATGTGACATCTGTCAAAATAGTCATTCTATGAATAGGATATAGTAGAGAGTCTGAAAAATAGATTATGTGTATTAAAAGTATTTATAGTGGTGCAGTGCATTTTCGGCCGAGGAATTTTCGCCCGAATCGTTAATTTGTATAGGTTCGATCCCAGTATGATCGAATCCCGGTATTGACAGTCCGATTCCGGCGAAAATTCCTCGGGCGAAAATGCACTGCACCATTTATAGTTAAGCGAAAGAAATAAGATGGATGGCCGTTTTCATAAACGCACTATGATCGCAGTACTGTAATGTATTAATTCTTTTTACTGGTATTTTGACTATCGTGAAGACAGTGAAAAATCGACTGGTTGCTGTCTCGTTGATTAAACTACCATAAAAACGAATAAAAATATTGCAGTACTGCGATCGTTAGACGTTAACGAAAACGGCCGATCACGTAACAGTTCATTAAAAAATTTAACTGTCAAAATCGGAATATATTCAAATGATTTAACATGTCAAACGCTTGCAAACTAAAGAATGAAATGTCAAAAAATACATAAAATCAAAGTTAATCGCAAAAATTTATTGAATTGGTTTAAAAGGCTAATTACCACCCGATGCTCTATGTCTATTTTATAGATACCATGAGTCATTTATGACTTTTTTTTATACCTACGCTTATCTTATTTCTGCAATCTCCAAACCAATATTAAAATCATTTTTAAAAATTAAGAAAAGGTTATTTATAAAAATCCCTCAAATATGACTTTTTTTTTTCTCAGTCAGTGTATTTATTAACATTGCAAATAATAAGTGTAGTTTAAAGATAATATAATAATAAAAATATTATAATAAACACATTTTCTTATGATAAATATATAAATAATATTTTCGTTCATATTTATTTTTCATTTTATAAAATATTTTAAGATCTTAAATCCAAAAAAAAAAAAAAAAGAAATCTTAATTGCAGCAAAATGGTAAAATTTATCTTATCAAAATTTTTGGTATAATATATATTTCTTGCAATCTTCTTATCAGGACACCATCATTATGGTATAATTATAAAAAAAAAAGAAAGCCATTATACACATCATGTGACAATGAAGATTGCATTTTTCTGGATTCTTTCCTAATTTTTTCTGTTTTATATAATATTTTTTTGGAAAATCAAATCTTTCATATGATTTTTAAATAAATGATTTAAAAATTATTATGGTAATTTTTTTTTTTCTTTTAATCATGTTTCACAGCTTAAGCTTAGAGAACGGGGATGATCCTTTAGACTTTAGGAGGAAGGAAATGGTTTTTAGAGGAATATTTAGGAATTGTATATTTCAATCATTGTTTTAGCGATATGCTCATAAAACCTATACACTGATGTCATTAATTTAATTTTATCGCAATGATGAATGGTAAGGCCATATAGTATTTGAAAACTAGATAAAAGTTTTTACGCTTCAAACTGAATTCGAACAGGAAACTTTCCAGTTTGAAGGCAGGTTCACTAATTAAAGCACCATTTAGTTGAATAATACTAGTTTTATTACCCATCTTCGTCCGGTAGTTGATGGTTGAAAAAAAAACTCAATTGATCTAGCCAGAACGACATGTCACGTCGCTACTATACTCTCTTTTTGAGTAGTTCTTGTGACTGACAGACAGACATTTGTGTATTTACTATTTTATAGTAAAGATATTAAAATAAAATAAAATGTTATGGTCCAAAATTTTGCAGCAAATAAATATGTAATTAATTTTCTATATTTATTACAATTTTGACCTTAAATATATGATCTTAAATATTTGTAATTTCCTTCTTTACCATAATTCCACTCAACCGTAAGAACAAAATTTTATAATAATAATTATTTATTTTTACCTATGTAATTGACCTAATTCTATCAAAAATTTTATAATAAAAGCTCATCAGAAAAATACAAAAATTTTCATTAACATACCAAGTAAACTATAGTGAATCAACATGCTAAATATTTTTTAAATAATTTTTCAATATAACGCAGATTGTATGTATGTAACAGATCTAATATACATATATGTACATATATAATTTTGTTCTATACTTTGCAAACATGTAAAAAAATTACTTAGTAGTTACAAGGTCTGTCAAAAATAAATAAATAGTAAATAAAGAATATTTATGTTTGAAAAAATATTTATAAAAATAAACAGACCTTAATTCCACTATTGAATGAGCGAAGCGAGTATGTAGCATCTTTCTTATCATCAATCTCAGATTTTAATCTATGCTGAATGTCATAAAAAAAAAATTTAAAAGAACAAATTTTTACATATTTACATTTATTTTTTAAATAAAAAGTAAATACATAATAAAATTTTATAATCATAAAGTAAACTTTTTAAGAAAAAAAAAAGCTGATTTTTTTCCAAAGTGGTCCACTCTACATAATTATTACAATAAAAGTGTGAAATTTGTGTCTACTATTAGAGACGGACTGAGACATCTTCTCTGCTACTGCTCATCTGTTCGCTCGAAAAGACTAAAACATTTAGACAGATTTGCTGGAATCGGGTAATTTAAAGCCGGAAAAGATAATTGCTTTCATAAGGGAAACAACATGGATCGATAGACTGGGTTGAAACAGGCGATAGGGAAGTGCAACGGACCTGCATGGTCTAAGTATGAGGGGTTAAACAAACCAAGGTTTCGGTATACAAATGGTTGATTGCTGCAATAAGAATAAAATATAAAATATTTCAAAGTTTTCATTTCGGAGAAGAGAGATGAAATTAATGTCTGATTGAGACTGATTAGATCAGACTCTCTGATCATCAGACTGATAGAATGATATTTTCTTACTTATATTATATAAGGAAGCGATAAGTTGAGCGATTTGGTTTAAAATTCCTTCTAAACAGATAACTTTAATTACATTATGAGAATTCCGCGCTCGGTTCAGAATTCTCCCAAATCGATACTGCTTGCTAATTTAATTGCGAGAATGGACCCAGATAATCTTTGATTCAGGGATTAGCTTCATAACAAATAAACAGAATATGGTTCCATATAAATGTATCCAATAATAGCTTGCAAAAGAAAAGGAATGTAATTGTACCTTGACGATCGCCTTAAATTTATTGGAAACTTTTCAATAGTGTAGAATTACTGTAAACCATCTACAAAAGTCATATAGTGTAGAATTTTTTCTAATACTATCGTAAAATTATATTTGTCCTTTTCCAAATTAAATTTGTCCTACTCCAGAGCCTTGTTAGTTTGGAAATAGTTTTAAAGAGTAGTAAACAGACTAATTAGATGAAATTAATTTAAGACCAATTAAACCTGAAAATACTCTACTTTGAATCATACAAACTCAAAAAAATTTATCTGTTTAAATCTTCAATAATCATCAAAAATCTCAGCAGAACTCCAGTTCTCAATAATTTATCTCAAAATCCGCTACTGACTATTTTAAAAATTAAATAAAAATTACTCCTAATAATTTATTCAAATTTTACTTTAAAAATTCAATTATAAATAAAATTTCTCATCAATCTATTTTACAGGGCTTAGAACATTTAATGTATAATTTAGGTATTGGTGGTTTAGAATTTAATCCAACTCATACAGTTGAAGAACATCATCCAATTGGTTATAAATTACCAGATATAATATTAAATAGTTCTGAAGAAGATGATTTAAATTTAAATAATCAAGATAAATTAAATAAATTACAAAATGATCAACAAAAAATTTTTGAATCACAACAACAACAACATAATATTGAAAATGATGTACAATATGAATTTAAAGAATTACATGATCCAAAACATCGTCATCCAAGAGATCATGGTAAGTTTTAAATTATAAATTTATTTATAAAATTAAGTTAGTTAAAATTAAGCATCGGGTGGCTTAATATAGTGTAGTTTTCTATGCTTAGAAACATCACCTAAGTAAGTAATTACGGTTTGATTCATGAGAGATAGATTATGTTGTTCTAGTTTCACTCAGTTTTAAATGAGCACATCTGATAGTAAAATTTTATAAGTACAGCTAATTTTGAGACTGAGGAAAATGGTAGCAGTTAATTCCGAATTGCTGACAACAATTTGACTAACTGTTTTGTTTAGTCAATTGAAGTTATTAGTTTCATTCACTACTAAAATCTAAAATCCATTAACATTGTTGCAATTCATATAGTCTTGTCCATCACTGAGGAACTTATGGTTCGTCAGAGGTCGTGGTAGTCTACAACAATGCTACTATTTTGATATTGTCAAAAATTTTACTAGACAATTACAAGAGAAAATACATCTCTCGATCCATATCTTTTACTGGTGATCCATCAAGAGAAGCATCTTTCACATTGCTTATTTATATTTATAGAGAACTGAAATCGTCATCTTAATGCAATAAATTAAATTTTGACCATGACAAAGAATTATTATAAAGATAGCAAGAAGATATATACAAAAAAATTATACATATGCTTGTAACCTTAAAGATTAAATTCAATTTATACATATATAATATTGAATATCATTATTATTATTTGAAGAACCTATCAATCATTTTAAAACTATACTAAAAGTACATTAATTATATTGTCACCACATTTATTTAAATTATTACTCAAAATAAATATAATATTGTAGACTTCCTTTTGTTACATTGTTGTATACGCTTTACTTACAGAATTTTAAATTTTTATTATTATTAAAACGTAATTTTCTTTGTTGGATGGATCATGGATGATCATAAATGATGATAACATAAAATAGAGAAAAGTTAATATAAATTTTATTTTAAACTATATAAATATTATAGTTAAATTGAAATTACAAATATAAAATTAAAAGGTATACACACAAAAAATAATATTAAAGCTTTAATACTTCTTAAAAAGCAAATAAATATTATATATATAAAAAAGTTTAGTTTAAATTGAACCACCCACGAAATCATTAATTTTGCGAGAGTATGTACATAAAAAAAAATCAAATATTACTTACTAAGTAATTGTCTTTAAAAAAAATAGTGAACCTAATCAAGTTTGAAAATATTTTTATCTTCACAATATCTTCAATTAAATATCTTCACTTTGATTCATTAAAAACTTGGGGTTCAATAAATGAAATAGAAAAAAATTATGGTTTAATATTTTTATAGTTGCAATATGTATAATTGATGAGAAATTTTATGGTTCATTTATAATTTATAATAAAAATTTATGTGAATTTTACATTATTAAATGGTTCAAATTACTCATATAATTGCTTAAAGATTCGATTAATTATCTCGAATTATCATTATTAGATTAGATTAAATTTAGTAGAATAGGACAAAACTGATTAAAAAAAACAAAACGATAATCGAAATTTAATGATAAAAGTTGCCAATGAACCGGATTTCCAATGAGTTATTATATAAATGATAAAATTAAATTAGGTTGAATATTTCTTATTATGATTTTTCTTCGTTTTCAGCTTTTTACTTATTAAGATTTAAATCGTTTTAACTGTTTGTCGTTTTAACTATCATACAAAGCATTTGTCTCAGGTTCATGTTTCGGAAATTTGATTTCTAAAATGTTGATTCGATTTGGAGTCGAATTTTATGTCCAAAATAATAATTCGTTTATAAAATAACAAGAACAACCTAATTTAACATTTATCAATTATTTCTACAAGAGTGAAGATGAGCTACAGTTCATTTGGTCATGAGTTCAACACCTGGCCCATACATGCAGTTCGAAATGAGTACAGAGATGTAAAGTTTATGGCTAGGAAAAATGTTAGAATTAGAGTCCAATTTTGCTTTGGTTCTATCATTATTTTCTATCATTAACAGTTTCTTCTCTTTCTCTATAGTTCGGAATCAATATACTAAAAGTAGGTTCAATTTGTAATTTGCAAGTAATTAAAACGTATTCTATCATTTGGATGATAAGGCCCTGTTCTAGGATTAAAGGAATTAAACAAAGATTTACTTCTCAAATTAATTCGCCAACTTAACTAACTCCAGGTGAAATTTTTGACGAAATTGTTAGTCAGAGATCTTTAAATTTTTGTATTACTCTTCAAAATTGTTGACTATACCAAAATTAAATTTAACAATATTGGTAACTAAATTTTACAATTATTTATTTTTTGTATTTGTATAATAATTTGTTGCAATTTTCTCTTCTTTTATATATAAATTTTTTTTTATAAACTTAAATTAAATATTTGACTTATTAATTTAAAAAAAAAAAAAAAGTTTTAAAATTTATATATTTAATTAAATAATTACACATTTAATTTTTCTGGGCTAAATATACAGAAATAATTATGTACTTAGATACTTAAAAATTAAATAAATTTTCTTTATTTGTAGTTGCATTTTTTACAATTTCTTAAATGATTTACATCATTTTTAAACTATGATAAAATGAAAAATACAATTTATATAATAAATAAATGAATAAATTAAATTTATTTTAAAATTAAATTTACATTTTCTACGCAATTTCTAAAACGTTTTACGCATTCATATTTTTTATATATACCATATACCAAAGAAGAAATAATTAATTATAAATTATTATAAAAATGTGAAATTTATAATTTAAATTTTTCATTTTAGTTTTGAAAAAAAAAAATGTTTGTAAATATTTATTTATTTTTATTCGGAACTTTTAAGAATTTATGGAAGAAAAAAGATTAATTTGACTTTGAGTAATATGATATTTCTTTACTTTTCATATAAGAAATTTTATTGTTGCAAAGACAAATTTTTTTTAATCTTAGAAGAATAAATTTATATATATATACTCGTATAGTATTAATCAAATATTTAAATTATTTTTTTTTTTTTTCATTTTGTACTAACAAAATTATTTTGATTTATATTTTAATTTTCCTATTAATTTTTTTTACAGAAAAACATACAATACCAAATTATTGTTTATCACCACAAGAAACATTAAAATTAGTTATTAATTATAATGATTTACATAATTATCAACAAATTAATCGAAATCAACGTGATTTAATATCAAAAACAATATCAACATCAACAGCAAGTACAATAATTCAATTAAATAATGATGATACAATATTATTAAAGAAATATAGTGATCATAATCGTGATAATAATAATAATAATAATGATGATGAATATAATAATTATTTAAATATAATTAAAATAACACCAGAAATATTTATGAAATTATGTCCAGCATTATTAGTTCAAATGGATCAAAATTCATGTATAAATAATAATGATGATGTTGTACAAATTAAATCAAATTATAATCAACATAATTCAAATAGTTTATATTATGGTAAAAAATAATATATTTTATAAAATACTTAAATTAAATTTAATTTTCTTTCATCTTTTTTTTTTTAGCATGGATTTATGCATCAATATCAATATTTATATTATCATCATGTGGTTTAGCTGGTGTTGCAATGGTACCATTAATGAAAAGTATTGCATATAAAGAAATATTACGATTTTTAGTTGCAATTGCTGTTGGTACATTAGCTGGTGATGCATTAATGCATTTATTACCTCATGCATTAGTTGTAGATGATCATAATACATCAACAGATAAATCATCAAAACATCATGATCATCATGAACATAATCATAATGAACCAGTTATAATATGTGGTTGTACATTTTTAACAATATGTTTTATGTATTGTTTAGAGAATTTATTACCATTAATAACTGGTCGTGAATCTGGACATGGTCATAGCCATCATGATGTTGATAATAAATCAATAAAATTATCAATTGATTCAACGAAATTAACATCTGAATCAATTATAAATAATAATCAACGAATTTCATCATCCGAAATTAATACAATGATGAATGAAAATAATGAAGATTTAAAATTAAATATAAATAATAATAAACCAATGACACCAGTTGCATTTATGGTAATTATTGGTGATGGTTTACATAATTTAACAGATGGTTTAGCTATTGGTGCTAGTTTTGCTGCTGATCCAGTTACTGGTATGGCAACAGCATTTGCTGTATTATGCCATGAATTACCCCATGAATTAGGTGATTTTGCATTATTATTACAAACTGGTATGTCAATAAAACGTGCAATTTATTTAAATATTATATCATCAGTATTAAGTTTTATTGGTATGGCAATTGGTTTATTTATTGTTGATTTACATAATAATATGATTAAATGGATATATGCATGTACAGCTGGTTCATTTTTATATATTGCATTGGCAACATTAATACCAGAAATGGGACGTAATGATGGTAAAACATTAAAAAATATAATTATACAAATTATTGGTATATTAATTGGTGGTTTAATTATGCTATGGATTGGTTTAAATGAAGATAGACTGACGAGATTATTTCAATAAAATAAATATATATAATGTACTATATTAATTTGTATATTTAAGCTCAGAGGGGGGGGGGGGGAAATCAAACAAATAAATTGCAAATAAATAAAAAACAAATATGTAAGATAAAAATGCTGTGAAAAAAAAATATGTAATGTAAAAAACCAAAATATGAGTATTATTAGAATTTATTAAGTTTTCTAGAATATTTAAGTTTTAATAAAGAAAATATGATAAATTATGTAAATATTTGTAATAATGTGAATTTCAATTAACGAATTTTTAATTTTTAATAACAATAAATAAAAATTATTTAAGAAATTGAAATTTTAATGAAAAAAATATTTTTTATTAATGCTTCTTAATCAAATTCCGACAAAGTTGGATAGGTAATCTAATTTTGATCTAATTCCAGGTTTTTTAATAGGATACAATATTAAATAGTCCTATTTTTTTAATCATCAATTTTAGTAATTATAAACTAAGCCAGACAAGAATTATCTGATTAAAAAAAATATTATAAATGTTTTAGCATATTTTTAGGCACAAAAAACTTGATTTGTTCACATTCAAAATTTATATCTACAAATTTAATTGAAGAAAATTTATCTTATTAAGAAAATATAGTCATTTTAAAATATAAATTGATCTTTTTTCAAAATAAACATTTAAAAAATGACAAAATCGTTTCATAAACAACAAATTTGTTTTGCGTTATTAGACAAATTTGAATTGTGGTAAGACCAATATTTCCCATCAATTTTAAATGAATTTTTGTGAATTTAAAAAAAAAGTTATCAACATAAATTTTGCCCTTAGATTAGATAACACCAAGGGTACAATGCATTTCATGATTCTAAAAAATATATAAAACATATTTTGTTTATTGAAATCTGAATCAGCACGTTTATCGGGGAAAACGTAACGTTTTAGAAAACGTATCGTAAAGAATTTACGTTCGTTGGAAAACGATCAATCGGGGAAAACGAACGTAAACGTTTAATTATGCAAATAATTAAATTTATTATTTATAAATTATTATATAAATTATTTATAATTAATATATCATTTATATATTATTTACGAATTTATTTTTTTGTAAATAATTTATAATTTATAAATTCGTAATGATATTGCACTATTATGGTTAAATCCAAGAGCTAATACAGTATGTCGTTCGTAAGATTTCGTTAAGAATATGTCACGAAAATTAAATTATAAATTTTTTGTTAGAAATTATAGCAAGAATTAGACTTATTCGATTAGCTTGTGAAAGAGATGGTAATTTTATATTTTACTATAGTTTTCGAAGTCGAATATGTGGTTGGGGTTTTTATTTACTTATGTACAAGAACACAATTTTTGGATCAAAAAATTAATTTAAATTTGAGTCAAATTATTCTGATATTTTAACAATTTCACTAATTTGTATAGAAAATTATATGAAATTATTGGAAAATGTTTCGCGCCATAGAAGAAAGTTATAATCAATTTTGTTGGATCTAATTTAGTAGTCAAAATTCAAAAACCAATTAGAAAGAAACATTTTATTAAAAAGGTAGAATAACTAAAATTATGCAATAAACAAATTGGAACAAATAAACAAATTGACATTACGAATTTGTGTACCAGTATACAGTACTAATTGGAACACATACTTTATTAGTTAATATTAATATAATTTGAGAAAATTTTTCGTTATTCTCTATTTACCTTTATTATGTAGAATTAGTAGAATAAATTACCAACTTTTTAAAGGATAATTAATTTGTAATCCAACACAAATTATCCTTTTAAAAATAATACGATAAACTCTAATTTCCACTCTTTTTATATAGCTGAAAAGTATCACAATTTTTTCCATATTAACACATTAAACAGAATTTTATTTCTGATCTTTAATCACCGATGAATTAAATTAAAAACCACTAAAATAATTACATTTTTTCATTCAAATAGTTTCAAAACACTTCACTAATTACAAATTTTATTACATATACATATTTAAATATTTTGAATATTATTTAAATTACTTTTCATAAATAAATTGTGTAATGATATAAATTTCATTAAATGGTTTAATAACGGCGCGAAAACAACTGTCAAGCTTTAATGGTGAATTTCTGAATATTTCTCCAATTTCTCCTATATACCGTGTCGCCATCCAACGACTGTTAGTAATATTAATTTGAAAATTATTGTAATGATATTTTTGTGTTAATTATTAATGATGATAAATTTTTATAAAAACTCCGTAGTTGAAGATAAATTAAATTTGTTCATATAAATGAAGAAAAAAATAAATTAAACTTTAATAATTTTTTGATTATTAATCGGTTGCGTTCAGATTTTTTAATATTTCTAACGATTATAAATATAACGTATGAGATGAGAATCAAAATATTGTAAATGTTAGATACATCATTTATAAAGTAATTTAGAATTTAAATAAAAAAAAACTTTCATTTTTGAATATTTTCGAAATACCAATTTAAATCAAAATCAAAATTAATAGAATTGAACATAAAAGTTAGTATGAACTAAAATAAAAAAACTTTAAATCATTTATAAGTTTTCAAATAAATCAAGTATAAACTGGATTTTTGTAGTTACACCAATTCATTTCCTCAAATCCATATACATATGTACTACTTCACAAATATCATTTTCAAGTGAATTTTTGTATCAAACATCTGACGTTTAACATAACAATAAACAGCTGTTGATACCGTCTTTATTACGTGTAATCTTAACTTATTTTTTTATTTACATATTTAATTTCGGATTATCCTTCAAACTGGCGTCAGGTCTAAGTAGTATATTTCCATTTTCCGATATGTTCAAATTTCTGGTAATTTAATTATTAAATTAATACTTAGAATCTTTACTAATTATTGAATTTGAATTTGTATTTAGAATATTATATAATTTTATTGTTTAATATTCTATTTATAGATAACATTTGGGGCAGGGGTATATACTGGAATGTATCTAACACAAAATTATGATGTAAAGTTTTATTATTGATTTTCGAAAAAAAAAATGCTTTTGTGTCAATAAAAATTTTCTTTGTTGATTTTTAGGTACCAAGAGTAGATAATCCAACACAAATTATTGATAAAATTAAAGAATTTGCCGATGAACATAAAAAGAAGTGAAATATTTTTCCTAGTTTGAGAAATTAGTTTGGGATAGAATTTTCGAATTTCTAAAACAAATATAAATATTCACAAATTCAAAAATTTATTCCAAATAATTTTCTTGTTTTATTGTAGATTAAAATTAGTAAAAATTTTTAATATGAAGAAACACTTTTGATTATATATTTTTTAAATGAATGGCCAATTGTGAAGTAAAAAAAAATTTATGTAATTTGTAAATATCGAAATTCGAATAAATTCAGTATTTTTTTAATAAGATCAAAAGATTTGATGAAATTCGTTACTAATGGAAACATAGTGTATTTTACTTCTTTCAATTAAGTGATCCATTTTGAAGTGTTAGGCGTTGATTCACCTAACACTTCAAAATGGAAGTTAGCTGATCCTCGAATCCATTAAATAAAGCAGAAAACTTAGCTAGTTCTAGTTGTATTAGCTACAATTTGTCATTTAGTACGTTTGCAACCAAAAAGGCTGAACATTTTTCGTTTCAACCCTTTTGGTAGGCATATCCGTGTTTAGTTTCCTAATAGGTGAAGGTAAATTTGTCGACTTTTTACTGTCTCGAAAGTCAAAATACCAGTAAAAAGAATTAATACATTGCAGTACTGCGATCATACTGCGTTAACGAAAACTGCCATTATTCTTAAAATTCGTATTCATATTTAACGAAATTTTTCACATCACCCATCGGTGTAGCTTCTAAAATAAAGCTTAAATACATACCACTACCAATAAAATCCGCATTCTTTCCAAGTAAGTCAAGATATAAAAGGCAAGTCTCTGATTTTTAGGCCATAATTTTAAAAAATACATTTTTTTTCATATTTTATCGTCTCAATTTTTTTTATTTTTATTTTTATTTTTTAAAAATTAAACTTAAAAAGAAACACCAAAATTATAACCAAAAACAAAAAAGAAAAATTGTGTAATTTTTAATCGCGGAGAACAAAATAAAATAAAAAAAATTATACAAACGATAAACCACCACCATAATATTCTAAACGTTTTTGTGGTTCAACAAATGCTAACCAATCTGATGCATGTGTTGGTAATAATCCCATACTTTGGCATTTATATAATGCTAATGCAATATTTGCTAAATTACCCAAAAAATATATAAATTTTTGTCCACTACCATGTGATCCTTCAGCTAATTTTGATGTTGGTGTTGAAAACATTGCTTTTATTGGTCGTATTAACATCATACCAACCATCATTATTGGAAATATTGATATTGAATTACCAGACATATACATAATAAATAAATTCATTGGTAACTAGAAATTGGTAAGAAAAAGAAAATTAATTAATTTTTTGTGTCACACACGTCTGGTATATAAAAGAACATAAATCAATTTTATTAACTTTTTAGGGTGTAATATAAGAATTTAAGTGTAAGTAAAGAGGCAGACAGATTTAAATCGATTAACTAATTTTTTTTTTTATTAAATTCAGATATTAAACTATTAACACTCAGATGAATTTTAGTTGGAATGTGGAAAATTTATATTGAAAAATCGGGTTGGTATCGAATTCTCGTTTTTCAAAATCTCTTTTACAGAAACAACTATAAATCTATAGGAGGTTAAGAATTAAATTTGGGCACCACAATATTGAATGATGGCCGTGTTCATAAACGCAGTATGATAGCAGTACTGCAATGTATTAATACTTTTTACTTGTATTTTTACTATCGAGGAGACAGTGAAAAGTTAACAAATTTAGCTTAACCAATGCTCCTTCTGTCGACTGGTTGCTGTCTCGTTGATTAAACTACCATAAAAACGACTAAAAACATTGCAGTACTGCGATTATACTGAGTTTATGAACGCGGCCGATACCTACCTAACCATTTATAGGTCTTTCCTCTTAGCGCCTCCCCCTAAGACGGCTACAAGTTTTATTGGCCTATACAAACTTATAGGTGACCTAGAGCAGGAATCAAGGATCAAGGAATATCTGATGGTTAAAACCACCTGGTGAACGGTCACCAATTAATAAAATAAATCTACAAAAAGAAAAGAAAATCAAAGGAGTTTTCAATGATGGGGACTTAACGTGATGACAAAATTGAGTTTTAGAAGGCTATAGCGCAAAATATGCTTCTATATATTAGTTTATTTAATAAATAATCATAATCATTATGGATTAAGAGTACCTTTAATTTTTTTTTTATGAATTAAATATATTTTTGTTAATTTTCTTTGAAAAAAACAAAAAAAAAATTTAAAAAACTTATTTTTATAAGAAAAACGAGATTTGTTAAAAAAAACGAAATTTTGTAAACAGATATTTTGAAAAACGAGAATCTGAAAAACGAGATTTTTTGTGAAAACGAGATTTTGTAAAACGAGATTTAGTTACTATCCCTGAAAAATGTCCAATACACGACATAATATGAATAGAATTAAATCAACCCCATATAAACATATTATGCATATTCGAGTACTAAATGGACAAACGAAACATAGAAAGTTTTAATAACATGAGGATCTGTAAAATCTCAACAGCTACGCCAGATCATACCTCACATTCTATTGGTTTATTATTTACTACATGATTTATGTGTTGATCAAATAAAAGTTTAGGGTCAATTACAAATACAATAAATACACAGTAACAGGCTCATTACTAATATAGTACATACCAATCAACTTATCAACAATATTGTGATAGATCCATTTACTTTCATAAAAAACACTGCAAAACAAACTGAAATTAAGTTTGTTAAACAAACAGGAAAAATATACTCAAAAAATATCGTACTATAAAAGTTGAATTATGTTCTTTTTTTGCTAGACAACGTAAAATTTTTTATACCTGTTTAAATGGTTGCAATGCCAAGTCCCATGATCTCTTTATCATTAAATGATGATCCCGTACAATTTCAGTATGACTTTGTGCAACTGACGGATTCCATCCAGGTGGTGAAGGCATATCAGAATTTTTACTAAAAAAAAAGAATTTTTCATTTTTATCAAACAAAATTAAGATCCAAAAATAACAGAGAAAAAAAAAACAAAAATCTCAAAAGAAATTTATAACCTATTTTTTTTATTTTTCTATGAAAATTTTAATATTTAATTTAATTTTTAAATTACTTACTTTGTATTAAAGTCCATTGACCATTTAGATTTTTTATTATTCGGTTTTGTTGTCATTTTCTTGTAATAAAATACGAAAAAAACTTTTTAATTAGAATTTCTTATTTTATTTTTTTTGGTGTTTTTTAATTAAAAAAAAATTGTAATGAAATCGAAATGTCAAAATTTTAATTTTTTTTTTTGTTATAACCCGGTAAACATAAAATTGGCAAATCGAAATGTTTTAGCGCCATCTATTTGGTGCTGCGGGGACTAAAACGATAAAAATTGAAAAGTGAGATAATATTTAGCGTTACTACTACAAGCTCTGGGAAACTAAATATTTGTATATATTTGCTCAATAAAAACTCAAATAGATATTTCAACATATTGCCTGGTTTTCACTCCTGTCTTATGAGCCGCGACTAAGTTAGCCACAGGCAAAAATCTTCTTTCTTCATACTTAAAACAACAATTTTTTCCTTCCTGTGTAATTGGACATTCTGTCTTTCTGTCTAGTTTACTGTACCATTAATGCGATTGCCCACTCCTACATAAACATACATTCTCTTTACTTTTACTACTATTGAATTCTTCAAACAAATAAAAAAATAGCTTAAAACTATTATTTTTTATTATATTTTTCTTAAATTAAATTTTCATAAATTTAGCAATAAAAAAACCAACATTATCAACTTCGTTTCTCCGATTTTCCATGCTAAATCTTTGAACTAATTTCCTACAATACAAAATTTATATTAATTTTAAACAGCATCCGAATAGAAAAATAAAATTATATTAATTTTTCTTACCTCTCCTCATCATTCAGGCCTGTGTCTTTTAAGCCTTCACCCCCAAAAATCGGTTCTGCGCTAACTAATTTAAGATTTGGAAATTTTTCTTTTGCCCATAGTACAATACTCTCATTTTCAGCTTCCGTTATTGTGCATGTGCTATAAACTAAAATTCCACCAATTTTTAATAAACCCACTGCATTCACAAATAATGATTTTTGTACATTCGGATAAGATTTTAACATTTTCATAGTTAAATTACTGGAAAGAATTGGTCGATTACCTAAAGCACTACAAGGTGCATCTAATAAAATACGATCAAATGTTTCTAATGGAAATGGTGGTCCATTTAAAATATTCCAATTAGAATCTAATATTTCTTTTTCTGTACTCAATGATTTTGTCGAATCAAATGCAAATGGGTAAATCGATTTTAATTCATTAATTTTAATTTTCTCTTTTACTAAATTAATTTTAGATTCAGTTTTATCTAAAGCTATAATTATACCATTATCTTGCATTAGTGCAGCTAAATGTGTTGTTTTATTACCAGGTGCTGAGCACATATCTAAAATAATCTCACCAGGTTGTGGACTTATTACACGGGAACAAATAATCGATGGAAAATTTTGTAATAATAAATGTGATGAAGACAAATCACCAATTGATGGAACTGTAGAAATTGTTTCTTGTATTTCTATAGCAATTCCTCTAAAAAAAATGTATATATAATTAAAACAATTTTTATGTATATTTCAAAATATGTTTACTTTGGATTTAATTTTTCACCATAAAGTTGATAACGTTGCATTTTAACTAGACCAATACCTATCCATACTTTTGATTCCGATTCATAGAGTCTTGTACCTTTTTTACATTTCCCATCTAAATCTGCGAAAATGTTTACAGGTTCATTCAATTTTGTACCTATAGAAAATGTAGAAAATGAGATTCGGTTAATGGGTATACGGTTATTTGGATATCTAAATGTTCCGGATAATGTTGTATATAATACACTGCATCCATGAATTGTGGAAGTTTAGAAACAGATGGTTGAGTGCCCAAGTTGCCGAAATTATATATGTATTATTCAAATAAAAAGTTATCATACTAACCACTTGGCATTGCCAATACACCGGGTGCATATATATGTGCTCCACGTAACACAGCTGCACCACAATTAATATCCACAATTATTTCTTTTAATTTCACATTAAATTCCAATTTATAATCAGAATTTGAAATACAAATAACTTCATTGATATCATTAATATTAAAAGTTTTTGGTATATTTTTCTTATATTTCTCATTTAATTTTTCAAAAATTTCATTTTTTACAATTTCTTGATTTGTTTTCAATAAATTGATACGATAAGTTGTAATTTTTGGTGTTCTACAAAGCCATTCAAAATAATTTTGATTTTCTATAGTATTCTACAAAAAAGACATTTCGAATTTAAAAAATTGCAAAAATCCATAATTTTAAAATTAAAATTATTAATTAATTAATTTTAGAATTAAAAAAAAAAGAACCGCCAAAAAAATATTTTCCTCTTGTAAATTTTTCCGTACGGATTTCTGACTTAACAAAAAAAAAATATACGCGCTGTCAAATTTTTGACACAACAAATATACTTTTGTATCAACGTCAATTCGGCCAAAAAAACACATTTTTCTCTTATTGGGATAGTAAATTATTTTTTTTTAATTAAAAATTCTTTGAAATTAATTTACGAGAAATTATAAATTTCGCAAAGAGCATAAAAAGTGTTAATTTAAAAATAAAATTTAATTAAAAAACTTACATTCCATTTAAATAATTGTGATTCAATATTGTGACATTTTCGAAAAGGTGATTTTGGATAGAACATTTTTTTTTCAATTTTTAGTGTATTCACAAAAAAAGAAGAATTTCCATTATTTTTGGGAGTAAAAGATTTTCCACTCTATACTCGGTACTCCAAAATTAAAATACTCCAATTTTTAAAATTTTACTCCGTATTTGATATTAAAAACGTACAGTTTTTTGGGGAGCATTTGCATGTGAATTTTTGATTTTTGTGTAGAGCTTTGCATTTGTGTGTGTGAAAGTAGATTTTTTACTACAATTTAGCTGTCAATTTTTCCTTCCGAATATAAAAAAAGGGAAATTTCGATCTTTTTGACAAATGGAAATGGCGAATTGAAGTTGTATGACAAAACTCTTGTGCAAGTTAATAATAAAAAAAAAATATGTTTACAAAGTTTAAAAATTTATATTAAACAAAAACTAAGTAATTATATAATCAACTTGCAGTTAATTAAGTGAAGTATTAAAATTTAATTATTTAAAGTTTATAAATATTTCTAAAATCCTGATCGTAATATAAATTTTCCGGTATTACAAAATTTTAAGTTTGCAATTGAATTTTTTAATTTTGTGTTGTTTCACACGACGTGGCAGGTTAATTTTTTCTTTCATATAGGAAAAAAATTTCCCCCCACACAAATGCATACAATGAAAATTTCCCTTTATAAAAAAAAGTAATTTCAATCAACTTGTAAAAATTTATTTTAAACATCAACGAAATTTGAATATTAAAGAAATTATTTCCAAAATTCATAATTAAATTTCTCAAATTTCATTGCTAGAGCAAAATTATGTATTTTATAATTCAAAATTTTCCTGTGTTTGTGGTTTGAAAAAAAAGAAGGAATTATCGGCCATTTTGAAACGTCGTTAAATCAATTCCCATTTTCAACGTCACTTTTTTTTGACGTATTCACACGAACACACCTCCATATGGTATGGATTATAGACACACACACACACACTGAAGTAGATTAGAGTAGAATTATTTCACTTTCAGTGAATGTGAAATATAAAATTTTTTTGTCTTGTTTGTTGCGCTGTGAACAGCCCGGAAATTTTTTTTTGGAGAATTTTCCAAAAAAAAAGAAAAGAATTAAAAGTGAAATATTAAAAAAAAAATAGTTTTTCTTGTTAATTGAAAATAAAAATAGTATATAAGTTTTTTAACTTTTTTTCCTGTTGGATAATTTTTTTTATTTTGTAGATAAAGTAAAAGTTTTTTTTTTTATAAAAAAAAGTAACAAGAAAAAACGTAAAATTATTATAAGAAAAAAAAATTTTTGTGTGCGTGTTTCATTCAGAAAGTATAAAATTTCTCAAACGTGAAAAATTCAAATATTTCCCATTTAATTTTTCATTGTAAGTTAATCAATTTTTTTCAAATTGTTCCAAAAAAAATAGTGTAAATAAAATTTTTGGGGAAAAGTTAACAAAAAAATCACAAGTCAGAAGAAAATGTCGCGTCCCTTTTTTCATTGTGTTGGTTTTGGCCGAACCGAATAAAAAACCCACCACCACTACTAAAATTATTACTCCACTTTGAAGAAAAAAAATGTTTTTCTTACATTTATTCAATTGTGCAATGGTTAAAAGAGAGTTGCTGGTTAAATCAAATCAGAAAGATTCAAGAAAACCTAACAATTTTCAATTTCTTCAGTAATTTTTCCATTAAATGATGAAATGTTTCATGACTGATGTGTCAAAAAAAAATGTAATAAATAGTAGAAAATGATCTTTCTGGTGTTTGTATGTCGGTTTCCTTAATCGCTGACTCACAATAATTTTTCTATATTAAATATATATATATATATTAAAATTTTCAATTATTTAATATTGTAATTATAAATGGCATCATCAAAATTTTGTAATTTTGTCGTTTCAGAAAGCCCGTAAAAATCAAGTCTAGAATTTAAAAAAATTTACTATAAAAAATAAGAGAATCGTTTGCAAATTTAAATTGTATAATAATTAGATATCTATAGATATATATTTATCTATATCTATAATAATTAGATTGTAATATTTGTACAAGAAATTCAATAAGTGAGGTTATATCAGAAAAGGTTAACATACGGAAAGAATTATTGGAAAAAAATATCATTAACTACATTTAAACAGAAAATTATGTATATTTGTACAATGTTCTCTCTGAAAAAAAAAACTGATAAATTTTCTTATCAATTTTTCATACAAAATAAAATTTCGTCGTAAATAATTGATTTTTCAAATTTTTATTTAAAAAAAAAAAAAAAATATTGAATTTTTTTTTAAAAGCAAATCAAAAATATATTTTGTATGTTATGTTAATTAACTTTAAATTTTTTTTTATGTGATGCTGATTGTACAAAATTTATGTTAATTTAAATAATTATATATTAATTTCTGAGTCATTGATTTCTCGCAGTAACACAGCCAAACAAAAAAAAATTTTTTTTTGCGAATATTAGATTAGATATTTTAACTGTTTCGTGGATTCTTTTGCCCCACTGCCCTGATAAAATTTTTTTTTGGACATTGGAAAAAAACGGCTTTTTTATGTTACAAGTTTTTTATTATTATATCAAATTTTTATGGTGAAATAAATTATTTTCTTCTTGATTTTAATTTTTTCTATGTAGTGTAGAAAAAATTATGATTCTTTTGTTAAAGTTAAAAAAAAAAACTTAATTATATATTATATAGAGGACTGAGTAGTAATAGTAAAAATTTGGTTACTAATGATTTATTCATAATTTGAATTTCTATTGAATTAATTTCTTGAAATTTATCTAAATAAAATTATGTCTGAAATTTATTGTGTTACCGTTCCTCTTTAATTACCATTATGTGGTTTTTGTGGAGATTTCATGTTCTTCTTATAATATCAGTTTTTTAGATGATTTTACTATTCACATATATAATCTTTCTACTTCCACTCTGGAAATGTTAGTTTGTAGGATTCTGGTATATATTATTTCGTCATTGCATCCAATCTTTTAACAGACAAAATGTAACTTATTAGATAAAATTGAGGTCGTTTTCGTTAACGTCAAATGATAACAGTACTGGAATGTATTAATTCTTTTTACTGGTATTTTGACTATCGAGACAGTGAAAAGTCGACAAATTTGGCTTAACTGTGGACTGGTTGCTGTCTCGTTGATTAAACTACCATAAATTTATCTTATTTTGGCCTTGCATAAATTTGTACATAGAAATTACTTATATCATATTACCAATTACACATTCGATTTCGATCCTATAACTAATAATTTGATCAATTTTTTTTAATCGATTGAAAAATTACAACTTTCAACAAAAATATAATTTTGTTGACTGGATTAATTTAAATTGAATTATAGTCGAGTATAACTAAGCTAAGTCGAAAATAAAAATTCAATCTAATGGGACATGTTTTAAATTTAATTACTGTCCAAAATCTCAAACTAAGAAACTCATTTTCCCTCCCAAGATTAAATATTAAGAATTAGTTTTATGAAGAAAATTAATCAATATTTAGTTTTAACAGAATTTAGCCGACATGAAAATCTAATTGAATTTAATTATCCTCTATTTTAATCACAAAACAAATTAAATATTCATCCTCCAATTAAATAAAATTCACTTCTCTATATAAAAGAATTTTTAATTATTAATCAAATTTATTTTATTTTTTAGATCATTGAGGATCATCAATATTCTATTATTACACAAATAAAGGGAAATATAATACAAAAAAAAACCTAATTAAAAAATAAAATAATTGAACAAAATTTTATCAGAAGAATTTTTTTTATATAAAAGAAAAAGAACGTAATCAAAAATGGGTAACGTTTTTGCAAATTTATTTAAAGGACTTTTTGGTAAAAAAGAAATGAGAATATTAATGGTAGGATTGGATGCTGCTGGTAAAACCACAATTCTATACAAACTTAAATTAGGTGAAATTGTTACAACGATACCAACTATCGGTAATTTAATTTTTTTTTTGAAAAGTAAATTAAATGAAAATTAATTTGATTTTTTTTTATATAGGATTTAATGTCGAAACTGTAGAATACAAGAATATTAGTTTTACAGTATGGGATGTAGGTGGTCAAGATAAAATCCGGCCGTTATGGAGGCATTATTTCCAAAATACACAAGTAAGTTTTACATGAAAAGTCATTGATTGAAGTTTTTTAATTATTTTTTGGTTCAACAATTTTTATCGTTTTTTTTTATATAAATGATGATATAAAATGAAAATTTTTGTTCCCCCAGAAAAAAATTGACCATGTTGGTAAATGAATTTGTTTCAAGACGGGTCTGAAAATTTAATTTAATTTTCAATTTTATTTGAAAAAAAAAAAAAAAGATTATAATTTTTAATTAATAAATTTATTAATATAAATATTTTATTTTATGTAAAAATTATTTTCAGGGTCTTATTTTCGTCGTTGACAGCAATGACAGAGAACGTATTGGTGAAGCCAGAGAAGAATTGATGAGAATGTTAGCTGAAGATGAACTAAGAGATGCTGTATTACTTATATTCGCCAACAAACAGGTAAAAATAATTATTATATTAAATATTTACGATTTCATAAAATTATGTATAGAGAGAGAAAATAAGGTGCCCAGATTTTTGGCCGCGTTAGAAACAAATACACGCGGGTCTAAAATTATTTGAAAAACGCGGTTAAAAGTCATTTTATAAAAGATTAGGCCGCGCGAGCGGCTCGCTAAGGTAGTTTTTATCGCGGTATAAAGTCTTTCGGCCTAAATTCAGGGAGCTCGAAAATGGTCACTTTTATGGTAGATTTAAATTTTTTTTTTCTATATAATTTCAAAATATATTTTAAAATAGTTTTATATAAAATTATGACAATTTTCCATCATATAATTTTTTTTAGTATATAATTCAATTCACAATTTTACATATAATTTGAAAAAAATTAAAATGATTATAATAATTTTTTACATTTACCGCATTTATATATTAAAAAGGCTAATTTTCCAGTACGAGATCATATGACACAGATTTTTTCAATTAAAAAAATTTATTATTGGTAATAAAAAATATATGTAACTGTGTCTAAAAAAATCTCTGTTAATATTTTTTGAACACAGTCGCACTACTCAATTGTGATTTCAAGATCCCCTAATAAATTTCAGCCTTTACAAAAATAAATAAATGTATAGGATAAATCAAAATATTACATTATTTAAAAATAATAATTTTTTTCTCATTGTTCATTTGTTTCTTTTATAATCAATCATTAAGGTTTTTTTTATCACTTTGAGTTACAATAATTGTTGTATAACCAAGCATTATTATTAGTGCAAGTGCAACAACACATGGCAACCTAAAAATAAAATCAGGAATATAAGCTTAAAATACTTGTTTATTATATAAAAATTATTAAATTACCAAATACTGAAAATACAAGCAGGACAACACATTAAATTCAATTAGAATTTTTTTTTTTTAAAAGAAATTTATAAAATATAAAAACACAAGACAATTTAAATTTGACTTTTAAAATGAATTAATGAAAAATTTTATATATATAAAAAAAATTTATAAAATAATTTTATTTAAATCTCTGAGACAAAGTAAATAATTAATTTCATATGTAAAATTTTCTTTGACTATAATAGTCAAAGAAAACTTTGTTTTAATGATGGAAGGGGGAAATTTAATAGGATTAATTTTAAAATTGACAAACTAAAAAAAAAATGAAACAAAATTATTTGAAAAAAAAAAAATTATTTAAAATTTTTTTTATTTTAGGATCTGCCAAATGCTATGAACGCAGCCGAAATAACTGATAAGTTAGGTTTGCATTCACTCAGAAATCGTAATTGGTATATACAAGCGACGTGTGCAACTAGCGGTGATGGTTTATATGAAGGTCTCGATTGGTTGTCCAATCAATTAAAAAATGCAAATCGCTAAATTTAATTTAACACAACAATAAAAAAAATAATACATTTAAAAAAAAAAAACTCTGAAAAGCCCAATTTTTAAATATAATTACAAAAAAAAAAAACAAATCCAAAACTATAAAAAAAAATATACAATAAATAACACAAAAAAAAAAATTCATTCAAATAACATCCCGAAAAAAGAGAGCAGCAGATTTAAAGGGGAATAAAAGAACAACAAATATCGAAATATCTAGAAGAAAATATAAAAATCATCATCTTGGGAAAACCAATCTTAATAACAACCAACACAAGAGACAAGAACATATATAAAAAAAAATAAGTTAAAAACAACAAAAACAAAATAAATCCAACTTTAATTAATTAAAAAAAAATAAATAAAAACTTTATATATATAAAATATTTAATGAGGATAAATAAAATTAAAGAAAATAATTTAATTTTCATTTAAACAAAAAAAAAAGGAAATGGTTTTAAAAAACCCAATTTAAACTTTAATCAAACGCAATTCTTTTTCTTATGTTATACCTTAGAATATCAAAAATCTAATATTGGGGGTTATTCTACAAAACGGCGTATTTGAAGTACGTTTATTTCTGCGTGTCGATTTATTTTGCTATTATGGAAAACGATCAAAGAAAACTTATTATCCCCACATTATCGACAGGTATTGAAAAACTTAAATTATAGGCCTCTAACCATAATGGACTTAATGAAACTTAAGATGGAATACGATCAACGCAACGAACTATATATTATAGAAGCCTAAAGATGTTATGTTTTCATATAAATGATTGGCCCCAACATCTGACAGTGACGCTGGGGTAAAATGACAGTTGGCGGATATAAATTTAATAATTAAGTCATGTAGTATTTGGTGTAATAATTGAGAAGTCGTGACGTCATTCAGGCTTGTAAAATTTTTTATTGCTTTCTAAGAACAAATTAAATATTATTTAAATTATAATTAATTATAAATTATAAATAAATTATGCAATAAAAATGATAAATTAAGCAATAAAAATGATAAATTATACAATAAAAAATTTGAGAATAATGAGTGACGTCACGACTTCTATTTTTACACCAAATAGGACATGCCTTAAGCATAAAATTTATATCCGCCAACTGTCAGTTTACCCCAGCGTCGCTGTCACATCTTGGACCCCGAATTCTAACCCTTTAAGCCTCCTATTACCTTCCCCAGCACCCAGAAACTGTGACCACATTTTTTTGTGGAATTTTTGTGACATTTTTGTGCACAATTTTGTGAATATTTTTTTGTCACAACGAAATGTGACAAAAATGTGACACTTAATTCACAATTATTTTTTGACATTTTTTTGTGAAATTACTACGAATCTTTTGTCACATAATTTTTTTAAAATTTCAAATGATTGTGATTGATATAATATTATGACGCATAAAATTTTGTTCTAGAATAAAAACAATGTTATTCCTTTGTGATAATAAAAAAAAGATTTGTGCTGAAACTTTTAAAGGTATTTTTTTAAATTATTTTGAATTTGTAGCAATAAGAAAAATTAAATCATTATTTATTATCTATTTTATTGTATTTTTTTGTAGATGAGCTCCGATATCATCAAATAAATATTCTACAAACTATGAAATCAGTTGAAGAAGGTATTGATGAAAGTAATAGAAGAAAATAAGTGGCCTGAAAATGCTTTATATATAATGTTTTTGAAATACATAAGTATACTTTATACTCTTTATAGTATTGGATTGATATTGAAAATAAAAAATAAACAAATCCTTAAAAACGTGTTTTAATTATTTAATTGACCATAATAATTTGAAAAATTTGTACACAAAACCGTCACAAATTCGTCCAAATAAATGTGACAAATTTGTTCACAAAACTGTGACAAATTGGTTCACAAAAATGTCAAAATTTTGTTCACAAATCTCTGACAATTTCTTCCACAAAAATGTCACACTTTTTCTGACCAAAATGTCATAAAAATGTCGCAATTCGGGTAAACCACAGTCACAATTTTTCCACCGTATTGTGACAATTTTTTGTCGACAATTCACATTTTTTTGTGACATTTTTGTCACAATTATTTCACATTTGGTTGCTGGGGATAACTTGTCAAGAGTGCAGTTCGTCAATTAGCTATACGTTATATCTACGGTTATGCTGCTTCCTGCTTCAACATCTCGAAGGATACACTGGCTTATCTAATAATTCGTATATAGATGTTTTATAATATTTATATAATATATATTTATTTGGCTTTTGTCAGTATATTATATATGTTACGGTGAATTCGATTAATCGAGCTATTATACATAATTACTGGCGATTATGCTAACTTACATACAATATTGGAGAATTTAATAAATTTATCAAATATTCCGGACAATATAAATAATCTCCAGTGCCCATTGCTGTCTTTAATAAATGAAATTATCGAATATAATTTAACTTATCAAAGACACCCCAATATAAATAACCAATTCCGGGTTTAGTAGATTTTATTGCCAACTTCATGTATTTAGTTTATAAAAAAAAAATACAAAAAATATTTTACCATAGATTCACAATTAATATGTTAACACGCAGATTGAACTTCAACTTCAGTTCACTCTGCATAATCTCTATGTTTGTTCCTGTTTTCTTTTTCCTAGTTTTTAGAATTGTTCGAAGTATGATTATGATAACTAGTATTATACATATGGAAGTAGTGAACCTTAAAGTTCCTATGTGCAATTTTTCTTTTATTAATCCTTGTCGTTCCTTTTCTGTTTTTTGGTATTATTTCAAGTCGCCTGTCTCCCTCATTCTGTAATTTGTCCAGTCGTTCATACATTTTCTCTGTGGCCTCATTGTCCATTGTACCGAATAACGTTTTTGATAAACTGTCTATGAAATTTATGTAACCTCGCTTTACCTGTCGTGAGAAGAAATTTGTTTTGTCCAATTCATTTTCTAATTTTTGTGCGTATTTGTTTAAATTTTTAAGCCACCAATATTACAGTCTTGGTCCTGCTTAACTTTAATTTTTGTTAATAATATGCAAGTTTGGTTAATCATTTGTGTTAGTAAGGTAGATAATTGTTCTATTTCCTTACTTGGTGTAAGGTGGAATTTGGTGAATACTTCAATTTATCCACGATGTTATTAAAACTATTTATATTATTTCTAAACTACATTAATTTGTATAACAAATTAATTTGGTTTTAAGTTGTACTCCTAAAGATATGCTTATTTTTTTTTTTTTGTCGGAAGAAGGTGAAAATCTCAAAGACACTAGCCGCGCGCGCTTTAACTCACTAAAAAAACCTCCTTACCCCAACTATCTATTAAAACTAGTCACCTGGACTAACCATTAATTTTAGCCTAATTTTTAATTTTCGTTACCGAATTTGTATTATGTCTACACTAACTCAAACTCAAACGGCTTTGTTCTTTTTAGTCGTCTCGTTAAGTTAGAGTTATCCAATAGCTTATGTGCTTCTATGTTGACATGATTTGCAGGACGAGCTTCGTGTTTTAATGCAAAACGTTTTACCTCATCTACGACTTTGGGAATCCTGAGATCTCTATGAATGTCATTGTTGCGTACGTACCATGGAACATTAACGATGTTTCTCAATACTTTGTTTTGAAACGTCTGTATTTTATTGAGGTGTGTCTGTTTGGCGCAACTCCATAGTTGTATACCATAAAGCCACATAGGCTTAATCATCTGGTTATACAATAACACTTTGCAGTGAATTGAAAGTTTAGAAAATCGGCTTATGAGCCATAGCATCTCTTTTTGATGTGTTCGTTCCATTTTAGTTTTGCGTCCAGTGTCATTCCTAGGTACTTAGCTGAGTTTTCATGTGGTATATTTACTTCATTCAATCTTTTCATTTGCGTACTCGTAATTCTTCTGTTGGTGAAGTTAACGTGTGAACCCATTTAATTACATTGAGTTTGATTTTCCATTTTTTGGTCCAGCTCGCGAATCTGTTGCTTGCTTCTTGTAGGTTGATAGTTGATTCGTTTATGTTGTCACCTAGCGCAATTGTTCTAGAAATTGTTGTTATTCTATGGATATCTAAATCCAAATTGATGTTTCGGTATGATTCCTTTACTCTCGATTATTCATTATTGGTTTTAATCTTTGCAGTAGTAATTTCTAAAAAACTTTCGATATTGTCGGCAGTAGTGAAATAGGTCTGTATGACTTTGCTTCCGTTGGTTCTTTTCCAGGCTTTTGCAGCATGATGATTTCAGCTACTTTCCATGAGCTAGGAACAAATCTGAGCTTCAGTACCGCATTAAAGATTTGCGTGAGTTTGCAAAAATAAACAAACTATCGGGAAAAAATATGATCAAATAGAAAGGAGATTAATTGAATTGAAGCCAGTTAAAAATTTATAATTCTTTAATACCGACAATTTTATTACATTTATTTATTTCATTTTGTATATGTACCGATAGTTATTAAAATATTTCTAAACGTTTAGCGCTATAGCAATATTGTATTTCTTGAAGCTAATAGTACAATTCTTAGATTCCAATAGATCTGAAACGCAAATATTGAAATATATACCGAACGAGAATAAATACTAAAATGCAATTAAAAAGAATATTCTAAGTGGTGAAAATAATGAAGTTAGAGACAAGGAAAGTTTATTGCTTATATAAAAATGAAATTTTATTTTAGATCTTTCGAGGCTAGCGATTTCTAGGCAGTAAACTTCACCAATCATCATAGGAAAAAAATAGAGATATAAATAGACTGAAAAATGCACTACAAAATATGCTATGATGGGGACTCTTTTCGAATACCATTCGTAAAATTTTGTAGCCAGCCTGCACGGAAATGAATAAATCCGATATGATATGACAGTATAAATTTAGACTAAATTTGAAATAAGATTTCCTTTTAGAAATTAGAAATAATTTAATAAAAATTTCCTGTGTAGTCCTGTGTTCTCAGATGATTCTTCAAACTTTCACAATTGTAAGGATATAAAAAAATTAAATTTTTTCTTAATACCAAATAAATTTAAACAAATTTTAAATTAAACACACCCAAATAAATTTAATAATCATCTACATTTTTATTTAATAAAATGTAAATATATATTTTTATATATATATATATATTTTTTTGTATTAATTTTATTTATTTTAAAATATTCATTATTTTTTAATTATTAATTAATTATTTTTATTATCTAAAAAAAAAAGTTTTCTCTTTTTTTTTTTTTTAAATGAAAAATTATTAAAATTTCTGTTTTTTTTTTATCTCATTATTTACTTTTAATTAAAGTAAAATTCTTAAATTCTTTAATAATTACGATATTACAATTAATAATTACGATATTAAAATTTATATTTCAAAAAGAAATTTGTGAAACAAAAAAAAACTAGATAATAATTCAAATTTCGGTTTAAAATTACAAATATTGGAAAAAAAAATTTAAATTACTAATCTTAATAGAAATTATATTCTAAAATGATAATCTCTTACTTTATTAAATTGCGGAGTTTTTATCAAAAAAAAAAAAATAAGCAATTTTCAAAAAACACGAAAAAAATAATTGATCGGATGACGATGAAACACACGTAAATATTTTCATGAATACAAAAAAAAAAAAATCTTAAAACTTAAAAAGGACTCGAAGTAAAAATATTTGGAAAATTTGTTAGAATTTTTTTTTTAACCGTTTCTACTCTATAATTTTATTGATTTCCATTTAAATATTCTTTTTTTTTTTTTGTGTTTGTATCACAATTACGTAATATTCAGAGCTTGATACTCATCGTCATGCATTTCAGTCATCATAAATGTACCATCCTGTAATAATAATATAACTCTTCTTGTACCACCTATAAAACACAAACAAAAAAATTATTTAATTGAAAACGTTTTTTTTTTAAATAAAATTTCATATTTTTTTTTTTGTATTACCTGGTGATGGTAAATCAGCTTGTACTACTTCAGCTGGTATATTAGCATCTTGTGAATCACCAGCATCTGTTTGTATTGTTAATGCTTGACTTGGATCAACAACAGTACCATGATCATCAATATCACCACCACCACTAGCTGTTGTAGCTGTAACTAAAGTTCCATCATCTTGTTGTTTAATTATATATTGTCCAATATCACCTTGACCACCACTTAATTGATCACCTTGATCGGGTAACATTTGTGCAACAGCTTCAGCAACAGCATTATCTAATGTTAATACACCACCAGTATTATTAGATGTACCATGATTACTTTCATTATCATCATCAGCAGCAGCTACATATGCATATTGTTGTTCACCATCAGCACCTTGTGCTATTAATATTGTTTGTCCTTCAGCATTTTTACCAGCTACTTGATAAATTGTACCTGGGAAAAGAATTTTTAAATTAAAGTAATTTTTTCAAAAAATTCACATTTACAAAGAAGACTAAGGGTATCCGACGTGCACTTGCAATTTTTTAGGCAATTTTTTAGTAGAATGAAAAAATATTGTCCGTGCAATTAAACAACTAAAAAATCCATATTTTTAAAGTAATGTTTTACTGAATCGGACACTAATTTAATTATGTGTATTTTATTTTAAAACGATGGTTGCACCGACCGAAAATTTTTATTTGCTGCAATTTGAAATCGCAAGTTCGCGGACTCCCATTAATTTCAGTTTGATTCATTTTGAAAATGAAAAAATTGCAAATACGTGAATGCCCTAAGAATTTTGAGTAAAAATTACTACATTAACGAAAATAGTACAATTAATTTTTAACACTACTACAATCTGTAAGTACTAGTACAGTACACAAAACTGTGATCATATATATATATACTTGGACATTTATACAAAGAAAAATATATAATTAATAATTTTTGTTATTACCATCTTCACCAGTCACTAATAATGGTGTACCATCTTCATTAGCTAATATTTGTTGATTTTCAGCTGCTAATGCTAAACCTTCAGCTAATTCTTGTGCTGCTTGTTGTTCTTGTTGTTGCTGTTGTTGTTGTTGTTGTTGTAAATGTAATTGTGTTTGTAATACACCACTACTAACATTATCGTCTTTTTTATCAATTGTTTGTACTTCTTCACCAGTTTCTGTTAATATTTTACCAGTTACTGGACATAATGTTAAACCACCACTTGGTGGACTTTCAGCTCTTTGTTGTTGTTGCTGTAATTTTGGTCTAGCAATTTGTTTTTGATGTTGTTGTAGTAATTGTTGTTGTTGTTGTTGTGGACGACGTTGTCCCATTTGTAAGACTTTTGGTTGTGTTTGAACATGTTGTTGTTGTTGATTTTGTGGTGATTGTTGAGTAATTGTTTTTCTTGTAACTTTAATATCACCAGATTTTGATAATTGCATAATTTTTTGTTCAGGATTATTATTATTTAAATTATTTGATGTATTTTTAATATTACGATTAATAATCATTTTACCAGATTGTGGTGATGTTGTTGAATTTATTGTTCCAATATTTGTTGATGTATTTGGTGATAATGATGTTCTTTGAATAATTGTTGCTTGACGTGGTTGAGTTTGTATTTGACGGACTTGTTGAGTTGGTGTTAAACGTTGTGTTACAGTTTTTTGCTGTTGTTGTTGTTGCAATGATGATTGTTGCATTAATGATTTAACAGTTGTTGGTGTTGCTGTTGTTGTATCTTTTGAATTAACAGTAATACGATGTACTTGTGGTGTTGTTGTTGTTGTTGAACGTACTGGTGTTTTATTAATTATTTGTGTAATACGCTGTTGTTGTTGTTGTCCGCCAGTTGTTGTTGATATTGTTTTTTGTATT
The DNA here is from genome assembly GCA_949752835.1 of Empis stercorea. Lineage (NCBI taxonomy): Eukaryota > Metazoa > Arthropoda > Insecta > Diptera > Empididae > Empis > Empis stercorea. The sequence continues at coordinate 83,719,809 of OX457085.1, read as the reverse complement.
GTTGTATTTGTTGTGCCTGAAGAGTTTGAAGATGTAGTTGAAATTATTCTTACAATTCCGCTTGCAGTATTCTCACCTTTCGATATGACCCTTATTTGTGCCTCTGGTTTTTGATTATTCTAATTTTTTTTTAAATAGAAATTAAATAAATTGATTAAATTTAATTTTTAAAATATATTTAAAAATATTGAAATTTTCGGGTTGGACAATAATAAAAATCCAGAAAGACAAAATTCAGAGAAGTAATACCGTCTTTTGTGTACTTTTTTTTTTTTTTGAAAAATTCTGGTTTAATCTCCCGCTCTCTAAATTTTGTTAATTTAATTTGGAGTTTTGGACCATTCCCGAAATTTTCACCAATCATATAAGATGATTAGAAATTAAAATTTACCGAATTTGGTGATACACCAACTTTACGTACAATTCCAGTATTTGCTGAATCCTTTGTTATAACAACATCTGCTGAATTATCACTACTGCCACTTTGACTTGTTTTTATTGTACCATTAACATTAATAGTTTTAATAATTGTTGGTGACTTAAAAAAAAATAAAATAAAAATATTTTAAAAATTTCTATCACATAAAAACATTTAATCAGTTAATTTTTTCTTTCTTTCTTACCTTTGCTATTTCAGATTTTGCATCAACTTTTGTTGTTGTAACGGTTGTACCATTTTTTAATCGTTTTACAGCATGTACTGGTATAGAATCTTCTTCAAAATCTTCTTCTTCACCAGCTGTATTAATACCATCAAAATCACTACTATCATCTAATTTTCTTTTAATACCACCACCACCAATAATACTTGATTCTGAACCATCTAAACCACTATTTGTTGACATTTTATCATCTTTTTCAATCCATTGTTTTACTTGATCCATAATTTTTGATTTTGTTGTACGTAATATACGTGATTGTTGTTGTTGTTGTGGTGGTGAACCTAAACCACTTGATGATGTTGTTGCAATAATATTTTGTTGAACACGTTGTTGTTGCTGCTGCTGTTGTTGTTGTTTATTCTCATCATCAGTTTTTAATTGATTTTGTGTACTAATTTGTTGTTGTTTAACAGCTGCTGCTTGTGCACGTTGTTCTTTTTGTCGTGCCAATTGTTTTTCAAATGTTTCTAATAATTGTGAACAACATTCTAAATGAATTTGTGGTTCCCATGTATTTTGTTCATGTGTAAAACCTTCCCATTTAACTAAATATTCATGCATTTTTCGGCGTGGATTAAAACGTTTTGCTACAATTTTTTCAACTGTTTCCATTTCAGTTTCTTGTGTATTACCAGGAAGTGTTCTAGTTGCACGACGACTGTGGTGATAAAAAAAATTATTTTATTTAATATAATGTAACTCTAAATTAAAGTGTTATAATATTATAAATTATAAAAACTACAAATAATAATTATTTAAATTTAATAATAAAATATTTAAAAAAAATTAACAAAATCCTGAGGGCATAATCCAGAAATACCAAATCTAGTCGCGTTATTCATAGTTAAATTCTGACTGATTGCTGCGTCGTGCGATTGATCATTTGGAATGATTGAATTCATCTAGTTTAGATGGAAATGAATTTACGATTTTACGAGTGAGAACATCATTTGTTTATTGTTTGGGGACATCATTTGACAGCGATTTGACTAAATTCTAGTTACGGTCGGAACTGAATCATAACTCTGAATACATTCGCTTCACAAAATAATTTATTCAACGAGATTAAATTAACGATTCTAATCATACCAAAAAAACCATTTAACAAAATAAGACGAATATCCAAAATCGAATCAAATTAAATAATATAATAAAAAGAAAAAGAAATTATATTTACTTGAATGCATTTAAACGTGGTATTGGTGTACTGGTTGTTATTTGTGTTGTTGGCTTTATTTGATTTGGTGTATTAACATTTGTTAATGTTGGACGAATTATTTTTTTCGGTTCAGTTTTAATTGGTGATGGTTCTTCATCTGTATCATCTTTTTTATTTAAATTTCTATTATATGATGTTGGTAAACGATTTGTTGGTGTTAATTCTAAAAAAAAGAACACACACACACACAAAATTGTTAAACAAAAATAAATTGAAATTTAAAAATATTATTTTATTTTATTATTTTTTTTTTACTATTTGGTGCTGTATCAACAACAGTTTTTGTTATTTTTACTGGCATTTCCTGTAAATTTCCTTGACCCATTCTAGCAAATGATTGTATCGTTTTACCAGCAACAACCCATGTTTCTCTTATTGATTCTTCCATTTTAACCCATGTTTGATATAATTTCCATGAATTTGAATGACCATTTGAATCTTTATTATTTGTATTATTTAATTGTGCTGCTTTCCATAATAAAAATGCCCATACTTTTGGTTTTTGTTCACGTGATTCTTTTAAATTTGATTCTTTAATGCATTGTTGTTCTTTATGCTCTTTAAATAAATCAATAAAATGAAATACTGTATGACATTTACCACATACTAATACATCCATTTGTGTCATATCTTGTTGGGCAGCTACAAACAAAAAAATATACAAAATATATACTGAAATTATTCAATCACAAAAAGTAAATTTTGATTATTTATAAAAAGTGTTTTTAAGTAGAAAAGTCGTAGGTTGGGCATGAAATCTAGATAAAGTTCAGAAAAGGCAGAAAATTTAGGCGACCGACTAATTGCCTAGATTTTATGTCCAACCTGTTTTCAGTATAAAATTCATACAGTAAACAGTTGAGTAACTTTTCTACAGAATTTATATATTTTCCAATCCGTGTGAATTTGAAATTGTTCAGTTAACATAAAAAATTGTTTTGATGTTAACTGGAACAATTAACCGACATAATGAAAATTTTGAAATAATTAATAATTACCTTTTATTAGCCGTGGATGTTTCCCAATATCTGAAGGATCAATATCTTTACCAACCATTTTCAAATTATTATGTTAATTTTCCTACAAAATGAATATAACAAATAAATAAATTTTTGCTTCATATATTTTTAAAGTTTTTTTAAATTTATTATAAGAAAATTTAAGTTTTAACATCATTTCCTTTATTTCAGAATTCATTTTCATATGACAGCACTATTTGGTCCATAATTAAAAGTAAAGTGACGTCATAAAAACGGTTTGATTATTTTTTTCAAAGTTTTTCGAAAATCGCATAGTAAAAATTTTCAGTGTTTTTAATTTTTTATGATTAAAATGATTATTTTTTAATTGAGTTTATTTCAATAAGAAATCCCAAAATATGCTTTGAAAAATGTTTAAGACAATTCTTCTATTGGCCGATAAATAGATTTGGCTTTGGCTGTCAATTAAGACAAACTACAAGACTATAGAAAAAAATTTAATAAATTCTCATAGAAATTTTTGGATCTTTTTGATTTGAATTCAATTTATGATACGAGATAATTAATTATAATTTATTTTAGTCTCTATTTCGTAAAATTATAAAGTGAAAAAAAAAATTAATAATAATTTTTTTGAGCTCATTTGTCTCAAACAAGAAAATTAATACTTGTACCGCGCTACGAAAAAAATTTGACATTTTCCCCTGTCAATTTTTAATTTGTGGTGGAGAACAAAAAAATCACAAAAAAAGAAAAATCAAAACAAATTCTTTTAATGAATTAATTTAGTAATAAAATAAAATTAATATTATAAATTTATTTTTAATATATTTAAAAATTATTATAATTTTATTTCAAATCAAATTTACCTAAAAAAATTTTCCCTTTCTCGACTATAGAGATGTAAAATTTAACACTGAGAAAACTTATCGAAAAATTAATAATTAGACTAAATTATTAAATTACCCGAAAAAATTATTATTTTCTAATTTATTAAATTATTTGAATATATTTTATAAATTATAAAACTTTTTCTTTATTTGGTAAAATATTCCAAAAATAATTCAATTTTTTTTAAAGAACGACAGAAAAGAAAATCTACTTTTTTTGTATGAAATTGGAAGAAATATAATTTTTTCACCACAAAACTGGCGCACATTCCGTTCGTTTTTAACAAGCATTAAAATTTGTAGCATTTTTGAACGAATAACATTTAATAATTCAGTACACAAAGCAAATTGTTAACCAATCAAATTCTTTCATGTAGCAAAATTATGATATAAACGAACGGATGACATTATGGATGTTTAGGGGAAAATAAATTATCATAAAATTACCAATATAACACGAGAGGCGTGCAAATTGTGGTAAATTTGTTATTAGTATTAGCTAGTCGTCGTAAGATGGCAGTAGTACTAAATTGACATTTCATAGAATTTGTGTGAATTGACAATATGACATTTCTATTTGTGCCCGGCTTTTGTTTACTTGCGGAGTTTTCTTGTTATAAAATAATAAATTAAATTTTATAATTAAAATATAAGTTTTTAAATTTATTTACTTGTAATTTATTAAAGTAGTATAAATTAAATTAAATTTAGACGAAAGCAAAAAAAAATGGCTGATGAAGATGATGGAAAAGAGTATCGTTGGGAAACTGGATATGAAAAAACTTGGTAATTTTTTTTGCCATTACAATTTTTGTTTCTATAATTTTACAGCTTAAATTTAATTTTATTAAATTTAGGGAAGCAATTAAAGAAGATGAAGATGGACTTATTGATAATGCAATTGCTGAAATTATACAAAAAGCAAAACGTAAACGGCAAGAACAAAAAGTTGTACAAAATCGTTTGGGTATGATGAGACATTTATATGTAATATTAGATTGTTCAGAATCAATGGCTATACAAGATTTAAAACCAACACGACTTTTATGTACAATTAAAGTAAATTTTTGTAGTTAGAAAATAATAAGATTTAAAATATTTTTTTTTTTTACTATTTCAGCTTTTAGAGATTTTTATTGATGAGTTTTTTGATCAAAATCCAATTAGTCAATTGGGTGTAATTGCATTGAGAAGTAAACGTGCTGAAAAGTTAACAGATTTAACTGGTAGTGCTAAAAAACATATTCAAGCAATTCAAGGGTAAAGAAAAAATATTCCACAAAATATAATATTAAATTTTCAAAAATATCTACTATCTTTTTTAAGCTTATCAAAAATAACTTTATCTGGTGAACCATCATTACAAAATGGTCTTGATTTAGCATTACAAACATTAAAAGTTGTACCATCGCATGCTAGTCGTGAAATAATTATAATAATGGGTAGTTTAACAACATGCGATCCAATTGATTTAAATTATACAATTGATGCATTAAAATTAGATGGTATTCGATGTTCAGTTATATCATTATCAGCTGAAATTCATATTTGTCGTTATTTAACAAATAAAACAAATGGTATATATAGTGCTGTATTAGATGATTCACATTTTCGTGATCAATTATTAGCACATGTTGATCCACCAACAGCAACATTAAATCAAGAAAATTCATTAATTAAAATGGGTTTTCCACATGCTAAAACTGAAGATGGTAAAGATCCACCATTAACAATGTGTATGTGTCATATTGAAAATACAGAAGAACCAAGTAAATTAAGTTCAGGTGGTTATCATTGTCCGCAATGTTTTAGTAAATATTGTGAATTACCAGTTGAATGTTTATCATGTGGTTTAACATTAGTTAGTGCACCACATTTAGCTAGAAGCTATCATCATTTATTTCCAATTAAAAATTTTAATGAAATACAATATAATATAGCTATAAATATAACCGATATTTGTTATGGTTGTCAAAAATTATTTCAAGAAACAATTGATAAAATTATATATGAATGTGAAATATGTAAACAATATTATTGTTATGATTGTGATATATTTATACATGATACATTACATACATGTGTTGGTTGTACAACAATACCAAATATTGTACAAAGTTTACATTTAAAAAAACCAAATTTATCATTAAATAATATGATGGCTAGTGGTAGATACTAAGAATGGTATTTAAAAGTAATAATATTTTATATAGAATTTGTTGTATTATTAAATAAAGAAATATAAATTCAAAATTTGAATTGATTTTTTTTTGCATTGAAAGTTTCCATTTAAATATTTTTAAATTTCTATTTTAAAAAATTTATAAATTTAAGTCAAATCAAGTAAAATTAATATATGTTATTCCATATATGATATTTTCTTATTACCGGAATTTAGGATTAAAATTATTGATTCTAAGGCCCGGTTGTTCCATATGACCTGATCATATTCTACCAAAATATTACGGATTGAGAATCATTCTAGCTGTCCAGTAGAGGTGTGCAATATATCGTCACTTTATTATGCTGGACAATTTAAAGCAGATGATCTTCGTTCTGTGTTTCATTTAGATTTAATTAATTGCAGTTATAATATTTATTTTGTGTATGTGTTATCCTAAGCAATTATGTCCTGTTTTTAGTCTACCGCTTATTTTGCAGTCAAATTTTTGCCGCCAGTAGAGGTTAGAGGATAATTTATCATATCTCTTCTTAGGTAACTCTAAGTATTAACTGGTGACTATATCCGCCAGATAGGAAAAAATTTATTATTTATGACCATTTTAACTCGGTCTGATGGTAAATCAAAATGTAATCTGCTGGTTCTGTTAGCACTGAAATATTTTATATTAAAATTTCTTAGATATTCAAATTTATATCACAATTGAAAATATATTAAAGAAAATTATAAACTAAATAAAATAAAAACTAAATAAAATATAATCAAAATTAATTTAATAGAATCATATAAATTTTAACAGATTATCAGTAAAATCTCGGTTTTTCTGTGTAGAGCCAAGAGAGAATCACTACTAATAAATTAATTTAAAAAATTTCTCTTCAAAGCTATAAAAAAATTTAATTTTAGGGCAAATTAATAATTAAATAAATTAAAATTAAAAGCTTTTGTAAAATTAATAATTTCAACTTTGGTAAAAAAGCTTTTAAAAAAAAAATTTTTTTTTTAACTGACTTTTAATTAAATAAATGAATATTTTTAAGAGCTTTTTTTTTCTTTTAATTAGCTTTTAATTAATATTATCACTTTTTTTTTACATTTTTAAACTGCGCGAAAATATTTTTAATTTAAAAAAAAAAATTATTTATTAAACGTTAAGGTCAATCGTTACATTTAATTTCTATTCAGATGCGCTTTAACAACCGTACTGTGTAAATCGTTTTTATTATATATTTGTCTGATAATTTTTGTGTCTGGTATACATTAAACTTGAATTTATTATATAACTGAATTTTTGTTTTTGGTTTATTTAAGCTAAAAAAAAAATTAGTGGAATTTTTTCTATTTTTTTGAACTTTTTATTATAAAAAAAAAAATTGTGATTCTTTTTTCTATGATTTAAATTTTTTTTTATATTTTAAAATTTTTAATTTTTATATTTTTTTTATAGAAAATAATTTTAATTAATTAATTTTTGTGATTTTTTTGAAAAAAAAAAAAAAAAAAAAAAAATTACGGGCATGTTAAGAAATTGTGATAAAAATATTAAAGAAATTTGTGCTATTTAGTTTGATTTCTTTATACTCCTGGTTTTATTTGAAATAATAAAAGGTTAAATTTTAATTGAAAATTTTAATTTTCCTTATTAGAAAATTTTGTTTTTTTTTTGGTTTGGTTTTTAACAATCATTTAAAGGAAAAAAATACAAGGTAATTCAAAAATATTATTAAGACAAATACTTTACTTAAAAAAAAAATTAATTTCGAAATTAAAAAGCTTATAGTTAAAAATTATATGAAAATAATTTGAAATATTTCTTTTATTTAATCAACTGAAATTAAGGTAAAAATTCAGTAATTTTTTTTTTTAAATGTGTGGGGGTTTTTCGGATATTTGAAGAAAAAAAAACAATTGTTTTTTTTTTTTATTATTTTCTATGAATTTTGTTTTTAGCGCGTGATAAAATTTCTGTTTATTTGAATATATAAAATTTTTTTTTAATTATCGGTAAATAAAATTTAAATGGCATTGAAAATTTTTATTTTTAATAAATTAATTATTAATTATAATTTTTTTGTTAACGAGATTTTTTTTATATAAATTTCTATAGATTTTGAAAATTTAGGTTAAGAACAACCGTAAAATAAAAAAAAAAATTAATAATATTAAAGATTTATATATTTTGTATGGTTGAGGTCAGGTCAGGCTTTAGGGTTTAAATGATTGGAAATGGCTAAATAAAACTATTTTTAATTTTTAATTAATTTCTGTTTGTAAAGTGAGTCCAACCGACTAAAATTGGAATAATATTGCTATTGCTATATAATGATACATTTGGGGTACTAAAATTGGGATTGTGCAATTTTGATTTAGCTCAATTTTAGTACAATTTTGAGTACCATATACAGGCGTCCCTCGTATAACACGGTACTTAGAGAACACGGTTTCGATATAGCACGGAACGAATTAACCGTGTTATACGAGGGACGCCTGTAGTTGGTTTTCTGACCGGGCTATCAATATTGCTCTAATTCGACTCTGGTATGAAAATATATGATATGAAAATTACCACAACTACACGAGTATAATTGAGTACCAGAATCTCGTTCAAATGAGTACCAAAATCTCGTATAAATGAGTACCAAAATATGCAAAATGCAACTATTAACACTAAAGGAAAATAATTAACGATTGACTCCAAAGTGTTAACAATAAATTTTTGGCTCAAACAATCATATTTAGATTATTGCAATTAATTATGTCGACATAGAAACTTTTATGATACAGATTCCATTATATAAAATGAATAAATCCAATATGGTTATAGACCTATATAAAATATAAGGTAGGTCGGTCTAAGTCGAAGGTGGAAAATTGTAACAGTTAAGTGGTAATCCATATTAATTTGTCTAAAAACTGAAGGTCAACAATATATCTTAAAATGGTAAACAAAATTAATTACCATTTTGAGTGTAAATTCAGTTAAGGGTATTTCCAAGATAATATGTATTTACTTAAATTGGTGAAAAACTAATTTAAAATCTAAAAATTTGACTTTAATCAATAAAATACCAAAAAATTTGGAGTAATTTTAATATTAAAATTATGGTTAAAAAATTTCAAAATTATTAAAACAGAAATTATGAAAAACAAGAAATTTATCTTTTAACTATCAAAAAAATAATACATAACTTATATTAAATTTATTGAAATGTTGAAGTCCAAAATTTAATTTTAATTACACCACAAATTATATAATTTTTCTAATTTTACCGATTAGAAAATTATATATATATGTATAACAAAAATTTCTTTAAATAATAAAAAATTTTATGAGTTTAAAATAATAAAATAACGAAATTATGAAATATATTTATTAATAATAATTTTTTGAAATGTGTAATAAAAATTATTTAGTAATAAATTTTCTATTAGAATTTTGAAAATTATTAAAAAATTTGTTAATTAAATGAAAATTTATTAATTTCAAAATTAAATTTTTTTGTAAAAAAAACTCAAAATTAATGTTAATTGAATAAAATTCTAGAAATTAAAATTAATATACAATTTTTTTTTTTGTTGAAATATTAATTTTTGTGAAGAGAGTAAAAATTATACTGTCAGAGCCTTAAATTTTAGCCTCTGACAATATAATTTTACAATAATGAAAGAATGATAAAAATTCCAAAACTGTTACAATTTTTTTTTTATATTTCCATTAATTTCATTATTTTATATGACTATACAAATTAACAATATATAAAACTATGAAATAGAATTTTTAATTACCTGGACTATTATATAAAAAGTCCTTTTTTTCAATATTAAATTTATTAATTACAACGAAAATTAGCATATAAAAAACTATGAATAAATAATGAATCATGGTACAAATTTTTAGGATATGTTAATAATTTTAAATTATTAACTATATGTATAATTAATTATTTTATAGATGTTATAAAGTTAATAGGACAGAAATTGCCTTAATGACCTTGACCTCAAATAAAATTTCTTGTAAACCTAAACGTGAGCCTTTCAAGCTAATTTGCTATATATACGTTAATAATTCGAACAAATTGATTTAATTGGAAAAAAGAGCACTAATTTTTCTGATTTTACTCTTCATTTTATCAAAATTTATATTTATAGAGAATGAGTTGCCAAAATGCGAGTTGCTATAATACCAATTAGTTACCCGCAAAAAATTCAATAATAAATATTATGACTTTCTAATCGAATTGTTAAATAATAATCAATATCAATAATAATAATTTTATGACTTATGAATGATTAAAATAATAGATTATATAAGTGACTTTATATTGTGACCTAATTAAATTTGACAATGACATTATTACTCTACATATGCTCTAACTTACGAAATTGTTAATTAGTTAATCAGTAACTGGAAATTTCGATATCATAAGAATTCAGAACTGCATATATCTCGCTTTATGTCATCTGGCTCTATACGCCACAGTACTACGTAAAAGCTCAAAAAAAAAAAATTCTGATTTAAATTTGTATACATAAAAATATAATTATAAATTTTTATAATTTATCATAAATTAATATGTAGGTATAAAAACAAACTTTTAATTAAAGCTAAGTATTCTGCTAGTACCCACTTAAAAAAAAAAACATGAATTTCCATACAAAATTTTACCCGCGACTAAAATTTTGCTTACATTTTTTTGTACTGATATTCTATTAGTATATCCACCTCAAAAAAATAATTGGAAATTTAAGTAATTTTTAATTTAAACTCGAATTTAATGTTTGTAAGTTCGAGTGTAATTTTTACTATTTAGAAAAACGTATTAAATATATTCAATATCCATTTTGCACGTTTTATACAAAAATTAAATTATTCATAAAAGCTTATAAAAATTAAAAAGAATTTCCACCCAAAGTATCCACCTACTAAGTGGAGAAATCAATTAAAACTCTAAAATCCTGTCTCAGTCCGCATATCTACGTGATTAAATTAACTATTGAAAATTAAAATACATTTTTCTTACATTTTATACTTCTGGTTATTGGGCACTTAAGTATTCACACAGTCATTTAAAATTAGCTGATTTTCAAATCACCGCCATCTACAGCTCAAACTTAATTTAAAAATTTTTGTCCGATATTTTACTATCATTTTTACCAGCCGATGTGGATACTAGCAGAATACTTAGCTTTAGATTAAATTCATACAAAAAATTCAAAATTACTGAGATGATAATGGAAAAGAATTTTCCAAACTATAAAAAAATTTTCATTATATACTTTAATATAGTTAATAGTTAAATATGAAAAGTAGGTAATCTTTATTAGTAATAATAATAATTATAATAAAATAATTATATTCTATATGAAACTTTATTATTACACACTTGATTAGATAAATCCTCTTAAATAATAATTTTAATTAAATACACGAAGAAGAAGAAAATATTAAAATTATGGATACAAAAATATTGACAAAAATAAATGTAAATAGAAAATTTTTTAAATTGAATTTAAAAAATAAAAAATAGTAAAAATTAAATATAGTTTCATTTTTTATGACGTTAGATTAAAACAAAAAAAAATATATATTTTTTTTTATATATTTTTACATTTAGTATGTGAGGTAAGATTAGTGATCATAAATAATGATTAACAAAATCATCATTAGTTTTTATGATCCAACAATTCAAAATAAGATTAAAAATTTAGACAGAATTTTCGAAAAAAAAATATTGTCAGGGTAGAGAAATATTATATTTTTTTGTAGCAAAAATGGATAATTATATGAGCCATTTTACATACTAGTCCAATAATAGGTCCATAACATATTTATTTCTCTTCTTTTTTTTTTGAATTTCAGTATATATCTCTGATCCACCATCCATGAAACGGGGGCTTGCTACATCGTCAAAGTCTACTAAGATAACTGTTTTGAGTACCTTCTCCTTGTATCTGATCTTGCAGGAAACTGCCTCAGTAACATAATACAATCCTCAGTCGTGACAATATTCTTGTTATACAGAAATCTTTCACAGACATATTCGGTCTTTGGGCCTTTGTCCAACAGTCAGAGAGAGAGAGAGAGAGATCTGTCTGAATGCCTGTTAAAAACCTAACACTAAGTAATATTTTTGTCTTTCACGAATGGCATTCTGTCCAAAAAGTTGGGATTTATTGGTATGACTAATTTGGTTGGATTGCATCTCAAGATTATATGTGGGCACAATACGAATATAATTTTCTATTAGTAATATTCGAGTTTTAATAGAAATAACTAAATTTATGATTAGTCCCTGAAATCATAGTCTCTCAGAAAAATTGTATAATATTTTCAATTGTAAAATAAACCACTGTCATTTAAGTATTGAATTTTCTCTATTTTCTAGTAATATTTTGACATATTTTTAGGTATATTTTGAACGCCCGAATGTCAAATTTCTTTACTAAGACTGTGCTGCCATCAACTATAGATTGTGTATGCTACAATTATAAATCTTCTTATCTACTACATCAAGTGATTCAGCTATAGCTGGAACAAAAGATCACATAATCTAGTCCACTGCAATTGCAGTAGGTAGCCTGAAAAATATTAACCTATGTAAGGCTACCATTTAGCTAATTTTCTAAATTAACTGTTCCATATTTTTGTTAAAAAAAAACTTTTCCATATATTTTTGTTAAAATGCAATTACCAATTTTGTCTATAAATCTGGAATGACCTTGATAAAATTGATTCTTTCTAAAATTAATGATAGCATTTTTGAACCAAAAATAAAAACCAGAATTAAATTGGAACAAAAATCACTCTAGAAATTTATATCAAAACTAATTTTCACTTAAAATTTATCAACAACAGCAACAACTAAACCAAAACAAGTTTTGCATTTTTCAAAACTTGTTTTCGGTTAAAATTTTCTGTTAACCTTGTACAATGTTATTTTTTTTTTTTTTTGATATTGCTAAATTTCGCAATCGACATTTTGACTTTTTGGCAATAAGTTAAAAAAAAAAGTTAATTCATCCAACTGACGTCACTACTTGTATTTTGTTTATGATTTAAAAAAAAAAATTTATAATTTAAAGGTCATTTTGGCATTAAATGTTATTGAACTCAAACAAAAATATTTATGATTTATTAGTGTCTCGAATTTAGTGCAATTTTCTAGTTTAAAATTAACATTTTGGCGCGCGAAAATTGCGGTTGAGAATTTATTTATATTTAAATTGATTTATTAACGATTATTTAATTCAAATATGTATATGCTATTTTTAATTTTAATTAAATAATCTTTAACAAATCAATTTAAATGTATATACATTTTTAACCACAATTTTCGCGCGCCAAAATGTTAATTTTAAACCAGAAAAAATTGCACTAAATTCGAGAGACTAATAAAGCCTAACAAACCAATTGACTAAAAAGAAAAAAAAAATTTTTCTATAAAATAAAATCACTTTTAAATGAATAATTAAAATGCTAATTTTGGTCTTAAATGCCACTTAAATCGTGGACTTAAAGTAATTGATATTGTGATAACATTTAAATAACAAATTTTTACAACATTATTTTATGAATTTATATATTATGAAAAGCTAATTCGGTAATTAAATTTATGATATCTAATAAATTGAGTATAGAAAAAAAATACATATTTTAAAATGTACTACGGTATAATAAAATTAGTCACAAAAGCAAAGATTTTATTAAAATAAGCTTTTTTGTTGCTGTTGTTGATTAAATTGAATAAAGTATTCAAAAATAATTAAATTAATTATTAATTAATCCAAATAATTATGGATTTTGTAATTGATAAATATATTAAGAGTGAATTGAATTATGATTTATAGCATTTTGTTAAGTGTTATATATAAATCAAATGGATTTTGAAGTGGTTTTTAATTAGACTAAATATTCATCATAGCTTCAAGGTGAATACTACTTCTCCAATTCTCCTTCTAAATTTACTCAGTTTTAATAAACTACCATTATTAATAAAAAAAAAATACAATACCTGTAATTGGGAAAAAATACTAAAAACTCCATTTAAATATTATAGAAATTCAATATCTGTTAATTGCTGACAACAATATGACTCGCACGGAATTAAAAGTCAATAGCCAAAATTACTGACAACAAATTGACTCAATACACTATGATTAATTTGTTGAAATGCATTTAGAAGTTTCTTCATTACAGAGACGAAGAATCTGTATAGGATTAGTAGTTCCAATAAATGCAACAGAAATGCAACAATTAAGTACATAATTCGGGACGGAAATGCAATTTTGCTCGAATGACGCACTATTTGGAAACTATTTGGTAACTAAACTTACTTTGGTGAAGTGAATTTTCTATGATTGCTAAATAATTACTTTAAATTTTTTGCATTTAATGGGACATATTAAAGTTGAGAATTTTGTAGTCAGTGTTGCTAAATTCGACATAATTCTTATATGCAAATTCTTAAGTGGTGTAGTCATATTAATAGAAATTTTGTAGTTATATAGAACCAGTATATAAGATTTCAATAAATATACTAAAGTGGGAAAATATTTATACATTATGTAAATTAAGAAATTAGTTATAACATATTTATACCTGGATGATACAAAAAATATCCATAGAGAATTTTAAATATTCTATTTTACACTTTCTGTTTCTAAGAGTCAATAATTTTCACATTTATTATCAATTTTTGTGTTTTTTTTTTTTATGATATTCGTGTTATCATTATCATTCTTCTCTCATTATTATTTATGAATATTTTGTTTTATTACTTTCTACTAAATAAATATAAAAATTGTATAATAAAAAAAAAAATATTTTAAGCTATAAAATAAATTTTTATTTGGAAAATTTATACTTAAAAAAAAAAAAAAAACTGCACATAGAAACGAAAATTAATCTTAAAAATACTTAAAAAAATAATTAAAATTGCATTTATTGTTTTTTTTTTTTTGAAATTTCTATATAAAAATTAATTTATAATTACCTTATCCTTGAAATTTACATAAAACTTAAATTCCATAGACATTTTTTTTTTTTTTAATATAATAAATTTAATCTTGATTTTTACTTTTATGTTTTATGTTGATATTATGATTAGGAAATATATATTATTTATATAAATTAATTATCTAAATTGCAACAATGTGTTCTTGTCTATAGTGTTTTTTTTTTTTGTATTTGATATCAGACTTTAAGATTATTTATTTAAATTATTTTGAAGATTTAGATAATACAAAAATAGTATAGAAATTATGAATTTAAGATTTAAATTTTTTTATTTAAATGAAATATCTTATGCAGGTTATAAAATGAAGGTTAATGACTTTTTAACATATATAAATAAAAATTATGTTAAAAATTTCAAATATATATTTTAGAAAATTTGTGTGAAAATATACTCGTATAATATTAAGTATGGAAAATTTTAAATTAGACTTTTAGTAATAATAATTATGTGATTCTTTTCATATCGTTTATAAAATTGTTTGAAATTGAATTAATGTAATAATTTATTAGTTTGTTAGTTTAATATATATAGAAAATATTTAATTTGATATAATTAAAGTAATAAATCCAAATATGTATTTATGATTTACGTGAAAAATATTATTCATTTTATAATTGTGATGCCCACTCGTTTAATTTTGTAATAAATAATACAAATTGACTTTGTTTTATTCGTGATTAACTTCGCCCCATGACTTTATAACTAAAACTCCATCTATGTATGAAAGATTACTTATCATATTAATACAATTTAGAATTCCGACTATTTACCTTCACTCGCGTATTACTTAATCTTTGATCCAATTCTTCTGCAGAGGCTCTGTTTTATTTTAGCATGATTAACCGCGTTTTTATATACATATAAGACCAGCCCCTAATCCAATTCTCCAATATAGGAGTATATATGCTTTTCTTAACAACTTGTAACTCCACCTATATATTTTACAAATTAAATATACCACCGCCCACACATTTCATAGCTGATACTGCATGTTTATCTATATAACAAAAATTAGCTCCACCTACCACTTTAAGGCACATGCTTTAAGTGTAATTTCAGTTTTTGTTGGCTAACTAGAGTTCAAATTAATTTTGTGCAATTAACAAAAAATATTTTACATTATCTTAACCATCTGTAACACCGCCAATTTTCTATTAACTATAAAATACAACAATGAAAAACTCCTCCCATAACCAATCTCCAATATACTATATAAATCCCGCCCAATGAAAATATTTTAAACAGAACTTAATATATTATACTGCATAATTTTTGCATAAATAATTTTTGCATAATTAATTTTTCGCAATTATATTTATGCAAAAATTATGTTATAATTTGAAATAATTTATAAATAGGTAAATAATTTTAAAATTCAGTGTTAATGGTTTTAATAATACTACAATAAATTAATATTTTATTTTATTCAATTATGTATCTATAAAACTTTCTCATCATAATTTTTGTTATTAATTTTAATGTGACTAAAATTTTATTATAATCAATTTGCATAAATAAATTTTTTTATGCTAATTTACATAAAATTTATAAAATATAATCGATTTGGATTTATGGATTTGTAGTTTTTTATTACTTTCAATTAACAAAAATTAAAATATAATTTGAAACTCGTGTAAATAATAGTAAATTTATAAATTAAAAATAGACAACAATTTTTAATTGACGATATTACAATATTTTAAAGGTAAATAATTTGTTGGATTAACAATTGAAGAATCAAAAATTTACTGAAGAGCCAGCAGCAGTACTCAGGCTCACAGTAAACACGGAAAATGTATAACTATAATAATTTAATGCAATATAAGTAATATCAATGAAGCACGTAATAGTATACATACTAATGCAAGTAACAAATAATTATACTAATTTCCAAGAACATAGAATGACCAATATATATATATTGATGAAGGTTATATTTAAATACAAAGTAAATTACCGCTCACAGTAGATTGGGAAAACATTTAAGTTGAAGATGACATAATATGCAAAATTATAAAATTCATGTTTTATAGAATAATGCAATGTTACCTCAGTGACGTATGATGATATTTAGTTAATTATAGTCTTGTTGATGGAATAAATTAATTTAGAATTCAAAGTTTTTTAGAATCATTAAATTGTAATTATTTATTAAGGATTTTTAGACAATTTTTTTGTGAAGTCTGAAATTTTAGAAATTTTATACCAGTAGTTTTGGTTACAAAAGTTTAATACTCTTAAACATTGTTTATTTATACTATATGATTTTACCAAATTATATATCAAATCATAAAAATAATTAAATTAACACCAAAAATGGAAAAAATAATAATATAAATTTTACAAAAAAAAAAAAATTTAATTAACTTATTAATTTAAAACACCTAATTAAATTAATTAGTTATCATATTCTTTACATTAAAATTGAAAAAAAAAAAAATTAATTTTATAATAAAAACATGTGTACATACAAAAAAATTAACTAAACATAATTTTTTATATGTTTTTGAATTTGATTGAAAAATTTCTGATTTTTTTTGTTATGTTTATTTTTGATTACTGAATTAAACAAATGCTTTATTAAATATATGTATATCATTATTATTGGCAGTGAGTAAGTAACCATAAATTACTGTGACCTTATGTAATTAAATTTACTATAAAAAATAAAATAAAATAAATTCCACCTAAATAAATCATTTTATGTAATTTTTATTGCACATTTTTTTTTTTTATATTCAAAATATTGAATGAATAACAATATAACACAAAAAGCATGTTTTTAAATAATAAACCCGGTAATTTATATAAATAATATATATAAATTAAAAAGCACCAGTGGCGTTCGTTCATTATAAAAAGGATGTTATGGGGATTATTATATTTTGTTGGTAATTGAATTTAAAAGAAATTAAATATTATTTTAATTTTATTTTCATGGTTTGAATAGTTAATTTTAGTTACCAAATGAGAATTGTCAATGGGATTTTTTGACTATACAAATTTTCAATGAATTGTGGATGTTGTCATTTTCTCACACTAAATTCATTTTAATATACTTAAAAGTAATTATTATATTGGAAGTAAGTGTATAGTACTATACCAAGGGAATTTATGATCCGAAATTTACCAAAAAAAAAAAAAAATAGTAGTATGTACGAGAAATTAGTATATGTAGACAATCCGAAATTAATATAAATTATTAGGTAAATAATTGCAAGAAAATATAAAACAAAATTTTATAATTAAGGCCTAAGCTCATAACATAAGTATTGAGGATTTGTATAAATATGTAGATTTTTGGTCTCACATGTCCCTGATAGTGGAATTATACA
Organism: Empis stercorea; assembly: GCA_949752835.1. NCBI lineage: Eukaryota > Metazoa > Arthropoda > Insecta > Diptera > Empididae > Empis > Empis stercorea. Next base: position 83,701,524 of record OX457085.1, on the reverse strand, counting down.
AAAAAATCCTTTAGTAAAATTATCTTATTTTATTAAATTTTCTATTAGTTTTTCTCATAAAGAAAATTACATTTTCAATTATATTATAGATGTATAATATATAGTATTATATGCCAAGACTAGACTATCCGAGGTGGATAGTATTAGTATTGGATTACAATTTTTTTTTTATATTTTTGTACTTGATTTGTGGCCAATTTAAATAAAGATAAATTTATATAATAAATTTTGGTATTATGATGATTAGTGTTGATGCTATTCGTAAGATTAATTCCTATAAAAGGTTTTAACGAGACTGGGACAGGACAGACTAAAAAAATTACATAATTAACTCAATTTTACTTACCACCATCAGTTAAATAAATTACATTATTTAGATTTGCTGGACCATAAAGTAAATTCTAATTAAATATGAAATTTCCTTTAATTTAATTTGCACCCGCTACTGGGATTTTCTACATTTTAATGTAAATTATTATAATTTTTTTATTTATTACTTCTTTTTTTTTTACCAATTTTGATTATACTATATACATATACCATATTTTTGTTATTTCTTTTCGACAAAATAATTTATTTATTTTAATTTAACAATTAAATATTTATATAAAAAGAAAAGAAAAATATGACTTCGAAAATATGTAACAGCTTTAAATTTATTATTATTATTTTGACCAGGTGTAATTCAATATAAACAAATTTCAATTATTTTTAACACTATATAAATAATAATATATGTATATAACATTCCTTTTACCTACAGGGTTGTATATAAATAATATTTGGACAGACGTTAAAAAAAAAAAAATTTTTTTTATTGAAAAATAATTATGAAATATAATATTTATATTATTGTTAAAGAAATTTTAAATAAATAATTATTATTTTAAATTTATTTTTAGGAAATAGAAAATTTCCTATATTAATAATAATAATAATAATAATAATTTTGAAGGTAAATTTAAAATTATTGGTTAAAATATGGCCTTAAGTAAGTGCGAATTAATTATTATGATTTTGGACAAATAAAAATTATTTATAATCTTTTTTTTTATTTAAATTTAAATTATTTCAATTGTAAAATATCAAATTTTATCTACATTTACCCCATAGAAGAATTTTGGTTTTTTTGTTATCTACAGTCAACAACACAGAGAGATTAATTAGTTTCAATAATTAAAATCTCTTTAAATATTAATTTTTAAAATTTTTTTTTTGTTTAAATATTAATAAAATCTGTTTAAACTAAGTAAAGTCTACTAAAAAAAATTTTTTAGTAGACATTTTCATTATACTTAACTACACTTATATATAAAAAATGTGAAAATATTCGATGCGAAACAGTTTAGTTAGGGGACAAATTTAATGGATGACTTTAAATTGCAACATATAATGTGTCGGGGAAACGTCTAAGAGAAGAGGTTAGGTCTTGGTCCATATCGTTTTGTTGTTGTTGAGTCAAAAGAAGAAGAATACGAAGAAGATATAGACTTTTAGTATAGAAGTAAATTGACAGAGTAGAGGTATAATATTTTTTGTTCAAAATTTTAACTGAAGATATAAGTCAAATGTATATACTTTTGAATCATTCGACAACATTTAAATTTATTGTTCAGTTTCTGAAGATATATGAGTATATAGTTCTACATTAATGTTATCTGAAGATTTTAAGTAAAATACAAACTGAAATATTTACAGAATTCATAAAATAAGATCTAAGCTAAGTAATTAACACATTTTAATTAATTAAATATAATAGTAAATTAGAAATTCACCAAATATTAGAATTCCCAGTATTTTCAACTAACGTTTTTACATAAATTAATTTTTATATGAATCTGTATTATTAATTTGGTTATGATTTTTCGACGATTTTTCGATAATAAATATTATATTGGCAAAGTTCTATTTTCAATATCACAGATACCGAAATTATGCAATTAATAAAAGATAAAATTGCATTGTCAATAATTCAGATTAAAATTCAAATTTTTTGATTCAAATTAGTCAAAATGTATATATAACACAATATAAAAAGGAATATGAAGGCTAGAAATTGTTTGTATGTTAATTTATTTCCTTGATTTTTCCTATAATCTTTTGCCTAAGTTACTGAAAAGCATTCTGTCATATAGCGATTTTTCTTCACCAAAAAATTATTTTAAATAATCGAAAAAAAACTAAAACTAAGCTTCTTTTAATCTTATACATATACTTTAGTTGTCCAAGGATATTTCATATTACCTTCAAAGAGATATCTGTGATTTGATGCTTTTTATTAAATTTTCAATATTAAATTCGATTTATTTAATGTTTCGCCGCAAAGTTTATCGTTAATTTTTTTTTTTTTTACATAATTAAATCTATATAAATAAAAACGCTAATAAAATAAATGCCGGCAAATTTTAAACTTAAAACAAGTGTTTCATTTTTTTTTAAATATTATAATAGAAAGCAATCAATTTAACGATAAGTGGAAAAGATTAAGTTTTAATGTAAATAATGAAAATAATATTAAATCTGGTGTAAGTACACTTTGGATGAGTAGAAAATTTGAAATAAGCAATTTATTATTTGTAGTATGTAATTATTATTATAAGTTTAAGATATGAAATTGATAAGAAAACACTTAAAATTTTAAAGTGATAATGATAAGAAACTTATTGTTTGTTATGAAATCATAATGGTTGTGATTTTTTGAAGTATATAATTAGAGTAATTATTGAAATTTTCATTTAACACATTTTATCATTTTTAATATCAATTTTTAATTTAAATATTTAAATGAGAGACAAATCGATAACGAAATTTTCAATGTTTTACATTTACTAAACATCATTTCTGATGTAATTCAAGTCTTTTTCGGGTAAGACCAATTCTTCTATATATATAGATAAATTAATTAATTTTTCTATATTTTAGAATCATTTCTCCACAGACCACCATATTGTATTTGTATAGCATTTACGGGTCTGAATAAATCTTTTACAGGTCAAACAAAATTTTTTCCATTTTAAAAATAAACCTTTTGCATTACCCTTTGCATTAATTTGAAATTAAAGGAGTTTATTTTGAGCTGCAAAAGGTTTATTCAGATCAGAGACCGGAAAATTCTATACTTGTGACTGTACTGTAATGCTATACCTGATAAATGTGCATGCCTTGCTTATTTAAGTCAGTTACATGCTCTCTCGTACACAATCTCGTACTGATGACTATTTAATATTGGAGGCTAAATTAATTAATATTAGGTTTTCTGTAGGCTAAATTCGTACTTAATCTTATAATAAACAATGACGTTAATGTAGGGTAGGCAATATGCTTTCCTAATATTTAAGAATTAAAAAATTCATTAATGATTGAAGAAAACAATATTTAGAAAATTTGAAGCTATATACTGTCAGGAAAATTTAAATATATACACTTGAGAATCTAAGCCTATTACCAGGAGATGGATATATTCAGAGCTAGTACTAAATATGAATTTTTCTTACTTGGAAAGTGTGATTAACACAAATTTTTTTATGATCGTATTTGATCATATCAATGAATTGCAGTACCAGCAATATTTTCATTTATTTTTCTTAAATTTTCATAATCGTGATTTAGTGGCTAATCGGAAATATGAAGACATATAAAATGATTCTATTGCCTAATCCATGTTCTCACACTAAGGAAACACCATCAAAACGAACGAATAGAAAAATTTTCAGGAAAAATAGAAAAATTTTCAGGAAAAATTATGCAAAAAAAATTTCGCCCAAAAAAAAAAAAAAAACCAAAATTTAAATTAATTATGCTAATTTATGAATTATTTTACTCATATGATTATATTAATTATATTTTCCTATTCTATAAAATAATTTTCAAATGAATTTTTCCATTCAAACAATTTTCTTTGTGAAACATTTAATTTCAAAAGGAAGAAAACAAAAAAAAAAAATTTGCTCCTTTTTTTTTCCTGTGTCTATAAAAAATAATTTCATATTACAATTTTTCTGTAGAATATTTTTTATGTTTATTTTATGTTTCATCACAAATTAGTATAACTAAACATTTTCATAATATGAAAAGGTACAAAAAAATAAAATTTGTACTAGTATTCATTATTATTCTTTAATATAATTTCAGGATAAATTACACCTGCAACAAAATATTAAAAAATGTTTACATAACTGAAACTGAAGTACAAAAATTTTATAATAATGAGCTTCTTTTTCTGGTAATTCCTCATTACTATTTGTTATATTTTATGATTTATTAATGATTTATTAACAATGAACCATAATGATGTGAATGTGATTGGTGAATATTTAACATTTCGGTGAACATTTAACATTTACCACAATTAAAGCAATTTACATCACCGCACATTTAAGTTTTACTTTACTCTACTATAGAGACTATCAATCCAATGAGAGCTGTAATCATAATTTTCGGTCCTACATTTTTACTATTAGAAACTATATATATTTTATAGATTAAAATTCACATATGATTGAAATCGCATCGAATTGTGCTATTAATTACCTTTCCAACACTGAATCATAAAATTGAATTATTGTAGAGCCTTAATTACTATTCCAAATCCCAAAATCTGATATAAATTAATTTTTGTGTACGTTTATACTATGTTAAATACAGGTGCTTCCTTGTGTTTACATCGAACTGATAGACTGACAGACCGACGGACGGATAAACGGTCAAAAAATCTTTAAAATCAGATTTTTTTTAAAGCCCTAAAAAAGTATAACAGGAAAAAATTTAAATCTTTTTTAATTTACATAAAAAAAAAAGACATGTAAAAGGATTTTTTTTTTTATGTTTTGAAGAAAATGAAAAGAAAAACTTGATTCAAAAACATTAAATTTATTTTCATTCCTAATTACCTTTAGAATTTTTTTTTCCTACATTTATTTTTTCTCAATGTTTTATGGAAAATTAAAATCTTTTTACATGAAAAAAAAAAAAAAATTTGTTTTACTTCTTGTTTTATGTTAAGAATTTTTGTTTATATATTTTATGTATTATTTTTAATTATATCGTCGTCATACCTTAAATTATTTACGTTTTCAACAACAACAAAAAGGATTTTGCAAATTGCATATTTGTTTTTTTATATAGAAAATCAAGAGAAGAAAATCTTTTACTTGTCTTTTAAAATTTAATTTGTTGCATAGAAGAAGTGTAAAAATAATTGACAATCAGGGATTGGGGGAGGTTAATTTAGAATTTTGTAAATATATATATGTATAGGTTAAAGGAGGATTAAAAATTCTTATATGAAAAGGAAAATTCTTAATTCTTATTGAGGACATTTACATAGTCTGATAAAAATTATAATTATTCATTTATTTTATAATTTCTTGTTTATATTTTGTGGAGGCAATTTACTATTTTTTACTTAAAAATAAATTAGATGATTTTTTGATTAGTAGAACTTTTATTGGTATTGTAAAATTTTCATATTTAAATTATGGGGAAAAATTTAGTTTGTATAATTTATAATCTATTTCATTTTCTTGACTGAATGGATCGATTACAGACGGAACCTACCTGGTTAGAAGCTTCCATGATCTGGACAATTTTTTGTATAATGTTTATAATGGTTTACAAATCCACACAAAACTTTTAATTACATACAACAATCTAATATGGCCTTTAGTGTAGTGTGTATAAATTTGTTATCAGCAATTTGGACTTAATTTGCTAACAATTTACATTAATGGAAATTTTACTATTTGCACTGGGCATACTCATTTTAAAGTTGACTTATAATGACATTGATCATTTGTGAATCCAATACACAGGACCTCATTACATTTCTGGCGATAAGTAAGATCGTGTATGCTGCAAATCTTCTTATGTACATCAGATGATTCAGCTATAGCTGGAACAAAAGATCACATAATCTAGTCCACTGCAATTGCAGTAGGTAGCCTGGAAAATATTAACCTATGTAAGGCTACCATTTAGCTAATTTTCTAAAATAACTGTTCCATATTTTTGTTAAAAAAAACTTTTCCATATATTTTTGTTAAAATGCAATTACCAATTTTGTCTATATATCTGGAATGACCTTGATAAAATTGATTCTTTCTAAAATTAATGATAGCATTTTTGAACCAAAAATAAAAACCAGAATTAAATTGGAACAAAAATCACTCTAGAAATTTATATCAAAACTAATTTACACTTACATTTTATCTAATTTTAAAAATAATTCTAATAATTTTTGATGTGTAAGCGTATATATTGGGTCTCAAAAAATGTTCACAATTGCTTCAAGATGGTTATTTCTTTCTTATTCAGCTGAATTAGGTAGACTTTTGTGGGTTATAAAGTTTTTGGGTTTAAATTTTAATCTAAAATTTCATAATATTTTATATATAGTAAATCAAATTGTTTTTAGTTTTGTAAAGAATTTTCCATAAATTTAATTTAATTTATAGATAATAATGAATATTGAATGATTTTTGTCACTGAATTATGTATAAGTGACATTTCATTGACTGCCAGAATTCACAGTCTCACGTCACGAATTACAACAGTCTCAAAATGAATTGAATTCAAATATTAGTGATACGTTAACAAATTCATCTCATAACTCTTTAAAATGGAATAGTTGGAATAATAAATTTCAACTTAATTTTCAAGCTAATACATAATTAAATTCTTAATTCTATAAAATTTTCTAAGTTACTTTTTGGGTCTCCAATTTTTAGAAATTCTAAATATCTTCAATATTTTTACTGGTATAAAAGTCTAAATAAGTAAAAATTATCGTAATTTTATTATATTTTACAATTAATTTTAGGTCAATTAGTTAAACAAAATAAATTATTAGTATAATTTGTTTTATTTTTCAAATTTTTGCATAATTTGAATTTTTGTTCATAAATATTTTAGTAATTTTGCAAAACGTTTTTTGTTTGGTTGGCAAAGTAATAATTTCAAAAATAAAGGTAAACCAACAAATTCGTAATTTGAGCAAACTATCATAATTTATATATATAAAATTATTTTTATTTGGGTTAAAATATAAATTTAAAATTTTAGACTAAATAATTTAGATTAATAATTAAAATTTAGCATGTTAATTTTTTCGCATATAGATAAAAATTATTTAATTTAATTATTTTTTTGCATAATTTTCGGTGTAGTAGAAAATAAAGATAAGCTTTTTTTGGACAATTTAAATTTGAAATTACATTTTTATTACTTTTTATAAAATATTTAAATAGGGAAAATATGTTTGTTTGTTATAATAAAATTTTATTTTATTTAGTAATTTAAAATATTTATTTTAATAATGTATATAAAATCCAGAATATATTAAGTCATTTTTTTAAAAATTTTTTTAGATTCTCTGATGTAAACCAAATGATTATAAATAAAATTTTGTATACTGACAAAACACTATTTCGCACCCAAATAGATTCAAATTCAGTTGAAATGCACTTACGTCCTTGAAAATTAATTCTGAAATATTTGTCCTTTAATTATCATAGACATCCTGAAATAATTAATTTACTAAAAATTGACTATTTGTGACTTAATAGCATCTCCTTTTAAATTGAATTACATTTATGTTTTATATATTTGGTTTTTATACTTATATTTTATTTATTTTGTCAGATTAAATCGATGTTTAACATATGCGTTAATTTTTTAACCTATTATCGACATAGTGGAATGCCAGTATTTTTTTATACATATATTTGATTTAAAGGTTTATTTTCGGCGGTAAGATTAGAACTTAAAGTTTGGTTGTTCCTATAGATGATAATAAATCTAGAAAATTATATTTTTGATACCTATTATCGACATACTGACCATATTTTGTTGCATACAATTCAAAAGTGTAGGTAGAAGAAGAAAATGTGTTAAATGTTTTTGAAATTCTTTTGACACAAGTTGGAAGCTTATGTAAAAGAGCAAGTAATTATACTTGACAGTATAGAAGATGTGTCATAATGATGTCAAATAATCAAAAATTTCTAGCCATACTATATAGTAAAATCTGCAATTTTGTGACAACAATTTTAATGAAACAATTTTAACAAGAACATTTAATAGTTTTATAAAAATCCAGTTTAAATGCTATAATCGAGTGGACCATGAGTTCAGTATATTCTAAATTCTAAGGAACTTTCTTGATTATCTAATGATCATGAAATTAGGGACATGAAACCGGACACTTTTTATGATAGAATATTTATTCTTATAAATCGACAAATTCAAATTGGATTAAGTTATTACTTATTGATGAAATTAGTTGATATAGATAAAGCGAAGAACATGAAATATTCTTTAACATATTTCGCTTAGCCCAAAACAGAAATTCTATAAAGTAACATGAGATTAGAGAAAATTGGAGACTATATTACATTTCTATATACAATTTTGTATAGTTTCCCAAAAAAATGTTATAAATAATGCCTATATGTATATTATATAGACAATTTAGAAAATTGACAAATCAATTATTAATCTATTTCATTCAAAAAATTATTAGGTACATCAACACTTTTGACTATGTGCAAAAAATATATACCAAAAATAAATATTTAATTTTAAATGTAAAAAATTCCTATAAAATGGTTAGAAATATTTATATACGAAAAATGACAATTTAAATTATAATTTTAAATTATAAAACAGAAATATAAAACTACATATTCATTTAAAAACCAATTAAAATTTTATTAGATCATACAAAATATTATAATACATATATAAAAATTTTACCCCAAATTATTTTTATTATTTTATGAGGTCAAATCCTATTTTAGTTTTATGATAAACAAAAAAAAAAAAAAAAATTCATAAGAGGAAATTAATATAAAATTTATGATTATTTAACAATTTCTCTTATTTTTCTGCTAACCTAACCTAATAAACCTATAAAAAATATTTAGTATACATTTTACGGTTGGTTATTAGAATTATAGATAGAAAGTAATAATTAAATAATCAATATTATTTTTGTTCGTTTTTAAAATGATTGTGGTCTAATTTATAAAAATTATTTAAATGAATTAATTACAAAACAAATTTATTATTATTAATTATTTTGTTTGCGGTTTAATATCAAAATAAAAATTATATAATTACTAAATTATAATTAATTAAAATATTTAAATGACACACTTAATAAAATTACAAATAAATATAATATAATATAAAAAATTAATTTTTGAAAACAATAAAATTTTAATTTGTAAAAGCCATCTATTAGTAACAATTAATATGATAATTTCCATCTATCGGTTTGTGAACAAACTACAATATATATACATATATTATATAATTTTTTTTTTTTTTTTAATTTCAGATTTTTATACACAAATTAAATCATAATAATTATGGCTTTTAATTTTTGGCAAGCATTAACACGTCGAAAATTTAATGATCAATCAACTGAATCAAAATTAGCCCGTGTATTAACATTATTAGATTTAACAGCATTAGGTGTTGGTAGTACACTTGGTTTAGGTGTATATGTATTAGCTGGTTCTGTTGCATATGAACATGCTGGACCAGCTGTAACATTATCATTTTTAATAGCTGCAATAGCAGCTGGTATAGCTGGTTTATGTTATGCTGAATTTGCTGCACGTGTACCAAAAGCTGGTTCAGCATATATATATAGTTATGTAACAATTGGTGAATTTGTAGCATTTACAATTGGTTGGAATTTAGTATTGGAATATGTAATTGGTAATTAAAATAAATATATTGAATTTTTTTTATATATGTAATTTTAATATTATTATTTATCTTTATTAGGTACATCAAGTGTTGCACGTGGTTTAAGTGGTTATTTAGATAATTTATTAAATGATGTTATGAGTAAAACATTACGTGAAAAAATGCCAATAAATGTTAGCTTTTTAGCTGAATATCCAGATTTTTTTTCATTTATAATGATATTATTATTAACATGTTTATTAGCATTTGGTGTTAAAGAATCAAGTTTATTTAATAAAATTTGTACATTTATAAATTTAGGAACTGTTATAATTGTATTAATAACTGGTGCAATATATTGTAAATATATATATATAATAATTTTCTTAAATCTATACATATATAAAATTAAAATAATTAAAATTATACAATTTTTCTTATATATGTATAGCAAATCCATATAATTGGAATATACCAAAAGATGATATACCATCGGATAAAAATGGTGGTGAAGGTGGTTTTATGCCATTTGGTATGGCTGGTGTAATGGCTGGTGCTGCACAATGTTTTTATGGTTTTGTTGGTTTTGATTGTGTTGCAACAACTGGTGAAGAAGCAATAAATCCAAAAAGAAATATACCATTATCAATTGTTATATCATTAATAATAATATTATTATCATATTTTGGTATATCAGCTGTATTAACATTAATGTGGCCATATTATTTACAGGTTAAATTTTTTATATAATGATAACGATGATAATGATGATGATGATTTTTTCATTTATATATGTAGAATCCAACAGCACCATTTCCACATGTATTTCAAGAATTAGGTTTAATAAATATTAAATGGATTGTAACAATTGGTGCTGTATTTGCATTATGTACTAGTTTATTAGGTGCAATGTTTCCATTACCAAGAGTATTATATGCAATGGCTGAAGATGGTATATTATATCGTTTTTTACGTAAAATCAATGATTATACAAAAACACCAGTTATAGCTACAATGATATCAGGATTATTTGCTGGTAAATATAATATTAATATAAAAATTAAAAAAAAAAAAAAAATTCTCTTTTAATTTCATCAATTTTTTTTATATTTAGCATTTATGGCATTAATATTTAATTTACATCAATTAATTGATATGATGTCTATTGGTACATTATTAGCATATACAATTGTTGCAATATGTGTTGTTGTATTACGTTATCGTGATGATGATTTACCAATATATGAAAAAAAAATTAAATTACCAATTATTATAAAACAATTAATAAATTTAAATTTTATAAAATATCCAAATAATTTAACATCAATAATAACAAATATATGTATTGTTATATTTAGTATAATATCAACATTATTATGTATAATATTAAAAATAATTGATAATAATAATAATTATATTAATAATACAATAATTATAATTATAATAATAATATTATTATCAACATTATTATTAATAATATTAATAATATATCGTCAACCAGTATCAAATATTGAATTAACATTTAAAGTACCATTAGTACCATTATTACCATGTATAAGTGTATTAATTAATTTATATTTAATGTTTCAATTAGATGTATTTACATGGATACGTTTTATAGTATGGTTAATAATTGGTTATACAATATATTTTTCATATGGTATTAGAAATTCACAACAAAAAAATTCAATAAATAAAAATAATAATATTAATTTATCAATATCATTACAACAAAATAATATTAATAATAATAATAATAATAATGATATTACTAAGTAAATAAATCTATATGATAATAATAATAATATTTATATAGGTATAATATCAATTTCTTTTGACCTATATAATACACTTTTTATACACTCTAAAAATTACTATTTATACACTCTAAAAAAAATCATAACCGTATTACATTTTTTAATTATGAAACTAGATTATAAATTTTTCAACAATTTTTTGTATACATTCTACAATTTGATGGTGCATAGCAGAAAAGTGACAATAAATTTATTATTATTGTCAATTTGCATTTTGGAGTATTTGCCTTTACACTTTGATATTATCTGACATCTGGGTTGGTGGTACCACTTATCGACTGCCAATAAAATATTTATAGTGAATGAAGTCTAGGTATATTATTATTTATTTGTATTTATGAATTTGTCTTACAGGACTATTATTTAATTAGACTATTATATTTACCAGCAAATAATTTGTCTTACAAGACTATTATTATTATATTGAGTGCTGAAAAATGGCACTTACAATTTTTCTGCACCCCCCTAGTTTTTGAAGGTATATTAAAGATATATTATTAATTATTTGTATTTGGAATATTTTCGTTGTAAACTTTAATTATTATTAATAAATTAAATAATTTTCATATATAGTCGTTATTGTTTAATATAGTATATTTCAAACTAGATTATTTACTTTAATATTTATAGAACGAGACATTTAGTTAAAATTTAATTATACTAGAATTTAACTATGTATATATATCATCTAGTTTCTAGTTGTTCGTTCTATAGTTACAATAATTAAATAATTTTTATAAACATTGAGAGAAAACTGTTACATTTATAAATATTAACAAATCATTTTACTTATTTGATCAAAATTTTATTATATAAATAAAACTAGAAATTTATAGTTGAAATTTTTATAACTAAAATTTAACTGGGACATATTTGAATCTAGTTGATTATTCTATAGTTAACTCTCATTCTAATTATAATTTTGGTTTAGTAGAGAGTAGAATTTTTAACAGTTTACACAATTTGGTGTGATCGTAAATAAAGTGTATAAGATCAAAAGAAATTGATATTATGAAATAGTTTAAATTTGATTACTGGTGGATGTTATAATAATATATATAAGTTTATTTTAGGACAATCAAATACATAATTATAGTATATACATAATAATGCAATTTTCATTATGATGTAAATATATATATATATATAAATTAAGGTCCTTAATAATATTTTATATTAGTGATTTTTGTTTTGTTATATACATATATTTTTTTAGACAGTATTTTAATGTAATTTTATTCTTATTTTTATTTTATTTTTTGTTTTTATAGTTTTAATTTTTTTTTAATGACTTTATTATTTTTTTTTTTTATATAGAAATTTCTTTTTAAATTATTTTTAAGATTAAAACTTTTAACTTTTTTATGATTTTTATTATGATTTTATGCCATTTTTTATATAATTAATATTTAATTTTGTGTTTTGTATTTTTTGTGTAGGTTTTATTTTGTATAAATTTCAAAAAAAAATTAAATTTAATTAAAATTAATTTTTAATTTGTTTTCTTTTCCTTCTTATAATCTTTTAATTTAATAAGGAAATTTTTTATAATGTGCGATAAGAGATTTTGTTTTAATGTATATATAAATTTTTAAGATATAATTTTTTTTTTCTTCGTATCCTCTTAAAGCCCGGTTTACACCATGAAATCTAGATGCAATATAATGTTGTATACAACATTATGTCAAAAATATTGTATATGAAATTTTTACCACAAATTTTCCAAAATTTTGATAGTTTTTGTGCAACAAAATGCAACAAAAGTTGTCAAAATATTTTTAAATTTTTTAAATTTGTCTAAATTTTTTTTTTTTTTTAATTTTTTGACATATTTAACCTTAAATTTGGGTTTTATTTGGTCCATTTGCTGAAAGACATATATTAAGGTCTTAGGTTGCAATAGTAATTTCATTGGTTTACACCAATAATTGCAATAATAAATTAAAAAAAAAAGGCTGAGACGCCTGAGACAGTAAGTTGGCTACAAAAACGAAATTATTTAGTCTGAAATTTTCATTATTTTTTTTATTTTTTATTTAGCTGTCATAAAAGTTGTATTAAAATTTATTGTACAAAATATTTGGAAAACATATATTGCATGTATAGATTGCATAGTGTAAATGGGCTTTTGGAATTAGGAAGAAATTAATTTAAAACACTAACCATTTCAATTTACCTTCTTTAACTTGTAGTTTTCATAATTTTAAATATTAAATTTTCAAATTTTCATAATATTTTAATTTAACATTTTTGGTCACAATTTATATCTAACTTTTTATTAATTTCGTTTTTTTAACACGTTGAGTGCCGTCATATTATATATTAACAATAATTTCATACGGTGCGGTAGTATGTTATAGCGCGTGGCATAACATTTTTTTATGTTTGTAATATTTTCGTTTTGTTCCATATTTTTACCTGCATAAAAAAAATATGCTGATTTATTTTTATCAATATAGATTGTTATACCATAATATATAAATAGTTTAGGCCCGCTGGCACTCGAAAAATATGAATATGTTTAAGCCCACTGGCACTCGCGTTATACGTGGCACATACATAAAAATGTAGTGTTTAGTGCGGGCGTTGCACATGGCACTCAACCTGTTAAGTAATTTTTTATATTATTTAAATAAATGAAGTTTAGTAAGTGTGAATATTTAGAAACTATATTATTGAGCCGTTAATTTTGAAATAGTGCCATAAGTCGGCTATTATGTTATTTTCATATTTGTAATCATAAATAGCATAAATAATTTCAATAATTCAATCATAATTTTTTCGCAAAAAGTGACTTATGCCACTTTCAAAATTAACAGCTCGATTATAGAAGAATATTATACTACGAATTTTTTTAACTTAAAGTCTTCGATAGTTTCAGTCAATTGACCAAAAAAATAAAATACTTGATTATTTATTAGTCGCTTAAGCTTTTGGGCTAAAAATTACTGGAAGCCAAGACTTTCCATATAATTTTTCTCAATATCAAATTTAAATTTTAACAAATATTTTTATCATTATAATAATTTTTCCTGTAATATAATTTTCTTATTTTAATACTTTTTTTTAATATTATTACCTATAAATAATTTTCCATAAAAAAATTGTATACTATTTTCCGGAAAAACTAAAATTCCAATAAATTTCTATATAAAAAAGAAAATACTATACAAAATATTGTTATGAATGAAAATTCTAATTTTCCTTCACATCAATATTCTTGGATCTAAAGGGTAGAAAAATTTTACTGAAAAGCGCATGACCTTTAAAAAGTCGCATAGGAAATTTTTCTCTTAAAACACACAGAAACACAAAAATCTCTTCAATTTCTCTTTTTTAATAATTAAATAAATATTGCCTAATTTTGCCTTGCCGGCACGGTTTGAATTGAATTGCCGGTCTCTGGGAAATATTCTCTCAAGAAAATTAATTTTTCAACCCACATTTTCCAATCCAAGCCAACCCACTTATTATTATTATTCTCGAATTTTCCCCAAAAACAAAATTTTTCTCTTCACACACGCAACCACTTTAAAATACACTTTTCTCAACCACACGCACACCACGATATATTTTTATTTTGTTGGGCGGTGGTGATGTGGTAGAGAAAATTGAATGTTGCTTTGTCGTTTATGAAATTAGTTTGTGCGTTTGTGGTAAACCTTATTTTATGTTAAATTTAATTTGAGAATTTTCTTTAAGTTTGTTGTGTGTGTGTATTGGAGTGTTAATACACAATTTTCCCAATAAAAAAAAAATCCCTTGATACACCACATTAACGGGGCGACATCCAAATAGGAAAATTCTATATTTTCTTTTTATATATGAAACAATTTTTTTTTTTTTTTTGTCATGATTTTCTCGTCGTTGTTTTTCTTCTTCATAAATTTTTGTTTTTTTTTTTTTTGATCCAGTTAAGAACGAACGATTTTAGTGCTAAGGTCAGTTTTATCGCGCGGTTGAAACAGAAAAGGTTGGTTTTAATTTTTCATTTAAGATTTTCTCTTGTTGGGTCCTTAAAAAAAAAAAATTTAAAAAATTCAATTTTTATTTTTAATTAATAATTAATTTTTTTTAAAATTAAAATCAAGTGTTAAATAATTTGATCGGAAAAAAAATAGAATTTTAATGGGAAAAGTGAAAAATTAAAAATATTTACGCGCTTTTTTTTTTTTTACCAAATCAACTGTCAAATTTTTTTCTATAAAATTTTCTAACTTATAACTTAACTGAAAATAATTTTCTATAAGTTTTTCCGGATGAAAAATATAATATAGCAGTAAAATCTTTTATTATAAAAATTCGCAAAAAATTTTCCTAACTAAGTGAAAAACGAAACGAAAAAAAAAAATTTTTTTTTTTTTTTTTGTTCTTTTCTTGAAAAATGAAAAATTATTAAATTTTCTAAAAATAAATAAAAAAAAGTGTGTGTGTGGTGTGTGTATAGTTGAGTAGAAAAGCGAAAAATAAAAAAAAAAAAAATTTTGCTGTGAAGATTTTTCTTTTTGTATAGGAAAGAAAATTGAATTTATTTATTTTTTTTTTTGGTCAAGTTTTTGGTGTGTGTTACATATTTTACACACGCTATGAAAAATTCAAATTTCTGTGCAAAAGAGACAAGAAATCAAAAAATATTTTTATATAAAGAAAAACCTTAAAATTTTGAAAATTATTCCAGATTGAATTTGTTTTTTTTACAAAATATTTTCTTTGCGAAAATAAAATTCCGAAATTTTCATATAATAAAAATTTGATTGTAGGTTAATATGCCAGAAGAACATTAAATTTTTTTTTCATATATCTTAAATATCGCATCGATAAGATGTGCTGGCACATAAAATTATCTATATTTAAAATGAAAATGAAAATTTCAAAGAAAATCTTAAATAAAAAATTATTTTAAAATAATTTTTCATGATTTTTGTTGGTAAAATTTATTTTTTTTTTTGAAAATGATTTTACGCCACCAAAAATTTGACAGGAAAATTAAAAATTTTTGTGCTGTTTTGAAAATTTCTTATGATGCCAGGAAATAAATTAATGGAAAAAATTATAAATTTTTAAAATAATAAAAATAAATAAATATAAATAATAAAACAAAAAAATATAAAAATTTATAAATAAATAAATAATAATAATAATTTTTTTTTTTTTTATGTTGGAAACAAAATATAACGAAATTATTAAGAACACTTCTTTGCGCTAAAATTAAATCACAAAATTTCAAATAATTTTTTTAAGTGTGTCATTAAAAAAATTAAAAAAATTAAATAAAATGAAAATAATTTTCTAATAAAAAAAAAATAAAATTTAAATTTAGATAAAAAAAAAAAAACATTTTTTTTTCTATATAATTTTGTAAATGAAAAATTTTTTTAGGTTATAAGATGAAATTTTCAAAATCTCCAAAAATTTAATTTAATTTTTTTTTTTGTAAATTTACTTTTTAATTAAATTTTAATTAAAATTTTATTTTTTTTCAATTTTTTTTAGTAAATTTAGTTTTTTTTTTTTTATTAAACTTAAAAATTTTATAGTAATTTTCAATTATTTTCAATATTTTACATTAATTTTGATTTATCTTGAATTTTTATTTAATTCCTCTTTCGGTTTTTTCTTTTTTTTGCATAATTTCTCGTAAAAAATTTTCAATAATTTATCTTAAATTTTCAATCATTTTCAATAATTCAAAAAATCTTTCATTTCATATCAATTTCAATATAAATTAGATTTTTTTATTTTTTGCATAATTTATCTTAAATTTTCAAACATTATTGTGTCTATTCATCATGATTTATCATAATTATTGCTCATTAATTATGAAATTTTTATCATTAATCTTTAATATTTATATACATACTTGAAAAATTTTCTATAATTTTTAATATAAATTTTTAGTATTATAAATAATTTTTTCTTAGAAAATTTCGTAAAATTTTTTAATGTGTAAACCATTTTCTTTGAAAATTTTCAATAATTTTCAATTAAAAAAAAATTTATTTACTAGAAAAAATTTCTTTTACATTAAATTTTTGTGAAATTTTATTACATAAAATAATTTCAAATTTACAGAGAGAGTTTAAAAGTTTTCGTGTCATTGATAAAATTTTGAAATGATTTTTTATGATTGATTTTTCACGGTTAGTTTTTTCTTTTTTTTTTTTGGTAATTTTCACATAATTTTGCATAATTATTATTTTTAATTATTTCAATTTAAATTTTAGTCAAAATTTAATTATTTGAAATTCATTTTCTAATTTTCAAAAAATTTAAATTTTTATCTTTAAAATTTTACGAAGATTTCTCCTTTTTAATTTTTCAAATTATTAATTTTTTTTGTTATAAGAATTTTTCCATAAATAATTTTCATTATATAATATTTTTTTGTCATTAAACACATTATTTTTTTTTTTATGCTCCTGCATTTAATTATTTTATGGAAATTTGAAATTAACTTCTTTAAAAAAAAAAAAATTTCTAAAAATAAAATTTTTCATTACAAAAAAAAACAAAAAAATGTTAAAATTATTTTTCGATGACTTCATAAAATTAAATTTTTTTTTTTTTTTGAAATTCACCCAAAAATAATAAACATAAAAGTTTTCGTCTAAAATTTCTGTTGTCATCATTCGGAAATAAATTTATTTTTATTTGTAAAATTATATAAAAATTTAAATTTAAGAATGAAATCATAATTTTTTTTACAAAATTTACAAAATAATTTACAAAATAAAAAAATACAAAAAAAAAAAAAATTTTGCAAGAAAAATGTAAATAAAATTAATTTAAATTATTTTTAATATAAATATTTTTTTTTTTTTTTTGTAATCATTTTTCTAAAATGAAAATTTGTTTGTGTCTGAAAATTTAAGAAAAAAAAAATTAGTTTCCAAGGACATTTTTTTTTTCAATATTTATTTATGTTTATTTATTTGTGTGTGTGTGTGTAAATGACAATTTCGAGATGGAAAAAACTCTTCTAACCAAAAAAACACAACAAATTTTTTTTTAATTAAAAAAATTCTCCTTTGGTTGCTTTTTTGAAGGCTTTTTGTTAAAGTTACACCAAAATATTTCATCGTTGTTGGATTTATTGTTCTGTTATCACTAAAAAAAAAAAAAAAAAGGGTGAGTTTTGTTTTTTTAAACTATAATTTTCCATTTTTTGATTTTCGTAATTTAAAATTTTTCGTTATAATTAAATTCTGAAAAAGTTACGAAAATATTTTTGTAATTTTTTTGACCTAAAAAACTTAATTTTTGTTATTTTTGTGTGGGTTTTCAGTCTTGTAATATGTAAAAAAAAAAATGTTTAAGGACATTTTAGATTTTAAACGATATTTTGTGTTGTTCGGTGTTCGAGCAGGAAAATTTATTTAGTTTATATAGAAGAGAAAGAAATAATTTGGAAGATGATATAAATTTTTTTTTTTAGTATCGTAAAAGAATAATTTTTTACCGAATTATTTTATATGAATTTTTCTTTGGAGATTTTTAGAGCATAATTAGAGCAGGTTAAGTTTTTTTTTTTGGGCTTAAGAGTAAAATTTCATTTTAAAGTTATTTCCTAGAATCTAGAAATTATATCATTATATTTTTGTTATACGAAAAAAAAACGTGATAGACGACGAAACTTTGAGAATTGATCTATTCAGTGTCTAAGCTCTAATGACGGAAAGTCGGTCTTTTTTTAAAAAATTGTTATTTATTAAAGTTTTAATTTCTTCTACGTTGAATTTTAAATTCAAATTAAGTTCAAAATTTTTAAAGTTTTAAAGGAAAAGTAAAAAATGTTTTTTGCATAATGATTTTTTTTTAATTATAGTATAGATTCCCGGCGAATTTTAGCTTCAATAAAATTTATTATTCAATTTTTTTTTGTTTTACGCTAACATAATTTTTATGGTGTAAAATTTTCAAAATAAAAAATCTATAAAATTTAAAGAAGAAAAAATTTGTAAAGTTAAAAATAATTTTTGTTTAAGTTTTTAAAGAAAATAATAAATTACGTAAATAAAATGGAACATTTTTATGAATTTTAATGTAAAAATGAATTTAATAAATTTCTCATAAGTAATTGGAAAAAATTAAATTTGAAATTTTATGTAAATTTTCCGAACAATTTTCATTAAATAAAGACGATAATAAATAATTTAATTAAATTTATGTAATTTTATAGAAATGTTGGTTAAAAATTTACAATTTTATTAAAAAAAAATTACAAGTGATTTTTTTTTCTAGTGATTTTTATTAATATATAAGTAATTAAGTATATATTAATTAAATTGATTAAAAATTAACCTTTATTAAATTAACTTAGTAAAATTGCTGAGAAAATTTTTTGTACATATAAATCTGAAATTATCATTTTAATACTTATTTAGTGTGCGTAATACCAATTTTCTAGTGAATTGAGAGTGAAATTTAAAATTGAGAACCAATTTGAGCAATTTCCGAAAATTGCTGGTACAAAAATTACGAATTAAATTAAAAACAAAATTTACAAAAATTTTTTGAATTGACCAATTTTTAAATTAAGCAATTCCTTAATAGAAAAATTTTTGAATTTGAGCAATTTTTAAAATTGAGAATTTTTAAAATTGATCAATTTTTGAATTTAATCACAAACTAATAAACTGTATACAGACGATTATATTAGAATACCATTTTTGTCTACAATTTTCTGGCTCCACAAAGAGAGAAAATGATATATTCTGGAAAAATGTAGAAAATGTAAAACAAAAAGTAAAGAAAGCGACGAATTTCTCTACTTTTCATTCTACATTTTTCCAGAATATATCATTTTTCTCTTTATGGAGCCAGAAAATTGTAGACAAAAATTGTATTCTAATATAATCGTCTGTATACAGTTTATTAGTTTGTGATTTAATTTACAATTTTAGAAAAATTTTTAATTTGAGCAATTTTTAAAATGAACAATTCTTGAATTGAGCAAATTTTAAAATTGATCAATTTTTGAATTTAATTTACAATTTTATATGTAAATTCACAACATAAAAAATGAATTACAGCTGATTTATTATATCTTTTTTTATATAAGTGGAAATAGAAGAAATTTTCATGTTCAAAAATCTAATTTTATCTCACAATCACGTATTATAACGAAACAATTTCGTTCACTTGATTCACTATCTTAATAATATACATTAATTATTACTTTTATATTATATAAATTTATTTATTAAATGCATTGATTTTCTAATAATATTTTTAATAATCATAAAACGACCTGCAACTCAAACCAAAATTTAATTTTTTTTTATATATATATGAAGGACATGATTTATTACTTGAATATCCTTTCTACACATCATTATTTAATTAAATATTAATAATAGTGTGCATAAAATTTTCCTGTACGTTGTGCTCGATGTTTGCTATATAACGTAAAATAACCAAACGCACACTTAAAATTTGGTATATATATATTAAATATTATTTAAAAATTTTCTGTAACTATTTTACAATTTCCACTTACAAATTCATTTATACTAAATAATATTATACCCTTCCTATATATCCTTTTTTTTTTTTTGTCCAACTGACATTTTGAATTTACTTTTCACACTCTGGTAGAATAATGTCATATAAATTCTCGTATTATATAAAACTAGAAATGAAATACATTTGATTTATTTAATAATATCATTTTTCCCTGATCAAAATTAGTCTTTTTATAATTTAAAATTTAGTCCTTTACGCAAAATTTCCCAAATTTTTGCTGATACTTTTTAGAGAAAATTACAAATCTAATTATTGATTATATTTATGGGGAAAGTCTTGTATATATACGTTTTCTATTAGACCTCAAGGAGTTTTATCGTAATTTGATTTAGTCTGGGCAAGAATCAAACCAAACAGAAGTCAATTACAAACTTTGTGCACTAATCCTAGGCTACTAGTGAGTAGTGGGATCTATAAAATTTATATAAAAAAAAAATTTTCTGATAATTTATGGAGGATCAAGAGAATCACAATTGATTACATGGGAAACTCTTCTTAATATTTTTTCTTAGAGTTTAAGGAGTTTTATTTTATCTTCTCCTTAAACTCTAAGACAAAATATTATATATATATTTAATTTAGTTTGGCCATAAAAAGCTCAGTCACAATACTAAAAAATTCATAATATTCCAAAAGATTCCGTCTAAAATTTCGATCAAAATTTTTTTTTTTGATTTTGTTAAAGTTTTATAGTTTTTCAATTTCTAAAAAGACCAATTTCACCTTAAATAAAAAAAAAAAAAATTTGTTATATATAACATTCAATTTGTTTTGTTTGATATTTTCCAGGCTGTAATAAATTAGAGAAAAATATGAAAATGTTTTTACCATATATTTAAGTACATATATACATATATATAGTACATAATTTTCCACCTAAAGGGAAATTAAAATGTTATGGTAGATCAGTAACATGTCGAAGACGTTTTAGTTTGTTTGTATACATAAATAGTCTATATATAAATTTTCATTTTCATTTTTTTGTTATACTTAGTATATACTTAGTATATAATCTAACCAAAATAAAATAATTTTCGTGGGGGCGCGCCACAAAAATTTATATACATAAATATACCAAAATATATAGTTGCTTGGAAATATTTATGGTTTTTTTTAACATAAATTTTGATTAGAAATTTTTGTTGGGGCTTTTTGTTGGGAAAATTGAATCTATTTTCTTAATTTAATTTACTTGACACCTCATTGATTTTTTTTTTTTTCTTTTTCATTTTTGTTGAAGTTTGTTTATATGGTATATAAATTAGCAAAAGTGAATAGAAAAATTATGAAAATTTATTAGTTAATTTCATTTATTCAACTTGAAAAAAATTTTTTTTTTCAGGTTTTTGCAAAATGGAAATTTTTTTTTAATTTTCTTTATTGATATATAATTTTTTTTGGAATAAATAGAATAATTTTCTTGGATTTTGGATTATAATTTTGTGTAATTGTTGGTATATATAATAAAAATATAGTTTTTAAAGAAAATTGAGTTCTAAATTCTAAGAAAATTTATTGTTTTTTATATAATTGGTAGAAAATTATTTGAAAGAAAATATACTTATATTAAATAAGATTTTGTTATGAAAACAGAAAAGAAATTATTATATGGCTGCCTCTATTTAAGGTCAGGACATACAGTTGCTCACAAAAGTATCCGGCCACCTTACTTATGGTTCAAAATATTTAATGTTTTTCACTTCATTTTCAATTAAGTATTTTTTTTAATATTGGCTATAAAAAGCCTTTACTAATGCACTTTATAATACTAGAAAAACATATTAGAAAAATGAATTAATTATCAGAAAAACTTACATAGCTGTGCGAACTCTAAAACAATTGACACTAAAGTCGGCCACTAAGTGTGTATGCATACGGGGGACTTCCCCAAAGTAAGTTTAGTTACCAAATAGTTTCCAAATAGTGCGTCATTCGAGAAAAATTGCATTTCCGAATTATGTACTTAATTGTTTGGTTGTCGATTTTTTCTGAAGTATATTTAATTTTGATATTTCTATGATTGGATTATAAATTACAAGAATAAATAATGTTAAAAAAAAATTAATTATTTGTTTTCTGATATTTGAAACTTAACGTCTAAGATTAATTCTACTGAATAAAAGAAGTGGCCGGATACTTTTGTGAGCAACTGTATATAGATTGAAAATTTCAATTTGTTGTCTTATTATATTTAACTATTTAGCTAATTATATATATATGAGTTTGAATTAAATATTTTGATTTGATAAATTATTAATAATCATTGACAATTAAATAAATTTAATTTAATTGTTTTGCTACAAGGAATAATTTTTCGGCATACATATATGTTAGGTAGGAGATGGAAGTATGTATTATTAACATATGAGTTATTTGAAAATTTGATGTTACTTAAACCGAGATAAGACTTAAACCATTTTACTTCGGTTAATTCTCTAGTATCTTTTGTCCATATTCAAATCGATTGTTTTTTTTTTTGATAAGCTTATTTTATTTGACGGTTTATCCACGATAAATTAGGGGCGGAAGATATTGCTCTAATTTTGTATATTGCCTTTTTAATAATTTTCCCAATATTGCTTTTAGCTCTTTGGCGTATCAGCGTATCGACGTATATACGCCATACGCCGTACGTCCTGTATTAGGGAGTGGTCTTAGATTGTCAATAAATGTAATATTTTAAGTTTATATTATACCAAATTTAAATTTATACCAATAAAAAACGATAGCATTGCAATCGCCACATATGATCTTAAAAAAAAAATTGATCGTCTGTCTCGTAATTTTTCACGACACTTTAATCAATCGTGTCGCGTTCTTATGATTCATACCCAGTTTTTTTTTTTTTTTTTTCGTTTTTTTAAACAAAATGAAAAAAAAAAAAATTATTTCAGATAAAATTTAATAATGCTTAGATATATTTTTTTTGAAATATACTTTAAATAAAATCATATCGTGATTTAAAAAATAAATGTTTAATTTTTCTGTTCTGTTAAACCTATAAGTAATTCTACTATTATTATTTTTTTTTTTTTTTTTTTGTAAATAGTTTCAATGAGTTTAAAAAATTTTTTTCGAAAAAAAAAAAAATAATACTTTTTTTATTCATTATCTTTCTATACCAACCCTTTAAATTATCCTCCTTCCATTGTATACCAAAACAATAATACTATACTGGTATATATAAAAAAAAAACTCCTCCCACATAAAAAATACTTGATATAATTTAAATAAATTGCATGTTCGTGACTGATTTTCGAGCTGAAAAAAAAAAAAAAACTATTTAATTTTTTTTTTTAACAAATTATGTTTTTAATGCAATTATCATTGATATCCTACTTTATATATAAAATTTCATTGTGTTTCTTCCATGTTATTCATCATGTCTATTTAGAGACTTTTAAATTTTTTTTGTTTTTTGTTTTTGGTATACGTATATGCATCGTTTTAGTTAGATTACTAAGGATAAACTGTTCAATTAAAAAAAATAAAATAAAATTTCATGTGGCATTTAAATAATTTTTTTACCTATTATTTTCTACAAGTTATCTAAATCTAAAATATGTAGACAAAAACATTTTTTTTCTTTACATATAATAGAAATATTATTCAAACTTATTTTTTAAACAAATTAACCCTTTGGCCGCACATTTATTTGAATTTTTTTTTGCATTTAGAGCACATTTAATTATTTAGAAACTCATATACGAAAACTATATATTTTCGTATTCAAATGCGAAACTCATTCATACTACGAATTTTTTTTAGAGAATAGAGAGTAATTTGTAAGAGCAGTAGATTTTATGCAAGAATTCATTTATTTCATGATATTTTGTTATGATATTGGGATAACTTTAATTAAATATTGTCTCAGTTTCAATGACGTACAAGAATGTCATAATCGACTTTGCCCAAAATAATGCATGACGTTCTAATACGTCAAATGCGGTCAAAGGGTTAATTCAATTTTTAATTTTAAGGCTGATTTTTAGTTGTAGTTCATGAGTTGCAGCTCATGATCTCTGAAGGCTTTTTAACAAATCAGAAAGGTTGAAATTTTGATCTGAATCTCATGAGTTGCGACTATAAGGCAAGTTGTGAATTTTTCATCCACCCAGCCACACAGTTTAATTTGTCAATTTTAATTATTTAGTCAAAGGTATATAACAAATAAAATAAAATTTATTTAAATGTAAAACTGTAGCTCACTTTAGTGTAACAACTAAAAATCATCTACATTGACACTGTGAATTCCTGATCTGCGACTCATGAACTACAACTGAAAATCAGCCTTTAAACAAATTAATCATATTCAAATCCCTTTTTATCGTTTTCGGTTATTATTAGATATAATAAAGTGATCCCGAATTCTAAAAAAAAAAAAAAAAAAGGATATTTCTAACTTTCATATATACTATACTATCACTTAATAAATAATTTATAAATATATGAATACAAATTATTTTCATTATGGGATTATTCATTATTTTTAAGTTTTAATTCACGAAAAAAAGTTAAATTTCTTTATGTAATTCACGTAATTTATCATAACATTTTCTTTTTTCGTTTTGAAATTCGGATAAATGCTTCACTCCATCCACTAATAAATTTAAAAGTTATAAAAGAAATAATTAAAAAATATTAATATTATCATAATATTCATTATTATTTATTTATTATCACAAAAAAAAAAAATAAAATTGTTCAATTAATGAATTAAATTGAAATTTCGAACTGTTGTAAGTAAAATTTATGTTTCCCTTTTTTTTCCCTTCCCTTTTAAACATATATTTAAAAACATAAGAAATTTAAATTTTTTTTGTAACAAAATAATCATTAATAAAATAATGAATAATATAATAATATTAATATTTTTTATTTATTTTAAAAGAATTAGATGGAGTGAAGCATTTATCAGAATTTCAAAACGAAAAAAGAAAATGTTATAATAAATTACGTGAATTACATAAAGAAATTTAACTTTTTTTCGTGAATTAAAACTTAAAAATAATGAATAATCCCATTATGAAAATTATATTTGCATTTATATTAATTATGCGGTTTTAACGAAAAAACCGGATACATTGGTAACTTTACGTAAAGTTAGTAAAACATCCGGTTTTTTCGCTAAAACCGCTATATTAATTTTTATTTTCGTTTCGAAACTTATTAGCAACACAAATTAGCACCAAACTAAAGGGATATCTCCGCCCCCGATTATGGAATTTTGTCAAGTGTCCAGATACACATTTTACTCACATTGATATAATTTTTCGCTATACCCTAGTTCGCTGGCTCTTGTTAAACTAAATTTTAATGCGATCTTCACATAACTCTCCGCGAAAATCTCAAGCTAAAAATTTAGCGCACTAAATCTCCACCTAAATTTTATATGGAAAATTTTGTTTAGCAAGAGAGCAACGTATCACAGTTATAAATTTTATAATTTAAAATTCTGGAATTTTGGATTCTGAAAAATTAAAAATTGATTTAATCAAAAGTTTAAAAATGGAAAAAAAATAAAAAAATAAAACTTATTTTAACGAAATGAAAATCTTATGTGATCTTGGGCGTTTTCAATAATTCAGTTCTAACTTTAGTTCTAAGAAAGTTCAGTGCGTTCGTTAAATTCGTTTAATCGGAACTGCAAAACTGCCAAAGCAGTGGTGTTCGATAAATTTCTACTTCGCTTGAAGTTTTAACGTAAATTTCGCAGTTTTTATTTTACAAAACTGATGCGCTTACAATTATTATTTAAAATTACGAAAAATAAACAGAGTAGGAAATTTAGAAATGTCAAAACTTCTTTGACTGCAAAAGCAAATCTTATATATGTTGCGCAGTTGCATAGTAATGCGCAAAAAGTTTTTATAGTTCTAATTAGTTAGATCTTATGCAGCGCAGTCTGCATTATCGAAAATGCCCCTTAGGCTTGTCCCTAAATCAATGCGTATGGCGTACGATTGCTGTCATTCCCATATATTTTGCAGGACGTTCGAGATACGCGACTTACCACAAATTATATGGGCATGACAGAAATCGTAAGCCATATATACGCTTTGATTTTAGGGTCTCGACTTATTTAAAAAATTAAAATCTTATATGATTTTTGGTTAAAAAAAATTTTAACTGCAAAAAAAGAAATCAATTTTTCCACTAAAGTAAATTTTAGTAAGTATTTATATATAGTTTTTACTTCAAAATTATTATATAAGAGAATTGAATTTGAAAAATAATTGTATATTTTATCTTATTCAATTTATACCATAATCTATTTATGCTCCACCATTTTTCTTAAAAAAAAAACTAAACTAAACTTTTTTCATTTAAACTCCACCCTTTACTATAAACTTAAACCATTTTCTGATATATACCAAATTATTTATATAAATAATTTATATTAAATGAAAATTTGTGCATAGGAAATGTTTTTTGCTTTTGGCATTGCTTTCATTTTTTTTTTGTTGGGCTTCATTTTCTTCTTTTAATTCAAACACAACATAAAAAATTTTTTTGTTTGTAAAAATCACTTTAGGATTTTCAGGTATTAAGGATTTTCTTTTCTTGCTAATTTTTTTTTTTGAACATATGTATGTGAGAAATCGAGGAAAAAAATTGCATTTGAACCACAAAGTTTTTTTTTTTAGTTATGTTGGCAATGGTATATATAGGTTAGTTAGGTATAGTAGGTGTTTTTTTCTCTATTTTATATAATACTAAGATTGAATGAGGTTATATATATAAATAAATATTCAGGAGGCGATAATGAAAATTTATATACCCACCTTCAATCTTTGGTATATTATATTGTTCAATAAATTTTATTTTGAATAAAATTCGACTTTTAGAGAGTATATACAATGAATTGTATGTGTATAGGTAGTAAGCGGTGGTGAAGCACAAAATTTTATATTATTGAATCCAACGAATTAGAAATATATATGGAAGGAGCATTAGAAAAATAATTGAAGCCTGTCCGGGTATAGTTGTCTCGCTCTTTAGGTCGCCACTCTGTCAAAATTTATAAACGGCTAAAAAGGACGGACTAGGTTTTTCTTCTAATCCGGGCTCGCTAAAATTATGCAATTATTTTTGAATGCTATGAAAAAAAAATTAAAGGGAAAAAATAGTGAGTATTGTTTGGTGAATATTGTTATTTAGTGCAAAGTGAAATATTGTTATTTAGATTATGCCGAATTAAAAATATATTTTTTATACCTGAACAATATAAAAACTATTAAAATAGTGGCAAAAATTAAAAATATTTTTTCTTCCTTAATATTACAATTATTACAAAGATGAATAATAATATTTTTTACTCGTTTAATGTTTTTTTTATACCTTACATTTTTTTATCTCAACAATAGTAAATCAAAAAAAAAAATATTCGACCCTGGCATACAAATTATCAGCTGATATAATTTCAGCTGATTATAATCAGCTGTTTATAATTTTTACTAACACTTTACTTTGACAGAGTGGCGACCTAAAGAAAGAGAAATACTAATTTCTTGGCTCTTCACAAACACTTTTTGAGAAATATTAAATTTTTCAATGTGTTAGATAGAGATAGCAAATTTATGCTCCTTCCAGATATATTTCTAATTCGTTGATTGAATCTCAGTTTGACACATTAAGTAAGTAAATATATATATATATATAGATAGTATATATAAAGAGTTAAATTAGATTATAAATAATAACGTAGCTAAAAAAAAAGGTAAAAATTGAAATTTGTGCAAAATGAAAATGTGCACTTTTGTGTATATTAAAATTGGAAAATTGATTGAGAAAAAAAAAAGTTTGTTTATATATCTAGTCAATTTGTTAGATTATCTACACACACACGCGGTTATAGGTCAAATAAATTGGGATTACTTACATATATCTCTACTATGGATTTGTAATTATTTTTGATAACGATATTTATTGGAAAATGTTAGTTTTGTAACTATATATATTCATACTCTTAAAATAATTAAATAATTTTATATATCAAAATTTCAAATTTAAATTAATAATTAAAATTAATTTATACTTAAAATTCTACTAGAAATTAAGTAGATTTTTATTTTAAAATCATAATTATTAATTTTTCTACAATTTTTCTACAATTTTGTATGTATATATGTATATAACCGCCATTTTGATATTAAAAAATTTCAAAAAAATAATATATCATAATGCCACATCTTAAAAAAAAAATTCCGTAATCAAAATGGCGGTAATTCTAAAATTTTACATGATGTTCTTAGTTTTAAAAGATGAACAATATTATTTCCATTTTCATAATTAAAAATACAAAATGAAATGAGAAATTTTTGCAATTTAAATTTAATATTTAAATATGTAATATGTATATACGAGTATACATATACCTAGTTTCCATGTACTGAGTTGAGTT
The DNA here is from genome assembly GCA_949752835.1 of Empis stercorea. Taxonomy (NCBI): domain Eukaryota; kingdom Metazoa; phylum Arthropoda; class Insecta; order Diptera; family Empididae; genus Empis; species Empis stercorea. The sequence goes on along the minus strand of OX457085.1, from coordinate 83,672,085 downwards.
GGGTTGAGTTGAAATGGAACCATCAATTATTCGTTCCATTCCAACTCAACTCAACTCAACCCCTGTTTCCATGCACGCTAACTCGAGTTCAACTCGAGTTGAACTCGTCATGGAAACAAGGTAATATATATTTTCAAAATGGCGACTATAAATTTGTTATATAATCACGTTCACCGCTCAACGTCACGTATGTATATATATGTGACATTGTATAGTTTTCCCTGAAACTCATGTCCCACATATGGGTCACATTCTACCGAAATGTAAAAAAAAATTAAATTTCATAAATAAAATATTTGTTTTAAATTTTTCGTTAAAATTAAACAAGAAATATAAATTATTTACTAAGTATTTCATATTGTTACTATATATATATCAAAACTAAGAATATAGTATAAGTAATTGATTTTGTGAAATTATTTGATAAGAAAATTCAATTCTGTATAATGCTCATATATATAGAGCCTAATATTATCCTCTGTCTTATCTATGAGTTAATTTAACATTTTTAGCTAATTTTTTTTTAAGGATATTTCCTCTTTTATTTATGCCCTAAAATATACTTAAAAATTTCTTTGGCTTATTCTTTTGTATGTGCAATCAATTTTTCCTGTTTTTTTCATTCTTCCTTCCTGTATACATTAACCAAGAAAAAAAAAATCTCAATTCACCACTTAAGAATTTTTCCTTTCTTTTTTTTTTGGTATATTTATAATATTTCAGTTAGTAAAAATAATATAATGTCCTGGATTTTAGTTTATATATTTTCTAAAACTACTATACATATACAGTAATATATATAAATAAAAAAATTTAAAGAGCTTATGTAAGTTTTACGTAAATTTAGGATTTTTATTGTAAATTTCGAAATAAAATTTTGTTCAAAAAAATAAAAATGTATTTACTTTTTTAAGATTTAAATGAATTTGTAAGAACAAAATCTAAAATAGACTATACATAATATAAGGATATATATTTATTTATACATAATGGATATCCGGATTTTGTATCCGGTTTCTATTCTATTTTTTTTTTCGTTAAATAATTTAAATTTTGTTTTGCATGTTTATTTTTTTAATGTATATACATATATAACCAGTTTATATATTTTGAAATAAATTTATCCTAAAGAAAAAAAAATCACATTTAAAGAGTTAATTTTTTTTTTATTTGTAAATGTCAGCGCATAGAATGATAGCTTTAGCGTCTGGTGGTACACAGAAAAAAATGAAGTGGATTTTTCAAACACTCTTCAGTGTTTGAAAAACTTTTTATGATTTTACTACTTTTTTCTATGATTTATTTAAATTTTCATTGAAACATAAACAACAAATAGTCAAATCAATAAAATTTTAGATAAACCAGTAACATATTTTATTAGACCAACTTTTAAACACAAATTTCAATGATTTATACACTTTTTATTTGACCAATTTTTTCTGTGTAATGTAAAAAAGAAATTTTCATAAGATATGGAAATCAATTCTGGCCAAAAATTTCGAAATTAAATGATTTAATTATAATTATATTAAAACTAAAAAATCAAGTAATAGTATTATGCGCCCAGAATATCAATTGGCAGAAAATTGCAACTACAAACAAGACACGCTATACTGCATCAGCTTAAAGACTCTCAGTTATATGAATAAGATTTGAAAACTAAAATAATTTTCATTCTAACATTTGAATTTGAACAATTTAAAAACTATATGGCTTTAACTTTGCTTAAAAATAGCTTCTACTCTATCTTATTCTTCTTAAATGATCTTATCCGGTGGAGTATACAGTAGAGTAGAAAATTGTGATTTAAGATGATCTTTGAATTTTGAATATACTCTAACAACAGGTTCAATGTGAACACTAAAGAAAAATTAATTCAAATTGACAACAAATTCTGGTATTTTAGAGTATCCTATAGAGCAAAAAATTAATGAACAAATTTCGTAGCAATTATAATATCTACGATAAAATTAACATATTTTTTTTTTTAAACGATTCTGGAATCTGGTCTTATAATTAAAATGCTAATGCCAAATATGTTATATAAAAATATTTCAAATATGTTTTAATTACTAAGAAGAACACATAGATGTCCGTTTTATAACAACATATCTTTATTGTTGGTGTATTAGAATTGCCCACAAAATCCTTTTAAATAATATATGTATATATACTTAGTTTATTCAAGTAAAAATCATTTTATGTCCATTTTGGGTAGATTTACAATATTCTTGTTTTTTTTTTAAGCTTTTATAAATCGCAACACTTATTTCAACACTTATCTGTCTGTCGATGTAAATATATTCGATGTAAAATCACTTAATTAGCTTACTAAAGGTACCTGCAAATTTATACCTGAGATATTGAGAACGAACCAAAAATAATTAACAAAAAATTTAAAATTGCCTAAAAACTGTATTTAATATAGTAAATGTCCACAAAAAAATAAAGTCTGACCATGTTATAAGGAGAACAATTTAATGGCATTTCAATTAGTTAAATTTTCTGCAACTAGAGGCGATAGAAATTGTAAATTAGGACTGAAAATTATATCAGACGTGTTCGACTAGTTCTACTTTTTAGATTAGAATAAAACTAAAATTTCAATAGTAAGACGTTATTTGCCACCAGGAGGTCTAAATACAATGTAAGTTTATCATCATTTAATATGTGTTAAATATTCAACGAAATTGATAATAAAACTTATATACATAAGAAAAATTACAAATATAAAAAATATAATGAACAAAAAATCCAATTATTTTAAAACTACTGCGTTGAATAGATAAACTGCGCGGAATTTTTTTTTTTAAATATTCTGTAACCATTGATATGATAAATTTGTTATAGTTATTTCGTATAAGTTGATTCATTTTTAGTTCACAGAAAATAATAATACTTACATAAAATTTTCAATCAGCAACAGAAAATGGCATTAATAATAATTTATCTATATAGTAAAGAGTAATATTTATGAAATTTCCATATTAGAATTTTCTCTAAATAAAGTTTTGGTCTCATTTTTATATTGTGAAATCATGTTTTAATAATTAAAAGGATTTGCTATTATAGATTTCATAAAATAATATATAAACTATAAGTAATACTTTATACTTAATATAAGTATAGTTTATAACAAAAATGAATAATATTTAAATTATATAGTTTAGCTCAATTCTATGTACCAGAATTTTATTCGTATATAAAAGGATAGAAAAATCGTAAATAATATCCAAAAGAGATTATATATATTTTTTTTGGAAATAAAATCAAATTCATTCAAGTCCATTGAATTTTATAGTATTAAATTAAAATTAAATATTTATAAATATAGATTTTGAAATTTGCATAATTTTCTTGGTATTTTGGTATATATAATAAAAGATAGATAATTAAAATGAAATTGAATTTAATTATAAAATCAGTGAATAATTTCCAAAAATTTGGATTAAGTACATAAAATAAATTATAATTTTGATTAGAGTCGTTGCTCATATAAAATATTAATATTTCTTCTATATGTAGGAGTTTCAAATTCTTTGGATTTTTAGTTCATATTTTAAATAATTCATTTCTTTTTAGTAGTTCTTTATATATCATTAAGTTTGGGTGGCACTCGCACTATTCTTTGCGCCCTCTTTGTATTCAGCAGCTATGAGGATATTTTGAAATTTTCCCTTTATTAAGTAGATCTCTTTTGCATTATCTTTGAATCGTTAATTTATGTTTTGATTATATGGGACAAGTGACGTTTGAAGACATAAGTGATTATTTAATGGTAGCATCAGATAATATGCAGTTATTCCTCTCAATTATTGTGGCTTCAAGAACATTAATAATTTGTTTACAAATTCAGAAAATTATGGTATAAAAAGGTAAAGAAAATTAAAAATATTAACAGTTATTCCTATAATATCTTTACGAAAATATACAAAGTGAAATTTAATTTAAATTATTTGGAAATCAATATTTAATACTTTATTTAAATTATTTTATTAGTTGGATTTTTTTATTAATAATATTATTATTATAATTAATTAATTCATTTAATTAATCCCACTAATAAATTAATTTAAATAAAGTATTAAATATTGATTTCCAAATAATTTAAATTAAATTTCACCTAAATCAAATTTTACCTCTCTTTTTGTTGTTGTTATAATTTTTAATATCATATTATTACCATGTCACATAATAAATACAAAATATAATATGTGCATATAAATCGCATTATTTCCAATATAGTTATTTACACAAAGCACTCATAATATTTACACTATACCTACACACTAAAAAAAAAATGTTGATACACTCTAAAAAATAATAAAAATAAATGCAAAATGATTTATTAGTGAGCAATGCAATCCTTTATTATACTTTATAGTTGATTATTTTAAATAGGATTTTCACTTGTAAATTATATATGTACATCAAAAACAAACATTAGCTTATATTAAAAAACCCAATTATAAGCACCTATACGAATATCCTTTTATCCTTTTGTAAAATTTGCTATGAAAATTTTGGAATTTACTATGAAAATGATTAAATTTTGTATTATAACATTTTCTAGAATCTCTGTAAAATAATGAGTATTATTTTATTAGAAAAATTTAGTATATGTATTTGAAGACAGCCCACTAAATGATGGAGGGCGGTTTTTTTTTTTTAAAGCAAAGAATTATATGGGTGGTAAATATCTATATTAAATTGATTGGAAATTGTTAACAATTAATTTAAACTACAGGAGGTACATTAAAACTATAGACAATATCATGTTAAAAGGATGTATCGACAATAATAAATTATTAACAAATTTTATGTTGTTCATAAAATTCGTTAATTGCCTCTATACACAAAAGCTATATGGAAATTATTTTGAAAAATCTAGAAAAAAAAAGTTTAGTGATTTATGCAAATTAAACAATTATTTCCGTTTTTATCTCTCTCTTAATTATAAATAACAACAATAAAAATGTGTATGTATTATGTATGTAAATAATTTTTTTTTGTATTTAACATTTTTTTTTTATATTGTTACAAAAACTGATTGGGCGGATATCTCTAAATAACTATTATATAAAAAACTATTTGTATTATGCTGCCAATACACAGTACAACTTGCTTGTACAACTGGTACAACAGTTTCGTAGTTAGTTGCACAACTGGTACAACCAACGAACTATATTATATAGAAGCCTAAAGAGGTTAGAATTAGTCTGGGGTAAAATGACAGTTAACTATAGTTGGATCAAAATATATAAAATTTTATAAGCTATTATTATTACAACCAAATAGTACATGGCTTAATTATTAAATTAATAACCGCCAACTGTCATTTTACCTCAGAGACGCTGTCAGATGTTGGAACACGAATTCTAACCTTTTTAGGCTTCTATATTATACAGTTCGTTGGGTACAACAGTTGCACATATATTTTAATTGTTGGAAAAATATCAAATAATTTTTTGTGGGCGGAGTCATTCGTTGGTATTCAAAGTAGTATTTTTGACAATTATAATATATAATAAAATAAATTTGAAGGTTGGAATACGCTGGTTTGCAACCAAATTGGTAGGTGTGTATGGTTTGTTGTGCAAACCGATCTGTTGTACAACCAAGTTGTACTGTGTATGGGCAGCATTATATATATTAAACATTATTATTTAACACGAAAAATGGAGAAAAAAAAAATAGTTTTGTTTAATTTGTGTTTTTATTTAATTTTTATTTGAGGTATGTATATAGTCAAGTGGTTTTTCAATGCAAAATTCAAATAAATAATTTTCTAATTAATGTTAAAGTAAATACTAAATATTATATAAAACTATAACAAAAAAAATTTATGTAATTTAGGTAAAAGTTTCTATTTTATTTTTATTTTTGGGATAGTTTATTTAACTATATAATTTTAATTTACAATTTACACGCAAAACAAAATTATTATATAGTATATAGTATGTAAGTAACTTTATATATTATTTAGTTATTGTTATATTTTATGGTAACATCATCGAAAAACTATTTTAATTTTACCAATTTTTTTTGTTGTATTAGAGATAATTGGTAATTTTGTATAAATAATTTTACAGGTCATGAGATTAAATTAGAAAATATGTACATAAGTATAGACACTTTTATATGTATGTATATATATATAGAATAGAAAGAAATTAGTTTTTCAATTGTTGGTGAACAGAGTTATATTCTTTACAGTATTTTATTTAATCAAAATATATATCTTTATGTAATTCAAATAATAATTAAATTAGTGAAAATGAAATTTAAAATTTTGTTTGTGGTAATTTTTTTTAGTCGAGGGGTGGAGCCTATAATGTGGGAGGGTAAATTTGTATATTTAAATTGAAAATGGTAATTTTTTTTTAGTCGAGGGGTGGAGCCTATAATGTGGGAGGGTAAATTTGTATATTTAAATTGAAAATAGTAATTTTTTAGTGGAGGGGTGGAGCTTCTTATAATATATATGTATATATGGGTTTTGTGTTTAAGGATCTGTGAATTGTGCATTCGACTTCTAAAAGGTTTGCAGCTTGTTTTAGGGATAGGCAAAGTGTAAAAGTGTGAACTAAATTTTAGAATAATGTAAGAATAATGTAAAATGTTTTTATTATAATAATAAATAATCAAATGTGGTATTTACATTAATAAGATGTAGCCTCTGTCATGTCCTAAAATATTGTCATACTTTAGATATTATATTTAATTTTGTGAGGGCCACATCGTATACTATGGACGAGATCATCAAATAATATAATAGGTTTACATTAATATTTCTAAAAATTTATTTCATTATTTGAAAAAAAAAAAAAGAAAAAGTTTTATTATAAATTCAACTTCATAATTCAATACGTAAAATTTTAAAAGAAATTATGTTTATTATTAACATTATTTCGAAAATATTTGTGAAAAATTTTATCAATTCTTTTTTTTTATTTAATTTTTTATTTCTTTTATGAAATTGTACAAATTTCCATTTTTAGTAAAAAAAAATGTTTTTTTGTTTCGATTATGAAATTCTACCCACAAAGGAGGACACATCCTTTTTAATTATTTCAAAGAAAATATATTGATTTTCATGAAAATCTCTGTTTGTTAAGGTAATTTTTGAATTTTGAAAAATACAAATTGGAATTTCTTATGTTTTTCATGTTGGATTTAACAATTGTTTAATTGTTATGTCACTTGCTCTTATGCTTATGCCTTTCTTTTGGATTTCAGTGAACAGATTATAAAAATATTTTATTTTATGTTATATTATTAACACAATGACACAAACCCAGAATAAGCAATGAAGAAAATAAAGACGATCGTGCATCGTGCGTACAAAAAAATTTATATTTTCTTTTAGAAATTTTAAATTTAAAAGAGTTTTTGTATATGAAATCATTTTTTTTTTATGAATTAATTTTGTTGACATTTTTATTTCCATTTAATCATCTATCTTACTTATAAAATATATGTTTTTTTTATTATTCAAAGAAATATTTTTTTTGTTTGTTTTTGTATATAAGCCTTAAATTTAGGTTATCTAGTATTTTTGAAAAATAGATATGTCGAGACAATACGTTTTCCTATGAAATCTTTTTCTAGTAATATATATAGAAACTCAATATTGACTCCATCTTTTAGATTCCATTGGATTGGATTGCAGGAGGGACCAAAAGTAGGTCCGTTGTAACCTTCATGTCACTCCCGATGGAGCGGTTTTGAGCTTTCCACTCCCTTTTGTGAATTTAATGATTGCTTGTCAACCTGAAACCGCCGCATCACACAGTTCGTTCAAGAAGAAGACACCGAAGCATTTATTCCGGAGATGCATGAGTTGGGAACAGTGGCACAGGAATTGTTCAATCCATAGTTTTATATTATTTCGTTAAACTGAGGTTGTTAGAGTTCTTTTAATGAGTTTGATTTTTTCAGACTTCATTTTCTCAAAACTGAGTAAAATACATATTAAGGCCAGGTATTAAATAGGCGTATACATTCGAATTGAATCACGAATCACCGCCCTATATCAAGAGATGAGTATAATTTTAAGGCAGGTATTAAGTAGGAGATTTTGTTTTTTAACTATATAAATAAGTAAGGAACTTAAATTGCCGTCCATTGCGGTTTACTTTCTCTTATATTTAATTATAAGTTTTATTAACTATAACTAAGTTAATTCTGATTCAATTAAGAAATCTTCAAAAAAAAAAAAAAAAAATTATTTCTACTCATTTTACATAACAAAATTCCTATAGGAAAATTCCTTGTATACATTAAAATCTTTTAAGGATATTTTTAAAAACAATTTCTATAAATTATTTTTGTTTTTCTATCTTAAAATTAATTAAACTAATTATAGTTATTTACATTTTTGGTTTTTCTTCATTTTCAAATTTAATCATAATTAATTTTAATTAACAATTTTACATCTAATAATAAAAAAAAAAACATCCTGTAAATGAGAATATCCTTTAAATAATTATCTAAATTAATATAATTTATATATATATTTTTTTTTATTTAATTATATTTTTTTGTTTTTAATTTTTTCGTTTTTTTAAAAAAAAAGGTGTTTTTTATAGCTCGAGGAAATGTTAGAAAATTCTCATAAAATTTAATGATGATTTTATTAATTTTTATATTTCACGAAATCCTTGTAACTTTTTTTCATCATTCTGTTTGTGTGTTGGTCTGTTTCCTTCGTATTTATATATATATATATATATTAACTCTAATATTATCCTTTATGTGGGTCGTTGTTTCTTTTTTTTTATTTGTGTGTGATAGAAATATTAATAATTTTCCTTATTTTTTGTATCTTAGTTTTTTTTTCTCTGTATTATTAACAAAAAAAAAACATGTTGGGGAGTTTTTTTTTTTGACATATGTCCAGGGTAGAAGGACGAAATAAAAAGGATTTTTATTTTAATATTTTTTTTGGTTTATTTGTGTTTTTGTTTGGTTTTTGAAATGGAAACAATTTTACACAACACACAAAATAAAATTATGATTATTATTATTATTTTTATTATTATTACTTGTTATTATTATTATTATTATTATTATTACTGTTCTCAAGATAAATTGGAATTTATCATGAAAGGTGAATATAGAATTTTTCATTTTTTTGGGGGGAAAATTAATTTTTTAAAACAAAAATTTTGTTTTGTGTGATAATTAAATAGGACTGTAAAATTAATGTATATATGTAGGTTTTTCAAATTTGAAAATTTAGTAATTAAATGTAAAGGTAGAACTATATTCAACCACGCCCTAATTCATCCATCTAAACAGAGCCCCGTTCACACTCCCTAAAAAAAGGGCGTTGTTAAATTTTTTGCTCCACCTACTTTTCAAGGACTACTTATATACGTTTTAAATATACATATTAGTTATATATCTGCAATCAATTAGCTTATGCGAACTTGAAAAGCCGTTTTCAATGGAATCATTTTTTTTTACTCCACCTTTTTAATATGTGGTAAATATGTGACAATCTCTAAAGAAGATTTATATATTTTGGGAGTGGTTTTTAACTGGGCCCCGGGGTGGAATTTGAAATATGATTCTATGTTTTTTATTATATTCTATTCTGATAAGATAATAAGCTTTGTACAATTCAAAGCTTGTTTTATCCATTAAAAGGCGTGTCTATAATTTGAATCCATCTTATAATTGTATTATAAAAAACAATTTCTTTTTATTTGCATCACTTTGCGTAAGTTTGCTAAGTTTAAAATTTATATGGATTGGTTTCTGGACTCTAGAATACCCACATTCTCAGTCTAAAACCTCTCCCTAATACAGGACGTACGGCGTATGGCGTATATACGTCGATACGCTGATACGCCAGCGTATCCCGAAATGAAACGCCACATTTATATACGTTACGCCCCGCGTATTTCGGGAGCTCTCATACAAAATGTATGTGCATGAAACGATTTTGACAGACGCTATACGCCGTACGTCCTGTATTAGGGAGAGGTCTTAGAGTCAAAATCTGATAATTTGTATATGGTAAATATTAATTTAAATATTTAAATACTTTCCTTATGAAAAGTAATATTATTATGATAGTATTCAGTAGGCGTGTACTTTTGAGTTTAATATCCACACCCCTATACCTTTTAAATATATTCAGAAATTTTTGACTAAAAATTATTAAGTACATATGTGGTGATGCACTTTGACGTTCCATAAAAAACACAAAAAAACAATATTTATACATATAATAATGTTTAAATACTAAATTTAACAGTGTATAAAAAATAAAAATAAAAATTAATTCTATATTTTATATATTTATGTTTAGAAAATTAAACATAACATATTTTCCAACACCACAAAGTTACACCCCTTTTTTCTACTAATAAAAGGAAAAACAAACATGATTTTTCCAATGCGGTTTTTGTGTAACATAATCAGAATTATTTTCCTTAGGTATATAAATATTTTATATCCAAAAAAAAAAAAAAAAAAAACAGAAACATAGAATTTTATATTTTGTGTTACATCTGAGAGAGATTTTTTATATACCATATTAAAAATTATATTTATTTTTTTATATATAGTTATATAAATTTTTATAAAACACTTTGGCCGCCATGCATATAAGAAAAAGAGAAAATTGTTAAAATAATGTTATTGCTCTGGTATCCCAAAAAATAAAATAAAATTGTAAGGTAAATAGGATATTGTATGCTTAAGATATAAGTGTCCTTTGGGTATAATATAAACTAAAAGAATTTGTCGCTAAATTTTTTTTTTTTACTTATGTAGATATTTGTATAATATTAGGGTAGGTTGAGTGATAAATGGGCTTCCGAGGTATATAAAATAATTTTTTTTTTTTGGTATCATAAAATGGGACTTGTTTACTATACAGCATCTAATTTTTTTATGTTACGATTTAATAGAAATTTAAGATTTCTTTTGAGATTATATAAAATAATAGTGAACTTTTAATAGTGAAAAATATTTTTAAAAGAGTATAGAATTTGTTTGGTATTAATCGTTGGTGTAATAGATGGCGCTAATAGAATTTTTGGAATGCCAATAGATGGCTATTTATTTATTTATATATAGGAAAATGTTATATAAATTATGATAGGAGCTTAAAAATGATGCTTTTAAGAAGGTTTTAATTTATAATAAAATATGATTTTAAAATTGTTTTAATATATAGAAAAACAACATGGAATTTGGTGTAATATTTTATTTACGCATATATTATATGGCAGAATCTGAAATGACAAACATTATATGGCACATAGTTTTAATTTATAGGGGGACTCCTTTACAAATTTGGTATCTATGGACGCGAAATTTTGACTAAACTACATATATATATATAAAAAAAAAAAAAATTGAAAAATCTTTTAAATTGCCCAAGTTATAGCCAAAAGAACTAAGACTCTTTTTTTTTCATATTGTTTAAAAATATAGAAATCTTTGTCTGATATTTATATGTAACGAAATTTTCAGAATCTGTATGATTTTTTATTTTATGTTAAAAATTTAGTACATTAGAGCATTGTAGAAGGTGGCTCCCTCTATTTTATTTTTTTTGCTATAACTTGGGCAAATTAAAAAATATTTGATAGATACCAAATTTATCTTTTAATAGATACCAAATTTATCTATATTTATAAGTATTAGAGAATAACGATATTTTACGCCAAAAAAATGGCAAAAAGTGTATTACCGATCATTTTATCTGGTGCATATTTTTTAAATTGTTATAGTACAACACAATAATTTTTGGTCAAACGCCTCTTAAAGATGGCACTGAAATGTAAAACAGTCCTTAAAAATTATTATTCCCACTTTTATGGTATGTGAAAATATAAAATTTTTACCTAAATATTGACATTGAATAAAAAGGATCTTTTTGAATAAATTTCAACAAAACAATTCCCTAACGATATTATTTATTATCTCTAAAGAAAACTTAATTTTTTTTTTCCTACCTGATGGTAAAAAATTATTTCATTATATGAATATTTTTTTTTTTTTTTTGCAATTCCCATTTTTATAGTTTATTTTATTTATGAAATATAACACAATTTTTGTTTGTTCCTGTTGTTATATAAAGTACAGTACAAGAAAAAAATGCCGCGTAGCCGAACTACTGATCAGTAGTTTTAAAATTGTATGGGCTTTTTTTTTAGAAATTTAATTACTCTAAATGCATGCTGCAGAAATTAAAATTATAACAACTGTGATTTTATTCTACTAGCTTTAGTAGTACCTTTCAGATGCGACATTAAACCTAATTTTTGGGGCTTATTGACTATTGGAAATCACATTTTAAAAATTTATTATTTTATATATTTTAGTATTTACCACCTCTAGCGTTAGAAATTTGAAATACGGTTACTGGCATCGTACTCTTAAATACCTTTTCAACGAGTGGTCAAATTTCATATTTGGTGCACATTTACTATATAAAATTAGAGTATTATTCGCAAAAAGGTGTTTTGGCAAAATGTATGTGAATAGCGCTGCCTAGCGGCAGATTTATTTTAAAATTCTATCAATCTGGTTCTCAATAATTCAAGCTTTCTATTGGTGTGTTCTATCATAAACTTGTGTCTACACTAATTATGTGAAATAACTGGTTTTTATTGTTTACATCGGACAGATGGACGGACAGACGGACAGAAAAGTGTTATAAGGAATTTTTGTTAAAAAAAATCCCTAAAAATAGTCCTTTAAATCTGGAATAGAAAAAACTACTACGTAAATATATACGATTTTATTTTCCACAATTTAGTTTTTACCTATTTTCATCCTAATCTGTATCAACTCAATATCATCTTTATTTTATTTTTTTGAGGTTATAGCCACTTTTTTGGTTTGGTTGAACGTTTTTGTTACCATCATCTTTGGTATTTTTTCACCCATCATAATAATATAGCATCATATCCTTTATATAAGTATATATGAATAATCCTTAACAATATTCTTTGTGTGCGTTATTGCTGTTGTTGTTTAAGGACATGTAAGAAAATCTAAAATTAGGTGATAAATGTTTATTTCATCATCCATTTTTTTTAAAAATTTTTTTGAAGATTAAAGAAAATTTCATTTTTTTATGTTCATTTTTTTTTTTGTTGGAAATATCATTGTGGTTATAGGGATTTTAAATCTCCTGTGTGTGGGTGTGTGTGTGGTTATAGGGATCAAAATTTTTCTATGAAGATTTTAATTCTCTATGAAGATTTTTTTATGGTTAAACAAATTTGTTGTTTTTGTTTTTGGTTACAGGTGATATTCTAAAAAACAACAAAAACACTAAAAAAAAAAAGATAAATAGAAAATTTAGATTAAATATAAAAAAAGGATTTTTTGATATTCTGAAATGAAATTTATAAAAAAAATTTTTTTATATAGTTTATTATTTATAATGAAATTTTTTAAAATGGAAGATAAAATTTTTTTTTTGGTAAATAAAATTAAGCATTAGAAATATTAAAAAGGATTATTGTGATTCCATAAAGGATTTAAGTATGTAATATTGATTTTCATTAATAGAATTTGAAATTATGTATTAAGAAATTTTTTGATTTTCAATATTTTGATTTTATACATTAATAAAATTAAGGAATATAACCTGGAACTCGGATTGCTAATTTTTAATTTAATTATTTTAAGGATTTTTTATATTTTTTTATAGTAAATTTTACATTATATTTGTTTATTTTAATAAGATTATTCTTCCTCTAATTTATATGATAGTAAAAATTAATTTTCTTCAAATAAATTTTTGTAGATTTTATAGTATAAAATTTTAATATTCTTCGCAGATATTTATAAACATTTTGATTTTTTTTTAAAGTTCATTTAGAATAAACTATAATTCTTTGAATATAAATTTAATAAATATTTTTTTATAAATATGTATCATAATTTTGATTGAATCCATGGTGTACAGAGATAATTGAAACTAGTACAAATTGAAGAAATATTTTCTATACTTTAATTTCATCTAATCTAATATTAATATCTTTTTAATTTGGAGAATTTTGTCTACAAATTCTACAAATATATGGAAAATGTAATTAAGTAAAACAGAATTTCAGAATTTTTATATATACATAATTAGTCCAAATTGTCAAAAGTCTAAAGCCCGAAATAGATCAAATTTAAATTATTAATTGGAACAGAATTTTACCTCTTTAAAAAGGTATAATTTTATGATTTGCAAATCAATCACTTATCAAATGTTTTTTTAATTTAAGTGAACATTTTCATATGTTCAACATTTTCCTTTATGCATTTATCTCTATCCTTTTTTGTCTGAAATAAAATAGTTAGATTAAAAATAAACTATACTAATACCAATTTCTATTCAGACACACTTTCTTACACTTTCTTACACCCTCCATGGTGTAGAAAATTTTTGCGTTCTTTTGACTACACTTTCTACACTTTTTTTAAATCGGCGCCTAGAAAAAGTGTACACTTTTCTACACTTTTCTACACCCTCAAATTTGAAGGTGTAGAAAGTGGAGATGTAATTAATTTTTTTTTTAACTTTTTAAGGTGGAAATATATACTATTCGTCAATTAAATAATGTTTTAATCACAAATTATGAAAAAAAGTATAACAATTTAAAATTATAAAGAATTTTGTCAGGGTGTAATAAAAGTATGTTTTTTTCATACCTTACACTTTCCTACACCACAGATTTTTTGACAATTCCCACCATGGTGTGGTGTAGAAAAAAAATTTCTGAAAAGAAATTGGTATAAAAATATTGTTACGCCTGGTCTTTCGTTTGAAAAATGATTGAGAGAAAATGTGTAAAACTCCGAACTCAAGGATCACAATTTATGATCCTTTATGAACATTAAGAGTCTCTCCATTCTCTCTGTCTACTAATGTGTATTTCTCTTAATACCAAAATATACCATTAATATTTTTTTTTGTAGACAGAAAAAAGAAGATATAGTTTTTATGAAGAAGAATTTTAAATTTTTATTTTAGTTTTAGTTTATTGCAAATTGTCGAACTGCAATCGCATTTTCAAAATCGTCAATATATCATATATATAAATTTATTTATCTTTTTTATATAATTTTAAACATATATAAAATTATGAAAAGTGAAAAATCAAAATTTTATTATTTTCTAATATATTATTATTCAATAATTGCATTTTTATGTTTAATATATTCATTATTAATATATTATACAGCATTTCGAACATTAGGCAGAATGATTAGAGAAAGTGTATTTGCAAATGATAGAGCTGGTACACGTTTACATTTAATGAGAAATAATGTTAATTTAAGAAATTATTTTATATATCGTATTTATATGAATGCAATACGTCAAACAAATTATATTGGTATACAAGCACAAAGAATGTTATTTGGTAGAGATGTTTATAGACCAGTTGGAATGGTTTATTAAATAAAATTTATAAATTTGAACTATTTTTTCTATATGTGAGAATATTGATACCAGAAACATATGGAAGATTTTAAGGGATTTAAAAGGATAATAAATATAAAAATTAATGGTTAAAAATTTGGCAAAAACTTTACTTATACCGTATATATATATTTTTTTTTTGTAATAATTAAATAAAATTTTTAAAATGATTTTTAACTAAATTTGTTTTATTTATTTTTTTTTTTTTTTCAAAAAAATAATTATGTCAAAAATATTTTTGTGTTGGTGTGTGTTGAAATGTCATTAAACAGCAAAAAATTATTGAAGAAATTATTTAATATTCTTGAGTATTTAATATTCTTGAGTCTGAAACAGTGTAGTTTATTAATTTTCGTCCTTTTCCGAAAAAAAAAATGTATATATTAGTCAAAATTTGTTAGCAAAATGTCATTAATGACACTATTTCGACTGACTAAGGTTTTTTTCTGAAATAAAATAATATTAACAAATTATTTACAATTTCTACTAATAGGTGTCACTGTGTACCCTATTTTTATATGGAGAAAATGAAAAAATGAAAAAATGTTAATTTAATTTTTAAACAATTAATTAGTTTTCATAAAATTCTGTCATTAAATATTTAAATATTGTATATATCATGGGAGTAGTTAGTTAGTCAGTTTTAATTAAAATAAGCGCAGCCAACTATACTGTCCATATCACTGCAACCTTTCGGTTTATTTGTAATATCCGTTTTATATTGTTTATAGCTCCGTGTCAGTAGGCAGCCCTGTATTTCTTATGAAGTTTTAGGCTTCTTTTTAATGAATGTTTAATGTTTCCGAAGGATCGACGATATAATTGTTGGTGTCTCTTGTATATTAACGCCTCTCATTCACATATTATTGTGTTCTGTCGTCTCATCTTCTCTTCATCCTCGCAACAGCAACACAATAATAACTTTGAATATTTATCCCAGTCTTACGTCCCTATGCCCCAAATCGTAGGTCGGGAAAAGAAATTGAAGTATATAGAAGAAGAGCCTTACGTATATTAAATTTCCACTTCTGTACATTTTCTTACTTCTTCCCCGATGTGGGCCTAGGTCGACTTTTTAGACGTTTTCCAGACATTCTATTCCAATTTAATGGGTCGGGAAAATTACTATTACTTGTAGTGTATAACCATATACTGTATATGTATACTATGCTATACACATACCAATCCACGACTGCTCTGAATCTGTATTTTCATATACATATAAGGTAAATGTGGGGAAGTTGAACCTATAATTTTGAATTAATGGTTGTCAGAGGCGATAAGAAACATTATAGCAAAACTTTAAGCCGAAACCGCAATGTCGCGGCAAATGGACGCGTCGCTTTTGACAGCAACGCTTCAAAAGTAGAATGTACAGTGATATATGTAATGGCCCACAATATAGCGTCGCGTTGATGCGGCAAATTTGCCGCGACGCGTAAGTAGACCTACTTTCTACTTTTGCCGCTTTGATGCGCGTCATATCTTAAATTTTGACATATTTACCTTTTGTTTTGTTCTTTTGATATAAAAAATACTGAAATTAAATTTAAAATTTTTAAAATGAGTTTTGAAGAAATATTAATAAATAAAGTTTCTGAAAATGAATTTATCAATATACTTTATTTCATTTCTTTCAACGCGTTATTGTGGTTTGCCAAGCTTCAAGGCGTCGCTTTTGAATTAAAGCTTCAAAATGTCAAAAGCGACGCGCCTCAATTTGCCGCGACATTGCGGTTTCCGCTTTTCAGTTTAATATTATGATCGTTGTATTTTTTTTCTCGAATAATTAAGTAAAAATTCAGAATATAATGATCTATTAATTACTTTTTATAAATTAATTGACAATAATTGTCAAGTGTCTACAATTTTGGTCCGCTTCGAATTTTGGGTGCTCATAATGTTAAACATTTGATGTTCCGAATTTATACCGAATATTTATTATTAAAATCTAAAACTATACTTCATTGAATTTTCAATGTAAAATTTATTTTTCAGTTATTATATTAAAAAAAAAAAAATGTTTAAATTGATTTTAAATTTATTTCCTTTTTATAATAAAAATTTAATTTGTTCAACATTAAAATTATTATTTTTTTTTTTTATTGATTTTTTCGTTTTTATGTTAAAATCCTCTTTAAATTTTATTTTTGTTCAATTTAATCCAATAAAAACATGAAAAAAAAAAACAAATATTATTTTCCACAATTATATTCAATCCCAATTTCAATCAATATATACAAAGACCTTTTGAATCCCTCTAAAAGTCCTTTATTTTTTTTTTTTGATATGCTGTTGCTGGTTGTACACAAAATAATAATAACACCATTCAATCCTCCATATAAATTGGAAATTAACTTGGTTTTTTTTTGTTATTTTGTAAATTATATTTTCATCCTACATATTTTCAAAAAAAAAAAAAAACAACCCAAGTATTTACTTTCTAGTAAAGTAATTTAATTTTTTTTTTCGCGTATTTTAAATATACCAAAAGAGAAAGAGAACAAAATTTCAATATTTGATCCTTATTTTAATTTTGTCGCCTTACAAATTTTTTTTGGTATATATATTGAAAATATATAAAACTGGAAATTTTCCATTTTCTATAAATTGTTTTTTTTTTTTTATTAAATTTTCTGTACAAATTTTTTTTTCTGTGGAAAATTAATTTTCCAGAAAATTTTCTTAATTAAAAAGTTTGAAAAAATTAATATCGATCAATATTAAAAATTCGATATTGTCATTAAAAAAATATTAATTTAATGTTGAAATCAAGGTTTTAGAGAATATTGTGAAAATCGATTTTTCGGTTTTAATTATAAAACGTCTGTTTGGCTTGCCTAAAGAAAAATGCACTTTTCCTTTTCGATCATTTATTTCAATCCAAAAACGGGTGCGATCACGAAAGAAAAGATATATATATATGTTATCCATTTTACATTTAATCGATACGATAATATTCAGTAAAACCTGTTTCTGGGCAATGTTTAAACCGGTTTTATGCTATTAAATATGGAAAACGGTTTTGTTGAAATTGAATTATATATAAAATTTAAATTTATTTAATAAAATGAATAAATTATGGATGTGGTTACTCAAATTTATTGTACAGTTGAATATTTAAACGAAATAATCATGTAGTGTAGAGTTCAAAGATTAGCCGATTGTTAAAAAATTGATAATTAAATATAGAGAAAATGAATATATAATACGATTTATAATTTAATATTTTTGAAGTGCTAAAATGTTCAATTTAATATACGTATTAACTATTACGCTCAACAATATTTAGAATTAATGAAATTAGAATTTTACCTAATAAAATTGTGATTTGAATATAATTTGTTATAAAATCACAGACTTATATCCGATTTTTCTATTTATGGTGAAAATAAAGAGACTTTTTTAGCTAGAAAAAAAAATGTTAGATTGTAATTCTCAAATTAACGTGATTATACTATAAAATATTTAATTACCTGTTTGAACGTATACGCATTATTAATTGCTACTTTGTAAAGTGAGACTATAATTAATTATAGGTTAAGGACTAATTACAAAATCTACCTATCACAGACCGATTTTTTTATGATTGATAAAATTTATTTTCTACTTTCTCAATCTTGTATGCAATATATGACAATGTTTTTTTGGAAAAATTTTATTCATAGTTTAGTAAAAATAATTGAACAACTTTTAGTAACACATTAATTATTCGAGAGTATACTTAAATTTTGCTTAAACGCTCCTGGAATTTCAATCACTTCTCTAACACTTCTTATAATATTATTAATTAAAAATATAAAAATAATAATGATTCAAATTGAACGTTTAGCTGAAAATACATTAGCAGCAATAATGAGAGCAAATAATGGTGATATAATAGCAGCAAAACGTTTTATTGATTATTTAAGTGATAATATACATATTAGAAATTATTTTATGCATCAAATAATATTAGAATATCGAAATAATTATCGACAAAATCGTGAATTATTAAATCATCTTAATTATCTACAAAATGAAAGAGGTATAAGAATTATTACAAGACAACGAAGAGATATTAATGAAATATCAAGAGGATAAAATAAATTTATTTATATGGAGAATTTATAATTTTGTTAACAAATATAATGTAACTATTAATAATAAAATAAATAATAAGAAATTTTTCGTTTTTTTTAAATTTTAAATAATTTTTTTTAGTAAATTTATCATAATTTCGGAGAAAATCTTTAAATTCCAAAAAGTATAAAGTAGTGGTGGATAAAAACCAATCAAAATTTATATTTAAATAATTTAAATATAACTTTTAACAGATTAAAATTTAATTTAATTTATCCAGTAAATTATATATTTGACAAATTAGAAGACTGCTCTGATCGACTCTACCTAATTATATATAGCATATATATAGAAGATTATACTGTAAACTGTTTTAGAGTATATACTCTATAGTGCTGGGCGGGATTGAACTTCAAATTATTTTAAGAAGAAAAATCAGAGGAAAAATGTATCAATGAAAACTAACTTCTAATAGTACGTTCTCACCAGCTTGAAATTATGTAATTTTGATTATTATTATCGTAATTTTGACCAAAATTAAGTTCAATATCATGTAATTTCACATATACATACATTGAGATGATTTTCAAATTATATCAAATATAGTAATTTTGTAGAAATTATGTTCCAAGATCATGTCAGAATCGAATGTTCAATCCTATTAATCGATTATTAAACCTAAAAATTTAATTCTGCAAACTTAATTTAGGTAGTGTGCCAAAAAATATGTTTTTTTTTACCAATATTTCTACGTGCCGATCCAATTCCATAAATTAAAATATTATTGAAATAACATAATTAAGTGTGCCACTTAATTGCGATCACTGTTATAAATCATAAAGAAACTTAAAATGTGAAACGAAATTATCTCAATTCTGGTGTGAACAGTTCGACGTAATTTCGAAATCATCAAGCGATATTATACATAATTTCGAGCTGGTGAGAACCCTATTCTTAATTCGACATATTTTAGTATCTATCACAAAATTTTTTACTTTAAAGCCTATATGAACTAGATAGCGACACATTCTTATGATGATCGAACGAGTTATTAGCGAATAAAATACAGAGTATAATTCTTCGTTATATATGATAGTACAGCAAGCTTATTTTGTATTATTGAGTACACAGTACACCATATAACAGAACCAGAATCATTGAACAAATCTTATATATAATTACTTAATAGAATTTTTTCTATTTTCCATAAATAATATTTAAATACATAAATGAAATTTAATAATAATTTATTTTTGGTATTGTATACATAAAATTTTTCATTTGTTTCTGGTTTTTTTTTTTTATGTTAATGATAAAATATCTTCTTGTTTTTCTGGTGAAAATGTAAATATATATAAATTATTTTTTTACTAATTCTGAATATTATGTAACGCACGTACTCATAAGCTTTTGGTATTAAATAAGACAAGTTTTTTTTTTTCGTCTATTTTTATATATATATATAAATATTAAATTTTATACAATATTACTCCAAAGAATGAAAATTATCATATTGAACGTGATGCGTGAATATACACGGAAAAAAAATATGATTGTCAGCACAATAAATTATATGCACTCATAGCTATGTATATAAGACGTATTAGGATAGTGCGTTTTTATAGGAGATGCTATTATATTTTATAGGAAGAAATTATTGTAATCTTCACTATATTTAATAGGAAGTGTTACTATATAAATAGCAAGATGCTAATATGTTAGCTAAATATCTTATTTTTTATAATAAATTCATATATAAAAATTTTGTATTCTCTGCTACATATTTCATATCTATTATGATAAAAAAAAGGTCTGTTGAGATATCATTATGACAAAAAGCACTATAAATAGTATAAGGTATTCATATATAATATAGCAGGATGTCATATACAAATAGTAAAGATTGGTGCTACTATTGTATATTTGCATTATTTTATTGTTGTTTTAGTATTTGAAAATAGCAACTGTAGTCATAAAATAAAACTATATCACATATATTTTATAAAAGAATTCGTTATAGGGAATAATATGAAATCACATAACTATATCTGTTTTCGTTATTAGAATTGTAGACTTAGTGCTATTAAATAGAAATTAGTCATATAGTTTTTTGGCAAATTTACTTATATAGCATGAGATGAAAATTTATGTAATTTGTGGTCACTCATTTACCTATTTTAAATTAAATAAACACAAAATATTTATTCAAAAACAAAAAATTATTATTTATTAATTCACATTCAAAAAAATTTGTATACCATTACAAATTCAAAATATTCAACATAAATTCAATATAATTTATAAATATTCAATATAATAAAAACAACAAACGTTGAATATTAATAGATTATTTTCGCATATCGTCGGTGCATATGTGAAACCTCGTAAGTGGCAGGAGCAAAATTGCAAAATTAAATTGCTACATACAACATACGTGGTGAAAAATTGTAATTTTTTTAAATATGAAAAAGCTTATTAAGAAAGTTTCACATTATATCACTTACATATGTATCATGATTAAAAATTAGTACAAACAAAAGCACTTTCGAGGTTTCACATCTACATCGACGATATATCATTTTTGTTAATTAATCATCAAAACTAATTCTAATTTTTTTATATAATTAGTTTCAGAATTACATTTAATATTTTATTTCTATCATTTGATATCTTACATATCGTAAGACTTAAATTTTTTTAATTTAGTAACTGTAACCATTTATAAATTTAAATTACAAAAGATACTATTTTTATCATCTATTTTATCATTTTTAGATTTATATAAGATACTAATTACTATAGCTTACACTTCTGATAAATCTGCAATCAAAGCAGAAAGCCGAGTAAACGTTTTATCGTGTTTCGTTGTAATGTTGTATATATAATTTTGCAAAAACATCCAAATCACTTCGCAATCTTCTTGATATTTTGCATCTAATGCCTGTATTATTTTAAAACATGCATCAATTGCTACCAATGGTTTTTCGAAGCTGTAGAGAACATCATTTATAAAAACATATGAACCTTGTATTTGGTCTACAAATAAAATTAGAATTAGAATTGACTTGAAAATTTGAAATGAATAAAAATAAAATACCATAAGAATCACCAACAAGAAATATAGTAGGTTGCAACCGTTGGTTCTTTTCCCGCAGTGTCTCTTTTAATCTTTGTTGGCTTTCTACGAGTAAACTGCTATCCTGAAATAAAAATAGTAATATACTACATAAATATTAAATAAGGGTATTAAATAAAAAAGTTTCTATACCGTTACTAAGCAAAGAAAAGAGCCAAGAATTTCTTCTGATGTTAATTTTACTCTTTTGGATATCACAGTTTTTTTTTTATATGCTGATGCTGATAGTAGTTTTGAAAGTAAATTAAATCCTACTAATTCATTTTCATTTTCGACAAATATTTTTTGTTTAGCTTTGTTTTTGGGTTTTACTCCACAGTCAAAGTAATTAATAATTTTTTTGTTAACATCAGGCCATTTTATGAAAAGATTATTAGATACGTCTTCATATAATATATCAAAATCTTTTATTAAAAAATTCGATCCATGTGGACCACGTAGAAAAGTAAATTTTTCAAAATAATTTGCAATAGAAAAATTTGCTTCACTTTTAAATAAATTACGTCTATAGTTATATGTTTCTTGCCAATATATTTTTATTTTGTCTATATCATCAGTATGACTTTGTAGAAAACACAATTTTTCTTGGCAAGATTCAATTTCTTCGCAAGTATTACTAACAAGCTTCTCTTGAGTATTTTTTTCTATTTTTAATTTTCTCTTCAGATGGTTATAGGCATCCCAAAGTTTACCACTTGCTAAGTTTTTTAATTCTCTATTATATGGAACATAATAAACCAGTGGTGGTTCAGTTGAAAATATTTGGACTATTTCATTCCTTAATTGAAGGAATCTCTCTGTTTTAATTTTAAAATTTTCAGGAACTTTGCAATTTTCGAACTCTTTGTTAATTATCAGTGTAGCAAATGAATTTCGGTGGTGATTATCAAGTTTTTTATTTTTTGCATAAAACCTTTTAATAACTATTGCATTAGCTCCTATACTTAAATATTGTTCAACGCTATCAAACGATAGTGGTTGATAAACCAGTGTTGAATCTAAATCCTTAAAAGTAAATTATTTTATTTGTTATATTTAGCAAAATTTAAATATTTACTGCAAAAAAAGAGTCATTTAAATTTAAAACCACTGCGTTCTGATTATTTTTTTGACAATTAATAGATGATATAGTTGACGTATCACCAGATATATAATTTGTATTACTTTGAACAGAATGGTTACTGATAGATGATATAGATGATGAATCAGAGGAATGCTGTGAAAAATAATAATAAAAAAGTTTTAATAATTTTGTGTTACATACAGGGTGTACTAGTATCTTGTGTACAACGGAACATGGGATATTTGAGTTTATATCAAGAAAAAAATTCCACTACAAGCATGTCCGTATGTACCGTTACAGAATGGCATATATTTTAAAAATGTCTTTTTTTTATTTTTGTTAATAACTAAAAATGAAATATTTCCAACAAATATTAGCAGAAATTATGGAAATGAACTCAGAATATCCTATATTCCGTTGTACACAAGGTACTGGACTGGGACACCCTGTATGCAATGCGGATAAAAGATAATATTTTATTTTATATATAGTTCCAATATCTTAATATAATATTTAAAAAATTAATGAAATAATTTAATCATGCTAGCTAGTTTTATTTAAAAAGATTTCTTAATTTTTATAAAATTCATGCTTTTTTTTATTTACAAGTTATTTACCAATTTTCAAAAGCAAATTAAAAAAAATATAACATTAGGAAAAAAATAGATTGAGAAAAATGTTCACAGATCGAAGAATTATTATAGAAAATTTAAACCAAATTTTATAATATAAATATATGTATAATGTATTAGTAATAGATTTACATAACCAAAATACGTAACGTTTACGTTTAATTGTTAATTCATAATGTGGATTAATTGTTAATTCATAATGTATATATATATACATAAGGTATTTTTAATTTTCATTTTAGTCTTTTTAAAAATCAAAGTCTTTAAATTTCTAATTAGTGTTCTTTAAAAAACAAATTATTCTTTTGAAAATACTAGTTTAAATAATTTGACTTAAGAAAACACAACTTAAATTTAATTTAAAAAAAACTTTTAACTAATTGCACTTTAATTCAAGACTAAATATAAATTAAAAAAGAATTATTTTTTTCAAAATTCTAATACGAAATTTAAAAATACAAATTAGAAATTAGAAAGAAAACAATTTTTTGCAATAAACAATATATATATATATATATATAAGTATATATATATATATATAAATATATACCGTATATATTATATATATATAATATATATAGAAAGTTATATAAATATATATATGTATATATATACATATTATATATTATATATATAGCTACTTTATATTTATATAGTATTTTTGCAAAAAAAAATTTTCTATCCTACAATTCTATATATGGATATATATACTGCAATGCAAAGAAATAATAAATAAAACACTTTTTTTCTGAAAAGTTCACACACCTGCGATTGACCTAATTCGGCTTTATATTTTTTCCAAAATAATTGGCGTGGTCCACTTTTTGGAATAAAATTGACCAATTCCTCATAATTTAGGCATTTAAATGCCTCCACAGTATATTCTTCAGCTATTAAAAATTGTAGAAAATAAATATAAAGAAAACACTAAATGCGTAACTTACTTAGAAAAAAAGTTAGCAGTTCTGGAAATCCGCAACGCGTCAGAATTTCCTCAATGAATTGCTTTGCATCCATTTATTTATTTGTGTTCACGTTATGCTTTATTTTCACTGTTGCGATTATATTTTTATTTATTCACTATCACTATTATTTATTTTAAATTATAGATAATTTTTTAAATCACTATTATATTTTTTAAGAACTTTTTACTTTAAAATGCAAAGACAAGACGCAGTTTGAAATAACAGTAAAATTGGTGTATATGTAGGAGGTGAATTTCTTATTGTAAAAAAATTTGGAAAATTAGTGTTTCCAGAATAATAAAATTAATAATATATAAATGTAAACAAGAAATTTAGATGACAATTCTATGTTATCAAATATTTATAAGATGATATTTAAAAATTTAATAATTGCAACATTAATCACAATTAAGTTTTATTTTCATAATTAAAATTTTCTGTATGGATAATAAAAAATATGAGTAACAAACCCTAGGTAAAAAATTTGGTTGTAAAATTTTTTGTTCAAATAATGTTATTTCTATACCTACAACAATTATTTAAATTTTTTTTTTTCACAGGAGGGAAGAGTTAGAGCGAAACTTTGTTCTATACTGATCTAATGTTTTCAATAAAATCTATCTATGAGTAAAATTTGGTTTCTGTATCTTGAAAGATGTAGAAGTTTATGTAAACGGACGGACAGATAGAACAAAAATGATTATTAATTTGTCACTTGAGATATAATAAAAAAAATATTATAAAAAAATATGTTATTCTGACGTTATGGTTGGCAAAGTAGAACATGAATTATATATGCTAAATACAATATCTCAGGTTTAATTGTAGATGTGTTGTCTTTAAAAGTGAAAAAAAAAAAACAAAATAAAAAAAAATTCAACACTCATAAAAAAAATCAATCAAATTTTATTTATTGTTATGTGTAAACACTATTTTAATTACTACCGGTCTCACATTTGCATGCGGTCAAAAAAAATTTCATGTGGTGAATTTATTTATTTCACCCTTTATTGTCATTTTAAATAACTGGATCACACATTCATATAATATTAAGCCCTATTTACATGCAAACATTGCAACATCATTGGCCATACTTACAATGCGAAAAGTGTTTATCCTATATTTTTAATAATACTGGTTATACAGTATTACTAAAAATTTAGGAAAAATATGAATATACATTTTGTTATTTCCAATAGTTATTTGGACAATAATATTTTATATGAATATGAAAACATAATTTCCAAACTTTTATTTTGCACGGGAAAATATACAAAGTTGAAATTTTCACAGCAAAGAGAAAATTCAAGGTTAATGAGATACGTTTTCACAATTTAATATTTAACTCCATATTTTTAAAATATTAAGATACCTATACATGGGAGGGGTAAGGTCCTGGGTAAAAAAATAGTTCTAAAGTTCCCACTACTTTTGAGAGATATGCATATCTTAAAAATTTAAATTCAATAGGCTTATTAGTTCATGAGCTAGGCGCGTAAGAACATTTTAGATTTTTACTTTTGGAGTAAAAATGAACTATATTAATTAACTAGATTTATTGAACATGTTAATGAAAATAAAAACAAATTATAGTTATTTTACATTGCATATAAATAATATACATATTATAATTGCATATCTATATATACATATCACATAATATATATGATATTGTTGTATATATATATAGCACAATATCATATACAATACGACTACATTTCTTCAATATATTAGCTATTACCACTATATACTTGTCATATAATTATTTACTATATCAGCTATAAAAATGTATAAAATGTATCATATTTATATGTACGAAAATTATCTAAAATAATAGTTATTTACATAGCTTATGCTGCAATGTTTTAACTGAATTCGTCATTGTTTATTATCCAATATCTTTTATAATATATGAATAATTGTAACAAAGTGTTTGCTATATTTTATAGCAGTAATTGCTATACAGATTTTTTTCCGTGTAATGTGCATAATATACATAAATATGTATACAACATATATATATATTTTTAGTGTAGCATAATATTAAACACATAATATTTTTGTCGTCAATTGTCTGTTTTTTTTGTGTAATTTTGTGTTGTTGATGGGCTTTAAAAAATTATGTATTATATTATTATTGGAAATATGAGGACGGAAGGAAATTTTTTGTTTTGTTTGGTTGGTTGTACATCCATATACATATATGTATATGTATATATAACCGAAAGGAAAATTGGAAATATAAAATAATTTCTATAAATGATAAATAATACTATATAGATATCTTTTCATACAATTTTCTGCAGAATTTTTACATTTTATATGTTGATCGATATTGAGATTGAGACTACTATACACGAAAATAATTCTTATCAGTAAAATTTCACCATACTATACTTCACCATAATACAGTATTGATAAAATATGACATTTATCATGAATTTGGTTAATTGGTTGCTTGGTTCAAGTGGCGAGTACACGACTGATAAAAGTGATTTTAATTAGCGCAATTGCGCCATTTGGAGACCACTCACTCTCGTAACCACTGAGGTATAGTTTGAGGCAGGTATATGAGAATAATTTATAATTTATTTTCAACTTTTAACAAATGTTTAAAATACATAAGTTACATTATCCAATCTGATTAGTTTCATGGCATTGAAATTTACTCAATATGCACAGTAATCCGGACTCAAAACTCCAGTTCATCCATTCATGGAAATGTAATACATAGTAATAGATAATTAATTCACAAAAAAGTTACAATTGGCCGTCACTCTAATCATAAATTAATTTGGAAAAAGAATATTTATCATTTATGTTTCCGCATATCAAATTGCAGTAAGTTTAAGTTTAATTTTGGAATTGTAGACCTTCGATTTCCTTCAATAGGTCAGATTAATACAAGTATACATTTAAACAATGTCCTTTTATATCCTATTATAGTAGATTTGAGTTATAAAATATTTTAATCAAGTTTAGTATCAAATTTAAAAGAATTATAGAAATAAATAATTCTGAAAATACTTTTTTACTCGAAGAATTGTAAAATATAAAGCAAAATTTATCACAATATTTAATCTTACTTTTACATAAATAAAAAAATTTCACTTATTTTCTTCATCAAAAACCTAAAAACGAATCAGTTCGTCTATTCTCATTATTTTACAATCAAATCTTTTTGCAATCATGTAAAATTGAACCATAAGTAAAAAAAAAAACCAAAGTTTTTTTCCCAACTTGTATATTATATATATAAATTTTTCAAAAAAAATCCACATCAAGGAAAAACCCCCTCAATAGCATAAAAAAAAAGATAAATTCATAACAAATTGAATTATCAATTTATCCTCCTATCCACTAACATTATAAAACATAGTAGTAATATTCTTTTCTTGTTTCCTGTTTGGTATATTATTGTTGTTCAAATAGATTCTCATAAAAAATGGTGTAAACAAATTTAGAAATGAAAAATTTATGGGAAAATTTATCAAAAAAAAAAATGAAGAAAAAATGAAGAAAATTTGAAAAAAGAAAAACAAAACAACAAAAATTTTTTTAATACATTTTAAATAATATGCTAGAATGGAAATTAATGAGGGAATGAAAAATATTTAAAGCGAAAAAAAGAAAAGAAAAGAAAAGTGTAAAACGACATAACAACAGCTTCGAAAAGAAAAATAAAATATGAAAAGTTTTTTTTTTTTTTTGGTATAGAAGAGAAAATTTTCACAAGTAATGTCAACAGATGGCATTTTGGGTCTAATTTTTTTTTTGCTTATTATGACTTTTTGGTTTACATAAAATTTATGTATATTTACTTTTTTTGTTTGTTGGAAATTGTTCTTATGAAAACATATTTTATGATTTTTTTTTTTTTTATAAATAAATGAATTATGTAAATCGATATTAGCATTATTATTATATCATTTTGATTTCAGTTTGATTGAGTGATAGTACACCAGCATGTTAACCATTATTTGTTGTCTTGTATATTAGAATTGCAGATCAGTTTTTCAAGGTATATATAGTTTGTTGTTTTTTAGCACATTTCCAACCAATTTGGTAGAAATGTGTAAATTAATTTCATCCTTGTCTGCCCGTCTGTCCGTCCGTCCATTTACACAAACTCCTACATCTATTAAGATAGAGTGTTAAAATTTTCACCATAGATAGATAGTAATAAAATAATAGGTCCAGTAGAACAAAATTTTCTTCTATCCCTTTTCCCCTCCAATTTCGAAAATTGCCCATATTGAACATCTAATAACTTCTAAACCAATAAAGATTTTTAAAGTCTGTAAAAGCTAAAACAGAGGAAAATCTTTATCCTTTTTGGTGAAATTAACAAATTATACAAAACTTAATTTATTGTTGTATAAAAATACCGTTATCTTCATACAACTGTTTTTACTTTTTGTAACATCCTGTATTTCGAAAACGGCTTATTATGGAAGGCTGAAATTTATGTATAGCAAAGAGATATCTAAAAATAACTATAGGGTCTGCGCAGAAATTGTATTTGTATCTCCCCCACCCCTTTTCGTTGTGAAAATCAAAAAATTACAGTTTTAATTTAACTGTAAAATTATAACCGCACAATATTTTTGAAAAACAAATATTGAGAAAACTTTCGAAAACCATATTTCTTTAAAGTGTATTAATTAATAAATTATAATCATTTGCCTCACTCTTATAACTAATCAAAATGCTTAATCATGTAAAATTTTGCAAAAAACGAATATTTTGCATAATTTTAGGTGCTATATAAATGGAATATTGGATATGATTTCACATCAAATTATCTTCAATTAAAAGCAAAATTAGAGAAAACTTAAATGATAAATGATATATTTTCCAGGAATAATAAGCAGGGAAGGAAAAAAATTAATAAAATCGAATATTGACACATTTTTTATCATATTTATAATTTCATACTTTTTCAAAAAAAAATACTATATATAGGAATTTCCTTTGGTTTAGAATGGCTCATAGTTCAACATGAGGCGATTTTGAGGAAATGTGGTTTTGACAAACCCTGGGTTTGTTTTTCATATTTTTTACTTTGTAGTATCAAAAAAACTTCTTCAATCAGCACTGCATTTTATAGTATTTACTTTCATAATAATGACTCATCTTCATCTCATCACAGATAGGATAATGGGAAGTAACTTTACCGCAGTCTTCTAAATTCTATAGTGATGATTAAGTTTCTTATGTTCTTCACTACATTTTTCAATCGCATCTTTTTGATTATACACGACTTCTTGTTTTTCTGGTGAAAATGTAAATATATGTAAAATTGAAATAAAAGCTTATTGAAGAATCCAACAACACCACATTAATCTATACTTACTATTTTCTAATGGACTAAATTTCCAGTATAGATTTTATATTTATGTTCATCATATTCTGAAGGGTTGAAACGTTCTCCAAATTGACAAAAAATTTATAGTGAGAATATTTGTTACTGGCGAGAATCTTCGTAAATTTTTGTTAATATAAAAGTGATATTAAAGATCAGCCATTAGACAAGACTTTATCTGAAATCTTAAATCTTTTGTTTATGGATAGAATCTAACAATAATCTAACAATTTTTACTTATAATTTTCCAATGTTCATGATGGTCTCGGTCTGCTATATAGAAGATTAATTTTGCTTTATAAAATTTTTCTCAGATTATGTACTTGTCTGTCATTTAGTTGAAGAAAAACTTCATCTGAACTGAAAAGTGAAAGGATTGATGGATTGATTAGAAGATTGAATACAAATAAACATCAGATAAATACAAAATACAAATAATACAAATAAACATCCGATAAGCAATAGAAGAGGCAATGCTTTTTTTTAATTGACTGATTGAAAAACTATACAGAATTAAAACTAAAGGCCTAACCATAATGAACTTATGAAAAATTAAGAAATCACAAATATCGAAGTTTGAAAGTGACAAACGTAAGAGCTCTACCTAAACACCGGCGTACGGCGTATGGCGTATATACGTCAATACGCTGATACGCCAGTGTATCACGAAATAAAATGCCACATTTATATACATTAAAAATTTTTTGATCGATGTTTCTTTTTGCTAAATTTCAAAAATCAAATTAAAAATTTTTCTACGCCCGTCAAAATTGGAAATTCCAATTATCGGCGTACGTACGTAGCGTATTTCGGGTGCTCCTATACAAAATGTATGAACCAATATCGATTTTGACAGACGCCATACGCCGTACGCCGGTGTTTAGGAAGAGCTCTTAATGAAATTATGTGTTTTTTTATGTTCATCATCATGTCATGGATGCCATGGATTTTATTACAGCAAAACAATTTTCTTAATTTTTCATAAGTTTTGTACGATAGCAATCGTACACCATTAAGTTAACGAAATTTTTGAAAAGTTAATGAAAGTCAATTTAATTTTTCTAAAGGGACTAAAAAATGACTTCTAAAAGGATATGACACTCCAGTTAACCAACAAAGTTATATAATATTATCCTATTTTAATTAACTAACTAATCGAACGACCATTTACTTGGTATATTTAATTAAAATGCAAGAAAAATTAACCATAAAAAGTCATTATATCCTTTATCATATTGTTAAAAAACTTCTGATGTGTTCATCGCTCGCCATTGAAAAATTTAAAATTAAAATTTATATTGATAATAAATTGAACATGAAAGGAAAAATATGTTTTTGTCATTGTTTTCCTCTTCACTAAGTGTTTTTTATTTAATAAAATTATTTAAAATCCAATTTATTATTTCAATTTATTAAAAAAAATTTATCTTCATTATTTACCAATTTATTATTTATTTATTTTTTTTTTTTTCAAAACGAATATTATATAAATTTAAATAATATTTAAATGGTAAATAAAAAAAAAACACTCAAACACATTTTCAAATATTAAATAATAATAGAAATTTTGTGTGTGTGAGTGTGTGAATAAAAACAAATATGTTATTAAATTATCGAAATAATATTGACAATATTATTATGTATTATATTATAACATATATAACATAATATTAAATTCAAATCGTGTTTCAATTCAAATTGAAAATACAAAAGTGAAAATATAATTTTTAACATTGAAAAGAATAATTTTTGTTTCCTTTTTTTTTGTTTTTTGGTTTGGTTTTACCTTTCATTTTTCAGTTTCTACGTTTTTTATGGTCGTCGTTGTTTGAAGGCGGTGGTAATTTACTTGTTTTTTTTTTTTTTTTTGGCAAAATGTACTTAATAATAATTAAATTGTTGACAGTCTGACAGAAATTTTATTTGATTTTGACAAAAATGAATTTCTCCTGGATTGACAAAATGGCAAAGTAAGAAAGTTTTGATATAAATCAGATAATTTTTGCAACAATCATCATATATATGTAATAGTTGATAATTACGTAACTTATAATTACGTAGACGAGATTAAAGTCTCAAGCGAATACTTTCGTTTCAACACTGAACATAAATGAAAATGAGTGTTAACAATTAACAAAATAATTCAAATTGTATAAGTTCAGTAATAATTTTGAAATTTTTGAAAATATTTCAAAAATTTCGAAGTTATTTATGTGTATTTGTTTCAAATAAATACCAAATTATTTTCGAAAAATTTTTTTATTTTGTAATGAAATTCTTTTTTATTTTTGTTTGACACTCCTAAAAATATGCCAGATTTTTGATTATCCTAAATGTATGCAAAATTTTTACTCATCCTAAAATTATGCAAAATATTTATAATATTCTTATATATTATTATTTAATATGCATATATAAATAATAACATTCAGAATTTTTAATATTTTTACGTGATAATTTCAATCAGAAAAATGAGAACACTTTTTTGCTTTTATATGCATAATGTTTTTTTTTTTTTTTTTAGAATCCATTAAAATCGTAAAAAATTTCAGTTTTGTTTTTTTTTTTTTTTGCATTTTCTCATAAAGAAAATCTCTTACGTCACGAATAACTTTTTAACAATATTTTTTACAATTTATTCAAAAAAAATATTTTTTTAATGTCAAACTCTCATTTTTCTTTTCATATTTTCACTTAAATTCTATACAATATTTTTTTTTTTTTTTTTTCCGTTCTGGGGGAGTTTTCTGTTATATGGATGGGTATAGTGGGTGTTTTAGGTTAAATAATACATTTTGTCACATAAATATTTAAAGTGAAAGTGTGTTCCTTATTTAGTGTACGTGTACAAATTCTTTTTTTTTTGTTTTTGTTTTGTTGTTAAAGAAATATTTATTGTAATTTGAAACACAAATATCTTTATGTGTTCATCATAAAGTAGTCATTTCATCCATTTACATTTATTTACTATACAAATAAAAAAAGAAAGAAAAAAAAAAACGAAAAATACAAGCATATACAAAAACGAAAGTAAAAGTAGGTCTCCGTGTACATACTGTGTTCCATATTGACTACTTTTATACGTTCAATATATTTTTTCCTGATAACATTTTCTCATTCAACAAATTTTTTTTTATCCATTTTTTCTAACTAAAGAGCCAAATAGAATATGTGGTTGTCGCTGTCGCCTGTCGTCGTGTTTTTAGCCAGCTATGATTTCGCTGTCGTTGTCGCCCTTTAACTAAAAACAATAGATCGTCGCGAATAATTGTCAATTATCATAATTTAATTTGTGAAAATTATATTTTCATTATAGTGTGCTCTGGAAAATAATTTTTAAATAAATTCAAAAAATGTCAAAACTTAGCGACGAGCGAAAATATCAAATATCAATTGAAATACAGCGACAACCACAACGACAGACGACATCATTGTGGTTCAATAATGCGATATACGTACTTTTGATTTTTCTTTTGACATTTCACGACGACAGGCGACAGCGACAACCACATATTCTGTTTGGCTCTTAAAGCGCGACAGGGAAGAGACTTAAAAAAAAAAAAATAAACTAAAAAATTGAAATCTTTTCTATAAATAGATCAACGAATCAGAAATATATTGAAGGAGCATAAATGTTCCCTCTCTTTTTAACACTTTATAATTTCAATACATATATTGAAAAATTGTTTATGAAAACACGATTTCGATAGTTCTCTTTCTTTTTTCACCACCGAACTGTTAAATTCATAATATAAAAAATATTATAACAACTGATTTTAGATTTATTTTTTTATTTTTTTGTAATTTTTAAGAGTCTCAATATAAATTACTTTATTAAAACAAAAATTTGTTATGCAATTTCTTAACAGATTTCATCATAATTTTGAGATGAAAATTAATTGGATTGAGGTATTTAACTATTTTAAAGCGAACATAGACACTAGTTACACAATATTTCGGAGAAAATATTAACTAGCTAAACAAAATTACTATATTTTACTTTCCATTTGTATAATTATCGTTGCGCGACCTAAAATATTCCTTAGGATGATCTTTAAATGTATTTTTCAAAAAAAAAAAAAATTTTATCTCCTTAAAAACTGCTGCCCGAATTAAAAAAAAACCTAGTCCGGCTCTTATTTGTGATTTATTAATTTTGACAGTTCGGTGTTGAAAAGAAAGAGGCCTCTATATCCAGGCTGGCTTCAATTTTTATTACTTATACTCGTTCCGCATATATTTCTAATTCGTTGATATAGAATAGATAGTGTGTGGCGAGGTAAAAGTTGTGGCATCGGTTCTTAACTTTTTCTTTTGTGATAAAAATATAGATGCGCGCGCCGAAACCGGAAAAATTTAAGAACAAAAAAATGTTGAACATGTAAAAAGACCACTGTGAAAAAAAAAAAAAAAACACAGTACAAAAAAAAAAGGATTTTCTTTATAAGATGATTTTCTTTATGTATCCACAATACCAAAAAAAAAAAGGAAGTTTTTCTTTTTATCCTTTCGTTTTCCTCTTATAATTTTTTTTTTTAAAAAAATGTGAATTTTATTTTCTTTTGTGAAAAAAAAAAAAGGATTTTTATAAAGAAGTCACATTCGGTTATAATTTTGTTGTTTATGTTAAAAAAAGGATAATAAATAAAAAAGGAATTTTTCGTTTTCTTTAAAAAAAAAAAAAACAAAAATGGTTGAAAATAATTTTATAAAACATATGGTTCAGTGTTATACGATATTTTTCATTAACGAGATTTGGAAATTGATTTAATAAAAAATTATTATAATATTTTCAGTCAAATTATATAGCAAAAATTCTAGGAAAATATTGTATATAGTATTATATAGTGTTAAAGGAATTTGGGTTCAAAATTTAAGAGTTACTCGGTTTAATTTTAAATAGTCCACACAAAAACATCCTGGCGGGTGTTGTCATTACACATTAATTTACTTAGTATGTATATCGATTTGCAATTAATTTAAATACTTGTATGATCAATATAATTGTTTCAATTATTATATACAGTGCCGTGCAGCTAATTAAAAACGATGTCTATAATATTTCGTAATGTCCCAAAATTATATTTTCCTATTAATGTACATTAATGTAAATGTTATATATTAAAGATTGACACAAAAATTTAAATCTATTTCAATTATTAAATTTTTGTAATAAAATTAAATTTAATTTGTGTTCGACGGTTCGACCCACAATAAAACCACGATGAATTAATTATGAATTTTGAATTAAAAATTGTTGGTTAATATATATATATATATATATATATATAAAATTTATTTGATTTTGTTTAATATAAATTAATTTGTGGTTTATTTTTATTTAAATTACATAAAAGTCAATTTGTTCAATTATTTTACATTTTACTATAATTTTTAAATACAAAGGTAATATTAATATTGTATTTTACGCGCCATAAAAACGTCACTTCATTCGCTCCAAAAGTCTTTAGTTTCCTCGTGAAATTTTAAAATCTTAAAAGGCTCTCATACACGATACAACATGTTGATCAACATGTTTATCAACTTGGTGGTCAATATGAAAAGAAGTTTATCAACTATCCCCACACACGATTAAACTTTACCATCAATGCAAACCAACTTTGATCAATACGTTGTATCGTGTATGGGCTCTTTTAAATGATCTTGTAATTCGTTTCTTAAAAATTTCCTTTCGAGAAGTTGTCGTATCGTCGTTCTCGTCATTCGTCTCGTAATTTCCTATTGGAGTCGTCTCGTCATTGTTGTCTTAATTTCCCTTTCAATTTAAGTCTTGACCCGACTGATTATGCTGATTGAATACATCTTCCAATTAGATATAATTACAAAAATGCTTAGTCAATTAAAAAAGTAAATATGTATCTTAAAATTTTTTATCTCAATCATTTTCCTTGACGAATTTCCACAGTAACTTAGAACTAGCTTAAAAGTAAATTAATTTCTTTTGGTAATAAAAAATTTTTCATAAATTTCAAAAAGATTTCTTTCCGTTTTACAACAAAATAGACAGGAAAAAGTCACCACACAAAATAAATAATTAAATTTACTAACTTATCCCGCCTATATAAAAACATTAAATAAAAAGGTTTTTAATTTTCCTTTTCTCAAAGGACCTCTCTATACTTTTAGAATGATCCTTAGGGTAAAACTTTGAACTTTCTCTCTATATAAACTTTTTAATATAAGAAATTTTTCCCGGCGAATACGACTTCTTTCTTCTTCTTCTTCTTCTGCACAAAACCATAAAGAGTGAAAAACCACACAGAAAATTTTCTTTCATTTTGGGAATCCTTTTTACTTATATATTTAAAATATTTCCTTTTTGGCAAACTAAAAAAATTTAAGGAAAACTTTGAGGTTAAGGTCGACTTTATAAAAAATTTGCTATGCCGTTGCCGGCAGGCAGCACTTATTTTCTCTGTGTAAAAATTTTTTTTTTAACAACAAAATTTTTGAAAATTTTTATTTTATTTTTCACAGGAGATTCAATTTTATTTATTTTGTTGTTGTTGAAATTTTTTTTTTATAATATATTTTGTAATTGGGTGGTGGTGGATGGTAAGATGATGTCTCTTTTATGTTGGAGAGTGTAAATTGAAATCGTAGTAGCAAAAAAAAAAAAAAAAAGGGTTGACATTAAGTTTTTTTTTTTGCGTATAGAATTTTTTTTATTTATTTTCACTTTATCATCTGTGGATGACAGATGTTTCAGTGAACGATTTGAAGGATGTTGCTTTATTGTACAGTTGTTATATAGTTGTTAGAAAAAAAAAATTCTTCTTTTTGTTGTTGTTGTTGTTGTTATTACCTTTTGCATATCTAAAATTATTTTAAGTTTTTTTTTTATGTTTTGTAGAATTTTTGGATGTTTTTAGGGCTTTTTTTTAAAAAAATTTGTTTTTCTGTCTATCTGTCCCCGTCCATCTGTCCGATGTAAACAATAAAAACCAGTTATTTCACGTAGTTAGTGTACCCACAAGTTTATGGTAGACACATCAATAGAAAGCTTGATTTATTGAGAACCAGATGTAATTGATAGAATTTTAAATTCAACCGGTAGGCGGCGCTATTCACATTTTGCCAAAACACCTTGTTGCGAATAAAACTGTAATTTTATATAGTAAATGTGCAACAAAAATGAAATTTGACCACTCGTTGGAAAGGTATTTAAGAGTAGAATACGATGACAGTAAGCGTATTTCAAATTCTACCGATAGAGGCGCTGAATACTAAAATATATAAAATGTTAATAAATTTAACTTAAACACAATTATTTCATTGAATATTCCAATTTACACCAACTTTTATTTACAAATAATTTTCATTGCAGAAATTAAAATTTAAATACTTATTTCTGTAGTCTGTGCAATATATCAACATAAAGTCTTATCACTAATTGTAAATTATATTGAAAATCAAAAATAGATTTTCTATTTTTAGAATTTACTTTTAAAAATAAATTTTTATCTCATTTTTTAAAATTGACATAAATTTTCAGATTCAAAATCACAAAAAAATTATTATGAAATTATAATAACTTAATTAATTACAAACGCCGACAATTAAAATTTCCAATTTTGACGGACGTATAAAATTTTTGTAAAAAGATTTTGAAATTTAACGGCCCGACGCCGTACGTCCTGTATTAGGGAGAGGTCTTAGTGTTTCTTTTCATTATAACCTGTAAAACTAATATGAATTATCATAGCATTAAATTTTATTTTTATTTTGGTAATTTTTATTTATATATAAGTACTCGTATATTTGATATTAGTGATTAATTAATTTTGAGAAACCACTAATTTAATCTGAAAATGGTATATAACAATATTAAATATTATTATTACCAATTAGATATCGAACAGAAGGTCTTATTAGTAATTATTGTCACAAACATTTGGAAGTGATTTTAATATTGAGATTAAATAAAATCAAAAAAAAATTTCACTTAAGTAAACAAATTAAGTAATTACAATGTTTCCTGGATTTGATTAATCTTATCTAATGGTGAATAATAAAGTCTGAACTTAAAGAAATTTTAAACAAAAATTGATATAAGAATTTAAATGCAGATATAATGTAGAGTGATGCATTAACATACACTTTTATTAAACAGAGATGTACGAAAAGAATCATTTGTGTTCTGACTAAGTAAAATATCCACTACAAGATACAACGGACTTCAAAGTTATAATAAACAATCTTATTGAATACCCGTCGATAATTGACAATTAAGACTTCGCAAAAAATTCAATTGATATCTATATGAGATAAACATATTCATGTAACAAAAAACAGGCTGTTGAAATCAGTCCAGGAATATCCGAATGCGCGACGTCCCAAAACACCGACATGTCTTTGTTTAAGGAGATATGTAATTAACTACCAAAAAATGTGAAAAAAACCCCAAGTTTGTCAAAAGCATATTTTCTCAATATCGATTCATGTAGAACTATGAGGTATTGTGAACCAAAGGCAATTCCAATATACCGTAGTATAATTTAAGAATAAAATTAAATGGTTTCAATATTGTTAGGTATAAAATGCGACCCTCTTCGATTTTCTTTAATATTATCCTTCTCCTTCCACGATTATTTTTCCAGGAAAATTAATTATTAAATAGCACTATTT
This sequence comes from Empis stercorea, assembly GCA_949752835.1. Lineage (NCBI taxonomy): Eukaryota > Metazoa > Arthropoda > Insecta > Diptera > Empididae > Empis > Empis stercorea. Next base: position 83,632,762 of record OX457085.1, on the reverse strand, counting down.
AAATTTTATCTTATTTAGCTTTGAATGCAACATACCTTATGTGATATGAAATATAACAAATATTTCTAGGCCTGTCATAGTTTCAATTATTTAACACCTAAAAAAATTAAAAGGAGGTAGGTGAGTTAATTGAATATAACTGTGTTTTTATACAGCAATGAATTCCATTTTATACAATTTATAAATTTAACGAAGAAGATAACAGATCTCACTGTATCTTACAGCATCTTGATTCTCTATCGTAAGACGTTTAGAAATTTGTATAAGGAGTAAAACTAATTTATACATATATACCAATTTGGTTGGAAATGTGCTAAAAATGAGAAATTTGACAAATGAAAACCTAATTCGGTCTTCAAAAATAATTTTAATGCAAGTAATTTGAACATAATTTATTTACTTAACTGAATTATAATCAACACATTTTTATTAGTTTTTGTTTATTTAAATTTTACAGAATGTAATAATTGATATTTATTGTAATTATCATTATCTATAAATTGAACATTAATATTTTGTTTACAAATTCAGAAAATTATGGTATAAAAAGGTAAAGAAAATTAAAAATATTAACAGTTATTCCTATAATTTCCGTACGAAAATATACAAGGTGAAATTTAATTTAAATTATTTGGAAATCAATATTTAAAACTTTATTTAAATTAATTTATTAGTGAGATTTGTTTCTTGTATCAAAATGAAAAATATTTTAATGAAAATAACTATAATAATCTGCCTAGTTTTAATGCTTGATAATACGGTAATATAAATTGTTTTTATGGATATTTATATATGTTTGAAAAATAATAATTAATATTTCGTTCAAAAATATTAGGAATATAGCAAAGAGACGAATGCTCAGGCGCATTATTCTCTCATTAGGGCGCAAAAACAATGGTGTTATGATTATGTTCGTCAACAACATAGAACATTAATAGAAAGAACTAAGTGTGTGACTGGTTGGTTCTTTGGGTGGCGGTCGGTATGTATCACATTAGAAACTAGATATACGTATAGTATGTATACCGTAAAAACAACATACTATACTATTCCAAAGCCATTCACTAAAAATAACAGGCGTCCTCACCATGCATGCATGAATCAATGTATTTTGTACAATCTGGGTATACATATATGACAGGATAACCGGCGTTAATATGACAAACGCTTTTAAGTATTTGTATATATTATTTTACATTAAATTTGAGCTTTCTTAAATATTTACAAGTGATACTATATTTACCATTTATGATTCTGATTTATGTTATTATAATTTTTTAATGACTTAATTCAATTCAATTTTAATAATTCATATTTTTCTGTACATACAAAAGTTATAGCTACCCTCTTATAACAACAAATTTGAAAGTTTCCAAACTTTATTTTATTTATTTTCAGAATTTTATAAATTTTTAGTTTTTTTTTTTATATATTTAAAAAAACAAAAAACAAAACAATTTTTAAGCTTTAAACTATTAAACTGTCAAAATATAATGATAAATTGCACTCAACAGCTTTTGTTTGTTTATATTTTATACAAAAAAAAAAAAAAAGGAAAAGACTATGGCATTATTATTAATATCAAAAAATGTTATTAGTACATTTTGAAAAATAAATTAAATTTCTATTAAATTTTACTTTGTGTCGATGCATTCAAAATAGAAATTTCTATAATTTTATTATATATATATCATTGCATTGATTAATGATTAAATGGTCAAAAAATATTTTTTTGAAATAAAAAAATAATTTGTCTGTTCCCATATTAAATTTATCCTTGTTATACATTAAAATACAGAAAACCATTTTAAATTAATCCTTTTTCAATTATTCATATTGTTCATATTAACTATCTTTTCTTTCCCAAAATTAAAAATTCGTCCTTTTTTTTTCAAATTTTAAATTTCTTATTAATCAAATATTTTTAAATTTCGTTTTTTCTTTTACAAAAATTAAATTTTTACTTTAAAAAAAGATTTAAATTGAATTGAAAAAGGATTAAATTTAATGGTAAAAAAATATGCAAAATTATAAATATGAAAAAATTTTAAAATCTAAAAATCTAAAAGAAAAAATGATAAATTGAATTAATTTTTATTGAAAATTTTGATATAATATAAAATTATTAATTTTATCAATTTTGATAATATTAGGCCTCCCCCCAACAAACCCATTAAACATTAATTTTTATATTTGTTTAAACTTTTCCGTTAAACAAACAACCAGAAGAGGATAAAAAAGTTTATTAAAGAAACTTTGTTTTTACTACAATATTTCGCCACCTTATATTATTATTATTATTATTTATATATAAATTTTTTTTTATCCTTCATATTCCGTTTTGTATAAAATATCCTTTAACCATATATACAAAATATATTTATAAACTCCTTTTCTTCATAATTTAAAATGAAAAAAAAAAAAAAAGAAAATTGTATATTTTAAACTTTCATAAAAATATTAAAAAGTTTAAAATAACTTACAAAAAAAAAAAAAGTTTAATAATATTGAAAGGGTTTGGGGGATTATTGGTGGTTTGAAGGTTATTATATAAAATTACCTACATTTACTCCATTATAACTTAACTTAAAAGTATATAGGAATAAAGAGATTGTATATAGGTAGAAGAAAGGATATAAACAATAAAATTTATACTTACTTAAGGTAAAAAGGATAAAAGGACTAATACAAAAAAAAAAAAAAAATACGAACACATAATTTAAACCGATGAGTTAGTAAATCAGAGTAAAAAAAAATTATCTTGATATATTTACTTATATGGAAAAGGACTTCACTAACAAGAAAGAAAAAATAATGTAAAGAAGCTACTTAAAGAAATAAATAAAGGATCATCTTTATGGTTTTAAATTTTATTTTTATTTTTACTTGTATATATATAAAAATTCATTTTATAGTTTTTAGTATTTTCCCATTTAAAAAATTGAATAAATAAAATAAAATTAAAATAGTTTTAAAAGTTCACATGAAACACACTTGAAACACAATTATTTTCACTGAAATTATATAGTATATAGATATAGAATATATAAAATTTGATCAAGGAAATGACGGTAAGTATATTATATTTATAAATAAAATGGAGGAAAAAAATGTAAAATAATATTAAGTATAATATAATATAAAGTTAATTGAATTTTATTGATTGGTTTTTTTATATACCAATGGGAAAAATTGGTTGAAATTTTTATAATATAATTTTTTGGAAAAATTAAATTTATAGCGAATGTTTTTTTTTTTTTTTTTTACATTTTTTTTGGTTGTTGTTGTTGTAAGGATTAAGGAGAATAGGTAATAATTAATTATAATAGTAAATAATTTTATTGAAGAATTTACTACAATATTTCATTTGTATAATTCAAATTCTATATACTGAAATTTTTCTACATTTCTGACCCTCGATTGATACACGGTGGATTGGTTTTTTCCAAAAAGTACCGTGTAAACTACTGAAACTGCGTGTAAATCGAAACCGTGTAAGACTATACTCAGATTAAAATTTTAAATTTAACGCCAAAATTCAAAAAACAAAAAATCTACGCACGAATTTTATTTTAGATTAATTTTAATTTAGATTAAAATTCGTGTATATAGATTTTTTGGTTTTTTGTATTCTAATATAAATGTGCGGGAAAGTTCTAACTGACCGTATTAAACTGAAAACTAGTATAAAATAAATTGAAATTTTTCCGATTTTTTTCAGTCGTGTTAAACCGAAACCGTGCAAACCGAGGAGTACCTTGTTAATCGAGGGTTAGATTAGAGGTATTTGCAATTTGAGATCTTCTATTTTTATATGGATTTCGCATCATAAATTTCTATGAAGCAGAGAAACTATTTTTGTAGTTAGTTCATTGTTGTGTTGTGTCATCAATTCTAACATCGATGAATTCGCCGGCAATTGAACTCACGTCCTCATGCACACCGCGGCATAGTATACACACTCTACACTTTAAAAATTCACCCTTTTATATATAAAATTTGTTTTCCAATCGTGGGAGAGCAAAAAAAAATATTTCACACTATTAAATATATGCAAAACTTAAAGAAAAACGCCGTACGCCGGTGTTTAGGGAGAGGTCTAAGTATTTATAATATATATTTAAAAAGTAAACAATTATCACAAGCAATATTTTCCAATTTTCACAATTGAAATATGAAATATATTCAAATCTACATTTTAATATCACTGCCATTTCCGTTTAAAATTATTTATTTTGTATAAGTGCTTTTCATATTTTGTGATAATTTTTAGGTCGTCAAATTGATCTTTTAATTATTTAAATTAGTGTTTTTTTTTTTTTCATTTCGATTGCAATGAATTGGAATCGTAATTAAAGCCATTATGTTGTTAGGATTTCTTGACAACTATTACTGGGTTTTGTTGGTTTATATCATCGCGCGCTTTGCAGACGATACTAAGAATTTCAAAACATATTTTTCATAGATATTATATTATATTTTAGCCTTCATTCAACGAGATATTGGTTCACTATGTAGCCATAGTCACAGTCGATGTTGTAAAATCTTAAATATTTTCTTTACAAAACGACATTGATGATTAAAATGGAATTTAATTTATATATGTTAGGACTGGGATTCTTTCTAGATTGTTGAAAATTAGATGAATGACGGCTAGAGCTGGGGGAAAAAGTAAAAAAAGTAAAATTTAAATTTAGAATTTACTACATGTAAGAGTTTACGGAAAATTACAGTTTGAGTTTATACTAAATTACATAGTTTTCTGTTGAGGTTACAGTAAATATTTCCCTTGTTCTGTTATCGATAAATATTTTTATTTCAACTTTATAGAATTTTCCAAAATAAAATAATTATCGTTCTGTTGAGAAAAATTAACGACAAATGAAATTGTACCAAAAAATTGTTATGTTAAATATTTTTTTCTACTCAAAAAGTAACTGAATAAGTAACTAAACTGTTTAGTTATACAACTAGGAATTGTAGATTGTTGATCTAGTTCAGGGGTTCCCAAACTTTTATCATCGCGACCCACTATTAAAACCGTAAGGTTTTTGCGACCTACTTGTAAAAAAAAAATTATTTGATTATTTCAAGTTCGCCAACTCAAATTTTTTATGAATCGTTACAGGTGATTGGTTGCCTGGTTGCAATGTAAATCAATGGTTCATATGAACCATTATTCAAAATAAGTTGTTGATAGGAAAATTTTGCAAGCACCTAAAAATATGTTACAAGCTTTTGGCACAAACATATGCCTCTAAAAATATTGACTCAAGTTATTTAAGAGCAAATTTATATGCATATAATTAATAGGAACAAACCACTAAATAATAATTTTTTTGGCGACCCACACTTTGGGAACCTCTGATCTAGTTGACTAGTTGAGTTGACTTTCTAGTTGACTATACTGAAAAATCTTTTATCAATTCAAATTAGTCTTTTTCCATATATAATTATAGATTTTGAAGAAATGAAGAATTTGAATTTGAAAATGATTAAATTTCATTTAGTAAAAGCAAAAAAAAATTGTAGTTGGTTCAAGTGATTTACAAATTTTAATTATGAAAAGACCAATTTGATCTTAAAAAAATGTGATATACATATAAAAAATTTTGTTTTGTATTTACAATAATTTAAGGACGAAAAGAATAATATGTAATAATACAAAAAAAAAAAAATGAACTTTTTTAACCTTAATAATATGCAAACTCATAATAATAACCCAACAAACAACAACCATGAAAAAAATGTCTGATGTGTGAATATTATTTATGATTTTTTATGCTTTTAAGTAAATTTTTTTTTTTTTTTGTTTATTTCGAGCAGAAAATTTTGAACTTTTTCATTTATAAAAATATTTTTGTGTTTGTTTACATTTTTTTTCCTCCATTTTTTTTTTGTTTGGTATCAAAATGAAATAAATTCTATACAAAATTGTTTGTATTATAGTGTTTTTTTTTTTTTGTTTTTTGGTTGGAAAATTATCCTTTTCTTTTTTTTTTTGTTGTTGTTGGAAAATAGTGAAATAATTTTGGCAAAATTTATTTTAATAATAAAGCCTCTCTCTGCTTTCACAATTTTGTTGACTCTTCCATACTTATACATGGCATTCTTTTGAGGTGGTGTAGACTATAAACTCTTCAAAAAAATATTTGAATCAACCTACAATGAAAATTTAAGGCTAACCATCACCTCCCCATAAAAAAATTACAAAATTATTACATTGGAAAAATGGAACCATGTGTGTTTATGTTGACTTTAAACTTTTGTGGTTAAAATTCGACACACGATGTTCTTTTTTTTTTTTGGGAATTCAGTTTTTATTAGTTTGAATTTTTTTTCTGTGTTTTTGTTTACAATAAGAATTTTCTTATAAACTTTTTGAAGAAAATGCATTTTAACTGTAGTATATATGTTGTTAAGAGGGGGGGGGGGGGTGCTTAAAGCTGCTGATATCAGTTATATTACTAAAGGTTTTGTAAACAGAATAACTACGTTTTTTTTTTTTTTTGGTTTTCGGTTCAGTTTCATATATGAAAAAAAATTTTTTTTTTTACCTTCTTTCAGATTTTGAAATTATTTAAAGTTTTTTGGGGTTTTGTTTGTTTATATGTATATATGTATATAGTTTGAAAAGTTTAACGTAAGGGTATATATGTCAATTATGTAATTATTTCTAGTTTAAAGTTTAAACATCAGTTATAACTGTCAGAGAAGTTTTTTTTTTTTGGGATGCTATAAAAGATTTTGTTATAAACTAAAATTAACTTCGTATAGAGTTAACCAGCAACGGGTATAATATATAATGAAAATAAATGTAAGATTTTCAATATTATATATAGTTTGTATATAAGATTCTGGATTTTACAAATGAACGGAAACTACTTAATGTAACATCTTGGAAGCTAACAAAAAAATTAGATGAAAAATCATTTAAAACAATTTTCTTGACAACTCTGGACTGATTCTGTTGATGTTCTCGCTTTTCAGACGATATTATATTTGAGCTTTCATCCAAAAACAGATTGGGGGACCACAAGCAGACGAGATGATATAAAATCTACACAATAAATTTTCTCTAATTTAAAAACGAAACTGATGAAATTTCGATTTATAGGTGAGCGGTTTGATTAATGATATTAGTCTCAACCCAGTGACCAACTACTATCAAATCATTTCTTTTCTATGAAATTTTTTGTTGAAAATGAAGAAATATAATATTTTTATCATATTTTTGATAGTATACAATTTTTATTAATCCCATTTTTATAGATAAAGTTGTGTAAGTGATGATTTACACCACATCGCGTATGCGAATACGACTAATTGACTGAAAGGTTTTAACGAACCAGGAGTGTGTTCGATGTACGCCATAAAGTTGCACCAAACCACTTTATGCAGCTTTTTGTCGTTCATTGCAACAGCGCCGAGCCAATAAATGCCAATATTACCACGCACTAAATCGTTTTTTAGAATTTTCTGGCACCTGTAAAATAGCGTCGCCAAAATAGCGACGTTTATAAATGACATTTATTGGATTGTCAAAATTGTCATTCAAATAGAGATTTTTATTGGAATAAGTGAAAAGTATCATAAAGTCGTTCAATTACACGGCGCGGACTTTTTTTGACGCTATTTTTTTTTACAGTAAATGGACGCGGCATTTTTTGGCGAAGCGCTGAACATTGAACACCCTCTAGATACATTTCGACCGCGTAGCAACATTTTCTAGGTATATAACTGCGTTACTAACCGATGGTCATAATGCTCCACTCATATTATAATTATAATGATATATGAACAAGGATTATGATTAAAAACCATTTTCATTAAATTAAATTTTGTCAAGCAAAAAATTTCTTTTAATGGTAAAAATATTTAACTAAAAAAATGCAAATCATTTTACTTATTTTCCAAAAAAAAAAAAAAAAAATTTTAACCAAAAACTTTTCATTTAATTTAATATAATTTCTTTTTGCATATCACACATATAATCATCAAAAAGGACAATTTAATGAAAATGTTGTCATTAATTTAAATTTCACTCTTCCTTCTCAATCATTTTTTCTTCTTCTCCCATCCAGAAAAAATAAGGAAAATTTTATATAAATTTTCTTACTTTTAAAAATTAAAAAAAAAAATACTCTTAATAATTTTAACTTTTATAAATATAATTTTTATGCTTGTTAATTTCATTAAGTCTTGCATAAATTTATCATAATGTAATAATAATTATATTTATATATTTTTAATAAAATTTCTAACAAAAATAAAAATTTTTTAAATATAATGAATCATTTTTTCACCATACCATCCATCCACCCCCCGCCCCAATTCAGGTGCATAAATTTTCATATTATTAGTATAAAATTTGTTTAAATCTTCTTCTTTTTTTTTTTTTGTATGAGGATGAGGAATGACGTGACATTTTGTGGTAAATATTAATAACGAAAAATCCTTTAAACACAAACACACAGACGGTGTAGAAATTTTTTTTTGTTTTCTATCCTTTAGAGCTCTCCCTAAACACCGACGTACGGCGTACAGCGTATATACTTCGATACGACCGTACGCCGGCGTCTCTCAAAACAAAACGTCACATTTATATACATTAAAAATTTTTTTGATCGATGTTTCTTTTTGTTAAATTTCAAAAATCAAATTAAAAAATTTTTATACGTCCGTTAAAATTGGAAATTATTACGTCAATATTTTTTATACGTCCGTCAAAATTGGAAATTCGAATTGTCGGCGGTCGTATGCCGCGTATTTCGGTAGCTCACTCTCATACAAAATGTATGTGCATGAAACGAATTTGACAGACGCCATACGCTGTACGTCGGTGTTTAGGGATGGCTCTTAGGTATATGTATGTATGTATGTATGTATATATAAAAAAAAATAATAATTGCTGTCTACAATTTTTCTATATAAGAAGAGAGACTTTAAAAATTGCATTTAAATTTTAATTTATAAGTAGAAGAATCCTTTTTTTTTTTGTTTCTTTTTAATCCTTATGAAAATTTTTATCATGTTTCTCTGATTATTTAAATGCACGGTTTGTTAGACATGACATGGATGCCCTTTTTTTTTTTTTACTCTTCTTATTATAGTATAGAATTGAAGGGGGAGTGGGTCATGTTGAAAAATAAAAAAAAAAAAAAATATGTCATTGATGCTTTATGAATATTTTTATAGTTTTTCTTTATAGCCTGACATAAAGGAAAAAAAATGTATATATAAGATTTTTTTTTAAAATATTATACCAGGAACGTCTTCCTGATATAGTACACTAATATTGCATATAATATCGTATATAACAATATTGCAAGACGATAGATAAAACTTATAGACTATAAGAGTAAAATTATTCTGAAATTTTTTTTTGCAAGAAAAAATTATACTTTATTTATGTTATTTTGAAATTATATTTGAAGACAGAATACTAAAGAGATGGAATTTTATAAAGGAAATTATATATATATATGTATATTATCCTTTTGTGTCCTTAAGAAGGTTTCGTATTCGTTGTTAGTAAGAACGTTTTAAAATATTATATATATGGTTTTCTATTGGGCGGGATAATGTATAAATAAATGGTTAGAAAATTCATATTTTATCAAAATAATTAATAATATATTATCATAAAGAAACGTCTGGTTGGTATATATATATTTTAAATGTAACACTAAAATGTATATATACTCGTAGATATGAGGCGATTTGGAGGAAATAATTTATTAAATTATTACGTCAATAAGTATTGGACCATCTAGCGTGTAAAAATTATATTAACTTGGCGGAAATAATAATGAAAATCTGCATAAAACTTAATTTTTTTTTTCTTCAAATTTATTAATTATATGGTAATATTTTGAAACAGTTTACAGTATATGTGGACAATTAACAACGCCATCTATTAATTGAGCATAAGATTCTATTTCTGTAAGAAATAAAAATCATTTATATTATTATTTGGGTGCCGTCGTGGCATAAGGCCATCGGTCATAACGCCATCATGGCTACTTTAGCTAGGTCTGATCGGCAAGACAAATATTTCTGGATTTTTCTGCGGCAATTTTTCGGAAAAGGGCAAATCAAGTGATATAATAGTTTTCAACTTATAAAAATGATTTCCTTTTTTCGAAAGTTTATCACAAATTTTCTCAAAAAGCCAATTTCTTATTATTACATTTATATACCGAAAATTTTATAAACGTTAAAAAAATAATTTTTAAGGTTTGCACTTTTCCAAAAAAAATTTCGATAACAAATAAGATGCAATTCCGAAAAACTTTACTAAATATAATATAATTACTATACTACGTACTTATTTATTACTTTTACTTATATTATTTACCAAAAAAAGACGCGATTATTTGAAATTGCTACAAAATTCATTAATTGATTAAAAAATATGGTGGTGGTAAAACTAAAAATTTAATGGATTTATGACTCACTTAAATTAGTCTTAAAGCCCATCTATGTGATTTTTCCAGAGATGGCTTTGAGACTCATTCGAGTGAATCATAAAGCCATAATGGCGTTATAACCGATGGCTTTATTATTTGTCTATTTATTGATACTTCAAAATATTATGCACTCTATAATAAAATTAGTCGAATTTTATAATAACAAATTCCTCAAATTTGAAAATTAAAATTTTATTTAAATAATTAACAACGCCATCTATATAAGAATTAAAAATATTAATTTAATATTTATAAAATATTTAAAAGGGTTTATATATATATATTTTATATATAAAATTTATATATAAAATATATTCATCCTTTAATAAATAATCCGCTCTCGCTAAGGATCGTTGGATATTAAAATCGTCCTTATATTGTTTATCTTTAAACATATAACAGATAAATAATAAAGAAAATCGCATATATATTTAATAATAATAATAAATTGATCTTTATTCTCCTCATAAAATACACACTTTACAAATATTTAAGAAAATAAAAAATAATTAGCATAATTAAAATATAAAATTTTTATAACAATATTTGGTTTACTATTTAATATATTTATTTTAAATTGATTATAACATTCTTTTAAATTTACTAAGTGCTTTTCAAACTTATCCGCAAAATGTAGATTAAAGAAGAAAAAGTTAGAGAACATTCTTTATTATGCATGCAAGATAATAGTGGCGAATGCTCCTTTTATTAAATTAACTTCATGGCAAAATGAAATATGGGGTGATTATGTATATATTAAAAATAGTAATTAGAAAAAAAAAATAATAATAAAAAAATATATATAATTATATGTATATATATTATCCATAAATTCATAATTAATTCATAAATTAAAAATTAAACAAAATTAAAAATTATAATAACAAAAAAATTACTTTAAAAAAAAAAATACGATAAACAAACCCCGGGTTTGTCAAAAGCACATTTCCTCAAAATCGCCACATGTAGAACTATGAGCTATTCTAAAACAATGGGAATTCCTATACGTGCATATTGTGCAGTTTTAGTAGTATTTTCAATGTACTATACATAGGAAAGATAAATAATGATATGGTAAATATAGGTAAAAAATGTGTCCCTGTTCGATTTTATTCAGACGGACAGACGGTCAGACGGACAGACAGAGTGAAACTAATATACACATTTCTTCCAATTTGGTTGGAAATGTGCTAAAAGAAAGGAAACGAAAACCGAACATACTTTTTCAAACAAATTCCAAACATTAGCATTTAATAAATTTTCTATTTGACTATAACAACATTTTGAAATCCATATTTTTTAAGTTCACGCAAACAATGTGAATATACCCGAATCTGCCTTACTGCATCCGGTAGTTTATTATAGAGCTTTGGAGCAGTGATTGTAAAGAATTTAGAAAAATGTGTTGTACTGAATCTGGGAACCATATTGCATAATTTCTAGAATTAATTCGAAGATTATAATTAACTAAAACTCTATTCTGATACGAACCACCACGGATGAAAAAACTTTTAACACTTTATAATAGTATATAAATATAAATGTCTAATTGGAAGTATTTTTAGTCTGGTAAATAAATCAAGGCTACTATAAAGACGATCTCTTTTACAAATAATTCTCATGACATGTTTTTGCGCAATGAAAAGTGGTTGAATTTTATTAAAATATTTGTGGAATATAAATTCATATTTTTCTTTAACGTCGCGAATCATTTTAAAAAAAAAATCAAATAAATTCCGCAGGATATGCACACATAAATAAACCTAAAAAAAAAAAAAAAAAGTCAAATGCTTGTATCTATCAAAGATCCTTATTATACCATTCCTTGTTTTAATTTTTTTGTTTTTTTTTTTGTTTACCAGATGATAGAAAATTACATCACATATTTTGATGCTATTTTCATATATGATATCCTTGAAGACACAATATATCTTTGTCGTTGAGTTTTGAGACTTCATCCTTTATTTCTAATAATAATATACCTAACCCCTATATATACATATAATATATATTTGTTTTGGTTGAAAGTTTTAGTTGCAAGAAAAACAACACGTACACACACACAAACATCGTCCTTTTAAAAACGAAAAAAGTAAATCTTTAACCAAAATACGAAAATACACAAAAAAAAAAAAAAAAAAAAACGATAGAAAAACTTCTAAGAAAATTTATAGCTTATATATTACACAATAAGGATTTTCCATTTACGAAATATACGCGACTAAAAAATTGTTTTGGTTTTTTTTTTTTCTATTCCTTTTATGTATTAAATACGGATTTTTCCATTATATAAAATTTTCTATTTATTAATATACAAAATAAAATAAATAACTTACAGTTAGCATGCATATTGCATATACACATCAGAATATGAAAATAGTTTTACGTATTCGCCATAATATATAAACTGGGAAAAAAAAAATTTACTTTGTTTTAAAAAGGAATTTTTTTGTGTTTTTTATTTTTATTTTTGCTCCTTTCTTGCTTTTTATGGTGAAGAAAAGGAGAGTTTATAGCTATTTTTGCTTCTTTGGTTTCGTATATAATATATAAAAAAATCAAAATAGATGGGTAATAATAATAATAATAATAATAGAGTGATATGCATTTATAAATATGCAGAAAAGTGGATCCATTTATTATTATAATTTATTTTTTTATTGGGGGTGAAATTGTCGTGGCAGGATAGATAAATTTTTTTATGATAACTTTTGTCATGGGACAAAGTATAAATATTTTTTGGATAATTTGTGTGTGTGTGTGTTGTTTTGATGAAATTTTTTTAATTGTTAAAGATTATAATAAAATATGAAAAACCAACCCTGGGTTTGTCAAAAGCACATATTTCCTCAAAATCGCCTCATGTTGAACTATGAGCCATTCTAAACCAAAGGAAATTCCTATATATAGTATTTTTTTTGAAAAAGTATGAAATTATAAATATGATAAAAAATGTGTCAATATTCGATTTTATTAATTTTTTTCCTTCCCTGCTTATTATTCCTGGAAAATATATAAATAAACTTATCATTTAAGTTTTCTCTAATTTTGATTTTAATTGAAGATAATGTGATGTGAAATCATATCCAATATTCCATTTATATAGCACCTAAAAATATGTAAAATATTCGTTTTTTGCAAAATTTTACATGATTAAGCATTTTGATTAATTATAAGAGTGAGGAAAATGATTTTAATTTATTATAATTAATGCACTTAAAAGAAATATGATTTTCGACAGTTTGCTCAATATTTGTTTTTTAAAAATATTGTGCAGTTATAATTTTACAAGTAAATTAAAAATGTAATATTTTTGATTTTCGAAGGGCCACAACGGAAAGGGGAGGGGAAATACGGATAAAATTTCTTCAGAGACTCTAGTTATTTTTTTGGGGATATCTCCTTGGTGCATAAATTTCCATAAAAGCCCATTTGGGAAATACAAGTTGTTAAAAAAACTAACGAAAATTGTATAAAGAGAATGGTATTTTTATGCAACAATGAATTAAATTTTATATAATTTTTTAATTTCACAAAAAAGATAAAAGAATTTCCTATCCTATAGCTTTAACAGACCTCAAATTTTTTTATTGGTTTAGAAGTTATTAGATGGTCAATATGGGCAATTTTCGTAATTGGACGGAGAATAACTCGGAGGGGAAAATTGATAGAAGAAAATTTTGTTCTAATGGACCTATTATTTTATTACTATCTATCTATAGTTAACATAGATGAAAGTAGGGAATGCAATACCGGAGGAAATCTCAATACCGGTATTTCGGTATTGTAAAATAATAAAACCGGGATCCCGGTATTAAAACCGGTTTTCAAAAAAAATAATTTGTGTTAAAGTATTTAGTGAATATTTATTGCAAATGAAAAATAAAAAGTATAATAAATAATTCCTTAAAATAGTATTATAAAATAAACAAACTAAATATGAAATAAAATAAGGGACATAAAAATCACAATTCAAAAATTGAAATAACTAAGACCAAATTCACACCCAAAAATTTATATGGTGTGCGGTTATGATTAAATTTTCAGTAAAAGCATCGCCAAACTAACTCCAATTTCTTTTCAGACACACTTTCTTACACTTTCTTACACCCTCCTTGGTGTAGAAAATTTTTGCGTTCTTTTGACTACACTTTCTACAGTTTTTTAAATCGGCGCCTAGAAAAAGTGTACACTTTTCTACACCCTCAAATTTGAAGGTGTAGAAAGTGGAGATGTAATTTTATTTTTTTTACTTTTTAAAGTGGAAATATATACTATTCATCAATTAAATAATGTTGTAATCACAAATTATGAAAAAAAGTATGACAATTTGAAATTATAAAGAATTTTGTCAGGGTGTAATAAAAGTATGTTTTTTTCACACCTTACACTTTCCTACACCACATTTTTTTGACAATTCCCACCATGGTGTGGTGTAGAAAAAAAAATTCTGAAAAGAAATTGGTATTACACTTATTACTTATTATTGTTAATTTAAGTAGTTCATGAGTTACTTAAATGTGTTAGTGTAAATAGGAACGGCATATATTTGTTTTAAAATACAAATTCTATTTTATTTAGCTGTAAAATGTATTCTTTGTTGTTTAAATATAATTTTAATTCAATACCGAAATACCGGTATTGAATCTTCGAATACCGGGATTTAATACCGGACAAAAATGACCGGTATCCCGGTTTTCGGGATACCGGGATACCGGTATTGCATTCCCTAGATGAAAGTAACTTTATCTTAATAGTATATCAATATTTTAAAGGGATAAATACTTAAATTAATTTTTGTAAATAGAAGAAAAAATTAATATTAAATAATAACATTATAATTATATATATCATGCTATCTAGTGACAGAGATTAGAATTATAACAACATTAATTCAATTTCACTATTTACTAGCTTTCAGATATTCATCGCGCTATTTAAAATATGTTTACTGGCATATTATTCAACTATATTAAATAATCCAACGAATTAGTTACACTTCATTTTTGCTGCACATTTACTAAATAAATAAATAAATTTTAAGTTTTTATCAATTTTTACATTATCATGATGGTTTTCATGATAATTCAAGTTCATAATATACAAGAACTTGGAAGGGTAATAATAAACTTTTATAATTAGTTGGAATTTTATGTGTTTTATTGTTATTTGGTATATTAATTACTTAATGTTATATCTAATAAATTTGAGATTATTTTTTGTAATTACCAAATTCAGAACAAAAATATAAAAATCATTTTCGAGTATATATACATAGATATTTAAATTTTATGAAGAAAGTGAAGAAATTATTCAAACTCTTTTTCCCACTTTGATTATATGAAAATGCCGCGCAGCTTAACTACTGTGCAACAGTTTTATAATAATGGGCTTGTATTATAGTAAATATATTTTTATTATCAATGTTGTTGTATATTTTATATGTTACATGATATTTTGATTTGTGGTGTATGATTTTCTAATTATTAATCTGAGCCTGATGATACTGAATATATAATAGGTTTTTGTGTAGGTTCTGGTTTACATTTTGTAGATGTATTTAAAAAACATTTTAATGTAAAAAATGCCTCTTCGCAATAATTATCCCTATTTGTTTGCTTATTATCTTTAATACATCGTTCTAAAATCGGTTTTTCTACTGCTTCTACTCCGCCAATTTGCGCAAGAGCGTATTTTACATTAACGCCATTTGCCTTGGTATGTATACCCAGTCTCTCCAATATACATTGAATAACGCATGCATGGTGAGGACGCCTATTATTTTTAGTGAATGGCTTTGGAATAGTATAGTATGTTGTTTTTACGGTATACATACTATACGTATATCTAGTTTCTAATGTCACACATGTGTGGTGCCACCCAAAGAACCAAACAGTGATACACTGAAATTTTTCTATTAATGTTCGATGTTGTTGGCGAACATAATCATAACACCATTGTTTTTGCGCCCTAATGAGAGAATAATGCGCCTGAGCATTCGTCTCTTTGCTATATTCCTAATATTTTTGAACGAAATATTAATTATTATTTTTCAAACATATATAAATATCCATAAAAACAATTTATATTACCGTATTATCAAGCATTAAAACTAGGCAGATTATTATAGTTATTTTCATTAAAATATTTTTCATTTTGATACAAGAAACAAATCTCACTAATAAATTAATTTAAATAAAGTTTTAAATATTGATTTCCAAATAATTTAAATTAAATTTCACCTTGTATATTTTCGTACGGAAATTATAGGAATAACTGTTAATATTTTTAATTTTCTTTACCTTTTTATACCATAATTTTCTGAATTTGTAAACAAAATATTAATGTTCAATTTATAGATAATGATAATTACAATAAATATCAATTATTACATTCTGTAAAATTTAAATAAACAAAAACTAATAAAAATGTGTTGATTATAATTCAGTTAAGTAAATAAATTATGTTCAAATTACTTGCATTAAAATTATTTTTGAAGACCGAATTAAGTTTTCATTTGTCAAATTTCTCATTTTTAGCACATTTCCAACCAAATTGATATATATGTATAAATTAGTTTTACTCCTTATACAAATTTCTAAACGTCTTACGATAGAGAATCAAGATGCTGTAAGATACAGTGATATCTGTTATCTTCTTCGTTAAATTTATAAATTGTATAAAATGGAATTCATTGCTGTATAAAAACTCAGTTGTATTCAATTAACTCACCTACCTCCTTTTAATTTTTTTAGGTGTTAAATAATTGAAACTATGACAGGCCTAGAAATATTTGTTATATTTCATATCACATAAGGTATGTTGCATTCAAAGCTAAATAAGATAAAATTTAAATAGTGCTATTTAATAATTAATTTTCCTGGAAAAATAATCGTGGAATGAGAAGGATAATATTAAAGAAAATCGAAGAGGGTCGCATTTTATACCTAACAATATTGAAACCATTTAATTTTATTCTTAAATTATACTACGGTATATTGGAATTGCCTTTGGTTCACAATACCTCATAGTTCTACATGAATCGATATTGAGAAAATATGCTTTTGACAAACTTGGGGTTTTTTTCACATTTTTTGGTAGTTAATTACATATCTCCTTAAACAAAGACATGTCGGTGTTTTGGGACGTCGCGCATTCGGATATTCCTGGACTGATTTCAACAGCCTGTTTTTTGTTACATGAATATGTTTATCTTATATAGATATCAATTGAATTTTTTGCGAAAAGTCTTAATTGTCAATTATAGACGGGTATTCAATAAGATTGTTTATTATAACTTTGAAGTGCGTTGTATCTTGTAGTGGATATTTTACTTTGTCGGAACACAAATGATTCTTTTCGTACATCTCTGTTTAATAAAAGTGTATGTTAATGCATCACTCTACATATCTGCATTTAAATTCTTATAACAATTTTTGTTTAAAATTTCTTTAAGTTCAGACTTTATTATTCACCATTAGATAAGATTAATCAAATCCAGGAAACATTGTAATTACTTAATTTGTTTACTTAAGTGAAATTTTTTTTTGATTTTATTTAATCTCCATATTAAAATCACTTCCAAATGTTTGTGACAATAATTACTAATAAGACCTTCTGTTCGATATCTAATTGGTAATAATAATATTTAATATTGTTATATACCATTTTCAGATTAAATTAGTGGTTTCTCAAAATTAATTAATCACTAATATCAAATATACGAGTACTTATATATAAATAAAAATTACCAAAATAAAAATAAAATTTAATGCTATGATAATTCATAATTCATATTAGTTTTACAGGAAAAGTAATTGTAGATTTAAAACATAAGTAATTGTAGATTTCTAGAGAAATATTTATTTAACGTAATTGTTGGAATTAAAAGCCAATCTTAAATTCAAATTACAAAAATTTAGTTATAAAAGAAAATAAATAACTTGAAGTAAAGTTTCATTTTAACCAAAAAATTATTTTTTAACTAAAAAGTTTCAAATACGGGGAAAAAGTTACTTTACCACTGACATTTTGTTTTAATTTAGTGTCAACAATATATTGCGCGCGTTTGTTAAATGAAAATGTTATGCAAACGATTGAAAAGGGCCAATTTTTTAATAACAGCCGTAACTGAAAAATGGATTTCAAAAGGAACTTAATTTTGGCCAAAGTCCAAATCCATGAATTTCAGAAAATTTTGTATTTCATTCAAAATATGACATTTTGCTGTTGCTCGTATAACAAAATAGTGCATTTTACGACAAAATTGTTGCTCCAATATTATTATGATCGTGAATGTAACTAAGAAATATACTAAGTTGGGTAGTGGTCTTTTGTACAACAAAAAAAATTTATAAGAATGTCATTAAATACAACATTTTATGACAATATGTTATAAAAGTTAGCTCATAGTTGCCGAAAGGTAAAAAAGTTGCAAAATAGATGTTCACTAGCTATCCAAATCTATTAACATCTAATAAACGTTGAATTAAGAATTAATTCTTATACAATTGAATCTTTTACAAATTACAGATTACTGTTGAATGTCTGTTATTCATGAAAACAATTTTTCAACTTTGAGTTGAGTAATTTTATTAAATAAAATTCTTAACTTATTTATACAAAAATTTCTTTAATTAGAATACAACAATTATCAATGCCAAATATATGTAAACAGAATATTGAATATATATATATATTTAAACAATTTGGAAGTTATCTATCTATAATAAACATTATCTTTACCAAACAAATAATTTTGAATATTACGTCTTATCTTTACATTCTAATATTCTTTTTGTAAATATAATAATAATTTTTCATATTACATTTTTAATATATAATTTTTCATATTATCACGACAATAAAAAAAACCATGTTCAGGTTTGAACAATATATATAAGTATTGACTCTAATGCTTAATAAGCTTCAATACTTAATACGATAAGCTTTAAATTACAGTAAATACTTATTAACTGAGAGTATAAGGTAATTTATTAAACAAAAATAAGACTTATTTAATAATAAACTTTCAATAATTGGAAATGTTTAGTCTGTAATGGTGATATTATGGCAAATTCTGCCAGTCTATAATGAATTTTACTTCATAATTAAATTTTCTATTAGTTTTTTGGTTGCAATATTAATATAATCTACAAAGCATTTACTACATTTCGCTTATACTCAAATTGGAAAAATTATTAAAAAATAAATCGATATTTTATAAAAATTTTTTATAAAAGTTTTATAAGTTGTTAAAAATTACTAAAAACCAAAAATTGTCACATATTTTACTTAAATGAGGTTTTAAAGTAAAATATGTGACAATTTTGACTATATAGGGATTGTTTTTTTCGACAACTTTCGACATTCTTCTCTATGATTTCTAATGAAAAATTATGATAATAAACTTATCATTTAAGTTTTCTCTAATTTTGCTTTTAATTGAAGATAATGTGATGTGAAATCATATCCAATATTCCATTCATATAGCACCTAAAATTATGCAAAATATTCGTTTTTTGCAAAATTTTACATGATTAAGCATTTTGATTAGTTATAAGAGTGAGGCAAATGATTTTAATTTATTATAATTAATGCACTTAAAAGAAATATGATTTTCGACAGTTTGCTCAATATTTGTTTTTTAAAAATATTGTGCAGTTATAATTTTACAAGTAAATTAAAAATGTAATATTTTTGATTTTCGAATGGCCACAACGGAAAGGGGAGGGGAGATACGGATACAATTTCTTCAGAGACTCTAGTTATTTTTTTGGGGATATCTCCTTGGTGCATAAATTTCAGCCTTCCATAATAAACAGTTTAAAAAAAACTAAAAAAAGTTGTATGAAGATAACGGTATTTTTATGCAACAATGAATTAAATTTTATATAATTTTTTAATTTCACAAAAAAGATAAAAGAATTTCCTATCCTATAGCTTTAACAGACCTCAAATTTTTTTATTGGTTTAGAAGTTATTAGATGGTCAATATGGGCAATTTTCGTAATTGGACGGAGAATAACTCGGAGGGGAAAATTGATAGAAGAAAATTTTGTTTTAATGGACCTAACATTTTATTACTATCTATCTATGGTGACACTCTATCTTATTTATTTGTATACAATAAGTAATGGACCCCCCATACATTACGCAATTCGGGTGCGCGACTGGTTATGAAATTGTTGCAAAATCTTGAAACTTTTTCAAGTTAATAACTATCGTTTAAAGCTGTGCAATTGCTGTGCCGACCATTAGAAATGGAATAAAGAATTTTTTAATTTATGATCTGAAAATTTACCATATATTTATATATATTTAAAGGACACATTTATATTGCATAAATATTATAATACTGTCACGATAAATTTAATTAACATTTTATTATTTAAAGTTTCAGTTTTTCTTTTCATTTACTACACCATTTTTACAATCTTATAATTTCTTATTTATATTTAATTTACAATTTAAAATAAAAATTTAATATTAATTATATATATTAAATATTATATTTAATATTTTATTTTATTTATTTTACTTTTAATTATAATTTTACCATTTTAAACTATGTAATAATAATAATGTATATATATATATATATATACGTTAATTTTTTATATATATACCTAACATATATATAATTTTAAAATGACATTAAACATTATTGTAAATATTATTAGGTATATACATGATAATTTTAAAAGGTTTTTAATGGTTTTATATTTAATAATTTAATTATTTATAAAAGTTAAACTTATCTTATTATAAAACAAATTTTATTACATTAAATTTTATAAGAGCTAAAAAAATTTATAAACAATGTTTACTTTAAATTATTTATTATTATTATTATTATTTTTTGCTAGTACAATTTAATAAAGCAGGTTTTGTACTCCAAATTCAACCTTTTGCAAAAGCCGATAAAATGATTTTAAGAAGATCATAAATAATCTTCCCTTTCAAAATTAACATCAAATAATTTAAAATTAGAAAAATAAATTAGAAATTAGAATTTTTTATTTTCTCCTGCAGCGGTTAAAAACAACTGTACATAATGTGTATAATAATTATTGCAATCGTCGTGGGTAACAGTTGCCACAGCTTGTTCAATTACATCTACTAAATTCGGAGAATTTACAAAATCAGCTAATAAAATTTCAAGCGTGATTTAAACAAAAAAACTCTTCAATGGGGCCTCATCATTGGTGAATATGGTGGCAGAAGTACAAGAGTTTGTCTTGTCTGCGGAACAATATCACCAATTTCCTGAGTTTTGTGGAGCCTAACATTATCTAAAATTAACCACACTTCTATAATCATAATGTTATTCTAATTTTAATTGGATTATAAAAATCATCTAATTATTAATTGTTTAACTTTATATAAATTTTTTATAAAAGTTGAATTTGATTTGCAAAAGGTTGAATTTGGAATTCAAAACCTGTATATATATATATGATTTAACAAAAATTTATTAATTAAATTTTTTTATTTCAATGTTTAAAATAAAGAAACAAACTGAATATTATTAGATATAAAATAATTAAAACCATTTTGTAATTATATATGGTAAAATAAATAAATAAATTAAATGTTAAAAAATGGGTGAAAAAGTAAAAGGGATATTGACAACAGAATATGGCTTAGTTTATTTGTATACATATATACTTAGAATAGGATATTAAAAATTTTTGAAGATAAAATTTTTTGGGTAAAATAATGAAATTTCTTTTAAACATGTCAGATTTTGACATTTAAAACGAACCCATGTTCTAATCTATATACTATATATATATAATAGAAAGTTTTCTTAAAGAAGATTTATATCTTTTAAAAAAAAAAAAATATATTTAATTTTTTTTTACCAAAATAATAATTATAAATTTTTTTTTATGGTAAACAGCCCAAAATATATACCGGCACAATAATGGTCGCAAACGAAAATTAACTCGAAATCCCAAAAAAATTTTATGCAGACAAAAATTCGCTAGCATAAAAAAATAGCGCAGACCAATTCATAATCGTGGAAAAAATGTCGTTATAAAATGCCTCACTTTAAAAAAGTGAATTTAAATTGGGGACATTTTTATTGCATTTATTATACTGCACATTTATTCGGGGCTGGGGCATAGACTTTTGGCCGCGTGAGAACAAATGAACGCGATCTAAAGTCATTTGGAAAGCACGGCCTAAATTTATTTTCAAAGTGACTTTAGACCGCGCGGCCAAAAGTCATTCTTAATCAATGGTGTATTCGTTTCTCAAAAAAATGTTGACTTTTCCAATCAATTTATAAAAAGGTAAATATATTTAATGGAATTTGGAATTGAACTTGGTAATTTTTTACTCAAAATGACTTTAGGCCGCGCGGCCTAAATTCATTCTTTTAGCGCGGCGTAAAGTCATTTTCAAAATGACTTTAGGCCGCCGGTCACTTTTTATCGCGGTCTAAAGTCACGGGGGCCTAAATTCACGGAGCCCATTTAAAGTTTTTTCATTTATGAAAATGCGAAAAGTATAGTGCGCCATATATATGCTTGTTACTTGTTACAATAGTGACATATGTATCTATACATATCTAAACTGGGGGGTATCGCGTAAAGTGATTTGTGACTATCAACTATCATATATCACACGTGTTTGTCACAGTGATAACTACACTTTTGTGATAGTTTTCGCGTGATATGTAATTTGTTGTCACAACGGTGTATTTTTTTATTTTTTTCTTGATTTTTTTTCTTGCCTCTGGATGGATTGGGCTGATATTTGGTAAACAAATTCAAATTAGTGGTCCGGATGTAATGATGAATGGCCATATTTTCATCTGGGATTTTCTCTGGTACCTCTGGATGGATTGGCCTGATATTTGGTAAATACATTAATTATAGTGCTCTATTGTCAACTATGCCAGTACTCCTCCATTAGCTCTACTTGGAATATGGTTTTATGATGAAAACTTGATTTCTGATGTTTTGTTAGAAATAATGGAGGAGCACTGACATATTTAACTATAGGACACTATAATGAGTGTGTTTACCAGATATCAGCCCAATCCATCCAGGGGTGCTAGAGAAAATCCCAGATGAAAATATGGGCATATATAATTTCAAAATGTACATATATATTTCATTAAAATAAATTGAAATACCTACGTCCGTATTTCAAATACGCCGTTTTGTAGAATAATACCCCCCTCCCTCCATTGTTTTCTATGTAAAAATTTCCATTTGTTGTCGATAAATTTATATATGGGTCTTAAAAAAAACACGGCTTTTGACATAAATTACAAGTGTTACCAAGTTTTTGCTTACAAATTACAAGTGCTGCCAATTTTTGGTATAAATATATTTCACGGGTTGCCAGATTCTAGTTAGTCGTGATCACATTACATAGTACCAAAAATAATTGTGATCACTTTGGAATATCACAAAGTGACTGTCACACCATCACAATACACGATACCACCCCTGTTTTGTGAATTTGAAATTAATATCACCACCGCGGGTGGGATTAATATTAATATCAGCAAATTAGATATTATAAGGTATTATAATTTTTGTGGAAAAATATATAAAAATCTTAAAGTTTCTAAATAATTAAATAATTAGAATATTAAATAAAATGATTTTATATTTTAATTCATTTAAATTGATTTTAAAATATATATTTTTTTTATTTAAATAATGAAGAGAATTTATAGCAGCGGCTGGCGATGAATTGTAATATCATTTATTGAAATGCAACCATATAATTTTATACAATATTTTTTAACGTTTTTTTTTTTTGCAATTTGACATTTTTCACCCCGACAGACATATTATTGCTTCCGATCTTTTTACTTGCGACATTATGACCCAGAATCAATATATCTATTTTTAATTTTCTCTGAAATATTTGAAGCCATAGAATAAATATCAATTTTAAAAAAAATTTTAATAATTATTATTAAAATGGAAAAATAAAATTTAATTACAAAAAAAGAGTTTACTTAATAATTTTTTATATATAATTTAAAATTAAAAAATTATATCCTTTTTCTTTTTCATTATTTTCCCTCTTTCGTTCTATTAGCATAAAATTAAAATTTTAGTAATATTAAAAAAGTTTTTGACCGAAAAATAAATTTTAAAATGTTTTTTCCTTTCTTACCTGATTGGTTTTTTTTTTTTTGGAATTAAAATTCGAATAAATTATAGAAATAGTAATAAATAATTATGATTTTTTAATAAAATACCAAATGAATAAGACAAAATTTTCGTAGTAAAAAAAGTGTAAATATTCTATAAATAACAATAAAAATTTAATTAAAAATTTAATTTATGAATTTTTCTGGAATATAATATACGAATACGAGTATACAGGTTTTGCACTCCAAATTCAACCTTTTGCAAATCAAATTCAACTTTTATAAAAAAACATTCAAAAAATTAATTTTTACTATATAAAGTTAAACAATTTATAATTAGATGAATTATAATCCAAGTAAAATTAGAACATTATGATTATAGAAGTGTGGTTAATTTTAGATAATGTTAGGCTCCACAAAACTCAGGAAATTGGTGATATTGTTCCGCAGACAAGACAAACTCTTGTACTTCTGCCACCATATTCACCAATGATGAGGCCCCATTGAAGAGTTTTTTTTTAAATCACGCTTGAAATTTTATTAGCTGATTTTGTAAATTCTCAGAATTTAGTAGATGTAATTGAACAAGCTGTGGCAACTGTTACCCACGAAGATTGCAATAATTATTATACACATTATGTACATTTGCTTTTAACCGCTGCAGGAGAATCACTATAGATAATTAGGAAACATGATTTTTTATACTTAATTACTAATTCTTTTATATTTATTTCAAAGAAAATAAAAAATTCTAATTTCTAATTTATTTTTATAATTTGAATTAATTTGATGTTAATTGAAGGGCAGATTCTTTATAAGCTTCATAAAACCATTTTATTGGTTTTTGCAAAAGGTTGAATTTGTAGTTCAAAACCTGTATGAATTAAAATAATTGCAATATTATTATGCAATTTTAAATTGTAATAATAATAATTAATCATAGTTTCACACCAATATGGTTTGAGGCTTGTCTTAATACCAACTAAATAACTTAATAATAATACTCTCTGATTAATAATATAAACACAAAAATCTTAATAATTTCAACAAATACTAAAACTAAATTGGCATAATGATCTTAATCTTTCACAAAATAATATTATTTATATTATATATACTTAAAATTATTATTTTTTTAAAACAAAAAATGTTATCAGATTTTAAAGTAATGTTGGTGCGATTTTATCTATTTACATAAATATATAAAAGAGAAAACTTTTAAAAAATTTAAAAAATTCTCACAAGGATGATGATGTTGCACACATCAAGGATTTTACAAAAAAAAAAAATTAAATGAAGATATTTCCATAAAACTTGAACGAAATACCAGCAGCTGACATCATTTCATATAGGAATCAGATTTTTTCTATGTTCGCGAATAAGATTTTCTACTTTACAAAAATAAAAAAACAACAAAACCATCTTAAAAGTTAAGAAAATTTTCATGTCTTTGCAAATTGGTTGCATCTAATTAGAATGAATATTGTGATTTTTTTCATTATATAAACGAATATACAAACAATTTTTTTTTTTTTTTTTAAATATTTGCATAAACTTTTCCAACAGTTTTCACAATTTTTTCATATACATAAATAGTTTTTTTGTTGTTAGTAAAGTTTTCTCTTCTACTTATTTATATACATATATGTATGTGTTTATGTACTTTTTAACGCAAGGCGGCAAGTTTTATCCTGGGGAATTATGAAAAAAAAAAAAATTTATACATATATTTATTCAGCTAGAAAAAATCGTCTTTTTCTAATTAACATTACAAATTTGTGCAGCACATTCTGATAATATATATATAAATAGTATTTTCCTCTGGTGTTTGTGTATGTATAATGTAAATATGACTTAAGAAGGACAGTATATATATTTTTTCCTTATTTTCTTTCCGTAAAGTGAGAAAAAAAAAATATTCTAATATAACTTTTTTTGAAGTGGTAAATATATATTAAAAAAGGATTCTTTTTTTTAAAAAAAAAAAAAATATCCGGGGTTTGTCAAAAGTACGTTAAAGAAATTTTTAAAAAAAAGTTGTATAAAGATAACGGTATTTTTATACAACATAATGAATTAAATTTTATATAATTTGTTAATTTCACCAAAAAGGATAAAGATTTTCCTATGTTTTAGCTTCTACATACATCAAAAAATTTAATTCGTTTACAAATTATTAGATGTTTAATATTGGTTATTTTCTAACTTGTAGATGGAATAACCCGTACGGGGAAAGAGATAGAAGAAATTTTTTTTCTATTGGACTTATTATTTTATTATTGTCTATGCATGGTTAAAATTTCGAAACTCTATCTTAATAGATGTAGAAGTTCGAGTAAACGGACAGACAGACAGTCAGACATACAGACAGACGGTCAGACAAACAGACAGAGTAGTGAAACTAATATACGTATATTTCTAACCAAATTTAGTTGGAAATACGGATATATATAATTGCAATATTGCTGAAAATTATATTCAGAGAGAAGGATAAAAGTTTTAAGGATATAAAATGTTTCACATTTGGTATACATTTAAGATTTTTTTTTTCTTTTACTTGTACACTTATCTATATTGGTGTGTGTAGAGTTATTTTTTTTTTTTATTAATATATGTATATTTCATATTTTTTAATGCATTTACAAAATGCACTTTTTTGTTTTGTTTATAATGAAAAGATGGCGTGAAATATGGTTAAGATTATGATTTTTTGGGTGTTCTACTATAATAAAAATTAAATATTAATTAAATTACTTTCATATATAATTTGAAACTATTGAAAAAAAGAACCAACGAAATCAGTGTAGTAGGAATAAGGTCAGCATAATCACTGTCTTCCTCAAAGGACACTTCGGACTCAGGAAACACTTACATACTATACGCATACGACTATCACAATAAAGAGTATATGTAGATTCTGCCAGGAAGAAGATGAAACCGGCTGAGCATCTGCTGTGCGAATGTATCGCCCATATACTAATATCTCATATGACAAATGGAACCTAACTCTGTCAAACTTATACGGCTTCATTAGCAGTATAGGATTGACAGAAGATTAATCATGAGGGATGTTACAATATAAGCTTAAATGGCTGCAGTTATACATGGCGTATATCAGTTTCATCCCTGTACCTAAACCTAACCTAACCTAATTTGAAACTAAAAGATTGGAAAAATTTAAATTATTTTATCATTGAGAAATGGGTGGATGGAGTAATATTAAATTTCATGAAAGATGTATATTGGGTATGGGAGTAATAACAAAATTTCTTATGATTTTGTATTAATGTTTGGGGGGAGATGAAGTTTCAATAAAATGGGTGGTATATATAGTTTATATATAATGCATATTATATATGTATAAAAAGAAAATATTTCATAATTTTAAGTATATATATGTAAGAGTATATTATTTCTTTTAGTGGTACACACACAGCTCATAATTATGTTGTCAGGATAATTTTCAAAAAAAAATTCTTAAATATTCATTTTTGTTAAAATAAAAATAAAATAAATTAAAAATTTTTTAAGTGTATACTAAAAGAGTATGTTCCAACTAATTAGAATTTAACTTTATAATTAATATATAGTATAATAATGAAATAAATATATAATGTATATATAAGTAGTAAAATTTTTGAGATTTGGATTTTTTTCTGATTTCTTTATTTTTTTTACCAAATTCGGTACTCGAATAGTAATCTCCATTTAAAATATTTAATATTCAATATTTTAGTAATATTAAACAAATAATATGTAATATTACTGCTTTCGATATACACTACTGTTGCATATGCAAATTTGTTACATTCAAACAAGTAATTATTGCATTATCCATCAGTCAGTTCAAATATTACCTAGAAAGTTGTCGCGAAATAATATTGCCATTTTCATTTCCTTTTTTTTACAGGAAATCGAAATTATATAGAGTAATTTGCAATTTTGGGTATATTGTGTATTAGTTTCCTTTACTATAATAAATAGATTAAATATTTAAGATAAATTACAATACATTAAAAACATTTAATATACACTATGGAAATGTACATACTTTAATGTATTGCAATTTGTCTCAATTAATTAAATTATTTATTGGTAAAAGAAACTAATATATTTAATTTATGCTGCTATATTTTAATAGTATTTCACTACATTTACAAAGTAGTAACGAATTACTAACTTAGTATGGAATATAACATTGTTTACTTAGGCTACTACATTAATTGAAGTAATATAGATTACTAATACATGAATTAAATGATAATGGTGAATATGCTCCAGTAGAGGTGACAAATCGTAATGAAGTTTTAACTGGTGGTGTTTATCAATTACGACAAGGCCAACATACATTCAGAATAATAATCGATTACTAATTCGAACGCATTATTACATTTGGAAATTTAATCTACTCAATATTCAATGTAGGAAATAAAAATGACTTTATTTAAAGTAGTAATTTTTTATTACAGTGTAAATATTTTTTACATATTTTTAGAAATTTTTTTGTAAAAATTGAACTTTTAATTATATTTTTTATATTCATAAATTTTTTAAAATTAATTAATTATTTTAATAATATTATATTAGTTGATATACTTATACCCCTTAATATTACAGAATTAAGTTTTTCTGAGTTGGTTCGGTTCAGCTCTGTTAGCCATCCAATATTTGGAATAGAAAAACAATATACAGTACATTTTCTATAAATGCAACATTGTTAGAATCAATTATTTTTCATGGGTTGCGTTTATAGAAAATATTTTGCATTTAGGAAGTAAGGGAATTTATTTTTAAAAGTGGTCTTTTCAAGATTTAAAACCAAGAAAATGGAATAAATTTCGTATATTAAAATTTAACGAAACATCATCATATAAAATAAACAATTAATAACTTAACAAGATGAAGTTTTTTTCATTTTTTTCAGTTTTTTTATTGACTGATGGCAAAATCCTCTATTTTTTCTTTATTTACTTTTATTCTGTATATAGTTGTTCGATTAACTTTATACTCCTTACAAATATCAGTAATTTTATCTCCTTTTTCAAGCTTTTCCAATATTTCACATTTATCGTTTATCGTTAAATTTTTTTTTCATGTTGTGACGGTTAAAATTATAAAATTAAACTAATATTTTAAATAATTTTAATTAGAAAGGTAATTTTTTAAGGCTTTCTATTTATGTCGCGTTTATAGAAATTTATGTTACATTTTTGGAGTAGTGCTTTTATAGAATATGATGCTTTTAGAGAGGTGGCAAACGGTTGCATTTATAGAGAATTTACTGTATAACAAAATGAATGTAATCAAAAAAAATACTTATATTATAATTTAAAATAGTTTCTGTTTGTGATTAAACACTATTACATATAAAGTTAAAAGTTAAAAAGGATATTTGGTAAAATTGAAGATATTAATTTGTAAAAACTATTGAATTGGAAATTATATTGTTCAAAGGATCATTGGTTTTTTTTTTTTGTATATTATTTTATATATGTATATAATTTTATTGTGAAAATGTAATTTCCCAAATGGATATTCTATAGTCTTTCTATACACTTCTATCCTTTTTTTTTTTAGTTCATTTTGTAGAATTTCAATAGAATTTTTATTTAATTTCTCTGGAATTACACAAAAAATAAAATAAAATTTCAAAATGTATCATTAAAATAGGATAGGATTCCTTTTTTTTTTTTTAGTGTTGTTCACAAAAAAAAAAAAAAAAAAATAATAATAATTGAAGGATGTACTTTGATAAAGAGAAAATTCAATTACTAATTAATTAGATGATTAGTTAGAAAAAAAAATTTTTGTTTGAAGAGTTTTTTTTTATATATAAGAATTTTTATAAAAGGATTTTTGTCTAATTGAATTTGGAAAACGAGTAAATAAGATATTTATATATTTTAATGAATTTTTTTTTTTGTCTTTATCTTTATCAAATATATTATAAGATTGGTTTTAGTTAAAATTTTTGCCACTAGAAGTGATGAATTCGAAAATATGC
Organism: Empis stercorea; assembly: GCA_949752835.1. Classification (NCBI taxonomy): domain Eukaryota; kingdom Metazoa; phylum Arthropoda; class Insecta; order Diptera; family Empididae; genus Empis; species Empis stercorea. The sequence goes on along the minus strand of OX457085.1, from coordinate 83,602,158 downwards.
TAATTTTAATTTTTCAAATAGAATTTCGAATTGTAAATTGGGCCCGAAAATTATAGTAGATAATGCCCGTTCGACTAGTTCTAGAGTATTAGAATAAAACTAAAAAATTTCAATAGTAAGAAGGTTTTTGCCACCAGGAGTGAGGACTATACCTTTACAACTTCAAATTGGGACTAAAAAATTTCAAAATGGGAATAAAAATAATAAATATTTTTTATTTATTAATAGGTAGTAATAAATACGCGATAAATATGAATGATATGACCTTTTAATTTATAATGGTATATGGTATACATATATTTTTAATAAATATTTTAAATTAAAATGGAATAAATTGTTTAATTTCTAGGTTACCAATAAAAAAAAAAATTGTATTGTCGAATATACATATTATACTGTGATCCACTTTTTTTATTGCACCTTAATCTTTCATTAACCCGTTGGCTTTTCTTTCCTTGTTCAATTTTCAGTTTTCCCCGAGTATTTTTCACATATATTATTTTACGTTTTATCCAACCCAATTCCCTTGCGTATTCTAATGCTTTTTTTTTATTAATTTCCGTTTTTTCATAAAGTTCTCTACTGTTCAACTAGGGTTAGAAAAGTTCACACCCAAAATTCATACTATACCTATAGGTTATTTACTGTTAATTCCCATTTTGAAATTGTTTATTCCCAATTTGAAATTGTTTAGTCTCAAATTGAAGTTGTAAAGGTATAGATGCAATGTAAAATTCACCGAAATTGATAACAAAACGCATATAAGAAAGATTAGTATACAAAATCCAGAGTTAGGAATTATAATATTGTGTAAAAATGGTATGTCAAAAAAAAGATAATGTATAGTAATATATAAAAAGGATTTACATTTTAATTTTCGTACAAATATAATATCGAATAATATTCAAATCGAAATTGTATAATTTAAAATTTCAATTTACAAACAGATTTTTTTTTTTTTGATTATTTTTAGTTTTGATCAGTCTTCGATGATAAATTTAGAAAATTTTAAATTTTTTTGTGGGTACCAAAAAATTTGTACGGTAGAGAAAATTGGAAAAAAAAAAAAATCATAAAATCACATCTGGTTCAATCACTCCTTCAATTTTAAAATATTAATAAATATTTAATATTTTTCCGATTTCTGACTAAGGTCATCCACTAATTTTCTATTTACATACAAAATAAAACAGAGATCAAGGAATTTTCATAGAAAACTAAAAATACAATAATATTTCTACATTTTAAATCGGAAATTATGAAAAATATTGCCAATTTAAAAATATTTAGAAAATTGATATGAAATTATAATTATGTTTTTAGATTTTCATATTGTGTGGTCCTATTTTTTTTTTGTATAGAGGAAATTAAAATGAAAAATCTATTTGCACAAAATGAAAATTATTCAATATAATTTTGTTGTAAGTAAAATTTAACGGAGAAATTTGTTTTTAGGAAATATTAAAGAACATTTGGTGATTTTGCACGTTTACCAAACTTTCCTGGTGGGGTAGGTCGTGTCATCGTATTATTATTTACTTAATTAAATTCGAAATATTTGTCTTAAGTTATATGTGAGTTCTCTTCATAATTTTCGTAAACGCAGTATGATCGCAGTACTGCAATGTATTAATTCTTTTTACTGGTATTTTCACTATCGAGACAGTGAAAAGTCGACAAATTTAGCTTAACCATAATGCTCCTTCTGTCGACTAGTTAAACTACCATAAAAACGAATAAGAACATTACAGTAGTACTGCGATCATATACTGCATTAACGAAAACGGCCTATTATACCAATTCAAGGTTAGCTGATGGTAAATCTATAGGATTTACGGGGGGGGGGGGGGGGTATATATTATATGCCTGATCTGCTCAGTTGATTTTGGATAAAATCTGGTTTATAAAAACACACAAAATCCTCAGCAGACTCATGATCGCCATATCACATGATATATACACACTTTGAAAGCAGCAAGTTCCATCCGATGGGGATGCTCATTTACCAAACGGCGGCATACTAAAATCACAGATTTCTTCTGCGGGTCCATGTAAAAATATTTTTGTAATTTTTTATAAGTTAAGATAAAATGTAAAATACAAACTTGTTAACTGAAAATCATATACAGTTGCTCACAAAAGTATCCGGCCACTTCTTTTATTCAGTAGAATTAATCTTAGACGTTAAGTTTTAAATATCAGAAAACAAATAATTATTATTTTTTAACATTATTTAGTCTTGTAATTTATAATCCAATCATAGAAATATCAAAATTAAATATCCGGCCACCCTACTTGGTTCAAAATTAATTATCCGGCCACCCTACTTGGTTCTTGGTTATTAAGTGCATAATTCGGAACGGAAATGGAATTTTTCTCGAATGACGCACTATTTGGAAACTATTTGGTAACTAAACTTACTTTGGGGAAGTCCCCCGTATGCATACACACTTAATGGCCGGCTTTAACTTCAATTGTTTTATGAGTTCGGTCAGCTAAGTAAGTTTTTCTGATAATTAATTCATTTTTCTAATACGTTTTTCTAGTATTATAAAGTGCATTAGTAAAGGCTTTTTATAGCCAATTTTAAAAAAAAATACTTAATTGAAAATGAAGTGAAAAACATTAAATATTTTGAACCAAGTAGGGTGGCCGGATACTTTTGTGAGCAACTGTATATACGTTATTATTGAAAGGAATTATATACTTATCTGTCCTTAATTCATCTTAAGGATCTTTAAGAAAACTTCAAAATCTTAAGTCAATCTTGGAAAATAATAAGATCACAATTATAATTTTATTAACTAAAACAACTTAAAAAAATCTTTTATTAATATTTAAGAATATTACAATATGCTGGTTGAAAACGAACTGAACTTATATAAATCAAAACATTATCTTAAAAGTACAAAAATGCATAATTTTGCAATGTTGACATAAAAGTATCTTAATAAAAAAAACTTAATGTTATCTGAAAGAATTCGCGAGAATTTGAAATAAACATTTTATCTTAAGATAACCCGAGATCAGCAATTTTAATAATAATTTTTATAACGAAATGAATTTGATATTACTTTAAGTTTTAAAGTAATATTTCTTTTTTTTTTTTTGTTTATTTCATAATTTTCACTTATTTCAAATAATCCTTTTTATGGTTATTTGTATTATATAAACGTAATTACATATAATTTAAAAATTAGAGTAAATATTTATAAGTACCAGAAGCTGAAAAACATTAAATTTGTCAGACTTAAAGGAGAAATTTTATTATATAAAAAGATGGAAGAAAAAGTTTAAAGTAAATTTTGAAAGGACAAACATTTTCAATACCAAAAAAAAAAAAAAAACAGGACTCAGGTGTTTATACATAATTTTACTTACCATAAAAAAAAAAATTATAAATTGTTTAGAAATTTCATGTTTCGCAGTTAAATTTTAATAACTGGAAATCCTTTTTTATTATAAATATTTTCATTCTTGAACAAATATCATTAAATTGTAATAAATTATGAATTTTATTGAAAATAATGAATTTTAATTTGTACACCGTGATGTCCTTGAAAATATTTAATGATTCTCGTAAATATAAACAAAATGGATAATTTATCAGAAAAAATCTTAAAAATTAATATTAAATTAATTTGTTTAATGAATTATCATTTTCAAATCGAAAATCGGCCTTTGCTCAATTCAAATTAATCTCTGAATTAAACGTTAAACGTTTATCTAAGAGTTTTTAGAGCTAGCACTCATATAATTTGAATTGAAAAAGTATGTTATGTCAGTCAAACTGCAATCAATTCTTCGGCCTGACTGACATTTGATATATGTGTAATGCCCAGTAATTACCTCACGTGTAGACCCAGATAATCCATAACGACACTATATGCTTCAAGGAAAATTTAGAATCTTTTTGAAATATTTAGAAGAATTTGAATAAGTATATTTTACGATTTGTTAATTTCATATATTTTTTACGGTACTCAATTTCGCGAAAACATCCACCGAACCATCTGACAAATATACAACCAATTCTCTATGCGTAATCTTATTCTTGCTCGTGGTGGACCGAATAAACCATAGAAAATATTCAAAACTTTTGCCCATACTTTCTTTAGAGTTTTGTATTTAAATAATGAATATTATACGCTTTAGCTTTTTTTTTTTTGTTTGAACATTTGAGAGGTGCCTATAGTTTCAAAACTAACTAACTCCACTTTTTGATTTTTTTTAGATTGCAACGGTTTCTTATAGCTTAGGATGAGCTTAATGCGATATGGAATTATTAAATAGCAAAGCAACTAAATCACTTAGTAATTTGCCTTTCAATTTGGGATTTTTTTTCAAAGCTGACAAAATGAATAATTTTTTCAAAACTCACCATTTCCAGAGTTTAAATAGATAAAAATTAAAATACAGGTCATCTCCGACTTACGTCGTTGTTGTGTTCTTCAAAACTGCAATGCAAATCAAAAGATGAAATATGATAAAATATATGAGAAATTAAGTTCAATAATTCAACAAAATATTTTTAAATGTTGACGCTTTGCTTTAGTGAATAAACATTATGGCATGGCAATGATTGATAGAAAATGTAATGTTTAAAATTCTATTCTAACGCATAATATAATAATCCTCATAATAAAAATTTTGCAGAAGATAGTGTGATGCTGACAGAATTTGCGAATATAAGACCGATGTAACTGAATGCCGAATTTAGAAGATTATTTACGGTATTATTATTTAGTTATTAAAAAAAATTAATTTTTATTATTTTTTCTTCATTAAATTAAAAGTTTTATTTTCCAAACTACCAAAAAACTCCTCACTTCTAATTTTACAAAACTTATAATCTCCAAAAGGTAAATTGCAAAAATCTCTATATACAAATTTAAAAATCAAATATCTTAAGTAATTTGCGATTATATTTAAATTTTATGAAAACATTAATAAATTATAATAATAATAAAAATATAAATAAAACAAAAACAACAATATAGCGTATTTCTGAAGCCGTACAGAAAAATTTTCAATTTTACCCGAAAATCACTTAAGGTGGAGTTATTTAGTTTTGAAACTAGGCTCCTATTTAATATCGTCGTGTGAGAAGCGAATTGTCGTAACTGTAAAAATGAAGTTCCGAGATAAATGAATATTAAGTTTTTGAATTTTTCTCTGATGCCTTTAAATGCATTTATCTCAATAAATAATATTATGACTCCAATAAATTAACACTCTATTACAAATATGGGTTCTTTAGCTATGTAAAACAGTAATTACTTTGGTCTCAAATAGAATTAGAGGATTGTTATAGTTTAATTTTGTGATGCACCACAAACTTTACGATAATTTAATTATTTATTTAGATCTATGGAAAAATCTTAGAATGTTGTAAATACAACTTACCACAATTTAGAATTTCAATTAAATAGTAGCCAGGATATTCTCGGATCGAATCCGTCTGAACACAGGGCGATATAGATACTTAAATTTTCTATCGTCCTGTATCAATACTCTCAAATTTACGTATCTAACGCTTACGACAATTCGCTTCTCACACGACGATATTTACATTAATATTAATATTTCCAAAAAAAAATTCCAAAAAGCACAAAAAGACAAAACAAAAAAAAATTTTAATCCTTTTTTTTTTTTAGCGTAAATAGAAATTAAAATAAATAATTAAATCAAATAGGAGTATATTTTTTTCGTTTTTTTTTTGTGCCTTCTATAAATCTTAGAAAATTTTTTTTTTACTGTGGAATTTTTAAAGTGTGTGATAAGGAACCATTGAAAATAATTTGCGTACAATAAAGGGAAAAAATTTAAATGGAAAATATCATCCTTATCTTTTTTTTTTTTCTATCCTTTTTTTATCATACCAATTTTTTTTTGCTTGGAGAATTGAGCTTTAAGAAATATCATTATTAAGTTTTTTTTTCTTTGGCGTTTCTTGTGTTTTTTTTTTTTGTGTGTTATAGAAAAAGTCCTTGAATTGTTTTTTTTTGTAAAGGTATATCCTTGAAAAATATAATCTCAAGTACAATTTAACTTCCCCCAAAAAAAAAAAAAAACACAAATAAAAAATAGTATTTATATTTTTCAAGTATAAATATCCTTTTTTTTAATATGACGACCAACAAGGATAAGACCAAAAAAAAAATCGTTATATATTTAAAAATTTTTTACCTTTTTTTCTTTTTTCTTTTTTTTTGCTTGTATACAAAATTAATTTATCCTTTGACTAAAATGAATTACTAAATAGGGTAAAAGTCTTGTAAAACCATTATCGTTTCTATGGCCTTAATTTCGTCCTTATGATAAAGCGAATCATTTTTTGTCGTGGATCACAAATAAAAAATAGAAGTAAAAGAAAAAGCTTTCATTATAAAGATGTCCTTTAAAGATTATTTACACAACAGGAGAAAAAAAAATATCCTTTTTTTGTTCTATTTGTACTTTTTTCATCATACCTACGAGTATATACCTATAGAACAGCACAAAAAACAACGTCTGACAAAGAAAAATTTGAAAATGTCTTAAAGGTAAAATAAGATTATATGAAAATGAAGAGCCCACCACTACTTCAAATGTCAGAATGGAAATTACTGTTAAACAAATAAAGAAAAGGATATAACAAAAAAAAAAAAAAAAAAAAACTAAACTAAAAAATTATATTTATAAAGATTCAACAACAATGATTTTTTTTCTTCTGTTACTCGTCCAAGGATTTTGTAATTAAAGATAAAAGCATTTGGTTAATAACAACAAAAACAGGGGCAAAAAAAAAGGATTCCACACTTTTTTTTTTTGTGCGCCTTTGAATATTATTTTGAAATTATTTTTTATTATTATCCTTTAAATGATTATATTTATATTTCGGTTTTTTTTTTTTGTTTGTGTGTTATATCCTTGAAGGACTCAAAAAAACTTCTGTTCCCGCACAAACACAAAGAAGTAGTTAATATTTTTTTTTGTTCGATGATTATATACTTTTGGCCTCATTTTCTATTTTTACTTTGATGTGAAGGAAACCAATCTGTTTTTTTTTTTTTTTTTTTGAATCTCCGAAATTTTAAAATGGCGCGGAGTAAGAAGAGTTATTATTAAAATGGCGGGGCCGGGAAGTACGAAAAGATATTAGTAAGAAGAGAGAATCATTTTTTTGTTAAGGAAAAACCATTGTGTGTGGAGTTAGGAAAGGAATTTTTATTTTTTTGTGGAAAAAAGATTTGTTACAAAAAAATTTTAAAGGTAAAAAAAAAAAAGGTTAATAGAGATTTTTTTTTTTATTTTAAAGATTTTTTGAAAATTTCTGGTTGGAAAATTGTTCCTGGCAAAAAAGGTTAAGTTAATTTTAAGGTTAAAATAAAGAAGTGGATATCATCAATTTCATGTGCAGCATGTGTAGAATAATTATGGTTATTTTTGGGAAGAATTTTATACTTTGCTGGTGGTAAAAAATTGGTTTGAATTTTAATTGAAATTATTTTTTCGGGAAAAATATTGAAAATGGAATAATTTCCAAAATTTAACTTGGCGTAATATATACATAAATAAATTTGGATTGTAAAATTTTGTAATTTTTATTTCATTTTTAAAGTTTTGTAATTTCTGGTTGGATTATTTTGACTGCGATATATACAGAATTGAAGGATATTTTAATTGGATAATTTTCATATTTCAACATATTAATGTGCTATATTATTCGATTATAATTCTGAGAGATTTCCGCTATGATTTGCTATACATAATATTATTTCTGAGATATTAATAATATATATACTTAATTAAAAATGAATCAATATTTTTCCCAGTAAATTCAGGACTATTAGTATATACAATATAGGAGGGGCTCAGAACCAAAGTGGCCTAACCCTCAAATAATTTTTATAGAGTAAATCGCAAAATTAAAAAATATGATATTTTCAAATGTTGTTAAAACTTAAATTATTAAGGTTTCGATTTCAAATAAAAGTATATATAGTTGACTAATTATAAATTGTTCGTGGGTTAGGCCACTTTGGCCTCTGAGCCCCTCATATATAAATCTTAAAAATTACATTTCTGTAAAATTATGTACTGATATTTATAATTTATTTAACAGAGCTCTGACTATAAATTTAAAGGAAACTCACTGTACTTCGGTAGGAAATCAAATACTTGACCTCATGCAAAGCAGCATTCCATCATTGACATAATTTTACGACACGACAGTCAAGTTGTTTAAAAAAAAAATGACATAACTTCGAATATTTAAAAACTTCATCCATATATAATTTATAATTATGGTGAAATGGAAGTTCTAAATTAATATAATTTTTACCCAATAATGAATGTCATTTACGGAACCAATTCAATAAAATATTTTTTGATAATTCTATAAAAAGGATTTTCTACGATCTTCTACGACTGCTTATTTGATATTTGTTCCGACACCAACCGAATAAATTTGTCAGTTTGAAGTTTTGTAGTGTCAAAAAAAAAAATTGGTGACGTTTTGTGTCGAAAAAGGAATTATTTTAATAAAAATGGATAATTTAATGTTTGTTAAATAATTCAGGTTATAATGTAATATCCTCAATAAACTTTTCTTCATCCATCATATTGAAAATATTGGCGGCGATTAACCTAACCTAAATTATATTGACTGACATATCATTTCTCATGAAGTTAGCTTCTGTAGGTTCCGTGAAAGTTCAATCGTTCCGAACTCTTTCCATTCGTTCTGTTGCGAATCGATCAGTTCCAACCTATTGTGTTCAGCCAATCGATTTTCCATACAAAATATATGAAGATGTCATCAACTCAGATTACATCTGCGGCAAAATTACTATTAATGGTTGCACCAGAAGCTTACGAAATCCTAAGTTTTTATTGGAAAATATATGTAGATCTAACTACTGCGCCAATGAACCTTTCAATAGATGTTCCAGAGCTTTCAACCAATTTGCTAGATTTTATAACACTGACATATCTAAGAATTCATTTCGACGTTTGGTTCTGGAAGTTATAAAATGAATCCATATTAAACTTTGTATTTTATATTCATGTTGTCTTATTTTATCCCTGACAATTGAATTGTAATGGATAAATAGTTAATAGTATGACATGTAGATGGCTCTATTGTCAATATTTCATTTCATCTCATTTATTTCAAATTCATTGGACACAAAAGGCATATTAGCCTATGTTTTTTTACTTTAAAAAATGGCAATTTATTAAAGAAAAAACGTAAGTTTTGTACATTTTTTTAATTATATTTAATGATTTTTGCAGTGTAGTATATACCTGTCTACAAAAAAACCCCAGCTTTTATTATAATAATTTCCACAAAGTAAAAAAAAGAAAAACCAAAAACTGAATTATTTTAATTCATTTTTTTTTTATGTTTAATTTTCTCTCTTTTAGTTTGAGAGAAAAAATTATTTAAACTTTTTCGTAGAATAAATAAATAAATAAAAAAAAAAAATTCTTGGGAATAAAATAAAAAAAAAAACTACAAAAATCTAGGAAAAACTTTTCTTATTTTTTAATATTAAAAACGTGAAAAAAATAGAATAAAATTAACACAAATAAAAACAAGGAAATAATAAAATTTCATTATTATTAAAAAAAAAAAAAGAAAAGAAAAAGAAGAAGTGAAATTATGTTACGGGTACCCGGCAGGTGAAAAAAAATTTAAATTTACCATTTATCCCAAGAGAATAATAATAATAAAACAAAATTCCTTAAAAAACAAACATAGTTTTAAACACACAAATTAAATCAGAAAAATATTACTCTAAAAAATATAAAATAAAAAGCGGAAGTTTGTTGATGTTGTTGATCCTTTTTGTTTAAATCAAATTCCAAACATAACAAAAAAAAATTAAAATTAAACTATCAGACACAGAATGAAATTTTAGAGAGTTGTAATTTATTTATGATAAGGAATTGCAAGACAACAGAAAAATATTCTCTCCTGTTGCAAATTGATGAGGTATTATTGGCGTAGTGCGTAGTGCCATTAATTTCTGTCCATAATTAATTTATATGACCTATATAGTTGTAGAACTTTGAACTATACATATTTCAATGTATACTCGTATATGTATTTTAATTTTACAGTTCAATATCTATCAAATATGGAGTCAATAATTATTATTAATTTTTAGGATCACTTTTATGATTTTAGGATCATTTTTTAGGATCATAATTTTATCAAATTTCATTTCTTCTTTTGGTTGAACAGCCAAATATCGGTCTACTAGCGCTAGCCTATATTTTGTTATACAAGTTTTCCCGACATATTCAAATGCAATTTGAGATCTTCTAATTTTATATGAATTCCTAAATATAAATTTCTCTGTAGCAGAGATAGACTATATATATTATTTATTGCAACTAATAGCGTGTTGTAGCAAAAATTCTAAGCCGGTCGAGTTCAGTTATCTAGTAATTGAACTTCACCCGGCTTAGCATTTTTGCGTCTTAAAATTTAAATTCCTGTATATGGTAATAATAATATATACATGAAAATAAGGTTCAAAGTTGTACCAATAGAGGTCGCCTCATTTAAAGCTGAGTCAACTTGGAGTGACATTAATGCCTCTACCGGAATTATATTCATACTATATGACCTGATGCCTTCTTAAAAATATATTATGTATATAGATCGGTATTTTAAACAAAAATAAATTTATTATTTATTTATTTTTACTTTATACCATGGACAGACAAAACAAACTTCCAAATTATTTTTGTAATTCCCAAAAAAATAAATTTGAAAGCATGTATATAAATTTAGATGCTCGTATAATAAATTTTTCAAATTATTCAAATTCCATTTTTCAAAAAAAAAAAAAAAAAAACAAACAACAGATAATACCATCGCTCATGCTGAGCTAACACTTTATTACTATACATTATTGGACGTATAACTAACTAGTTGTTAGAGAAAGTTTCTTGTTTTTTTTTTTTTATTATTATTATTTTTCTTGACAATTTGTAAATAAGAAAAGTTTTGTTTTCAGTTTTTCTTTTTTGTTTTACCAATTTGTGCGACATAAACACTAATTTGTAGTTTTGAACAATGGAGTATAATAGTGATTTATGGTAAAATATTTTTGTAGTTTTTCTATTTTCTAAGGGGATCATTGAGAAAATTTATAAACTTTGAAATTAATTTAAATTTCTTATGATAAGTTATAGATTTTTCTATAGTTTCAATGAAATTTTTTTGATAACATTTTAAATTAAAAGAAAAAAAAATTGCAATATTTTACTATGTAGATGTGCGTAATTAAATCACAATTACGATTTTCAAAACACAAATTATTAGTTTAACTACAAATATTTACAAAATATCAATTCCAGGCAAGCATTTTGTTTTTTGTTACCAGGATTTCTAACAGGCCAGTGTTGACTTAACTATCACCTTGATAAGTTCGACAGTTCTCGCTCACCATACTATGCAGAACATGTGGTGAACATTACGAATCCGCCGAACACGTCCTGTGTGATTGTGTAGGTCTGAGTTGCAATAGATTCAGCCTCTTCAACTAAGATTTTTAAATGCAAAGGACATCTGATCCGGCTCCCCCAAGGCGGTTTACAATCTTATTAATAATTTAACCAAGGTATGCTTTAAAAAATATAAGGGTCACACAATATGCCATAGTTATGGCCGCGGTGTTTCTCTTTCCCAACTAACATTTTTAATCTAATCTAATCCAGGGAAAGCACATTTAAAGTTGACAACTATACAATAACATAAATATTTTCTTCCTTAAGATTGCGTTATTCTGATAAATTCACCTTTTCATTCCTTATTTTTATACTATCACTCATATATTATTTTGAGTGTTATGAACTTTTTGTAAGAATGAAATTAATTAAAATTTTAATCTGACCTTGAATTATTATATTGCATCACGACGGGATGGTTCTAAAATTATTTTTTTTTTCTCTAAATCTATTGTTTTTTTCATTATTTTTATACTTAAAGTATTAAAAAAAAAATTAATTTAATTAACAAGTAAAATCCATGTATAATCCACTTTGTTAATTTCAATTGAAAACGAATTTCTTCTATCTTTTAAAAAAAATCGAATAGGTAAATAATATAATATAAACTTGTAAATCAATTTAATACAAAATACAAACTTTGTTATGGTTTTATATTTATTAAAGGATATTTTTTCAATCAAATCTGATTTTGTATAGCCTCAGTTATATACCATTATTTATATATTTTTAATCTTAAAAGTATTTCGATTAAAACAACCAAAGATACAAAAAAAAAAAAAATGTTATTTTTCTTCTTCTTTTTTTGTGTTCTAGAATCTAGAGAATCCTTTTTTTAAAAAAAACTTTTCTAATATCAACATCAATTAAAATAAATTGAAAACAACGTTAGACATTTTATTTTTATGTATAGTCTGTTTGTAGTATTATATAGAGAGAAGAGACATCAAAACAAATAGACAAGAAATAAAAATATAAAGACCATTTTTACACCTACAATATTTTCGTTCCACCTTTTTTTTTTTTGTTCACTCAATTATTTTTGTTGTTGTCAGCCTTTTCTAATTCCAGGCTTAAACAAAAGAGGACAGTGAAGCGCATTATACGTATATGTACGTCAAGTGGTGCGTTTGACGTATATATGTGTACGCCGGGTGAAAAAAAAATATGAAAATTCAAAATGTTAGTAAAAACTTAAAACAATATCATGTAAAAGTTTAGTTTACACTTATATCAAGATTGCAATAATGTAGAATCTAATATGCAGTGTTTCGGGCAGTGCATGTTAACAGTAAGACCTCTCCCTAATACAGGACGTACGGCGTATATCGTCTGTCAAAATCGTTTCATGCACATACATTTTGTATGAGAGCTCCCGAAATACGCAGCGTACGAACGCCGACAATTCGAATTTCCAATTGTGACGGGCGTATACAAATTTTTAATTTGATTTTTGAAATTTAACAAAAAGAAACATCGATCAAAAAAATTTTAATGTATATAAATGTGGCGTTTTATTTCGGGATACGCTGGCTTATCAGCGTATCGACGTATATACCCCATACGTCGTACGTCCTGTATTAGGGAGAGGTCTTAAGCGCATTTCACGAATATATATATATGTGATCGGCGATTTTAATTATGCAACCAAAAATACACTTTTGAAAATAAATTACTCGCTTAACTATGGTTAATATAATGTTTGTGCGAAATTTTCGTATGTGCAATTTTCATGTGTGCAATTTTCGTGTGCACCGAACCAAAAGAAGAGTGTTCTTGTGGATAGAGAATGGAGCAACTTCATTAGACAGACTCTTCCACATGTCAAAAAGAAAGAATTTATTACGCTTACATGCGGATTGAAAACGAGATCAATCCAGATTAGTGTGAATGGAAACCATGGATTGAGTTGATATTTAGTTGAATATTCGTTAAATCCATTTCAACTCAACGAAAAAACTAGTTAAAAAATTGGATATATTATATTTGATTGCAAATAACATTAAATCGTAAAAGTAAAATATATGTATATACTATATATGATGTTAAAAATCATAATATATGTCGGGCGACAGGAACATTTTGAGTAAAGAAGAAGTAAATTTTTTTGAAGGAAATATAAATATTGAAAATATTGTAGAAAATTATTTTTATCTATGATTAAAAATGTTATAAGTATTATAATTTTGTAAAAACTGTCAACACAATCCGACAATCCAATCTTAACTCAATAACACACCATCAATCCCACCCCAAATGAAGCTGATTTTCAGTTTTGCTTTTTTTGTTATTGAACATTTTTCTGTTTTTTTTTTTCAAAAAATTAAATTAAAAGAAAGAAGAAAAAAAAACATGTTGAAAGAAACGTATATATGAAATTCCAATTAAAACAAAAAAAATGAACAACATAAAAATAATAAATCTACAAGAAAATTAAAGGATTTTTTTTAGTCCTTTTTTTTTATACAAAAAAAAAAAAAATAATATAAATAAAAAATGTACATAATTTGACAATTGTATATAGAAACTTTTCTATATATATTTATATACTCCTTATATTCCTTCTTAGTCCTGTCTGTAAATAAGAAGAGAAATTAAGTAAATATAAATATCCTTTATTTTGTGCAAAAAAATAAAATAAATAAAATGTACATAAGTAAAATTATATAACAAAATAAAGTAAAGACAATCAAAAAGAAAATTGAAATAGTTTTATATATGGGCAGCCAGCACTCCAGCAATAAGAAAAAAAAATGCCGCGCAGCAGAACTACTACTGATCAGTAGTTTTATAATTATGGGCTTTTTTTTAATTCAACTACTCTAAATACATATTTGGAGCGGTAGAAACTCTAGCGGTAGAAATTTGAAATACGGTTACTGGCATTGTATTCTACTCTTAAATACCTTTCCAACGAGTGGTCAAACTTCATTTTTTGTCCAACGAGTGGTCAAACTTCATTTAAAATTACAATTTTATATGGAAAAAGATGTTTTGGCAAAATGCGAATAGCACCGCCTACCGGTCGAACTTTTAAATTCCATCAATTACATCTGGTTCTCAATAAATTAAGTTTTCCATCGGCGGGTCTATCATAAACTTGAGTATGCACTAACTATGTGAAATAACTGGTTTTTATTGTTTACACCGGACGGACAGACGGACAGACAGACGGACAAAAGCGTTAACATAAGGGATTTTTTTTTTAAAAAAAGCCCTAAAAACAGAAAATGGAAATAGAATATGAAAGATATTATTTACCTTTAAAGTTAATCCTTGTTGATATTAGTTAAATTAAGGGTGACTCTGTCTGTAAGGAATTTTTTTTATGTAGATTTCATTTTGATATTAGTGGCAAAAGAATGTGAAAAATAGATGTACAGAAAAGTTATTTTTTTATAGTGATAGATAGTCTTCTCTGTAATATAGTTGGAGAAGGTAAATAAATATTGTAAATAATTTGAAGTTGAAATCTCTTAAACAAAATATACAGACAAACACACTGTTCAGGGATATACGAAATTTTGTTTAAGTATTTTTCCATGAAAGTCTTTTTAATGAAAGGAATTATTTTTGAATGAGAATTGGAATTTGAATTAAAATAAATTAAAAGGCCATGATCGTTTTGTATATATTTTCATTATTTGGTTGGTTGCTACTTGGAGGTATCCTACTAGTGGTGAGGCACTAATCCTTTAAAATTTTGTAGCCACTCATTCTCGTGACCACGGAGTTTGGTTGGTTTGTTTTAGATCCATAGTCGGGCAGTGTTTAGGAACTGTGTCAGGTCAGCACGTGGCTAGATCGTTCAGTTCGTATAGCTGCCAAGTGAACGGTGTCTAGCTCTGGCTAGCGATATTTTCATTATTTGCGTATATTTATTAGGGGCGAGAACGAAAGTTGGAAGTCATAAAAATTTAAGAAAATAGAAAAATTCTTCTATATTCTTCATTATTAAATTTTAATATTATTATTTTATAAACCATAAAAAAGTATTTAAAAATAATTATAGTGTAAGATTATGGCAGATATACTTTATAATAGTACTTGCAACATGTTTCGATTATTTACTTAGTTGGCGCAGCATTCTATCGCATGTGAGTTAATTCCAACTGATAAATTATATTTGTCGGTGTTGCCAGTGTTATTAAAAGAAATACTCGATTAGAATTGATATCGAATACGAAGATACTATTTGTCGGAAAGAATTCCTGCTGGAAGAAATATTGTCCAGAAACATGAGTTTTCTATTAACACGTTCACTGTCCATGAGTCACATATGAGTCATAATACAGTGGGTAGATTCACGCCCATGAGATGATCAGTTTTAATATCTTATATTAACTATGATCCAAAAATAATTTAACTTTTAAATCACTTATTTTTAAGTAATAATTCATTTCATTAACAGGAGACCATGATTTGCAGCGTTCAGCAGAGTCTAGCGCATCTAGCGCTCGAGTAATTTTTCTACTGAACGGTTATATTTTGGAGCTCTAGCGCTCGAGTTTTATCTAGCAGAAAAATTTTATGCTAAATAGAGCAGCAATTTTTTTTTTCAATATCCTTTTGAATTTATATCCTTTTAAACTCTATAAAAATGTACTTAATTTTTTTTTTTTTTTATCATTTCCCATAAAAAAAAAATTAAAATTTAGGACACACTGATGACACACAATTGTTAGCAAAACTTTTTTCACTATATTATTATTTCGATTTTATGGCTACATTATATTTTTTTCCTAATTTTCCTTTTATTCCCCGAATTTTACGATTATATAAAGTGGAAATAAATTCTCTATATATTTTTTTTAAATTCTCTATAAGTTTTGTATAGAATCCTTTAAAATTCATTTTTTATTTTTCTTTTGGCAAAAACGAACTTAGAAAAAAAACCTGGAAAAAAAAAAGGGATTGTAATATTATAAAAGTTTTTCGAGCGAGGGATAATAATAAAAGTTACTAGTTACGAAAACGCATTTTGCATTAAAGTTTTTTCTTTTCTTTTAAAACTTACACATACGTTTTTTTTTTTCTTCCATTTTATTTTTTCCTTACTTTATTTTTATATTCTGAATTTTGTAAGTTTGAAATAGACAAAAAAAAGTTTCATATTGGATTATTGTACATACGCGATAAAAAAGTTTAAAAAAAAAAAAAAAAATTTTTTTTGGTTCTGGGCGGGCAAGCCCGTATTGTATATAAAAAAAATAATCGTCCATGTTCCAGCATTCATATGACTTGTGAATTCAAAATTGATGTTCTAGCATTAACAGGCTTTTTTGAATTTTTCGCATTTTATTTAATTTTTTTTTGAAAATAACTTAAAAATTTAAAACTTTTAGGGAAAAAAAAATATTTTCACTTTTAAAATGAAAAGCGTGAAACAAATCTTTAAATTAAATGCGAAAAAAATGCGAAAATCAAGAAATGCGAAAAAAAATTTTTATATACAATTTACACAAATTACACAAATTAATGAAAATGTGAATAGAATTCGGTTGTATATTACGTCAACAGTGAATAACAGAATCCCAAATTTTAATTTTCGATAATACAATTCACAATGCGAATGATTATCGAATGCTGAAACAACCGCATTCACATTCATTCATCTTTCAGCATTTCGAATGCTGGAACATGGACGAATATATTTTATAAATGTGAAAAAGTTAAATGTGAAAATTTAAGCTTTTTATATTTGGGGGGGAAAAAATAAGAAATTGATAAAAGTAGCAAAAAAAAAAAAATATAAAGTTTTTACTTGAAAAGATTTTTGGATAAAAAGCTAAAAGAAATTTTTTTTTATGGAAAATATTGAATGGAATTAGGTGTATATAAGTTGATTGATTGTAAAATCTATAAGTAAAGTTTAAAAGTACATATACACATACTACATAGATAAGGTGTTTAGGATATATAGATTTAAGTTAATTGAGTGAAGAAATTTTTTTATATTAATGAAGAATGAATGGACTTAACGGATTACTTTTAAATACCAAAAAGGATTGACAGTAAATGGACAAGAATTCTTTATTGAGAGTAAAGTATAAATAAGAAGATTAATATGGGTGTTTGGTATCATGAAATATATAGGCATAAAAAGTCGATTTTTAGATCATGAACTTTTTCACTGTTAAGGGTCGGGTAAACAGTCTTTGACAGAAGCTTTCTTAATTTTCTGAGAAGGACATAAATATAATTCTACACTATATACTAACTATAAAATATATACTATATTCTTCGACTTATAAATGATACTCTGTTATATATAGAAATTCCTTTTGCAGAAATTTAAAATTAATAGACATTATTCTATCGAATTTATATATAATTTTTCACAATTTTTCTATTAAATTTTCGTCCCACATTTAAACTTTTAAACATAGTTTTAAATTATCAACAAAATAAAAATCTTGATAATTTATATTTCTCCAGTCAGAAAGTTATTAATGGAAATTTCAATTCTCTATAAATGTCTTACTATTTCACTATTCAAAAATATTTTCTTTATTTAATTTTCCTCTTACAAAAGAAAATCCAATTTCCAATGAAAGTATTTCTCATTTCTTATATATACAGAAATTTTGGAATAATTTTTATAATATATTTTTGTACTCTTGAACATTTTCTTCTGATTTTTTGCTATTACCTATAACTTTACAATCTGCAAAAACCAAAAAAATGGTCAACAAGGATGACAAAAATAAATCATATAAAACTCCCTTTTAATTCAATTAAATTCATTCTCAAGGAAAATAACTTTATTTATATTATTTTTTTTTGGTTTTTCCTAATGTCCTTAACCAATTTTTTATTTTATTATGACATTAATTTTGTATTAGGATCAACAGAAACGATAAAAAAAAAAAAAAAAAAATTTTTTTATTTGGACAAAAGTGCAAAATTTGTAAAAATAAAAAAAAAATTATAGAAAAAAAGGATAAAAAAAATTTTTTTTTTTTTTTTATTATAATAATAAAAAAGAAAATTATTGTTGCTTTGTACATATATATAAGTTTCACTAAATCCTGGAAATTTTTTTTAAGATCAATTTTACACGTCCCAACATTTTCAATCAAAATAATTTTTCTCTTATTATGAAAATTTTTCGTCACTTAAGGCCGGCGCACAATTGCACCTTTAATTCGATAGTTGGTAACTTGTAAGCGAACACAATACCAGCCAGTTAACGCCAGCCAAAAAAGTACGCTAGCGCTATTTTAATATTGTTAGGCAAAAAAAACTTGCGTGAAAAAATCACATAAAAATTATGAAAAATTGACAAATATGAAAAAAAAAGAATCTAGCGACAAATGTGCGAAGTTGGGTTTTTTCTCTAGCGTTAATAAAAGTTACAGTTAACACTATCGATTAAAGCCACAATTGTGCGATGTCCTTTACGGAACGGAATCAAAAGAAACGAGATCTTTGACATGAGATTTTTAGTAGCTTTTCATCTCATTCATTTAAGATAAATAAAAAACGATGCCAAAATCACAGGAGAAAAATATTTTTTTCAAAAAACTGTTGAACATGTAATAGTCTTCTAATATTATATGATTTTATCATTTTTAGCACATTTTCACAACCAATTTGGTAGAAATATGTAAATTAGTTTCACTCTGTTATTATTTCCCCACCAAATTCGAAATTTACCGATATTGAACATGTAGTAACTTTTGAAGCAATACACATTTTTAAGATAAGATAGGAAAATCTTTTATCTTTTAGACTAAAGTCTCTGAAGAAATTGTATCGATCTCCCGTTGTGGCCCTTCCTTTCCGTTATTAAATTGTATCGATCTCCCGTTGTGGCCCTTCCTCAAGAAATTGTATCGATCTCCCGTTGTGGCCCTTCCTTTCCGGCTCATAGTTCAACATGAGGCGATTTTGAGGAAATGTGCTTTTGACAAACCCAGTGTTGGTTTTTCTTATTTTTTATTATGATCCTCAATATTTTTGTTGTCAGTTTTTATCACTTCATTTTTATATTTTCTTATAGCAAAAAAAAAAAAAGAAGAAAAAGTGTCGTTGTTTTTTTTTATAGTTCCTAAACTTTATATCCAATTTTTTTTTTATGATGACCATTAAATATCCTGTTGGGAGTTTTTTTTAAAAAAAGGGAAAGAATATTATTTTATTGTTCTTCCGAGATGGTAAAAGAAGGTAATTTTACTTTTTTGCTGTCTTTATATTTCCCCAACAACAAAAAAGTCCTTTAAAGGATTTTTGCTTTTTTTTTTTTTGGAAAACAATAATTTTTGTTTGTGCAAAATTGTGAATAATTTAAGGATTGTATGAAAGGAGTTTATCATATATAATCTTTTTTTATAAAGAAAGAAATTTTGTCAATTGAAACATAAAAGATATTAAAGTGAAATTGGAGAAAATGTTTTTTTTTTGTAGATTTATGAAAGAAGAGAAACTAGAAACTAAAATTTGGTAATCGTTAGAGTAAAATTTAAGTAATATATTTATTGAAACTCTCATCCTATTAATTATAGTTAACTATGGTCTAGAATAGACTATAAAAGACTCGGAAAACTTATATAAGATTTTCTTGATCGAATTGGACTATTTTACATTATTATATTGTCTACAGCCTTTGATGGAAGCTATATGAAACATTTGAAGGGAAATGTGTTTCTTACTATTCCACAAGGTCATACGTTATAATTTCCCTATATAGATTATTGTCATTTGTGTTCCTCTTAAGAGATATTGTCTTAGAGACTCATGTAGGTTTCTAAAGAAATGAAGATTCGAACTTGCAAAGACTAAAAATTTGATCGAGTTGCGAATATGAGAAATTCAAATAGTCAAATAGATCTGAGTTATGAGTATAATTGGAAGAATATCAAATTTCCTGTCATTTGATCTTCTTCTTTTTTCGATAAAGCTAAAGACATTTGGATCAAATTGAGAAGAATAAAAATATTTGCAAATTTCTAAGATAAATTTAAT
Organism: Empis stercorea; assembly: GCA_949752835.1. Taxonomy (NCBI): domain Eukaryota; kingdom Metazoa; phylum Arthropoda; class Insecta; order Diptera; family Empididae; genus Empis; species Empis stercorea. The sequence goes on along the minus strand of OX457085.1, from coordinate 83,581,683 downwards.
TAAAAGATTTCACCTCTTGAAACCACCTAATAAATCATTATGTAAAGCTTAATTATTGGTGCAACAACATGTTGAAAATAAATCATTTCAGGCCAATAAAGGATGGTAATAGACAATGGCAACACAAAAAGTATAAACATAATTCGTTAACCAATAATATACAATATTTAACTTTTTTTTCTTAATACATATATTTCTAAGCTACATAAATAATAGTTTTATACATACAAAATAAAATTCTAATCTTAAAGTCAACTTATTATCTTTATTTTTTTTTTTTTTGTAGACAAAATTCTTCTTATTTAACCAACCAAAATATAATTTCATATACTTTTATATTTGTTCTTCTACAATCTACATTCTTGATTCAAATATTTTCAAATAAATATAAAAGTAAATTTCCATCACACATAAATGTTAAATATATGTTAAATCTAACACGGGGTCTCCATTATCCATAATGTTGTCCATAAATGGAAATGGAAACCATTATGGCTAATGGAGACCACTCGGCCATCAGAAATTCCATAAATGGAAAACTTTATCCACGTCCATTTATGGATAAGTTTATGGACGCATATGTCAAGAAGAAAATGACCGAAAGTGGTTTTTAATTTGTAAATTTGGTTTCATATTGTGGTTAATTTTATTAATTGACTTTCGTTCTGTATTCACAACATACTAAATTACGAATACCAAACAATTTTACACGTTGACAATCAAAATATATGACAAATTTCAATGATATTTCGAATGATGATATTTCAGTCGATGAAATGCCCAGTTTTTTTTTTATTTTGAAATCCATAAATGGAAACTGTTATGGAAATGGAAATGGAAATTATCATGGCTAATGGAGACGGCCTGTAATATAAAAAATAATATTTATAAATATACCAAAAAAACTTTTTTTTTTCTTTGCTTTCTTATATACTTTTCTTCCAGCAGTTCGCAGTTTAAAAGAGAGAAGGATCAAAACTTTCATTTATTATTTTCTATATCCTTCAATAATCTTCTACACAAATATACAAAATAGAAAATTGAGTATAAATCTTTTTTTATCATATACAAAAATATACAAAAAACATGGTCAAAATATGTAGAAGCTTATATAAAACGAAAATAGTATAAGAAATATCCTTTTGCCATAAGATTTTTATTTCTTTGTAATAGACAGGCGATTTGTTTTTTTTTTTTTTTTATTATTTTTAGTCATGTCCTGGAATTGGTTATAAAAAAATAAAACAACATAAAAATCCTTCTTTCACAACATATTAAATAAGAAAAGGATATTCACAACGAAATATCCTTATATGTATATATACTACAATATTACTTAATATAGAAAAAAAATTGATAAAAAAAGAAAAAAAAAAAGAAACATGTTTCTTTCTCCATTTTTTTTTTAACATTTATCTTTCAAAAAACACTTGTGTGCACACAACATTACTCTTTTCCCTTTCTATCATTTATATTTTCATCAATATTCTTTTCTCTTAATTAACTTGATCCTTTTTTCCTTGTTACCGAAAAATTATGTATTAACATTTTCAATATACATATATGTATACTTGATATAAGTTTTCCAAATCAATTCACTTATAAACGAGAATAGAGTATAGCGAGAAAGTCTTATATCATATTTACACTATACATTTTTCAAAATTGAATTAGAAAGATTCGGCCTTAAAGTGAAAACTGAGTCTCTTATAAGTCAAGGCAAAAATTTTTTTTTCATGATAATTTCACGGTTTTTGAATTTTATCAAGAAGATAGTGAGTAAATAGTGAGTGGTGACTTTATAAAAGCCTGGAATATAGGAATAAATTCAGAACTAAGTTGAGGTCTTATATGGTTGGAAATTTTTCAAAATGATTGATGAACGTAGAAAGATTCTGATTGCATAACATATTTCAAATAATAAATTATATTATTTGTTTACTTTGATCTTATAGATCATCCTTTACATCTTTACAAAATGCTTCATTTTATTCTTAGTCCTCCTTTTATAAAACATGCTTCATTTTCTTCTTATGATAGGAAAAGTGATCGATCGATCCTGTATACTATCAGAATTAATAATACTTCGTCATGATTTAAATCATTTTCGAAAATATTTCTTAATTTATTTCATATTTCAGATCCTTGAAAAATAATCATATCATAATTTTCGTACAAAAAAAATTTATAATTCGCGTTCTAAACCTTAACCTTGACCCCATAACTCAATTTTCATTCATTATAAATATATAATTTAATTTCCTATGTAATTTTTTTACTTTGTTTTTCTTTGTGTTGTAATTTCTTATATACTTTCCTTATCGGAAGAATGGATTTCAGGTGATGGAAACTTTTTATACATTTCAGTATTTAACCAAATACAAAAAAAAAAAAAACATTTTTTTTAAATATAAATTTTCCTCCATTAATTTCCCTTCCAAAAAAAAACAAAACAAAAGGATGAAAAGAGGTGAAATTGTGAAATTGTGGAAAAAAGTATTACGATAGTAAGCTTTACATTTTCTTAATTTTATTTTGTAACTTTTTGTTCGTGGACTCTTACATGTTCAACATTTTCTCTCCGCATTTTTATTTTTCAATTTTGTAGATTTCGTTTTTTTTTTGTTTTTTTTTTAAACAAAGCTAAAACTTGGGACATAACCGTATATTAGTAATTAGTATACCTACTTCTGCCAAAGCAGCACTTAAAGTGTGCTGCTTTGGTTTCTCTGATAACCAGAGGAGATAAGGGCGTTAATAACATTTTTACAATGCTGCAGAATTATGGGAACTAAAATGGCACTTAACTGGGAAGGTGCGGAAACTAACCTGCAGGTGGGAATTAAAATGGCCCTTAGCTTCATAATCTCTTATGTGATCTAAAAAGAAGAGCATGACTTGAAAAAGAACTCATATAATGATTATGAATGAAAAGTATGAATTTTCCAGCATTTTTCTCTATCTCTATCGTTCGCTTACATTGTGTAAAGTGTTTGCAACCTCCTCACAGATAAATTTTGAACGTGTAAATAGTCAGTCTTTAATTATACGTTTTCATTTACACAAAAAAAAAAAAAATAATTAATATAGATTTTTTGTTGGTTCGTGAGCTTGTATTTTCTTCCGTTTCAAAGGATATTAATCATCAATTTTCATTGAAATTATACTAAATATTTTTTGTTTTTGTTTTCTTATATTATATTTTCTCGCACTTGTAAATCTTTTAATATTTATATTATTTTTGTTTTACGTTTTATAATAGATTTTTTTTTTTATGTTCACAAGTACGTAATAAAGTTTTTTTTTTCTTTGGGTGTGAGGTGGTTTTTGGGCGTAAGGTGATTTGTGGGTTTGAGGTTTCAGAACTATATGGTTAATTGTTTTTGTAGCCGTAAATATTTATAATATAAATGAAAAATGGTTTAATTATTATTATTATAAGTATTTTATATAAGAAAAAAAATAATTTTCATTTCATTTATTATAGAATTTCGAGAACATGAAAATTTTAATAAAAAAAGGAAAATATTTTTGTTATATATATGTATAAGAAATCTAAAAAAGCGATAAAAAAAAGGACTTAATACCGGAAATTGCTTTCAAGAATTTTCAATTTGCGTAATTAATAAAGATTATTTGTTTTAAGATTGTAGATCTACGTCATGTATTTATTTGACTATAAACTTATATAGTCAATGTAAGGTTAAATTAAAGAGGTGACATTCAATTATATATGTATTAAACGATTTTAATGGGAGAGTTATGGACATTTGTTGAACAGAATTGTATAAGCAGTTTATGGTTAATAGTACCATTTACACGATCAAATAAAATCAATATTTTATTTAAATGACTCATCGATCAAATAAATTTCATCGTCTAAATGGTCCATCCAATATCCTATCAAATAAAATCTCAAATCAAAATATATTTTGTTTATTTCAAATAAATTTGTCAAATATGACATCACGTCAAATAGATTTGATCGTGTAAATGCTTTTCGATTGTATTTTGACAGATTTTTCATCAAATAAAATTTTGATTTTATTTGATCGTATAAATCTTTGACTATATAATATATGGACTGCTAAACGCTTATAATTTCCTTTGCTGTCAAAGAAAAAAATACTATTATGACTGGTAGCGCATAGCACCAGAGATGGCCAATAAGAGAACTAAAGTTATGGAATTCTGAATTAAATCCAGTAGAATTCTCAAGTAAAATCTATGGAATTCTCATAAATGATTTAGTTGTTTTATTGGCCATCAAAAAGGCGAGCGTCGCCAAAGGCAATTCGGAATAGTTAATTCCTTTTTTTTTCGCCATCTCTGGTGGTATGCGCATAGTCGGTCATAGCTACAGCAATGAAGTTGGTTACTAGCAGTCCATATATTATATAGTCAAAGGTGTAAATGGTACTACTGAATCAACAAGATTTTGTATATTATGTACGAGTATTTCACATACTTAGAGTCACTTCTAAAATTACTCATTAGCCTTAGACAAATTACGCGGGGATCTTTGATAAAGTCACTAAATTGTACCAGTGACTACAATATTTGTTTTGTTTCAGAATGTAATTTTGAAGCCTTCAAAATTCCATAAATTTTTATTAATATTAAATTTTTTTTTGTGAATCAATTAAAATAACATTTAAATTAATTAAATATAAAAGGCAAAAATTATTCTTGGTGATTTTCTTTACCTATGATGGCAATACACAACACAACACAATATTTCTCAAAGCATATAAGAAAAAATCCCAAGAAATAAAGTGTCACTAATATTAAAATATTAACCTTCGCTTGTACAATATTTGAGTCATTCTGACCTGTTTCCGATATCTAAGTTTTGGAGGACATCAAACAACTATAACATATAATGTCAACTACTACTATACATATTTATATCACTTTAATTCAGCGATTCTGCTATATGTATACTTTTTACCAAAACCGCGTATATAGTATAATACTTTTGCTTCTTACACTAAGGGTTGTATCGAAAAGTTCTCAAAATTGAAAAATGCATTTTTTTTGCCCTTTTTTATGAGAAATGTCATCTACTAGGCCTGGAACTTTTCTCTGCGTGTACTATGTAAATTTAATTACCTTATATATTTGTTTTGTGAAATAATTGCTTATGCAAACATGAATCAAAACGAATTAGGGTCCCAAAAATTTTTTGTTTCTTTAAAAAAAAATTCCAATTTTCCTATAAAAAAGTGAGCCAAATTAGATGGAACTTCATATTTCGTTGCTTGGCGAACCATTAAAAAAGTTCAAGGAGACCCAAAACATCAAAGATAAACCAACAAGTGGTCGTCCAAACGATCCCGTGCACATAAATTTAGAAGAAGAAAAATAAGGGGGTCCTTAATAAAAAAAATTTTGCAGATCGGACGAGATGTGGCTGGAAAAATCCAGTTGTTGTAGTTGTAAGAGTATGGTCCAAAGGATGAAAAAGAGAAATGCTGTGCAGACCTTAACGAAGCAAAAGAACCCCAAAATAACCACCAAACTATTCAACAAGAACATTTGATTAGCAAAGGAACTGTATAATATATTTTTTTGAGAACTTTTCAGTACAACCCTTAATTTAATTTCACATTTCAAATTTTAAAATTACTCATATTATTGTCTAAATATATTGTAATACACTACTTGTACTCTTGTACATTAGTCCATTCTGAAAAACATTTTATGTGATGTACAATTCGTACCATATCCTTCTTAAACAAAATAAAAAAACAAAGCTATATAATGATAATTTTACCAATATAACAAGAATCCTTCAAGTCAAATCCATATAAAAAAACAAATAAAATAATTTTTAATATATATAAGAAAAATCAATGTTATAACAATTTTATATACCAAAAAAAAAAAAAACAAAAAACAAAGGACGAGATAAAAGAACCTTAAAAATCTTATTTTCCTTGGGTAAATAATAATTTACCATTCCTGGCAAATTATTTCTACTATACTTACACACCATACTATCCACCACTGACCAAATTTTCCTTTTGATTTCCATGATAGTTCCATCAATTTCCTTATATAAAATAATCATTTTTGATCATTTTTTTTTTTTTCATTTGGTTCTGGTTTTTGGGTCAATAAAAAATTTTTTTAAAATTGGGGGAAAATGAAGAAATATATTATTTCCGATATTCATTTCGTTTTTTTTTATCGTACATTTTCTTCGAAACGTTATAGTAGTACTTTTAAAAGCAAAAAATTCACCCCTTTTTCTATAAATATTTTGTTTTCCTTGTTGTCCTATGGCTGGTTAAATTTTCAGGCGCCACAATAAAGTATAAAAGATTTTATATATATATATACATATATAAATTTTTGGGTTAAGGATATTTTTCTCTTCTATGTGGATCAATTATTATTATTATTATATTTTTTTGTAGAGTTATAAGTGGTTCAAAAAAATTTACTAATAATAATAATAAAAAAAAAAAGTAAATCGATTTAGAAGAAGAAAAATAATAATGTGATTTTTATAGTCCTTTAATTTATTTTTCTTAAGGGGATCCTCTTTACTATATATCGTCTTTGATTTCTCAGATATTATTTTTAGTTAGTGAAAGAAAGGATATGTCTCTAGTTTCTTCAAATAATTTATGTAAAAATAATAGTATATATAATGGGTAATTTTTTTTATTGGTTATAGAAATTTATGGATAGATTAAAGGATCGTTTAATTTTATTTTATTTTATTTTTTTTTTCTGGTTTTAATCTAATTTTTATATAGATATATTTTTATTTTTGACCTTATCTTGTGGTAAATTTATATTTATTTTATTTATTTTGATTATATACATTTTTTTTAGGGGGATGGGTGGGGGTGTTAGGCTATAATAAATTTAAATTAATGATTAATTTTTTGATTTAATAAATTTGAAAAATTTATAAATAATTTTGTTATTATAAATGAGAGAGAGTATGAGAAAATATGTTGTCATATTTATAAATTAACTATTTAATTCGTAAATTAATATATTTTGTTAGTTATATAGTTATGCGTAAATATATAGCATAATAATTATGTTATCCTACATTATTTCTATACTATAGAATTTTAATAGAAAAATAGAAAAAATAGAATTTTGAATTTGATTTAAAATTTGTATCAACATTTTCGATAAAAATATAATGGAACACACGAAATTGTTATATAAAGAGGCTGCTGTAATGTGGTCTCATGCTTTTAGTAGGTTGTTGGAACTTTTAGTAAGTTGTTGGAAGCAGATAGTTCATAATTTTATATACTATAACCTTCATTTAAGTAGATCATTTAATTATAGTAACCATTGAGTATATATAAATAGAAATTCAGTTATAAATCATGGTATTGTTTATAGTCAATTGTTTATAGTTGAATACAATTAAACTAATAGTGGCAACCCTAAAACCCCGTTATATGCATTTATTTGAATATTCACTTGTTAATTTTAATAAATGCGGAAATTCTGGCGGGAGTGTCTCAGAAACTGTGTATGAGAGTGTATAAGATTTCATGAAGGAGTGTTAAACATCATTTTTCCTTCAAAAAACTAATTAGACATAGGAAACTCTTAAATTAATTTCATCCTTATTTTGATTCTAAAAGTATTGTTGACGTGTGTAACATCAAAAACACTTTACACATATAATAAATGTCACTAATCTAAAATTATTTAACTCTTAAAGATAAGTTATGTATGTAAGTAAAATTTTCTGGCAGTTTTTTAGTAATTAAATTTTCTATTTAATAGTACGTTCACACCAGCTCGAAATTATGTAATTTTGATTATTATTATCGTAATTTTGACAAAAATTAAATTCAATATCATGTAATTTCACATATACATTGAGATGATTTTCAAATTTATATTAAATATAGTAATTTTGTAGAAATTATGTTCCAAGATCATGTCAGAATCGAATGTTCAATCCTATTAATCGATTTTTAAACCTAAAAATTTAATTCTGCAAACTTAATTTAGGTAATGTGCCAAAAAATATGTTTTTTTACCAATATTTCTACGTGCCGATCCAATTCCATAAATTAAAATATTATTGAAATAACATAAATAAGATAATGTAGACTTATAAAGTAATTAATTTTAAATAATTAATTAAATGAATTAATTTTGACATGTGTGCCACTTAATTGCGTTCACTGTTATAAATCATAAAGAAACTTAAAATGTCAAACGAAATTATCTCAATTCTGGTGTGAACAGTTCGACGTAATTTCGAAATCATCAAGCGAAATTACATAATTTCGAGCTGGTAGAGAACGTACTATAATGTGTAATCTTGATTTGTGTTACTCTCCCATATTTAAATGCTTAATTTAAAATTGATATTACTATAATTAATATTTATGTTTTCAATCAAAATTATTAATTTTATAAATTTATTTATATATTATATTTATTTATATCTAAAATCAATTGAGAAAAAACTACAAAAATTTTTCAACAACAACCATAAAAAAACCAAACCTTTCAAGTTAAGTAATTGAATTTAATCAAATCATTTTATTATTATAATAAAGCCTTACATATATAGTAAGTAAAAGTTTCTGTCAATTTTTTTTCAAAAATAAATATATCACCACAAAATAAAAACTTTCTTCCTTTTTTTTTTTTAAAGGGAAAATATTTTTCAAATAAATTTTTATATTTAGATAATTTTTCACTAAAAACAAAAAAAAAATAACCTTTTTTTGCTAAGCCTAAATTGTTTTTTTTTGATAGTATATCGTATAACAAAATAATATATTAAAAATTTTATATCCAAAAGATATCAAACAAATTTTATTGTATATTCGTTATATAAATTTTTTTCGATTAAAACTTTATAATTTTTTTTTGTTTCTGTGAGTCAAATTTTCACTATTATACCTAAAAATTTATACATTTCTCACTTTAAAATCCATGTATGTTCAATGAACTGGCAAAAGAAAAAGTCGATTTTAACCTAAATTTTTTTTTTTTTTGAATTTTTTTATATATTTATGTTTAAATTTGTATTTGTTTACCAATACACACACACATACAAATATAGATATTTTCTTTTATTTATTTATTTGTTAAACATCCTTTTTGCGCGTTTCAAGTGACTAAACTTGTCATTATTATTATTATTATTATGTATACATATATATATATATATATATATTTTGCTATGTCGTTTACAATTTAATGTCAATCCCTTTTCAGTGTTAAAAGTAAACAAGGACGAGAAAAAAAAATTTGTGTATGTTTGTGTTTCTTTTCTTTCTGTTTTTTATGGTTATCAATGATCCTTAATGTTTCTGATACCCAGTGACGAAATATACTATATTTTTTTTTGTGTGCTTGCGGATATCCTAATTTTTCCTTAAAAAAAGAGAAGTCAAAATTTTTCGGTTGTAAATTTTTTTTGTAGGTAAGGGTTTTTTGTTGTCGTTTGTTTGGTTTTTGGGGGTCGGAAAATTAGCTATATATAATCTAAAATTACTTCATTCAAGGTCATTAGAACGGTGGAATTAATTATAATGAGTGAAAATGAACTGAGTTATTTCTTTTTTTTTAAGATATCCTTATATATATTTTATGTTCAATTTAAGGGTTTTTACGTTTGGTGGAAGTATTGTACCTGGTATTTCTGAAAAAAATATTGTAATTTTGACAATGTATCACAAGATCAGATTTATGTGACATATTTTTACTCTAAAATGAATGAGTTTTTTTCGAGTAAAATTAGAATTATTAAATATATAAAATTATTAGGTGACGGGTGGCGTTTGTAATCTATCTAAATTCGCATTTTTCGTGAAAATTATAATTTACAATGAATATTTATTAAAATTCCAGTTGAAAAACTAAATAAACTTAAATTACTACAATTATTGTTAGCATCTGCCACTAGATGGTGCTGCAATTTAATAAATTGCTATATTTGACATTAAACTGCGTAAATTTCACAAAGTCATCTCATAATCTTCATATCATAATTGTATTATTTATTGTCCTATAAGCTTCACATCTTGAATGAAAAACTTGTATAGTCAAATTTAAATTTGATGATCGATTTCAAATTGCAAATGAATAGTGAAGAATATAGAAAATAAATGAGGTAAAGAAGAAAAATGAGCCACTCTAATGGCGTATATAATTAATTTAACCTTGTTCTACTAGGTGGCATGAATATTAAATGTATACTAGAATTTTACTCAATACTTTATGAAAGTTGAGTTAATATTACAAGTTGAAAAAATAAAAAAATTCTAGAAAAAAAGACACCGGGTCTCCATTATCCATAATGTTGTCCATAAATGGAAATGGAAATGGAAACCATTATGGATAATGGAGACCATTCGGCCAGCAGCAATTCCATAAATGGAAAACTTTATCCACGTCCATTTATGGATAAGTTTATGGACGCATATGTCAAAAAGAAAATGACGGAAAGTGGTTTTAAATTTGTAAATTTGGTTTCATATTGTGGTTAATTTTATTAATTGACTTTCGTTCTGTATTCACAACATACTAAATTACGAATACCAAACAATTTTACACGTTGACAATCAAAATATAAGACAAATTTCAATGATATTTCGAATGATGATATTTCAGTCGATGAAATGCCCAGTTTTTTTGTTTGTTTTGAAATCCATAAATGGAAACTGCTATGGAAATGGAAATGGAAATTATCATGGATAATGGAGACGGCCTGTCTAGTAAAGATCAATCAAATAATGAAAATTTTACATGAAAAAAGGTTAACTGGAATTTTTTTTTTTGGGTTTGATAGATAGAAAATGTAACAAACCCTCATCATCGTTGAAAGTGAAATTGACAAATTAGTTTTACCACGATAATTTTTTTTTTTTTTCCTTTTTTCCTTTTTTTTTCCTTTAGATTTAACAAAATATTTTCTTATCATCATTTAAGGTCTAAATTGTCTGTGTTTATTGGGATCATTATACTTCTTATTTATAAAAAAAATAAAATAAATTGATTATAATATTTTTTTTTATTTTCTAATAGATTAGATTTTGATAAGTTTTCGAATTGAAATTAATATAGAAAAAAAATACCATTCACAGCTTGTTGAATTTTTGTTATATATGTTAAAAAAAATTATCAGAAAAGTTTCTTTATTTCGTTTACGATTTATTTTTTTATTGGTAAAAAATCAATTTTTTTTGTTTTACCTTAGAAAATATTTTAAATATATAAAATGAAAATTTATAAAGTAAAATTTTGTATAGATTTTTATTTTTTTTTACGCAGAAACAAATCATGGAAAAAGAGGAGAAGGATATACTTTTTAGTTCAAAAAATTTCATCTTTTGAATGCGGTTTAAGGAGGAAAGTGACAAAAAATATTGAGTGATTTTTAAAATCGATTTTCGTTTTTTCGTTTTTTTCTTTTTTTCCGGGTTGTAAAGAGTTTTAATAATCATTTTTCTGCCATTTGATAAGGATTTAAAGAAAATTAATAAAGGATATTAAATTATCGTAAGCGGTGAAGTATATATATTTAGTTTTGTATTTAACAGCGCCACCTTCAGTTCAGTTTTGGATTTTAAATTAATATCTCATTGAAGTTTTGGTCCTTTTCAGTTTATTATTTGAAAATATCATTATAAAAAAATTTTGCAGATTATTTTCTTTATTTAAATTGACTTCTCCTATCTGTCATGAATTTGTGACCGTCGTGAGATAATGATAAAAATCATTTTTTATTTTTCATATATTTGTTTTTTATTTTCGTCCTTTACCAGAGATTAATCATCAACTTAAAAGCTTTTTTATAATTTGACACTTATTTGACAATAAATTTGACAATTTTTTTTTAAAAGGAAAAAAATAAAAAAAAAAACCAAAGAAAAAAAAAAACAAACAAAAACGTCAAAATTTTGTATTAAAAGGATGAACTTTAGGTAGAAAATGTTTGAAACAAAAAATATATAAACTTGCTTAAAAGGATTTTCACATTCAATAAAAATTTATAATTGAAAACTTTTCATAAAATTGAAAAATCGTTTTTCGAATATATTTTAATCCTGTTATTGTTTTTTTTTTTTTTTCTTTATACAAAAATTGAAATATTGATTTTGATTTTTAATCTGTCAATTTTGAATCTGTCAATATTATATGATTATTTATTGTGAAGTTATTGAAAATTTGAAAATTTCCATCTAAAGCGAGTCTAATATATTTATTAAATGGTTCTGTTAAAATGTGAATCTTCAATTGTAGAAAAGTCACTCTTTATCTTAAATGGACACTAATTTTTTTTCTATAGAGGCTTGCCAATTATTATTGATTATATATGTGAAGCCTCTTTTGTTGGTGATTTATAGTAGAACCAAGTTGTTATATAGTATAGAATCAATTTGTTTTACTTTAATTGATTTAAATTTGATCCGGGATTCTTTTAATTTAAACGTAGAGTACTAAGCGTAGAGTTCTAAGCTTTAAGCCCTAATCCTAGAGGAAACTAAGGGACGCCCGTCACTCCAATTTTTAAAATCACAAATTAAGAAAATTCGGAAATTAAATTCCTTAATTTTGATTCTTTCTTCAATGCTTTTAACAATTACTGTCAATTTTACTTACACACATTTTAAATTTTCCTAGTCTTACCAAAAAAAAAAATATAGCTTTTTTAAGTATTTACAGTCAAATTGACTTTAATGGAAAAAAACCAAAACCAAAACCAAAACCAAAAAAAAAAAAAAAGCAAAAACTTCTCTAAAATAAAAATTTTAAATAAAAAAAAAATTGGTTCACTAACCTCCATTTTTTCATAAGTTTACACATTTAAAAGGCTTCCATTTTCTTTTCATTTTTTTTTTCTAGTTTTGTTGTTATCAAAGTAACTTTTTTTTTATGGACTAACTTGTGGCTTTCAGTATGTGAATGGTTCTTCTCTTTTGTGCAATGCAATTTCCTTTTTTTTTTGTTGCATAATAAAAAAAAAAAAAAGTTTTTCTCATTGTAACTTCCGGGGTTCTTCCTTCACTCACAACTGTCACATAAAAAGAATAAATTTGTGATTTAAACTTTTAATAGTACATTCATTGCCTTTGATAATTCCGCACAAAAAAAAAAGGAAAAAATAATAATACATTTTTCCTATTACAGAAAATTATGAAATTCAGATTTTACTAAATACTAGAATTTTTTTTTTACTTCTGCTGAAAATTTATATTCAAATTAGATTAAAGTTGGTGAAATTTTAACAATGAAATTTTTAAATTATAAATATGCTTTTTTTAGTAAATAATTGGTTACGAAATTGTGGTTAATTTTTTAGGGAGGAGGAGCGAATCAATAGGTTGAGTCTTTTAGCATATAATAATTTACTCGAGACTCACAATTTTATTATTAAATTTATACCTTTCACATAAATTGACTAAGATTTTCTGGTCTCTGAAACATGTGGGTGGAGTTTATTATTTACGATTGGGTGGAGTTTAATATAATATTCTTTTTATTATATTAAATTATAATAAAGAGATAATGGACTTAAATTATTTTCTATAGTTAAATCTATAATTAATTTAAATGGTTACCATCGAAAAAGACTGACACTTCCGAATAATATGAAAATTACTATATATCTATAGTATATTTTTATATGATTTTTATTTATTTACGAATTAATAGGAAAAAAATACTTTAAAATAATCTCAAGCGATATTCATTTTATAGTAAAACTCCCAGCTATTTAACAAAACTTTTTCGCAAAAAAAATTATAATAATATTATAGTTAGCTTGTGTAAATGTGACAGTATAACATGAATAAAAATCAACGAGTTGACATACTGACACAACTTTTACCCACTAACAAATTTCTTTTTTCTTTATATTTTTTTTATTCTTTGTTTTCCTTTTATCTCCATTAACATATTTTTTTTTTTTGTTTGCTGCTTTTACAACGAAAGCAAAAAGGACAGAGACACAAATTAAATATCTCCATTTTTTTTTGTGTGTGTATATAATTTGATACAAAAAAAGAATATGTAGATGGAAAACATGATTTTATGATAATTTCTTTCAGTTTTTTTTTTTTTTAATATTATATTAAAAACAAAATTGAACAGACATTTTTTTATTTTAAAATACAAAAATAATAATATATTAATTTAATGAAGTTCAACGGGTTGGGTGTGGATGCTTGTTGTATATATTTAAACCGATCAAAATTATATTAAAAAAAAGGATATTATAATCTAGCATGTCACATTTAATATGAGCAAAAAAAAAATTATACAGTAAAAGCCCTTTAATTCGGAATGATCGTTAGTTCGGGAAAAAAAAATATATTCCGAATTCCAAAACAATTCAGATTTGGAATTCGGAATGGAAGTTATACTTGCTCCTCATTCTGAATTCATATACCAGAATTACGGATTCGATGCCAGTTCATTCTGCATTCCTTATGGAATTGCTTAAAAGATTCATAATTATTTTCTGAATTCTGCAATCTCTGAAGCATTTTGTACGTGGGTTAGCATTTTGTATGAATTTTTGTACAAATGGCAAAACCCTTGTGATAACTATTTTAAAAAAAATTCGTTAATTCGGAAAATTTCGTTAATTCGGAAGGACCTTCCACCCCCCGACCATTCCGAATTAAAGGGCTTTTACTGTATATATATTATTATATTAAAATTTTATATTACGCGGGTTATCCTTTTTCGTAAAATATATATATACAACATCGTGACATAATAATAATAAAACAAACCAAAAACAATTTTACAAATTTCTATGTCATTTCGTGGTATCTCTATGTATACATATATATAATATATAAAATTAATTCAATCCTTATTACTCTCTATATAAAAATCCACCCCCATCCAATTATAATTTTTATTTTATGACCAAAATAGTCATAACCCATCATGACCGCGATAATAGTCAGTATTATTTTATATATTATTAATGTATATAAATATACCATAGTTGAATAACAGTGACTAAAACTGATGTTTAAGGTTTGTCATTTTGACATTTTAGGTGAAATAAATATTTGCGCTAAAATATCAAAAATAATATTAAAAATAAAACATTATTATAATGTTTAGAAAGGTTGGTTTTAGTGGTATAGAAAAATTAAAGGATGAAACATAATAATAATAATATTTACAACAAAAAAAATATATAAAATACAAAAATAATATTTATATATTAAAATTGTTATTTAATAGAAAAAAAAAAAATTTTTCATGTTGTCACGATATTTTTTTTTTTTTTGTAATTTTGTCATATAAATTTTTTATTTCTGATATAGTTTAAAAAATTTACGAATTATTATAATTCTGGTTGGTTAACAAATTATTTTTTCTTTTTTCGAAATCGATATTTATATTATGTAGGTAATTTTAGATTTTGAACATTTTAAAGATCCATTAAAATTGAATTTGTGTACAGAGCTCGAATGAAAATTTTAGATTGTTCATAATAATTTTTGGCGAAATTTTTTAAACAAAGATCAATAGCAGAAAATGAATAATAATTTTCAAAATTTATTAGGAAATGTTTTAAAATGCTATAAAATATTTAGTGAATAAAATTTTCAAAATTGCAGTCCATTTAAACAACAATTAAAGCAAAAATTGAGCAAACTTTCAGCAAAAATATAGTAAAAACGCAGACCTTAAAACTTCAATTAGCAAAGTTTAAGTCAGTGTTAGATAACAATTAACAAAAAATTGTGCTAAATTTGAGCTAAATTTTGAAAAGTGTGCTAAATTGTAAAAAACATAAAACTAAAATCTGAAGGAAATAGCTCAGTTTCCCAGTTAGAATAATTAAACGAAAATAGAGCAAAAAATTATCAAAAATTTAGCAAAAAAATCTAAACTAATCCAGAATGAAGTATTATAAAAGTCTTATATTGATTTATATAATGAAATAATTTGATACACATTGAAAATATTTAATATAAATTATATTTAAAATAAATATCGTAAAGAAATCATCATCATGAACAGAAGAAGATACAAATTAACATCATGCTGCATGTGTGGAATATATCTATAAACACTCAAATTTTAATTAATAAAATTCATTTTCTTGCTAAATATTTATTACTCCTTATATTTTGCACTCCCTTAAAACTGGTATATGAAATAAATACATTGTATATATTCTTACCCCATTTTATGGGTTAAATTATTACTCTTTCACCTTTCCCAAACAGAAAAAAAAAACAAAAAACGTGCGTGTTACTATATATTTTTCATTACTAATACGCTAGTATTCCCTCTAGAATTTTTTAACGTATATAGCTATATCCTTTTTCATATACTATATATAATTTTTGTTTTCTCTATAGCTTTTAAAATAAATTATAAGTATTATTATTTTTTTCTTTGCTCAACAAGTTATCGCACACAGAAAACTATTAGCAAAATTATAGTAAGTAAAAAATCCACCACAAAAAAAAATATATATAAATATATTCTAAATTCCCATTATCAAACCAACAAACAAGCATTAAAAAATTATATATTTAATAATATTTGAATATTTTATGTATAAGACCCTCTTAAGAACGCGAACGTATAAAATTCTTTTAATTTAAGGACTTTTATTTAATATGTCGCGGTGTATACGTCGTTTTAGTTTTGTTATAGTAATTTTAATTCTTTAGGGGGAATTTCATAAATTATATTTTTTTTGCCATATTTAAATTTATATATAATGTAAAACTATTTTAATATATAATTTAAGTATATGAAATAAATAAGACATAAATATCAAAATTATAACACGCAACACAAAAAAAAAAAACAAAAATAATACGAAAGAAAACCTTTTAACCTACCTCACTATATAGTAAAATTCAAAAAAAAAACATCTTTAAAAATAAATTTTACTTTAAAAGTAAAAAAATATCCTTTAAAAATAAAAATCAATATTAAAAAATAAATGTCATTTCAGAAAAGGTATATACAAGGAATTTTATTTTCTTTCTTATCATTTTCTCTTTCATTTTTCTTTCGCTTTGATTTAAAGAAAATTTTTAAAAGAATTTTTCCTTTAAAAAGGACGAATTTGATTTTCATTTTTTTTTTTTTCTTTATTGTAGAGGGAAAAAATGGGGTGGGACAGGGAAAATAATTATAATATTATATGTAGAAGTTTTGTCAAAATTGTATATTATGTATATATAAAGAATTTGAAGTTAGACTAAATGGTATTTAGCTTAATGTGGTGTGTTGTTCAAATCAAAATGGACCTTTTGTGTTTTCAATATTAATTTGATGAATTTTTATTTATGTTATCAAGTAAAAAATTTATGTTTTATTTATTTTATATAAATGTAGATTAGTGTAGTCACGACATTGTCGTAGAGTTACATATATACTCGTATATATTTATGTAATGCAGCGTAAAAGGGGAGAAAATGAAATTTATTAAATCACGAAAATTTTTTTAGAAATAGTGAAATGGAAAATTGGTATAAAAAAATTATGGTAATTTTGAAGAAATTTTAAGATTTTCTCTTAGTATAGTTAAAAAAAAAATGTTCGTGATTTAATTAAGCGCAATATATATAAATTGTTATGGTAAAAATCTTATATATAGTATATATTTTTTGGTTTTAAATGAAGTTGAAGGAAATGTCGAAAATATTTCTAGTTTGATATACAATAAACATGTTGAATATTTCAGTTCCACTTCATCAATATCATTAAAAATGCAATAGTAGATGTCATTCAGACGTTTATAATTCAGATGATACCCTATGCTTCACAAGGTAATAAAGTAATTGAAGAAGATGGTGGAAGATTACAGAAATTGAATATATATGTTATCTAAAATTTTATTTATAAATTTTTGTAAGGAATTTATCTTTTCTGGTAGACGAAAGTTGGAATCTTCAATACAATACAAGTATTCACTGAATTATATTATTATCCAATTTCTTCGGAAATTACAAGGAAATTCGAAACAATTTTGAGATACTTTTGATTCCAAAGCTATATATGTCAAACCTATATATCACTAAAATGTTCCATCCAGCTCTCTACAATTTTGGTTGTAAATAATAGATTTAAACGACCTCAGAAAAAAATAAATCATTAACTATATACATTAAACTTAAAAAATACTTTATCTGACTTCATTTCTCAATTGACAATAATTATACTTTAAATTTTTCTGAAACATTCTAAAAGATTTCCCATTGAAAATTTCCTTATCTCAATACGAAATTATATAAATTGTTGCATGAGGAGTTTATAGTCATATTATCCAAAAGTTTAATAAAATTTATAATTAATTAAATTTGACCTAAACATATTCATTCATCCGCATTTAGTATTAAATATTCACTGTGTAATTAATTAACACTGACAATCTCCATATAGACAAAACTAATAATTTATGACGAAATTTTACATAAATATTTTATATTCACAATTAAGTATGGTATATATCCAACTTTTGTTTAGTGCATATTCAAAATTAATTCGAAATATAATTTATAATTATCTAAAACATAAATTGAATTGAATGAGGCAAAAATTGTGTTTTGACAAGTCCATTTCTCTTCTATTATTATTACAGGCCTAAGGACAAAAAAGGAATATAAATATGGTAATCAAAACCAGAAACCAAAAACCATATAATAACAATTATAAATATAAATTATAATTAGTCTCGGGGGGGGTGTTAAAATAATTTTCAATAGAGGTATAACAAAAAAAAAATTATGGTAAAAAAAATGTTGATTTAGAAACGCTTTTTTTTTTGGTTCTGTATATTTAATTGTTTATTTATCAAACGTTGTTAAATAATAATCTTTTGTTTCTTTTTTTTTTTTTGGGATAATTATTTGTTGGAGGTTTATCAGATTTTTACACTCAGCAATATAGTAAACTAAATAATTATAATTAAGTAATTTACAGATTATATAATAAAGGAATAATTTACTATAGGTAAAATGGCATTTAACGTATTTAAATGTTAATTTTATTCGGTGAGTCATAAGTTAGTTTTTCTAGAAGAATTTTGACGATATGTCTTTATTATAGCATAAACTTTTGGTATATAGTAAATTTTTGTTTTAGGAATTATATTTGAGTTATAAGAATTTTCTGTAGATTATTTCGAATAGTTATAGTAATGGTTCACAATATAATATCGGGAATACATCTAAGAGGTTGACCTAGGCTCCCATCTGCTACTGTTGAGTCAAAGAAGAAGAAATTCTGGTTTGTTAAAGGGAAATTATATTTATATATGTTCAAACAAAATACTTTCATGCCTAAGAGAAGACATTGTTGTGGGCATAAGGATCGCTATAATTGGTTAGTATAAAATCAAAATGTAGTTTTCAAAGATTTATAATAATGTAGTTAATCGGAAGCATATCATAGAGTAACATTTAATTTGTAAAAATGAACCATAAGTTCCTCTCAATCAGAGAAAATTTTCACTATTAAAATCACAAGCCTGTGTATAGCGAATGATGAATAGTTTGTCAGAAATTTGACCGGTAGCATATTTTTCTCAATTTTAAATTATTTAAACCACGACCTCATGCACTGCAGCATAGTATACGACACTCATTCGCAACTAATTCGATACAGTTATCGTTATTACCATCATACCAAAAACATTTCAAATTTATTTGACATTAGGTATACACATTTTTAATATTCAAAATATGAAATAATTTTTCTTATGATGAAATTCATTATTATTAAAATCCAAATATTTTGATTACTCTACAAATTACTATAATTTTACTATTTTGCCAATCAGATAATTAATCAGCTGTACACACTGAGCTATTTTTTCATCATTATGAAGGAAAACTTGAAAATACAAAATCCTTCCTCAATTATTAATAATTTTTTTTATTATGTACAATTTCTTGGTAAGACATTAATGCTTTTTGGTTAAAACAAAAAAAAAAAAAGGGTCTAATATTGGTTTTTTTTTTATACCTAACAAAATTCCTTTTTGTATAAATTTCTGTAGGAGGTCCTTTATTTAATGACCAAAAATATTAGAATTATTATGAATATCAATCATGCTATCAAAGAAACGAATAATTTCCATTAATTTTCAAATATGATAGTTAAAACAAAAACAACAAAAACTAAAATTATCAAATTTAATGCTTTTCACTGTGTAATACAATTTTAGGGTGGTGGGTGGTATGACAAAAATTGATGAAGGGTGTAGTGTGTTAATATTTTATATAATTTTTTTTTGCTAGGGACAGAGACCATAAAGAAAAGTCGTCGTTATGTGTAATTGTGTTGTTGTTGGTTGGGGATAATGAGAAAATCGTGTGCTTGCTAAATAAAAAGACTCTGGTGAAAATAGAATTTTTTTTGTTCCTATTGTGGTAGAAAAATGTGGTATGAGACTTTTTTATTTAGACAAAAATTAAATTTGTTTCCTTTTCTCTCTAGTAGTCCTTCTTTATATCCTGCTCATAAATACAAAAAAAAAATTTTTGTTTTTTTATTATGTGAAATTATTCTTTTTCTCGTTTTTATCAAAAAAAATTGTTTTCTCTGGTATATACGATGTACACTTGGAGATGTTGTGATAATGATACCAGATACAACACAAAACAAAAAAATAATAATATTACAAAAATTTGCCACTTTTACTCTTGTTTTCTGGAAAATAACTATAAAACTTTTTGTATAAGAAAAAAAAACAACAAAAAACTTTAATTTTGTAAACATAGAATTTTTTTTTTTTTTATGTATTATAAAAGGATATTATTTTTACTCTCTGATGAAGTGTTTATAGTAGGATTAATTTTGGAAAAATTATATAATGAATTATATAGAAACAAGTCAAATTTTATACAAAAAAAAAAAAAAATTAGAATACTTTTGAGACTTTTATTTAGGAATCATTTGAGTTTATAAAGAAGAATTTTTGTAAAACTTTTCATTAAAAAAAAAAGGACCAAAATTAATAAAGGAAATATACAAAAAATCTTTCTTTTTGAAAATTAAAGTAAAATTTTATAGTATTTTCAAAGTTATAAAAGAAATTAACTGAGAGGAATAGATGAATTATCAAATGGTGCTGGTGAACTGTTATAACTTATTTTGTATGGAGTCTGGAAAATATAATTTAACTTAAAAATTATTGTAACTCTTAATAAATATTATAAATTTTATTAGCTTTATTATATTATGTTAAAGATTTAGATAAAATTTCCAATTTTCAGTCCAACAAACTTATACATTATTCCAAATTTTTCAACAAAAAATGGAAACTAGTCTTAGGCAAACATTATTATGCTTTTCATACCTTCGAAAAGAACATTTACAAAAGTATAAGATTTTTAAGGTCCTTAAATATATAAAAATGATTCATATAATAATTTTGCAATTCATGGCATATACTTCGGATCTGTAGGGTTGAAAATTATATATAGACTACTACAGGTCGAAGTATATTTTGTAATTATTTTAAATGTTATAATAAGAAAAGTATTAAAGGATTTTCAGGAAATTACCATAAATATATAACGTATTATGAATTATTAATTATAAAATGTAGGGCGGTTGATAGACATTAAAAATAAAATACTATCCCTTAAAGAAATATTCAACTAAAAAGTAATAAACAAGCAAATAATACCACATCAATGTACTTTCCCGTTGAAATTGAGCAACTGTCAACAATAGTAAGGGAAAGGTAGACCTCTTTATAAATGGCATTAATTCTGATAAGGTCTACTTTCCCTTACTATTGTTGACAGTTGCTCAATTTCAACGGGAAAGTACATTGATGTGGTATTATTTGCTTGTTTATTAGTTTTTAGTTGAATATTTCTTTAAGGGAAAGTATTTTTAAAAAACTTTTTTTATTTATATTTTTTATTTTACACTTTTTAGTCGGTCAAATATTTATTCATTTAACCGACTAAAAATATTTAATTACTTTGACAACTTGGGTATGATTTGTTTGAGCTACTCATGGCCCACGATTCGGAAATCCACATGTGGGTGATGTTTTTTGTATAATCGGCTCCACATGACCCAGGGTACTGCTCGGACTACGCTTCAAGACCTTTTATTTGATGCCCCATCGATTTTTTTATGATGGGCCCCCACATGACACAGGTTTTGGGCCCTAACATGAATTATGAAGCTCCACGGACTGCGCAACGAGATGTATTCTTCAATACCTTTTATTTGATACCTCTCAAGTCTTTTTGCATTATGGGCCCCACAAGACCCAGAGTACCTCTCGGAACAGATTTTGGGCCCACGAGATGTACTCTGCACGACCTTTAGAATATACTAAAGTATATAATATGATCAATTCATAGTACAGAATGTACTAGAATTTACCATATGGCACAAGTAGTTGGGGCCGTGAGGCCAGGGTATCGGTCCAAACGGACCAGTCCAACTGCTCATCTACGTAGTTGTGTGTCTAGAGGCAGGTCGCAGACAGGCAGGTGGACACGTCCACCTTCAGTTGCTCTAGTTTCTTTACATCATTCATAGATTTCATCTATACATCATATATACATTATATACTTTGTATATTGAAACTGCCCTGAGATCTGAGAAGAATACTAGCCCTACGTTTAAGATTTTCCTTTTCGCGAGTGCAGGACATAGTGCCAGAGAAGGTGCTCGAGAATTTCTTCCCCACACAGTTAATATACTTATTATTACCTATAATTTCTATAAAATTACTAAAATTTATATAGCATAAAAATATCCTGTACAAAATATTAAATATTTAATAATCTACCTACTTTTTTTGACATTTTCCTTATTTTTTTTTTCTTTATAATTTCATTTTGTATATTTAACATTTAACAATTTTCATATTTCCATTATAAAATAAAACATCAAAAATATGAAAATATGAAAAATCTAACAAGTTGACAGTATTTTTTCTTTTTATAATATTTAAATTATTTTTTTTTCTTCCATTTTTCCGTCATTATATAAAAAAATGGTTAAAAAAGCACACAAAAATGTCAGGTTAATTAGATTGAGTCGTTATATTATACAGTTATTTTTTTTCTGTTTGACATTTTAACATTATTTTTTTTTGTTTTTTTACGAGAAACAAAAATTATTTAATATTATTAACATGTTTTATAAATAATGTTTATAAAATTTCTGAGAGTAAAAATAATTTCAATTTTTTTGTTTGTTTTGTTTTTTCTTCTCATTTTTTTTTTTTTTTGCTCACTTAAATACCACCCACACACCACCCACAATATACAATTCATATATATACATTAACAACAACAAAAATTATAAACTCGTAATATATGTAATAAATTTTAAGTATACCTAAGTTTTTGTGTTTTTTTTTGTGGGTGGGACATGAAATTATGGGTGGCTCATTATAAATGTCCTGTTTTTTTTTTTTTTGGTTGTGAAAAACAGGAAAATTGTCAACACACAAATTGATTTAAATGAGAATTTCTTTTGGAGTTTTATTTTTGTTGTTGTTGTTGCTGGAATTATTTACATGTTGATTACGTTAATTACATCCATAAAATGTTTGTTGGTAATTTTTTGGTTTTCTGATATTAAAATATTTCATGTTTTCTGAAAGTTTTAAGTTATTATATATTTGGTATTTACAGAATATTTATATAAATATGTAAAAATGTTAAATTAAAATTAATTTTTATAAATTAAAACATGACTGATGACAAAATGACAAAAAAAAAAAAAAAAAAAAAATGTGTTAACAAAATTAAATTTTCATGAAACAATAATTGCGGCGTCAAAATAAAAATTAAATAAATTTTGTAATAAATATAATTTTAACATGAAATTATAATTTATGTATTTTATTCATTATATTATATAATTTAAATTAAATTATAAAATAATTATTTTAGGGAGTAAATTAAATTTAAAATTATCATGTTAGTTTAATTATCCTTCAAAAATGATAAAAGTTTTTCTAACTATTATAAATATTTTATTGGAAAAACTTTCCAATAATTTAAATAATTCATTTTTTTTTGTTCAGTGACTTGTAATGGTATTTTTTTTCTTGTTCTTTATATTTTTCTATATACGATGTAAATTTTCTAAAGGGGGCGGGGATAATAGATTTTTTTTTTGTTTTTTTTTTAATAATATTATTTGGAGTATAGGTACAATTTTTTTTAATTTGGGAAGTAGGAGCGCTTCGTGTAAATTTTTGAATTTAAGGAATTCATGTAGAAAAAAAAAGTTATAGCTAGACCAACCCTTTTCATTAAAATACATCCATTTAATTAGTAGGTGGTTTACATAATGAAATTAACTATGGTAATTTTCCTTTTAACAAAGAAATTATAAATTACTAATTCGAAAAAAAAATATGAAGATTTCTATTACTTATATATATTTATACACACTCCTCCCACATACGATTTGACGGTGGGGTTTAAATATATCTTAGTACTAAAAATAAATCGAAGATATGGGAGGGATATCTTCTTTAAAAGTGAATTAATTCAATCCATATACATTAAACTCCTCCCATCAAATATTCAAAAGGCTTAATTATACAAATTATTTTACATATGTTTATTCCATTCTGTTATGCTTGAATAAATTTAAGGCGTATACTTATATTAATGAAATAAATTAAAACCTGATTTAATAATTCTATAAAAGAAACAAATATATGTATATTATCTCCCACATTTTAGAAATTTTAACGTCCCATCACTGAATTTTATTTAAGTATTAAAATTATGATAATAAATTTTTAATTTCATTAAAAAATTATTTCCATTTCATTAAATTACAAAAAAAAAAAAAAGAAAATCATTTCAATTTCCAAGCATAACGAATTATTTATTACAGTAAAAAAAATAAATCTCAACTTTATAACTTTTACAATTTTACCATTAATAATTTAATATTGTTTTTAATAAGTTTTTTGTTCTCTTTTTCTCTCGCTTTACTTGAAATGATTGACTTTTTAAAATCAAATTATAAACTAAACTAAATAATAATAAAAAAAAAGTTTTATCGTTCTAAATTTCTTTTATTATTATTATTAATATAAGTAAAGTTTTTTTTTTTATGGATGAGCTTTTAATATTCAAAAAATTTAAATGTATTAAAGGATTTTCAAAAAAGTTATTGAAATTATTTTGATTATTATATGTATATACAGGTTTTGCAAACCAAATTCAACTTTTTGCAAATCAAATTCAACTTTTTGCAAATCAAATTCAACCTTTTGCAAATCAAATTCAACCTTTTATAAAAACATTCGAAAAATTAATTTTTACCTTAAGTTAAACAATTAATAATTAGATAATTTATAATCCAAGTAAGCAAAATAATATTTATTGATGAATCTGGATTTAATTACCATCTTAGCAGAACAAAAGCACGTTCTGCTAAGATGGTAATATTCACCAATGATGAATCCCATTGAGCACCATATTCACCAATGATGAATCCCATTGAAGAAGTTTTTTCTAAAATCAAATTTTATGTGCGTAATTTATTAGCTGAATGTGTATATTCTTATAATTTAGTAGAAGTTATTGAACAAGCTGTGGCAACTATTACCCCCGAAAATTGCAATAATTATTATACACATATGTATATGCAATTGCCATTAGCCGCTGCAGGAGAATCACTGTAATCATGATTTATCTATACTTAATTTTTAATTAATTTATTTATTTCAAAGAAAATAAAAAATTCTAATTATTAATTTATTTTTATAATTTGAATTTATTTGATGTTAATTGAAATTAAAATTATTTATAATCTTCATAGAACCATTTAATTCGGTTTTTTGCAAAAGGTTGAATTTGATTTGCAAAAGGTTGAATTTGATTTGCAAAAAGTTGAATTTGATTTGCAAAAAGTTGAATTTGATTTGCAAAAAGTTGAATTTGGTTTGCAAAAGGTTGAATTTGGAGTGCAAAACCTGTAACTTTCATTTTTAATTTGAAAAGTTTCCTCCCCTCTCTCTAATAATATTTTTTATAACATTATTATCAATGATAATTTTCATCAATAATTTTAAAATAAATTATTTATTGATGTGTAAATTCCTTTTACAAAAAAAAAATTGTGGGGGAGGAGTTAACAATGATTATATAATTTTAAATTTTCGATGGGGGGGGGATAGGTATGGAGAAAATAATTAATTTTCTATTTTTATATAACTTGCATTTAGAAATTAATTATTTGCTCCGCCCCCATCTTGGTATACAAGGGAGGGATGATTTTATAGGGGCGGAGTAGGGTATACAAGGAGATAATTTTATGGAGACTTTATTATGAAGGCTCTATTTTTATATAACTTGCATTTAGAAATTAATTATTTGCTCCGCCCCCATAAATTCATCTCCTCTTGTATACCATGCTCCGCCCCTATAAAATTATCCCTGCCCTTGTATACAAAGTTATTATTATAAAATATTTTCTGAAATTACTATTTTTTTTTCTCTCCATTTTTCGAAAAAAGGATCAAAACTTTAATTGCATCCTGTTGTCATTTAGTTGGAATTATTTTTTTTTTTTTACAATTTTTGCTTTAGTACAAAAACCCACCTACGATTTTTTGTTAGTTATTCAGGAATTTTTAATCCCAAACCCATAAAGTTTTCTTTGTTATGTATATAGAGTTTAGTTATGCCTAACCAAAAGGATTGGAATGTTATTTTTGGTTTTTTTTTGGCATTGTTAAAATTCCATGTTTTTATACATACATACATATAATACGCATTTTATGAAATTCTTATTGAATAATTCTCTTTGACAAAATTTGTCGGGTTGTTATAGTTATATAATTTTTGTGGTATTGAAAAATGAAAATGTTATATCTTTTTTTTTTCTTTGCACAAGAAAATATTATATTTAGCCTAAAATTTTGATTTTCATTTTCCATAACTTTTTTTTTACTCTCTGATTTATTTTTCTTTGATGGTTTACACACATAATTTATAATATTTTATTAGGTAAAAAAACCCATAATGAATTCATATTTCAAATTATGATTTTAGCTATCAATCTTTATTTGGTTTTTTTTTTTTTATTTTGATTTTCTTTGGAGATATTTTTAGTTACCACCACCCCACCCCCTAGGCAAAAATATAAACTGAAAAGATTTATTAAATAAAATATTGTTTTTTTTTGTTGTTGTTCATTCTTTTTCTTTTTTTTGTTATTATAATAAAAAAATTCAGTAAAATAATAAATTATTTTCACTCAGAGTAAAAAAAATCACTTTTCGTTTGGGGGTGGTTTTTTTTTTTATGTGTGCGTTGTTGCGTCATTCATTTTTATGGACATTATGGTCATTAATATTTTATAGGAAATAATAGAGGATATAAAGGGTGGGTTTTTTTTTTTTTTTTTGTTATTTGGTTTTCGGTAGACATACCAGATGAGAAATTTGATATCGGTACGTGTAAATTGACATAGAATTTAAAATTGAAAAAAAAATAAAATAAAAAAATAAATAAAATAAATTATAATATAAAGTTGAATTACGTGATTGGTTTTGAATTGGGGTTGTTTTTTTTTTTGACAAATTTTCTTCTTCTTCTTGTTTTATGGTCAAATTAATTTTTAAAAATTTAAAAAACAGAAATTTTCTGAATTCAGAAAAATTTAAATTTTCAAATATAATTGAGGAAATAGTTTGTATACTTGTATTATTAGCGTTTAAAATCCTTGCATATGCGTAAAAAGTGTCAAAAGTTATAAAGAAAAAAAAATTTAAATTTCTAGAAAAAAAATTGTGCTTAGTTGTATAACCTCAGTTTGTGAAGATGATATTGTAACAAGAGATAAATAAACTGCACTCTCTATAACTAAACTATCATCTTGTCCTCAATTTATCCATTGCCAGACTAAAATTGAATATTTCATAAAATCGTAATAATTAATTCCACTTCATAAAAATATTCAAATAAGTTTGACTGTTTGTCTTGTCGCTCTGTTAGCTAAATTGGTTTAGTAATTGCTACTTAACAAAGTTATTATTAATTAAATTTGTGTTCATAAAAGCAAACAGGATGTAAAATTGTACTGTACGAATAGTTAAATAAAAATTATCCGCATGGTGACATTTTTCATTTACGTCATTGAATGTCCTTTTTAGGGCTTTTTTTAAAAAAAAAAAACCTTATGTTAACGATTTTCTGTCCGTCTGTCCGTCTGTCCGATGTAAACAATAAAAAGCAGTTATTTCACATAGTTACTGTACACACAAGTTCATAATAGACCCACCAATAGAAAGCTTGATTTATTGAGAACCAGATGTAATTGATATAATTTTAAAATTCGGCCGGTAGGCGGCGCTATTCGTATTTTGCCAAAACATATTTTTTTGAATAAAAATGTAATTTAATATAGTAAATGTGCACCAAAAATGAAGTTTGACCGTTGGAAAGGTATTTAAGAGTAGAATACGATGTCAGTAACCATATTTCAAATTTATACCGCTAGAGGCGCTGAATGGTAAAATATATAAAATGTTAATTTTTAAAATGTGATTTCCAATAGTCAATAATTCCCAAAAATTAGGATTAATGTCGCATATGAAAGGTAGTAAGTAGTAGTATAAAATCACAGTTGTTATAATTTTAGTTTCTGCCACTAGAGGGTGCAACATAATACTCAAAATATGCAGTTACAGTAGATAATTTAAAAAAAGCCCATGATTATAAAACTACTGATCAGTAGTTCGGCTGCGCGGCATTTTTTTTTTTTAAAGAAGCAAAAAAAATTTAATATTTTAAATGTTCATTCAGATTATTTGCTTCTAAAAGCCTATTTTCTCCACTATCTTATACAAATGAAGGTGTGCAGTTACATGTTCTCGAGACAAATATTGTGACCGCCAAGACAAGGACTAATCATAGTGTGGTTGCAGAAGTGTGGTGTATAATATTTCGACTCCTAACATGCTAAGATATATTTTAAGGGAAAAACTATATTTAAGAATTATACCAAAATTGATACTCTTAGTCTATAGAATTACAAATTCTATACATAACTGAAAAATTTATATAGTATGAATTCCAGCAACAGAGCTTTTTATTGTTATTATTCTTAAATTTCCCATTGCATATAATTTTTATCTAAAAAAAAATGTCTACAAGCAAAAGTTGGAAAAAGGAATACAAAAATCATGATAATTATACAAAATATTAATAATTTTCATAAAATTCTCTACTTCATCCTTTAGTACTATTTATATATGTATATATATATATATATATATATATATATAAAGGTATATATATTAATATTTATTTTACCTCGAGCCTCCTATCATCATCATTATTTCTCAGACATTTACACAACACAAATATTTTTTCTACGTAAATACCAAAAAAAAAAAAAAAAAACAGAAACAACAACAAAAATTATTATAAATATCAAAATCCTTGTTAATTATTACTTTTTATGGTGAAATAAATTACTCTTTAACAACAACAACAAGAATAATATAACAAGGATAAAAAAAAATTCTACTTCCAAAACGAAAATGATGAGAAGGCTTGTTAGAGGGAAAACTTTGTCTTGTTTTTCCATGATTTTCTTTCTTTTAAATGCTACAAAAAAAAAAAAAAAACAGTAGAAAATTATATGAGTTTAAATTACAAGAATTTTTTTTTAAATATATTTTTTCCTCTACAATGAAACGGAAATTTTTGTTTAAAAAAAAAAAAATTTTTATTTACGAATCCTTGAAGTATCGTAAACAGGAATGACTCCAACATCCCAACAAGGGAGTAAAAAAAAAAAAAAAAAACATGATTTGTTTTTTACTCAGATTTTGTATTATTATTTCCCAAGTGTACATTATTAAAAAACAATTTTTAATTCCGTCGTATTCAAGTCGTCCCAGGATAAGAGAAGAAAATGAAAATGAAAATAATAAAAAAAAAAAATTACCGAACAAGAATGAAATGCGGAAAATACATATTTTTTTTTTTTGTTTTTGTGACTGTTTCCTATACTACACTAACGATAATAAAAATAAAAAAAAAAAAAATCCTGATAGACTTTTTTCCTGTAGTTAGTATTCAATGGCATAACAACGGAAATGTGAACATTTGTACCCCACTTCTTCAACCTCTTAAATTTTTCTTTTTCCAGTTTTAATTAGTATATTGAAGTTTGTTGCAATTGAGAGAATAATTTGGTCTCAACTATTAACATTTTGTCTCAGAGACTAATAAAGAATTTGATGTAAAATTTTGTAAAGATTCTATTCTCTTCAGTTTTTTTCTGGTAATTAGCGACGTATAGAAACTACTTTCAGCAAGTAGATAAATAGGAAGTAATATGAGATATTTGTTGGTTTGGAACAAATTAGATATTGTCTCAGACTTTGTTCATGTAGAAATTTTAAATTTAGTAATATAAACATATTCTATTCAGCTCCAGCTTTTGAATGTTAACGATTTTGAAATTAAAGTATCAAAAAAATAGTTAGCTAAACCAAAGCAATCTTAGTGCGACATTGATTGGAGTAATATTTCAAAAAAATGGTCTCAAACATTATGTCGTTTGCCGCGCAGAGTCTATTAAAACTCCCAAGGACGGCTCCGGGAAAACCAGTCAAAAACATTTCAGTCAAAAAAAAAAAAGGAATTTCAGTCAAAAATAAGAAGGCATCTGTGTCAAAATAATATTTGACTGAATTGCCTTTTAAGAAGGATATTCAATCAAAAAACTGAAAAGGAATTCCAGTCAAAACCTCAAAACCGTCTGGAAAAGGGAAAATATCTTCATTTGTTTATAATTTTTTTATAAAAAAAATTGGTTAATAAAGAAAAGGCAACTCAGTCAAACTTTTTTTGACCGGAATGGCTTTTTTTTTTTTACTGAAGTTCCATCTTGAAAAGGCATTTCAGTCATAAAATTTGTATGAAATTATTTTTGACTGAAATGTTTTTGACTGGCTGTCCCAGCCCCCCAAGAACATCGATAAATTATACAAATATTTAATCGATAGGATATCTATTTAATGGGCTCAGTATTAAAAAATTGATTATCAAATATTTCTAAGCCCTTCAAATCGGGATTTTAATCTAATTGTTAGAAATAATTTAATATACTTGTTTAAATTTCACATTACTTTTTGAAATTTAGATAATTTTTCTGACAGGAAACAAACAGATATATTGCAACCTATATACATATGTGCAGTATCAAATCATACTGTGTATGCGTATATGTTATGCCACCGCTGCTCTAGACTTATGTTTATAAACTTTTCGAAATTAATATATACGACGAGTGAGTACATAATAAAAAAAAAATATATTTTAAAATGAATTTTTTAAATGTTCCATGTACACAAATCAGTTTTTTTTTTTACTCTTGCAGATTTGCTATAACATTTTTTTTTATTCCCATTTAAATTGGTAGGATGAGAATTTATATTAAAACACTTAGAAGCATAAAATGTTTTACTCTATATACCATATACCAGATTGTTTTTTTTTTTTTTCGTTAAATTATGACTTTCATTTGAAAATCGCTCTGTTTCTCGTTTTTTTTTTTTTATAAATTTATTTCTATATATAAAAAAAAATTAGTTATCCATTTCTGTCTATACTAAAACGCATCAGGTTCAGAGGACTACAGAGATACAGAAAAATTATGAGTAAATTTCTGTATAAAATGGAAACATATAAAATCAGTGAAGAAATTTTCTACATCGTTTTGTTTTTTTTGCAATTTTTAGAAATTTGTAAATAAATAGAAGAGTGGAATAACAGTGAAGAAATTTTCTACATCGTTTTTTTTTTTTGCAATTTTTAGAAATTTGTAAATAAATAGAAGAGTGGAAAAAAAGCACAGTTCTATATGACATTGATGAATTTTGAGGTTTTAGAGGTACTACGATTGTTGTTGGTGTTGTTGTTAGGTTGTGCTTTTGACAAGAGTAAAGTGACTAGGATAATTGGTAGAATATGTTCTTGACATAGAATATGACTGGTATACAAACACAGTTAGGAATTAACCAGCCATGATGAATATGAAAAAAGTCATTTTTGTTTTGACATTTTATAGTGATGAAGAGTATATGGATTTTTTTTTGGTATACAAGACTGGAAGTAGTCGTATATAGTTTATGTTTGTTTTCAATAAATAGTAAGAATATTTCTTAATTGCTACGCAGTATTAATGAACTGATGTTTTTTTAATGAATTCTGTATATCATATTTGGTTCGAGGTAAATGTTTTGGTTCGTTGATTTCTTCAAAAATGTCATTGCATTTGCATCATCTTTTAACATTAGTCTAATGTTCACAGTGGTGAAAGAATATATAATTTAGTTAATTTCGATATGGTGGAGGAGTAACAACATTTAATAGTGTGCAAATAATTGCAGGAGTGCGACGATTGTTTATTGAATTGATAAAAGGAACTTCTGTAAGATACGATTTTTGGGCGTAATATCAACTAATCTCGTGAGAGGGCATATATGATCTTAGTATCAAATTCAACTCCATAAGCATTCGACCTAACCTTTTTCTTTTATCTTATTCAGCGTTTCAAATACTTTGTATACTATCCAGTTATTGTTCAACCTTAAAAGATCAATTAAAAAGGAAAAAAAAAACAGAGAATATTCCCAGAAAATATTCCATATAGCACACACATATAATATTTGTCCTAATTCTCAGTCCTGCTTAAACTTAAACATTTTTATACGATTACAAAAAAAGAAAAAAAAAAAAAACACTTTTATCCTTTGAACCATAAAATCGGGTAAAACAACACCATCACTTCAAAAAATTTATCCATTATATCCTTTTGACGAATTATATATATATACTTTTTCCATATAATATTCTTAAATTCTAAATCTCTATGGTATCTACCGGAAAGCTATCTATCATTTCCTCACATACATATATACATACTCTAGCTCTAGCTCTAGCTAATAACAATAACAAAAACAAATTTGTCCAAAAACACTTGGGGGGGGGCGCAAACAACGAACACACATATCGGAATTTGTATGTTAACGAAAAATCATAAATTTCAATGTATTTTTTTTTTTTTTGTGTTCACCGTAACAACATCAATGATAATTTTTTAATATGACTTGAGTGTATAAGACTTTCCTACTTATACACATCATATAATCATTTTACCTTTAAAAATTGAAATATCATATATATAAATATATCCTGTGAAATTATTCAGGTGGATTTTTTTTCCTATAGTTATAAAAATGAATGATATAATATATTTTTATGGGTATACCCATTATTAGACCCTTGAGTAAATGGTATGATGTAGGCGGAGACAACAATATTACTCATATATCATATAAGTAGATTTTAGGGGGTGGGTATATGATTTTTTCTTTTATATTTTCTATTTTTTTTTTTTTGGTTATGTCGCAGGATATGACTGTGTGACTCCCAGGTAACCATCAGGTTTCAACAAAGAATACAGTTTTAGGGCTTTTTAAAAAAAGAAAAAAAAAATCACTTATGTTAACGCTTTTCTGTCCGTCTGTCCGTCTGTTCGATGTAAACAATAAAAACCAGTTATTTCACATAATAAGTGTACACACAACTTTATGATAGAAACACCAATAGAAAGCTTGGTTTATTAAAAAGTAGATGTAATTGATAGAATTTTAAAATTCTGCCGGTAGGCAGCGCTATTCCCATTTGCCAAAACACATTTTTCCCGAATAAAACTGTTTTATTTTATTTAGCAAATGTGCACCAAAAAATTAAGTTTGACCACTCGTTGAAAAGGTATTTAAGAGTAGAATACGATGACAGTAACCATATTTCAAATTTCTACCGCTAGAGGCGCTGAATACTAAAATATATAAAATAATAAATTTTTAAAATGTGATTTCCAATAGTCATAAGACCCCAAAAATTAGGTTTAATGTCACAAGGTAGTAAGTAGTAGTATACAATCACAGTTGTTATGATCTTAATTTCTGCGCCATGCATTTACAGTAGTCAAATTTAAAAAAAGCCCATATATAATTATAAAACTACTGATCAGTAGTTCGGCTGTGCGGCATTTATTATTATTATTATTATTGAAAAACAAACCACTGAAACGTAATAATATAGAAAAAAAAAAATGGTAAGAGGAAAATTTTTTTGGTATAAAAATTATCTTGTGCTTTGCTTTTTTGTTTTTTGTTTTTTGGTAAATGACAATATGAAAAATGGTAATTTTATAGAAGTGGGTGTGTGCTTGTTTATACGGAGAATGATGGTGTTTTAGAGATATATGGTTTTTCACTTAGAAAGTGTGATATTTTACTTACCGGTGGAATGTTACAATTTAATATGACAAAATATAACAGGTTATCATGTTGTTTGTATTATGGTTTATTTTTTTGTTTTTTTTTAAGGTTTAATCGTGGGTACATTTTTTTGGTTAAAATAGGGAAATTTTTTTTTTGTTATTTTAGGTATACGAATCTGTAATTAGATATGTATAATATTATGGATGTGATTTTTGGTATTTTCTCAAAAATTGGTTGTTACAGGATGAAACTAAGTATAAATGAATAAATTTGTATGGAGATATAGAAGAAAAATGGGATGAGGTGAAGTTGATTAATTCCAAAAAGAACATATGCGGATTTAGTTGTTTCATATATAAATTGATATTTTTTTTTTTTGTAAATTTGTCATAAAAATTAGTTTCAAAAGAGAAATTTTAATTTTTTGTTTTAATTTTGTTTGAAAGATAAAAAAAACTTTGTATAATTTTTAAAATTTTTTTTTTGAATTTTCAAATTTATCATTGTCTGTACTATTATGTCAGAGTTTGACTTTGCTTAAAGATTTCGATTTTAATCGAAAAATATAAATATATAATTCATTTCGGTTTCCATCGGCCAGGAAACCGAAATGAATTCTTCGTTCTGATTGAAATTCGGTTTGGGTAATAGAATGCCAGTTATTGCGTCTCTTATATCCTGAAAATCCATATCAGTATATTGAATTTTGAAACATTCTCCGAACCATCTGACCAAAATACAGCCACATTCCCTGCGTTATGTTATTCTAGCTTGTTATGGGCCAGAGACCCAAAGAATATATTCAATGTTTTTGCCCGATTTCTTTGCGGTTGTAATCGAAACACGAAGCTACAATACGAAGCTACAGACAATTATTATACTTATACTTATCGAAATATCCTTTTAATAAAATTTCTTAGAATAATTCCTTTAGATTTTTGAAAATTTATACCAAATTTAAGATCCTTTATATATGACAGAAAAATTGAACAAATCAAAATAATAGAATATTTACGATAAAATGTATAATACACATAATACACATTTAACCAGTTAAGCGCGTGTTACGTATATATACAGTCATGGTCACAGAAATAGATAATTTTTTATTCTGGAATTGCAGATCACTTTGCTTGGTGGATCTATTTCTGTGACCATGACTGTATGTACGTCATGTAGAAGTGCTTCTATGGTGCGTTTGGCGTATATATACGCCGGTTGAAAAAAATATATGAAAATTCAAAATATGTATTAGTAAAAACTTAAAACAATATCATGTAAAAGTTTAGAAAAAAATTTACGTATATCAAGATTGCAATATGTAGAATTTAATATGAATTGTTTCGGGCAGTGCATGTTAACCAGTTAAGCGTATTTGACGAATATATACGAATATATACATGATCGGCGATTTTAATTACGCACACAAAAATACACTTTTGAAAATAAATAACTCGCTTAACTGGTTAAATTGTCTGTGTCATAATTACCTGTCGGAGTTAAATATATTGAAAATTTTATTATCGCAATATTTATTCATATACATTTCATTATATTAATTATAATCGCGGACATAAAAAAAAGTGTCAAAGATTATTATTATTATTGCTCCTTTTTTAAATGTCAAAAGCCTATAGCACAATTATAGCAACTAAAAAGCTTCAAGTACAATATATATATCTGACAAACGATAACAATATCCTGATATCCTGTCAAATATGTCTATACCACCATCACCATTTTAAATATATATATATATATAATTGTAATAAGGATTTTTATTCATATAGACATGAAAATGTTCATGGTGGATAAATATTTTTTTTATTATTGTTTGTAACAAAGTCCTTTCATAAAATGTCCTTTTTTTTCAACTCTTTGGATTTTATACTGATTTTTAAACAAGTAAAACTTGATTGTTATGTAATACATTGAGTAAGGGGTGGGTAATTTTAATTGTTTTTTAATTCTCAATCGCGGAGTTTTTAATTCCTAACGCAGCGATGGCCAAACTAATTAGAACTTGGGCCAAAAAATGAAATTTACAGAATTCGGCGGAACAATTTTGTTTTTAAAAAAAAAAGTGGAAATTAAGTTTGTTTCTGTATGTAAGTGCATCTAGCCGTATTTTGTTTTCCATATTTTCATGGAATTTGGCCCGCGGGCCATAGTTTGGACATAACTGTCTAACGTATTGAAATTTTCTTTATATTAAACTTCTTTTTTTTTTCTATTTTTAATGTCTATTGCCATGGTAAAAAAAAAACTTGAATGTCTATAAATAATTAAATATCAATGAAATGCCATTTTAAAAACAAGGATAACACAAAAAAAATATATTATATGTTTTTTTGGTATAAAATGAAAATTCATGTTGTATAAAAATACATTTCTTTTTTTTTTTGGAATCACTATCCCATCAGACAATATTTAAATTCCACTAAAACTATGCAAAAAAAGGACAATGGAAAATTTTAATTTCTCTTCATATTTGCTAAACATTTTTACATGAATATTCCTTTTTTGTTTTTTTTTGTAAAGGATATTTTGAAGCGAATGATTTGATTGAATGTTTTTTGATAGTTTTTAGCTTTTATACGAAAAACAAAAAATAATTATTAAAGGACATTGTTCTATTATATATTTAATCGTTTATTGATTTTACAAAAAAAAAGAATAATATAAAATTTTTGTTTTGTAACTATTAGAATATATAATTAAGTTCATTAAAAGGATAATAGTATATAAATAATTGAAAATATAGTTTTAATTTTGTCCTTTTATTTCCTAACGCAGCGATGGGATGATTTTTTTTTTGATATTTTCGTAGAAAGTTTTTTATGATGAATTAAAAAAAAATAATTTAAAAAATTTTCGTCCTTAATTTAATAAAAAAAAACTTATAATTCAAAACATAATTTTATTCCTGCTTAATTATTGCAAATCTTTTTCTAGATATAATTAAATTGGGAATGAGTTAGGAGAAATTGGGATAAAAATTTATGTAGAAAAATGCTAACATATGACTAAAGGCCAGTATAATAGTGACAACATTTTCAAATGTCCTTGCAGTAACATTTAAACCGTAATTGAAGTATAAACTTTTTAATTATATAAGACAAAAGATGAATGCAACAGCTTCATCAGTTTAACACAATTTTCTACAGTGGCCGTTACATAGAACGTTCTCTTTTATAATACGCCCACAATTTGCTTTGATAGATTTCTTCTTGTTTGAAACACAATCTTGAAAACTCTTCACCTAATTTGTATTTGTGTATAGATTAGGCGTTGCTTAAATGAGGGGCTCAGAACCACAGTGGCATAACTCTCAAATAATTTTTCGTTTTTCGTCCTTAATTTAATAAACTTTGGCTCTCACAAAAATTAAAAAAAAAAATTTTTATCGAAGCAAAATAATTTTTTTTAATAAATTACCTAAAAAAACGTTTCTGGAAGTCGTAAAATTAGTGTCATTGGTAATAAAGTTTAACCAACTATTAAAAAAAAAAGGCAATAAAATTTTTCTGAAGTGGTCAGGCCACTTTGATTCTGAGCCCCTCAAATATACTTAAATACTGTTAACAATTTACGCTCCTCCCCTTAGAATTGATTACATAGTAATACTTGACATATCATTCAATTGTCACTGTCACGTGAGGAGATTAGACAAATTATATACAATTGAAAAAATAAAATCCTTTTAAATGATTAATTATTTACACGAAAAATACTTACTTTCACTATTAAATCATTTTTAATTTATATAACATAATTTATGTGCATGAAATATTATTGCATATTCATTTCTATTATCACTTTCTTAAATTTTATAAATTATTATTTTATACAAAAAATGCGTTCAATTATTTTTTATGCTACATCATAAGCTCAATTAAAGGATATAATGAATAGAAAATAAAAAAAACTTTTCATATATGTTTTAAAACTTATTCCATTCATTAACAATGGAAAAAAAACAACTCCTCCCCATTAAGTTTTATAGTGAAAATAAATTTTTTTAACTCTTTTTTTTTTTTTACATAAAGAAAGAAAGGTAAATTATATAGTATCCTTGCAATAATAGTATAGAAAATTTTTACGTGATCCTAGTAATTTTCTGTGTATATACTTTTGTGAACACAACAAAAAAAAAACTTTCAAAAAAGGATATTTTTGTTGTTGGATTTTATAGTTTCTTCGTTTACAACAATAATAATGATTTTTTTTTTTTTGGAAAATTGCAAGTTTTCTTTATAATTTTTGGGTAACGGTATATGATTGTGCGGTGAAAATGTGTTTTCGTCATCATGACAAAACTTTTGTGGTTATATACATATATTTTTTTGCTCATTTTTAAAAGTTCACAATAATGTATAATATTAATATTATGCTTTTAGTTATATAATATTTTATCATTATTAACATTTGTGTACGCCACCCCGCCCACACTGTGCGCTCCACCCCCACCAAACTGTGTGCTCCACCTCTCGCGTACACTGTAATGAACTGAACGACAAAATGTTGAGTTTTTCATATGGAAAGGATAATAATATAAAAGGATTATAGTAATTTTACTTAAATATTTAAAAAAAATTTTAAATTGCATTTTAATATAATGAATGAATGGTGTGTGGCAAGTTTTTGAATGCACAAAGGGGTGGGACTATATTTTATATTTTTTTTGGGGTGATGGTTGAAAAGGGTATGAAAAACTTTCCTTTTTTTTTTGTTGTTAATGTAAGAATTAAATTTTGCGTGGATTTTCATCATAAAGTTTTTTTTTTTTTGTTAATAGAGAAAGAGAAATTTTATAATTTTGGTATTTTCTGGTAATGCCGAAGGGGGGTCAGACATTATTTGTTCTAAAGGTGATAGTAAACTTTTTTTTTTGTTTAAAGTTTTCTTTCTTCAGTGTGTTTTTTTTTGTTCGAATAGTTTGAAATGTTTTATGGAAGAGATTTGGTATTTAAGTAGTGCAATTTGTGAATGTGGAAAGAAAAAGTTTTTTGGAAAATTATAATATAAGTAAAATGATGATGAGAAGAAATTATATTTATATTTTGTGAAAATTATTTTATGGGTTATATATATATTATAGTTGTGATTTAGTTTTAAATATGATTTGTAGATGGAGATAAGATGAAGAATAGCTCTAGGCAAACACAAATAATAATATTAATATTAAAGATTTTGCAAAAAGATCTTTTATAAATTTCTCATTTTTAATAAGTGAAGATTTTCAGAGTTGTGTGTCTACCTACCGTTCACTTCCCTTTATCTCATGAAATCCAAAATATATTAATATAGAAACTATATGATCTAAAAATGTTGAAATTATGATTTTGACCAAAAATTTTTCCAACATTTACCATTCTTATAGACAATCTGACAAAAAGTGGCAATTTTTTTTTTGACAAAATTGTCTAAAAATGGCAAATTTTTGTCAATTTTGACCAAATTATAATAATTTGTACTAAAATTTTATGAATAAATATTTCAAAGCGAAGTAAATAGAAAGCTTCAAATGCTATTTATGCTTAAATTATAATAATGTACTAATATTTTGTCATAAAATTTTAAATATATAAATTTTCCAAAGATTTGAAAAAGTGACTAGAGTAATTCATTTCGTAAACAATCTATATTATTAGCATTATATTTCTTCATTTTTCATTTTGAAATTTTATCCTTTTATGTACATAAAAATTACATTATTCTAATAAAAACTTTAAACTATTAAAAAATTAATTTTTTATAAACTCTTAAAACTTTTATAATATAGTTTCAAAAAAAAAAATTTGTATTTGTGGTTTTTAAGAGGTAAAATACTATAAAAATACATTTGACTAATTTATTAAATTTACCATATAATTTTTTAATAACAATTAATTTTTGCAAAAAACCTCTGGTAAAATGTGGAAAATTGTGATTTACAGAAAACGAGGATAATAAATAATTATATTTTTTTTTTCTTATTATTTTATTTTTCTATATATAATCGAAAGAAAGCTGTAATTATGGAATTGCATAAACCGCAATTTTTTTTTTTATATGTTAAACTTTCTATTATTTTTTCTACAAAATGATTTATAAAAGTTCTGTTTTTTTTTTTTGGTTATGGGTGGAGTGTGATATTGTGTTAATTTAAAATACAAGATTGAAAATTAAATTAATTATATAAAGGAAAGTATAAAAGCAAAAAAAAAAATAATTTAATTACAAAATCATATTAATTCATGTTACATTACTTCAAAATTATAAAAACTAGAAGAAAAAAAAAATGAAATTTTATGGTAAATTACTAATGTTTAGTGAACATTAAAATACGAAACGAAAAAAAAAATACAAATTATTTATGATATTTTAATAAATAAAAATAATAAGAATATAAGAATAATTTAATTTGCGTGTAATAACCTAATTTCTGATGGTATATCGTTGCATTTTTCGTTGGACATGCAATGAAATGTCATTATACAAAAAAAAACAACTATAAATTGAATTGTATATACCAAAAAAACATGAAAACTAAATGCAAAATATTTACGCTTAATAATTTTATCCGTAAATATGTTGCCACAAGAAAATTGTATATAGGGTATTAAAAGCATGTTTTTGACCAAATTGAAATACTAAACTTCATGGTAGAAAAATTTGTTTAATTTCATCTATGTCAATATAATTATATACTATCAAAACTATATTTAAATTAATTTAATAAAATTAAATTATTAAAAATTTCGATAAATTATTCAGTAAGTCCTTTTTAATAACATTAGTTTTCACAAAAAAAAAGAAATATCAAAAATAATTGAATTTTGTATTGAGGGGGTGGAGTTTCAAAGAACTAATTTTACTGTAGGTGGAGTTATTTTTTAGCTTAAATATTTATTCCTAATTTTAAGTTACTAAAATTCTATTTACTTAGAAATTCTATTTACTTTTACTTACCTTAGCATATAGTTTGCAATGGGAATAAAGGAAGGTATAGAGTTCAAACTATACGAAAATTAGCGTAGGGCGTATAGTTTAAATCATTCAAATTTGTTGTAAACTATTGCATTTAACTATGATTCTGAAAGTGAACTATATAGAGATAATTTTTCATTTGTGTAACCAGGAAGAATGACTTGGTAGTCAGAATTCTAGACTTACAAGTGAAAGAAGGCGGAGCTAATTTCTTATATTGAAACTCGTTAGTTAATAATTTTGTGATTACTATTCAAAAGTCAAAAAATTTTTTTAATTGATGTCTTAATTTTAAATATTAACTATATTTAAATAATTTAATTATAAATTTAATTTACCTTCATTTGAATATTGTCGAAGTTTTTCAATCCAATTAAAATTTATAAAACTGAATAAATTTAAGATTAAAGGAAAATATATTTTAAATATTTTCTTTTATATAATTAAATAGTTAATAAATAAAACTTTTTTACTTAATACATAATTAGTTAAATTAATAAATTACAATTATTTTCTTTTTGTATATAATTTATTATTAGTTCGTATCCGGTCACTTGCGTGTATATTGCTTTAGTTAAATTTATTTCTTTTTTGCATTTGCCGTTTGTTCATAAAATGTGAAACTTTAGTTTATCAATAAGCATTTTAAGCGTTTTTTTTTTTTTTAATAAAATTTAGAAATAATTTATAATTTGTGACATTTTATGCAGAGTGTGTTTAGTATGAGAAATTTTAATCAATTTTATTTTTGATGTTTTTATATATGGGATCCTTTGACTATATATAATATATGGACTGCTAGTAACCAACTTATTGCTGTAGCTATGACCGACTATGCGCATACCACCAGAGATGGCGAAAAAAGGAACTAACTATTCCGAATTGCCTTTGGCGACGCTCGCCTTTTTGAAGGCCAATAAAATAACTAAATCATTTATGAGTATTCCATAGATTTTACTTGAGAATTCTACTGGATTTAATTCAGAATTCCATAACTTTAGTTCTTTTATTGGCCATCTCTGGTGCTACCAGTCATAATAGTATTTTTTTCTTTGACAGCAAAGGAAATTATAAGCGATTGGCAGTCCATATATTATATAGTCAAAGATGGGATCTAATTTTTTTCGAAGTCTTGTTGTATTACATACAACAAGTATTTAATATTTTATATACAGAAACGTTCAATAGAAAAGCTTACACAATTGTTATAAATTTAAAGAAAATTTAGGTTAAATAAAATGTATTTGTTATAAATTAGTAGCTATTTAAATTTGTCGAAACTAATACAGAAATTCTTCGTTTTAAGCTGCGTCCACATATACAGCGAATATGTATATTCGATTGCCAACGAATGTTCGTTGGCGATACAGAAAAAAT
The DNA here is from genome assembly GCA_949752835.1 of Empis stercorea. NCBI lineage: Eukaryota > Metazoa > Arthropoda > Insecta > Diptera > Empididae > Empis > Empis stercorea. The sequence goes on along the minus strand of OX457085.1, from coordinate 83,539,061 downwards.
GGTTCGGCAACGAACGAACACATATTCGTTCGGCGTCCACATCCACACATACCGAATGTTCGTTCGCTGAATATGCGGACGCCGCTTTATAGATTTCAGTATAAGTCGTTTTTGGTATGTCGGAAAGTTTAGGCAGGGAAAATAAATATAATTTATAATAAATTTTATAGTATACATTAGATTTAATTGTAACTATAGAAATAACCTTAGCTCTAATATTTTCCATTAAGTTTGATAATAGGAAAATATTTTTTTTTAAAAAGGGAGGTAAACCTTTTTGAAAGGGCGGTAGAATCTTTATAAGTTAATGCGCGTTTTGCTTATCCATGAATGTCGGAAACATGGAATATATGTCACTGAATTGGCTGCACGGCTTCATAGTTAGCACAGACTTAAGCTGTATGAATAGCTTCCAGTAATAAGGATATTAGTGATGTCCCCCTTGCGTTGAAACTAATTATTTAACTTCAGTAGGAAAATAATTTATTTTACATTTCTTCACTTATGATATTTCAATATAATTTCAATTAAAAGTCCATATATATACATTATTTTTCCACATCTAAAGAGTTTTACATAAATGATAGTTTTACATTAAATCATTTTAAAAATTAAATTCAATTAAAAGGATAATTCATTATATATGTATATATTTTACCAGGCGAAAATATTTTACTCTCCATTTATGCTTCATTAATTTTGGCAGCAAATTCATAATTTTTTTTTAACTTATCATTTTCAATTAATCATATTAATTCATAATTTTTATTAATTTTCATCCTTTTGCAATATCCTTTTGTTGTTGTTGTTGTTATAAAATCAATTCATCAATTTGAATTTTTCATATATGTAATTATGGCTGGGCATAATAATTATTTCAATTAAATTAAGTATACTATTTATATATTTATATATTTTATTTTTTAACAATTTTCATCCATTTCCAATATTTAATTATTTTTTCACAATTCATCAAATTTTTAAATTTCCACCATTCAGCATTAAAATAAAGAAAAAAAATAAAATATCATATTTTATAAATTTATATTATTTACAAAATCATTTATCGAGAAAAAAATTGTTTTTATTCACAATTTCAATAAATTTGTCATATTTATATTTTATTGTGATAGATTTTCGATGTAAAATTTTTGTTTTTTTGTAGTTATATTGCAAATTTATTATATATATAAATAAACATTTTTAATGGTAAAGTGATTTAAAATCAATCAGACATAAATGAAAATAAAATGAATAATCAACATGAAAATTTGCAAATAAAAAATAGTATTTATACTTCAATTTATTGTATATAAATAAATATTAAAAAAATATTATTAATAATTATAAATAAAAATTTGGGAATTTATTATCATTTTCCATATAATTTTTTTCCGGTCAAATTAAGTCTTTTTACACTTCAAAATAGTCTTTTCATATTTCAAATTCGAGTTAAAAACGATTTTCTTTCGTGAAGTAATAATTTGAAATTAAATATAAAAAGACTATTTTGAAGTGTAAAAAGTCTAATTTGAAGTGTAAACAGTCAAATTTGAAGTGTAAAAAGTCTAATTTGAAGTGTAAACAGTCAAATTTGAAGTGTAAAAAGTCTAATTTGAAGTATAAAAAGACTATTTTGACCCGTAAAATATACAGTTGCTCACAAAAGTATCCGGCCACCCTACTTGGTTCAAAATATTTAATGTTTTTCACTTCATTTTCAATTAAGTATTTTTTTTAATATTGGCTATAAAAAGCCTTTACTAATGCACTTTATAATACTAGAAAAACGTATTAGAAAAATGAATTAATTATCAGAAAAACTTACTTAGCTGACCGAACTCATAAAACAATTGACACTAAAGTCGGCCACTAAGTGTGTATGCATACGGGGGACTTCCCCAAAGTAAGTTTAGTTACCAAATAGTTTCCAAATAGTGCGTCATTCGAGAAAAATTCCATTTCCGTTCCGAATTATGTACTTAATTGTTTGGTAGTCGATTTTTTCTGAAGTATATTTAATTTTGATATTTCTGTGATTGGATTATAAATTACAAGAATAAATAATGTTAAAAAATAATAATTATTTGTTTTCTGATATTTAAAACTTAACGTCTAAGATTAATTCTACTGAATAAAAGAAGTGGCCGGATACTTTTGTGAGCAACTGTATAAAGTTATGAAGTATAGAATTTTCAGCTAACAATTCGTCTTTAGGCAATTCAAATTGATCATTTTACAAATATGAAATTGATCATTTTCGAAAATAAAAATGATATTTTTTTTTATTTTTTTTTGAAAAAGGACGAATTTAATTTGGAAAAATAAATTGTGTTTGATTGATTTTTGTAGTTTTTGTAATTTATCATTAAAAATTTTTAATTTTCCTGATTTAAATTTTCTCTAATTACTAGAGAACAGTTGATTAATTTTATTGAAATATATTAAATAAAATTAATTATATAGCTGGATAATTGATCATAAAAGGGTTTCAAGGATTTTTTTTTATGACATATGCGATTATAGCAATAATTTGTCTCGCATTCATTTAAATTTCAATTAAATTTATAAAAAGTTTTGGAGTAAAATGTAAAAATTAAACTATATGAAAAATTTTGTGGTAAAATAAATTTAAAGAAAATTTAAGTAATTTTTGAAATTTATACTTTAATTAGAAATTTTTCGAAATGTAAATGGATTTATTTGATATTTTGTCGCAAATAGATGGCGTTCCTTGTATTATAATACTCGTATTTAATTAAATATTATGATATGGTAGTGTTGACATAATTATATAGAATTTTAATGGTATTAACTTTATTATGTCAAAGTGCATTTTATAAACAAAATTTGGACGTAGTTAAATCCATCTTATAATATAATATTTTAACAAAAGTATTCTACACATAATTTAACATATTTATACCAATTTCTTTTCAGAAATTTTTTTTCTACACCACACCATGGTGGAAACTGTCAAAAATCTGTGGTGTAGGAAAGTGTAAGGTATGAAAAAAACATACTTTTATTACACCCTGACAAGATTCTTTATAATTTTAAATTGTTATACCTACTTTTTTTCATAATTTGTGATTAAAACATTATTTATTTGACGAATAGTATATATTTCCACCTTAAAAAGTTTTAAAAAAAAATTAATTACATCTCCACATTCTACACCATCAAATTTGAGGAGGGTGTAGAAAAGGGTACACTTTTTCTAGGCGCCGATTTAAAAAAGGTTTAGAAAGTGTAGAAGGTGTAGTCAAAAGAACGCAAAAATTTTCTACACCATGGAGGGTGTAAGAAAGTGTGTCTGAAAAGAAATTGGTATTATAGTTATTTCTCTTTTAAACCACACCACTCAATAAGTAAAGTTATAAATTAAAGATATGTTTAATATTATATTTAGATGTAATTTTACCCAAATTGTAGTATAAACCAAGATCGTCTCTTAAATTGCTTCATTACAGGCCAGTCTTGTCTCAATTACCACCTTAACAAACTAGACAGGTTAATGCCACCACTACGGTACAGTATATGTTGTATTAACAATGAGACAACTGAACATAGATCCTTCGCGAATGTAAATGTCTATATCTATGGGATATTGCATCATAATTATACAGAGGACAATCTTTAAGTTCTTAAGCAATATTTACTTCCTAATCGAGCTAAATAAGTTCTTGGGGTACTACCAAAGTGGTATATACCTTTGGTGCTACAATAAGTCAATTCTGGCCGCAGTAATTTTAAAGGTAAATTAAACCGAGTTATGCATTAAATATTCATAATTTAGATGTCATTAATCCATATAGGTATTTTTTTATTCTTGGCACTAATTTAAAAATTATATAAAATCGTAAATTTAAGATTATATTTCTATAAAAATTAAGGCTTATTGGCGATTAAATTATAAATTTTCTTAGATTTTTCTCTACAATTTACAATTTTCTGATAATTCTATATAAATTTATTTATTTATTTTTACTATTATTATTTTAAAGATTCTTATCAATTCAAATAATGTATAATTCATTTATCCAGACGCGTATACTAAAACATACTGGGAATATCAACATTTTTTTTGGAAAATTTTCAAATATTTAAAATAGTAATTAACAAATATATTAAAATTGTCGCAACTAAGACTGATTTGTTTTTTTTTTTAAATAAATTTTCAAAAATTTCATATTATGTTATAACAATTTATAGTAACTAAACCACAAAATACTCAATTTTTATAATAAACTATTATAGTTTTAAATTGTCATAAAATCTTTTATAAATATTGTCAACAATTTTCGTTATTATTAATTAACTTTAAACAATAATTCAATAAAATTTAATTATATTAAATGGTAAAATATAACAACTAACAAAATTTATACACATATTTTTTTTTTTTTGTTGAAAATTCATTTCCTATTTAATAATTTAAATAAAATAAAGTAGAAAAAATATAAAATTCTCGTTTTTTGTACTAAATTCATTAATTGAAAATAATTGACTATAATATGTAAATTAAATATTGAAAATTGATTATTTTGTTGTTCAAATTCTATTTAAATTGAATGTACATATTATATTTTGTTAAAATATTTAATGAATTAATAATTATGTCCTGTCATTATTTCAATTACATCATTAAAAGGAAATATTGTTAAACGAATAATAGGAAAAAAATTCAATTACATTATACTTAATGAAATTTGAAAAAAAAAAAAATGACTTTTTTTTAACTTCATTAAAATGTGGTGAAATTAAATTGGTCTTTTTATAATTTATTTAAAGTTGTTTTTGTTACTATATTTAGGAGCTTTTTACAATTTAAATTGGTATTTTGGCAAATTAAATTTTCATTATTTTTTATACTTTTTCAAATTTCAATTCGTACTTTTTCGAAATGTTCGTATATATTCTGTATAAAAAAAAAGATCAGTTTTAAATTGTAAAAAGACTAATTTAACATACGAAAATTAGATCTATCATTATTTTTTGGTTATGTAAATTGGTATAGGAATTATTTTTTCTGTCCTTAATTTAAAACTATAATACCAGAACAGACTAATTTATTTTATTCTATTCAATTTTGACATAAGTTTGTTGACATAAGCATAAATTGTGACATAAAGCATCTGTCAAATTTATATATGTCTATCACCTGCTGGAACCATTAAAAAAAATTATGAGAAATTTAATAAAAGTATATATAGTAATGAATGAATCAAATTCAGACTTAACTGTCAAATAGACTATCAACATTATGTCAAAATATTGGTTTTCACTATTCTGATAAAATGACTGAAAATTTATTTTCCTATCCAAATTATATGGGTAAACCAAAAATGTATATTTCAATTGGCAATTAGAATACTATTAAAACTATATATAGAGATAATTAATTGTTATTCATCCTTAAAATAAAAAATGTAATCAATTTTATTTTATTTTCCGATTTCATATAACAAGCACTAAAATCATGAATTGGTCACTATAAATAAATTCTTTTATTTCGATAAAATGTCCTTTGTTCAAATAAATAATATTTTTTTAATAATTTAAAATTCAAAATTTTCGAATTAATAAAATAAAATAAAAGTTAGGAGTAGTTTTTTTTTAACAAATGGGTTTTTTTATTATTTAAAATCAGAAATTGTGAATGACCAGAAAATATTAGTAAATAGAGCATAAAAATAAATTGGAAAAAAAAAATATATTTTTATAGAAATAATTTGAAGATATTTAAAGTATTTATTTTATATAATAATTTTAAAAATGATAAAAATATATAAATAATATCTGAAATCATTATTTATATTTATTTATCCATCAATTCACAATTTTTTTTAATTAAAACTTTGAAAATTATTATTGCATATTACGTTTGAATATTTTGGTTATCTATTAATGCATAAATTTTTCAGTTGAAAAAACAATCATAAGATATTTAATTTATTTTTTTTTTTATTTGACTAAATTACTGATATATTGACATTTTGTCATAATTTTAACATAATTTCTTTACTGAAAATGTTAATTAGAATAGAGCTAATCTGGTTCACAGTATAAGAAATATTCATTATGTCAAAAATAAATGTGGAATTTTCTGACAAAATCTTACAAAAAAAGACAGTTAATTCCCAGATAATGACAAATATGTCAGAATAAATGACAGTTATTTCCAGATAATGACAAATAATGTCAGAATAAATGACAGTTATTTCCAGATAATGACAAATAATGTCAGAATCTTACTATATACCATTTGTCAAATTAAACTAGACATTTGTCAAATTAAATAAGCAATTTTTGAAATTGAATTGATCATTTTTAAAAAAAAAATTTTTAATCATTTTTCATTTTCAAGCAGAATTAATCCTTTTTCAAATAAAATTAAACAGTAGTCAAAAAATTTTTTTAATCATCAGTTTTACAAAGTATTCTAATCATTTTCAAAAATTGAATCCAATAAAATTTTCAAATTAAATTCGCATCAAATTCTGTTCGCGTCAAATTCTATTTGGAAATTCAATTCAATTTGAAAAACAATTTAAAATTTTTGAAAAATGATTAAAATATTTTGAAGAATGAATAATTTAATCTGAAAATTGTATATATCTATGGAATGAACATAACTAAGATCTGAAAGGTTGGCTCAAAATAGCCCAATTTGAAAAACGAAAAATTAGATTTAATTTCTAAAATTTATCTATTCCAATAATATGATATACATTTATAGTTTGATTTTTGTTCCAAATTATATGATATACAAAACTCTCAAATTATTTTTAAACTTCATTAAAATACAGAAATAATGTAATCCTAAAATGATTTTAATAATTTTTTTACCTATATTTACCATATCATTTTTTATCTTTCCTATGTATAGTACATTGAAAATACTGCTAAAACTGCACAATATTTACTACTAAAACTGCACAATATGCACGTGTAGGAATTCCCATTGTTTTAGAATAGCTCATAGTTCTACGTGGCGATTTTTAGGAAATGTGCTTTTGACAAACCCGGGGTTTGTTTATCATATTTTTTTTGAACAAACTCCAAATTTTTCAATTAATTATTAAAAAATTATCATTTAAAATTTTAATTAAATTTGACCATTTAAAAAAAACTCCAATTGTCATTCACACTATTATTAATTATTTTCTGACACTTCATAATTATGAAATAATTTCCTACTATTATATTTTTAATCCTGGATAATATGTCCATCTTTTTTTTTTTTTAAATAAATTACATAAATTGCTAAAATTTTATACATAATTTATTTGTCTGGGTTCAATTTTCTAGACAATGAAAAAAATTATTAATATTATTATTTTTTTTTTTTTTGCATCCTTAAGCCAACAAAATAATTTTCTTTTCAACATAAAACAAAAAGTTTTTTATCCTTTTTTCAAAACACTTTGAAACAAAGAAAAAAAAGGATATTCATTCTCCAAACAAAACAAAATTTAGGATAAATACATCTGTGTATGTCTATAAAATTCATGACTCGCACATCTATTAATTCAATTTCAAAAAAAATTTTCTATTTGCTTATATATGGGGGGGTGGGGGTTAGTTGAATCCTTATAGTCTTATATAAAATTTTGCCTATAAAAAAACAATATGTTGCCAAAATTGCCCTTCAAAAAATATTTTTTTTAAATATAAATAAATAAATTTACAGACAATTAAATTGTAAATATATTTTATTATTATTATTACATATTTTCTATCTGATGGCTAACAACATATTGGATTATAATTTTTATTTCATTTAATTTCATTTCATTTTTTGGAAGAAAAATTTAATTCTTTATTGTTTCATTTTTAATTTGGTTTTCTCGATCCCCAGAAAAATTGGAAAAAGAAAATAACAAATCGTTTACCCAAGAAAAACGATTGCATGTCCATATAAAAAATTGTCTGATAAAATTCTGCCAAAGAAAACAAAAAAGTTAAGAACGTAACCACAAAGAAGAAGAAATCCCTTTTCACTTTGTCTTCTTTCTTTGTTTTGGTTGGCAAACGTTTTTTAAGGATTTTTTTTTTGTAAAGAGTCCAGTCAGCACGCAAATTATTTTAAATGAAAAATAAATATGTTTAATGGGAAATTTATCCAATAAATTTTCTTTCGTAATTTTGTTTCGTTTAATTTTTTTTTTCTGTTGGCTGGAAAAATTAAAAGGCCGCTTTTGGCTAGCAATTTTTGTTAGCTGTCTTTGGTTTTTTTTTTTTTTTGTGTGTAGTTTATTTTTTTTAGGGTGGAATTTTTCTGTTTTTTTGGGATGAAATAACTTGTAGAAAAGAAAAAGAGAATAGAGCAGATATTTTTTTCGTCCTTTTTTTTTGTGGGGTTAAAATTAAAGTAAATTTTGTTTTAATTTTTTTTGAAAATTATATTTAAGAAAATTAATCAAATGTAAACAAAATGAAATATTTCATTTTAACCAAAAAAAAAAAAAATCGTTTTACCACAAAATTTAGATTCATTAAGTTTAGTTTTTCTGAAAAATTAATAAGAAAATTATAATTAATTTTCATAGAAAATATTCAGTATGGTCCACCCATAAAATTTAAACTAAATTTTTTATTGCAAACTCGCCCAGAAACCATAAACACATTTATCAATTCTTTTTGTTATTATGATTCATATTTCTTTAGTGCTTCCCTCTATTTTACTGTCCAATGGAGTTCCTCTGTTTACCCTTTAGTGCCTCCCACTGAAGCCATTTTAGTTGAAAATAAGTCTTGTAGCGCCCAGGAAGGTTTATTCTCTTAAATTGTGAATTATTAGATTACACCGAGGAAATGAGCGGAAGAAAATTTTGATCAGAATATTGATTTCAATTTGTCTACCCAGGAGGGAGAATCGGGTTCGAAATTCGTTGCCCATCCTTGCCATATTTACTCAGAGAATTTGTGTTTTTTTTTTTAGGGAATTCTTATATTTTGATAAATTTAAATCAATTTCCCGCATAATCAGATCACTTAGCATCAATCTTATAAAATTAGTGAATAGTAACGAACGATGACTAAAACAGAATGAAATGACTAAGCTTTAAATAATTTTTTTTTAGATACAGTCTGGAAATTGAGGTAATGAGAGAATGAAGAAGATATACTCTCAAAAAATGTAGATATATGAACTTGAAATAGAATTATGACTTATACTTATAATTATTTTTAGAATATGTTGTATAGCCTTAAATTATGATGGCATACAAATCTCACATTTAATATTCTGAAAATTCTGAACGTTTTGGTCATTATACAAAATTTACTTTTTGTAATATTTTAAGTATAACAAAATTATAAATAAATTGATGATACATCGATGCAAATGAACTTTATTTTTATTATATAGAAAATAAATGAAAATAAAATTTGTATGACAATATTATTAACTTACCCCCATCATCTCTATTTTTGTGCCAAAAAATGTTTTAATTTTTTTTTTTTTTGTTTTTTGGCATAACAATTAAAAAGTCTATTATGGCGAGCGAACCAGAAGAAAACTCATTGAAAATTTGTTGAGCATAATTATTTAAGCGCCTGACATGATAAAAAAAAAACAAAATTAAAAAAAGTTTTTTTTTGTAATTTTTAATAATATATTCTAAAAACATAAAAAAAAATGACATCATCATTTAAAAAGAAAATGAAAAATCGAATGAAGAATTTTCCATTTTATCAATACAAAAATTTTGTTGGCAAGATTTTTGAAAATTTAAAAATGTCTGACATAATTTCTGGTTGCTGTTGTTGTTGTTGTTGTTGAGTTGAAGAGTTCGTTCAATTGTGAAATGATTTATTAATGAAGTGGGTGAATTGAGGTTCTCTTAAAAGATTTTTGGCTTTTAGTTTTTGTCAAGTATATAATAATTATATATAATTTTATGAAATTTCATATTTTATTTAAATAGATTTAAAATTCGAGTTAAAATGTGTACTAGATATTTATAATTTTAGTTTCCTTATCTTCAATATTGGCATTTGTGGACCATAGTTATTGAAATTATATGCTCATTCGGTGAAATGGAAATTTAGTGTCTTACCAATTTAATTGGAACCTTCAGCATCTGGTTGCTTAAATAGTTAGAGAATATTTTTTCACTTTCTCTTTGTAGAAATCCTTCATTACAAGAGGTAATATTTTTGAAATTTTTTAATACTTATCCTAATAGTCCCAGGCGATATTTTGTGATTTATTTTCTTGAAATTTCTCGGTCTTTGGAACGATATAGTATTGCCTATATAGTTTGTAAATTTTACTATATAATTTCTTGGTTCTCCGTAAGAATTTTCATTGTTTGTAAACATTCAGTGAACCTTTTTAAATTTAATTTTTTTGAGACAGAAACGTTGCATTCTTTGAGATCATATCTTCAATCATTACCAAGGTAAAATCATTACAAAACTATACATGAAACACAATTACATGCACTGTTTCAATTACAATTCGTCAATTAACATTTAAATTAAATTTTTTTCTTCTGAAAATGAGCGAAAATTGTTACCTTACTCTTTAGAATTTTCTGTTAAATTGATGAACTATAAAAAATATTTGGTCTTTGACTATTTTTCTGACTATTTTTCACAAATTTCACTGCGTTCTCACTATAGTTTTGTGGAAGAACTTTAGGCCAACCAAAAAATATTTATTATACCAGAAATTAATTTAATTTTAGTAAAAGAAAATGTAAGAAAATACAATTTCATAAAAGAGGCAAAGTGTATACTTGTTGTTTGATATATATTCAAAAAAAAATTTCATTTCTATATTTATAAAAACCCATCTTAAATTTTCAGCATAAATTTTTTCAATAAATTTATGTCTTAATTATTTACTTTTTTATTTTACTTTTCCAATGACCTTCAGCACAAATTCTATTTTTATATAATATAATATAAATAACTTTTCCATCCATCCTACATCACTAATTATAATAAAATATGTAATTATATTATATAAACAAAATATATAATTCTTCTCTACATAAAATTTTTCCAGAATCAAAAACCAGAATCAACATTATATACAAACAAATAAGGAAAACAAATAAATTTAAAAATAGCAATTTGGAAATTTTATATTTATAATTCTTACACGTAAAATCAATTGAACAAAAAATATAATTTTTATACCAATTTCTTTTCAGAAATTTTTTTTCTACACCACACCATGGTGGAAACTGTCAAAAATCTGTGGTGTAGGAAAGTGTAAGGTATGAAAAAAACATACTTTTATTACACCCTGACAAGATTCTTTATAATTTTAAATTGTTATACCTACTTTTTTTCATAATTTGTGATTAAAACATTATTTAATTGACGAATAGTATATATTTCCACCTTAAAAAGTTTTAAAAAAAAATTAATTACATCTCCACATTCTACACCATCAAATTTGAGGAGGGTGTAGAAAAGGGTACACTTTTTCTAGGCGCCGATTTAAAAAAGGTGTAGAAAGTGTAGAAGGTGTAGTCAAAAGAACGCAAAAATTTTCTACACCATGGAGGGTGTAAGAAAGTGTAAGAAAGTTTGTCTGAAAAGAAATTAATTTTAAATTTCAATAAAATTTTTCGTTCGATTTTTTTTTTTCTTCTTTGCAAATTTTTTTTTTATTTATGTTTTCCTGGAAAATATTTATGTGTTAATACAAATTCAATTTTGTAATTAAAAAAAAAAAAATAATGAAAAAGAAGAATTATTCTTATAGAAACTTTTCTATATGTTTTGTCTTAAGAAAATATTTATTAAGAAAATTTACCAAAAAATTTTTTTTCTTCTTATATTTATAGAATTTTTTGGTTTTGTTGAAAAAATTTGTTGAAAAATTTGTAAAAAAACACCAAACTAATAAACAGAACACCAAAAAAAATAAAAGAAAACAAATGAAAATTTATAATTTATTTATTTTAAATTTTAAGGTTATAATGTAAATCTGATATTGTGTCTCAGAGTCTCGTGTAAATTGGCTGTTTAAATATTTACATTAAAAAAAAAAATAATTTAATTTTAAGTTAATAAATTAAATGAAGAAAAACTTTTTAAACAAAATAATTTATTTATAGATTTTCTTTGAGATTTTTTTTTAAATATTTTTGTGTCAGATTATTTTTTTTTTCTTTAAATTTTCTTTTACATTATTTATTTCAAAATTATAAATTAGTTTGTAATATTAGTTTAAATACGATTTTACGACAAGAAAAAAATTGGTATTTTGTGATTTGTAATAATGTTTTTTTTTCATTAAAATTAAATCTTGTTGGGTTCAGTATAAATTTTTTTGAAATTAAATTATATATAATTATGAAATAATTTGCTAAAAAAAAATAGTGAAGAATGAGCGTTGAAGAAGAACGAGTTGCTTACAAAATTTTGATAATGACAATAAATTATTATTCCGAAATTTGTATTTGTTGTTTAATAATTTATTCAAATTTTATCATAATTATTTATTTAAGGTTAAATTTTTATAAAATTAATTGAATTTTTATACAAAAATTGATTCGAAATTTTTTTTAAAAACTAATATCGGGGGGGCGGGATTAAATTTGTTGTACTATACTAAATACTACTAAAATGGAAAGGTAAAGACTATATATTAATTATGTTGTTCTAAAGTTCATATATAGTGCAATTTTTTACTAATTAATTGTAATTTGAAAAATTAGAATATTAGGGGCGGCATTAAATTTTGGTGTCAGTAAAATGGAAAAGGGAGGGACTTTTTATAAATTCAAATTAGTGCAATTATTTACTAATTGCTTAGTAGTTATATATATACTGTGCTGTATAAGGTATTAGATCAGAAGTTCATTTGAATGTTTAGGTTAAGCATTTAAATTATTACACTAAGAAAGTCAACTTGAGATGACTTGAAATTTTAGGGAAATTGTGGAAATATGAGACGTGTTACACAAAATTTGTTTATAGTGTAACTTTTAGTAATGAATTTACTATAAATAATTTAAAGCATAAATTGTTAGACATTATTTAAATATGATTTTACCCACATAAATTTTGTATTAATGTATTTACATTTACATGTTTTAAATTTAATTTTTCTACCATAAATCCAACACTTTACAGTTCTCAGACATTGTACACATTTTTACCTATTAAACAACCGATTAAAAATTTCTAAATCAAAAACCATTCTAAAAAAAAAATTAATAAATTTTTAATGTAATTTTCCCCACACAAAAAAAAAAAGTATTTTATATAGAAAAAATTCGTTGTATCAAAAAAATAATTTAAATATTTAATATCGGAAAATTAAAAATCATATCCTTTTTTTTTGTCCTTTCGCTATAATGCACATCTGCAAAGGCTATAAACGCATATAATATACACCAACAAAATAAAAAAAAAATTAACATTATGTGCTAAATTTTCAAAATAGAAAATAGAAAATTTCTCGTTTTTCTTTTTTTCTTATACCAAAAATTTAAAATGGCCCAGGATTTATGTTTCCATTTATATTGCATCCTTTGTATTCTTAAATTTTTTTATATATATATAATATTTACTATGCATTGATCCTTTTTATAAAACCATTATATAACGTTATATTAGCGTTGCGAGGCTATAAAAAATAGAGAATATTTAAATAGAATTTCATGACAAAAATATTTGATCAAAAAAATCATTTTTTTTTTGTTTCTATACTAAAAAAAAAGGATATGTACTAGACAACAAAAAAAAAATATCCTTTCCATTTTTTAGCACATTATTTAACTTTTAGGAATTTTTATGCGCATATTATAATTTTTTTTTTCTTCTAAGAGATTTCATTTTTTTTTTTGGTATGTTTTCGATTTTAAGGATTTCAGGTTTGTTTTTTTTTTCATCTTGTACAATGTCTGTTTGCCTTTGATCCTTGTTAATAATCCTTGAAAAACATGGCACGCCTTGATAATATTTTTGAAAAATATCATCAATGGGTGGTGTTTTTTTTTTGTTAGATAGAAAATTTTTTTCTTCTATTTTTTAAATTATAAAATAAATTTAAATTTATGCAAAAATATTAAAGTGATCCTGTGGTGACAGTATATAGTCGGTTGTTAAAGAGAGAGGTAGTACTATTCATGGGGAGTAAGGAGACTTATGGCGCCTTATTCATTAATTTTTCTATAGTAGAAATTTTAATTGTCATATTAAAAATTTTACTGAGCTGAATGTGTTTTTGAGTATTTTAAGGATTTTGGAAATAAGAAAATTATTCTTCTGAAAATATTTTTAAAAAAAAATTGGACAAAAATTAGGGTATAAATTAAAAGGACTACAAAAATAAATAAATTTTGAAAATGTATTATAGATTTTTCTACAATTATTTTTCATAGTTTTAGCGAAATTTTATAAATGTTTGTAAGCGACATTTTATAACACCTCTCCCTAATTCAGAGCGTATATGGCGTAGTAGTAGTATGTTGACATGTTCATACGCCAGCATCTCTCGAAATAAATCGCCACGTGTTTGTATACGAATATAGAATTTTTTTTGATCAATGTTTCTTTTTCGTAAAATTTTCTATGCCCGTCAAAATTTAAAACTCGAATTGTCGACGTTTATGTATGTCACGTATTTCGGTAGCTCCGATAGAAAATATTTATGTGCATAACCCGATTTTGGACAGACACTGCTATACTTGGACAGACTTTGGACAGACACTGATTTAGGGTGAGGTGTAAGAGGCGGAATTAAACTTAAAACTCAAATTAATAGATTTATTAGTTCAAATGGAGAAATTATTTTGGGATTTATAATCCGTTCTCAAATCTACACCACTGAAACTTAACTACATATATACGGTATATATAGTTGACAATATTATATTTATTCACATTTTCATTATATATATATATATAATGATTTGCATTATCCTTTTTACTACCAAGGATATTTCTATTTTTTATAAGTGGAATATATAATTTTCATATTATGTACAAGTAAACGACAATTTTTTAGATGATGTTCACATATTTAATATATATATATATATATATGTATTATATATATATATATATATATATGTATATAATAATAAAGCATTTTTCATATTTTTCCTAACAAATATTTTTCTTGATTTGCACAATTGAATCTATAAGAGAAAAATAGTAAGGGTTGGGTAAATAATGATTTTGTTATAGTATAATTTTTTTTTTTATAATCATAATGTTGTTTGTACTATGTATACTATTATAAATGTTATATGAAAAACCATTTTTACCATATATACCAAAACAACAACAAAATTGATAATGCTTAACCAAAAAAAAAATTTGGTATGCTTCAAGGACATTTTTGTGGATGAAATGATAACACGAACATTTATTATAATAATTTTAATTTTTTTTTTTGCTCTCCATCTTTTTGGTTGGATAATATTTATAATAATGAAAATGATGTTCATGATGATGTGATTGGGGAAATTTACATATAATTTTCTTTAAAGGAATCATTAAATTAACTAAAACAAAATATTTTATAATAATTTTAGTGAAAATTATTAAAATATTTAAAGATTAAACATAATTTTTTTGTTTGTAGAAAATTTAAATTAGGAAAAATATAGAAATAATATTACGTTTTGAAAAATTTTGATATCAAATTAAATTTACTTTTATTAATTAATAATTTTTTTTTTCAATTTCCAGGTAAGGAAATATAAATAATTTAATTGAAAGGATTTATATTTGAAGATGAAAATTATGTAAGTTAATTTTTTATGGAAAATTATTGTGAATATATTTTAAGATTTTGTATTTTTTATAATATTTTTGTACAATTTGAGTGGAAATTTCTACATTATACATCATATATGCGGTATCAGATTTTGTAACTCCTTGAGCAATATGGTATACATAGTTTTTTAATATTTTCTAAATTTTTCCAAGTTCATGCTAATGAATTAATATATCCAAAAAATTAATTTATCTCGCAGTTCTCACTATTTTTAGACAATTCATAAATATAAATCCTTCTACGAAAAATTATATATATACCATCGAATGTTATCGTTAGTCCCAATTTATCGCCAGAAAGTTCAGTCCAAATTTTTCACAGAAATATAATTATTAAAATTCACGAATTCACACTCTAAAACCACCAGTGATTGAATTCGTGATTTTTTGTAATAATTATTTAAAATTTTCAAATTATTTTTACAAATTTTTAATAATTCTACGTAAATTTATGTCAATTTCATTAATGATGGCCCTTTAGTTGTCCCGTTTAAAACCTAGTAGATAGCAAAAAAAAATTTACATATATACAAATAGAGAAATTCTTCATAATTTTCCGCAAAAGGTTTTTCAAAATTCTCTATAAAATTTCAAGTTGTCTTCATAATTTGAACTGAAATTTTTAATGAAAAAAAACTAAAATTTTGTAATTCATCGTTTATAGTTTTTGACTATAACTTTTCTCACTTTACGGAAATTTAGACAAAGTTTAAGTATATATAGTTATAAACTCTAAACTTTCAAAATTTTTTTTTAACATTTTTTTTTAACAGAATGTATAATTCCTGTATAAAGTATTTAGAATTATTATATAATTATGATTAGTTTTAGTTTTATCAATTACTCAATTTTTTTTTTGGTTCAATAAATTTTATGTCCTTATTATAAATATTAAAGAATAATTAATTAAATTTATATAAGAAATATTTATATAACTATACACCATACAAAACTAAAACCAAATTAATCATAATTTTTTCAATTCGGTCAAAATTATAATTAAAAAACAAAACAAAATTAAAGTATACAAAATTGTTTTTAAATATTAAATTTATTTAGTATTTTTCCTTATATTTTGATTATTTCTATACATTAATAATTAATCATTAAAATGTGTATATATATACAAGAAAATTTCAATTAATTCAAAAGAAAAACCATAAAGTTTTTAATTTAAATACCGAATCAATTATGTAATGCTTACGTAATCCTCTTAATGTTTAGTATAGACAAACAAGAAAAAGAAATGGAAAATATTAAAAAAGAAAGAAATTTTCTTCATTTTATATACTTTAATTCATCTCAATCTATCAAGGAATGTTTATATACGGTTTTTACGTATACATATATTATGTATATACATTTTAAGAAAATTGATATAAATAGGAAAGAAGAAAAAAAAAAATATTTCACCTACTCACACGTTTTTCAACTATCAATCAGAGAAAATAAACAAAAAAGGAGCAAAACATATAAATAATTTCTTTCACTATATCAAAAATTGTTAAAATATTTCACATGGTTAACGCTTAATTAACCATTCCTTTCTCTGTATGGTATATATGGCGGAAAAAAACCCCACCCTGTTTAGTCAGAAACGTCATTTTTTTTTTTTGTGTGTGTGATGTGAACAAAAAAGTTCATCTTGGCAAAAACAACACAACAAAATTGTTTTTATCGTTTATGATTGAGAGGATTAAGAAAGAATATATTTTTTTATATATTATACAATACTTAAATTTAAGGATTTCGTGATTTTCAAGATAAAAATGTAATTTGTCATTGTTAATGTTTATATATAATAATTTTTTTCTACTCGTAGTTATGTGTGTGTGTGTGTGCATGTTTGATTACTTTTCTAAGATGGGTGGGAGCATTAAATAAATGGGTTTGAATATAAATAATAATTTTACTAAACTTAGCTACATAATTTATAATTTTTTTTTATTTTAATGTAATTAACTATGACAGTGTAGTGTATTCGTTAATCAAGGATTTAACCTAAAATTCATAGTGCTAATTTTTTTTTGTATATTTATATATGTATGTATATGTGACTTTTGTGGTTGGTATATGCATATAGAAATTTATCAGATCATACTATAAAAGTATAAACAGAATAAAGTCGCAGTCACAGTATGGTTTCGATTCGTTTACGACACGTTCGAATCGAATAAATTTAAAAAATTTTTTGACAGATCCATACATTTTATTTGGTTTCGCGCGGATTGCAAGTCACAATGAATAGTGTCGAAAGGAATTCATTCGAAAAAGAGTTAAAAATATTTTGCCGGATGAGTTGAATAACATAACCTAGAAATTATAGATTTGAATTTTAGATTTTTGGAATTATTATGGGAGTGTTTATTGAAAATGTTAAAAAAAACATCCAGTATTTTATAATAAATGCAGAAAATATTTATTTTATTATACAAAAAATAAAGATAAAATCTATTTTTTTTTTATATAAACAGAACAAATACATTGTGATGTGACTATAATTTCTTTTCGAAACGACTGGTTCGAATCGATACGAAAGTGCCGTAACGAATCGAAACCATTGTGACTGCCACTTAATATTGCGGTAGAATTATTTTCACGTATAATAAAATTTCCAAATAAATTTTAAAATGATTTCAAAAAGATAGAAACCAAAAAAAAAAAAAAAGGATAACGATCAATATGCAAAATACTTTGAAATACTCAAAATTTTTAGTAAAAAAAAACTAGAGGGAGGTATGCTAACAATTATATACTGGTAAATATTTTAACTAAATTTTCGTTTTCTAACAAAAAAAAAAAAAAATTTGAAAAAATTGATAAAACAATTTATATTCGTGTTAAAAGTCATCACTTTAATCATATTCACCTTGAAAAATTTACTATATACCCTCTTACCCTCTTATAATCAACTAAATAAAATAAAATTCAAAAACCAACCTGTGAAATTATTCTATTTACCAAATAAAAAAATTCAATACCCACCACCCAAATTTGTGTATTAGATTGGAGAGAAGAAAAAAAAAACTTTTGAAAATATTAGTCTCATAAATTTGGCTCAATTTTTTTTTTTTTGGTTAACGTATGCTTTCTATCATCAATATAATATCCATATACATAGTAAAAGTAACATTTGTCTTATAAAAATATATATATTTTTTTCACCTTTCCCACTTTTCTGTTAATTTATAATATATAAAAAAAAAAGTGATGATGAAAATTGTGTATAGTATATATAGATGAAATACTATGTATAGAAAAATTGTCTATATATATATGTATATATATATATTTTCGATTATGGTATATAATAAAAAGCAACACCTGTTTTCATGTTTTTATATTATTAATCCATTCAGAGATTATATGGGGGTATGAGAAATAGAATGAATTCGGGTTATAGAAAGTATAAGTTCTTTAATACACATCAATCTGTGTCAATAGGTAAATACTTAGTTGATATAATATCCTTTTTTGTAAATATTAAATAATCTCGATAACATTACCAAAAAACTATTATGTATACCTAATTAAAGGTGTGAATATAAACATTATTATCGATAATTTGTCATACTACTATATGGATGGAACTATATGGTATATACCAAATTGTATATTATAGTCAGTAAATATCATATAGAAAATGTTAAAAAAAACATAATAAAATAAAATGAAATATTTTATGTACATAAATAAATGTTCGTGGTTTTATGTAATAATGTATTAGTATATAAATTATATTACATATTTTTATTATGAGACCAAAATTTCTATTTGATGGGATTTAATAATAATTAATACTAAAAATGATTTTTTTTTTTGTTCGTTTTTCTGGTGTATGATATGAGAAAAAAATTTATTTTACTAATATACACTGTAATAAAAAATTACTACTTTAAATAAAGTCATTTTTATTGCCTACATTGAATATATAGAGTAGATTAAATATCCAAATGTAATAATGCGTTCGAATTAGTAATCGATTATTATTCTGAATGTATGTTGGCCTTGTCGTAATTGATAAACACCACCAGTTAAAACTTCATTACGATTTGTCACCTCTACTGGAGCATATTCACCATTATCATTTAATTCATGTATTAGTAATCTATATTACTTCAATTAATGTTAGTAGTCTAAGTAAACAATGTAATATTCCATACTAAGTTAGTAATTCGTTACTACTTTGTAAATGTAGTGAAATACTATTAAAATATAGCAGCATAAATTAAATATATTAGTTTCTTTTACCAATAAATAATTTAATTAATTGAGACAAATTACAATACATACGTTAAAAACATTTCGATAGTGTATATTAAATGTTTTTAATGTATTGTAATTTATCTTAAATATTTAATCTATTTATTATAGTAAAGGAAACTAATACACAATATACCCAAAATTGCAAATTACTTTATATAATTTCGATTTCCTGTAAAAAAAAGGAAATTAAAATGGCAATATTATTTCGCGACAACTTTCTAGGAAATATTTGAACTGACTGTTGGATAATGCAATAATTACTTGTTTGAATGTAACAAATTTGCATATGCAACAGTAGTGTATATCGAAAGCAGTAATATTACATATTATTTGTTTAATATTACTAAAATATTGAATATTAAATATTTTAAACGGAGATTACTATTCGAGTACCGAATTTTCCTATTAAAGTATGTAAATTTTTACTACATTTTCAAAAGTAAAATTAATTTTTTTTTTCTACAGTGTAGGCATATTTTCTCTTTCTTTTTTAGTTGAAGGCAATTTTTTCTTTCTTAGAAAAATAAGAAAAAAAAACTTTTAATTGATTGTCTTTTGATATTGATAAGAGATTATTTTATTAATTAAGAATCTATCAATATTTAATTATATTTGTATATGGTATATAATGGAAGTTCTCTACTTTTGATAAAATATATAGTATAATTGAAATGATAATTTTTGGGAATTTTTTATATGTGTGTACCTAATATAATTATTTTCTTATTTTGTAAAAGTATATATGTATATATATTTTAATTAATCATCACTAATTTTAGAAGTGTAGGTGATCAAATATTGATATTTAATTTATTTTCTTTATCATAAAATTTCTATAGTGCGTGTTTTTAACTAATTATATGAGTTTATAATTAAATGAACACTGAGTTCTTGATAATTTTGTATAAGTTTAGAGTATAGTAGTTGGTCCAAAATTTATAATGGTGGTGTCATTTGAGTTAATGATACTATATATATATTTAAAGTAAATCTTTAAATATTAGTTGTAGTGATTATTGGTAATTCTTTAAAGCATTTTTTTTTTATGGAAATGGATTGAGATTTTTTCATAATTTTTTTTGTTTTTAAATGATTTCATTATCAAAATTTTTCTACATATATGGACCAGAATATTGTCTATTTGGGTTGGGATCGAAATCTCGTTTTTCAAAATCTCGTTTTCAAAATCTCGTTTTCAAAATCTCGTTTTACAAAATCTCGTTTTTCAAAATCTCGTTTTTCAAAATCTCGTTTTTCAAAATCTCGTTTTCAAAATCTCGTTTTACAAAATCTCGTTTTTCAAAATCTCGTTTTTCAAAATCTCGTTTTTCAAAATCTCGTTTTTCAAAATCTCGTTTTTCAAAATCTCGTTTTTCGAAATCTCGTTTTCAAAATCTCGTTTTTCAAAATCTCGTTTTTTTATTTATTATGGCTTTTATAAATTCGGGCGGCCCCATTTCCATAAAAAAAAATGCTTTTTTTTTTGAAAAACTAGATTTTTATAAAAAACCATTTAACAACTATAAATCTGTAGGTTAAGAATTCTTTTTGGGTACCACAATATTGAATGATACCTAAACATTTATAGGGGTTTCCCTTAGGGCCTCCCCCTAAGAACCCGTGAGACTTCTACCCTTAAAAATGTTTCTTTTATTTTGAGCTATCCAATGATTTTGGAACCTATCCCCTTGATATTTTGGAACCTGCCCCCTAAAAAGTTAAAATTTTTAATGCCTTCAAAACCAAAAAAAAAAAACCAAAAAAATAAAATAAACAAAAATCCAAAAAAAAATACAAAAAAAAAACAAAAAAAAAAAAAAAATAAAAAAAAAAATAAAATAAAAAAAAAAACCAAAAACAAAAAGAAACGAAAACAAAAAAAACCAAAAAAAATAAGAGGAACCAGTTCCCCATCACGTCCACGTCATTGGTTCTGGGTTATTTTAAGCGTGATTAAAAAAAAAAAAACTTTAATAAAAACGAGATTTTTGTTAAAAACGAGATCCTTTGACAAAAACGAGATTTTGTAAAACGAGATTTTGTTACTATCCCGTCTATTTTAAAAATGTGGTTAGGCAGACTGAATGAATCTGATATTATAAAATCGAAAAATTTGATGAAATTTTTTTTTAATGAATTTGGGTTCAAATTTAATGGAAAATAAAATGAAATGATTATGTTATGGTCAAAGGATCAAGAATGAAACCGTGTGAAAATTGTTGGTCAACACAAACGAGCAAAGACTGTTGGATAAAAGAATTATATAGATTCCGCAGTTTGTTGTGTAAATTAAATGTTTATTATTTTTTTTAAATTTATTTGATCATACACCACAGAGAGATCCAGAAATCACGAATTGCGTCAGTATATAAGAGGTGCGCAATACAGACCACAAAAAAACTAGACCAAATAATCAAACTAAGTCAAGGACATATATATTTTAAATCAAAATCATACCAACAAAACTAATTTTATGAAATAAATAATAAGAATGACCTTTACCTAAATGTACTCGCCCCTCAACCCACTTTAAAAATTTCAGTTAATATTCTATACTTTTTTTAAAATACCAAAATCATTTAATAAATATAATCATCCTTTCAAATTTGATTTAATCTTAAAATACAACACCGGCAGCAACAACAAATCTGTCCTACAGCATAATTTGTTTTTTGTGTTATCCGCCTACAAATTAACCTTGAAAGATCTTTATCCTAACCACGCCCGTCTCTTGTCATTATAATCATAAAACATTTATGTATATTTATTGTATATTTGTTCATATATTATTATTGTTATAATTTATTATTTTTTTTTTTGAAAGTTATCCTGGTGAGAAAACAGATGTAAAAATATATCCTTCTATTTTTGTTTTTATTTTTTCAAATTATTTTCTTCAACATTTTTATTTATTTATCTCTACTTTTTACTATAATGGAAAGCAGCAAAAACCTTGTCAGGTTTGTTTCTTCTCTTTATTGATGTTAGATCATTGTATAATTTTAACATTTTATTATATGTTTATGTCCTTGCGTCTCCTTTACCATCAGGATTTTAAGAAAATGTTAGAATACTTTATTTTTTGTTTATCTTATTTTTCAACTTTTAAGGTTTTCATTTTTGTTTTTTTTGGGTTATTTTCTTGTTTTTCCATCATTTTTTGGAATAGGTGGAAAAACAAAAAATTTTTTTTTTTTTTGTTTTCGTATTTATCATGTTGTTGGTTTTTTTGTTCTTCTTTCTATGGTCGTGTTTGTCTGTCATGTACTTGATGATGGGTGTAAATTATAAATATCTTTTTAGAACAAAGTTTTTCTTTATATTTTTACCATCAAAAATGAAATGAAAATTTTTGTGTTAAGAAATAAGAAAAAAAAATATTATTTTCAGTTTTTAGTTGTAAATTTTTTTTTTTTTGCTATTTGTTGTTGTATATATGAATATTCTTGTGAAACATAAAATAGTTAGAGCATGTGAAATTGTCTGTTGGTCTGTCATATTTTGAAATTTCTGATTAGTACTCATTTATAATTAAAAAAGTGTTTTCTCGACCTCCTTGCATGAACTTTGAATTATTCACAATTATGTATGTTTACTCTTAATACTTAAATTTGATTTGGTTAGATGGCGCTTTTAAATGTTTTTATTTGCTGGTATATATTGTTGTTTAGTAAAAACGTTTAAATAAATTTTAATTAAATTTGTTTAATATTATATTTTTAATTTAATTATTCTTAAACTTTACTTTTAATATATAATTATATAAGAGATATTTGCAACAAAAATCCACTAGATGGCGATATTTATTAATTTTATTATATGATATATTTTTTACGTTTTCTAAACGAATTTATATTTGTAATAAAAATTAGATTAGAAATTATGCCTAGTTTTCACTGGCGTCCTATGAGCGGCGCGACTAAAGTCATAAGCAAAAAAATCTTGCTTGTGAGCTGCAGATGATTTTCAGTTGTTACTTATATTTAGTCGCAGTTAATTTAATGTTAAATTAAAAAAAATATATATATAATAAAAAACGTTGATATTTTCAAATTCAAATTTTTTAAAATTTTTATTCAAATTTTAAATTTGATAATTTTAAATAATTTCAAATTAAAGTATACACAAAAATTTTAAATTTCAAAATTGTGGCTTAATGGAGTCACATTTTTATACATATATGGTTAAGTTTCACTAGATGGCGCTGCATCAGAAAAATTTATTAATTTATTTGACTCGAGTTAGCGTGCATGGAAACAGGGGTTGAGTTGAGTTGAGTTGGAATGGAACGAATAATTGATGGTTCCATTTCAACCCCATTTCAACTCAACCCAACTCAACTCTGTACATGGAAACTAGGTATATGTGTAAGTAAGACGATTGATTGATCACTTCATTTTAAATATATAGGTATGGTAAAGAGGAGAATAGTGATATGTATAATAGTTCAACACATTGTCGTCTTTTTTTGTTTATAAAATCTTACACATTTTGAAACTATTCCATACCATTTTTAACTCTGCATCATTTTGGTTTTACAATAAATAATATGGAATATATATTTATATGTTATTTTAGATTTTTTCCAATTTTTTGTTACCACAAAATGTGTTGAAGAAAATCAAAATGATGTTGATGATATCATAGAATCTGTTCTCTTTTTTTCGGAAGAATTTTTGTTATTTTATTCCAAATAAGAATAAATTCATCATCTTCATCTTTTTTTTTTTTTTTTTGAGGTGCATGAAGAAAGGAAATTATTACACAATGTTTACTTCCACACACACACAAAAAAGAAAATGAAAGATTATCGCCTTGGAATAAACCGAGGATGTTTTAAACAAAACAAAGAATTAGAATGTCCAGAAGAGATTAAAATGATATAAAAAAAAAACAAGAAAATGAAGAAGAGGAAGAAAAATATAAAGAAAAATTTGTTAGATTAAGTATTTTTGTTATTATTCGTACATTTGTGGGAAGAAAATCGTTTTAAATTTAAAAAGTATAAAAGATATTTTATTTAAAAAGCTATAATGATTTAGGATTATTATTATATAAAGTTCTGAAATAAAATAATAACATGGGAAAAGTTAATTTTTATATTTTTGATTATGAGATTAAATTTTGTGTAATTTTTCAAAAAAAAAAAAAAAAATTATAGGACGAAATATACATACTTTTTTTTTGTGGAAGAGATAATTTATTATTTTTGTTAGAAAAGTTTTAAAGAAAATTATAATTGAGTAAATTTTTATATTTCTTTTGATACGATTTAGAATATTTCAAAATTTTAAATTTACTAAATTATAGTACGTTTTGTGTAAATTTGATGATTATCGTAATTTTGACCAAAATTAAGTTCAAAATCCTGTAATTTCCCTTATACCCGGGACACACCGGACCGAAAACTCAGTTTTCGTGTTTTCAAAGTTCAAAAATGGAAATTCATAAGGTTTAGTACAGTTTTCAGGAATAAATTGAAAACACGAAACCTACAAATTTTTAAGGTTTTCACGAAAATATATTTTAGCGCCATCTATTACAAAATAGAAGATATGTATTTTTGAAGTAGGCATAGCTAAGTTTCCATACAAAAGTAGCCATTTTTGTGAAAAATCAAAAAAAAATCGAAAATTTAAAAAAAAACAAGAAAAATTAAATTTTATTAAATAATTTTTAATATAATTAAATCAAAATTTGACATTAAAAACAACAATAAATAATTACTATTTTTAATTTTTTTGGTTTTTACGTAGAGTTGTTTAAATAAATAATTTTCATAATTCGACATTCGAAAACGAAATCGCGCTCCATTTTTGGTGTGTCACTATAAAAGTTTTTAGATCTAGTTTTCGCGAAAACTTAGGTTTTCAATAATTTTCAAATTATACCAAATATGGTAATTTTTTAGAAATTATGTTGCAAATCATCTCAGAATCGAATGGTCAACCCTATTAATCAACTTTTAACCCTAAAAATTTAACCCTGCAAACTTAATTCCTGTCATCTTGTCATTTCTGTCATCATTGTATTTTCTGTCATCATAAAAATAAAAATATTACAAATAATTTCAGAAAAAATATTATAAATCAGTGGTCGTAATTAGATTTTAGTTAGTGTGCCAAAAAAATTATGTTTTTTAAAAATTACAGATTACAAAAATCCTGAAAATGATAGATTAACAACAAGAAAATTTGTAAATTCATTGGAAATTAAAAGGTTATTAAAGGATTTTATATAATTTTTAATTTGATATTATATTCAAATATATGGTGAAAATTTATTTTATTCATTTTTGGGAAATTTCTTCTCCCTCCTCGCTAACCGATTTATGATTATTGTATCTACAAATTTTTTTAAATAAAAATTTACTTTGATTAATACTAAATTTTCCAAAAAATCCTAAGAACCAAATTTCCATTTTTTTTCCCCAAATAAGTTTTTAATATAAATTACTTTATCAACAAAACTGGACAACCCCAGCAACTAATGAGCTTGTTAATTTGCTTAGTTTCCTTTTAATAAGAAATCTTAAATATTTCCTTTATAGTTAGTTTATGTCAAAATATATTTATCGTCCTGGAAAATATTCTTAAACATTGATCGATTAAATTGTTAAAAAATAAAACCACATTTGAGAGTCTATTACTAAATATTTTAACTTCGATAATAATCAAATTATAGCACGACATATTTCCTATGGTTTTTATAACTTTCACTCTATACTTATATGGTTCCACTTCCTAACCGATTTTCCATGTTCTCTTTACTAAAATTTTTTTAGAAAACTGTGAAAAGTAATTTTGCTTTTCGTTTAACCATAAATTTTACCAAATTTTATTTAAAGTGCTCTTTAACTCCATCACTTAATTCTTTTTTTTTATAGTATAGTATGTACTCGTGTGTACCACATGCTGTGACACATTTTCCATTCAAATTTTTTTTAGTTTTGATTATAATTTTTATATGCCTTTTATAAATAGAAAATATAATATTTTCTGGAAATTAATCACTATTATTATAATACTGTATGGCTCTCTCTTGGCTCTTAGTAGAGAGTTCAGGGTTACACGAAAATATAATATAAATTTGTTTTTTTTTGTAATCTGATGGGTTCTTATAGGACGACAAAATCCTTAATGTAAAATAAAATCATATTATATAAGTGGTCATAATACTTGTCACTAACAGTCCAAAAATAAAAAAATAAATAAATTTGAATGTAACTATATAAGTCTATTCATTGAATGTCCTGAATGTCCTTTACTGTATTTGATTATTTTTAATATTTTATAAAGATTAATTTATTTATTTTTTACCACTTGCTGGGGTACAAATAAAATTATGTATTATTGTGGCCTATTATTTAAATGTATAGTAAATATTTATGATTTTTTGGATCCACCATTCAAATTTTGAAGAAATTTTGAATTTTTTCTTTTTTTTTTTTTGATTTTTTATGTGGTTTTTGGACAGACACGTTTTTATATTTCAAAATTAAAGAAACTTTTTAGATTAATCCCTTTATATATAGTCCGAAAATTCTGATAATGAATGTTTACTGCGTATATAAAATAAAAATCTTAGATAATTTATCAGGAATTTTCATAACAAAATCTTTGATTCTAAAAATTGTTGTCCCAAAATATTTTAACACATTGGCGGACACAAAAAATATGGCGTGATTCAAGCTGAAACAAAAGATCACATGATCGGTCCACTGCAAATGCAGTAAGTGTCCTCCAACGTGTTAATATTTGACAATCACCACACAAATGATTTATTGGTTCGTTTTATACACTATTCTTTTGCAATGAGTGTGGTAATTTTCAACTGTTGTACTGCAGTTTATTAGATTTAATTTTTTTCGACTGATGCCTGCGTGAAGAATCCAGCGACAAAACGGACTTGATTTATAAATTTTTGATTGAATCAACTGCATAAAGTATCTGGAATTTGTACTTTATTTAAGGAGTACATTTATGATTGTATATGTACCTATATTTTTCTCTTTATGATTGACTTTGACACTTACATAGTTAAATGTTAATTAAACTACAATATTACTATTTAAATTTTTATTATTTTACTAGCGTTACCACTGTTCGTCGTTTACCATGATTTCTTGTTTACCATCAGGCAGACAAACAGACAGTTACCTGTATTTCCTTATTTATCTATAATACTATAAATTATAGAAAATTTTAATTATTTTAATTCAAAATTTTCTATATAGTTAATTTTAATATGTCATTTTATTCAGATTTACAATTTGTTATATGTTACCATAAAATGACAACTTTCAAATGGTTTCTATATAGTTTAGTAAATATTTTCGTTAATGTCAAGTACCATAAACCAAAAAATTTTTAATTATGACATAAATCAATGATATGTGTTACATAAGTACATATTTTCTATAAATTTAAATAAAAATATTTTTCATTTAATTTATATTTGAATGAAATTATGGTATGAAAAAAAATATATGCAAAAGTTAAATAAATAAATTAAATTATTTGTTGGATTAAGAACGAAATAAAATGTATATTTTTTACTAATTAGTTCTAATGAAATTCTAATGAAGTTAGAATAATTAACATTTTTCTGATATAATCTCAATTAAATAAATTAAATTTTTCTCTAATGTTAAATTAATGTAATAATGAAGCTTTTTCATATTATAACAATACCATCCTTGACAATGTACATTTAAAGCTTGTCAGTCATCATAGTAGGATGTGTAATGGCAATAATGACTTTATTTAGTTTTAAAATTTAATTAAAAATTTTGTATATAAATTTTGTAATTGCATATTTTTTTTAGTCTGATGTATATAAATAGTATAAAATATTGTACAAAATTCCAATTATTTTCCTTACCACTCAAGTGGAACAATTTTGAACCATATATAACCAAAAAAAAAAAATGTTTAAAGTTAGAGAACTATATTGCAATTTGAACAGATATTAATTATTACACACGACCCTTATGCACACGAAACCGTCACTCACATTATTGAATTCGAGTAAATTTTTGGATTCATAATTTTCGTTATAATGGCGATGGGCAAAGGTTGGGACTCGATTAGGTGTGGCGACTGGACTATATTTGATTGAATTTGTCGATTCCTTACCGAATTTGTCGATTACTTATTTGAAATAATGAACTGTGACTCGATTTTATCCGTAAATATAATCGCATAAAATTTTACCAATATAAATCCTTTTTCAAATGGGGAGAATTGGATGACAGTAAGTGGTGCCGTGAAATAATACCATAAGACTGAAGTAACCTATAAGTTTTTACAAGTAATGTGTAAGTTACGTGTTCCCCATGCTTTTTTTGTCACATCTTACAAGATTTATCCTACTCTAATAGTAAACTGATTCCAATTATTCAGATTTTCTTTTTCGGTTGGCTCTAGAGTTAAATCGAAAGATGAATCGAATGACGACTTCAATAATAGAGTTTTAGCCGCATTTTATTGACTATATTTATTGAATATTTGAAAGTTTGTTTATAGAAACTTTCAAAATACTTCAATGTGTTAACTATAAAATATTGTAAAACCAAAGATAATTGGATTGTCAGAAATTATATTAAAAAAAAACAATATTTACAATATTTTCTTCCTTCAAAATTCTAAATCAGAAATAATCCTTTTTTGCTATAGTGACTATAAGTTAATATGCATATCTTATAGACAATATAAAGTTAACATAAATTGTAAGTATATGGTGGTGGTATATCCACTGGAGTGTAATAAAATTTACAATATTATTATAGATAAATATACTGTAATTTTTTGGTAACAAATACTTCTACAAAATGTCCTTTTTTTTTTTGTGGTTATAAGAATATTATATCTAGATATGCTTTTTCTTTTTATTTTTGGTGGCTGCAATTATGAATATAGTTTAAACTTTTAAGGGAAATTATATAAAATAAAGTTTTCTCTTTGTTACACGTATACATAAAATTTTTGATATAATATATGAATATGTATATATAAAAATAAAGGATATACGTTTAACAAATATATTGTTTTTTTTTGCTATAATACTTTGAATTGAGTTTTTGGTTCTTTTGTAAAGGGAAAAGTTTTAAAAATTTAACTTTTTTCATTTTTTTTTTTTAAGTTGTGGTTAAGGAAGCGACTAATTAATTAAAGTATTTATAAGGACCTTTGGTATTTTAAAATAATAATAGTTTTGTACGGAAATTTTCGTTTTCGTTTTTTTTTTTTTTTTTTTGGTAAACTCAAAGTTAGAGAACTATGAAGAAATTAGCTCAAGTCTTTTAGGAATATTTATATAATATTATGAACTATATAGAAAGTTTTTGAAAAGTTCAGAAATATAACATATAAATTTTTTTTTTCATCTTCTTCTTCTTCTTTCATTTAATTTTACCAATTAAGACCTTTTTTGCTTGCAAATTACTCTATTATCTTCTTAAGTGAGTTTCTTGTTTTTAGAATTGAATTTCTAAAAGGACTTTTCCTTTTTTTTTTGGATTTTTTTTTTTGAAAAAAAAAAAAGTTTACTTTAAGAGAAAAGAATAATTAATTTGTTTTTAAAAAGGACATTTTTGTATGTAGTTAATTTAATTGTATATTAGATTATGAAGAAAAAATTATTTTTCACCCTAATTTTTTATGGAATATTTTTGATCCCCTTTTTCATTTTAATAAACCATAAATGTGAACATTTTTTTTGTTTTTTTAACAAGCTTCATTTAATCCTAATATTGTAGCTAATAACACACACACATACACATAATTTGAATAAATTTTACTTAAGCATAGCAGAGAAATAAAAATAAATCTTTCGTGTTAATTTCTAGAAAATATTTTTATCTATATGTTTGTCTAATTTCTGGTGTATATTAAAAGGGACAGAAACAAAAAAAAAAAACACTATATAAATATAATAATATAGAAGAGTGTAAATCCTTGCTATAATATAGAGAAAATTGCTTAACATGGTCATAAATTCTATTTTGGATCAAAAGTGATAATTTAGAAAATTGTGTTGAAACGAAAGTAAAAAAAAAAAAAAAATCATAATTAATGTTAAAAGTTTCATTTTTTTGTTGTGTGTGTGTGTCTTAATTAAATTGGTTAGCTATGGGAGAAAAATTAATGCTTTTTGTTTCAAGGATTATATTATATAAATTATGTAATAGAGTAAAAAAAAATATGTTTTGTTAGTGTTATTTAAGCTTTTAAGATGGAGAAGAAATATGACATAATGTTTTGATATATTGACTAAATTATATACCTATATATTTAATTGTGAGTTGTAAATGAATTATATTGTGTAAAAAATTAGGATGAATTAATAGAAAATATTTAATTTGTTAGTATTTTTTTTTTTTTACATAAAATATTATATAATTTAAATATTTTCATTATTTAGCAAAGCCTGAAACCATTTTGGTGTGAGGCTTGTCTAATTTCAAGTTGTAAATTAATTAGTGTAGAGAGTGAGAGATTAGTGTAGAATGTTGTTGATTATAAGATTATCAATATGTAAATATGTATTGTCTAAACTTAGCAAATTTCTAAACTAGTTTGGCGTGTCCTTCTTGTGATCGTGAGTTTTAAATAAATTAACGTACAACATGGAGTTGGCACGAGTTCATAAATGATCGATATTCTTGATATATTTTTAATGAAACCATTATAAATATTCTTACTTAGCATAATCTCAAACCATTTTGGTGTGAGTCCTATCTAAATAATTAAATACACTAATAAA
This sequence comes from Empis stercorea, assembly GCA_949752835.1. Classification (NCBI taxonomy): domain Eukaryota; kingdom Metazoa; phylum Arthropoda; class Insecta; order Diptera; family Empididae; genus Empis; species Empis stercorea. The sequence continues at coordinate 83,507,267 of OX457085.1, read as the reverse complement.
TTTTCTAACCATTTATATAGGTGTGAAGCTTATTTATTTCAGTAAATTAATAAAAAATAAAATTTATTTAAATTATAAATAATTATTATAAAAAATATTTGGAAATAAAATTAAATATTTTATTGATAATTGTCAACATAAAAATTTATTATATTAAATAAATAATATATAATTATTTATTTAATATAATAAATTAAAATGATTTAATTACATTTAACTTGTTTATTTATTTATTTTTTAAATCTTTTATAATATTCTTTTCAATTTATCAATATTTTATTTTATTTGCTCATTAAATTTTATAGTAATTACTTATATCCTACACTATTTTTTTTTTGTTTGTTTGTTTGTTTTATTTAAAAAAAATATATTATTTTCACCAAAAAATATATATAAAAAAAATATATATAATTATTATTATTATTATGATATTAAATTAAAAATATAAAAAAATCTGTGAAACAGAAGAAAAACAGATCCATTAACACAACATTTTATATATTTTTTTGTAAAAAAATTTTTAAATCATTTTTAATTGACACTGATTTATAATATTAATTAAAAAAAATTGAAGGTTTAAAATTGAAAAAAAAATATTATATATTTAAATTTACTTTTATATTTATCTCCAATTTTTTATTTTGTAATTTTTGTATTTACGATAGTAATTATTTTTAATATTTATAATTGTTTATAGAGATAAATTTTTTTTCTTAATTTGTGAAAAATAAAATAATGCCACCACCTTTTTTTTTGTTTTGGTAATTTTAAATTTTTCAATTAAAATCATAATCAGTAAATATAAATACATTATTGTATAATTATTAAAATTAATATTATTGTTGTAATTACGTTTTATATGAAATAATTCTTTTGGTTGTTACCAAATTATTTACAATAATTCATTAATTATAAATTGAAAAAATATAATTAATAATTGATCAGTATTTTGAGTTATTGACATATTATAATGATGACAATTGAATTCAACAAAAGATTTGATATTAAAGTAATTAATTTAATGTTTTATAATGCATCATATTAATTTTGGGTAATGATTAATTTTATCAAGAACTCAAACCAGAATGGTGTGAAACTAAATTTTTAATATACGAATCAAGAACTCAAACCATAATGGTTTGAAACAAATTTTTTTTGAATATATTTAACAAATTTAATATAATAGTATATTTAAATTAAAACGTTTTTAACATCTTAAGTATTAGATTTATACAAGTAATTCTTTAAATTACCTAATAAATATAAAATCCATATTTCAGAAAAAATTCTATTTGTAGACACCTATAATACTTGAATGTTATTCGAGTCTAATTCAGAAATATTCATAGATTCATTATATATTTGAAATATTCCAAATATAATTACTGGGTTCGTTGCTGATAATATTATCACCTTTGCAATGATATATTCACTTTAATTATAATAAAAATGAGGATACCCACATTTTAATTCATTTATTTATTATTAACATTTTAAAAATATAAATTTTTTTTTCTATTAATCATTTAATATGCAAGTCCGCTAAAAAAAAACTGTTTCTAAGCATAAATTTTTTCTCGTCATAAAAATATTCAAACTCCAAACCCCCTACCCAACCAATTAAAATTTTTATTTTAATAAATTTACGAAATTTTAACCCCTTGATAAAAAAAAATATATTTTGTGGATGCCAGCAAAATTCACCTAAAAAATTCAAAAAAAGAATTTTTTTTTAATATTGCAATCCTTGCTAAAAATAAAAATATAATTTTTTTGTTATATAAATATATAAAAAAAGGACATGAGAAAAATAACATAAAAAAAAAATTATTCATTGCAATTATCGCAGCAAAAAAAAAAACTGAAATCTGCTTTGCTTGTATTTTCATTTTTATTTTCATTTTTGTTGTTATCCTGATCCAAAAAAAAAAATTTATATAAGCAAAAGCGTATAATTATAATACCGCACAAATATTGCCTATATCATATATATATATATGTATGTATTATATCCTGGCGGGACGAACAAAAAAATAAAATAAATATATTTAGTTTAATATTTTCCCGTCGTTATGCCTAGAAAGATTATGAATATTAATTAAACATTTAAATTTTAGAGGTTTCATTTTTTTTTTGTTCGGCCTGTTTTTCATAATTTTCCTCTTTTTTTTTTTTTTTTGTTTTTTTGACATGGCAAAGCTAAAATATGAAAAAAGAAAAATATCCTTTATAAAACATGAAAAAAATATAATTTATTTTTAAATTTTATTGGGGACTAATATAAATGAATAATAACAGCAACTGAAAAAAAAAAGGATTTTTAATATTGCAGATAGCCATTACCATATTGGATGGTTTATAATGGTGTCGGGTGGTTGGTTAATATTTTATATGTGGTCACAATGGGGTTAATGGGTAATATTATATGACTTGGTATTTTTTTTCTCTCTAATTTTGTTGTTATATTATTTGAAAATGACCACTTTAAAAGCAATTTTTTTATATATTATACTTTATTTGTATAAATATTGAGGAGGTGGAGATAATTTTTGTATTTTAGTCGCAAAAAAAAACAAACAAAATAATTGTTAATGTGCTAAAAAATTTGTTTTCGGCGGTTCAATGTACAAATGATATGTGAACGTAGCAAGTCAGATTAAGTAGAAATATATGGAAGTAGCTTTTTCTATGATATTATATCAATAATAGCTGTGTTTTTTTGTAGACATATCGCCAACAGAGAGTAAATTTTTACATTGAAAACAACAACAATTTGTTGGCGATAAAATGAGAATTACAGTATACCTATTTATCCCTGACGATAAATAGTTAATAATCTGACATGTAGCAGGCTCTGTAGTCAATATTTCAGTTCAGTTCATTTCATTTCATTTCATTTATTTCAAATTCATTGGACAATAAAGGCATAGTCTATATTTTTTTTTACATTAAAAAATGTCAATTTATTAAAGAAAAAACGAAAGTTTTGGAATATTAATAATGATTTTTTTTTTGTTTACGTTTATAAAACTCAAAGCTGATGTGTCAAATTTAAATTTAAAAAAAAATTATCAGCTGATAAATTCAATTGTGTATGAAAGAAAAAAAATTGTCGACGATGTGCAGTGAATAGTTTTTTTTTGCAAAAATGTTGGAGTGTATAGTATATACCTGTCTACAAAAAACACGACTAATATCATAGAAAAGCAACTTACTTATTGACGCCAACAGATTGAGTAGACTTCAACTAAATTAGATTTATTGTAGAAATATCTAACTATTTAAATTTACTTTATTTGAGTTACAAATTTTATTGAAATTTAGAAATATTTCTACAAATTTTCATTTTAAACATAAATAAAATTTTAATTTCGAAAAGTCATCTAATGATAGATAATTAAATAAAACTTTTAAATTAATAAATTGATTGCCTAAAAATATGCAACGAATTTATTAAGAAAACTATTATTACAGGATTATTTTGCATTTCTTCTGTTGAAATATACTCGTTCGTAGCCTTAGAGTATATATATCAGGAGATGCTATAACATGAATTTGCCCCTACAAGCTGTGTCAGAATTATTTTTATTATTTTAGAGCATTACTTGTCAATAATTCGCACTTTGGTTGTCAAATATTCGCACTTTTTATATAGAAATATATGAAATATTTCTTTTCTTCCCCCCACAAAAACGTCTGACACTTTTTTATACTTATAGCGTCTCCTGATATATATATACTCTAAGTTCGTAGCAAAGGTAGTATAGATATAAATATTTATGAGTACTTCAGACTATCGATTTTTTTCTTATATGAACACTGATTATTAGCAGATATTTCTTATATGCCGCAAAATATGCAAGAATAATTAATTACAAAATAAGTGGAATTTATCAAAATTTTAAGGATTATTATAAATCATTTTTCTATAGAACTCCTTTGATTTAAATTTATTTATAAATCCTGGAATAAATTTTTTAAATTTGATTTAAAAACTTAAATCTTTTACCTAAAGATATGCAATTATTGATTTTTTGTATAGAATTAATTCCTTTTCGGTTTAACATTATACCTGATATCAGTCACGTTCCAGGATACAATTTATTTTTATTATATATCTAATTTTATTTTATTTTTTATTTACAATCAACATTTTATTTTTTTGACCAATTTTTACTTCAATTTTTTTCTGCTATTTGTTTTGTGAAAAAAATAATATTTATGTTTATTTTTGGTTTTTTATTTAATGTCAGTTTTTTTGACATAACCATATAACATGGTTAATAATATTATCCACATAAATATATAAAATATATATAAAAGCCCAGGTGAATTTATGAATAATTTTAATCGATGACAAGTTGATTTAAGGTTTTTATATTTTGTGGTCAGTGTGTTATTTGTTTATTAGAAATATTTATATATGTACATATTTTTTTTTGCATGTTTTAATGCTTTCACATATAAAAAAAAAATGATAAAAACAATTTTTATTTTTTATGTTTTTTTTTTTTTGAAATTATTAATTGCTATTATGTCAAATGGTTAAAATTACCATTTTTATTTTATAGATAATGAAAATTGTCAGAAAAAATTGTGTTTATTTAATGAAGAAAATCACAGTCATAAATTTATTGATTTGTAATTAAATTCAATGATATGATTTATATAAAATCAGTGATTAAAGTTCAATCATTGTAATTGTGATATTTTTGAGTAAAATAAGATTTTTCTAATAATTTTTATAAAAATTATTGAATATTTTTTCGTATTGAAATCAGTTTTATTTTCAATTGAATTTCTGGATTATATTTTTTAATGAAATAATTTAAAATATTCTTACTTAGCAAAATCTCAAACCATTTTAGCAAAATCTCAAAGCTTACTTTTAGGTGTTCTTAATTAAATATTGGAATAAGATTTAAATAATTTATTTTAATATATTATATCGTCGGTCCCATGCCAAAACCGCGAATGTGCGTTTTTTATGAAATTGTGTTTTTAATGCCAGATTTTGTAAAATTTCAAAATCTACTATATGCAAAAACCACAAATGTGCAATTCGTCGTAGTTTTTTTAATATTAAAAAATTTCTATATCGCTTATGTTAAAATTTCTATATCGCTTATATAAGAATTTCACAAATCGCCAAAAAATTAAAACGCAATTTTCTCGAAACTGTAATATTGCACATTCGCGGTTTTGGCATGGGACCGACGATATATAAAATCAGTTTTATAAAATTAAATTTAACTTGAAATCCAAGACAAAATTTCTTCAAAACTATCTCATTAGTGTGACATAAATTTTTACATAAACTTATAATATTTTTCATAACAAAAAATTTTTGGTTCAAAAAATAATTTTCAATTTTTGATTCAAAATTCTTTTTTTTTGTTTTTTTTTTTTTTTAGTTTTCTTTTCGAGTTGGAAATTTTATTCTAGCATTTTTCCTTTCTTCCACAACTAAAAATTAAAATATAAATTAAGTCATGAAATAAAAATGAATAAGTATTTTATATCTAAACAAAAACTAAATACAGAAAATATCCTTTAGTTTAATGTGTACACATTGTGTTACTGCGGACAATATCACAACTACATATTATTTTTTTAGTTCATTCTGAACAATTGACATAAAAATCATCTTTTATTGTTATAATAATATATTCTAGTAATCCTTTAACAATATCATTCATTCATAGAAATCCTTTTATTTTCCAAAAACCATCAACAATATGCGCAAAATTAAATCTTAATACTTCAGGGCTGTCCTATGACTTTTGTAGCACCGACAATAAATGCAAAAAAAGGAGGAACTTAATATTTTTATTAATATTTTTTAGAAAAGTTGAAAATTCGAAAAGTATTTCGTTTCCGATTTTGTTCACGCGGGCACTAAAATCCCGAAAATCATTAAACGCGGTCCTTTATGTTATATCTTTTGTTTATTCTTATAGCTCTCAATTTTATGAAGTGTAATAAAAAAATTTCACGTGGAAAATAAAACTCCCTCTTAATTGTAGTTTTTTTTTTTTTTTTTTCATAATTTGTAGAAATATTTCCTAATTTTTTTCATAAGTTTTTTTTGGGTCACGAATGAAACCCAGTTTTTTTTTTTTTTATTTTCTGTGTTAAAAGGATTAAAAAGTATTTTTTTGTTGTAACAGACATTTATTAAATAAACAAACAACAACAAAAAACGGATATAACATATGTCAACGAGGATATACGAATGAATTAAAATCCACATACAAAATTTATAATAATATAGAAAAAGTATTAATATATATAAATTTATTTGTTTATTTAAAAAATGGATCTCATAAATTGTTTTTTTTTGCGTATTGTCATTAAAATTTTTGTCATTAAAATTGTTACTAATAAAAAGTGTGTTCACACTAAATGTGATAAGCGAAGCTGTCAACAGATTAAGATTTTGACAAATGAAAAAAATCGAAATGAAATTCCAAAAAAATATTAAGTGCGTAAACAAAATTGACATAATTGTGTTGATAAGATTCAAAAATGTATTAAAATATGTCAAATCTGACATTTTGTACATATATATGTCCTTATGAGAATTATAATAGGGATTTGCCAAAAACATATTTTCACGAATTTTCTAACAATGAGACGACTTATTGTTTCAATTTTCCAGTACCTAATTGTTATAAATAATAATTTCACTTCACGTATACATATATATATTTATCACTTTGGTTTGACAGAAATCCAAAAATTTTAATAAAATATGATAAATAGTATATTCGTGGGATACACTTAACATTTTCCAAAATATTTTGGTCCAAATTATAATTCCACAAATAGATATCATACCTTACATAATTTTAATTTTTAAATTGAAATAGTGTGAATCTCATATTAGGTGACCTAACCTATATATACTCGTATATTAATATTTTTTTTACATGGTTTAACAATTACAATTTAAGGATACAACAATTTTTTGAATTGTTTTCAAAAATTATTATAATATTTTTTTTTTTTCATTCGTATATATTTATATTTGACTTGTTTTACCTTCTAATACATATAAATTTTTAGATTTGTATGTATATAGAATATCCTTTTTTTTATCATCTTCATTATTTCAGTTATATAATTTAAATTCTGCAGAAAAGAGGAAAATTTCTTACAATTTCTTTCCTAAAATATTAAATTTTATGTATTTACATATTTGTTATATTTTTTTTTTGTACAAAAATTGACATAATAAATTGTAATTCTAATACCCATGGGTTATATAAATTTTTGAACAATAATTGTAACCCGTTTTTTTGTTTTCCTTCTTCCTTCTTTCATTCGTTATCCCCATTCTCCCATAACAGTTATACATATAATATAAAATTATATTAGGTCTATATAAATATAAACTCTAATATGTACATATATATAAAAGTGATTTTTCAAGGACTTGCAAAAAAATAACAACAGCAACGAAACAAAAAAATTATTTTGAAAAAGGATATTTTTTTTTTGTTTCGTTCTGGTACTTGAGGGGATAAAAAGTCAACAATCTAGAAATTATTTTGTATTGTCGCGTATATTAATACTTGAAGAAAAAATAAATTGTTAATAAAAAATTAACCATCATGACAGGAGGGAATATGGTTTTTTGGTATATAATAATAAAACCTAGAAGGTAAAATTAGTTGATATTTTGACTATTATAGTAAATCTCGTTTCCTATACAAAAAAATGTATAAGTGCTCAAGGGAATTATTTGTATAAGGCAAATTAGTAATTTTTTTTGTTGTTGAAATGAGAAATTTTGTATAGGAAAATGATCGTTAAACAGAAATAATATTATACGAAAAAGTTGTAAGCAGTTCTATTCGTTAGTAGATCATAAAAATTAAAAAAAAAATTTTTAATGAAATTATTATGTTTCAAACATTCTTCGTTTTCCAACCAATTTTCTATAAAGTATTTTGGTGCACTGTTTAATTTTACCAATATAAATTATAATTAGAAAATTATCTTTGTCATTATATTCTTAATTTCTATAATATTGATCGTTCCTATGAAATTATTATGTTTCAAACTAATGTTGTACATATATATACATATATATGTATGTTTCGGCAAATTAATTCTATCCAAAATTGTTTACCTTAGATTCGATTTCAATTTTTGAATTTAACATAATAATAATAATTCCAGTCCAAGGTGCGTGCATCGTATTCGTTGCAAAAGAAACAAACCATAATAAATGTGAGAGGCGTACAGTGAGTGTCCAAACCAAGTCACCCGAAAAATGAAACCTTTTCTTTAAATCTATATATAAATCATTAATTGTGTGCGTTTTTTGCTTTAACAAAAATTGGTCTAATTATAAAATTTCCGCATTTTTGTAGAGACGATATAGTAAATCATTATTATTTCAAAGTTTGGGCGTTTTCGGAAATGCAGACTGCGCTGCAAGTTCTAACTTAGAAATATAAGAACTTTTTGTGCAGAACTACAAAACTGCGCAACATATAAGATTTGCTTTTGCAGTCAAGAAAGTTCTAACATTTCTAAATTTCCTGTTTATTTTTCGTAATTTAAAATAATGGGGGTTATTTTATTCTACAAAAAAAATATGTATACCCATACATATTTTCATCTGGTATTTTCTCTGGAACCCCTGGATGGATTGGGCTGATATTTCTGAGTAAATACATTAATTATAGTGTCCTATAGTTAACTATGCCAGTGCTCCTCCATTAGCTCTACTTGGAAGATGTTTGTATGATGAAAACATGATTTCTGATGTTTTGTTAGAAAGGTTTACAAAACCTTTCTTTTACATATAAATAATTTAAATTCTAATTATGTTTATTAGAAAAAATTATTTATAATAATCTTATATATATTTTTATGTAGAAAATAATGATAATAAATTTTGGTGCCATGAAAAAAGACCATATGCGAAATAAAGTTATAACTAAATGGCATCATTTTACTTTAGTAAACGAACTCATTCATATATGAATACTAGAGCAAAATTGATATTTTTTCTTATGCAAAGAAGGCATCGCGAAGATAATTTAATATTTGTTTGACACTTGTACCGAAAAATTAAAATTATTAATAGAAATAATTATTTTAACCATATAAAAACTAAAAAAATGTATTTTAAATTAATAAAAAAATATTACAATATTAATTTTTTCATAATATTATTAATAATAAATTTCAAATTCATAAACTCATATAAATATGTAAATAATAATTTTATAATAAATATTAAAGAAATGCAATCGCAACTTATCAATGAATTAAGGAATTATATAGACATTTCGGAAGTATATTTAATTGCTATTCAAATGTAAACCACAAAAAATCATGAAAATTAAATACTTTTTTTTAATAATTTTTTTATATTTTTAGGAAACTCGATAAAACAACTAAAGACAAAAATGTGCAAATTCATGATAAAAATTATTTTTTAAATCCAATTAACGCATATAAATATACTAGGCAACTTCGTGATTGGTCTTATTATGAACCATTTATAATGGATAAAAGTAGAAAATAAAAATTATATTATATAATTCATAAAACAAAAAAAAAATTTCAGAATTTCTTGAAAAAGTTCAATACTTTATGAAAGATATCCAATTTCCAATAGATGAAGATTTTATTATAACAATTTCATCATTTTTCTGGTTACAAGACGCTTATAAATTATCAGCCAATCATTTATCTAATGGAATGATAAATGGAATTCAATATAAGTTTAGTTACAAATAAATTATTATTTTAAAATTTTAAATTTTCTTCCTTTTTTCCAGTACTTCTTTAAATGCAGGAGATTGTTTTGACCTAGGTTCTGTGGCACATCTTTCAGAAGATTATTATAATGCATTAATGTGGATCAATGAAACTTTATTGAAATTAAATAAAAAAACTGAACGAAGAAAATTAAAAACAACTTTAAATATACTTGCTGATTCATATTATAAATTAGGTAAACAAATAATTTAAAATCTGGTGTGGCGGCACGTTAATTATAATAAATTTATGTTGCTTATTGCATTTTGGTAATAAGAATTTGAATTTAATTGTTTAAATTAATTATACTCTTATCATTTATTAATTGTATTACTTAATGTAAATTACTAACCGTTCAATTCAAAACTTAAGAACTTGTTTATACTGTTATAATATAAAATCTATTTAAGTTAAGATTAAATGAATTACTGTGTCAGTCTAATAAAAATTCTCAACAGGTTATGGGCCCAGAAAAGTTAATTTTATGGTGTGAATTAATTTCAAAGAACAATTAACTAAAAAATACAGTATATTTTAAACGAAGTCTTAATTTTTTTTTTGAAAATAAAGTAATAAAGTTTTTTTTACACAAAAGATTTTTAAAAATAGAAAGCTACTAGAAATACTACTTTGAAACGATTTTTAAAATGAATAGTTTGTACAATATTGAAAAATTAAATTGTGAAAACTATAATAGTTGGAGGATACAAATGAAAAGTATCATGATACACAGTGACTATTGGCAGTGTATCGAATCAGATCAAACTGGCGTTAAAACAGCGGACGAAGAAGCTAAATTCAAAATTTTAGATGCGAAAGTTCTGGCAACGTTGATTCTTAGCTGTAAGCCTTCAGAGCTGAATCATATAAAAGATTGCAAAACATCCAAAGAAGCATGGCATAAATTAAAGGACATTTATGAACCAACGGGTCCTGCACGAAAAGTAAGTCTTTTTAAACAGTTATTATCGATGAAAATGGTTGAAGGTCAAACAATGTCATCTTTTTTAAATTCATTTTGTGATGTTGTGTATAAATTAAACCAAGCCTTAATAACATTAACAAATGAACTTTTAGCCATCATTTTATTGTGTAGTTTACCAGATAATTTTGAAAATTTTGTCGTCGCGATTGAAAGTCATGATACTTTACCCACGTTACAAAATTTGAAAATAAAATTAATTGAGGAAGACTTAAGAAGAGGAAACAAAGTCTCTGATGATGTTAGCACTTCGGCAGTTTTAATGGCTAAAAATAAATTTCAAAATAGTTTCTATAATAAAAATGAAAATAATCAAGAAAATAAAAAAACTAAGTTTCGTGGAAAATGCTACTCTTGTGGAAAAAGAGGTCATCTTGCGAATAACTGCAAAAAGAAAATTACCAACAAAGTTGAATCTTCATTTATTGCTAGTGTATATTCATCAAATGTTAGTGCTATACTAGATAATGAAAAATGGTGCTTGGATAGTGGTGCTACCTCTCATATGTGCTGCAATAAAAATTTATTTGTCGAATTAAAAAATGATTTTCGTAAACAGATTATACAATTAGCATCAGAGGAAACAGTTGAGTCCAGTGGAATTGGTATTGTTAAAATAACAAGAGAATTCAGCGATATTACACTTACTGATGTCTTATTTGTTCCTGAACTTAGAAGTAATTATTTGTCTATAAGTAAGATTATACAAAATAATTTTAGAGTTCACTTCACTGATACTAAAGCATTTGTAAAAAATAAAAGCGATCAGTTGATTTTAGAAGCTAATATTTTTGATGGCAATATCCAGTAATGTTGATTTACTAAAATGGCATCATCGTTATGGACATCTTAACTGCAGCAGTTTAAATCAACTAAAAAATAAAAATATGGTAATTGGTCTAAATTTTAGAGATTCTACATCCAATCTTGAGTGCGAAACTTGTGCAAAAGGTAAAATTAGTTCTAAGCCTTTTCCTCACAATTTTTCTATTCGTAGCAATGAAATTTTGGAAGTAATTCACTCGGACATATGTGGTCCAATGAGGGTGGTCTCAGTTGGAGGTAAGCATTATTTTTGCACATTTATTGATGACAAAAGCAGAAAAATACACGTAGCATTTTTAAAGAAAAAGAGTGATATTTTTGAAGCATTCAAAAATTTTAAAACATATGCTGAAAGAGAAACATCACGAAAACTAAAATTAATTCGCAGCGATAATGGCAGAGAATATTTAAGTAACGAATTTAATGTATATTTAAAAAAGGAAGGCATTAAAAGACAAATGACAGTGGAGTATACTCCTCAGCAGAATGGAGTGGCTGAGAGAGCAAATAGAACGCTGGTGGAAATGGCTAGATGTCTTTTAATTAGTTCAAGTCTTCCAGAATCATTATGGGCAGAAGCTGTTAATACTGCTGCTTACATGCGAAATCGTTCTCCGTCAAAATGGCTCAACAATAGTACACCAATGGAATTGTGGAGCGGCAGAAAACCAATAGTTAATCATTTCAAAGTATTTGGATGTAAGGCTATTGTATTACTGCAAAACCCTGGAAAATCAAAGTTTCAGCCGAAAGGTCTTGAATGTATTATGGTTGGCTATTCTGAAGAAGCCAAAGCATACAGATTATATAACCCAATTAACAAAAATATTATTAAAAGTCGAGATATCATATTTTTTGAAAATATTTCTAAAATTAATTATTCAAATGATATAACTAATGATTATTTTAGATCCAAATATTTTTAATAATAATGACAAGGTTGTGGAAGAAGTTGTTGTTTCCACAGAAAATAATATTCCGACATGTGAACACGATACTGACAGTCAGGTTGGCCCAGGTCGTCCCAGAATTCTTCGTACGGGTAGACCCGGTCGCCCTTTGAAACAATTTAATGTTTTAAATAATATTGTTGCATATGAAAACGATAAAATTCCAGAAAATTTTTCTGAAGCTTTGACCAGCAAAAATGCAGCAGAATGGAAAGCTGCTATGCAATCTGAGTTTAACTCATTAATTGCAAATAAAACATGGAATTTAATAGAATTGCCAAAAAATAAAAGAAGAATCGGTTGCAGATGGGTTTTTACTGTGAAACGATAGTCTGATGGTACTATTTCTAAATATAAAGCACGTTTAGTGGCAAAAGGATGCTCTCAAAAATATAACATCGATTATTTTGAGACCTTTTCACCTGTAGTACGTTATTCTTCTATACGATTAATTATAGCACTAGCTGTGCAATATGAATTGTTGATACACCACGTAGATGTTACTGCAGCTTATTTAAATGAGGATTTACATGGCTCAGCCTGAAGGCTTTGCCGATCAACATGATCCTGAAAAAGTATGCAAACTTCGAAAAGCACTATATGGTCTGAAACAGGCAGGACGACAATGGAACGAGAAATTAAATGATGTCTTAGTGAATATAGGATTTTTAAGATGCCAAAGTGATAGCTGTGTGTATACTATGCATTTTGAAGCTGAATACAACATAATAGCAGTGTATGTAGATGATTTGTTCATCGCTTGCAGCAATATTACTACATTAAATAAAATAAAACTAAAGATATGCGGCGAGTTTGACTGTGTCGATAAGGGGAAGTTATAATATTATTTAGGAATTCAAGTAGAAAGAGACGGTGAAAGAGGAAGTATTAAAATACACCAACAACAGTATATAATGGATATTTTAGAACAGCAAAATATGGTACAATGCAGAAGCTGTTTAACACCTTTGGATCCTGGTTCGAAATTGAAGAAATGTAATGATCCTAATTGTGAACAAATTGAATCATCAAAATATCAATCAGTGATTGGTTCGCTGATGTATATCGCCATATTAACACGTCCAGATATCACTTATTCTATAAGTAAATTATCGCAGTTCAACAAAAATGCTCATATGGAACATGTTGTAGCAGTGAAGCACCTACTACGTTACTTAAATACAACAAGTGGTGCAAAATTAACGTACACGAAAAATAATCAACAGCTGCATGCATATGTAGACGCAGACTGGGCAGGTAACGAAGATGATAGAAAATCATATAGTGGGTTTGTTTTCTTTTTAGCTAATGGTGCAATATCGTGGGAAGCAAAGAAACAACCGTCAGTGGCCTTAAGCAGCACAGAAGCGGAATACATAGCTTTGTCACAAGCTACCAAAGAAGCAGTCTACCTACATAAATTTTTAAATAAAATTGGTTTTCAAGTTACTACAACGATTCTTCACAATGACAATTTGAGTGCTCAACAGTTGGTTAAAAATCCGGTTTTCCATGCTAGGAGTAAACACATTGACATAAAATTTCATCATATTCGTGAAGTGTACGAACAAAAAATTATTGATCTTAAATACATCAAAACAGAAGAAATGATTGCTGATGTCCTCACCAAAAATCTCGCAAAAGCAAAGCACATCAAATTTTCAGAAATGTTAGGTTTATCATTTTAAAACTATTTTATGAAAGTATAATGTAACTACATATTTTTTGATTTTTTTTAATATTATAGGTACGTAAGTTACATTAAGGGGAAGTGTTGCTTATTGCATTTTGGTAATAAGAATTTGAATTTAATTGTTTAAATTAATTATACTCTTATCATTTATTAATTGTATTACTTAATGTAAATTACTAACCGTTCAATTCAAAACTTAAAAACTTGTTTATAGTGTTATAATATAAAATCTATTTAAGTTAAGATTAAATGAATTACTGTGTCAGTCTAATAAAAATTCTCAACAATTTATACTATACATAATGGGGAATAATATTAATTTGTTTTTAGGTGACAGTAAGAAAGCTAATCATTATATTAAGGAATACAACAACTATTTTCCGGATAATCAAATAAACTATTATACAGATGAAAATATCAATAAATTTAGCAATTATTATATGGATTATGTTAGTGTCGCCAGAACCATATTTGTTATATCATTTTTCAGGTCAAATTTGTCATTTTCATAATTCAAATTAAACGCCGGGTGTGTTGAGTGAGAATTAGTTTTGCAAATGGAAGGCTCTTGTCTTCAAATACAGTAAAAACATAAAAACTTGTATATGGTTTTCAAAACTACAACAATTAGTTAACTGCAATTCGTCATTGGGGTCAAACAAATTAGGTACATATAGACACCAATAACCAATAAATGCAAATACCTAGTAGCTTTTAGATCTTAACTCGGTAGCAAAATGTATAGTACTATAAAATTTTTCACCATAAGAAAACGAACACAATTATAATTCGTAGATCAAACCTTACTCTGTTAAAAAAGGAAGATTTTTAAATTTCCTAAAGGACATTTTTTCTAAAATGGGTAAAAACGATCAATTCAAATTGTAAAAAGAGAAATTTGTCCCGAAAATATTCCAAATAATATTAAAAATATTTTTACTAAATTAATTATTTTTTATAGCTTTTGGAAGATAAATATATGCATTCAGGTGCAAAAGAAATTTCAATAAAAAGATATACAACATTATGTCGTGAAGATCAAGAAATTAATCCAATTAAATATAATAATCGTTTATTATATTGTCAATATACTAATAACAATATTTCATATTTATATATTGGACCATTAAAACAGGAAATTTTATCTATTGAGCCAATATTAATAATATTTCATAATGTTTTATATGATAATGAAATTAAAATTATACAAAAATTAATAAAATTTGATTTAGGCCCATCATTAGTACGTGATGGTATTTATCTCCAAAATTTTCGCTCAAGTAAAAGTGGATCAATAAATTTAAATAAGACTGATACAACTATGGAATTAATTAAAAGAAGATCTGGTTATATAACTAAATTACATATGGATTCAACAGAATTCTTTAATATTAATTATTATGAAATTGGTAATGAATATGCAACACATCATGATTGGGGTGAAGTAAATATGTATATAAAAATTAAAATAAAAATAATTTTAATCAATTTTTTTTATGGTATTCAGGTTAATAGGAGAATCGCAACATTAATGTTTTATGTTAATAATTTCATAACAATTTCTTGAAAAAATGTTATAATTGTGAAAATGATTTTCTTTTAGATGAATAATGTTGAACAAGGTGGTGCAACAATTTTTCCAAATCATAATATAACTGTTTGGCCACAAAAAGGATCAGCATTATTTTGGTTTAATTTATATTCATCCGGAGAACAGGATTTAAGATTTAAACATGCTGGATGTCCAATTTTAGTTGGTGTAAAATGGTGTGCCACATTTTGGGTTATGGAACATAACCAAGAATTTTATCGACCATGTATTAATTCGTCACGAAAAAATATCAATTGATTTACAATTATATTGTATTTATGTAAACAAAAAGGAGAAATATTTATATGTGACTAAACTTCACATATTATTTAATAATCTCGCAGGAATTTATATTAATATTTATCATAATAAAAACAATTATTGTCAAAATTAATTATTATGATCATTTGATCGTGGATCAAACCCTGATATCATTGACCACAACGATACATTATTAACAGACAAGTTTGAAATGCGGTGATTCCCGTGTTTTTTCCTATTACAAAAATCCGGGATTTGAAATAGCTAATCCTGGGTTTTAATGGTAAGTTGATTGGTAGTTCAAGTGGCGAGTCACCTTCCATCTGTCCGCTCCAATTAGGGCAATAGTGCCCACCATTTTTAGAATCGCCTTCCTCTGTGGTTCAAAAAACGAATATCGCTAGGTTTTTTTGACTATATCACTTGGCGCACTGAATGAAGTCTTGTCAGACGAACAAAGATATACAACATTATGTCGTGAAGATCAAGAAATTAATCCAATTAAATATAATAATCGTTTATTATATTGTCAATATACTAATAACAATATTTCATATTTATATATTGGACCATTAAAACAGGAAATTTTATCTATTGAGCCAATATTAATAATATTTCATAATGTTTTATATGATAATGAAATTAAAATTATACAAAAATTAATAAAATTTGATTTAGGCCCATCATTAGTACGTGATGGTATTTATCTCCAAAATTTTCGCTCAAGTAAAAGTGGATCAATAAATTTAAATAAGACTGATACAACTATGGAATTAATTAAAAGAAGATCTGGTTATATAACTAAATTACATATGGATTCAACAGAATTCTTTAATATTAATTATTATGAAATTGGTAATGAATATGCAACACATCATGATTGGGGTGAAGTAAATATGTATATAAAAATTAAAATAAAAATAATTTTAATCAATTTTTTTTATGGTATTCAGGTTAATAGGAGAATCGCAACATTAATGTTTTATGTTAATAATTTCATAACAATTTCTTGAAAAAATGTTATAATTGTGAAAATGATTTTCTTTTAGATGAATAATGTTGAACAAGGTGGTGCAACAATTTTTCCAAATCTTAATATTACTGTTTGGCCACAAAAAGGATCAGCATTATTTTGGTTTAATTTATATTCATCCGGAGAACAGGATTTAAGATTTAAACATGCTGGATGTCCAATTTTAGTTGGTGTAAAATGGTGTGCCACATTTTGGGTTATGGAACATAACCAAGAATTTTATCGACCATGTATTAATTCGTCACGAAAAAATATCAATTGATTTACAATTATATTGTATTTATGTAAACAAAAAGGAGAAATATTTATATGTGACTAAACTTCACATATTATTTAATAATCTCGCAGGAATTTATATTAATATTTATCATAATAAAAACAATTATTGTCAAAATTAATTATTATGATCATTTGATCGTGGATCAAACCCTGATATCATTGACCACAACGATACATTATTAACAGACAAGTTTGAAATGCGGTGATTCCCGTGTTTTTTCCTATTACAAAAATCCGGGATTTGAAATAGCTAATCCTGGGTTTTAATGGTAAGTTGATTGGTAGTTCAAGTGGCGAGTCACCTTCCATCTGTCCGCTCCAATTAGGGCAATAGTGCCCACCATTTTTAGAATCGCCTTCCTCTGTGGTTCAAAAAACGAATATCGCTAGGTTTTTTTGACTATATCACTTGGCGCACTGAATGAAGTCTTGTCAGACGAACACAGACAACACTTGGCCGGTGCCAGTCTTTATTTTTTTTTTTTTTGGTGTCCGGGAACTTGTATATTTATAAAATAAAGAAGGAATATGATATAAACAGCCCAATCCATCCAGGGGTGCTAGAGAAAATCCCAGATGAAAATTGCCATTAATTGAAAGCAGTTGTCAAATTAAAACTGCGAAATTGCGTTAGAACTTTAAGCGCAGTTGATATTTTCGAACATGGTGCCTTTGCAGTAGCGACTTATCGAACAGACTGCTTTCGCAATTTTGCAGTTCTGAATTATCGAATAACTGCTTACTTAGAACTAAGTTCGAACTGCATTTCCGAAAACGCCCTTTCCTTATTAAATAATTTATATTCCATTTGTTGTAGGAATTTTAACAATTATATATTTTTCCATATCCACTATTATAGTGTAAACATTATTATTTCCCGTCTTATTTTGTAAACCATTTATGATGGCATACTACAACAAAAACTTTTGGATAATAATAATTATACTCCGAGGGATAATGTCTGGATGACAAGTTGATCCTTTTGGTTTTCATTTTTATGTTGTTATATATAATCCATTTCTGGATGGTGAATTTAAATACGATTAGTTTATATCATATTCCTTCTTTATTTTATAAATATACAAGTTCACGGACACCAAGAAAAAAAAAAAATAAAGACTGG